>OX375826.1:2825443-4233165 GCA_947359405.1 Antitype chi
GCACCCTAGAATCTAATTAAGAAACTTTTCAAAAATGGGTGTAATACCCTATTGCTTAAGTATCTAGGTGGTACCTAACATAGTCATTCCTTGGTTCTCAACCTGACATGTACCTACAGTTACATGTCAGGTTGAGAACCTCCAATCCATTAGGGTTGGAGGTTCTCAACCAGTCGAGGTGATTAGGTAACCACCACGACTTAAAAAGAAAAGTAACCAAACCCACATCTCCTTCCACCAGTGTTATAACAAGAATCAGCCAAGAGATCTCCTCGACGGAGAACGCCCCTGAGCCCTACTACCACAAAGGGTTCAGCCATATGTACAGCATCTGGAAGTACTGGATGACCAAGGAGCCTGAACATCTGCCCAGCCTCTGTACCAATAACAAGGGAGATGCTAATGGAATTCTTGAATTACTTAAGAAGGTAAGATTTAAAAAACTGGGTAGGTATAGAAGAATGGCAGATGTTACAGCGTGAGAAAAGAAGAAATATCGCGTCCAGGCCCTAGGCTAGAAGATTATGAGTAGGCTGTAGGTGACTGTATTATTATCTCAAAAGCTTTGGGTATGCCCGTAGTAATGCCGCTGTACCACGGCCCGCTAACGGACGGGCCACGTCATGCATTGCTACGCCTATCGAGCGCCTTTGAACTGATCGATTCCCGACGGATAGCACGGACGTCAACGGGTCACCGCAGGCCTCGTCGGATACGACGGTTCCCACGGTCCGTCAGCCTCGCACGGAGCGGCGCAGTGTGTGAGAATGCGGGCCGTAGGAACGCGGTATAAAAATGAGGTGTTGAAATGAAAACAGTTATGAAACTGTAGCAGCGTCTGTCTGCCTAAAGCCGAGTCTCCTACGAACCCTAAGGCTATATTTTTGTAAGAAATTGGGCTCAATGCGCTTTCATAAAAAATATCAGTGTTTTGTCCCGACTTCGACAGAAGGAGGGTTATGTTTTTAACATTTTTGGTCCAGGATGAAAAGTAGCCTATGTCTTTACCTAGGCCATGGTCAAACTGTGAGCCAAATTTAACGTAACAAATAAATAATCAACTTACTTAGCATTTGTACTACCTAGTTAAGTGATTTGTAAGAAGTAAGTTGGATTAAGAATCCAGGGCCGTCTAAAAACGCGTTGGATTGATGATATCATCAAAGAAGAGGGAAAGACCTGAATGATGGACGTACGGAACCGAGAAGTATGGAGCTAAGAAGGACCAGCGTTGGGTGATTCCGGGCTGAGATGATGGTGATGATGAAGTTGGATTACATCCAACTAACAATATTTGAATTCTGACTAATTTCTTTCCCTCCCACAGATGGTCTGTATGAGTAAGCACTGCCTGTTCACCATCGTGCGTCTGATCGAGGAGCAGTACCTGCCGAAGGTCGACGCTGAGTGGGCTGAGAAGATCTCTAAAGAGATGAAGGAAGACTTATTTGTAAGTGGTTTTAAAATTAATGGTATTGACAAATAAAAAGCCTATAAAGGAAAAGTTTTTATCCAGTGCGCAAACTGTAACCATGAATTCAGCATATCATTCTAGACCACCTAGCGCAGAAATTTTTCGTCGGTTAAACCAGCACCCTAATTGCGTAACACGCGATTAATCATAATCGGTTTCATTTTGACAGTTCAACAATATTCATTGCGTTATTTACGTTGCTGAGCAGACACATTTTTCGAAAAAATGAAGCAATGGTTTAGCCATTTGTTTCAATACGAAACAAATTATGATGAATCGTAAGTTACGCAATTAGGGTGCTGTATAAGAAGGTGCTGTGATTTGCTCCAGTACAGCAACAAAGGATGTGATGGTTTTATCTCAGCTCAGATTTCTGACAAGTTTCTGTTTCTTTATTTGGTTTTACCTTTCTTTTCTTTAAAATTTAAAAAAGTCTCGCTAGCGAACGCACGTAA
This sequence comes from Antitype chi, assembly GCA_947359405.1. Taxonomy (NCBI): domain Eukaryota; kingdom Metazoa; phylum Arthropoda; class Insecta; order Lepidoptera; family Noctuidae; genus Antitype; species Antitype chi. The sequence goes on from OX375826.1 coordinate 2,827,373, forward strand.
CGCCGCGCCGTAGCGTCGCTCATTTCGCGCGCGTAATTTTTGAAATATTATTTTTTTAAACCGCTCGTTTATTTTATATTTAAGTCAACTACCCATGGTTTACGTGACAACAGTGTTTACCCTTATACCCTGTATAGTTTTCCCTAAAGTAACTGCTGGGTGCACCCGTATAACATATGTTTTGGTAATGTTTCAGTCGAAGCTGGGCGACAACGGCGTGTTGCTGATGCCCAGCGCGCCGCAGCCGGCCCCGTACCACTACTCGTGCTTCATGCGACCCTACAACTTCGCCTACTGGGCCATCGTCAACGCTCTCAAATGTCCTGCTACACAGGTAATATTTAGACAACCAGGCAGCACGGTTCGGCATGGCATGACAAAGATTTGATTTTGATTTTCAAAGGTTTTTCGTTAGCGGAATAGGGTATTACACTCATTTTTGAAAAGTGTCTTAATTCGATTCTAGAGTGCTAATAAACCACTAAAAAAACACAACATTTTTATTTAATCGATTAGTGCCATAAAAATGCATTTAAATTTTACATTTTCAAATTTCGCGCGTAATCTGTCAAAAACGCTGGACGCAGTAGACGCCATATTGCTCTGTGGGTATGACGTCAGTTTGCTAAAAACAAATGCGCTTTTATTTTGTAAGAAAATTGTTTATAATTAAAAAAATGGGTTATTTTACTACTCAGCGTTGGTTTGATGTTCCTGAATGCAAAATATTATTTAATTATAAGTTACTTTGGTTACGAAAATAATAAAAGTACAAAGTTGGTCAGTTGACATGCCGTATGACGAAATAACATGGCGACTACTATTTCATGGTGTTCAAACACAGATTAAAAAAACTGAAATCTTTAAATTGTATTTTAAAATTTATTTTGTTGTTTCATGAACTAAAACTAACATTTTCCGACTGCATTTTGCCTAAACTATCTCAATAATATCTTTTTAGATTTTTTCTCGTATAGAGTAAAATACCCTATTGATTTCGCAACTTATTTGTTCGAGTACTAGCTGTGCCCGGGACTTCGCCCGCGTGGATATAGGAAATTATCCTACGGGAACGTACTACCGGGACAAAAAGTATTGTTACTCCTTTTAACATCAGCTATCTGCCAGTGAAAGTCGTTCTAAAACCTTCCACCAAGAAAACCCTGATTAGTGAAAAATGCTAGCGATGATAGGAAGTTAAATAAATTAATAGTTCAGTAAATCAAATAGACTTACCAACAACAACTGCTTTCCCCAGGTACCTCTCGGCGTGAACTCACAAGGTCTACCTCTGGGCATCCAAGTGGTAGCAGCTCCCTACAACGACGCACTCTGTCTGGCTGTAGCCAAGTACCTGAGCAAAGAGTTCGGAGGCGCCATCAAAGCCTGCAAATATAAATAAATATATACATGTAGAATAAATTGTGGATTATATTATGTTAATTAATTGTATTATTGAATGTGTGACGGTTATTATTTTTGTACTTACAATTTATTGATTAAATATTTTAGCTTTTTATTTTGTTTCTTTTTTTGTACCCAAGATCACCTGGTACCTACAGCTTGGTTATTTACTCATTATACATTATGCATTTGAGTGGTTTTATCGCCGCACTGGATTTTTAACCCACATACTGAAGCAACAAGAATAATGTTCCCAAGATTTTGTAATATCCAACCTGATTAAAAGAGTGTCCGTGGAGTTTCTTGCCCGTTCTTCTCCCTAGAGATCTACGTTTTGGAATGGGCAACAAAAGTCGATCAGTTGGAAGGTTCAACTTTCCAACTGATCGACTTTTTGACAATTCAAAAGTGCCTTTAAATGGTTTAATTGAAATAAATGCTTTGAGTTTGAGATTAACCCTCGATGTTGAACCGGACCGAGCATTGAGAATCCAATAGAGTGCAGCGTGAGTGAGTGTCAGCGCGTCGAAAAATCATAGTGTTCGATTTTCAACTCTCGGTGTTAAGCAGTGCGTTGATGATACACTGCACGAAAAAATCCCACCGCGATTTTATTACGTCCCGTCCGTGGGAACCTGGGCTTCGGTGGTATTTCCACCGAGTAACTTAAAAGTAACTTTTGATTTTTTATTTCATTTTTTATTATCATTCCGCCACATTCATGCACTACCTATTTGTTATTTTAGTCTTATATATCTACCCACGCCCATGAAATTGACTAAGTCTGGTCATCACGAAAGATATTGTCTACGTTCATTATTTGACTTATTATTACGTGCATTATTGCATATCTCTTGTCTTATCTTCCCCATTACATGCTAAGCAATAATTATTCCGATTTACTTTGCGACCAAAATTAGCAAAGATTACTTTTGATACGCGACTTTATACTTGCGTTCATAAATTCAGTTACGAACTATTAATGGTAGTATTGACGATCTAAAACTCAGGGGTTTTATTCATATGTTTTAAGAAATACCATCTAAAAAGACTATACAACAATGTTCTTTCAACTACAAACAGTATTTGTTTTAATCTAATTATGTATCAGACGAGGTAAATAAACTCTTCACGGAACGCATCAATAATATGACCTTGTTTTGACATTGGTTTGACACTTCTGACAATAGTTTTGTAATAACTTTGCGCGATCTTTCTGACCTTACAAACTTTGATAATAAATGTTATTTAATTAGGACGGAGCGTCGAGTTAGCTCGTGTTGTCGGCTAGAACATAACTTAATTTTTAAAAAAAATGCCTAGTGTAGTAACTGTGAATACTAACCCTTTCGAGGGTCAGAAGCCGGGAACAAGTGGTTTGCGTAAAAAAGTTAAGGTTTTCGTCCAAGAACATTACACCGAGAACTTTGTGCAGAGTATTTTGGATGCGGTTAAAGACTCCTTGGTTGGATCAACGCTGGTTGTTGGTGGAGATGGCAGATATCTCGTTAAGGAGGTTGTAGACAAAATTATCAAGATCTCAGCTGCTAATGGAGTAAGTTCTCATTTTGAATGAATTATTTTTAAATTTTTCTCAACAGAAACCAAAACTCGAATGAAAATTTGCAATTTTTATAACAACTACCTCTTCCTAGTAAAATTTCCACTTTTGTAGAATTTCTGTGTCTTCCAATTTTTATATTCAAATCCTTATTCCTAATTTTATTTGTTTCAATTATTTCGTAACTAAATAGTAAGAAGATTTTTTTTCAAACATACATTATGGTATGATGAATACTGTTGGATTATTGGTGAAGATATTGACACAGTTTTGATTATTTTATCAGGATATCCCTAAAACTTCAAACAAACTGACATCAATCCTGCATAGGGCCTTAATTGAGTAAATAAAACCCCTTATGCATAAACGATTAAAGTTAAATGATGTTTAAACTTCAAAAATGTATGGTTAAACAGACGCTAATAATTACTTAACTTTAAGCATTGTTTACAAATAAGGGGGAAAATGTAATACAGTGGATTTCGGGTATAACGACCACGAAGACGGGACCACTCTAATTTCGTCATTATATCCGAAAGTCGTTACAGGCAAAGGTAAAGATTACCACATTGGAAGGGCATTTTTGACATCTGGTTGCATCGGTTTGCGATTTTTGTTAATTTTTAAGGATTTGGATTTAAAGTATTCTAATATTTTATTATGGTTTTTCCACATCGTAGATATTGTTGAATGGGAAACTACGTATTATTTGCACAAATCAGCATTGTTTACACTGTTTTTCAATTTTGAAAAGATTTCCCCTCTTTTTTTTAACAGTGAATCTGTGTCTAACAGCCATACTTATTCAAAAGTTTATTAAACATAATTGCTATTCAGAATATCACTTTGTAACTAAACCATAAATTTAACTCTGAAATGTACACGCTTACCTATTGTACGTACTTTCTAACAAAAGATTGTATCTATAAGCAATAGGTAAAGGTCGCCACAGTTGTTGTCCATCTGTGTGGATGTAAAAAAAGATAAGAAAGCTCTCTGTATCTTTGGCACCCGACTCCAGTCGCAATATCTGCATGGGATTTTTAGGAATTTGTTACAAGTGATCCATAAAAAATGGTTGATATACCCGAACTCGGCGTTACATCCTAAGTCGCTATAGCCACATGAATTTTGAACTAAAGTTTGCTTTAAATTCAAGGGACTTCGATTTAACGTCTCTATAGCTAAATGGCCGCTACAACCAAGGTCGTAATAAATGAAATCCGCTGTATATGCAAGTGTCCCAATATAGGCATTTTTTGGTGCCACACAATAAAAATTGTTAGTGATATTTTTGTATCTAGTAAATTGGTTAAAAAATCACTTTGCACTCCAATATTTTTTGTTTTAAACTGCATTCGCTTAGTGTTTACTGACTACATACACTGAAAAGAAAAGTCGAAACAAACTACGTAGTCACAGTCTCTTTTAAAGTCCAGACATAATCTTGGTCAGGCCATACAAGGACCATGTAGGTGTCTGAGATGGTTTTTTGGGGAAATAACCATACTGGTTTGAGTGGACCTGTCCTGTCAATAAAAAAAAATTAAAACATGACCACGTAGTTGCTGACATTCATAATAACGAAAATAATGTCAAAGTGTATAAGTTTGCAAAAATGCAACATTCAGTATGTGAAAATTGGAGCAGACCAATCCCAAGGCTTTTTATACTCAATTTAGAATCACCACAGTCCTAAATTATTAAAATAATAGTAATATAATACTTTACAAAGTATTTCTGTCATTGTATTTGTATGCCAGCCAAGCCCCTTATTTATTTTGGAATGAGTGACATCACTTCTAAAACACATTATCAATAATGATTGGCCTAGTAATAACGTAAATCAATAACAATCTCAGATGATGACAAGCTCTTTTTGTGTGATCAGATAAAAGTTAGCTTATGTAGATGATGATAACATAACATTGCATCATACATTGATTCTAATCATTTCAGTCAACTACTGTTGGAAAATTTAAAAGTCATTGTGATAAGCAAGTTCTTGAATTTTTAAAGCATAATGCTCTGCCCCCAGCTCAAAATGAATGATAAGCAGGATTGGAAAAAATCATGATTTTTTAGATTTTATTATTTAATTTAACTATATTTTTGCGCAAAACGGAACGCGCCCTCAAGGGATTGCGCGGACACAGCGCGGGGATTTCCCATTTGTCTGACATAGGTCTCCACTTAAAAAAAATATATCGGTATTTATATTCGATGTAAAACATCGGGTTCCAGCATCGATGTTCATCGATATATCGCTTGAAAACATCAATATTTTTTAATTATCGAATACTTTCCACAAAAGTTTAATTTTAAATTTCTGTGAAAGAAAGTGAAATTAAACATTTTTGATTAAATCTGTGATTTTTATTGAAAAATCATTTGATTTAAATCATGATTTAAATCAAAATGATTTATTCATGCCAACCCTGATGTGAAGTACAATAATCAATCTACAGGGTGACTTAAAATTTGACGTCTTCTTTCCAGGACATGAAGTGTAACCCATTCGCAACTATTCGAAAATCCATGGATATTCTTGTTAATTTCCCAGAATTTGTATAATTCGAAAACTAAATATATACCTTTTTTCTATACTCTCAAAATAGACAGCAGAGAGTAAGTCTCAGTAGTCCTGCTAGCTTCTAACTTTCAGAGAGTTAGAAGAATTTTTTAAGCATGGACAAGTTTATATTTTACTAGCTATTGTCCATGGCATTGTCTGCAATCCAGGATGCAAAATAGCCAATGTCCTTGTCCAGGTCCCAAGCTATCAGTTAAATTGAATAACAATCAGTTCACTAGTTTAGGCATGAAAAGTTAATCGACAGACAGAATTACTTTCACATTTTTAATATTAGTAAGGATTTAATAACTGCGGAATTAAAAACTGCATTCAAGCATATAGATTGAACATTTCTTAAAGCATAAAAGCAGTGTGATTCTATTGTAATTCTTTCCGTAAAATGAGATCATATTGTTTGCAGACTTTATCAGTTAATTATTGTATTGTGATAAAGGGTTATTATTATTTAATTATATTGTTATGTACACCTACATAAGTATGTAATATACTTAATTATTTTAACTCTAGCTTATACATATCTTTGTTTATTTAGTATGGTATACTCGTAGTATATACCGTGGCACGTACATCGACGCAAAACCTGGGTGCCTACTCCCTAAGCACGAAGTTCGTCGTTTCGGTTGAAGTAACGGTCGTTTCCGACTCCGTATCACTTACGGACAGAAGATTAGTTTGGAGCCCGAACTAAGAATGAATGACAACACGATTTGACAGCTGTCCCTACTCCCGATATGTTTTTGCCCGTCCAAAAAAGTTACTTAATTGACTGTAGGATTCAATAAGAAGTTTCGCTACTTTCGGACGGGCCCGTATCTTCCTTGACGGAGTTAGAGAGTAGGCCCCCTGATACCATTGATTCAGAACACGATTCTGGACGAGATAAAAAATTTCGTCAGTTAAGTATTTTTAAAAACATCTACTGTTGCCTCTAAAAGTGCAATACCTACGTGTCAAAATGTATGGAATAGCTAATATCCTCTTCACCGTATCCGGTGACAGCGACCCAGAGTCCCAAAAAACTTTTCTTTCATTTCGTGACCTCTGATGACTTGCAATTACAAATTTAGCCTTGAGAACCCAGTTATTTGTTTTATCTATTATTGTGCTAACAACAATATCTTGATGTCAGTAGCAATCTTTTTGTAATTACTAAGTTTACAAGGTTCTCCAATGACTATACGAAATTTGTACCTGGTGAAGCATAATTTTCACTGCCAAAATAAATTCTACTTTGTTGTGTTGAAAATAAATTCGATAATGCTATGATATAATATTTTTAGCATTGTCTATAAAATTTTATTTTTATTTCTTTTTATCCAACTGCGCCAGAAGGAGGGTTCTGTTTTTCGAGTGTATGTATGGATATGTATGTATATAAATATATTTCTTTGGCACGCTCTGTAGCCTAAACGGCTTGAATGATTTCAGCTTGAAAGGTGCCGTTAGATTCGCCTTAATTGTGAGAGTGACACTGGGTAGGTATATCAATATTGAGAAAAATAAATAAAATGGCCGATTTTGGCGACATATTGTGTATTAAAAAAAAATCTCATAACCTTTTTAGTGGGGTATAAAAATAAAGGGTTTATAGATATGTCTCATTAACGTCAAAAATAATTATATTAACTAAAACCGTGAATTTTTTTTTTTTACAAAATCAAAAAACCCAACTGCCTAAAATTTATCTTTAATTAAAAAAGATGGAAACAAGAAACTATGTTTTATAAAAGGATGACTATTAGACTGAATACTATAAATAATCTCATGCAGTCGGAGGCATGTTCATAAATTTAACAATATAGACCTTTATTGCCTCCGACTGCATGACTACAACTACATTAACTGCATTTATGCTGTGCACATCTGTAACTTTCTATAGGATTTGTTAATGCTCTGTGACTGTGATACGTGTGATATTAAAGGTAACAAAACATGCACCTGGCAAATTATCTCTCTACTGTCCTTGGTTGACTGGAGGTGCCTCAGGCATAAAGTCCGCCTTTGTACCTTCATTGTGCAGAAAGATTCATAAATAAATGTTTGGTATTATCTCCTCCGTGGCCATAATATTATTACGCGCTTAGGCATAGAATAGAATATAATATAATTATTGTAAAACATGTGTTTAGTTAGGTACATCAAGTAAATGTGCATGGTCTGAAAATGTCAGGTAGATCTGCATGTTTTGCCATTTATGGCGTACAAAATAACATATTTTTTGTATGTTAAACCATAAAAGATTTGACTTGAGTCTACACAACAAACTATGAAATTAATAACTTAATCCTAATGCTAATTATAAAGGGGAAAAAGGTATTGTTTTTACAGATTTGTGGGTCTAATTGTGAAAATGTCGTAATTATAGGAATCCACGATTAATTGCGGTCATAAAAAAAATATGGTATAATAGCATTTTGATAAGAGATATTTTTTAAAATATATTTTAAACAGAGTAGGATGCATTTGTCTAATAGGTTTTAGGATTTTTTTTTGGTGCTACACAAAAAATACTTTTACGCATCAATGCCGTGGTTGATTTTGCTCTGGGTGGAGCAGGAGGGCGTGTCAGACTTTTACTGACTAAAAACCCACCCGTGTTCCTTCAGTTGCCTGTGTGCCAGTACTATCAATTATTTTCAATCCAAATATAGCCTTATTACACCTATTTGTGACATAAAAAAAACGATTTCTTTATTAGTAGAGTTTCCCCAAACTATAATTCCAAACCTCAATATGGAGCCAACAATACCATGGTAGGCAGTTATAAGCGCATAATAGGTTTTAGTTTATAGAGGGCATAGACAGAAGAACATACTTCTTTATTTAATTCTTCTGTGTGTGCTTTCCAGTTCAGACGTTTGTCCATGATTATACCAAAAAATTTCGCTGTATCTACCTTTTTTATAATAGTTAATTTGTGCTGAGCATTAATATTTGGTGCTTCTAAACGTTGACTGAAGAATATCATTTTTGTGTTTTCGAGATACTCGTAGATTTTTAAATGATTATTATCTAACCAGTTAATTATTGAATTGATTGTATTATTAATTTCATTTTCATACCTAACTTTATTTATAGAATTAATAGTGACTGTGCTGTCATCAGCAAAAAGTGATACTGGATGATTAGTTATCAATGGCAAGTCATTTATATAGATTATGAATAACAAAGGACCCAATACGCTCCCTTGCGGGACTCCATATTTAACTATACGTTTTTTAGATGCATGTTTCTTCTTTTTTGGCATTAATGTTTATTTTAGAAATTTTTGGATATTGTTTACGATTTATCAGATATGATTGCCTCTAATGCCATAAGCTTCCAGTTTACGGAGGAGAATGTCATGATTAACATAATCGAAAGCATGGGTTATATCGCAGTAAATGGAACATACCGGCGTCCTTTTATCCACATTACCTATGACGTTATTTATAAAATAAAAAATAGCCATGTTTATTGTTTTATTCTTGCGGAAACCTTTCTGAAGTAGTTTATTCGCAAATAGGTACATAGGTAGATCTTTTATCATTTATATTAAACTGATTGTAGATACGCGAGTCTGCTAGCTGGTTGACGATCTTGAGTAAGGCTAGCCATTCTAAAATTGAAAGAACCCAACCGGCTCGCGTACACCTAATCCGTCATAAGCCGAACTATGCTCGTACGTAGTCAGTGTCGTTCATCCTCCCTACTTCAACCAACATCGTCCGATGACGTCCGATATCTAGGTGTACGCACACACTTTCAATTACATTGTTTGGGTCGATCTGCAAAGCTCGGCCGACGACGTACGATTATAGTTCGGCTGATGGAAGATTAGGTATACGTCTGGCAAAAAAAAAGTCATTTATTCAAACTAGGCTGGTGTCGAGGTCCCATGTGTTGCCGGACGTAAAGAATAGCACCATCCCATTTCTTCCCGTGGGTGTCGTAGAAGGCGACTAAGGGAATTACTGGAGAATGGACAGCAGCGTTCTCTATGCATTTTATCACCATACTACGATAGCCAGCCCGCCTGCCAAGCGTGGCGATTATGGCAAACCACCTCCTTTTGGGGGAGGCTTATGTCCAGCAGTGGACGTCTTTCGGCTGAAATGATGATGATGAGGCTGGTATCAGCACTTTTTGAACGTCAAAATTACTTGAGACAGTCCCCCAAAACGCCCGCCCTTCACCACTTCTTAGTGCTTTAGCTGGGAACAAGTGGCGCAACAAACTCCCCAGTAGCACAGCTGTCTGTTATGTTAGAAGAACTTGATTCTATACAATGGTAGGTACGAAATTAACGTTACGAAACATGAAATTAAATAATTTGCCATATGTCAGCTAGCACAATATACCAAAAAAATAATTACAAAATTCACTCAAGCAGAAATTAATACTTAATAAAAACATAAACAGAACTTAAAGCCTCCAGGCATAAAGGGCGTGCCCACTTACATATGAAATGCGGCATTATGTTCACATAGTTGTAGCTAGAAGTAACAAAATATATAAAGTAATAATATATAATATAACCTGCGGAGTAAAGGCCTTAGTTTACTTCTACTTCGATTACTACACTTACTAATGATTTTATTTAATACTTTATTTTCTAGGTAGCAAGACTGCTGGTCGGTCAAGAGGGTATCCTGTCTACTCCTGCCGTGTCCTGTATCATCAGAAAATACAAGGCTCTTGGTAAGATACACTCACATTTTTATAAACTGGAGATCTGAGTACATTTAGAGTCTAAATGAACTCGGATCTAAACCTAACCTAGCAATACTCTAAAAAAAAAAAAAAGTCGTTTATTCAAACTAGGCTGAGAATCAGCTCTTTTTGAACGTCAAAATTAAGATAGTCCCCCCAAAGCGCCCGCCTATCACCACTTCCTAGTGCTTTAGCTGGGAAGAAGAAGTAGCGGAACAAACTCCCCAGCAGCACAGCTGTCTGTTAAGTTAGAAGAACTTGATTATATACAATAGTAGGTAATCAACATTACGAAACACAAAAAAAAAACATTAAATTTGCCATATGTGGCACACGCCAATATACCACCAAAACATTGAAAACTATAGGTACTCAAGTAGAAAAAAAAAAACGTAAACAGAACTTACAATCTTAATAAAAGCCTCCAGGCATAAAGTGCATGCTCGCTTACATATGCTAAATTTTAGACAATTGCAAACTTTATTGTTAAAGAAATAATAGTTTACAAATAAGGCGAAAATGGGAGAGACATAAACCGATTAGCTGAAAACTATTAGCGCGATTTCGAGCGCGTTTGTTGCGGCATTTTCGCTTCTATGCAAAGTTACGGTGCTGCTTTTAAAAACTGATCTCCTGTAATATTTCGCATTACACATACACTCTGAACGTATTATATCATTCTGATTATGTATTGATTATTCGTAGTTCAAAACTTCAAACATATTGAAAAAAAAATATATGACGAGTGACCAGGATTAGATGAGTAGTACCATGACTTAGCATAATGATGATAAATGACCAGTTGATTGGCAATAAGATACGTGTTCTGATCAAATAACTGATTATGTTTTCATCGGCTGCAGTGTCGTCGAGTGTCGACGGCATGGCGGCAGTCGCCTCTGATAATATAAATTGTGTTAAAATTCACGAGATGACTATAATTATTGCATTAACTAATTAACAGTCTCATATGGCGTTCCTCAGGGAAGCGTGTTAGGTCCCACTCTGTTCCTTATGTATATTAATGACCTGGGTATGCTCACACTCCCCAGAGGTAGGATCATAAGCTTTGCAGATGACACGGTGCTCCTCTTTAGCGCTGATACATGGGAAGAAGTTTTTTCTTACGCGCAATCGGGCTATAATACTGTGTCAAAATGGTTACGCTGTAATGTCCTAACACTCAATGTTGAGAAAACTAATTACATGACCTTCTCCCTTAGAGCAAATGGTAACGTCCCAAACTCCTCAGTGCCCTACACAATTATAACACACAATTGTCCGGAACCACACGATAACATTATGTGTACTTGCACTCACCTTCGCGACACTGGACACGTCAAGTATCTGGGAGTTACAATAGATGGTAACCTTAGATTCCAGGAACATATTGATATACTCAAAACCAGGTTACGCAAGCTCATTTATATTTTTAAAACCCTGAGACAAGTAGCGGATGACAAGTTAAAGAAATCAGTATACTTTGCCCTTGCTCAGTCACTGTTAACCTACTGTATCACTGTCTGGGGAGGTGCTCCGAAAACTACAATTATTGAATTGGAGAGAGCTCAGAGAGCTATCTTAAAGGTGTCCTCATTCCTGCCCTATCGTTACCCCACTGAGCTCCTATACAAGGAGGCTAAAGTTTTGACAGTGCGTCAACTCTTTATCTTAAATACCGTATTAAAACAGCACTCACTAACTACCTATCATCCCACGACCTCACACCGCAAAAGACGTTTCGACCCCGTAGACCGCCGTCAATTACACCAATCTACTACGAAATTTTCAAAGCGGTTTTTTTGCCATCTAGGTGGTTTTCTATATAACAAAATCAACAGGATGTCATCTATAGTCAACCTCACTAAAACTACGTGCAAAAAGCAAGTTACTGCCTTACTACAACAACTAAATTATGATGATACTGAGAACCTACTTACCTCTATGGTGTAGTATCACCTATTTATCACTAATCAGTCACACAAGCCCAAAAGTGTCTAACACACACATGCACCCATACGTCGCTCGTTCTCAGGGATCCACACCACTTCACACACACACACACACACACACACACACCCCCACACACATACACACACACACATCCACCCTTCCACATACCTACGTATAACATAACCTTATTAACAAAAGTTTAGTTTAATCATAGTTTATATTAAAGTCTAAAACTTGCACTCGAGCCACTCTTTTTATAATGTTGTTTTTATATCCTTTGGTTGTCAGTGTACAAGTACATAACAACATAAAATGAATATTATTGTAAAAGGGCGGAGACCTGGCGTCCTGAAATACAGGCTTAGAGCCTAGTTTAGGCACCAGTCTCCCACAATATTAAAATGCTGTCTGACTCTGATACCATCTAATATGTATTTTGTAATATTGTGGTGAGAAAATAAATATATTATTATTATTATTTTTTTCATTTGTTTTCCTCGGCCTAGCCGGATAAAACTGATAGCACGGGCCTAAGCCAAGTGTCCAGCAGTGGGGTTAAGAGTGGGAGTAATATTATGGGTAGGCTGTGTGTTAGATGAAACTATATTTGCGTGGGAGTATTGGTGCAAGGTGTCAGACTCACACTGAAGAAATTTTCTAACTAGCCTGCATGTGTTAAGAATCACTGCCTTCTGCAGCAGGTGGTAGGTGTTAGATGGCAGGTTGAGGGAACTAAGGGACTGATGAAGCTGTTTAGGAATTACTCCTGTTGTAGATAGCACTATGGGGACTATTGTGACTTTTTGCAGATGCCAAAGTCGAGTTATTTCATCTTTTAGTTCGGTGTATTTAGATAATTTTTCAGCTATTGTAGTCTGTAAGTTATGCGTATTTGGCACAGCAATGTCTATAAGGAACCCAGTTTTATTTATTTTATCGATTAATGTGATGTCGGGTCTGTTAAAGTGGATTGTGCGGTCTGTGAGTATGGCTCTGTCGAAGTACAGTTTTGTTGTAGGGTTCTCTAAAACCGTTTCAGGGTTATATTTATAATAGGGTCCTATAGTGTCTATATGTTTGTATTTATGAGCTAGTTTTTGGTGTATGACGTTGGCAACTTGATCATGTCGATGTTTGTAGTCCGTCTGAGCTATTGATTTGCAGGCACCAGTAATATGTTGGATTGTCTCTGGGGAACTATTACATTTTCTACAAGTATCGGTTGCCAAATTTTTTATGATGTATTTTCTGTAGTTCTTAGTTTCAATTACTTGGTCTTGAATTGCAAGCATGAACCCTTCAGTCTCCGGAAATAGTTCGCCTCGATTTAACCACGCGTTCGACGCATCTTTGTCGACATTTAATTGGCATAAATCTAGGCGATGTCTCCCGTGTAGAGACTTCTGGGTCCACTCTTGACATTTGGTTTTGTCGTCAATTACTTTCTCATTTTTTTGTTCTGTAGTTTCTTTTAAATTAAGAGGTGTAAAGTGTTGGTCATTAAGTGCTATTAGTTTGTGGAGTTGGGACGATTCAGTTTTGGCAAAAAAGTATTGTCTAAGTGCTGTGATCTGTCTGTTGTGTAAGTTTAGGATATCTATAAGTCCTCTGCCTCCTTCTTTTCTTGGTAGCGTTAACCTTTGTATACAAGATCTTGGGTGATGTTTGCGAAATTTAGTCATTGTTGTGTTGATTTTCCGTTGTAGGTTTATGAGCTCAGTTTTGGTCCAGTTTATTATCCCGAATGAATAGGTGAGCACAGGTATAGCAAAGGTGTTAATTGCTTTTATGGTGTTTCGCGAATAGAGTTGTGTTCTTAATATTGTATTGAGTCGGTGTTGAAATTGTTGTTTAAGTTTTTGTTTAGTATCTTTGTAGTGTATCTGACGAGATTGATTGTAACCTAAGTATTTATAAGTGTCAGGTTCATCCAATGGCTCTATTCGTTCGCCTGTACCTAAGGTGTATTGGTGTTGGTAGTTCTGGCCTGCTCTAACTGAATTTATTTTGCATTTATCTATGCCGAACTCCATTTTAATGTCATTTGTGAATGTTTCTGTTAGGTTAGCTAGTTCGTTAAGTTGACCCTCGGTTTTTGCATAAAGCTTTATATCATCCATATACAGTAAATGATTTAAAATGCCTTTCTGTGGGTTAGTTTCCTGGTCGGTAGCAGTAGAATTTAAAGGGATTCCTGATGAGGTAGCGTTTAGTATCTTAGATAGGGGATTTAGAGCGAGGCAGAACCACAGTGGGCTGAGTGCATCTCCTTGGAAGATTCCTCTCTGTATTTTAATTGGGGTAGAATCTGTGGTTTCGGTTGGGGTAGTGAGTCTTAATACTGTACACCAAGTTGACATTATAGTCTTCAGAAACGTAACTATTGTTGGGTTTATTTTGTAAATTTCTAACACTTGCAATAGCCATGAGTGGGGGACAGAATCATACGCTTTCTTGTAATCAATATACATGGTGAATAAATCAGTTTTAGATTTCTGAACTCTTTTTAAGATAACGGAATCAATGATTAATTGTTCTTTGCAGCCTTGGCTATATTTTCGGCATCCTTTTTGCTGTTCGGCTAAGATGTTGTTGGCGTCAATGTGTTCGTATATAATTTCGGATATGCAGGATGTGATGATTTTATACAAAGTCTGTAAGCATGTAATAGGTCTATATTTAGCTGGGTTAGAGAGGTCATTACGATCTTTCGGTATCATGTAAGTTGTGCCAGACGTTACATAAGGAGGTATTATTTTAGGATCTTGGATGAAGGTGTTTATAAAATTATATAAATAACAATGAGCTGCTGTGAATTTTTTGTACCAGTAACTATGGATGTGGTCTGACCCAGGTGCTTTCCAATTATGTAGGCGAGTTAGAACTTTATGAAATATTTGTGGGGAGATATGCTCAAATGCCATTGTCTGAGTGTTTGTGTTATTTGATAATTCTGCTTGTATCCACTCGGCTTGGGCGTTATGATGAATAGGTTGTTCCCATATGCCTGCCCAGAAGTTTTGTAAGGCTTCTGAGTTAGGAGTGTTAAGCTCATCATCATTTGGGTTTCTATTTTGGACGTTAACTGCTGATTCTCTGATATTGCGATAAAAGAGTTTTTCGTTTTGAATGAATTGATTATTTTGTTGTTTTCTTAAAGTGCAAGCTTTATATCTTTGGAGTCGGCCTGTTACAACTGAGAGTTTTTGTTTAAGTGTATCTAGTGTGTGTGCTGCTTGTGTGTTTGGTTCTTCGTGTACGGTATGAATTCTAAATTGTTTTATGATTTTGTTTACATGTTTATTTAATTTTCTACTTCTACTGCCGTTAATGAATTGTGTCATTCTACCTATTTTTGAACGTAAATCGCTTACTTTTTGTTCGAGTCGTCTTCGCCATTTTGGTTTGAATTCTGTTTTTGTACCTCGGGTTATTTCTCTTGGTTCGAGTGTTATCTTGGCTCCGTTGACCTTAGCAACGGTCCATGCCGCACAATATAAAATGGTCTGGAATGAGTGAAAGTCTGTATCGTTGTTAATTTTTTCAGGGAGAATGATTTTGTTTAGGTAGCTAATTATTCTTGCAAGATTTTTAGATGGTTTTTGTTTTGGAATATAACTTCTATTCGTAGGGCTAGTGTCTTTATAAAATTGGAATGCTAGTTGGAATGAATCTTCTATTACTGGGTCCCTTTCCAAATTAATTTGTTGGTTAGTTATTTCTGTGTTACCCGGTGTTTGTATATCAGATGTTAGTTCTTCTATAGAGTTTATGTCAATGTTATTTGTTAACTGGGTATTGGTGTTATTGATATTTCTAATACCTGCTATCGATTCATTATTGTAATTGCGTGTGTTATCTGTACCTAGTTCTTCCAATATCTCTGACTTTAATGAATTTAATTTCTCGTCACTTAAGTATTGATTGTTTATTATTGCTCTCCTTTGATCGGCTATGCGTTGTTCACTTAGGTGAGCAAGTGAAGGGAATTGATTAATGAAGTCTTCGTACATAGGTTTTCGGTATGTAGTTTCATTCGTGCCTAAAGCTGTAACTCTATAATATGAACGCATTATAGCTTCATTGTGTTCACTCGTCCATCTCATTCGGGTCTGTGTTCTATTTTGTGTGTTTTGTGTCTCTAGTGTTGTAGGTTGTGTTGGTGTAAGTACGAGTTGTCTAAGCTCGCTCGAGCTTTGTGACTGCAGTTGATCTAACTCGTCTTTTACTTCGTTTTGTATTTCATCTATTGTTTTTTGTGGTAGTAATTTTTTATTTATTATAGCTCTACGTTGGTCTCCTATTCTCTGTCGACTAACCTGCATATTTGGGAATTTTTCTGTAAATTTTAGATGGAGCGGTTCGAGATAAGTTCTTCTGTCTGTATCTAGTGAAGTTAATTGAAGATAAGTGCGCAGTATGAACTTGTTCATTTCAGGTGTCCATCGTCTGCGCGTAGTAGGAGTACTTGCAGTGGGTGCAAGCTCATATTATTAACTTATTTATAGGTATTTACTGTTTGATAAAGAACCCTTAGCCTTGACTGAAGTTAATAAACAAGATAATTATAGTACAATATTATTACTTATCGATGCGCGTGTATTGTAGTTTATATGCTCAAACTCAAAGCATTTATTTCAATTAAATCAATTACAGGCATTTTTGAATTGTAAAAAAGTCGACCAGTTGGAAAGTTGAAGTTAGTTGCCCATTCCAAAACGTAGATCTCTATGGAGAAGAACGGGCAAAAACTCCAAAGACACTCTTTTAAATCATGTTAGGTATTACAAAATCTTGGGAACATTATTCTTGTTGCTTCTATATGTGAGAATAATGTAAAAAAACAACAATTCTAAATACCTATAAGATTTAAAATAAGCCATGGAAGTTAGGAGATGACCAGTCTCAACCGACGGCGCCCGTTCACGAACTTGACGCGTGGATCAGCACCATCCAGCTCCCATTTTGTAGGGAACCGAATGATCACGCGCCACCATCAGCGAGATTTTTAAGTGAGCATGACATACTCTCAACTGCCACGCTTTTTCAAGTCAACGTACATCAAAACAACATAATTATTATACGGATGCATGGTACTCACATTTACAAAATTTAAACAAAATGCTTCTAAATTATACAAAACTATAGTTTGCAATGTATTTGAGAAAATAATAAAATTTGATTTCCAAATTACATTAATTGATTGATTGAAATTATTAGGCACGAAAAAGTACGAAAAAAGAAACATATTCTCCCCGATTTAAGTAATGCAGGCGATGCAGCACCTTTGCAGATATTCATAATAAAGGGGGGGGGGGGAACTGATGTCGTCATTAGGTTTAAGTCCCGCATGTAATAAAAGGCGAGCCTATTTCCATCAAACGGGCTGCTACAAATACTCATTTAACTAAGCTAAATTCTTTCTATTACACTAAAATATAAATTTTCTTTCAGGTGGCATCGTCCTCACAGCCTCCCACAACCCCGGCGGCATAGACAATGACTTCGGCATCAAATTCAACTGCGCTAACGGAGGCCCCGCCCCCGACGGCACGACCAATCAGATCTATGCCCTCACTACGGCCATCAAGCAGTACAAGATCGTCCCGGACATTGTCTGTGATATCAACAAGATTGGCGTCAGCAATTATGATGTGAGTATGATGTTTTTACTGGTGTATTTTTAGCAAGTCATGTCTGTTAACTTCCGTATGTATATTTACTGGTCGATACAGTAATTTTTTAGTGATGGAGAAAAACCAAATTCTAGAAGTTCTTTTTCAATATAATAATAATTAAGCAAATAAATGTTATCTACAGATGCAGATGTTCTACAGCCATATTATTTTTATCTTCTGAAATGACGCTCGCCTTACTTGTGTGTGCGTGTGATTGCGAGGGTGTGTGTGTGTGTTATGTGCTGTCGCTATTCGTCTTCACGCACACATTAACAGCGTGTTTGTACACTTAGTTACCACGAGCAAAGCTTGCGTCGATAATAACACTGTACCGTGTACCTACTATAATTGACTGACTAGTCCTCGCTGATTGTTTTAGCAGACAGGGTAATAATCCCTTATTACTTTTTGCCAGCAGCCGTGGTTTCATCTAATTACTTGAAACCCTATTATAAAGCCCTTAGGACCAATTTCTCGCAAAATTAGGGCGATCGGCCACGGCGTCATTTTTAAGCGTTTCAGCTCCAGTAGCGCGTTTCATTATTACAACTTTTGTTCGTTTATCGCATTTGCAACGCGCGATAGAAGCGATTCAGAGGCAACACAATTGCATAGCATCGATTCAGCATCGCATCTGCATCGCTACTAACTTGCGAATATCAATGTTGACTTGACCGAGTCCATATTGCACTTTGCCTCCACAGACATTCACAAGTAGTCACTACAACATACGACTGTATCGATTCTGCATCGCGTCTGTATGAATTCTGCATTGCGGCTGTATCGGAATAGTAGCGATACAGAATCGTGGCTACGTGGGCGAAGGTGTACGTCCAGCGACAGCATCGCGCTTAAATCGCGTTTTTGTTTGCGTTTGTATCGCTACTGAATCGCTGCAAAAAGTCGCCGTGAGCCATTGACAAAATGTGACAAATTGACAAGCCCGTTAAATGATATTAATGAAATTAGATATAAACTATTTAATAATACCTAAATAATCCATCACTGGATGCAGTTTGATATTTGGAATTTGATAGTATATTTTTAATTATAATTATAATTTTTATTGAAGGGATAAAATGGTTTTAAAGATAATTTAGAGGTGATTTTGATGATTTTTTCGATGTATTAAAGTATGTTTAATTATATTTTGAGTTCCATCACTTTATGCAAAAAAGACTTGAAAATATAATATTTTTTTTTTGCTTTCAAAATTATTTACGGTTAAAGAGATACACTGGTTTAAAAAAAACATCATTTTGAGCGTTTTCAAGAAATCACTGCCTTAAAACAAACCTTTTCTCCTTCCAGGTCGATGGCCAGCAGTTCACAGTAGAAGTAATAGACTCTGTGAACGATTACATAGCTTACATGAAGGAGATCTTCGACTTCAACAAGATCAAGACGCTCATCCAGGGTTCAGAGAAACGGAAACCGTTCAACGTACTTATTGATTCTATGAATGGAGGTGGGTGGAAATCGAAGATTATTACTTAAAATCAAGTATTTATAGGAGATTTTTTTATTGCTATAAGCAAGCATCCCCTCCATTATTAATAAAGCGGAGTTAAGTTTCGACCAGTAAATGAAAGGGGTAGGTAAGTGTTTGGATTGTATTCCTCATAAGTTGCATGCCAGCCGCCATACTCCTTGCTAGGCGACCAATGTTATTGTATTAGTCATACTATCAGGCAAACTACTTGTGGCGCCATCTACATCGCCACACGGGAACTACGCATAACACTGACGTCACGCCAAATCCTGCATCGCGCAAGCAGAGTTAACCGCGTAACTAAACAACGTCCTGTCATCAATAGTTGGGCAGTAGCCCACCAGATCCAACTCTCGTCTGGTGGAGGAATCCTCCCTTATAGCCCTTTATACTAAACAGATTTATACAACACAAAAATAAAACTCGCGAAATATTATTTCTTTATCTATGAAATTGGAGATTTGTATTAAATATTTAAAATATAAATTTTGGTAATCTTTTTATTTTAGCGGATCAAAGTATTGCCCCAAATTATCTATACAATTTTGCCAATTTTATGGCAGTTTGTTTATCCCTTTACTGTAGAAGTCTGCCGGACGGGAGGCGATGAAGTCAGCGAAAGCGTTTTGTACTGCCTCCCGATAATTTTCCCACTTAAAAATTGTCTAAATTAAAAAAAAGTAGAAATCTGTTGGGGCAGGGTCCGGTGAGTACGGTGGCTGACGCAGCAAGCGCAGCCGTAGATTGATTTGGATCCGCATCCACTATCGCCTTCAATTCGTCGTCGACAATGGTTACTGGCCGACCGCGAGGCTCATTCTTCAACTCAAACTTTTCAGATTTAAAACGATTGAACCAATAATGGACCGTGTTTATGCAAGCAGTGTAAGGCCCGTACACGTCGTTAATGTTTCGCGTTGTTTGCGCAGCGGTATTTCCACGTAGGAACTCATATTCGAAAATTGTACGAATTTTCAGTTTATCCATGGCGCCAAAAACTACCACAAATTTCACAAAAACAAAACACTATCTAAAAACAAATGACTGAATTTGAAATTAAAATACGGCTTTCGAATAAAATTTATTTGAATTTTAAATTGCGAGCCAATCCAGACAGAGATAATTAAATCTAAAAATTCTGCTAAAATTATATAGGTAAAGACCTCGTGATGCATACATGGTCATACAGGCTGTTGCCTAGTGATAACGAGGCTTTAATGTCCACAGTTCATGTTTTATAAATAGCTGCTATCAGTCATCTTAACCGATATCATTGGTCTCCCACAAACCTAGCACATGCGTTATCACGTGCGGTAAAGATAATTTATTTTTCAGGAATATACTTATATCAGTGGTTTCATGACCCCTTTTTTATATTGTCAGTAGGTGTAGGTAGATTTCATACCTACTAACCATCCTTGGAAACAAAAAAAAGGCTACGGTTATCTTGTTCAAAAATACTTCTGTCAAAATGCCTGACGTAGGCAAACTGTATGGTCCCATGATAATGATATGGTCCACAACGCCATCAAATGTTTTAGCGATGGGTATCTACTGCTGTTTACTAAATCACAAGTCGCAACACATTTAGCAATATCCATAACGTTTCGGTTCCATTTCGCATTCTAAATTTCGATGTGCTGACAACTAGGTAATTGGATTTTGCTATTTTTGCGGAACTCATCCATAATCAACCTATAATGTTCCCACTGCAGAACAATAACCGCTTCTCTTTAAGAAGGAGAGAGTTTTAATCTACCAAGCAGGCCGCCCAGTGCGGGTTGGTATATGTCACATTTCTTCGAATTTTTCGTTCTAGGACCTGCTGGTTTCCTTGTAATGTTTTCGTTCACCGTTTCGAGAGCAGTGGTGTTGAAATTATTTACCTAAAGTAAAGGGCCTGCCCGGGTTCGATCCCCGACCTTCACCTGGTAAATCGGGGCCATTATCACTGAGCCACCATATCTTCACCGCTCTTCTTCTTTGCGGAACCCATAGATAAGCTCTTGTAAATCTTCTTAATTGAAAATGTTAAATTAAGTCACTCACTGACAGACTGCCACAGGCTAAATCGCTGAGTTTAAGAAGCATAAAATACAAGAGTTTTATAAATATCGAAAGTGAGCACTAAGGATAGTCTTTTTGATCCTTGCATCCTCTTTTTAACCCCTTTAGGGGATGATTTTTTTAAATAGGTTTTAAGAATGTTCATCATTTTTGCCGACGGAAATTTTCCTATCGGGCAAACTTGTCCTTGTTCTTTAATAAAATATGTTTTCCAATCCCCAGTAACCGGCCCCTACGTAAGGCGCATTTTCCTAGACGAGCTAGGCGCTAAGGAAGGCAACGTCCGTCGCATCGTCCCGCTGGAGGACTTCGGGGGGGCCCATCCGGATCCCAACCTCACGTACGCTGCTGACCTTGTCAATGCCGTGAAGGGTGGGGACTATGATCTTGGAGCTGCTTTTGATGGCGATGGTGAGTCTTTAATATATTTTTTGTGTTTCTCGTGATCCGAGGTTGAATAAAATTAAAATGTATGGGCGTTGCGTCATACATTACTACATGTGGGTGTACTGATTATCTTTGCTGATCTCTTTAGGAAAAACAGGTGTAGTATTAATGTAGGTAAGAGGCTATTAATTATATCGAATGAAACTGCCGTCCAAATGACTGCAGTAATAAACGGTTGAAGGATGAAGATACGTCACTGGGCAAAAAGCTTATTGATCGCGACTTAGCTGAAAAACCCCTACGGACCCCTGAGGACTATGTGGATTGTGATGTGGATCATGTTTTGTTTTTCATCCTCAGTTTATTTTTAATGTTAATCTGGCAGTTTTAGTTCTTTATGCGGCCTACCAAGATGTCCTTTCTTTGGTATCGTTCGTCGAATCGTTGTGCTCCATATGTTCTAAGTTGAGCTGCATGATTACTAACAAATGCGTCGACTGACAGGACAGGTCCACTCAATCTGTGTGGTTCTTTCCTCAAAAGACCATATTAGACACCAATCTGCATGGTCCTCAAATGATCTGACTTCGATTATGTCTGGACTTTCTTCTTAGAGTAGGCAGACAGGAAACGCCGACCTCATCTAGTTTTAAAAATATGATTGACGTGTAAAAGTGTTTGTACAAATCTTATTTCTGTAAATAGATTTGTACAAACACTTTTACAATCATTCATCATTTACGATCTTATCACAAAATAAGTTTATCTTTAGGTATGACCCTGTTTTTGAAATAAGTAGGCACCTAACAGAAATCAAAATACAGTGATGAGTGTGTCACCCTAGTGTGAGTTTCGTTTAACCATCTCGAATTTGCAGATCTACCGCTTTCGGCACTCCGATTGGCCCTGGATTCGTGAAGGGCCAATCGGAGTGCTGTTGAGAGTTAATTTAACTGTTCCTTTTACAAAACTAATAACTTAGTTCGATGCTAAGTTGTATATTTAGTAGGTATTAAGAACTTTACACGAATCTAAATAAAGTTGGAAATGCATAAACTGGCTCAGAGCTTTGGGCTAGAACTAAAGTTAGATAGCGTTAATTGCTCAGTCTAAACTGAGCAATTTTGTGATTTAGTTGCCTGTTTATTCCAATTACTAGGCAAAGCATCTTAAATACTCATCGGAATTGGTTCAACTTTCTCTGACTTTAACCGTTTTAATCCATAACAATTTCATCTCCAGGTGACCGCAACATGATAATCGGTCGCGATGCGTTCTTCGTGACCCCGTCAGACTCGCTGGCCGTGCTGGCAAACAATCTGCAGCACATCCCGTACTTCCAGCGCACAGGAGTGAAGGGCTACGCCAGGTCCATGCCCACCGCCGCCGCCGTGGACAGGGTCGCGGCTGCTACTGGACATGAGATGTTTGAAGTGCCCACTGGTAAGAAATCTAAACAAATCCAAAATTAGCCAGTATTGAAAAAAAAACTGTTTTATGCAGCAGTTGTGGCTACGTAATAACAGCCGCACGGGTCAATCGATCAGGTTAAACTAAGTTTGCCGCGGTTGGTCCGCGGATGGGTGGCGATTTTTACATACCAAGACCCCTCCGTGCCTCGGAAAGTACGTTAAGTCATTTGTTCCGGCTGTATTCGTGGATCTTTGATCGTTGTTACGAGTCGTCACCCGTAGGAAAAATACGCGCTTTGACGTGTAGTTGCGGACACCAGCCCGTATTACCGTATTATTATTAGATTTTTTGTCCTATGGAGTAAAATACCCTATTGTATTTAACAAAATAATATTTTTAGTATAAACTACCCACGGTAAAGGGAAAGAATAGCAAAATCTCAGTGTGCCTAAAATATCTTTCAAGATTTCACTACCAACTTTCCATCTAATATGAGTGTTAGGAGATGTCAGAAGGATATAATTAGTTCTCATTGTATACATCACTCTAAAAGCAACCCTTATTTCTAGGCTGGAAGTACTTCGGCAACCTAATGGACGCGGGTCGCCTCTCGCTCTGCGGCGAAGAAAGCTTCGGCACTGGCTCCGACCACGTGCGGGAGAAGGACGGGCTCTGGGCCGCCCTCGCCTGGCTGTCAGTGTTGGCTGCTACTGGACTCTCCGTCGACGATATCCTAAAGGCACACTGGGCGCAGTTCGGCAGGAATTACTTTACCAGGTGACATTCCCTGGCATGTGATACGGAGGAATGAGGAAAATATCATGAGGAAAGTTTTGAGTATGAATGTGGATAGCTATAAGAGTAAAAGAAACGATGGATGGACTGTGTGAATGATGATATGGTTAGAAAGGGTGTGAATACGGAGATGACGATTAATGGAGAAGTGTGGACTCAAAAACATTGAGATGAATTGCCAAATAATGGTATATTGCTGGATATAAACGTATCCTAGGATCGTTGAACACTGATAAACATGAAGGCATCAGTAAAATTTGATTGTTTGAAATTACTTATTTTGAACCTTCGGCCCCTCGATACAGGATTATTTGTGATAGGTAGTATTTAGTTCTAATTATTATTGTTTTGTGTTATCTCATAGTATTTTTACTAGGAAAAGGGTCGACACAAATCTGGTGAAATTCCGAAAATATGAATATTGCAAACGTTGCTTTGACGTCCAAGAAAAAACCAACGTAACTATGCGCTTATTTTGTGACTTTAATTCAACTATCGCTTTGTATACTTATGCCAGCCAGCTTTTACGGCTAGTAATTTAATAGCTGATCTTATTTTGTCACCATTTTTGTGTTTTTTGGAGTAGTTAGCTACGTGCAACAACCAATGTATGTAACATCAAATTTATTTAAAATCCTCCTTAGATACGACTACGAGGAATGCGCAAGCGACCCGTGTAACGAGATGATGCAAGTGTTGGAGAAGAAGATCACGTCTCCTGGCTTCGTGGGCTCGACGCACTCCAGCGGCGGGAAGACATACGTGGTGAAGCTCGCCGATAACTTCTCTTACATGGACCCCATAGACCAGAGCGTGGCTATGAAGCAGGTAAAGTAAATAAACTAATAAACGTAGTATTTTATTTGTCTGTAAGAGCTAGCCAAGGGCTCTCCACATTTTGAGACTATGTATGAAGCTACAAGTACGCAGTTGGCTCGACTTGTTGGGAAAATTCAGTAAAAAAATTAAATAGTCCTATAAGTTTATTATAAGTTTTAGGTAATATTTTGATCGCTTTGATCATCGTTGCGTCGTGGGACGGTTAATCTCTGAAATTTCTGAACCGATTACAAAAAAATCACTGATCCATGGAAAACTACACTATTACAGAGTGTCATAGAATATTGTTCTATGTTAAAACAAAAATTCATGATAAAGTGGACGCGACCGAAGTTGCAATTAAAAGCTTGTAATTGCTCGACTATAAGTTTTCAGGGTCTTTTGGTGGTTTTTTTTTCAATAAAATAGAAACAATTTACGAAAACATATATTATTTCATTTTCTTATATACCATCCATAAAACAGGTCGTTGGAAACTGTCACTAGAACTTCCATTTTGATTGATCAGTTCTATAGAAAATTGCAACATTTATTATGTGTTTGCAATTTAAATAATCTGTCTTTTTTACCTTGTTATGTACTCTTTGCAGGGACTTCGCATCATCTTCGAAGATGGTTCCCGTATCGTGTTGAGACTCAGTGGTACTGGCAGCTCGGGAGCTACTGTCAGGTATAACACGAAGATATCACCACCTTCTTATCTCGTATCACCTAAACTGGTTAGTTTAGGTGACATGCGACATGAGTTAAACTTGGTTAAGTTTAACTCATGTCGCATAGTAGCCCAAATCCAGTGTAACTCAATCTTTTACTAAAAAAGCCATTTCAGACACCAATCTACATCGGTTTCACATGATCTGACGTAGATTATTTCTGGACTTTAAAAGAGAACTCTGAGTTTGCTTCGGCTTTTCTTTTCAGAGTAGTCAGATAGAAACGCTGACCTCATTTAGTTTTTAAAATATCATTCACGTGAAAAAGTGTTTGTTCAAGCTAGTGATGTTCCGGATATTCCTATCCGTATCATATTAATAATTCCAAATTGCACTACTAAACTTCTTTGTTGGCCTTTTTTTTACTCGTACAACAAACACAAACGTTATCTATGCTGCCCAGTGTCGCACTAAACTATAAACAAAACAAAAGAAAGACACGCACGTTCGTAAAGCGTCAAGTGGCGTCAACTGTCTTTTCAAGCTCACGCACACCGACACCGATTGAGTAAGAAATTAGATCCATATCCGTATCCGTATCCGCGAATCTTGACGCCAATCATCCGTATCAGAATCCGTACCTGCGGATCTACATTTTTAATGATCCGGAAAATCACTAGTACAAACCTACTTACTGCAATAAAGTTACATAGTCAGTCAGCAAATTGACATTCATCTACAATGTGTAACAGAATAAACGCAAATCCTTAGTTTGTTCATAATTGACTACTGAATCGATTTCAGTAACTTTTTAAAACTGTTTTTTTTTTTAATTTTGCATTTAGCCTTATCTACCGCCGATTGAGCCATCGAAAATTCGATCTTATTTCAAGGCAATAAGACTTAATTTTAAATGCGTAAAGTAATGTTAGGGTCAACATGATTATCTTAATAATAGGAGTCAACTTTAAAAATAACATTGTATTAGGCTTTTCTCTCAATACTCTAATTGGGGTGTGTCTTGTGTTAATTATGTTAATGTTGAATGAAAACAATACCTATACTTTCGTTAATACAGGAAAAGTTTTTATTCAGTCCCCAAACTTTAACCATGAATTCAGCATACCATTCTAGACCCCCAGCGCAGAAATATCAGCTGTTTCATAGAAAAGTGCAATATCTACGCGGTCAAAATGTATGGAACAGCTGTTTTTTTATTGTATAACCGACGAAAAATTTATTCGCTGGGGGGTCTAGAATGATATGCTTAATTCATGGTTACAGTTTGCGCACTGGATAAAAACTTTTCCTGTAAATAATTACATCAAAATGGAATAGATGCAATATTATGACTGTTATAAACGAGCAATTTTAACAAACATGTTTGTTCACATCAAAATGTAAAAAAAAACCTTTTTTGGTGGTCTAACTTCTCTCAATTTCCATTCCAGATTATACATAGACTCGTATGAGGCTAAGAACGTGTTAGGCGATGCCCAAGTGATGCTTAAACCTCTGATCGACGTTGCGCTGCAGGTTTCCGAGTTAAAGAAGTACACAGGCCGCGACGCACCCACTGTTATCACATAAACATGTAGAAAAACATCAAATTATACATAACATAATAACATCACGCTTGTTACTTTGAAGTTTGGGCAGTGGTGTACTTATAGTCCAGTCAACGTCAATAATATCGGGACGAACAGACTGTTCAAAATAATCTAAACAACTATGAAAATTAAATATTAAGTCAATGACACAAGGAATGTTTCAGATTGAAGACAGTAAACGACAACACTGTCATTCTGATGAGAACTTTATCCAATTGAGATAAAGTTAAATTTTCTTAGTTGTTGAGATCATTTTGAACAGTCTGTTCGTCTCGATATTATTGACGCTGACTGTACACCCACATTTCGTCAGTTATTTTGCCATCTTTGGCAAGCTACACGAGTTTTTTTGTTTTGAAATTCAATTCATTTAAAAAAGTTGTTCTGCAAAAAATACTAAAGAACAATTTATTGCTCTACTGAGACTTGGATTTTTTAAAAATAATAAAGTCATTTTTAGATATTTTTAACCTTTTGAACGCCAACGTCGGCTATACCCGACATACGCAAGCGTGCCCTGTGCGCCAATGACGTCTATACTCCACAATAAACAGGTCACAGGAAAAAAAAAATACTTACATGATAAAATTTTGGAATCCCATTTTTTTACGTAGGTAATAAAATTGTGAAAACACAAGTATTAGTTAAACACTAAACATGATTTTACAAGTGGTAGACAAAATTAGGTTGAACAGCTGGCTCCTGAACTAAGTAAAAACATAGGTAGTTGTATCTCAGAAGCCATATTAGATCGATTATCTGGCGTGGCGTTCAGGACACGGAGTTGCCGTTGTGGCGTGGCGTTCAAAAGGTTCTGCTGTTATGTAAATAAATTGTTATTGTTACAGATCGTAAATATCTTGTGTTAATATTGTTTTGTTATAGCCATAGCCCAAGGGGTAGTGGCCATATTACCCTTGGTTATTAAGGGGTAAGCCCCAGGGTAGTCCACCAAATTCAAATTTTCTTCCGTCTTTTGAAATTTGCAGGTCAATGTAATGTTGTATATTGAATAAAATGTGATTCGCGACCGTAATACGTTTGTTTTTACATAAATAAAATCATTAAAAACATTAATACAATCCTCTCAGTTCATTTAATCCCATTAAATTACTGTTTCATGAAAAAGTCGTTCAATGGGATTAAATTAATTATATTTTAATTAACATACAACCTGCAGGCTTAGCACGACGCTTTCTATTTCTACTGTACCGTAGAATAGAAATCGCTTGTCTACATTTCTCGGTTCAAAACTGTCAACAGTATACACGGAAACGTCATTTTTGTCTACTTTTCCGTCGACAAAACGCTTCTTTACGGTTATCGTGCTAAGCCTGCTTATACTGACCTGGAAAAAACGGGAGAAAATTTGAATTTCGTGTGCTCTTTGCGCATCCATTTTAATGCCATCAAATAATTTTAAAAGTAAAAATAAATCTAAGTTCCTAATGGAGTGTTGCAATACATAATAAAATATTTAATTGTTAAGAAATAATTACGTATAATAAATCTCTCTGTTTTTTAGTGTGAGTAATATTTACTGATTTGTGTTGCCTGTTGATAAAAAGCCATTTATAACGTATATTTAAAATAAAATAAAAAATAAGCGTACAGTCGAAGGAACAAGGTATTTGGTATACAGGTAGGTAATGTTGTACTACACTGACATAAAATTCATTTTTATTGTGTGCATAATGTTTTTGTTTTTGCCTATGGCCACTTTTGAGACTGATGTAAAAAAATTAAATACTCAAAACAGTTTAAGAGCAGTTCCAAGTTAGCTGCTTGTATACCAAAAAGCTGTGGCGACTGCACAGCCACCATAAGAGATAAGTAGGGACCAACTAATTTAAAACTGCACGCTAAAATTTCTATACAAGCATTTAAAATGTGTACACAACATGGAGGGGCGTGTAGTTTTAAAATAGTGATCTCTAACCAGGTTCGTATTGAATTAAATTTGATAAATGAACGGTTTGTTTTCTATTTACAAAATCAAAAATTTGTTCGAAAACATCTAATTATCGTTTTTTTTTTTTTGAAACTAAACTCCAATACTGTATCCGACGACCCTGGTTATTTATCTCTTTCGGTGACAATAGTTCTGCGCAAAAACTTATATTGAGCCGGTAAACACACTGCAAGTGATGTAAATAAAACAAAATTATTTGTTTAAGAAATAAATCACAATATACATTATGTTTAATATATACAAATTGAGATTTTTATTTCAAATAATCTTAACTCTTTACAAATTTGTCAAAGACATTTGGTATGTTTATAAATTAATATAATAAGCAAACTGTTTAAAAAATAAATGTTGTTTAAATTAACTTATTCTAGTTTCACTTATAGTAATAACTATGACTAGATATTTTATAACTTTGGTATTTACAGATTTCATTTGATACAATAAGATTAATATAATAAGGGTCTTATGGATGCGCTCTATAAATAAATCAAATAGCTTTTCTGGCAACCCTTGAGCGATTCAACCTAGCGTTGTCATACAGTCAGCCTCATATCGGCAGGAATACATTTATTCAACACAAATAAATAAAATGAAGTGTCTGTTTGTAATGTCAAAATAACAGCAATTTACAAATGCATATGAAATTATATACGTACGGTACATGAAACAAAAAAAAGGTTTTTTTTTGTCAGCTCGTACCGGCTCATCTTCAAAATTGACGGAACTTGCATTGGCAGATATGTAGCTGATGTTTTAAGGAGTAACAGTATATTTTGTCCTGGTAGCTCGCTGTGGGATATAATTTTCGACATCTACGCGGGTGATGCCGCGGGCGCAGATAGTTGCTAATAGTCTATGTTCCATAAAATTGTAGCTATTTGTAGCCATATAACAAACTAGCTTTCGACCGCGGCTTCGCCGGCGTGGAAGTCGGAAATTATTCGACAGGAACGTACTACAGGGATAAAAAGTATCCTATGTGTTAATCTAGGTTATAATCTATCTATGTGCCAAATTTCATCCTAATCCGTTCAGCCGTTTTTAGTAACAAACATCTTCATAAACTTTTTTTTTGTAAAACTTAACATGATTAAAAAGAGTGTCCATGGAGTTTCTTGCCCGTTCTTCTCCATAGAGATCTACGTTTTGGAATGGGCAACTAGCTTCAACTTTCTGACAATTCAAAAGTGCCTGAAAATGGTTTAATTGAAATAAATGCTTTGAGTTTGAGTTTTGAGTTTTCATATTTATAGTATTAATATACAGGAAAAGTTTTTATTCAGTGCGCAAACTGTAACCATGAATTCAGCATATCATTCTAGACCCCCAAACGAAGAAATTTTCAGTCGGTTAAATACAAAAAAAAATCAGCTGTTCCATACATTTTGACCGCGTAGGTATTGTACTTTTCTATGAAACAGCTGATTTTTTTTTTTAAACTGACGAAAAATTTCTGTATAGTAGGTACGATTGAGTTACTTTATTGTAGCTACACATTGGATACAGTTTTATGAAACACAAATTGTTGATAATCAAATGAATTCTTGTCGATATATATGTTACCGGCCAAACCCGATTTCAGGCCAAACTAGTTTGTCCTAGGCCAAACTGGTTTATTATTAATTAGCCATTTCGTTAACAGCTTTTGGAAGTAACGCTCGCCGGCCGCTGACACGGGGCCGCTCGCTTCGCTCACTCGGCTCGCGCGCTTTTGGTCACAGTTCTAACCTAACCTAACCCATTTAATCGGCGTGCCCCGGCTTAATAAACTAGTTTGGCCTAGGACAAACTAGTTTGGCCTGAAATCGGGTTTGGCCGGTAACATACATACATCTTTTTGAGGCTGACTATTTGAATGTAGCCTGCCACTTTAATTAGGCTCTAGTTCAGCGACGAAGCTGAACTAACACGAGCTAGTTCTTATATACCGCCGTTAGCTAAGGTTTTTGTCAAACCAACGTCAACAATATTATTTATAATAATGACCATAAAAACTGGTCGTTTTTACACACAAATACAGGTTGTTTGGTAGAGCGATGTCATTTTTTCAATCAATCATTGTGATACTTATGTAAGGTCACCAAAATGTTTTAGTAACCAGGGTCGTCTCGTATAGTTGATGTGTAAGTGAACTGTTTGTTTTCAATTAATTAAATTAAATTGCATTCGAAAACATCCATCTGATTCTTATTAAACTTCAACTGCGACGACCCTGGTCACTGATCTCTTTTGGTGACCGTACTTCTTTTGATGTACTCATGACGTATCACAAATATTGTCAAACTTGGCTCGGGGATGTTTTCTTTCTTGTTAATAAACCATTCCGTTTTACCTCTCCAACACAAACAAGATCACTTCAAACACTACCACATATTATTTCAAGTCCGAACTCTCATTACTCATTAATAAAGAACTGCATGAACAAATTGACAACTCCTAGCAGTATAATGCAACAGTAGAACAAAGTCTTCCACCAGGTGAGCTTGCCCCGGAGCTGCAGGGAACGGATCTGGAGGAACGAGGGGAGCGCGAAGATGTGGACCAGGCCGCTGATGGCGCCTGTGTATCTGGGGAAAGAGATTAATTATGTAAATTTAGTTATTTAAGTAACAAGGGTCGTTGATGTTTAAGAATGGTATTTAATTTGACAAATGAACTGTTTGCTTTTTATGAATTCAATAAAATTTTATTCGGTTAGATTATGTCGTTTAAAAACATTCATCGGTTTGTTACTAAACTTTAACTAAAAGACGTGTATGGCAATAATAATCATAGTACCAGCAAGTTGGAGTTTCACTTCCGCTCTTCAACCACAACCTCACGTCCAAACAGTTGTTTGACTTAAGAGGTCACAGGTAGAATATCTTTCACCCAATTTATATCTCTTTTGGTGACTACATAACATTGATTTCTAGACATTGCATATGCAAGATTTAGCTGAAGTTAGCTGAATTTCTTTCTTGTTAGATATAGTCTATCGTCTAAAAATTACCGGTAATTTTCGGCAAATTAATTATAAGTACACACTTTGATGTGCCACTTGCCGAAATAGACTATTCGTGTTTTAGCTTCCAAACATGTTTGCAAAAAAATATTTAAAAAAAAATGGAGTGTTCAATTTGCGATAGAACTCCAACATTTTTTTTATGACAATTCAATAATATAATATTAAGTTTATTTCAAAATTACTACCTTTACTATTACTATACTCCATTTGAAATAAGATTAGACATTTAACTAAACATTTTTTACAGTCCGATCAACCGATTTTGACTTCTATTGCGTTAGTGGCATAACAAATGGCAGCTGCAGTAAACAGTTGGTATTGTAACTACTTTTTTGCTTTTAATGCCATCCTTATGCCTACAGTACAGAAGTCAGAATCGGTTGAACTGACTGTAAAAAAGGTTTGTTTAAATGTCTAATCTTATTTCAAATGGAGTATAGTAATTTTGAAATCAACTTAATTTACACTAGTAGTTACCTAGTACTAGTTGATATTCGTTTAGCTGGAAATAACATCTATTGGAAACAAGGATTTGAACATACTTTCGTTGAGATTTGGTCTTCTGGAGAAGTGAATTGGACCTGACAAAACCTACCAAAACTAGATTGAAAAAAAAAACCTAAAACCAGTCATATTTGTTTCTTTCAGATTTTCCCAAGTAAAATATAAATATAATTATTTATTTTAAAAGTACAACTACTTTTTACAGGGTATATTATGGCATTTATTTTACAGTCATTTAGAGAAAATCCTTACCTGATAATAGTCCCAATGCTGGGACAGAAGCAAGCGACCAGTATGCACATGAATATGATCGTCAGGTTGATGAGGATGGTGTTGAGGCGCGTCTCCTTGAAGGGAAGCAGCAGGATGGCTTCCGTACGGAGCATGAAGGCGACCAGCGGGTATACTGTCACCACCTAGAGAAGATAGGAAAGTTACTGGTTTAATGCACAAAGAACAAATAAATATATAGAATTGTAAAGAATTAAATACAATAAAATTGAATAGTTGAAAACCAAATAAAATGTGCAATATTCCTCTATCTCGTTCTTGCTGACGAATTTTCCTATATCTGTCTCTGTCATAACCCGTTGTACAGCGGCTTGCTCGCGTCCGTATAAAGCGGTGCCACGTGACGTTAAGTGACATCATTCGCTGTTGTATGAATTTTTAGTTCCCGAATATAACGTTTTGGCGCCGATTTAATTGAGAACATTTTTTTGTTGTATACACAGCCAAAAATAACCGATTTTGTTGTTTGAATGTTATGGTGAATTAAATAATCGTAGTGTAACTATATTTTTTGACAATAGTAGCCACTATTGACGTGCTAGCGATAGAGTTGCCGACGCGAATCTCCGAAGGGAAGCCGGCAGGAATCATGTTATATGGTTCTTTCGCCACTGCTGGTTAGTAGATGTAACTTGTCATCGAATTGTTGGATCTAGGATATGGCGTTTTCCTCACGATGTTTGCCTTCACCTTTTTCAGAGCAGTGGTGATGAAATAATTTACACAAAGTAAAACGCCTGTCAGGGATCGAACGAGTGAATATTTATTTTTATTTCATTACACGTTCACATGACGCCGATAAGATTGTAATAGGCACGGGCGTAGCCAGGGGGAGGGTTTTGGGGGTTCAAACCCCCCCCCCCCCCGAAAAGTTCAGATATTAACATAGAAAAACCCCCCGATAGTAAAACCTAGCTACACCCGTGGTAATAGGAATGAACGTTATCTGCTTCTTTGATTTCATTTTTCGATCCTTGGGTAGGCGAGTGAAAGATGCCGAGTGCCAAAATCTATCTATAGGTGAAACTGACTGACTGACATATCAACTAACAGCCGAAAGCTTCTGTAGCACCATGGAACATGAGGCTTCAATGGCTGGTGGAAATCTTGGGGTTCATTCGATCAATCATAATCTGTTTAATTTTGACAGTTCAACAACATTCATTGCGTTATTTACGTTGTTGAGCAGACAAATTTTTAGAACATATGAAGCAATGGATTAGCAATCTGTTTCAAAATGATTCAGATTATGATTGATCGTGCGTTACGCAAATCAAACTACGCTGGGGTCGATACATTTCATTCCTTCGCTTACTAGGTAGGCACATACGGTAGGTACACACAAGATACGGGCACGAGACACAAAATGTACGAGGAATCAGCACTTCCCCCATCGCGATAAGCATTGGCCATTATAATATAACTTTTACTCTATTGCAACTTATCAAATCAGTAATGAAGAGGCTTGTAGGAGAATCAAGGCAACCGAAATAGCCCGAAGAGTTGCCAAACTTAAGGCCATGTTAACTTTAATTAGTGTCGTTATGAGTGATAATAGTTCTTATTGCAATCCGATACGATTGCAATCCGAATCTGTTGTAATTAATTCGAATAATAAATGAGCAAGCGTATGTCGTAAAAATACAAATAAAATCGTATATGTACAGACGCCAGCAGGTCAAGCTATTCCAAACTGTCAAATTTTTCCAATTGAACATGAACCTTATCATCTTGTAATAAAGTTTAAAATCTATCAAAGAAATTTGACAGATTGACCAGCTTGATCTGCTGGCGTCTGTACCTAAAATTAGATAATAATAATAAATGATCAATCACTGAATGCAGTTAGGCATTTGAAATTTTATGGTAAGTATATTATTAATTATATTTATAATTGTTATTGGAGGGGTAAACTGCTTTTAGAGATAGTTAAGAGGTGACTTTGATGATTTTTTTGATGCATTAAAGTATGTTTAATTATGTTTTGAGTTCAATCACTGTATACAAAAAAGACTTGAAAATATCATATATTTTTTTTTGCTTTCAAAATTATTTACTGTTAAAGAGATACACTGCTTTAAAAAACCACCTTTTTGACCGTTTTCAAGAAATGTCCGCCTTAAGTGGCAGTGGGCAGAGCACATTGCTCGCAGAAAGATGGCTGATGGGGCCGAATTCAGACTTCGGACGCGCGGCCTCCCACAAGGTGGACCGATGGCCCTGTGCAGGCTGCCGGAATCCGCTGGATGCGGGAAGCACAAAACCGGTGCTTTTGGGGAAGCCTTTGTCCAGCAGTGGACGTCTATAAGCTGAAATAATGATGATGAAGTTTTACTCACTTGAAACAGCAACAACATTCTAGCCACTGCAGTCATCACATCGTGCATTTCGAAGTTATTTAACAAATTCTGAAAAGGAAAAGAAAATATCCACGGTTATGTACTTACTTCGTAAGCAATTCTTATATACATCTTTGAATGTATACTGTTTCACTACTAGATTTAAAATGGCTTGAAATACAATGAAACATTGAATATTATATCAATTTCATCGTAGGTACCTTATTTTATGGCAAATTGTTCCCATTGAGACCTCTTTATGCCGATTAGGATCATAAATTGTGGTAAGCACTTACGTTTTCTATTAAGTTATTAATTTACAGAGATCGGATATTCGGATGCATATTCACCTCAAGTTGAGATGTTGGCTAACATGGAATGCGCTTTTGTATCGAAAAAGTCTTAATTTAGGTAAGTAATTTGTTTATTTTTTGTTTTAACTAATACAAACCACTCCTCCTCCAGTACATACACATATTTGTATCAGGTTAAACATTAATTTTAAATTAAAAACACATCTGAATGTTTACCAAGAATCCCGGGATTTTTAATAAATATTACAAATAATTTATAAAGCGGCTTCCATACTTTCATAGCGAAAAATTATCTTTAGGTAAATATGCATCCGATTATCCGATCTCTGGTTATTTAGGATAACAGAAGCAATATGTATTTTACTTTATTATATTAAAAAATGCAATTGATAACACAAACGCATCACGCCTTGTGTCCGCCTTCCGTGTGGTGCCGGACGTAAAAGAATAGCACCATCCCATTTCTTCCCGTGGGAGTCGTAGAAGGCGACTAAGGGACTTACCAGAGAATGGGCAGCAGCGTTCTCTATGCAATTTACCACCATACTGCGATCGACAACCCGCCTGCCAAGCGTAGCGATTATGGCAAAACCCCCCCTTTTGGGGGAGGCCTATGTCCAGCAGTGGACGTATTTTGGCTGAAATGATGATGATCACGCCTTGTGTCCCCGTAGAGTGGGGCAGAGATGTGCCTACAGTACATTCACATTTCACCAGTTACATTTCAAGAGTCCCATGTGATAGAGAGCGACACTGTTCCCACAAATCCAAACCCCGGGCTGCTACTGAGAAATTTCAGATAAAAAAATCCAATAACACTTTTGCCCTACCCGCGAATCGAACGAATAGAGCTGCTTAAATAGCTGCCGACATATCGATATCGGGTTGGTGTACATATCTGATGATATGAAAATGCTCAATAGGTAACTTACAGGACACTGACCCTGCACAGGGCATTTTAAGTAATAGATTACTGTGGAGCAGAATAAAAGTAAACGAATCTGATATTGGTCCATATGTTAAAGTTTTAGCGCAACCTTCATCTGAGATAGCAAACATACTGACTGCATAAAAGCCTCGTAATAGATAATTTTAGTTTCACCATACCGTACCAAAAACGAAGGAAAAAATATCGAACCTAAGCAAAAATAATTCAGTTGATCAACTGTAATATTATGTTATACTATGGCTTGGATTTTCCGTTAAATGGTTGACAGTTCATCGTAAATAAATACGTCGCGCGTTGCATTTGGGGGAGGCGGAGGTAGCGTTTCTAAGGCCCACAGGCCCGAACAACTTTGTGCTGCTGGGGAGTTAGTTGCGCCACGTCTTCTCCCCAGCTAAAGTACTAGGAAATAGTGAAGGGTAGGCGTGCCGGAGGACTGTCTTATGTAATTTTAACGTTCAAAAATGCTCTCAGCCTAGTTTGAATAAATGACTTTTTGATTTGATTTGATTTATAAATAAACCCCATAATGAACTAAAACTTACATCTTCAATACACGACTTAGCAAGAGGGAAGCAAATGTAGAACACGGCTCCCACCAGGGTGTACGTAACGGTGACCAGCAGGAAGGCTATCGTCAAATCTCGGCCCTGAAATCAAAATGATTAATTAATTATTTTTTATGGCGCCAAAAACTCCTATCTGCATTTCCATCAGCATAGCTCGCAAATATGTCGAGTTCGGGACCACGTACCGGAAGACGTAGCGTTGGAAAGCCTCCTACAAGGTGGACCGATGGCCTTGTGAAGGCCGCAGGAATCCGCTGGATGTGAGAAGCACAGAACCAGTCGAAGTGGCGGAGTTTGGGGGAGGCCTATGTCCAGCAGTGGACGTCTTTCGGCTGAAATGATGATGATTTCCCAGTAGGTAATTTAATGTGTCTTGGAGGCAGTTGGCACTTTCTGTAAAGTGTCGTTTACATGGCGAGATTTTTTTTCGCCCTGTTTGTAGCGAATGTTCGTGTACATTCGCGTGTGTGTGTGTTTGTGTACATTCTAGCAAAAAATAAGAAAACTCGTCTACAATTACCACAGTATCTCCTTTCTCCTTACAGTGAAAATTGAACCCGAGGTCATCGGTCTATAGTGGGCCGTAATCCACCACGTGCCCAGTGCGGGTTGGTAAATGTCACATGTCTTCGAATTTTTTGTTCTTAGACATGTCAGTTTTCTCACAATTGAGACATGATGCTGCAAATATAAGCGGTGAAAAGACAAGACTGGTTTTAAAATCCTTACGTTCTTGTCTTGCCGGGCATTATTGCTCATGATAGTGACAATAATGTTGTGTATATAGAAGGACAGCGCCAGCATGCCGCTCAGCACGGCCGCGTTCTTCATGGCGTGCGTCTCTGAGAAGATGGTGCCGATGTTGATGCCCCACGCGTAGCCCTTGAACAGCACGAAGATCAGTAGGTATGCTACTGATAGTGTTCCTGGAAAAGGTAGATGACAACTTATTCATAAGTAATTTGGTCTCGTTGATACGCTTTGGGTGGGGTCTTGTCAAGGAGTATCGTGTTATCCCGTAACTGGGTTGTGAAGGTCAGATAGGCAGTCGCTCCATATAAAATACTGGAATCCAGCTGCATCCGGTTAGACTAGGAGCCGACCCCAACATAGGCGGAAAGGCTAAACAGATTCAGATTCATGCAGCTTTCCCTGATGAGCAAATACTGACGGATTTAATAAACTAATGAGGCAGGAAAACAGACCAGTGATACGCGGACTCACGAATTGACTCTCATCATTTCCACATACGCGGTTATTCCAGGACACTCAGAAAATAAATAACATAGAACTTGGAGAAGATATTCAGAAGTCTTCCAGCACAAATCATGATGAAAAAACTTACCCAGCGAATTAAACTTGGTAAAGAACGAGACATCCCTGAAGTTGAGTAGCGGGAACACGATGAGCGCCACGTATATGGGCACCGTGGAGTGCAGCCCCCAGTACGGGGAGTCTGCACGCGGCTCGGCCAGCAGCAGGGACGAGTTGTGGCGCGGGCACAGCAGGGACGTGTTGTATACTGTGCTGTTGGACGAGCTGAGGTCTGGAGGACAAAATACGGCAGGTTATAGAAGCTAAAAGATACTATCTTTTTTGAAGTGTTCCCTTCTGTGTTTTTGAAGAGTTTAAAAACGAACATTTGGGGACAGTTCATCTAATCAGCTATGGTTGATAAAGGATAGACTTCTCCCAAGTACTTGTAGCATTAAAGAGTACGGAGTTATTTGTCAGCAAGATTAGCTTTAACTACATAAGCATGGTCAGAAATCTGAAGACCTTCTTAGGTTCGAATTCAAATAGCTAGCCCATGATACTAAATAATTTATGTAAAAAAGAAAGTAATATTATGTGATTTATGCCAATAAAGCATAAAAAACTCTTAAAAATATTTAAAAAAAGAACCAGAAAATATTGCCAAAAGGACATTATGCTGAGCTGAAGAGTTTAACATAATGTCTGATGACAACACAAGGCGGTGGTGGTGGTGGTAGTGTTCCAACACAAAAAGGGAGCTCTTATATTTACCTATATTTAGAAAATGAACGCTAAGAAAAACATCATTTGACTAAAGTGGTTCTTGAGAAACTTACCAACAAAATAGTTCACAGAAAAGTACAAGAAGTTGGAGATGAGTATCCAGTACACGATGTTGGCTCCGAGCAACACCAGCAGACTGAAGATATGCGCCACCACCTCCGCCCACTGGCCGAGTAGGATGCGGCACAGGGCCGGGACTTCACAGCTGTCGCTACCTGGTGGGATAGAAGATTTACAATGTTGTTAATACTGGCCAGGTTTAACCTAATATGGACAATAATCATCTGGCTGGGCTGGTAGCGTTCACTCGGCACGAAATGCAAAAAGAGTGGACGAGGTCCGTGTCAACTAGGTGATGCGTTAGAAATAAAACGAACATGGACAAGACAGGTCATGTTAAATACCCATTTGACACCCACTCTCATGAAAATCGGAGTCGCTACACACGAGTTGTGTCCAGTTAGGTAGGTTCAACTTGGAGAAAGAGTACAATCAACGACTGACTCGGCTGGGCGGCATTAGGGAAGCTACGCAATATCTTCTCGTCCCACATACGGCTGTGCCTCAAGACTAAACTCTTTGACCAGTGCGCGCGTATTACCAGTGTTGCCGTGGTGATGACTTATGGCACTGAAACGTGGTCGCTCACAATGGGCCTTATTAGAAGGGTAAAAGTCACTCAAAGGGCAATGGAGAGGGTTATGCTTGGAGTTTCACTGCATGATCAGTAATGAAGGGATCTACAGGAGAATCAAGGTAACCGACATAGCCCGAAGAATTACCAAATTTATGTGGCAGTGGGCAGGGCACATGGCTTACAGAACAGATGGACGATGGGGCCGAAAGGTTCTGGAGTGGCAACCGCGTACCGGAAAACGTAGCGTTGGAAGACCTCCCACAGGTTGAACCGATTACCTTATGAAGGTCGCAGGGATCTACGGGATGTGAGAAACATACACACGCACAAAATCGGTTGAAGTGGCGGGCCTTCGGGGAGAACTGTGTCCAGCAGAGGTCTTTCGGCTGAAATAATGATGATGATCATGGTGCGATACGTACAATAAGGTATTTCGACTTTACTTATATAGGCAGCGTATGGACCAACACTGTGGATGCCTAACAGCACGAGGAGTAACATGATGTTAAGGCTACATAGTTCTTAGACGACAGTAACCTTTTTATCGGTTACATCATGGGCTGTCGGCGTAAAAACAGCTAAGAGCTTTGCAAATCATCTCCTCATACTGTATGCTTTGTTAGTAAACTTAACATAACTCACCATGACGTTTATTAACCCTGAGCAGCACATAGGCGGTATAAAGACACAGCGCCGCCATAAACGCGATCAGGAGCAGGGCAGCCGGCAGACCAGCTCGTTCTACGCCCCACGCCATCGTCAGTAAGGAGGAGCCCATGATTGTGTTCCATACTGAGAAACTGAAAAGATGAGGTTAGCTTTAAGAAGAAAGCTGTTTGGAAACAGGTGACGATGACGTCGGTTTCCCAAGTGAATGGAGATACAAGGTCCGGCGTCGTTCTCACCCTGGGGACCTGGAGAGTTTGCCTTGGCCATCGGGTGGAATAGAAAGTCTCGTGATCTTGGACTTGCGGATAAGGATTAAAAACATCGTTACATTCAACAAGCATGATGCTGACAATCAATGGTCACTGCTTTTCAAATCCCAATTTGGATATAAAGTATTCTAAATTATAACTTACATTGTGACTAGTGAACTCTGTTTTTTTGTCTCTGGTTTGAAAGTTTTCTCGAAAGTCTTGTTGAATGTGGATAGGACAGCACTCGATGATAATTCTGCGGGGCCCTAAAATAAAGTAATATTAGTTAAAACACAAACCAAAAAACTGTATTACAGCGTTCAAGGATGCACCAACACTTTCTGACTTCCTGGTACATGTTGGCCGAGCTGATACGTATGGTTCTTTCATTGTGTTTTAAAATGAAACAATTTTAGTTTTAAAAAGGGTCTACATATGGGTGACCATTTTTAGTCTTCACATACCAAGACTCCATCCGTGTCTCGGTAAGCACTTTAAGCTTTTGGTCCCGGATGTCATTCTTCATCTTCGACAGTCAGACAGTAGAAACCAGAAAGTTTGTCACGGTATATTACCCAGTAACTGGGTTGTGGAGGTCAGATAGGATAGATAGTCGCTCCAGGTAAAATACCTACTGGTATTCTGTTACATCTAGTAACTGGAAGCCGACCTCAACATACCTAGTTGGGAAAGACGAAGCCGATGCATGCAGTTTTCCCTGATGAGCGAATATCAGATTGCTCTAGAAACGAAAACACAATGGTTTCCGAGTGCCTGATCTATCAGCTGTTTAATTGACTTCAATTTAAGGTCTTTCTTCAGCCTTTTAATGATTTGTTTTTATGAAACGTGAATTTTAATCAGCACGTTGGACTACACGCTATCGACATCAGTCTATCCCCAGAATTAATTGCTTATTTCTGATATTTGTTTATAACGAAGGTCTTTGACCATCTACGTACAAGATAAATGATGAAACGTAAAGTAATTTGCTAATCATTTGTTACTATAGCT
Source organism: Antitype chi (assembly GCA_947359405.1). NCBI lineage: Eukaryota > Metazoa > Arthropoda > Insecta > Lepidoptera > Noctuidae > Antitype > Antitype chi. Next base: position 2,869,067 of record OX375826.1, read on the forward strand.
TCTGGGTATACCTAATGTAGAAGATCATAATAAGCTGTTAATTAATTGTAAATATAATAAGGTGACGATAATAATCGAGAGAATCGTAAGAAAGCACGCGAAACCGCGTTGATACGGATATGATTCATAAAACCGATTAAAGAACCGTAAAATTATTTACAGGAGTCTGGTCTCCATCTAGTCACCCATGTTATTCTCTTCTGAACACGGTGCCCCTGCCTTTAAATGACGAACGACGCTGCGCGCCGGTCTGACGAAAAACTCGCCAAGATGCACTGGCCAGCTTAGCTTACTTCTCTTTTGTCATGAATAGTAGTGATACAAATACAAATCGTTTATTTTATTTGACAAGCTTTGTAGTACCTACTACACTGCTACTGATAGAAGTGTCCTTTTAAGCAAACAATTGCCTGTATTAGAACACTCCACTCTTCCGCTATTTAGATTTAAGTGATGAATATGTAATTAATAGTGTCAAAAAACTACGGCACTCTGTACCAGCAGCACCGCCATCCCAGAGAGAGGGGCAGAGGGTGCTAAGGATCTCCATCGAGGGCAAAACCTCTATGAGGCTGGCACAAGAGCCTGGGGATGGGCACGAGACAAGAGAGGCCCAGCTGTGGGGGAAGTCTAGCTGTGGACGTAGATGATCAATTATTTCCAAACTGCCTACGGCTGTTGTGTCGGCACGGGTTATATGTCGTTTTCTTAGGCAGTGGTGTAGGCAGTACAATAAAATACCGCGGTATAAAGATTATTTATTCATTATGGTCCAGGGAATGTAGATGGAATTGTTGAGTTACAATTTCGGTTCAAGGCAAAAGTTTAAAACGCTTTTATTTATAAACTCGATAAGTAATTGATAAATACTGTACGTATATGATACTGATGAGATGAGTGATGAGTGTAATGGATGACATAAATAGCAAAATTTATAATACTGTATTTTACATAGGTACGCAATTTTTTAATATCTTTCTCAATTAGGTGGGTCACTTTAAAGACCTGCCACCAACATCTTATAAGTACGTACTACGTAGTTAGGCAAAATGCAAGGCTATACAAGGCGTAACAGAATAGACGCAAGACCTGAAAGTAGTTTGTTCCCAATTGACTACTGAATCGATTTCAGTAACTTTTAATATAAGTATTTTTTTTTAAATTATGTATTTTGCCATACCTGCCACTGATTGAGCCAAAGAAAATTAAATGTTAACGCAGAAGAAATAAGACTCAATTTTAAATGCATAAAGTAATGCTTGGGTCGACACGTTTTTCTTAATAATATCAATTAGCTTTCAAAAAAAATAGTTTTGGTCATCGTACTAAGCTTTTAACTCAATACTCTAATTGGGGTGTATGAGGTCTTGCGTTAATTATGTTACTCGTTGTTTATGGCCCCGGTAACTTTAGATATTGTCGTTATGAGCGATAATAGTTCTTATTGCAATCCGATACGGGTTAAATAAAATCTATTGTAATAAATTCGAATAATAAATGAGCAAGCATTGTCGTAAAAATGCAAATAAAATCGTATAAAATTAGATATTAACTATTTAATAATAAATAATCCATCACTGGATGCAGTTTGGCATCTGGAGTTTTATGGTATATTTTTAATTATAATTATAATTGTGATTGAAGGGATAAACTGGTTATAAAGATAATTTAGAGGTGGCTTTGATGATTTTTTTGATGTATTAAAGTATGTTTAATTGTGTTTTGAGTTCTATCACTCTATGCAAAAAATACTTGAAAATATCATATATTTTTTTGCTTTCAAAATTATTTACGGTTAACAGGATATTGTAAGGAGAGCTTTCATCATCATCATTTCTGCCGAAAGACGTCCATTGCTGGACATAGACCTCTCTCAAGCACCGCAACATCCAGCGGATTCTTGCGGCCTTCACCAAGGGATCGGTCCACCTTGTGGGAGGCCTTCCAACGCTACGTCTTCGGTCGCCACTCCAGAACCTTTCGGCCCCATCGGCCAAAAGCAGTACAAATAGGAGAGTTTTACGATATTATATTTATTATAGCACCTGTTTTAAACTCCTTAAGTAGTCTAATAGTCAAAAAACTGGCGTCGCGATACAATCTTTATCAGCGCTTAGTATCATTGACTAAATATAGATGGTCCATTTAGTTAATTACCTATATGCTACTGACGACACTACGATAATTAATATAATCGTTAGTGTCCAGAATATTGGCGGAGATAAAGTTTAATTTAATGATTTGATCCGGAAACGACTGGTCTTGGAACGTGCGCTCTATCATAGATTCTAGAAGCTGTAAACATCGTTGATTTATCTTTGTTTGTATGTTTGTCATCGAGTCTTCCACCTAACAGTAATGGGCCCGCGTGGTCGAAGATTAAGGTTTACAATTGTATGGCACACTCCTCACAGAGAGGAGGGCGAGTAGGCCTTAATCAATCAAAGAAAACATGATAATGTTTTCCTATCTATTCTTAAGCTATCTTGCATTATTCGGTCGATGGCCAATCCTCATCCTGTCACCAGAGCTTTAAATATTGTCATTATGAGCGATAATTAATAGTTCTTATTGAAATCCGATACGGGTTAAAAGCTGTTGTAATAAATTCGAATAATAAATGAGCAAGCATTGTCGTAAAAGTGCAAATAAAATCGTATAAAATTAGATATTAACTATTTAATGATAAATAATACATCACTGGATGTAGTTTGGCATTTGGAATTTTATGGTATATTTTTAATTATAAATACAATTGTCATTGTAGGGATACACTGGTTTTAAAGATAATTAAGAGGGGACTTTGATGATTTTTTTGATGCATTAAAGTATGTTTATTGTGTTTTGAGTTCCATCACTCTATGCAAAAAAGACTTGAAAATATCATAAATTTTTGCTTTCAAAATTATTTACGGTTAAAGAGATACACTGGTTTAAAAAACCACCTTTTTGAGCGTTTTCAAGAAATCACCGCCTTACCGAACACAGGATTCTTTACTACAGAATTCCTCATTCCCACTATAGTATTTTATCTCGTGAAGCGACGCGCGCTTTACTTGTGGTAACCAAGTGTACAAACATTCTATGAATTGTGTGTAAGCTCAGGAGCTGTCGGTGGTACCGTTCGAGACAATGGCGAAATCGGAAGTGTGTGTGCGTATGTAACGCGATGACGCTACTCGTCTTCACGCACATTACACATTCACAGCGTATTTGTAAACCTGGTGGTTACCACAAGTATAAAAGTGTGCGTTGCTTTGAGAGACAAAAATACTGTATCCCTTGCTGGACACCATGACTCCATGAGCGGCATATTCATTCTTCTTAAAACACCTACCTAAGTAGGTGTTAGTGGCGGTAGGAGCGATAGCAATGACGATTTTGGTCACCAACTTCAGACACGGCGCGACTCGACTCTAGTAGATCACCACGAAGTTTTTATAGAAAATTTTCTATGAAAGTCGCGTCGTACTGTCGCGTCGCGCCTGTTTGTGAGGAGCCTTTAGATTCAAATCTGAGATTCTAACCATAGAGCTCTTTGCTCTACAATTTTTACGCATATTTTCGATATGTAATTTATACAGTACGTTCGTGATGTTTGTTTCCAATAGTATTTTTAATTGGATGTTTATTTATTGGGCACGCGGCACCACACGCTTTTGTCTTACATCGTAGGTACGTTTTAGAATGGCAACAAATTAGGTAGTTTACAACTTCGCATTTTAAAGTCAGATGATAAGAGAATCGAGATTTGACCTCTTGTCACGCTTATTTTATCAATGTATCGTCACTGAATTGACGAGGCTACGCCCTCGTGAGCGTGACTCAAAGCATTTAAGTAATATCCTCTCCTCACGAAATTCGGATCCTATACAGGAAAAGTATTTATTCGGCGCAGAAATTTTTCGTCGGTTATACAATTTAAAAAAAAACACTTGTTTCTTAGAAAAGTGCAATATCTACGCGGTCCAAATACATATATGCAATAACTGATTTTTTTTTTGTATAACCGACGAAACATTTCTGCGCTGGGGGGTCTAGAATGATATGCTGAATTCATGGTTACAGTTTGCGCACTGAATAAAAACTTTTCATGTATAATGACTGTTGCAGATGGCGGAGAAACTCATCAATACAAGATGCTTCTTTGGGATCTTCATTGAATCCGATCGTCATACGTCAATGAAATATTGCAACATCTTACTAAATTTTTCAAAGTTCTTCAGAATACTATGGTCAAATCAAAATAAAATTAAACTATTTAGCACACCTAATCAGCCTAATATTCCCACTGCTGGGACACAGGCCTCTCTGTGAGAGGGAGTGGGCTGTAATCCACCACCCCGGCCCAGTGTGGGTTGATAGATGTTGAATGTCTTCGAATTTTCCGTTCTAGAACATGCCGGCTTCATCACGATGTTTTCCGTCAACGTTTTGAGAGCAGTGGTGATGAAATTTTTTACACAAAGTTTTTCAGAGCGTAATTTATTTGCCAAAACCAAAGTGTTTCACTTTGTGCAATTTTTTAAAGTGAGTCATCCTCTCCGTTATCCGAAAGTGGCCAGAGACATTACAATAAAATAATCTCTTAAATTCACTGACAGGCAACGCACAGCTTGAACCAGTCGGGGAGCGGGCGGCGAATATATGTAGGTACATGTGTGGGCCCCCGACTTATGGTAGTCAAAGAAAAAGTGGAATTTTAAACAGGTCGAACATAACCCTTGGTTCTATCAGTCTATATATGCATGAGGATTTCCCTACGAAAAAAAAGGGCTTAAAACCATATAATTTTACTCAAGAGTAATATAATATATAAAAAACGTTCCTTAGTGTGGTGAACACTAGACAAGGAAGGATTTTTTGAAGGTCCTCTACTGAAGGGGTAGGGTATGACAGTTTGTTAGGAAGTTCGTCATTTTTGCTGATAGGAAATTCCATCGGCTTATCTAAACTATTATCTACAAGGGGAAAAGTTTCGATTTTATGTACTTATGCTACGCCTTCACGCTAAAACAGCTGAACGAATTTGGATGAAATTTGACACGTGGGTAGACCATGACCTGTATTAGGATACACGATACTTTTTATTTCCATATTCTCAAGTCATCGAGACTTATGCGCGTGAAACCGTAGGCGCAGCTAGTCTCTTATAAATTGGAGCTTTAGAAATACACCACAACAAAACTCACCAAAGAATCAATACTTTCGGAGCTGACCGCCCTGTAAGTAGGGGTGACAGCTCCCGCCTGCAGCAGCGGCTCGGCCTCCGCCCTACTCATTGCGCTATAGTAACTCTGGCTAGTGTTGCTCGGCGAATGATATCTGTAGCAAAAATTATTAAAAAGATATAAAAAATTTAATACTTAATTATATTATCCACACCGAATTTCGCTCGCGGGCTCGCGACAGACAATCTTACCAGTGAATTAGTCAACTGCATAGGAGATATTATAGAGTGAAAACACAGAAATAGAATTCTTCTATATATCTATGGACTCTATGGTGCAGCCCCTCTTATAATCCGATGGGATGGCAATCCGACACGACTAGCGAGAGGTTATGCGCAGGGCTGAGGGTTTTTGTGCTGCAGCTCGAAAAGCCAACTTTCTAACCGGGATGTAGGTAACTTAGAGAGTCCAAACGATGATACTTTGCTTGACCTGGGAATCGAACCTAGGACCATAAGCAAGGACACATGATTGCTTACAGCTACTATCACGTTACGGCCGAAGTTACGGGCGTTTCATACACCTACTGGCATAAGATTAGTATGAGCCCGAACCAAAAATGAATGACAACACGATTTGAAAGTTGTCCGCTGATGTGATAATGCCCATCCGAAAAATCGTCCGTATCTTGGTTGAGAACTTAGAGAGTACCTACCCTCTGATCTATCTTTGGAGATTATAAGATAAAAATGATCGACAATAGCAAGTAGGTATAGCTCTAGTAGAAGATAAACGTGAACGATGTAATTAACAAGATGAGTTACATTAAGTATTTAATTTAATGCGCGTCTGTTAAAACGTCACTGGAGATATCAGAATATAGGCGTAGAGTTTTTTTTTTACAATTTTCAACGTGAGCCGATGATTCTTGTTATCGTATTTTCGAAGCTTTGGTATATATGGGGTTTTTTAAGCGTGTCCAGCTCACTCTTAGGCAGAATAAGGTGAAATTAACTGAAACAGAAGACGCGAATCGTTATAATTCGTGTGGATTCAAATTATCCGTCTTTGGGCCATCAATAACGAAACGAAATCGAACGAACTCATTTTTCTGTCTGGGATTCGGGAATACACTTCTGCGACCGACCTAAATTAATTGTTTGTTATTAATAATTAACAAAACCACTCACTTATTATAACTATGTTTCTTGTATCGTTTTATTCTCCGGTCCTCACAATATTCACAGTCAGTTATGTCGGAACACGCACTCCCGAATATCCTAAAAAAACACAAAATGTTTAATGAATTATTCTAACATCGAATAGCCAATTTAATATTTGAACTTAAATATTTTTTAATTCGCACTGTTCTTAATTCAAAATTAAGTACCAAAAACGAAAATAAAACTTTTTTTTAAACTCGACTAAGTTCATTTACAAACAATTTTTTATTAAGTATTAATTATAAAATCACCTCTACAAAACGTTTCAATAATCACCACCATAAAATGAAATAACCTTGTTTTCATAAAAGTTGACGGAAATACAATTAACTTTGGATATAACTGCACCAGTCGGTATGTTGTCGTCAAGTGAATAATATTATTCACTGACAGTTTGTTATTAAGACAGTGTATTTTTATCGCGCCATCTTTTTGACGTCAAAGGGTGATTACTGGGTGGTATAGATGGTTTGACGTTGTTTTAAGAAATACAAAAGGAAGAGTAATGTTGGGATAGCTTGCTATAGTTTTCTATGCAAGCACCGTTTTGCAAGATGGCAAAATGGCAATGTATTGAAAAATTCTTGGATAAGCTGTTCGTCCATGGAACATTTAATAATTTGTGAGCAGTTTCCTAATTAAGTACCTATGTAATTAGACAAATAACTGCAACAACAAAAGATCCTGCCATGCCCATGCCAGTTATAATTTATATGAAACACAAAACTTTTGATAATTTGAGGTCGCTGAACGCATAGGTATTCAGCTGTTAAAATAATGATGCGTCTCCCTGATATGATAAATTTGACGTGACTCTTAAAATTAACATTGTTTCAAATTAAAAAAAAAACTTTGTTAATTGTTACCTACTAAGATAAAAAAAAAACTTAATAGCACCGACTAATCTCATTGAGCGTGTTAAAGGTGCGCTTACACGAGCAACTAAACTTGCTCCATCCTGGTCAATTCTCGTCAACTATGACGTCACGACTACATCCAGCAATTTAGGGCAATGCCAACATGTAGTAACCTGTTGCCATAGATACGGCCACACACTATCATGCAATATGGAGCAACTTAAAAAACTAGGCAATAAGTCGCCTCCGCTGGCGGCCTATTCCTCACGCAAAAACAAGACGTAGATATACGTACAAACGAGATAGAAAGAAAATTTACTAAAAATTTCCAGACCGATTGGATATTCGGCAACTCATGAAGTCATGACGTATATGGAGCAATCAGAAGCAATATTCCCAAAACATATCTGCAATTTATTGTTGTTGTTCCAGCACCCTAATTGCGTAACTTACGATTAATCATAATCTGTTTCGTTTTGAAACAGATGGCTAAACCCTCAGATCATATTTCTATGATCTGAGGTTAAAAACTATATAATTTTAATTTAGTCCTTAAGTTAAACACAAAACAAAGCTAATAATATGTACAGGTATATAAAAAAATAAAATAATCATTATGCATCAAAAAATAAGTCCGCGTCGTTGTCAACGGGAAGAGTGCCCAAAAGGCTGGCAGCATTGCCACGTTGTATGGCAATGCTGATTCTTTGGCCGAAATATAGGCCAGCCTTTTGGTCACGTGAAGAGTTAACCAACCGCTTGGAAATATCTCGGAAAACTAAGTGGGCACTCGGACCCCATGGCCCTAGAGTTTCAACCCCAAACGGCTCGAATATATAGCTTCCAATAAGATTGGAATATTTGCGCCGTTTGAGGTTTTCCGCACCTACAGCAGCCGCCCCAGCACAATTCGCCGTACTAGAAAGATGGGATGGCGCAAGGGTGTCGACACATGTTGCATCCCACACCAAAGGCCGACCTAACTTCCAAGGCATTATGGACATTCCGTCTGGTCTCTTCCCATCGTCGCGTGCCAAGCCATAAGGTTCTAAAACCATTGCTTCATATGTTCGAAAAATGTGTCTGCTCAACAACGTAAATAACGCAATGAATATTGTGGAACTGTCAAAATGAAACTGATTATGATCAATCGCGTGTTACGCAGTTAGGGTGCCGATTGCTCCACTTAATTGTTCCAGATTGATCCATTAGTGTTGCTGAGCAATAATTGTTCAAAAAATTGCCCGTGTAAGAGCACCTAAGAACCACTTGTTATCTCTGCTTCTGTCTCTGCTCTAAAAAGTTTTTAGAGGGATTTAGGTACCCACAGTAAAGTGCAGGTAGGAAGGTACCTACCCTCGTTTCTTTAGATGCAGACTACAGATGCGGCCGCTGTATTGTACAGGTAACCATAGGTAACTACTAATCAGCCTTTAATGTGCCCACTGTTGGGATACAGGCCTCTTCTTTGTAAGTGCGCCATAACCCTCCAAGCGGGCCACGGGTTGATGGTTGTCACATGTCTTCGATTTTTTTATTCCAAAGGCTGCCGGTTTCCTCGCGATGTTTTCCTGGATCATTTTGAGCCTAAGAAAAGTGCCTACCTGGGTTCGAACTCACAACCACTGTGCTCACCCTGACCGTATCTAATACCTGTTGGAAGAGTCCTCAAGTGGAGACAATTGGTAAGTGGCAGAGGCAAGTCATCTGATGGGTTCTTATCTTTCATATATCATGGATGGGTCAGTCTGACGGATCGAACGTTAAAGTGGAATATCTCGGGTACACTGGATGCGAAATATACATAGGGAAAATAACCGGGTGATGTGCTGCAATTTTGGACAGGTCATGTCCAGCCGTGGACTGCGACAGGCTTAGTCGAAGTATTCAGTGCAGTTGCAGGTTGTATGTTGACCAAAATAGTTATGATTTGCGACTGTAACATTAAATATGTATTTCTATTTACAAAATTTCGCGGGCTATAGTAGCATCTCTGCCATAGATATACCAAAGTCTATGGTCTCTCCCATTTAATAATAAAAAGTTCCAGTACTTGCCGCCAGTACTTACCGCCAGTACTTGCCGCCAGTACTTGCCGCCAGTACTTGCCGCCAGTACTTGCCGCCAGTACTTGCCGCCAGTACTTGCCGCCAGTACTTGCCGCCAGTCTGGCTTGCTTTCTATAAGTGAGAGAGAGAGAGAGAGACAGACAGAGAAACATGCGCACGCCGCACAGCTTACAATAGCTTACTATAGCAAAAAGTGTCGTGACAACTTTTCGTAAGAATTTTTTCCGTCTAGCCCCTTTTCACAACGCGCGATAAGGAACTTCGTTCCAAAAATAACACCCGTCTAAGTGCGTCCTTAATAAACCTAATAAATCAACACACAATCATAACTAAATGTTTTTATAACTTGGTTACCTAGTTGAAATCGTTATTATCAGAGAGACCTCCAAGACTCGCCGTCAGTGGTCACGGACTGACAGAAGATCTGCCTTGATCCCATCAGTCGCGGGGTTGATGAATTCCTTTAACCTTTTGAACTCTCTTGAACGTACAATATACCTATATCATATAACCTTAAATGATATCCTTTCTACAATAGCATAGTTAGTATAGTTACATTCATTATTACTGGGTATCGTCTGTTGGCATTTTCATTGACCGCCATGTCCCCCGACGTGACCATGCTTTGTTCAAAATATTATCTACAAGTTAAAAGGCCAATAAATTTGTATATTTATTATTTTTTGAGGTTTTTGTTTGAGTCGGGGGTTTTTTCATATTTTTAATTTAACTTTTATTTCCTGACAGAAAGTAATACAAAGATAGAAAAATGCGTTTTTTGGCATTACAGCTTATAAAACCTTATAACTATAAATAAAACACAACAATGTTATTAATGCCAACAGGGCCTCAAATCAGCATACCTAATGTCAGATGGCAACACAGTATGCACAACCTGACGCTGATTTTCAGCTGCAACCCACGAGTACCATACGCTCGAATAATAAATACATAGTGAAGTGTGTGTCTGTGATAATAAATTAATAGAGTTACAAAATCAAATTTAATAAAATAAATAAAATACTGTGGCATACATACATGTGCTTGAGAGTACCTAAGCGTTGTGTTGTGAATGTTGTGGTGATTGAAAAATTAGAATAAATCCTACTAATAATATAAATGTGAAAGTTTGTATTTATGGATGTTTCGATGTATGGATGTTTGTTAGTCTTTCACGCAAAAACTACTCAATGGATTTGGATGAAATTTGGCACACAGATAGATCATAACCTAGATTAACTCATAGGATACTTTTTATCCCGGTAGTACGTTCCCGCGGGATAATTTCCGACTTCCACGCGGGCTAAGCCGCGGGCGGAACCTAGTGTATTTGCTTATTATCTGCAATGAAATAATAAATAGAAAGTACCCTACCTATAAGGCAAAATCGTTTGACTGCGTTCTTCTTAACTACGAAACAGATTTTCATGCGGTTTTCCTTTAATAACAACAATAATAATAGTAAACACGCTACGATCGACACAAGTCACGCAGCTTTACGTATGAACACCCACAGTGAAGTTTGTTTCTAATTTATCCTGTCCTGTTCACCATTTATCTATAACCTATTCATTGAGACCTTTTCAATGAGCCCAAACACAATACTATACTTCTGCTGTTTGTTTGTGAGTAACTTGGGTATCCTGGAAATTCCAGGTGATGCTCCAGCATCAGTTCGAGGTTACTTTGTTCGTCTAATTTCATTGAAGTAATTGAATACCAAATTTCGACTCGATCAGACCCGTGGGAGATGCTCAAATCCCTTCATCAGCCAGAGAAGAGCTTATAATCTTCAAACGGCTGAACCGATATTGATGAAACATGTCTAAGAACCACTGCTAGAAAAACTACTTTTAAATAAAAAAAACCGCACCTAAATCGGTTTAACCGTTTAAGAGCTACGGTGCCACAGACAGACACACATACATAGCGGTCAAACTTGAAACACCCCTCTTTTTAACCCCCGACGCAAAAACGACGGGGTGTTATATGTTTGACGTGTCTGTGTGTGTGTCTGTCTGTAGCATCGTAGCTCCAGAACGGATGAACCGATTTTGAAAACAGAGTAAAGGCTTCTTCAGACTAGCGCGACGCGACACTTTTAGAACAATTTCCATGAAGTTTTTATAGAACTTATTCTACGAGAGTCGCATCGTGCCTATTTGTGGGAGCTTATCAGCACCCTAATTAATTGCGTTACACAGATTCAAACACAATTTGAATAATTTTGAAGGCTATTATTGCTAATCCATTACTTCATTATGTTCGAAGTCTACTCAACAAGGTACCGCAATGTATTTTGCTGAACCATCAAGATAAAACCCATTGCTAATATTAGTGTGCGCAATTACCGACGCCCGGTGCGCCTGCTGCGGGCCGGGAGAGTACTCGAAACATAAAACTCGAAATCCCTCACCCTCCCTTCCCGCTGCCTCCTTCTGTGATATGACGATTCCTGTGCCTTTTTTTATTTCGGGGGAAATCCTCATACACGTCGGTGTACGTAGGGGTCTGTCAGACTCTTACTGACTAAAATTCACACCGGTGTTCCCTTCACACACTTGCACCGGGGATCACGGGATCTGAAGGCTGGCACAGTTCTTAAATCTATGACGTACAAATATTAAAATAGATGCTTTCATCTTGATTTATTAGTTTGTAAATATATACTAAATATAGCATATTGACCGGGGTCGTGGCTGACGAAACAGTTATCTAAGTTTCGTCATCTTAGTTAGGTATATTAGTTTACTATTATATAGTAAATATTTATAGTGGGTAATACTACGAGTATTGATATATCGACTGATATCGGCGAGGACGTTTATTCATGATTTGTACGAGTAGTATAGTACTAATATGTATACGCTTACCAACTTTTATAAGTGTTTTACTTATCTTGTACTGATTATAATTTTATGTCGATATAAAAATAATATTTTGGAACCCACTCTAAAAAAAAACCCACTCACTTTCGACTTCGTTTTAGTTAAGTTAGGTTATAGGAATATTTTTTTGAGTAAATTAATTAAGTAATTAAGTCAAAACTAAGTAAGAATCAACTGAAAAAAGAATCTATAATAATTAAACAAATTCAACACTCTAAAATGAAATACCTGTAACGTTGCTTTCGTAATTTAAGAGAAAATAGCTTTTGAATTTAGCTATGTGTATCTATACATATTAGTGCTCGTGACTGTACTGAGACCTAAGCGTCGTACTACTGTGGTAATCGATATTCACACGGACGTAATAAAATCAGAGCGGGTTTTTTTTGCACACTAGATTTTCAACTCTCTGTCTTGAACCGAGCATTGAAAATCCAACAGACTGCAGCGCGAGTGAATTTTAGCGCGTCTAAAAAACAGTGTTTGATTTTAAACTCTCAGCGCTTAGTAGAGCGATGAAGATCCCGTACGCAAAATAATCCCGTCGCGTCGTCGTGAGTTTATAACATCCGTGTGAATTTCGTCGAATAGGCCGCCCTTTTTACACGCTTTAAATTAGCTTCACTTGTATGTTTGTTTGTTTGTATGTTTGTATGTAACCGACTCCTTAGAGCGCGATTTTGACCCACTTTAAACGGTCAGATTTCATTGCAACTTTGTAAACTTGTCGAGGACCGATGACAATTCAATAATTAAAAAAAAAAATTGAGAAAAACAAAACACGTTTTTGTAGTTAGCAGAACTAAAAAATAGAAAATAAATAATAGTTTTAAAAACACGCTTTAAAAACCAAACTAAAAAAGGAGAAAATAATTTAATTCAATTAAAAAGCGTGGGGTGCTTGACATTAATTGATTATAAAAATACCTCAAAAAGCACCCCACGCTTTTTAATTGAATTAAATTATTTTCTCCTTTTTTAGTTTGGTTTTTAAAGCGTGTTTTTTAAACTATTATTTATTATTTTAAGGCCTAATAGTGCACAGGGCTACATTGACGCGTCAGTCTGCGACTCTTCCGCTCTGCGTGCTATGCAGAGGGTGGTCGATTCGATTCCTACGCGGAACACTTTTGTTTATTACTTTCTTAAATACATCGTCGAAGAGCAACATAGACTACTTATATACAGAGGGGCAGGACATCCACGCACAACCTGTTTGAATACCAATAAGTACATGATTCTGGATCCTCTGTGTTGAAATTTATCGACGGTTATAAACAAATTTATTGCTGTTCCATATATTTTTGACCGCGGAGGTATAGCATTTTTCTACGAAACAACTGTTTTTTTTTTCTACGCTAGAGTGTCTAAACACTTAGAAAATTAAAAAATCATGTGCTGAATTCATGCAGGTTACAGTTTGCGCGCCGATGTCCCTGACACCCCCTGTACGTATATATGCTTACATTTACACGAGCATTGCAATATTGACAAGTAAGTAAACATATTATCTTAACTTTACTTTTCAATAAATATTTGCATCAAACTAATACGAGTATAAATATCTCACTTATAGGTATAATAATTACCTAATGCAACATTCTAACCTGTTGCATCATTATTTGGCTTAGATATCACACTTTATATAGGTATACAGCCTTAGCTCACGTACGCACGAATATAAAAAAATCGCGACGGGGTTTTATCGCGTAACAGAGTGCATACTGCATCCCATCATAGATCCCACATCATAGGTAGGTGTTCGAAGTCACCGACACAGCTTGCAGAGTAAAAATAAACAAACTGAAGTGGCAGTGGGCTGGCCATGTCTGTCAAAAGACCGATTGCCGATGGAGCAGACGAGTCCAGGGCCTCAAGTCTGCTATTACAATAGTGTCAGAATGGTCTATCATTGATTTCATAATTGTTGATTTTGACAAGTTTGGTAATCTACTAATAATGGCGTCATTATGACTTTCCAATGGTCAGCCTCTGACACTCCATTGAAAGAAATGGCATTTATTGGTAATCTCGTACATCATGACAAATGAATGACTGACTTAATTTACGAACTTCCTACTACTTTAGATTGCATAAAACACTAATTAATAATATGTAAAAATATATGTAAATGAAATCTGGCAGGAATAAATGTTCAAATTTAGTAGTAGTTTTTCGAAAATCATTTCTACTAACGAGTTATAAAATAATGGCAATACGAAAATGCCATTATGACACAATTCTATTACGAGACCATTGACCGACCAATGATCGACCATTATGAATTTAGCAGATTACGAACTTTTAGCAAAATGGCAAATGAATGACAATGGGATCGTGTTGGAATGACGAATTTATAAAAATAGCAGACTAGGGCCCCTGGATTGAAGATGGCTGGGACAGGCTGGATGCGTAAGGTGGAGGACAGGGTACTGTGGCGCAGCCTGGGAGAGGCCTATGTCCAGCAGTGAACTGCAAAAGGCTTGATTGAAGTGTTCAAAGTGTTATTTAATTCGTACAGGAACAGGAACCCGCGACGGCACAGTAATACCCGCGATCTGTAAAAATACTGAGCCATGTGGTTTGTCTGCTTACCTTACATAAGCAGAAATTAAGCAACATGTACATGTTGTGAACCAACGTATAACTATTCGTCACAAACACACACGAAATGACCACTATTTAAATCCTTTATTTCGACCGGAGAATCGAAGCTAGGGCATTAGGTTAATTTATATCCAACTAGCACACAAGCTGCTCAAATGACTTCTTTACAACCTGAATGTTCTATAATAGCTGTTCAAGGGGTTTACTATAATACTAAGTAGTTCGGTAGCGTATTTAATAGCTCTTTAATAGTTCTTGCCCATTCTTCTCCATACGAAACTACATTTTGGAAGGGGCGACTAGAATCAATTCTATTTTAATGTAAATGTTGACGTTCAAAAGTGCCTTTTAAGTGCCTATTTGAAATAAATGCTTTGACTTTGACTTTGACTTTAACAGCCATGTGGTACAATAACCGTACAACAGTAAATATAATCACAATGAAGATACAAAGGCGTGCTATAGAGTTATTATACGAGCATTTGATATAAAGCAGAGTTATAAATACCTTTTAAAACACAAGTCTTATAGAGGGCTTTAATAGTTAAAAGCGTTTAAATGGTTATAAACTTCCTTTAAAGCGCTTTAGGTTGTATATAGCATAATTCAAAATGTCTAAGCTGTTAAAAAGTACTTATTACTGCCTTTGAAACTCTGTATGTACAGTAGAGAAATATAACTTGTCTAAAGTAGCACGTAGGTCGTTATAGTTGTGAATTTTACAGCAACTGTATGGTAAATAGCTGATTATGGCAAGAAAACCACACCTTATAAAACTAAAAGCTGAAAAAAATCGTTTCTAGGGTCAATATAGAGGCTGAAGTGAGGCAAAAGTATTTTACTAATTTAATGGCTTTATTGTGACTCCATATTCTAAAAGATTATTGCGTGAATTTTTCATGGATAACCAAAAAGCGTGGAAAGCAGACACAAACGAATAATGAAAAAGTGTAAGAAGGATTAACAGGGGTTTAAAGATTCAGACAATGGACCCCTAAATAAAATTACCCTAATAATAGAATAGAAAGACTTAAAAGAATATACCTATTAATTACCGATGTACACCTAAAAAAAGTACAATAGAGCGTCAATACCACAATCATACAACCGAAAGGTCTACAATGGTGGATAATAGCGGTTTAAATCTATAGAATGGTCCTAGTAAACTCTGAAGGCTGTTGTAACCGAGACGCCATTATAGTTTTTAATACAAGCTATTCTCATGATTTTTTATAATTTATATATATAATAAATATGTATAAAAACCGAATAAACGTCACTCTTTCTCACCCAGGATTCTAAAGAAACTACCTAGACAGCTAAATTATCCTATATAAACTAAATTGACACCCTCTAATCAAATGTACGTTTATCCAAAAAACATGCAAAAAACTGCATAAATGGCAGGCGCGTGAAAATTTTAGCTAGAACATTATTATGTATATATTTACAATAAACTGGTACTCGCACTGTTACTTTGCATGCATAAAAGGAAAAATCAATTTATCTGTTGTTTATTTTTCAATTATTTTCAGTTGTTCTATCAATCACTTTCTAATAGACATCTTTGTTAAAATATAAATTATGTTTTGTTCATTACCCCAAAATATCGTTACTGTATATCTAATACATATATGCCATGTAAACTCTAATTCAGAGATACAGACGCATCTAAATAAGATGCGAGCACTACAGTCGCGCTACAAGAACATATTTTAGATGATGAGGCGCACCTACCGCTTTCATAGCACCTTTGTATCTCCGTACTAACACATAATTATTTACGAACATTGTAGAGACATTGTAGAACCTTAGGCCGTACAAATCGGTGCCTCTTTCGGGGGTACAGCGGCGCTGTAGCCGCTTGTATATCTAATGTAGAACTTATTTATGGAGGCTATGCCGTTATTAAAAACTTCTAACCGGCCGGTGTACGGCTTGTTATAGAGCTTGTGTGCTAGTTGGGTAGGCACGCATAATTGTTGTTGTTGCACACACCATGGTTGGCTGCCGGAACACTGATTCATTCACTTAGAAATTTAAAACCAGGAAGACTGAGCTCACATTCGCTTGACAAAATCCTTCATGGCATTAATTATAGCTAGGGTGTTCAAAGTTTCCTTTTCGGCGGGAAGCATACGATAACAGCGATAATAGGCAATGGCCCAGTGGTTTATGCCCCGACATACGAACTGTAGGTCGTGTCTTCGTGGGTTCGAAACCAGGCAGACACATAACTTTGTGTACAGAGGCCAGCACATCAAGCTACCCCAATCTGTCAAATTTCTTTGATAGATTTTCAACTTTATCACATAAATATAAGGTTCATGTTCAATTGGGAAAATTTTACAGTTTGGGGTAGCTTGATGTGCTGGCGTCTGTACTTATAAAAAAAGTATGTTAACACCACTGAAATCTGTCCAAAATCGGTGAAGGAAAACATCATAATAAAACCGAGAACCAAAAATACGAAGACATTATTGTGTGACATCCACCAACTAGCACTGCGCCCGCGCACCCACTAGCTCTCTCACAGAGAGGAGGACTAGCTTAGTTCTAGCTGTGGGAATAGGCTCATTTATTATGCTACACGCTAACACAAACAATTTAATAAAGTACTCACTCGTAACTGTCAACAGATCTCACTGAACTGGCTGCGGAATCAGGCTCCCTCACGTTCTTCATAATTTTTTCCACGAACCTCATCACTGTTTCTTTTTTATTCTCTTGTTCTTAATTCAAATTATTGTCTGTGCTACAGATAAGTTTTTAATAGCTTGCAAGATTAGGAGAGGCAGGCGTTCTGCCCTGTGTTCGCACCGCGATTGGGAGATAACCGTTTATTTGACTAGTAATTTCACTGTTTATTTTATTCGTGATGCCAGCTGCTTGTAGCTAATATTCATTGGCTAGATACATAGTGCAGCTTTGACGATTGTATAAGACGGCCGCGTCTCATTGTCTTAATTAGGTACCTATGCAGTTTATGAATTGTAGAACGATTTAATTTTGTTATTTAAATCTCAATCATGTAGTTATAATATGAGACCTATCATCACTGCCTATTCTTTCGACGAAAACGGACGTGAAGCGCTAGGCAGGCTCAAAAGAACACGAGAATTGCTCAGCAGTGGTTTATTTGGGATCAGGATATTTATTTACGTACCTACCATGTTTTTATTTATTTTCTTGATAAGTACGTACCAATATTTCGTCACTGGTTGCACGTCATGTTCACGTATGAACTGAACTTTTTGCGGGTACCTACCAGTGCTTATGTCACAGTAAACAAAACAAAAATAGAGCTATGCATGATTACATTTTAACCAGGGGGCCGATTCTACTAACAAATTTGTTAAAAAAACGCAATAGAACCGCAACCGAATCACCACTTTTAAGCGTTTTCGCATTCTACTAAAATGAACAACGGTCCAGCTGCGGTTACGTTTTAGTTACGCCAACGATCGATTGAAACAATGTCAAAACCTATTCTACTAACAAAATCGAACATGAGCGTGACGTTTACTATAGGATGATCATTATGTCTTTTAATTATAGAAAATACTTTTAGTGCCACATATTCGTGTTTAGTAACATTTTTAGATTCAACTTTTTTCTTTTTGGTATTAATAAAACATATTATTTTGGCATGTTGGTAACGCGGGTTACCCGCTGTGTTCCCGCTACAGTTCAGTTGCAATTCGTTTTAAGTTTAGTTTCCATTTTGCTTATAAAATAGTAGAATGACTTTTTATGTAACTATCGAACGGCGATCGAAATCGAACTGGGGGCCGATTCTACTAACAAATTTGTTAAAAAAACGCAATAGAACCGCAACCGAATCACCACTTTTAAGCGTTTTCGCATTCTACTAAAATGAACAACGGTCCAGCTGCGACACAGCTGCGGTTACGTTTTAGTTACGGCAACGATCGATTGAAACAATATCAAAACCTATTCTACTAACAAAATCGAACATGAGCGTGACGTTTACTATAGGACAAAGTTAATGATAAAATTATGATCATTATGTCTTTTAATTATAGAAAATACTTTTAGTGCCACATATTCGTGTTTAGTAACATTTTTAGATTCAACTTTTTTCTTTTTGGTATTAATAAAACATATTATTTTGGCATGTTGGTAACGCGGGTTACCCGCTGTGTTCCCGCTACAGTTCAGTTGCAATTCGTTTTAAGTTTAGTTTCCATTTTGCTTATAAAATAGTAGAATGACTTTTTATGTAGGTAACTATCGAACGGCGATCGAAATCGAACTGTTGTGGAAACACAGTTTAACGTGTAACGTTGCAAATTAGTAGAATCGGCCCCCTGGGGGCCGATTCTACTAACAAATTTGTTAAAAAAACGCAATAGAACCGCACCGAATCACCACTTTTAAGCGTTTTCGCATTCTACTAAAATGAACAACGGTCCAGCTGCGACACAGCTGCGGTTACGTTTTAGTTACGCCAACGATCGATTGAAACAATGTCAAAACCTATTCTACTAACAAAATCGAACATGAGCGGGACGTTTACTATAGGACAAAGTTAATGATAAAATTATGATCATTATGTCTTTTAATTATAGAAAATACTTTTAGTGCCACATATTCGTGTTTAGTAACATTTTTAGATTCAACTTTTTTCTTTTTGGTATTAATAAAACATATTATTTTGGCATGTTGGTAACGCGGGTTACCCGCTGTGTTCCCGCTACAGTTCAGTTGCAATTCGTTTTAAGTTTAGTTTTCATTTTGCTTATAAAATAGTAGAATGACTTTTTATGTAACTATCGAACGGCGATCGAAATCGAACTGTTGTGGAAACACAGTTTAACGTGTAACGTTGCAAATTAGTAGAATCGGCCCCCTGTTGTGGAAACACAGTTTAACGTGTAACGTTGCAAATTAGTAGAATCGGCCCCCAGTGCGCAAACTGTAACCATGAATTGAGAATGATGTTGAATTCCTGGTCACAGTTTGCACACTGGTTAAAATATCCTGTATACTAGTGTAGGTATACCCTCTACTTTTTCGTTTTACGCGCTTGATGCATAGGTTTTAACTCCACTAGTGATGGACAGCAGTATCTTGTATGTCTTGATAAAAGAGTGGCCATGGCGTTTCTTGCTCGTTCTTCACCATAGAGATCTAAGTTTTGTATTGGGCACTAGCTTCAACTTTCTGACCGACTCCTTATTATCTGACTGAAAATAATTCAAAACTGCCTGTACTCGTAAATGAACTATTTCTAGAGTTTGAGTTGACAAGTCACCATGTCAGTTTAAAAACATATTTCCTCAAGGTTATCATATCCCCAGCCTTTATCTCCTCTCAAAAAACTGGTGGTAATAACCTCATCTCATAGAAACAGTTAAGTAATCTAAAAAAGATGCTAATTAATTCATAATTACCTATGAAGACAATGTTAAAAACAATGCCTATTCTACGAAATTAACATTTGCAACTGATAAACCTTATGGCCCCAGATATAGTTAGAAGAAATCCATCTGAAATTATTATGTAGTCACAAAACTAATGATGCCTGTAGTTCGCTGCTTTTTACACGCTTTATATTAGCTTCACTTGTATGTCAGTATGTAACTCTCCGTGGGTAATTTGTTATTAGCTTCACTTGTATGTTTGTTTGTTTGTTTGTATGTAACCGACTCCTTAGAGCGCGATTTTGACCCACCCTAAACAGTCAGATTTCATTGAAACTTTGTAAACTTATCGAGGACCGATGACAATTCAATAATTTAATAAAAAAGGAAAAAAATATATAAAAAAAACACGTTTTTGTAGTTAGCAGAACTAAAAAATTGAAAATAAATAATAGTTTAAAAAACTAAAAACACGCTTTAAAAACCAAACTAAAAAGAAGAAAATAATTTAATTCAATTAAAAAGCGTGGGGTGCTTGACATTAATTGATAATAAAAATACTTCAAAAAGCACCCCACGCTTTTTAATTGAATTAAATTATTTTCTTCTTTTTAGTTTGGTTTTTAAAGCGTGTTTTTAGTTTTTTAAACTATTATTTATTAACAAAACATTTATCATGTGCCTAGCATTTTCCCAACTACTTATGTTGAGGTCAGCTTCCACTATAACCGGCTGCAGCTGGCCTGGCACCCAGCAGTAAGTATTTTACATGGAGCGACTGCCTATCCGACTCAACAGCGACCATGATGGTCGCTGGACCTTCACAATCCTGTGTACCTAATATGATTACCCCTGGGTAAGAATGGTTGTCTAATTTTCGAGCTTGTATCGACCTGGTGTCGACCCGTAACGACTGTCAAAGATCTACCAATGACAGCCATCAGCCAACGCAACGGAACTTCAACACTGCTTAAGGTGAAGCTAGTCCACATTTTTTGCATACAAACTTCGGGAGTGTTTTACTCCACTGTCTGACATGGCACATCCAAAGTAAAATATGATATCGATACTATCTCTGTCGGATACGAAGCCTGGTGAGACAGCGTGATTTTTAGCCAGGCCCACCAGTGAGTTCGAGCCCGCGACTAGGTTCCCCTTAACGCCGAAGGTTGAAAATCTAACAGTGTGTTTTTTCGACGCGCGTCCATGCTCTCACCGAGAGTTATTGTTAATTTGTTAATTCATATAATTAAAATCCTACTACCGAGAGTTGAAAATCTAGTATCCGCCGCGATTCTTTTAAGTTTGTATGTGAACCCTACATATATTCCGCGCGTTAACAATTGAGTCATGAGGCCATAAAGATTACAGAGAGAGAGACAGAGATATTACTGTTACGCCCTTCACTAAGCGGCTCCATAAGGCCCGTAAGTGCAAGCTAGATAGACTTAAGGAAATATTTATGGCCCGAAGATTCCGTTTATTCCCGTTGTCCCCGTATGCCATATCCCCGTCACGGGGACAGCGGGACGTGATTAAATTTATTTCCAGTTGTCCCCGTAACGTACATTCGGCTAACGGGGACAACGGGAAGTAAACTTTTCACGAGTCGTTGTCCTCTTAAATCTGCATATTTGACCTAATGTTCTTTTGACCTAATTTTCATGTTTAATGGTCACTGTTCTAACCTAACTCAAATGCCACCTAACCAAATCTTAATATATTCAATGCATGGTCGAGGGTGGGCTTGGTCGACGGAGCCCCGCTTCGCGGGGCTCCTACTTCTGGATGGTTTATAAAAAAATAACCACGAAGGGGATCCCCTTCTAACCTAACCTGTCCGAGTCGGGGTGCCCTAAAGTCCAGATTGCATCCAATTTCTACTGGTTACAATAGTTGAGGGTGGTAGGTGTATAGGGTATAAAGCGAAGAAAAAAAAAACAGTAAAAAGTTATTAGAGATTATGAATATTATAGTAAATGAATAATATACTACATGAATATTATGTCAAATGTGCATTATAGGAAATGTTTATTATATCATAAGAAATTAGATAAAATGAAACTATATTAACGGGGACAGTGTACGGGGACAACGGGAAGTATTTTTAAATATTTAATTGAAGTACCGCTGTCCCCGTAGGACGGGGATAGTGTACCTGTACGGGGACAACGGGAAGTATTTTTAAATATTTAATTGAAGTACCGCTGTCCCCGTAAGACGGGGACACGGTGTACGGGGACAACGGGAATAAACTGAAGATTCGGTTGATAACGCGCGGACTATAGTATATTTCTCTTTTGCTTATTTTGGATCCTAACTAGTGATGCGCCGGGTTATTTAAAATGTAGATTGGCAGATACGGATCCGGATATTTGGCGTCAAGATCCGCGGATACGGATCTTAACTTTCTTTCTCAATCGGTGTCGTGCGTGTCACCTTGAAACGATAGTTGACGGCACTTGACGCTTTGCGTGAAAGAATATGTTTCGACTTACGTTGCGCGGGTCTTTCTTTTGTTTTGTTTACAGTTTAGTTAGTTAGTGTGACACTGGGCAGCATAGATAACGTTTGTGTTTGTTGTACGAGTAAAAATACGAATGTTCGGCCGAAATCATGTCACCTGGTTCAAATAGATTCATTTTATATACGTAGATTCTTTTACATATTGTGAATGAGAGAACGTTGTAGGCCTTAGAGACTAGATTTGTAGACGTTTTTCTATTCTGTATTTTAATTCCTCTAAGTACCTAGTACTTATTGACTGGCCTGCACTGTCCTCCCATACCTATTATCACTGTATTTAACATTGTAAAAGCCAATTATTTTTAAAAGAGTAACCGTGGAGTTTCTTGCCGGCTCTTCTCCATAGGAAACGACAAATTGGAACCGTGCACCTAGCTTCTGACGTTTCATAAATGCCCATGCAGGTTTATGTGAAATAAAATATTTTGATTTTGATTTTTTGAAAATATTCGGTCCAAAATGTACCGAACCGAATATTCGGCCGAATCATTCGGTTCAATTCTGCGCGGTAAACAGGTTTGTACACGTCGATACGGCACTCTGCAAGAGCCGGGCGGCGCGGCGTTTGCTTTCCTCAAATTTGTATTTTTTTTTTCATTTGTGAACTAGTATTTGTTACGGAAGATATATTTGTTCATTTCATAGAATTTTATTTGACTTAAATTGACATCTACTTCAAAAAAACTTAAATAGATTAAAACTACAAATAGTTTATTTACATACATTTATTTTAAAAACTTATTGGATTATATACATATTTTAATACTTGTGCTGGTTCCTAAAAGATAGTAGTTATTATATATTCTAAAAAAAAAACTGAAAAAAGCTGTTACTCACTGTACTTAAAATTGTTAATTTCATAGAAATTTTATGTAGTTTATCATTTTGTAAAAAAAGCAGAAGTTTATTTGATTAAAATTTTATTTAAATTGATTGTTAAAGTTAAACTTTTTTATTTTGTCAATAAATAATTCGTACAAAAAGTAGTGTTTCCTTCATTTACAAAAAACTATGTACAACTTTCTGAATAAACCACACTTATTTAGTAATTAGTTAACCTTACTGTTTAGTAAAATGTTATTTTTTTTAATATTAACAATAATTTAAATACTCGGTAATTATTCAGCAAATCAACCGAATATTCGGCCGAATACGAACATGAAAAAATATGCCGAATGTACCGAATACGAATATTCGGTGCACCTCTATTAATAAGGTAAAAGATCCGTCAAAAATGTAACGGATAGGAATACGGATCTTTTTTCTCCCGCGGATATCCGCGAATACGGATCCGGATATTCGGAACATCACTAGTTCGAAGTAAGGAGTAAAAATAAAACAAAATGATTAAATAACAAACATTTTATTAACATTACCTACTACTAAAAATAAATAGACGAAGAATGAAGTACAGTCACAGATCTTTAAGGATTATTATAGTCCTGTCAGTTATATTAAATAGAATAATAATTTATCTACTGTTTCAAATATTATAATGTTTTTAGAAAACATGGCTTCAGCATAGACATTACACTGTCTTATTACAAAACATGATCCAACTATAGTTCTAGCCTACAGCCAGTTTACGCATTCCCAACTTTATTTTGATTTTGGTACCAACAGTTCATAATACAAAAATGACAACTCACAACTTGAATAAGTTGTAGTTTTGTAAAAGAAACCATATTTAGATTTCTGTTACGTTTTTATTTCACAAACAGGCTCAATGATAAAACCATACCTAAAGAAAAATCTTGTTTTGTAATTAAACTAAGACTGCAAAACAATTTTTCAAGGAAATAATTTTTCTTTTGGCTTTTTCAAATGGCATACTAATCAATAGAAGAAAGTGATAAATGGCATCTTTGGCAAATAAATTACAAGCTACGGTCAGAACAGTTAAGGTCATAAGTACAGTGACTGAAAACTTAATTATAATAAAATGCATTCCTCATGATCATTCATACAGTATCACAATCTAACCAAATACTATTTTGTTACTGGCTAACAATATTTTCAAAGTTAAAGCATTCTTTATTTCTCCCTTTTTAATTTTCTTGATTTTACTCATCTATATTTTTTACAAAATCCTATGTAAATCATCCACTTTTTTTATTACAGAACGACGTATAACCTCATTTTAAGCATTCTTTTCTTTCAGGTTGGCAGAAGAGCATAACTCATATTGTGGTATCATTATTAGTTAACAAGGCCGGTAGTGGGTTGACCAAAGTACACCAGACAATGACATTCCTACTCAACCTATAATATGTACCATAGACACGATAAAATTGCCTGTGTTTTGTGTGGATCTGGCTTCCAGCATTGTACCATCAACAATGGTATCTTTACTTCCCATGACTAAAATATAAATATAAATTATATATCTCTAAATTACTAAAAACCTTGTACAGATAGTCGAATTTTCTACTTTTGTATCGCTTTGATATGAGATGGAGAGAACAGATGTTTAGTAATTGAGATGTATTTAAGTACAGTAACTAATGGATAAAGTTGCTCATAGACAATAAAGATGCCATAGTTGATCGTAACAGGTTAGGTTAGGCGGCTGAAATTTATCCAAACCACTGGTTGATATTCAAAACTAATCATCTTAGTTCTGCCCTTAACCTATTTTGCAGGATAAGATGTACTCAATAAATGAATAATTTAAATAGAACTATGTAAAGAAATCTTAGTTAGGTACACCGTCCCATCCAGTCTCAAGGCGCAGCGATTAGATGTTGAAACCCATCTTCCTCATGCAAGCTTTGTGTTCTTCAATCAGGGGGCCACAGTTCTCTTCGCCATTTTCAATTATGCTGGAATGAAAAAATGAAAAATGATTATTTCTATAATGTCGAAAATTTTGAGTATGGTTGTGTAAGGGAGAATAGAGAAACAATATATTATGGCCCCTGTGAAAGATGATTTATAGTCATATGGCTAGAACAATTGTGTCTTCTGAGATGTCAATTATTAGAGAAGAATGAAATAAATAGACATGTTGTGCCAGCCCCAAATAAATTTGTACAAAGGCAAAGGAATGAAGATGATTATTTCTATCTTTTGACAAGCCGAAACATGTGCTCCAAATGGTCATGAGGACAGCAATGTATTATGGAACCTCTAGTATTTTTATATAATTTGACCTTAAGGAAAGGCAATCATTTTCCTTATGATGTATACAAAAACTATACACCACGAGAAATTTGAATTTAATAAGATTTACGTCTTTTAATAAATCTTTATCAAATAGTTTACTAATCAAGGGACTTCATGTGGAGCTAACCATTTCAAAACAAGTCAGATAATACCTAGCAATCCAAACAATTACCATTACTTTCAAAATCTAAGCCCTTAATATTACTACTATAGGTAGGCCAAGCTGACCAATTTCTGGCGTAACATCAAATTTTTATCCTACACAATCTATGTACTATTTTATCTAGAAAAATCCGGTGTTGCGTAATAAAAATGATTTTGTTCATAACCTTACCATGCGTCTCGCGCTCGCTTAGTTTCCGGGCAAGCACAGCATGGCTTCAGCTTCGGTTTTTCAGCGTTCGCCGGTGCAGGCGGCTCCGCCACTTTCACATCCACAGCTTTAGCACTTGCATTACCCATTTTATTGTAAATTATCGAAAATGTTTCTGATGCAATTGTTGCACGGTTGTAAATGTTTAATGTACTCTGTTGCACGCCCGTCCTTCGATGACAGTTGTCAAAATATTCGAAGTATTTCGCGAAGGTCATTCTTGTCAAAATGTTTCTGACATTCTATGCGTTTACGAATATAGATTTCTGCTATAAATTTTCTGTATTCAGATTGTAATTTATGTTTTTTTTTTTAATTATTGGTGTAGTTTCTGGAATTTAATTTTTCTTTTTCCCTACGAATTTTGGTTTTTGCCTGACGTTTAAATATAAATAAAGGTACTTTCATGCATCTAATGTGGCCTCATTCGTAAACCAAATTGTGAACTTTGACGTTTTGTTTTGGGTAAGCAGAATTCAAGGGGAGCATGATTCATCCCTTCACCCCTGTTTTAGTCAGTAAAAGTCTGACCGCCCTCCTGCTCCACCCAGAGCGGGAGAAGTTATTTGATGATTTCCCACACAAAAAAAAACCCCTTGGTCCCAGTGTTCACCTACCAACAGCTTTACTATATTGGAGCGACTTCTATTGTGTGATCGTTTTAGGTAGGTAGGTAAGCTCAAATTAAAGACAGTTTTTGGCTACAAACTTTAATCTGACAAGCAAAACTTTAAATAATTGTGCAAAAAAATCCTTAATAATTCGAATAAAATCTAAATATAAAAAGAAAACAAAACTGAACAACCTGACACCGATATAGGTAACTAAAACTAAGCCTTACGAGTTAAACACATACGTATACAATTAATTAAATCTCATAATCATACTTTAAAACAGATTGACCAAATCACAAGTTCATGATTAAAACAATAAAGTAGGTACATTTTATGATCTAAAAAAGTATCATAGAGTAAACGGAATGATACATAACTCCTTGGTGGTAAGATCATACAAAAATTTAAAAATGGAACATTGCATTTGTTTAGAGTTCGCAATGGTTATGTATCAAAACGTTACCATACTATGTAAAACTATAATATAAATTCTAAAACGAAAAAGCATTCACATTAAATTAGAATGTTAATATGGTTAAAATCAAAAATGCAGTAAAAAAAACTTAAATTCATAATCACAAACATAATGATTGGGTGATAAATGTTAAAAAAATGTTAACTGATTAAAATGCAGCAGGATGACGCGCGTTGATATAATACTTACTAAAATAGTCACCTAGATCATTGATCGCTGAATGGTTCACAAATTAGTCGTACCTATTTAAAATCAAGTCAATTTTAGCTGTCCAAATTGTTTTTGCCGATCGTGCGGAAAATGAACGATTACAAATAGATTTTTGTATCCAAATTGAAAAATATCAATTCAAATGGCCAGTCTTAGTGACCTAAGATTCGTCTGTATTGTGAATTAAGAAAAAATAAGAAAATCAGAAGTGAGATTTTTCTATTTGGACCCTATCAGCGTCCTTGAAAATCATATTTCACAAAATATGGAATTAGAAGGAACGCCCGCATGATTCCGAATACATTTTCCTAAGCACTAATTAATCAAATGTTAAAAGCTGAATATGATAATCAAAATAGTCTGAATATACTGTACTTAAAACTATGTAAATGATGGTTAAAAAATAAAACATGCTCTCCCTATGATTAAACATTCTATAAAACTTATCAACTATAATTCTACGGCGCCTGGCCCGTTTACTTCAACAATTGTCTATGGAGATCTAATCGTCGTATGCTTTTAGCTATCGTAAAAAACCTTTATATTAAAAAAAAAAACTTACAAAACGAAATTTGATAAAAATCTCAAAAAAATCAACGAGATATAGAAACAAACTCATTGCAATCAATTCTAGAACAAAGGTAGTTCTAATATCATATAATTTCAAGAACTCTTAAGAATTTTTGTAGTTCTTTTATGTGCCTCAGTCTTAAATATGGTAGTCTACCTTTAGTAAATTGCATTGAGATTCTCAAACCAGCCTTCTAATGAGGTGTAGACTGAAGAATTACTTACCTTGTAATATTTTTGTACTTTAATTAATATTTTGTACTCTTTCAGAATCAGTCTTTAGAGTTTCCATCTTCAGTCTTTCAAAACTACGTATATTTGTATGTAGGCATAATCGTATAAAATAACTCATTAAGTTTTGCTTATCTCATAATTAATACATTTCTTGAGCAGACAGTAATCTTCTACAACATATCTAAAAATCAAAACGCTCATTCTGTATGCACTCATTAATCCATTACTTTAAAAAATTGATATTTTTAATAATACATGCGATTCGAAATATGCCTTATTTTCTGTAGCTTCATAATGTACCATAATATACGTAGCTTTATTTATTAGTTTGTCTACCATTTGTCTTGAGTGAGGGTCGCGAACTGAGAAGGCGATCCCACCATCTTGCGTTCAGCACCGCCCGATGAGACGGGGAAGTTTCCCTTGGAGGCTTTGAGATCTGGAAACATCATACGGGGTTTGTTAAAAATATTAGTAGGTAAGTACTTCTTGTGACAATACAATAACATTACGCCTATATTCCCCAATGGGTTAAGTAAGAGGTGCGGTATTTACACGCTTTATATTAGCTTCATTTGTGTGTTTGTTTGTTTGTTGGTTTGTTTGTTTGTATGTAACAGACTCCTTTGAGCGCGATTTTGACCCATTTTAAACGGTCAGATTTCATTGAAACTTTGTAAACTTGTCGAGGACCGATGACAATTCAATAATTAAAAAAAAAAAAATTTAGAAAAGAAAATAAAAAAATAACACGTTTTTGTAGTTAGCAGAACTAAAAAATAGAAAATAAATAATAGTATAAAAAACTATAAAAACACGCTTTAAAAACCAAACTAAAAAAGGAGAAAATAATTTAATTCAATTAAAAAGCGTGGGGTGCTTTTTGAGGTATTTTTATAATCAATTAATGTCAAGCACCCCACGCTTTTTAATTGAATTAAATTATTTTCTCCTTTTTTAGTTTGGTTTTTAAAGCGTGTTTTTATAGTTTTTTAAACTATTATTTATTTTAGTATAGGTACCCACATTTCGCCAGATGGTAAAGATGAGAAATAGACTCATTATTATACGAGTAACATAATTAACGCAAGACCTCATACACCCCAATTAAAGTATCGAGTTAAAAGCCTGATTTTATTAAGAAAAACGTGTCGACCCAAGCATTGCTTTATGCATTTAAAATTGAGTCTTATTTCTTGTTCCATAAGGTTGAATGTTCTTTGGCTCAATTAGTGGTAGGTATGGCAAAATACATAATAAAAAAAATATACTTATATTAAAAGTTACTGAAAGCGATTCAGTAGTCAATTAGGAACAAACTACTTTCAGGTCTTGCGTTTATTCTGTTACACCTTGTATATGGTAAGGTTGATCAATACAATTTCACAGAGATTACCAAAACGCCTGGCAAATATTTTGTAGTTTTGTCGTGGGAGTGAATATTTATGAGTTTATGACTTTTCCGTAGTTCTTGACTGGGACCCGTTGCTCCTATACGTCCAGATATAGTTCCTATGGTAACCTCATTTCTGACTGCTGAACTACGTACGTAGGTACGTGACTTAGTCATTGTGCTAATCTATCTTTATGTATTTTTATCTTTTAATTATTTTGTGTGAACAGCAATAAATAACTAGCTACTTTGGGATTTTGTCATTTTCCTGTATACAAGATAAATTTTTAACCAGTGCGCAAACTGTAACCATGAATTCAGCATATCATTCTATTCAAAAAAAATCGTCGGTTATACATTTTTTTTTATAGTTTCATAGAAAAGTGCAATACCTACGCGGTCTAAATGTATGGAACAGGTGATTTTTGAAGTGAAAATTTCTTGAGCACTTTTTGGGTGAACTTTTTTTCTGCTGGGGGCTCTAGAATGATATGCTGAATTCATGGTTACAGTTTGCGCACTGGTTTAAAATTTACCCTGTCTTATGGTGAGGATGTCTTGATCACATTTTAATGATTTATACTTTGCTATTACTTGTTGTATTGTTAGCTGTAATTACTTTAAAATAAACTAGCTGACCCGACAGACGTTGTCCTGTCCATACAAAATTCCCATAGAAAATGTAATTTAAGTTTTCCCGATTTTTTGGCAGTTTCCTAATGCACAAAAAAAAAAAAGATGTTGGCCGATTCTCAGACCTACCCGATAAGCACACGAAATTTTATCAAAATCGGTCAAGCCGTTTCGGAGGAGTATGGCAACGAAAACTGTGACACGAGAATTTTATATATTAGATAATAAAAGGTCCCTTAAAGGTCCCTAAAGGTTCATTAGAAAACCAGCGTCAGACAGCATCAGTCTATCTGGCATTAATGCTGAAATGAACCTTTTTGGCGCAGCCGTGAGGCACACACTGTTGTAGTTATTTATTTATTGTACACTTTTTTTTAATTTGTTATTGTATTTTGTGTTTTACGGACTGTGACCAAATAAACGGTATTCTTTCTTTCTTTCTTTCTTTCTTTATAATAAATGTGTAAGGCCGAAGTCCAACAGTGGACTGCAGTAAGTAGTTACCTGCTATCAATAGCAGCATCTTCCTGCGAGCTCCGAAGGCGGTGACTCCAATCTCAATGAGGTCGGCTTCGTTCAGCGATGTAAACGTAGACATGTCTAGCTCGTGTTTCTTGAACAAATCTGGAATGCACAGTGCTGTATGTTAGGCGTATTATTTTTCATATTATTATTATGAATGGCATTTATTATACGATTCCGGTAAGAAAAATACATATTTGCATAAAAAAGTGTTCACCCATGGAACCATAGTTTGTTCCATCATATTATAAGTACCTCATCCATCGCTTTCCATCAGACGTGATCAAAGTCAAGAAAAATTCAGCACTAAAAAAATTGGCAGTCATAGGGACTGCTAATGCCAACAGAACTAAAAACTTAAAACTTTGGAAAACAAAAGCACGTCACATTAGCAAGTCGGTGACCAGGGGGCCGATTCTACTAATTTGCAACGTTACACGTTAAACTGTGTTTCCACAACAGTTCGATTTCGATCGCCGTTCGATAGTTACATAAAAAGTCATTCTACTATTTTATAAGCAAAATGGAAACTAAACTTAAAACGAATTGCAACTGAACTGTAGCGGGAACACAGCGGGTAACCCGCGTTACCAACATGCCAAAATAATATGTTTTATTAATACCAAAAAGAAAAAAGTTGAATCTAAAAATGTTACTAAACACGAATATGTGGCACTAAAAGTATTTTCTATAATTAAAAGACATAATGATTGTCGAACCATATTATAATCAATATAAGCAGTTTTAGTTAAAATAAGTAAGATAGTGTAAATTTAATACCTTTTTTGTAACTAGATGGCGTTGGCGTCGTATTAGATCGCGCTATGGTTTCGTTACCGCCGAAACTATAAGTAGTTCAGGAATATTATGTTTTTGTTTTTCGAGATAAATTCTGTATTGGGTGATTACACGAGTTTTATTGAAGATCCTGGGATTGAGTTTTGACATGGTCCTTCGAAACTAGAGATGAGTCGTACTAGGTAAATTTTGTACTAGGTGCACCTAGTCCAATTCCGTACAAACACTCGATCCAAATACCTGTTCCACCTAGTCCACCTAGTCCACAAAGTACACATACTTTAGAGTATGTTTAGTCTTTGCGTACTACCGATACGTCTATGTAACGTACGTACGCAGTAATGAATTTTATTGTAATCCTCCCCTTCATATTTTACACAGTCTTAGGACTGTCAACGTAAAGATTTATCAACATTGAAGATTGTTGGTGTATTAAAAGATTTCAATTAATTTTCAGACTAATCATTTTTTTTGTTTCTTTTTTTTTAATTACCTATCTACAATCATTGTTTTTTTATATATGTATACGTAGAAAATCAGCCTTAAGAATTTTGATAGAACACTAATTGTTGGACTTTTCGGGTCCCCAGCCACGTTCTCCTATCATTTAATAATAATTCACAGGACGAAAATAATCTGTCACAAGAGACACTTGTGGCCATTGCATTCAACTTGGCGAGTGCAACTTGCACACAAATGTAGGTACACATCTTTCTGCTTTTTTCACTAATCTAGTGGTGATATTATATTCTCACCTGGCATCACAACAAAATCAAAAGTTTTCCACTTAGCAAAATTTCGTTACGAAAACCGATTTCAAAATAAGTCCGATACGCAAATCCGATTACGACGCCAAATAGCCCCGAGTAGGTATCAAAACGGCGGCGGCGAGCCGGGATCACATCCGCACGAGTCCGTACTTGATACTCGCGTACTCGACTGCATTGCATTTAGTCTAAAGTCTTCATTTCGCATCGAGTATTTAAAATACCTAGTGTGTAAAATCTGCCTAGTAAATTGGTTGATGAAGTCCCGACTATTGTCGAGTATTGACAGACAAAGATGAAAAGACTGCGGCATAGTGTAGTTAAAAAAGGACAGAATGTATTCTTGGAGAACACGAGTGCGCGTTGCGTTACTTTTATTTCTATTGAATTAAGGTTCAAATTCAAATGACTGATACACGAATGATTTAGGCAAACACGGCGACAAGACTAGATGGATCGAGTATTTTAAAAGTTGGAATAGGTGCTACCTAGTCTCATTAAATACCTAGTCCCTGGATCTGTTCTAGTATATACGCATCATCACTATTCGAAACCGGGTCAGTGCGTAATATTACGCACCGAGTTTTTGTGTATCAGCACAGGAAGCAGTGGTGGATCGCCACTGAAGTGCTTAAGCGTCGCCTGCAGAGGGCGCGACCGCGGAGACTGAGTGTTTCTGAGGACGTCGCCTGCAGAGGGCGCCACCGCAGCAAGTTCTGCGGGCTTCCGGACATCCCAAATACGGACAACCGGATCTAGAAGAAGTGGAAGTGGCATCCCAAGTAGCTGAGCATCAACCCTGAGAGCGTACTGCGCGCCCCCTGGCGGGCGGTAGCAACAATCAAACTGGAGAAGTAATAGTGAGTGACGTTGTGAAGTTAGAAAATTAAAACCGTGAGTACAATTTTATTTGTGAAATTATCAAGACTTGGAACTTTGAATATAACGTAATAATCAAGACTTAGAATAATTTGAAGTAGTTTAGACTTAGATTGTATAAGAAAAAAGTGAACCGACGGGGAACCTATGCCCGATTTTCTAAAAAGTTGTTAGTTAAAAACACTTGTAAAATTTTCTGTTGTCTTCATAGACTTAGAATAATTTCATCAGTTTTACACTTGTAAAATTTCTGTGTTCTTGTGCAACTTGGGTTTTTGTTTCTGAATTTAATTAATAGTTTGATACTACATTTTATAGTCATGGATTCGTTACTCAACTTGCAGCTAGATAACAAGCGAAATATTGAAAAAGGTAGAACGAATTATAAAAAATCTCCTAAAGATCGGATAACATTGTCCTATTTAGAAACCAGGTTAGAAGCATTAGAACAACTGTGGTCTAATTTCATAAAAACGCACAGGAACATAGTAGAAAAACTAGATTTGGAACATAATTACTTTACTTCAGAGACATATGACGTTACTGAGGATATTTACATAACTTACAAATCTGAGTTGAAAGAGTCTATAAAAGAACTAACATTTACAAAAGCAAGTGTAGAAAAAGCTTCATCGTCAAAGACGTATACCAATGTGAAATTACCTAAGGTTGTTATTCCTACTTTCTCTGGCAAGTATACGGAGTGGACTTCATTCCGCGATTTGTTTTTATCACTTATCCACAAAAACGATTCAATTGACGATGTACAAAAACTCCATTACTTGAAAGGTCATTTATCGGGTGAACCAGAACAATTGTTGCGTCACACTCCTGTGACAGCCGCAAATTATCAGGAATGTTGGCAAATGTTAAATAAACGCTATAACAATAAACGATATTTGTCTAATTCTATGTTGAAGAGATTGATAAATCAATCAAATGTAACAGAGTCATCAACTGCGGTTAAAGAATTATTGGATACCACTGTGGACTGTTTGCATGGCTTAAGTACTCTCGGAATTGATGTTAAATCATGGGACGCTATAGTTATCTATATAATAAGCGCTAAACTAGATAGTGAATCGCGAAAGTTGTGGGAATTGAAAATTAGTGCAGATGAACAATTACCAAGTTTTGAAGAATTTAAAACATTTTTAGAGTCGCGGTTTCGCTCTTTGGAGTACTTAGACACATCCAAGTCAAAGCAGAAGTCTACAGATAGTAAACCAAAAGTTTTTCACGCAGTCAAATCAAATAGTAACAACTCAGTACAAATTATATGTCCATTCTGTAAGCAAGATCATTATATAAGTCATTGTAAACTGTTTAGTAGAGAAGGTTACCAAAGTCGAAGTGAGTTTGTCCGAACTCACAATTTATGTTACAATTGTCTAGGCGCGAATCATTCAATTAAGTATTGTCGCGCTAAAACATCATGTCACGTTTGCAAGCGTAGACACCACTCATTATTACACCCCAAGGCATCTTCAAGATCATCGTCACCCAATAGCCATCCGGTAGAGGCAGTAGCTGTCAAATCAGCAGTGTCCTCACTGCAAACTGCTTCCGGTACGGCAAAAGAATCAGAGTCTTCAACCATAGCAACACACTTTTCTACAAAGGTTGTGCCAAATCGAGTTTTATTAGCGACCGCTCTAGTCGATGCACAGACTCAGAATGGTCGTAAACAATTGCTGAGGGCTTTATTGGATCAAGGATCCCAGGCCTCTTTCATAACCGAATCAGCAGTCCAATTGCTCGGACTGAAGAAAATACCAAATAACAGTATGGTCTCAGGCATAGGAGGTGACGAAGGCGCTTTCGACTCTAGATTCATGGTTTGCGTAACCATTCATTCACGTTACGATCCAAATGCAATTATTCAAGTTCGAGCATATGTGTTAAGTAAAATTACAACGTTGATTCCTTCAACTAAACTATGTATATCAACTTGGCCTGAACTAGAAGATATAACTCTGGCGGATCCAGAGTACCACACTCCAAACAAAATCGACGTTTTGTTTGGAGCAGAAGTTTACAGCCAAGTTCTTAAAGAGGGTTTAGTCAAACACTCTCCAGGGCCCATAATTGCGCAAAACACAAGCCTGGGGTGGATTTTGTCTGGACTAACACCCACAGATTGCGATCTCAATTCAGCAAATTGTCACAAGGTTATAGTTAGTATGCATTCACACCTCAGTGACAATGATATGCTCAAACAGTTTTGGGAGATCGAATCTGATGTTACCAATAAGAAAAAGATACTTACCCAAGAAGAACAGCTGTGCGAAGAATTCTTTACTCGTACTACTCGACGAGACGCTACTGGGCGATACGTAGTCAAGCTTCCATTTCGCGAATCAAATCCACGAAGTAAAATCGGATACACCAAAGAAATCGCACTGAAACGATTTCATCATCTTGAACAGCGATTCAAGAAAAATCCTGAGATCAAAAGAAAATACACCGAAGTTATCCAAGAATACCTTGACCTTGGACACATGAAGATGGTGTCTCGCGAAACTGATACTAAGCAGTCAGAAGCAGTCTATCTGCCTCACCACGCAGTGATTCGGGAGGATAAGACCTCTACCAAGGTCAGAGTTGTGTTCGACGCTTCTGCTAAAGGGTCCAATGGTGAATCCCTTAATGATATGTTGATGGTAGGTCCTACCATACAACCGGAATTACGTCACATCATCATGAGATGGCGTACGTATCCAATTGTATTATGTGCAGATATAGTAAAAATGTATCGGCAAATCAAAGTTGCTCCTGAAGACACACACTTCCAGAGACTACTTTGGCGGAGCGAACCTGCATCTGAAATAAAAGAGTATGAGTTGTTGAGAGTCACTTTTGGCACTGCATCCGCACCTTACCTGGCCGTGAAGTCGTTGCAGCAGCTGGCACACGACGAGGGAGCTGAGTTTCCGCTGGTATCTGAAAAATTGAAAAGCGAATTTTACGTAGATGATTACATGTCAGGATGTCAAACGGTAGAGGATGGAAAAAGGATTCACAGGGAAATGGAAAAACTACTGGAAAAAGGTGGGTTTCCATTACAGAAGTGGATGACAAACAACAAGGAATTAGCAGAGGAAATATTGGGAGAAAGTACAAATCAGGAAGGAATAGTAGAGATAAAACTAAACGAGGTAGTGAAAATACTAGGACTTTTTTGGGATAGAGAATCTGACAGTTTCAGATATTCAATAACATTTCCGCAACCTGCATCTGTAACAAAACGAAGAGTAATATCAGATATATCACGACTTTTCGACCCCTTAGGGTGGGTAGCGCCGTGTGTTATACCGGCGAAAATAATGATTCAAAAGATATGGCTAGCCGGAATCGATTGGGATGATCGATTACCTGAAGATTTATTAAAAGAATGGCAAACATATCAAAAGGAACTACTAAACTTACCTGAGTTTTATGTACCAAGATGGGTTGAATCCAGAGAAGGCGATGTAGTTGTAGAACTACATGGTTTTTGTGACGCGTCCAATGTAGCGTATGCAGCTGTTACGTATTTAAGGATAATTGGCGCTGACGGGAGCATAAAAATTAATTTAATATCGGCAAAAACCAAGGTTGCTCCGATAAAGCAACTGTCAATTCCCCGTCTCGAGTTGATGGGTGCTGTTCTATTGGCTAAATTGATTGTGGAGGTAGCAGAGATACTAGCAATACCTAAAGAAAATATACATTGTTGGACAGACTCGACTGTTGTTCTGGCTTGGCTCGGTAGTCATCCCAGTCGCTGGACAACATTTGTTGGTAATAGGGTGTCTGAAATTCTTAGTTGTTTGGATAATCCTCAATGGGGACATGTGAAATCTACTCACAACCCTGCAGATATCGCGTCAAGAGGTATGACACCTTCAGCACTTTCACAGTCATCTTTGTGGAAGCACGGTCCGTTGTGGTTGAAGAAAGAACCAATTGACTATGTCAAACCAAACTCGATGTCAACTAAACTCGAAGAAAGATCATCGAAATGTGTTAAAGCACATGTGGCAATAAATGTAGAGGATGGGCTGTGGACAAAATATTCATCATACCAAAAATTGATCAGAGTAGTGGCATTTTGTAGACGATTCTTAAGATATAAGCAACATAAAGAAACTTACCTGACCAGTGAGGAATTGAGAGCTGCGCTGGAAATCTGTGTAAAAAAATGTCAAGAACAAGAATTTAAGGAAGACATAGAACACATTAAGAAGACAGGAAGTGTAAGTAAGAAGACCAAATTACGACCTTTATGTCCTATATTAGATGAGCAAGGAATTTTAAGAGTAGGAGGAAGAATTGAAAAGTCTCAACTGTCAGTAAGCATGAGACATCCTATTATAATTCCACAGCGCCATCATTTCGCCACTCTGCTCGTCAGTGAAGCTCACAAAACCACTCTTCATGGAGGTCCAACATTGATGTTAAACTATTTGCGCACACAATATTGGATACTATCTGCAAAAAATTTAGTAAAGGCTTACGTACGTAAGTGTGTAGTATGTGTTCGGCATTCAGCGACGTTTAAAAATCAACTCATGGGTCAATTGCCGACCTGTAGAGTGTCTCCAGCCAGGCCGTTTTTGCATACAGGTGTTGATTTCGCAGGTCCGATTAACCTCAGGGTATCTAAGGGTCGTGGCAATAAGGCTTACAAGGGGTACATCTGCCTATTCGTGTGCATGGTCACTCGAGCAGTGCACATCGAGGCCATCAGTGACCTTACCTCTGAAAGTTTTATAGCTGGTTTCAAGAGATTTGTCGCTAGACGAGGCCATTGTAGTGATATTTGGAGCGACAATGGGAAAAATTTTGTAGGCGCAGCCAAGGAACTGCAGATATTAGTCGCTGCTGAACAGTCAGCGGTCGCTAACGAAATTAGGAGTTGGCTCAGTAGTAAAGGTGTCAAGTGGCATTTTATCCCACCCCATGCCCCAAATTTTGGTGGACTTTGGGAAGCTGGCATCAAGTCAACCAAATTCCACTTGAAGCGCGTGATTGGTGATTCCACTCTTACATATGAGGAAATGGCCACGTTACTTGTGCAGATTGAGGCTTGCCTCAATTCAAGACCGATTTCTCATATTTCCGAAACCCCTGATGATTCAATGCCGCTTACACCCGGTCATTTTTTAATCGGGGAACCTCTGGTCCTTGTGCCGGAACGTAATTACGAGCATAGCTCTGTGGGCTCGTTGAGGCGATGGCAACTCTTACAAAAAATGACTCAAGATTTCTGGCGACGATGGTCTAGAGAATTTTTAACTTCTACGCTACAGCGTTATAAATGGTCGCAAATAGAAATAGAGCCGAAGATTGGTGACATTGTCCTTGTAAAGGAGGACAACCTACCTCCAGGCAAATGGTTACTGGGTAGGATTTTAGAAAAGCATCCTGGTTCGGACGGACTCACACGAGTTGTGACCTTAAAGTGTAATGGTTCCATATTTAAAAGACCAATTTGTAAACTTTGTGTATTGCCAACCAGTGATTGATATGGTTTTTTTTGTTAATTATTTTACTTTGTTTTTCGTTATTTTATAGCCCTTGACCTCATGGTGGGCGGCTTTAATTTAAAGGACAACTCTTTCGAGCATGTCCTTGGTGGGCGGAATGTCGAACCATATTATAATCAATATAAGCAGTTTTAGTTAAAATAAGTAAGATAGTGTAAATTTAATACCTTTTTTGTAACTAGATGGCGTTGGCGTCGTATTAGATCGCGCTATGGTTTCGTTACCGCCGAAACTATAAGTAGTTCAGGAATATTATGTTTTTGTTTTTCGAGATAAATTCTGTATTGGGTGATTACACGAGTTTTATTGAAGATCCTGGGATTGAGTTTTGACAATGATCATAATTTTATCATTAACTTTGTCCTATAGTAAACGTCACGCTCATGTTCGATTTTGTTAGTAGAATAGGTTTTGACATTGTTTCAATCGATCGTTGGCGTAACTAAAACGTAACCGCAGCTGTGTCGCAGCTGGACCGTTGTTCATTTTAGTAGAATGCGAAAACGCTTAAAAGTGGTGATTCGGTTGCGGTTCTATTGCGTTTTTTTAACCAATTTGTTAGTAGAATCGGCCCCCTGGTCACATTAGCACGTCCGTCTGTGATGCGAACCCAACCCATACCTAAGTTTAGCCTCTACCAAAAATCGCTCAATAACGCTCAACAACTCCTCACTAGAAATAAAGTATAATCATAATTACTCTATAACGTTCCCACTGCTGGGACACAGGCCTACTCACTGTGAGAGGGAGTGGGCCGTAATCCACCACGCGGGCCCAGTGCGGGTTGGTAGATGTCGCATGTTTTTGAATTTTTGGTTCTAGGACATGCCGGTTTCCTCACGATGTTTTCTTTCACCGTTATAAGAATACCGTTTTGAAAACAAACAAATTATTATCTTACCAATATACTTGTGCAGTCCCACGTCCCTGAGCAGAGCAATCAGCTGCTGGTAGCGGCAGTTGTTGGCGGCAGCGTGCGCCTGCGCGTGGGGCGGGGACGACACCGGCTCGGCGATGTTGGGGCGCACCAGCTCGGAACGGTTCCAGCCTTTTTCCGGCTGAGGAAAGGATAAATTATAAATAGGCACTGCTAAAATCTCCTTTTTAATGAAAGTATGATCTAGGTAGGTAAAGAGTTGAATACTAACCGATAGTCGACCTACTTAAAAAAAAAAATGGTGTTTTGATTTCTAACAAAAATTCAATATCTCATGAGCCTGTTCTCTTCCCAGGTTAACTAGTGCAATGGTGGATGGATGGTCTCATAAAATTAAAGCAATTTGTACTTATTAGTTAAAGGTTTTAAGGGAGAAGCGCCAAGCTAACCCGCGAAATGATTTTTTATTTTAATTGCCCAAAATATATATATTGCTTGATTTACAAGACATACTTATTTTTTGTTGAACAAAATATGATTCACGACTGTAACACTTGTGTATTTACAGAATTATGAACATTAAAATCACCGATTCACCGACCGACCTCTTAGTTCATATAATCCCATTGAATGACTATTTCATTCATGAACTAGTCGTTCAGCCTACATGCAATCTGACACTGACCTGGAAATTGCATAAAATGTAAGTAAAGAATTTCGCTACTTTTGCGCATCCCCCTTAAACTAGATTTGAGTAGATCTTTACCAAGTTAATAAGATATTACGGTAACCGTGTAGTTACGCAAAAGGTTTATAAAACTTACAGTAACTGCATCGTTGCCGTTGTTATCATTTAGATTGATGGGCGTGGGCGAAGTGTGGCTGAAGTAGTAGCCGGCCCAGCGCGTGTTCGGCACGCGGTATCCACTGCCCACACTCTCGCGCATGGCCTGGAAACCAATATTCAGGTAAGAAGCATGTTGGTCGTCCACCAAATCAGTTCTATGGTGTTGACTGACGAGTCTTACCGAGGAAGGAAACGGTTCAACTACCACTTAGTTGAACCGGCTCCTTGTAGGGTTCTTCGTCTTAGCGTGTTGATGGCGTTCTGGATTGATTCAGCCCAGAATTTCGCATCCGTAGAGTTGTTAACATCATCATCATAATTATGTCTAGTCTTTTCGCATCTATGTCAGCTTCCAGTCTAACCGGATACAATTGAATACCAGTCTTCTACATGGAGCAACTGCCTATATGACCACCATAACCCAGTTATTGGGTAATACGATACCCTTAGTAAGACTGGTTTTCAGATTTTCGGGGTTCTGACGACACGTAACGACTGTCCAGATTCACGAATGACAGCCGGGACCAACGGCTTAACGTTGTTTCCGAAAAACGGAAAGGTCTCGGTATGTAAAGATCACCCATCCAAGAACAATTTTTTTTTTGTTTCATTCGTTTGCGCTATCGAGGGTAAAGTATCAACACGTGGGTAAAGTATTGCTAGCTAATTTAATTTGACCCTGCATATTTAATGGTAAGTTTGTACAAAGCATTATATTACGTATCTCCCACAGGTATCTCCAATCAAATCATATCATCAATTCAAATTAGGCTGAGGATCGGCACTTTTCGTGCGTCAAAATGAGACAGTTCCCCGCCCTTCATCACTTCCTAGTGCTTTAGCTGGGGAGAAGACGTGGCGCAACAAACTCCCTAGCACCCAGTCCTTGATGTCATCATGTTATGTCATCATTCTGTGCGTAAATTAACTTTTAAATTCTTTATTCCGAGCACTTCAAGACCTTGATATTGACAACACC
The DNA here is from genome assembly GCA_947359405.1 of Antitype chi. NCBI lineage: Eukaryota > Metazoa > Arthropoda > Insecta > Lepidoptera > Noctuidae > Antitype > Antitype chi. The sequence goes on from OX375826.1 coordinate 2,910,662, forward strand.
TGATAGTACCTAAAATGCATTATGCATGCATGTGTGATGTGTAAGTTAAGGTAAATTGTTACCAAGTTTTAACCTTAACACCATTGGTTGACATGGCATGCATTCATTTGATTCATTTGCATACCTTGGAAGTTAAGGACATTGTAATAAAAAGTTTTTTTTCCCTAACCTCTTGTCAAAAACGTCGTATGGTAATGTATGCTTTCCAAAAACTAACCTGTGATGAAATGAGGATACTTGAGGTAAGTTACTATGAGAAAAGATTTGTGAAAAAGCCAACGTGTACGGCTTGGTCTATCTTGTACGTCGTTGGACGAACTTGACTTCTGAACACTGTTATTTTCAATTGGCAGCGATGCTTTTTTTTTTGTCGGGCATCTCGCAGTTGGCCTTAAGAGGCCGTGACTGCTTAACCGAGCTTTCCTGGGGCTGCCATTAAGAGGTAACTTAACGTCTCCAGCCAGGGCTTACAAACTAAAAAATTACAAACTAAGCGACTGCACGCTGAGGGCACCCCCTGTGGGGTACGGGCCTCGGCTCAGGGCGTCACTGATAGGGGGACAGCTAGTATTGGGGACAGGTTGGATCAAAATATTGGCATTATTATTGATCGGGGAATTGGCAACGATGCCGCGATGCCGTGAGTCTTATACTACTCTCGGTAATCTTTCAAATATTACTTGAAAACGATGAAATAAGATTTACATTGCAATGACTTGATTAGCCTATAATGTCCCCATTGCTGGGTCTATCAAAGTCAAAGCATTTATTTCAAAATGTAGTTTCGTATGGAGAAGAATGGGCAAGAAACACCACCGTTACTCTTTTAAAATGTTTTAAGTACAATATTTAACATAGTAGGTACATTCATTATATGATTATTTGTGAAAACGATGCAACCAGAATAAAATTACCATACCAAAATAGGTAAAAAGAATCAAATTGAAGCAATACAGATAAATTAAATCTATGATAGACACATGGTGCTCAGACATTTACAATTGTAAAAGTTAGTATACAATTTTCCTAGAATATACAAGTAATGAGTCAGTCTGTAGTAATCACTGAGTGTAAATCAATGTCATAAATATAATAAATTATACAATTCAATTAGCAACCAGTTTGATATTGTCTAGACTCTAGATTGTCCTATGGAGCAGGACCAGCATGTTTCCAAGCATTCTTATCTTGGATATAATCCTCTAATTTGTAATATGCTTGTTTACAAAGTTTACTTTTAATATGAGTTTTAAATTTCCTTTCATTTAATTGCAATAATCACAGATTCACATTCAATAGGGTCACAGCACAGACCTCTCTGTGAGAAATGTGAGAATGAGTGAGTCATAATCAGAGATTGGATATTCGGATGCATATTTACCTAAAGATAATTTTTAGCTATGAAAGTATGGAATCGGCTTTAAGTATAAGTTATTTGTAATATTTTTTTTAAACCCTGGTATTCTTTTATTGCATAAGTATTCAGATGTGTATTAATTTAAAATTAATGTTTAACCCGATATAAATATGTGTATGTACTGGAGGAGGGGTGGTTTGTATTAGTTAAAACAAAAAATAAACAAATTACTTACCTAAATTAAGACTTTTTTGATACAAAAGCGCATTCCATATTAGCCAACATCTCAACTTGAGGTGAATATGCATCGGAATATCCGATCTCTGGTCATAATCCGCCACGCGGACCAAGCGCGTGTTGGCGGATGTCACATCTCTTCGAATTTTAGGTTCTAGGACATGCGGGTTTCCTCACGATGTATTCCTTCACCGTTTTAAGAACAGTGGTGATGAAATAATTTTCATAAAGTATAGTGCCTGCTTGGATTCGAAACCACAAGCACGACCTACAACTCGATATGTCACGGCCTTTACCACTGCTCTTGATAAAAGCTTTAGGGGCGTAAGCATTTTGGGGGACTGTCATAAGTAATTTTCACGTCAAAAAGTGCTGACTCTTAGCCTTGTTTAAATAAATGACTTTCGATGAAGTTTTATTTTCGTAAATGAAAAAATCTTGAATGTGACCCTAGTCCACATTTTTTGCATACAAACTTCGGGAGTGTTTTACTCCACTGTCTGACATGGCACATCCAAAGTAAAATATGATATCGTTTTGTCTCTGTATTAATATTGTCGGTACGGAAACAGAATACTAAAATATAAATCCATTAAAAAGTTAGGAGCCAGCAAAGATTCGTTTTTCTCACTAATTTTACATAACTTTAAAAGAAGTATAAAATCTCCAAAACCAAGTCAGTACCGACAAAGTTCAATAATCGAAAAACTCCATAAACTTTATTGGTCATTGATTTATGCCATGGGTTTTTCATAAAACCCGATCTTCCAAAGGACTTTTCTTAATTTTTTTCGCGAATTTTTTACTACAAATGATTCTGCATCTCACTCAATAACGTTGTGCGTGTAGACTAGCGTCTAACTGCTCATCACTGATGCTATATCTGTCGGACACGAAGCCTGGTGAGACAGCGTGATCTTTAGCCAGGCCCACCAGTGAGTTCGAGCCCGCGACTAGGGCCTTTTAAACCAGAACGCAGTTCTGCCTGGTAACAGAAATTAAAGACCATTATTTTTGTTACCAAGCAGAATTGTGCGTTTATTCTAAAAGGAAGCAGAACGAACGTGCCTAGTATCAGCAGCTTACAGGAATGCTGGTTAGGTATAAAAGGTACGTTCCCGGACGACTCTTTACAACAGAATTTCAGCGGAAATAGTGAGTTTTTTCATCATCATCAGGTCATCTTACCTTGCCAGCTTCCACCTTCATCTTCCTGTACTCGGACAGCGGCGACAATTTGTTGAGCGTCTCCAGAGTCTTCTTCTCACAGCCCACCGCGCGACGGTCTGATATTGGCAGGTCTGATATTATGCTCGCTAATTCTGGGAAACGATTAAAGTTCCTTTAAACAAGGGCTCGATTGATAGGCGAGTTGAACTTATTAGCACTTTTCCATCACATTACATCACATACAATGCGTGAGACCAACTCTGAATAGCTAAAAATTGGTAGGTCAAGTAGGCGCTTATTGTATTTTATTATAAACTAGCTTTTGCCCGCGACTTCATACGCGTGGACTTTAGAATCAGGTAGATAATCATTTTTTTGATAATATTTTAAGTTAGACCTCTCGGAATACATCATTGAAAACTGCATTCAATTCCATGCAGTGGTTTTTGCGTGATGCGGTAACAAACATACAGACAGACAAAAATTCTAAAAACCGTTGTTTTGGCTTCTGTTGCTTAATAAAGACCCCCCATAGTATTTTTTCTTCAATATCTTTAATGTACAGACATCGGCCTGTTACAATTTTATTATATGTATAGATTTCAAAATGATCGATATGAATTCGGTCGGACCTCCCCTCTTCCGAGCTCATTGTTTGTTATGGGTAGTCAGAAGCCCGTAAGTCTGCCAGCAACTGTGTTGTGGAAGTCAGATAACACGTCGGGAGTAAGAACAACTGTCAAATCGTATAGCCATTCATTCTTTATTCAGACCCCGACCTAGTCTTATGTCCGAAGGTGATACGAAGTAGGAAACGTCTGTAACTTTGGCCGAAAGTACGGGCCTAAACTCTACCTCCGTCAACGAAGATGCGGGCCCGTCCTAAAGTAGTTCGTAACTTATTAGTGACTCCTACAGCCAATTAACTAACTTTTTTGGACGGGAAAATACATATCGGGAGTAGGGACTGCCAAATCGTGTTGTCATTCATTCATAATTCGGGCTCCAAACTAATCTCCTGTCCGTAAGTGATACGGAGTCGGAAACGCCCGTTACTTCAACCGAAGCGACGGACTTCGTGCTTAGGGAGTAGGTCGCCAGGGGACCTATTCTAAAAGCACGAAATCCATAATTTCGGTCGAAGTTACGGACCTATGATTAGTTTGGGACCTAAACTAAGAATGAATTACTACACGATTTGACAGTTGTCCCTACTTCCTATATGGTTTTACCCGTCCAATAAAGTTAATTAATCAGCTGTAGGAGTCACTTCGAAATTTCAAACTATTTTCGGACGGGACCGTATTTTCGTTGACGGAGAGAATAGCCCCCTGGTCGGAGCAGTCGGTCGTAGCGACAGCACGCCTAACGCAGTAGATAGTATTTTAAACAGTGTTTTATTGTAAACTAGCTTTTGCTAGCGGCTTCGCTCGCGTGGTCGGAAATTATCTCACGGGAACGTACCTACCACCGGGATTAAAGTATCCTATATGTTATAAACTATCTGTGTGCTAAATTTCATACAAATCCGTTCAACCTCCTTCACATGATCTGACCAAGATTATGTCTGGACTTTAAAAGAGACTGTGACCTCTGACTTTGTTTCGGCCTTTCTTCTCAAAGTAGTCAGATAGGAAACGCCGACCTCATCTAGTTTAAAAAAATATGATTGACGTGTAAAAGTGTTTGTACAAGCCTATTTACTGGAAAAAAAACCGTTTCTGCGTGATTGAGTAACAAACATTTAAATATCCAATTCCAAACATACAAACTTCCACATTTATAATATTATAAAGTAGGATAGGATACCTAAGCTAACCAAGACACCAAAATGACATAACTAGCTACGTACCTTGTTGTGAGCGTTCAGCGTCAGTAGAGGTCGCGGGGCTGTGACTGCTGTGGTGCTTGCTGATGGGAGACACCGACGGCGACACCATGTTGCTACCGTCACCGCCACCTACATACACAAATTAGTAACAATAAATATCTAGGGTGACTGGTAATTAGTGACCGATATTTAAACACATGATTGTACTCATCATAATAAACAACTTTCCCAAAGAAACAATTTTTTTTTATTTATCTACCATAGTGACCCCAATTTTATTACCTCAATAGAATGTTGAGTACCTATTTACCTCAGAAGAATAATACATCATCAGCTGTAATTTCATTTAGTTACCTACAAACAAAAAAAAAACACTTTTACCATGCATTATTCTTTTTTTCATTAATTTAACAACGACCCGCGCGCGCTGTGAGTCGCTTTACCCCGGGGTTAAGTGACTCACAGTCACAGCTGATAGCGCGCGCGCGATCCGTACCTACGGTGGTTAAATTAATGACAAAAGAATAATGCAACGTAAAAGTGTTTCTTTTTTGTTTGTATTGTAGGTGAGTAAATTAAATTACAGCTGATGGTGTATATAATATGTATACGGGCTGATTTTTTAGTCACCTTCCAAATTTTTCAGGGTGATAGTACCCGTTAAATTGAACAACTTTCTCCAAGGAACATGGGTCGAAATATGAAAAAAAAAATCGGACCTCCCATACAAAATCGACCAGCTAACTATTGATTTTGCATGGGAGGTCGATTTTTTTTTTGTCAATTTAACGGGTAGGTACTATCACCCTGAAAAATTTGGAAGGGTATAAAAATCACTTACTGTATAATAATAAATTAAAATCTTTACTACAGATCACATTATCCTTAAAAAACACAATCAAAAAATTTAAAATTATAAGTACATTAAAATATTAAAATTTAGAATAAAGAAAAAAAATACAATTAAATAGCAACATAGACACACACACACAAACTCACGCCTTTCTTCTCTTGCACTTTAATCACAAACCCTTTACGCGGTTATTTTCAACCACTGCTCGTAGGTCTTGGTAGCGTACATCCTATCAGCACCATCTGTTTCGTATTGAAACAGATGGCTAAACCATTGCTTCATATGTTCGAAAAATGTGTCTGCTCAACAACGTAAATAACGCAATGAATATTGTTGAACTGTCAAAATGAAACCGATTACGATTAATCGCGTGTTACGCAATTAGGGTGCTGATCGACATAATGCTTGACAACCTGCTTGAGGGAAAATATAGCCATGTCAGTTGAAATTATTCTTATTACATACGCTGGTTAAATTTAAAAAAATCGTTTCTTTGTGAAAGATGTTTGTTATGATGAGTACAATCATGTGTTTAAATATCGGTCACTAATTACCAGTCACCCTATATTTAATCAACCCTTGGAAAACAGTGGAACTTCATTTTCTCGCAGTATATTTACAGCAAAAATACAGCTTTCCAAAGACAACTATGAGTAATGTGCTTTCACTCATCAACGCACGTTCGTATTCCCGAAGATAGCCGATGATTTCCGAAGCGCATACTTATCTTTGGAGAGCTGTAGGTACCTACTATTGAATACAAACATAGTTTACCGGAAATGTTCTGTGTGTCGAGCGACACCGAACTGCCAGTAAAGTTGCTCTGGTATCCACTGCTCGCTTGGGAGCTCGAGTTCAGGATCTGACTCAGCGTTGTCTGTCAAAATATTACAAGTGTTATTTTTAAATACCATAAGTTTCAGTATAATCAGCTTAGTGTTCCCACTGCTGGGCACAGGCCTCCTCGTTACGAGAGCAGTGGTGATGAAATAATTTACATAAAGTAAAGACTATACGAGAAAAAATCTAAAAAGATATTATTAAGACAGTTTAGGCAAAATGCAGTCGGAAAATGTTAGTTTTAGTTCATGAAACAATAAAAGAAATTTTAAAATACAATTTAAAGATTTCAGTTTTTTTAATCTGTTTTTGAACACCATGAAATAGTAGCCGCCATGTTATTTCGTCATACGGTATGTCAACTGAGCAACTTTGTACTTTTATTATTTTCGTAACCAATTAAACATAATAAACAGCAAACCAATGATAAGTAGAAAAATAACTCATTTTTTGTTAATTATAAACAATTGTCATACAAAATATCAGCGCATTTGTTTTTAGCAAACTGACGTCATACCCACAGAGGAATATGGCGTCTACTGCGTCCAGCGTTTTCGTCAAATTACGCGCGAAATTTGAAAATGCAAAATTTCAATGCATTTTTATGGCACTAATCGATTAAATAAAAATGTTGTGTTTTTTTTAGTGGTTTATTAGGACTCTAGAATCTAAATAAGACACTTTTCAAAAATTTGTGTTAAACTCTATTGCGTAACTCACGATTAATCAAAATCTGTATCGTTTTGAAACAGATGGCTAAACCATTGCTTCATATGTTCGAAAAATGTGTCTGCTCAGCAACGTAAATAACGCAATGAATATTGTTGAACTGTCAAAATGAAAAAGATTATGATTAATCGCGTGTTACGCAAGTAGGGTGCAGGGCGATGTTAATGTCAAATTGTAACACCATCAATGTGTGGTTGACTGTACAATTTAGTATAATTGCTGGATCTCAGAAGTCATATATTAGTAAACATTTATTTACCCCCAGAAGCCAAAAGTTGTGAATGAGTGTGTAAGCACAGCTCTCGTTACCGTTTGTGACAACGGCGAAGTCGGAAGTGTCAAAACGTAATGTGCTGACGCCACTCATCTTCACACACACGAATTCATAGCGTATTTGTACACTTGGTGAACACAAGTAAAGCGTACGTCGCTTCGTAAAATAAAAATACTGTACATTGGTGGTTCATCCCATTAGTATGATGCTTATTATTTGCATAAAACCCTATTTGCTGTTGCGCTTAAATTCTATAACGTCGTCACAAACAGAAATAATCACCATAACCGAAGTTGGCATGGGATGTATTATCATAATATTCATAATGTAGTCCTGTAGAAGAGAGATACTTACGTGTCTGCCTTCAGCCGGCAACTGCTTGTACGGAGGCTGCATCATCATAGGCTGAGGGAGCACGACCATCTCTGCGCCGTTCGCCATTGCTGCATTGGAACCAGGTTAAAATAAATGATATTGCAAGAATGTTACCATGAATTCGGCAAATCATTCTAGACCCTCCAGCGCAGAAATTTTTCGTCGGTTTTCCGAAAAAAAAAATCAGCTGTTTCAAAGAAAAGTGCAATACCCTTAATGTATGGAACAGCAGTTTTTTTTTTCATAATCAACGAAAAATATCTGCGCTGGGGTGTCTAGAATGATAATTATGCTGAATTCATGGTTACAGTTTGCGCGCTGGTTAAAAACTTATCTGCTGTAGATGTTGCTGCACAATCAAACTCAAAAACCATATTTATTTCAATTAAACCATTACAGGCACATTGAATTGTCAAAGAGTCGATCAATCAGAAACATCAAGATATTTGCCTATCTCTAAATCGTAGTAGGTTCCTATGGAGAGGAACGGGCAAGAAAATCTATTCCAATATCTACTCCAAACAATATCTACAATAGTATCCATTATTTAAAATAACAAGTAGTTGCTTTGTTTGTACTCACGGTTCCAAGATCCACCTTGATTCTTGTACATAACCGAATTAGGATTCGGCAGCAAATTGGGGTAATGAAACTGTCCACTTCTGGGCTGAGGAGATGGCACCATCCAGGAGTTAGGATACACAGGCGGGGTCAACGCCACCGGAGATAGTGGGCTAGGGTAGCCACCCGGAGTTGGCGGGTTATGCCCATACATTGGCGAGCCAAGGTTGGTGAAAGACCCCAACTCTGAAAGCTGCAAGTTGTATGGAGAGCAAGGAGAGTTGCTTATGTTGGTGGCATGTGTTGGCGAGAACGGGTTGAAGACGCCAAAGTTGGGCATATTGTTGGCGGATAAAGCAGGAATGTTGTAGGATTCGGGGATTTCTGCAGTGATGGAAGGTTCCTTGTCTGCTAGGAGCTCGCGACGGGCTTCGTAGATGTCGCCTGGGGAGGTGATTTTATATTAGAATCAGATCATAATCAAGAATCAAATCACATTTCACGAACATTGGGGAAGTACTTGAAGGTTGACTTCCAAAATACTTTTCTTCTTAGCGTGTCGATGTCGAATTTTACAATTACATGAACAAAAATGTATGTAACTGTATAGTTAAATCCAAATTTATTTTGACCCAAAATTCAGCAATGCGAAATTGCGAATACCATTCGCTGATGCAGCCATTAGGTTCTCACATGTGCAGGTAATAGGGCATGCGGTGCAACATGCAAGAGAGACATTGTCTGTAGAGACGCCGCATACACACTGGAGGTCTGAGCCGGACATGAACCCCCACTTGTGGAGGTAACTAACTAGCCTTTTGTTTCCATAAGGCAAATTGCCACAAACTAACCATCCTAGCCTATAGATCAGTCATAGGTAATAAATGCTACAGATCGACCCGCTTTTGACCTGCAGCAGCTCAGGACAGAGAGCAAGAAAGGGATTTTTATTTTCAAGATTTTGTTTTACCAGTTTGTCGGCGTGTCTAATATGTATATCCTTGCCAAATTACAGCTTACTAGTACTAAGTCTCTGAGGTAAGCAGTGGACAGACGTACTGACGGACATGACGAAACTATAAATCTCCTGTATCAGGGGGCTTACTCTCTAAGCACGAAATCCGTAATCTCGGTCGAAGTTACGGGTGTTTCCTACTCCGTTTCCTTACGGACCTATGATTAATTTGGGTGCCAAACTAAGAATGAATTATTACACGATTTGACAGCTGTCCCTACTCCCTATATGGTTTTACCCGTCCAAAATAGTTAATTAATCAGCTGTAGGAGTCACTTTGAAGTTTCGAACTATTTTCGGACGGGCCCGTATTTTCGATGACGGAGTTAGAGAGTAGCCCCCCTGGCGCGACGCGACTCATGTAGAACAATTAATTTATATGAAAATATCATTGAAATTGTTCTAGAAGTGTCGCGTCGCGAAGAAGCCTTAAAGGAACCTTGTTTACTACTCAAACCTAAAAGCTATATAATCATCCCCTCACCTGCGCAGCGCTCGATGCCCTTGACGACGATGGAGGTGATGCCCTGCTTGGGTTTGCGTCGTATGTTGATGTACACGTTGTACTTCTGCATCAACTTGGTCGCGTGCTCGCTGTCGATGCGACAACCTTCGTCTGACACGTCGAAGATGACGACGAGGGGGAGGCTGCCCTATAGGATATAAAGAAATAAGATTTAGATAAACTTCTAAGTATGTGGATTAGATGAACCAACATCTAGCATGGCTCATCTAGTACATGCATGATATTTGCCAAAACAAAGGTGTTTTGGCAGCTTTTATATTACAACTTCACAAGTTAAGACGCGATGTGACTCTAGTAGAACTATTTCTTTGATAACCTTATGGAAATTATTCTACCAGAATCGCGTAGCACCTACGTGTAGCGCCTGTACATTTTCGTCGGGTTTACAAAAAAAAATCAGCTGATTTTTTTTGTATACCCAAAGAAAATTTTCTGCGCTGGGGTGTCTAGAATGATATGCTGAATTCATGGTTACAGTATGCGCACTGGTTTAAAACTTACCCTACCGTCATCGTAGTCTTTTATAGTTGCTACATATAGATCAAATGAGGCTGACTGTACCTAGGCACTATTTCCTCGGGCTAGTAATTTCTCAAGGAACCACTATGTACCTTCTACTAAATGCTAGATACGTGTCAATGACTACACTACGACTTACAACTAACTGCTGCCGAGCCGCATAGACCTCTTTAATATTCCCAGTAATAGTGACGCAAGACTTCTTGATGACGGGTATGTTAGGGTCGTCAGCATCGGGGAACATTATCTGTGTGTTGGTGCCCTTCATGATGACCTTCAGCTGTTCAGCTCCACGTCCTACTACCACGCTGTGGTGCATCGGGGATATCTCGAGGGACATCTGTACTTGGGTTTGACTCTGAAAGGGGTTTGTGATATTAGTTTTTATTTTTTTACGGTCCCTAAAAAGGAAAAGAAAGAAAGGTATATAAATACTTTGAGAAACCTTACCTACAAATATATACCTTGAGAAATCTATATTCTCAACTTTCTTACGATTTTTACAATTTGCAGGGCAGTGTTAGAAAGTTGTATGTTGATTAAAAAGATGATTCGCGACCGTAACAAATATCCATCATACCATTTCAGCCGAAAAACGTCCACTGCTGGACATAGGCCTCCCCCAAAAGGGTTTTGCCATAATCGCCACGCTAGGCAGGTGGGTTGGCGATCGCAGTATGGTGGTTTAATGCATAGAGAACGCTGCTGCCCATTCTCTAGTAAGTCCCTTAGTCGCCTTCTACGACACCTATGGGAAGAAATGGGATGGTGCTATTCTTTTACGTCCGACACCACACGGTACACAAATATGGGTTTACAAAATTATAATCATTAAAATTATCAATACAACTCTCCAAGTTCGTTCGGGGTCTACCCTGGAGTTTCCACCATTAGCGACTGTAGCCTCATTCATTTCCTTCGACGCCACGTGAATTGATGCTCTTCGAAAATTTCAGGCGTTAATTTATCAAACATTTACATACAATAATAAATTCTGTAATTCTTCTGAAGGGAATTAATTCTATTTACAACTGTGGAGACCTGGAAGTAGGCCTTTAAATGAGAAAAGGTTGCAACATTATTCCTACACTCGTTTGTAGTGATTGTGGATTATAAATAAATATAATAAACAGGCTATAATCTAAAGCGGCAAGACGATGAAGCTGGACTAGCCCCAGTGAGTGAAATGATTCATCCAACTGTCTTGGAAGGTTCAAAGAAACTAAATAAACCAGAATATTTTAGGATTTTAGATTGTTATTTTTTTACATTATATAATATAGTTTGTTATTTATTTATTAGAGTCTATGAAGTTTGTACAGGTATTATATTTTTATCGTATTAATAAAAACTAAAAAGTCATTCCAATAGAACATTAGAAGTCTATGGAAACTCTAGGGGCTATCAGTACTCACAGCCAGCGGGCCGCACATGTAGTTCATGAGCAGGTTGGTGGCCTCCATGGTGGCCTGCACCTCCCACTGCACGCCCTTCACCACCAGCAGGTTTGCGTGCAGCTTGGGACGGTTGCGGAGCATCACCTGCGGGACGGGACGTAGTCAGAACACAATTACACAACATAAGTGGGAGTAACGAGGGGTGGAATAATGGCCAAGGAAAGCCGTTTAAAAAAGAAAAAACACTCTCCGCATGATGCGACTTAATGTTTCTTCAGAAGATAAGGCCCCACTTTCACTGATGCTGAGTTGGAATCCAAGAACTTTGAACTTTGTAAGGCAGATTTGCTTTTCTTGACTTTAAGTTACGTTTCTCTTTTCGCATTTTTTCAGTAATACTTAGAAACACATTAAAACGAATTGTACTTTGAAATAATTAATAAGTAGTCGATCGGTGGGAGGTAGGATTTCTTAAAGGTAGGTCTTACAAGTAGGTACCGTGACCGTTAACTTGAGCATGGAATTAATATTGCTCTACAATTTTAGACTCTAGTGCCTAACCCATAGTGCTAGTTAAAAATCATAACCTTTTTTTGCATCATCATCAACAATGAACCACGGTGTCTTCCATCTAGGACAGAATATCCGATGAATCTATTTTATTTCAAATTTTGCAGATTATCATTATAATTAAGTTATATAATTGCTAGGCTTATACTACCTGAACGTTGTACTGGTCCTGAATATTTTGCACGTACGGCGAAGTGATGTCTGGCAGCGGCTGTGAGCTTGGGACTATCGGAAGCTCGAAGCAGAACACCAATGGAGTCAGGGCCTACAAATATTTAGGTGCTACATTTTAAGAGTCAATGGATAAATGGACAAGTCAATACTTGTCCATTTATCCTTCAGCAGAATCATCAATTACATCGCTATTTCATGATTCTGAAGATAGATTTCAGTCAAAGTAATTTATTTGCCAGAACCCAGTACCTATATAGGATATTTCTACATTTACTGGGATACAAATATGTATTAGATAAGATTTCAAGAGTCAATAGGAATGAAATTAGATTGCTTAAAATTAATTAGAATCATTATATTTTATTGTCAGTCTTAATATGAGTTTTAGCCGATTACCTACTCTGAATGAATATAAATACCTATGTAAAAATATCTACTAATGGATGGCGTCCGAAATATTTGAACATGTACATAGGAATTTAATAAAGTCTGGTTTTAGTGCCAACAATATCAAAAATAATATTCGTGGCAGAAAATAATAATGTCACCAAGACTATAGGGAATGTCAATTCTCAAATTGCAGTAGCAATTTCGTTAGAATGCGTCTAGACTGTTTGCACTTATCATAATTTTTGCAGGCACTTGAAATCCGAGGAGACTAATATGTAAATAACGGGTGTAACTCAGACATTGGATTTTGAGCCTTATAGTCAGAATAGTGCCAAAAAATTGATGTCCTCCAGATAATAGTACAGCTTCGCATTTAATTCGTATATGTGATTTATTTGTGTCCTAAACTGAACAACTCAACTTTTTTGAATGGCATACACACATTCCCAAGGACGGAATAAAATCGTAGCTGGTTTTTTTTGGCTCTGGTTGAAAATCGAAAAAAAAAATTTTTCGACGCTCTGAGACTCAATCGAGCTGCACTCTGTGTTGGATTCTCAATACGTACACAGAGAGTTGAAAATCAAGTGCGTAAAAAAATAAGAAAGCAGTCACTTACTCTAACCCGTGCCCTGGCCCGCTCCACCCGCTCCATGTCTCCTGCGATGGACACCTGGTTGCTCTTTTCCACAGTACTGGTGCGGTTCGAGTCTGGGAAGTGGATGTGGCAGCCAGTGTCCTCCATCACGCGCTTTATTGTAAGCCCACCCTGGATGACAAAGACAATGCGGTATTAAAACTAACCGAGCTTCTACTTCGACAAGTTGGTAAATATAAGTACCGCTAAAGCAGAACAGCTTAAGTACTAGGTTTTGCCACCGGCTTCGCCCGCGAGGAGGTGGAAAATTGTCCCATGGGAACGTATTACCGGCATACAAAGCGACTTATGTGTTAATCCAGGTTATAAACTATTTGTGTGCCAAATTTCATCCCAATCCGTTCAGCCGTTTTTGCGTGATTGAGTAACAAACATCCAAACATCTAAACATACAAACTTTCACATTTATAATATTAGTAGGATAGTAGGATCAGCAAGGTGGAATGGGATGGTCTCCAACCCTTGGTTCCCCAAAGCCTGATTTGTAGGTAAATCTGACGCTCGTGTGGTACCAAAGTTGACCAAAATAAGATAATCATTCGTCATCATTTCACCACACCGAAACAACATATTACGGAATATTATTTGGTCACAAATAGGATCCTTTTTTATCCCGGTAATACGTTCCCGTGGAATAATTTCCGACCTCCGCACGGGCGAAACCGCTGGCAAAAGCTAGTATACATTTATATTACAAGAATTGCTCGTTTAAAGGTATTAAATAATAGTTACGGACATCAGTCATCGAAAAACCCTTTGGACTTTTTAATCTGTCTAACTACATGACATGTTCCCTCAGTTGGCTGCCCCTGGCACACAGGCGACTGAGGGAACACGGGTGGGTTTTAGTCAGTAAAAGTCTGACACGCCCTCCTGCTCCACCCAGAGCGGGAGAAGTTATTTGATGATTTCTCACCAATAAAAATAAAAAATAAACCTATTTCTTTGTGATAATGTTGAAAAACTATAAAATAAATTTGACAGATTGGGGTAGCTTGATGTGCTTAGCGTCTTTATCAAGAGTTTATTGGCTTTAATTTTGACAGTTCAACAACATGCATTACGTTATTTACATACGTTGTTAAGCAGATTTTTTTTTCGAACATACAAAGCAATGGAATAGCAAAATCCTTCTAAATGATTCAGATGAGATCGATAGCGTATTATGCAGTTAGGGCAGGGTGCTGATGTCGGTAGCAACGCCTCATGGTTGATTTTTTAGTGCACCCATATCAATAAAAAGATTCAAGAATCACGACTATTTTTAAACATGTTATGTGTAATGTGTGTATTTTATTAGCTAAAGATCCTTATAGCGAATAATTAGCGGACGTGTTTCAAAGATAATCGTAATTACTCTATGGATACCCGTATTTTCCATAAAGAATCAAGGTAGGATACTGCCGCACGGCACAGTAATTTGCAATCCTATACATGTGTTTAATTTTATTATGTTTGTTTCTGGGCCAACTACTTATAGCAAGAAGTACCTACACCATGAAAATATCCTATCTGACGTAAGTTACTTATAAGATTTGAGTTTATTTACATTTTCTAAGGGGAAGGTAGGGACGGTAGGTAGAAAGAACTCACTCCGGTTTAAATACCTACTAGCTACCTAGTACCATGAAGCTATATCTACATGCTACTGAAAGCTACATCATGAGAATTCATGCTTTTTGCGCCTCGGCTGTCAGTTGTGTATCTTTGACAGTTGTTACGAGTCGTCAGAAGCCTGAAAGTCTGACAACTAACCTTACCAAGACGTCTCGTATTATGCAGTGAGTTGTGCAGGTCTGAAAGACAGTCGCTCCGTGTAAAATACTGGTATTCAGCTGCATTCGGTTAGACTGGAAGTCGGACTTTCGTTGACAATGCTCGAAATATACGTACCTTACGGTGACAAACGTAAACTTATGTTCACCTAATCTGCTTGGTTATCAAAAAACGTATAAACCGGTAGTGACGTTCGAAAACATGCTATGTGAATTGCTGCAAAACATCGCAAGTACCACAGTGCTACTTAGTCATAACTTGTGTACAAGATTACTTGTACACAAGTTAAGTAATTTCGAAATTTTGTCGATTTCGCTTATTTATTTACTCGATTTTGAAGACGTACTTTCACAGTTAAAATATTTATTTATTTATTTGCTCTCATGCACATTACACATTTTACAATTCTGTCGGTTTTTGTACATGAACCCTGTCAGGGCACTGCAAAGCACAATGTCGGTTTGCTGTTGAGTTTCAATTGAATTAACATAAATTTTAATTTGAATTAACATAAATAACATATAATTAACTAAACTAATATTAATACGAATTATTAACTAACACAATACAATACATGTCGGTAATCAAAATAAAATAAAATAAAAAGTCATTAGATGTCCAATTAACAGTAATAAATAACATACAACAACACACATAAAGTCACATAAAGTCTTAAGTAGTCAGATTGTAGTACTACGAGTGGGTAGGTAGTAAAAGCAGTACAATAAATAATTTATGGAAAAGGTAGTTACAATCATGTCATGTCAAGTTCTTGATTAAATTGAATTGAATTGAATTATGGCATATGATTTTACAATATTTTATATTAATACTGCATTTCCATTAACATACGAAAGATCGTTTCAATTTTTATCTAATGAATGATCTCCTTTTTTTTATTTTCGTCGTAATTTTTTTCGGGAAATGTATTGATCTTGAACTGAAGTTTATTTCTGTTGTTTTATTTTTTAACCTACTTCAAAAAGGAGGAGGCTGTCAATTCGAAATGTTTGAAAATAAAAAAATAAAAAATTGTATGTTCAGGCATAACTTCGTCATATGTATACAGGAAAAGTTTTTATCCAGTGCGCAAACTGTAACCATGAATTCAGCACATCATTCTAGAGCCCCAGGCCAGAAATTTTTCGTCGGTTATACAAAAAAATCAGCTGACCGCGTTGGTATTGCACTTTTATATGAAAAAGGTTTTTTTTTTTTTCTCTGGGTCTAAAATGTTATGCTGAATTCTTGGTTTTTGCGCACTGAATAAAAACGTTTCCTGTATATTTTTTTATTTTTAGTCGAAACGGGTTATTCCGAAATTATCCCATTTAAATTTCATATGGATCTAATGATGAGTTTCGGAGACAGACAACGGAACTCTTCAAAAAATGACAGCAAATTAACCGCGATTGCTGCTATCGCATAAATATGCATTGTTTTGACCCCGAGGATGATGAAATTCCGAATTAGTGTGGAAAATAAGAACTTTTTCCAAAAAAAAAACAACCGACTTCTGGAAAAATAACTAAAATTAAAATACATAAGTATCCAAAGTCACCGAATTCCGAAATTAAAGTAATTTTTCCCTTTGTAGTGTTTTTCCGGAAGTCGGTTGTTTTTCAACGAGAGTTCTGAGTAGCCAAAATCAAAACCAATTTTCCTGTATTGGTTTACTGGAATAAAACATATAGGTATGTATATACTTTTTTTGTAAATTAACCCGTGAAATTAACCGACAGATTTTTTTTTCGCTGTGGGGTCTAGAATGGTATGCTGAATTTATGGTTACAATTTGCGCACTGAATAAAAACTTTTCCTGTATAAGACTCACAATAATAAAATGTAATTTGCATTTTAACTGCAAAAGTACGTCTGTAAAATCAAGTAATTCAGCGAGTTCGATCAAAATTCTTACCTATACGGTAGGTAATGCACTCACAAGATAAAGTTCTCCTGTTTCGTTCTTAGTATCTATTAGTTAGAACGAAACTATACATATATTCCTCGTGATTACAAGTAATTGATGTGAAATCGTTAGCGTGATTAAATAAATAGGTTCTAGTAGTGTCTAGGCAATCTAGGTTGTCACTAACGCGACCAGTTTCCCACCCTGAGATATTTGAGCACTCAGCGGGCATTTAGCTAGCGTCCCTCATACTACTAAATACTTATTTATTTTAGTACTTTGCACGATTAGTGAGGTAATTTAGTCAACGCCTACTTGTTTTTGATAAGGTTAATGGAATTACTGAATCAAGATTTTATCGTCAATTTGCTAAGTTACCAGTAAATACCTACTTACTAAGGTTTCCTTTTAGATAACGAATAATTCGTAATTCCTACAGGATATGGAATTCACAGACGGGCCCGAACGCTTGCAAAGTACGTTTATTAAGAGTAGGTTCAGTTTTGCTATAAAATTTAAATCCCTACTATATAAATGCGAAAGTAACTCTGTCTATCTGTTACACTTTCACGCCTCAACCACAGAACCGATTTTGATGAGATTTGGTAAAGATCGCGAAAAAAGGCTTGAAGGGGTTGAAATAGAGGATAAAAGTGTGCATGGAAGTTCGTCATTGTCGAAGATAAAACTATGAAACTTTGTAGTTAGGCACTTGATAAGAATTAAAGTATTATTTGCAAGATTAGTAGGTATCCTAAAAAAAAAAAAATGCTGCCCAAAGTAACTATTCCACACGAACGAAGTCGCGGGCAAAAGCTTGCTAGGTATAAATGAAAAAAGTGAGTTTGTTTGTTACGCTTTCACGTAAAACAGCTGGATGGATTTTGATAAAATTTGGCACATTGGTTGACTATGATCTGGAGACGGACATAGGCTACCTGTCATCCTGGATCGCAGACGAAGTCGCTGATAATATAATAGCTAGTATTTAATAAGCTGAGTTGCAATCGATATTATTATTCTTCAGATTATGTAGTTTTTTCTCACTACAACGGTATTCCCCAGTTAGGTATGTGATTGTACAAAGTGATTGTTTTGTTTTATGAAAACAACGCGATGGAATTTGTTTTTTTTTTCACAGTTCTCAAATTGGTAGCATTTGGGAACACCCCAATTATTTTTAAATATGATTGCTTACGATTCTAATTGAAAAACAGACGATCACGTGAACGCAAAAACGTGACAGGATCGGCTTCTTGATTGCAATACCTATCGTAATTATGAAGATCAATTGGTTTGATCTCATAAATAAAATGCCTGTCTGATAAAATAATCGAGGAAAAAAACGCATGTAGATACTATGCTAATAATAGATGCCAACACTACAGTTATACGTGTACGTGATCGAAACAGGAACGAAGAGATCCGCAGGAGAACCAAGGCAACCGACATAACCCGAAGAATTTCCAAACTTAAGTGTAGTGGGCAGGGCACATTGCTCGCAGAACAGATGGCTGATGGGGCCGACAGGTTCTGGAGTGGCGACCGCGTACCGGAAGACGTAGAGTTAGAAGGCCTCCCACAAGGTGGACCGATGACCTTGCAGGAATCCGCTGGATGCGAGAAGCACAGAACCGATCTAAGTGGAGGAGCTTGGGGGAGGCCTATGTCCAGCAGTGCACGTCTTTCGGCTGAAATGATGATGATGATGACTCCTGAACTAGGTACTCGTCATATTTTGGAAAAACGAGAATCGTTGGAAGCTTCATTTTGTTTCGATATATTATGACTTATGACAGTCCATAAAATACAACATGGCGGCTTATAGGATGTAATCTCATCCAGAAAAATATACATAAGTATTTTAGAATAACAGATACAATATACAATTATGTATGTATCATGTTTAGTATCTAATGGACGGTTTTAAGGAGTTCATTCTGAGAATATACAGGAAAAGTTTTTATTCAGTGCGCAAACTTTAACCATGAATTCAGCATACCATCCTATAGCCCGCAGCGAAGAAACTTTTCGTTGGTTTTACAAAAAAAATCAGCTGTTTCATAGAAAAGTGCAATAACTACGCGGTCAAAATGTATGGAACAGCTGTTTTTTTTTGTATAACCGGCGAAAATTTTCTGCGCTGGTGCTCTAGAATGATATGCTGAATTCATGGTTACAGTTTTCGGACTGGATAAAAACTTTTCCTGTATTGGTTGACTACAATAAAACATATAGGTAGGTATATACTTAAACTCTAAGTAGGAATAAAACGTGGGTAGGTACAGCACAACTATTTTCTTAATGTCCCTCGGCAAACTTCGTGTTTCGTCAGTCGTCGGATTTCTATCAGTTGCCCTTTGCACTTGCTGCAAGTGCAGACCGGACGCTCTCAATTGACTTGGAAGTGAGTTGTTAGTACACTTTTTCACTTAATGTAATTAATTTTAAAAATGGGAGGAAAGCTGGTAAATTGATAACAATGCGAATATTCCCGAGGGATATTAAGAAAATAGTTGTACTGTACATAAGTCAGTAGTGTAATGTGTAAATCTGAAGTTGTAATGTGAGGCACAAAAACAAATCGAGGGCATACAAACTCGCATGCTCAAACAGTTAATTAGGTATAATTGCTGATTAAAAACATTAACATAACATAAAGGTGTTGTGGACTGATGCCTTTGACAGATTTAGAGTCAATCTGCCAAGTGCGAGCTACGTGTAAAGTAGGGGTCAGTAGTCGGCATTATCTATACATCTATACCTACTTTATACAGATAAATAAAATTGGAGTGTCAGTTTGTATTATTAAAATAACCGCTTTTTACTAAATGCATATGGATGTATACACGGTACATAATAACAAAATATATTTTTTTACATTTTTGTCTGTCTGTCTGTTTGTTCCGGCTAATCTCTGAAACGGCTGGACCGATTTTGACGGGACTTTCACTGGCAGATAGCTTATGTAATAAAGAGTAACTTAGGCTACTTTAATTTTAGAAATGATTAATAATTTTATTTAATTATAAAAAAATAACTATTCCGCGCGGACGAAGTCGCGGGCGCGGGCACAGCCTGTTGAATTATATAGCTAGCTTAGTTTGGAACGCCCACAGCTAGATGGACCGTTGGCCTTAAAATGGTGGCTGGGACAAACTGGATGCGTAAGGCAGAGAACAGGGTGTTGTGTCGCAGCCTGGAAGAGGCCTATGTCCAGCAGTGGAATGCGATAGGCTGATAGCAATCATGTAACAACAGTTGAACAGATGCCTAAGATTTTGTGTAGTCGCCTGAAAATATGTAGGCATCGTGCAAACTAAAAATCTGAGATTCTGAGGGGTAATTGCGTAACACACACAGTTAACAGTAGGAATGGGTTTCATTTTAACTTTTGTTTTGTATGTTACTAAATTTTATATTGGTTCTCTAATTTATTGTTACTTACTAATGTATCCTGTTTTGTTATTATGTCGTGCACCCAATAACAGGCATCTAGCCGCGGGAGGGTCCTGGTGACCTGTAATACAGGTTTTTAAATAAACCTACCTCAGGCACCAGTCTCTCACAAAGTTAGCTCCTTTTTCGTACACTACTATGTTTAGCATTAAGTTCATAACTTATGTAGAGAGAGAATAAAGTTTTTATATTTTATATTATATTATATATATTTTGACAGTTCAAGAACATCCATTGCGTTATTTACGTTGTTGAGCTGACAAATTTTCTGAACATATGAAGCAATGGATTAGCAATATCCTTCAAAAGTGATTCAGATTTTGAGTGTTAGTGAGTATAGTATGTGATCGTGTGTTACGCAATTAGGGTGGTCCACAACAATTGCGTACCTAACTCACTCACAAATTAACTCACAATCCCCTTCAGTTGGAAGTAGATACAGTAACCATTGCTTCATAATTCTGTTTGAAAAAATTGTCTGCTCGAATTTGTTCCTAAACTTTAATGTTAACGGAACCCTAAAAAATTTAAAGTAAAATCAGCTCACCTTTCCGATGATATGCGAATGATCTGTGTAGCTGACATCGATCTTCATTGTAACCCGGTTATTCTGACAAAAAAAAAACATTACCAATTAGTTCAATTTGAATTTAAAATCACTTGTAATGCGATGATACAGGTTCAGTGTACCCTATTACCCATTAGCGATTAACAAGATGGAAGACTACGTAAAATTTCGCGGCGGAATTATATCCTGCAAAGGATTTTTCAACTCTCGGTGTTGCACCGAGCATTGAGATGATGATGATGATGATGGGACTCCCTATTCCGTACTTAGACTCTCATTCGGTCCGTTGTGCGTGGGGATTCTGGCTAACATAGCCAGCCTAGCTCCGCCCAAAAGCATAGAAGCTTCCTGGGAGCTTCACAGGCTTCGCGGAACGACCTCACTGTTCCGAGGATTTGTTCACGTTGAGAAGCCACGGCCTCGTATTGCAAGATGACGTGGGCGGCTAATTCCTCCGCGTCAAGGCGGCCCCTGCCAAGCGGGCTGTCTGTGGCATCTATATTATAAAGACGTTGGTGAGGGGGTTATGGCCCCGTAACCGAGTACCTATTGAAGATCCAATAGAGTGCATTCCAACGCGGCGAAAAAACACTGTTCGATTTTCAACTCTCGGCTCTAAGCAGAGCGTTGAAGATCCAATGCGATCAAAAATCCGATTTTATAACGTCCGTGAACGTAGACTGTAGACCAACATACGAGACAAAAGGTAACCTATTATTCTTCTCTAGTAACTGCTGGGGTTGCTAAGGGCACGTGGCTACATGATACCAGCCGCACGCATCGATCGAAGGTTAAGCTGAACCAGTCGCGGTCAGCTCGTGGATGGGTGACCATCCTTTACAAATCAGGATCCCTCACTGCCTTGGTAAGCACGTTAAGCCGTCGGCCCCAGCCGGCCTAATAGTCAGTCAGGCAGTCGCTCCATGTAAAATACTAGTAATCTACTGGTAGACTGGAAGTCGACCGCAACGACCTAGTTGGCTAGTTGGCAGATGATGACCGACGCGACATAACGGTCACAGAAAATCTGGTTGCCTAGTACTGGCACAACGTCCTCCACAGAGGTTTATACCAGCAGGTGTATAGAGTCTGTAAATGATTGGTCGTCGCCAGTATCTACTTACTCATTTGAAGATATGGTGAACAAGTAGTCCTGTGATGATGCTGACAGGTAGTACCAGTAATGCAGTCCTACTACCTCCAATCCTAAATCCATTTCAATCTCATACACGGTTTACCATTATAAAATAATACTGCGTGCTGGTCTGAGATGTCCCTCCATGCATATCAGCGTGAAGATAAGGATATTTTGATCAGCCGTGAACTGATCGATCAGTAATTGATCACACAACAACGAATAGTTAGCAGTTTAATTCACTTTAGAATAAAAAAATACGTACCCTTGTGTCTAATAACTGAATTATTTTCTCTCGAGCCAGCTTCACATCATCAGGTCGACCAGCGACTCTCACATGTGGGTCTAAATACAATAATAAACACATTAAATTCGTTTAAAACCACCAAACTATTCACTTCATCAGTCCTCATCGCTTACCAACTTCAAAAAGATCGATAAATTTATTATCACGTAGTTTTCTAATAACATTATAAACTAAATCGTCACTATAATCGTCAAAAATCATTGTTACTTCATTAAATATAATTAAAATAATTAATTGATTGCTAAATATGTTAGTTCATGTAACGGACACACGCGCGAATACATTATAAAATAAAATTTTGAAGGAGCGCGCCAGTCTGGCGCCTCTCCGCTAGTCTACTTGGCGCCGGCCCGCCAAAATTACGACAAATAATGCAGGTGTTCCGTTTATTTTTGAAATTTAAAAAAAATTGTGCGTTCATTTTTTTTTAAGAAATTATTTTTGCGATTTGATTTAGAGTTGCTAGTATACCTTTTTTAGAACGAGCTCCAATTTTGAGACGAGCGGGCCAATTTATTAAAGTATTGGTTTCGGTCATTACCTGAAATATTTAATTATTTTTAATTTTGTATTTAATTTTTTGCCTAGGAATGTAGTTGTTGATTGTAAATTTTCCTTACCCGGTGGAAGAATGCTTGGGCTGTCTGAGTTTCATCCAAGTTATCTGAAAAAGTTAATAATTGTATTTCTACTGTTTTTTCTAATCTTTGAGAAAATATTAACTTACCAGCAAGCATAGCTTCCAGACGACGTCGGTCAACACGGAATCTTTCCTGGTATACATCTTCAGCACTGTTTAGCCCAAGAATCACTGCTAATTTCTGTAGGTCTTCTGCTGACGTCACAGAGTTACTCGTTCCACTTTCGGAAGCCTATAACGGTTATTTGCAAAGGGGTTGAAACACTTAAGTAGGACTCTCGATGATTATTTACACAGTTTGAGGTGTTTTTCTAATAGGCAATTGAGTATGTTGGTTGTTAATGGTGTAACAAAGGGCTGCAAAAGGGGTGTTGTCTTCAAAATGGCGGAGATTATATTAAAATGAGGTTTAATCATTTTTAGTCCATATTAACATTATAAAATATTAAAAACTTACTTCACTTAACGTATCTTTGTCTGAATTATGCTTAAACTCCGATAAATGCGTTTTCACGGTTAAAAAGTTGGTCGATGCCATGGCTAATTGTGCAACAGATTTATATTATTAATATAATTGCAGTCAATTAGAATATAAATATATCAATTAATGAATTAATAAAATAAATTGTCTAATGAACATAATAATTATTGCAATAAGTACTTAAAATTACACCGTGGTTTTGTATACCAAAACTACTTCACGTATTGCTTGACCGGTACCGAGTGAACTGTACTTATAACATACCTAGAGGAATTAAAAAAATACATTCTGTAAGTAACTGAGGGTACTGGGTAGGTAACTTGAACGTTACATCAAGTAATGTTCAAGTTACCTACCCTCAAATGTTGTTTTTTTTTGTCTTTTACTCTATACCATAAAGTAACGTTATTTTGCATAATGGGTCATACCCAAAAAAATAAAAAAAATTGTTCATGCAACATAAAACCGTTATTTTTATAATATATCAAGGTTAAATACATTTAATAGTTATTTTGTCTTGAAAACTTATCATCGTTCATTAAGAACTAGCGCTATACTATTTTTTTTCTGATATTTTATCCTTTTGAATGTGTAAAAATCTCCTTCTGTAGACTGTTCGGATGACAAATATTTGAGTTTAAGTGATGGTTAAAAATACATTACATACTTTAGATACTTTTATTTCGTTTCATTACATCAGTAATCATCATCCCATTTCTTCCAGTGGGTGTCGTAGAAGGCGACTAAGGGACTTACTAGAGAATGGGCAGCAGCATTCTCTATGCATTTTACCACCATACTGCGATCGCCAACCCGCCTGCCAAGCGTGGCGATTATGGCAAACCCCCCCAACATGACAAGCACAAACAGTAAATGGCCCCTAGTGCCCGGCGGCCCACCTACCCTTGGCTACGGTAGCGGTCAAGGCCACGGTGAGGCAAGGGGTGCGAGGGGTGCGAACATCAGTAATATTATCAAATATACATAACACAACGTTTTATAAAATATATGATTCTAAATTTTGAAATAAAACGAATAAACATCTTGTTCACAGATTTTAAGTCTACTTCTGTAGACATATAAAATAAGTCAAAATTTGCCAAAGATGAACGCATCGTTATTATTCTGCTTTTTGTGTTGGTAGCACTGTATTCTCTGTCATTTGCTTGGTTAGGAATTTAACTTAAAGTGCGTGTGACGTGAAAAATCCCAATTTTATTAAATTACCCAAGTTTTCGGTCGAGATCAGTGCTTCTTTCCTGTGCCAAGGATACCTCAGTAAGTACCCTTTTCAAATAAATAAAAAGATTAAGACAATAGGTATATGCGTTTGGGCGCGGTATGCAAATATCATATTGCTTAAATTCTAACCTCGTAATGTAGGATGCTATCTTTGATTTACCAAAATATGTCTCTCGTGTAGACATCTTTACTGTAGACTTAGTGTCTACAGAAGGGAGCTATGTCAACAGAAGTGAATTTGTAATGCAATTTCAAAATGGAGATTCTTTATTAGAATGTGTGTGTGCGTGTTTGAGTGAATGCGTGTTTATGTATGTGTGTTTGCGTGTTCGTGTGGGTGGGTGGCTGTTTTTAATCCTTTTTTTAGCCGAATTGGATGATTATTTTGTTTTTTTATGGGCTACTTTTTGTGCGATTTCATATGCGTTTTGTCTTTCACGTCAGATATGCTCATATTTTCTGATCACTTTTTTTGCATTCTGTTTTTTGCCGCTTTTATGCATTTTGTTGCTTACAGCGCATGAAGGTTGGGGTCTTTTGTTCCAGGTAGATACTATGCCACGAACGAGTCGATCAGGACAGTTATCCGAAGAAGAAAAAAAGAAGCGAAGGCGTGAGCAGAAAAAACTTAGTATACGCCGGGCTCGCGCAAAAATGGATGACACAGCTCTCGAAGAAAGAAGAAGGAACGATAGGGAGAGATATATCACAAATTTACCCACTTTTATGAAACATGTTGCTTATGTGTTGCATCAATTAAAATATAAAATCACAATTAACACCGATAGATGGACTTCTCCATATAGATTTTTCGGAAAATTATCAGTGCAAATACGGTCAAGAAATACAATCTGCTCACTTTGGAGGTTCAAAGATGCAATTATCCTTACACACTTCTGTCTACTACTCAACCCAATTAGAGCCTCCACACAATTATTCAGAAAGTACATCCTTCTGCACTGTATCAGAAAATGTAAGGCATGATCCAGTTCTCATCTGTGTTCATTTACAGGCATTGGTAAATAGAATAAAAGAGTTATCTCCAGC
The DNA here is from genome assembly GCA_947359405.1 of Antitype chi. Classification (NCBI taxonomy): domain Eukaryota; kingdom Metazoa; phylum Arthropoda; class Insecta; order Lepidoptera; family Noctuidae; genus Antitype; species Antitype chi. The sequence continues at coordinate 2,936,702 of OX375826.1, forward strand.
TTTGAAAAACTTGCATATTTTGAGCGACGGGCCTTCTACACAATATCGAAACAAATCCATGTTTCACTTGATAGCATCACACTTAAGCAAAGAATTTGGCGTTGATTCAATCATTTGGCATTATAGCGAAAGGGGACATGGCAAAGGTGCACCTGATAGAGTCGGTGGTTGCATCAAACGAACTTGCGATAGCCACGTTGCAAGAGGTCATGATATCGCTAATTTGGATGAGATGATGTTATGCTTGGGTAACAATTGTAAGGGTATTGAAGTTTATAGGATCAATGAATCACTAGTTCCTGAAATCCAGCAACTAATAGGCGCTAGTACCACACGACCTTTCAAAGGTACGTTCGGAATTCATCAATTAACATGGAGTATTAAAGAGCCAACATTTATCCACGCGAGACGTTTAAGTTGCTTGGTGTGTGCCCCTTACCAGATATGTCCACATTATGAAATGGGTCGAATCGAAATAAACCACATCAGGGATACGGTAATGCCTAGCACATCTAGAACCATGGCCACTCCTGATTCATCCTTATACAATTTGTCACCGGATTGCCTTGAACCTTGCCTTTATTCAGACGACTCTGAACCTTCTGAAGATTCTTCACAGAAAAAACGGCCGAAAAATTTCATGTGGGACGATTCTGACGAGGATAATATATTTTAATATTCTATTCTTAATTTGCCCACAGAAGCATAATGTCTGTTCTGTGGACAAATTTTTCTAATTTTTTTACACGAAATTGGTAAACATTTTTGATTATGATTTGTTAACGGGTTAAAGAGAACTTCATTTTAAGTTTTTTTTTCATATTTTCTATTCTTTATGTTATTGATATGATTATATTAGGCCCTTTTTGTTCTATTCTGTAGACAACACGATCTCTTCTGTGGACGTAAAAAAACTAAAAACGTGATTTATTCCTAAAATATCCAAGACTGATCTCTAGTGATATTATTGTAAGAGTATTATTATCTAACTTTAACTAAATATAACGTTTCGTACCAATTCGTGCAGTTTTATTATTAATATTTTTAAATGTTCACTTTTTGAGTATGACCCTAATATATTATATTTTAATTTCATTTCATACATCGTTTTATGAAAACCACCTATTTAGCTGTTCAAAAGAAAAACTTTTACGCGCAATAAACATGCATCATTTGCAACATGGAGGCCCGTCTTGAAACAACCAATAAGAATTCCTCCCGCCGCGCGAGCCGCGCGCTGGCGACCGCGGCGCGACGTCGAGACGGCGCCAACTCGTTAATTTCTCCGCGGACTTTATTTTGCGCCTAGACAAAAAGAATCTAGCCAGGTTTATTGCAACTTTAGTATCAATTTTATTATTATTTTTCTTTTTGCCTGTTCTTCGTAAACCAAAGCTTTTTTTAATTACACTAATTTTTCATCGAGTTATCTATGCAATACAAATATGTATTATAGGTATTAATGGGACAATTCGATTTATGTACTTAATTCATTATGGTGTTGGCTGCGTATTACAAAATAGGGAAATAAATCACAAATTAATTAATATAATTATTATCTTGCTTCTGAATGAATGAAACCACTACGAAACGGAACGTTCCATAAACATTATTTTGAACGCACGACGCGTGAGGTCGCGCCAGTCGGGTTTCTGCGCTTGCCGGTGGTAGGTGTGCGTCCTCCTCGACTCTTGAATTCGTGTCATAGTTAATTTAAATCTCGTATTTATAAATTAAAATAGCCTTAACTGTATTTAAATTTATTTAAGGACATAGTGTAATCTTTAATAAGTGTGTTAATTTTACGTCAAGTGTGCATTAACCTCTATATATTTTAGTGTTTAAAAATAAGACGGTGAGTACCTATCAAATTGTTAATTTATTTTATGTAACTGTCCACTCTACTCTCTAAATAAAACTTTTACTGTATTTCGATGAAGCAAAGAATACAGAATAGCCGTTGTATCGTTCAGAAGCGACCAGCTGTTCGCTAGGCAATCGGCCCAACAAGCCAACAACACGACAACGGCATCGGCATATTGTTACCAAATTGTTGCTGTGAACACGTTATTTTATGCCCAAATTCTTTTTTAATTGCAGTGATTTTTATACTGTAAGTAATATATTTTTTTACAGCAGTGAATCGATCGAGATTCACTTAAAAAACAATTATTTTATTTCCGGTGTTATTTTTGCGAGTGCCAGTGCATGTTCCAAGCTATAATATAAATTATTATTATCATTTGTAGGTATTAGTACTATGTAACAATATATTATGTAGTAGGTACTTACTTAGTATTCAGTTGAACTTTAGCCTCAAAATATGCATGTTATTTGGTGTGATTTAGTAAGTGGCATGGTGGCTAACATGGCACCATAAGACCATAATTACATAGGTACTGTAGAGTGATCAAAAACTACTGGTACTATGCAAATTAAAAAATAGTTTTTTCCGAGTTTGTAACAATTTTTTATGTGAGTGTTGATTTTGATACAGTTCGAATTGTTATTGAGGGTCGGATTTCCGAGTTAGGATTCAAGTTGAATATAATCAATCATGGCTGGAACACTGGGCAAAAGTCAAGGTTGTCAATATTATTAAGTCATTGTCAAATGTCATGTCAACAGCCAATCTGTCAAAAAAATAAAACTTTCGAAATATTACCAGCCGAAAAAAATGTGTTGGAAAATCAGGAAATTTTATACCTAAATGTTATTTCGAATTAAGAAATATTCAGTCAGTTTTTAAATTTTCAATTACGAAAGTCGTTATGCCGGTAGGATACCAGCATAACGACTTCAAAAATGATATAAAAATACTTTTTTATCGTATTTTTTTAGGAGACCCATTAAATTATTTTTGGTTTGTATCTGTCGTTCTCTTTCTAGCCACAGCCAATGTAAGTTTCGGGAGGAAAAAAATCATTTTGTTGAAACTTCCATGACTAAACGATAAAATTCCTTTAGAGGCAACAGTGGAACTTTTTCCTATTGTTTTCATAGTCATAACCACCGCAATGTTTCCACTAAAGTATTCAAAGAAGCAATACAGGTGGGTGACATGTAACAAATGTATTATTTGCATCCGATTAGCATTAACGTTTGTTATTGGGACATTGGTCGGTGCCATAAGCGGACGTGCATTCTATTATAATTTTAGTAATGAAAACTGTCACAATTGCTTTTACTGTTTTATCCGCCTAAATAGGAAAGGGCTTAAAATTTCTTTACAAAAGAAAATAATCATTCAAAATGATTAGTATCATGAATGGCTGGATTAGCATACCTAATTACCTTACCCAATTCTATAAAGGGTGTGAAAATACAAATCTGTATCCAACTAATTATTACAATTCACGAATTATACAATTATAACAAAAAAACCCGTTTTTCCTCCTAGCTTCGATACGATTGAACCGTGATTGACATTAGGTATGCATCGCATGACGATGGTTCATTGTATGCATTATTTTGCATATTTATGCAAAATAATGCATCTTATGTCGTTGTACCAAAATTGGTAATCATCATCATCATCATCATCTCACGACGTCTTTCGGACGTCCACTGCTGGACATGGGCCTCCCCCAGGCTCCTCTACTTCGACCGTTCTTGTGCTTCCCACATCTAAACTAAATTACTTAAACTACACGTTTTATCATACGCAATAGCAGTAGTAACTTTTATTTCCCATAAGTAATGAACTTAAACTTAGTCGTGATTAAATCATGCAAATCTACAAAGAAAACTATAAATTAAATACACATCTTTTTAACCTTCACGTAGGTACGTAATCGACATCAAAGCGAAATGAAATGTTATTGCGCAGTGCACCTTCAATGTCGTATCTAAATCAAACGACATAAGAGCGGAAAGAAAACAAATTGCGGAAGGACAAGAGGAAGTGTTTTACCAGAGATAAGAAGCTAGGTATTTGTTTATTTTTTCTTGCTACCGGTTTGACATAGACAATCATTGCGCAAAAAGCACTAGTTCACTGTATCTTAATGCTCTTCTTTCTTGAATGGGTATTCACTGATAGACCAAGGTAGCGTTGCATCAGCTTTAATATGGAAAGAAAATACATACATATTTTAGGGTAAACGCTATTGTTTTCATCCAGGTGGTTACTCTACACCACAAGAAAAAAAAGCCTTGAATTTTACTGTTCAGTTCATTTAATCACTTTTTATTCATGTCTATGGTTTATAAGACGCAATTTGCTTGATACTAGCGGTCACACCCGCGTCTGAAAAAATCCTTCATGTTCCGTTAACAGTTTGTAGCTCATTTAATCTTAGTATTCATAATACCTACCTGCTTATTAAATGCAGATTATTAATGTCCACGGCATTGTCATTATTTGAATGACATAATTGGGATCAGATAATGTTAACTGTTAGCCTACTAGAAGCTGTAGGGCGACTAACACGCAAGAAACGATCGATCCGACCTTGAACGGTCTGTATCGAAATAGATTCATGCGATTTAAATTCGCTTTAGATTCAGTCGTTAGCGGGTCATGCTCCAGGGTCGCAAAAACTAAGTAATTTACCTAGCTACTTGCCTACCTCTTCTCGATAAGGTTCTATGACCTTTTAGTTCTGCTTCAATTTTTCAAGCTAAATGATATGGTTCTAGATATTTATAGCAGGTTAATGACTAGGTTCCTTTGGTCACATCTGTGTGAAGCATTATTTGCGAAAAACTTTTCACACAGGTATAATAACCATATGTATTTTTTGTAGTGATAGATAAGCATTATACATATATTATACGATGAAGTAATTCACCAGTTCACCACCCACTCTTCTTACATGCAAAAACCGACTTTAAAATGTTTAGCTACAGTAGGATAAGGATATCGGTAAAATCCTTCATACTCTAAAGCAGGGATAATGATACACAGGAATGCAAAAAAAAACATGTATTGCTTTACGACATAGTTAGCACTAAACGAAGACCAAGGCAATAAAAGACTTAAACCTTTTGAATGGCAATTTCTTTATTGTGCTAAATTAAAACACTCATTAAGTTCAGCAACCTTGCACAAAAGATCCCTTCGTCTCTTTCATTCCACCTGAAAAGAAAGGTACAAAATGTTGGTCATCTTTCAGATGTCAATTTGCACTGCCCAATGGTAATTATGGTAAGATTTTTTCGCTTGGCCGACCGTAAAACGCGTCGACTCTCCGTTATCGGCTGGCGCCAGGCGATCGGGCGCTAACTTGACGTTTAACGGTGAATTTTATTACTAGTAAAATGCTTAATTTGATACCTGTGGGGGTAGCAATATTATCTGTCAAGAAACTACTTTAATCCATATTATACAAACAAGTTGCCATCAGAGGTGTTTCTAAGCTGCAAGTTTATGTCGTACCAATTAAATTCATTTGAATCCTTATTTAAGGCCGCTTAGTGGTAACTGCTGTCGTCTACAGGTGACTCAATGACGCCAGCTTTGTAATTTACATAACTATCTAGCGTAGAAGTATGTTGTCAAAGTTGGACATCCTGCTATTCTTTGTTAATAAAACTTCAGTTTTATTTCCTAGTCGTTGAATCTGGAGTTTATTACTTTTTAGGCACTGCTGTTCGGATTTGTTTTCAAAACATGCATTTTGAGATAAAATTTATTCGAAAATGAGTTTTCGTCTTGAATTTCAAACTGTACTTGCATAATTAAGGCAATACAAGAAAGAATACGTTCGAAAAGTATTTGCTAATACTTATGTAAATGTGTCATGGTAAGAATATTCTCAACAACATTAACACTTCTGGGTCCGTGTATCTTGACATGCATACTTTCCTTCGAAATGCAACGTCATCCGTTCATTAGCAATATTAACGCATGCTTCAACAAAGTACCTATTGAATGTTTAAAAAACTTGTATGCAAATATTGAACGGTTGGTCTCGCACAGTAAAACCCGATAGTATGTTATTGCGAATTAGATATCGTTTATTTAACTTTCTCGCCTCATTTGCCTACATGTCGATCTCATTGAGATGTAAAAGAAGACGAGTTGAACATAATGTCGGTTAAAAATGTCTCTACATGTCTGTACTTCTACGGTTTGCTAATTTAATCTAGCATGTCAGTGTCCATCAGATTTTAATTACTAGGCCAAATTTATGTCTAATGGAATGTTTTCAATGTTTATATTGAGGTTACTATAGCATTTATTATTAAAGTATTGTACTATTATAACTATTTATTAAAGTTTGATTGCATATTTGTGATTCAGGTTTTCAACACGATAAATAACAAAGTACATATTTTGCTTATTAGAAAAATCATTAAGTTAGGTTCCGTTATTTCATTAAATATGAATTCCTGGGCAAAATAAAAAAAATAAGTAGTTGAAACAGGATGTTTTTCAACATTTATTTCTTTTTATTTCAGATCCTCAAGTCATTCCAAAGGCGTGCACCATGGCCAAAACAGAGAAGTCATTTCCAAGAAACTTTACAGGTAAGCAGCGTTGGCGTGACCTAACATTTATACCTGAATATTTAAAATGTTTTTTTTTTTTTTTGTGGTTATTCAAAATATTCTAAGAATATTCCGTATTGTACAAAATGCGATATTGTGAATTGTTATTACAGAAATATTTCTTCCACAATTTCCAATAATAAGTGGGTAAGAGACAGTTGAGTTGGCAACATTTTATGGCGATGGCTGTGACGTATACCACATCTCCCCGGGTTTTGGCAAGGCGCCATCTTTAAAAATAATCGCGCGAAACTGCTCCATGTCTGTCGGTGCATAATCGTATTTCCGGTCTTCCGTAAGTCCTCGTAAGTTTTGTGTAATATCTATTTATTCTCAGTACGTCTGCGATAATGTCTAGACGTTTAAAACGATAAGTTATCGACCTGTCGAATTCAATTACGTGCCAAAAGATAACAGTGAAAAGTAGTTACAAATGTAACAAAAGGCTTTTCAACTATTTACCACAGCTTGACATCCTACTGTTCAAAAAAGTCGCCGAGCATGTAGTTGAAGGTTTTTATTGAAATAACATTAATTTATAGCAGAAAACTACATGGCAGCCAGTCCCATTTGTTATTTTACGTCAAGCCCTCAGGGGTTGAAGAATGCAACCGCCATCGCCAGAGGGGCTAGTATATGGGTGTGTCCAGACCTGGCGAATGCGCCGCGAATACGCCGCTCGCGACCCGATTGCGAACTGCGCGCGTGTTGCTCGCGTGCGGTTACAGCCTACGTTTGGTGGGCCGCTCTAGTGCAATTCCGGCAAGGCTCAAGTGGGGCGCGCGTGCAACGCGCGCCCAGCTCGTGAGCACATAGCTTCTTTCGCGTTTGAACTAAATATGAACCTCAGTTGTGAATTTGCTACCGAAGATGTCGGAACATACGACTGCCGTTAGCATAATTTCCGCAGCATCGGCTATTTTATTACTGACAAAAAATAAAAGGAAAAACAGAAGACGTTGGTGGGAGGTTCCGTTTTTTAAAACAAGATAGAATATAGTATCAACCAGAGTTGAAAAGCTATGAATTAAGCGGCCACTGCAAACCGCGGGCGGCAAGCGCGCACCTCCTGCGTTGCTCGTGAACGGCGGCGGCGCACGGGCTGCGTACGAACATGAAATGCACGAGCGCAGTTCGCAAGCGGCTCGCGAGCGGCGCGGCGCATTCGCCAGGTCTGGACATACCCTAAGGTTGTGTCAGATACAAATACAACGTGACGAAAAAAATGTAGTGCCCACACACATTCTTTATTCAAAATTAAATGAATAAGTGTTCGTCATGGGACCGTATCTATCGCGACATGCAAAGCTAACGCTATTACAAGGTTAGTAATAAAAAGTTTGATAACTAGAGAATGCGCAAAAAATGCCAAATAATTAAAATGCCGCAGTGGTTAGCACCATCATCATCATCATTTCAGCCGAAAGACGTCCACAGCTGGACATAGGCCTCCCGCATTTTGGGGGGGTTTGCCATAATCGCCACGCTTGGGTTGGCGATCGCAGTATGGTGGTAAAATGCATAGAGAACGCTGCTGCCCATTCTCTAGTAAGTCCCTTAGTCGCCTTCTACGACACCCACGGGAAGAAATGCTATTCTTTTTACGTCCGGCACATTTTCATAATTTAAAAACTACTGGCAGTGCTGCCAGCCTTTTGGGCACTTTTCCCATTGACAACGATGCGAGCGTATTTTTTTATGCCTTATGATTATTTTCTTTTTTATATAGGTACCTGTACCTACATATAATTATTTTAAGACCCGCAGTGGTAGGTAGCTATCGAATCGTCTACAATTTTATTGAGCGGGTTTCATATTTCTTCTTTCTTATGTATCTACTAGATTTTGTCAGCAAATTCGCCCGCGTGGAGGTCGAAAATTATCCCGCGGGGACGTACTACTGGGATAAAAAGTACCCAATGTGTTAATCCAGGTTATAAACTATCTGTATGCCAAAATGTAATCCAAATCCCTTTCAGTAGTTTTTGCGTGAAAGAGTAAATGTCAATCCATCCGTCCACACAAACGTATCACATTTATAATATTAGTTATTAGTTGGATGGCAAACTTCAATTCATTGATTTAATTCATTCATTCGAGTTGTCGTTGGAGGAAGTCTCCCCGAGCGACGCGACTCTGTCGATTGGCTAATGCTTACACCACGATGGTAAATTTAAGTCCGAATCGGGCCTTCTCCGGGCTAAAAGTCTTGGCTGGAGGCCTTAATTTATTGAGGCAGCCACACGTGAGTCCGGTTAAGCAACCTCCTAGGTTGTACCTGTGATGTCACACCAAAAAAGTCCACTGACCATTCTGCCACGACTATGTATCAAATTACTATTGTATCAAGTTTAAAACAACCTGGAAAAAGACAGCAGCTGCTGTGATGTAATTTTGGCGGCAAAATTTTCCCATTCACAATCTACAGTAAATAAATTGTCGTCATTGCATCGAGAATGATTCATGATGAATCATTGCGTGTTCCTTAGTAACTGCAGACCTTAGCGAAACGCAGATTTAAATCTCTTGGCAATCCAATTATTCTCGCATAAATTTGCTGAACTGCGCAAAAAGCAACAATATAGCGCAATATAGTGTTGCTGCTGCAATATACAGGTTGAAATTGAAAACATGCGACAAACCGAAATGGGAGATTGTACTCATCATTATGAACAACTTTTACTAAGGGACCAATGATGCAATCGCGAAAAAAAAACATCTGTTCCCTACATTTATGTTCGCATAACTCGTCAAAATGTAGGGAACAGCTGTTTTTTTTTGCGATTGCATCTTTGGTCCCTCAGTAAAAGTTGTTCATAATGATGAGTACAATGTCCCATTACGGTTTGTCGCATGTTTTCAATTTCAACCTGTGGTGTACTGTAGTATACTGTAGAATATAAATCGCTTGTACATTTCTCGGTGAAAAACTGTCAACTGTATATACAGGAACGTCATTTTTGTCTACTCTTCCGACAACAAAACACTTGTCTATGGTTCTCGTGCTAAGCCTGCTGGTGTTCAATGTCACTGATGAAATTCGCAGTCTGGCCGAATGCACCCTTAGATAGACTGATTTGATCTATTCCAAAATAGACTCGCTGCACTGCACGACCGTAATACATTGATGAATTAGCACAATTGTGCCAAAATTGCGCACCGATTCTTGATGCCAAAATCCATTCGATCGCGGAGAAGGCAAGAATTTCACAAGATCCATTCCATGACTCAAGATACGGAATACATACGAACTTGTAAAGTAGTAACACCCACATAAGAATGGGGACAATTCATTCGCACTTCGTTGAGATTTTAATGTGTAAGCACGTGCCAAATGCGGACAGGCGCTAATAGTTTGGCAACACCATCAATGCAGACCGTTGGTGCAGTAAAGAGAACTATGGATAGATGATGAATGAAAAGTGTTACCAAGGGGTATGTGTTACCCAGTAACTGAGTTGTGCAGGTCAGATAGGCAGTCGCTCCATATAAAATACTGGTATTCAGCTGCATCATCGGGTCAACTCACAAAGTTTGTTAACGAAGATGACGCCCGTCCGAAAGTAGTTGATCCATTAAAATAGCTCACAGTTTAAAGTTTTCGGACGAGCAAACACATCGGGACTATGGATAACTTTCAAATCGTGTTGTCATTTGATACGGGTTGATACGGGTTTCGTACTTATTGAGTAGACCCCCTGGTTAGACTGGAAGCGACCAAAACAGTCAGGAATAGCCTAGAAAGATTGATTGATTGGATTGGATGGACGAATGCTGTGAAAGATGGTTAGGCTAGAAAAAGGGTGGACTTGCTACGCTGTTACACATAAATTGGAATAAGGGCAGCAAGCTTCCAAACATGGCCCTGCATTGTTAGACTCACATAAAATTCAAATAATATAATGGTTGAACTTTAAAAGACACCATGACCGCTGAGTTTGTTTCGGCTTTTCTTCTTAGGGAACAGTCAGCTTGGAAATGCTGGGCCATCTAGTTTTTAAAATATTGACCAACAAAATATTGACGTGTAAAAGTGTCGTTGATGTACTTACATAAATAAACATTTCATTTTATTTTATTTTAAGTCAATAAAATAAGTTTAATAATAATCATGAGTTTGATGAAAAAACTGTAAAATCTCTGTTCCATTGTTCGCTCTGTTATTCTTTATAAAATCTGGCCTAATGATAACACCCCATCTCAAAAGTTGTCTCGACATTTTACAACAAATACAAATACTTTTAATACACAGGATAAGTTTTTAACCAGTGCGCAAACTGTAACCATGCATTCAGCATATCATTCTAGACCCCCTAGCGCAGAAATTTTTCAGCTGTTCCATACATTTTGACTGCGTAGGTACCTATTGCACTTTTCTATGAAGGTAAGGATAGATGAAACAGAAATCCGCTAGATGCGAGAAGCATAGAACTGGTTGAAGTGACGATTCTTGCTTATGATGACGATGACAGAAGCAATAGAAAGTAGTTGTCTATGGTAAATCGTTACTGACCAAAGAAAATGTTTACTGCTTCAGTTCTAGACAGAGCGTGTGCCAGTAATGCATGATTTGGCAAGTGTATCATTAATTGAAAAAAAAAAATACTGATGGCGACGCGCCGTCAATCTAATAACCGTTATTACTTTTAATTTGGAGCTGTCAAAAGTTAACAAGCTTGTCGTAGAACCGGAAAGTGTGAGAATCTTCCACCTTGACATAAAAATTTAAAGCTAATTGAGATCAGTTGAGCTTCGTACACTGTATTTGTATGTCCACGGAAGTAACTAGTCTACAGAAGCCTTCGAGAGATCTTCAGCTTTTAGTACCAGGGCAGGCAGGGAAAAGCTGAAGAAATCTGCTTGGGTTGCACATTAGTCACATTCCACCTTATTAAGGTCCCAAGATTCTCTACTAAAAGTAGTAGAAGTGCGTTGGTTGGGTTGGTTGCAAATTGCAAAACAGAAAAAAAACACGCTATGAAAAAAAAATACGCAAAGGAATTGTTCTTTGCTGTCTATGCTTCATCCTCATTCTCATAATTGCAGCCGAAATAAGTCCACTGCTGGACATGGGGCTCATCTAAGTACCGCTACTTCAACCGGTTCTGTGCCTCTCGCATTCAGTGGTATCCTGTCCATGCTTTTACACATTTTATTTACACGTAAAATTAGCTTCTGGCTTCCCATTAAAATTGGTTACATAACAACTCCCGTCAAACCTGGCGGTTCGACTATTGTAACCATGGTGCATGATTTCCATGGACACTTTTTCCAAGTTTTAGAAAATTTCGTTATCACTATTTTTCGTCTTCATATTTTGACACTTTAATGACGTTTATTTATTTAAACTTTTCGCACAGAAAAGAGGCACGATGGCGGACTTTGACGCAATTATGGAAAATATATTACCCAATCAGACTTTTTAGCTGCATGTTTTAGTAAAATTTAAAGCACTTGTAGCTAGGCTTGTCCATAAATTCTCGAGGAACATTGTGTGTCACCGCAATCGAACTATGAGCTACGAATTACGATTATGTACTCAACGGTAAGCAAAGTGCATGCTAATGGCCGCTGGCTAATTGCAGTGGTCATGTGAAGTGGCTAACGGTATGCCACTGCCGGCTGATCGGTTATTACATGCAGTGCTTGAGTAAGACATTGACTAACTTAAGTGCAATCACTCATTGAAGAAATTATTCTTACTTCATCGGGAATCCTACTATCCTACTATATCTATCTATACAGGTTGAAATTGAAAACATGCGACAACTGAAATGGGAGATTGTACTCATCATTATGAACAACTTTTACTATGGGACCAAACCTGAAATCGCGAAACAAAATCAGCTGTTCCATACACTTGTATTCGCATAAATCGTCAAAATGTAGGGAACAGCTGATTTTTTTTTTCATAAGTGCCCATGCAGGCTTATGTGAAATAAAATATTTTGATTTTTTTGATTTTGAGTAAAAGTTGTCGATAATGATGAGTACAATGACCCCTTAAGAGGTTACGTGCGTTATTTAAGTTATACCTAGTATATAAAAATGAATTACTGTTCGTTAGTCTCGCTAAAACTCGAGAACGGCTGGACCGATTTGGCTAATTTTGGTTTTGAAATATTTGTGGCAGTCCAGGGAAGGTTTAAACGGTGAGAAAATATAAAGAAAAAAAAAATGTTTTTTACTCCCACAAAAAGTTCAGGCAACTTTTATTGGCGGTACGAAGTTCGCTGGGTCAGCTAGTAATATTATAAATGAGAGAGTTTGTGAAGGTGTTTGGATGTTTGTTACTCAATCACGCAAAATCGGCTCAACGGATTTGGATGAAATTTGGCACACAGATATTTTATAACCTGGATTAACACAGGATAGTTTTTATCCCGGTAGTACGTTCCCGTGGGATAATTTCCGACTTCCGCACGGGCGAAGCCGCTGGCAAAAGCTAGTTGTAAATAAATAAATAAAATCAATTTATTTCGGATAACTAAAAGGGTGCAAAAATGTTGGTAACAGGTTTGCACTTAAAACTGTATTTTTAGTAGACTAATTAATGAGAAGACCACTCATCCACTAGACACTAAAGAGAAATGGAAATTCTCACAAACGTGCCTTATTATGGCGACGAAGTATCTGCCGCCATAGTTTTCAAGGTCTATTGTACAGATAGTTCAATCAACGATGACGTGCCCCTCTCTGCCCCTTTCCTTTGTTTTTCACAATTGTCAAAGTGTGGGGCGCGTCTTCATAAATTTAATGACCTATAGTGACTTACTGATAAATTACAAAAAAAGAACATAATTCCATTTGCAAGTTTTTAAAAAAAAACGGGTATCGCCAAAGCACTATGTTGACCATTCATTTGGTAGTCGTAGGAAAAATATGTTGATCGTAAACCATGTATCCTTCTTTAAGATAATTACGCTGCGTAAAACCCGGCCCAGCTTCACTAACTTTCGTTTACTTTCCAAAGAGCCTCTTTCAAATTAATCTCCATTAATCAAGTTAGTTTCTATGTGATTTGATTTGACAGAACACGCTTCATTCGTTATGTCAAGTTGAGCTGTTAAGTTAAGTTACTTTTCATTGAATCTTTTTCTTTCCTGCTATTGAAGTTTCTTAAGTGATTTAGAGTATGTCTTCTTCTTATTCCATCCTCTATGAGGGTCGGGTCTTCTTGTACAGCGGCACCAGGACGATCTAGCTGTCATAGGAGATAGGGTCTGCGCTTTCATCTCCCTCTTGATACTGGACCACCATGTAGTGGGATCTTCCTTTTCCCAGGCGTTTTGTAGGGATATTCCAAAACGTTTTTACTGAGAAACGATCATTTCTTCATTATGTGATTCGGAGCATGTTCTAACTTGATTTACTCTCGCCTTCTTCCCATAGAGATAGGCAGAAATTTACAGAACGCCAGCTTCTACGATCTTTGCATACTCCTTTCACTTTTATTTTCCATATAACATAAGACAGTACCAAACAGGAAAAACACTGAGTGCAGATGTGATCTTCTGATCTTATTATCACGTGGGTAATTTAGAAACTGCCATTACATCGCCCGTCACGAATCACTGCATGAAAAATCGTGTCTCTGGTTCTAGTTAAAAAATAAACTAAATAAACTTAGTGTTGCAAATTGCATGGTATCGTTGTTTTTCTGAGGCAGCTTTTAATTTTCCAAGAACACCACCACAGGATAATGGCCGTCGTATTCTCGAGGTAGCAATAATACACACGATTATTACCTATTATTAATTTAATTTGCCCTATCACGGCAAAAAATATTGGTCATGCGTTCAGCCATCTTTATTTTTCTTCGATAAGAAATTATCTTGGATCGATTTAATTTTAAATCATTACATCTAAAAATAGATGTCGAAACAACGAATGGTTTGCTAAATTTTTAAGATGAGGACCGTATCAAGTAGGTCAAACAGCTGTAAATTCTAGCCAGTGAACCACGATACAATAGATAAAAAAATCTCTTGAAAATAACCGCATCCAATTGTTTAAAAAATCTATGACGAAATATGGGAATCCTGTTCATAACAATAAATTAAAAATCTTTGATAAGAACAGACGGTGAAAAATCTCGTAAAACTTGATTTTTATTATCTTTACGTCAATGATCATGACATGAGTCATTCGTTAATGATAACCAAATTACATGCACACGACTATGTGAGCAGAATAACTTGCTTATCTTTACATAAAAGAAACATTGATTGAAGTCGTTTCGTCTTTCTCATTGAAAGAACCGTTCTTTAGTTCCTTTTGTAATCTGTTTTGTTTTGATTATTGCTTAAGGTAGAAGCCCCAGGGTAGTACGTAATTTGATTGAATGACTATGCATGAAAAAGTCATTAAATTGAATTTAATGAAGTTAGAGGGTTGTATTGGTGACTTAAATGATTATAATTATGTATAGCCATATATTTTCGGTCGCGAATCATATTTAAATCAAATCAAAAACTTAAGAAAAGTCCTTTAGAAGATCGGGTTTTATGAAAAAGCCAATGCATAAATCAATGACCAATAAAGTTTATTGAACTTTTCGACATTTGAACTTTGTCGGTACCGACTTGGTTTTTGAGATTTTATACTAAACTTCTTTTATTACTTAAACACGCCCAAAGATAAGTAAAATTAGCAAGAAAAAGGAATCTTTGTTGGCTCCTAACTTTTTAATGGGTTCTTATTTAAGTGTTCTGTTTCCGTACAGACAATATTAATAATGAGACAAAACGATATCATATTTTACTTTGGATGTGCCATGTCAGACAGTGGAGTAAAACACTCCCGAAGTTTGTATGCAAAAAATGTGGACTAGGTTCACTTCAAGCATAGATGTTCTTTTAAACTTTTTGTAATTTTATAGTTTGATAACAATGTTAAAATGAAAGTCTTGTATAGACGCATCACGTAAGCATCAAACGACAGCTTGACGTAAGGGTCGAATATGTTAATAGGGTACCATTCACGCATACTAGTACCTTAGAAAAGGGGCCTAATTAATTAATGCAGGCGTCTGTCTGCTGTACGTTGAATTTATAGCTGACTAGTTTCTGCCTCGGCTTCGTCCCGTTCGCGTGAAATTTCTAATTTTATAAGCTCCAGGCTAGCCCGTGACATTAAAATTTCCCTGGACCTTAAAATATAACCTATGACACTCAATACTGCAAAATTTTCGCATAAGATTAATCGTTGTGAAGATTACCGTACATACAAAATCACTACCTTTTTATAATAGTAGTGTAGTATTACTATTAATAAAGGCACTACAGTCTAGTCTTAGACTAGAAACCATCCTGTTTTTCTTTAATAAATACATTTAAAAACACGCAAATTCGTCACGCAACCAGTCCGCGAGTCTAGTAGTCTATGTTCCATTGATAATTTACACAAGTCTGCAACAAATACGTTTTACGACATTTGCGTGGGCGCAGTGCTATTTTCCAAAATGTCATTTAGCTTTATTTCGCGTGTCGACCGTGGCACACTTCTTTTGTTTTCATGTACTCTTTCGATAAAGTTGAACTGTTGATAAAGTTGGTTGATAAAGGTGTCGTTAGCAAAAATGTCCTCGAATATTTATTTGTGTGGGCACCCTGTCCTGTCGGATTAGTGTGTAGCGTAGAAATTATGTCAGTTTATTTTTATTTTATTTTCTACAAGGGCAAACAATTTTTATATTTTAGTCATTGAGTTGTCACAGAAATGCTTCCGTAAACAAACTTGTTTTTTATGATTTATTTCCGATATTTTTCTGCTACTGAACGTTGTAATTTTGATTGATGAAATTAATACGAAAACAGACGGTAACCGAGGAGCCGAGTATACACAATTCAGCGGCGGCGGTGACGCTGAGTTGTCCACAGTGCCCGCCCCTCAAGAAGTTTCACAACCGTGATATCAGTCACTTAGTAACCTCATAATCTTTTTATTGGGATTCAACATAAGCCTCGCACACGCTAGTTTCATATAATGTGGGCCACTCCAAACGATTTTTTCAAATTTTACAACACCATTGTTTAGCGGTGCCCAGAATACACCTTGCCAATTTTTTATCGATATAGTGCATTAACACTGTATCGAGCACTAGAGATTATTAAGTATCCGAGTAAAATGACTGTCACATTCGGACGGATAGACAGCCGGACATGATGAAATTATAAGGGTTCCGTTTTTGCCATTGAGCTACGGAACCCTAAAAAAGAAATTGCACTTTTAATAAAATGACATACCAATTCCTTTTATGGTTGGTGATAAGAATAACGGAAAATTGCTAAATTGGCACGGAAAAGCCTGTGTTGTCCTATCAAAAAAATAACTGAGACAAACAAGTAATATCTGAGACATGTTTCAAGATGTTTGTTTAAGTTGTGTAAGTTTTTTTTTTTTTTGTTTGATTATCACGATTATAGGGAGCCAGTTTCAAATAGTTCTATTTTCCAAAACATGTATAAATATTAACAATAATTAAGGGCCGAAGTCCCGTTTGGTAGCGTAACACGGTCACTTTATGAACCGTACTGCTCATTAACGGCTTGTCTTGAAGATTTGAAAAATATATGATTTTGCTATAGATTCATATAGATCATTTTGCCGAGGGTACTTTTTATGTATGGTTAATACTTTTGCTGTAAAAAAATATTTTGCAACACGCAATATTTTGGCTTCTATTCTATACTCCTACTAAACGGCTTCGTTACTTGAAAAAAAAATACACTGAAAAATAGATAGTTAGAGGTACCACAGAATCGCTAGAGCACAATTGTAAATTAATCAACATTTGCCAAGGAATATCCCCATTTTGAGATAAAGGCTCAGAGGTGCTCTGCGCGGGCGCGGGCGGCATCGGCAGTCGTGCTTTAGCATTCAGACGGGAGATGAGGATACTATGGGCCTTAAGTAGGATAACGTCCATCGGTTTCTTAATAAACTTCAAGTATATCCGATGACCCTGGTAACTTATCTATTTTAGTGACCGTACTTGAACCGTCCGTTAAATCCTATAGTCCTCGGTAAAGCCGGTATGCAAAGAAAAACTAAAAATTATTTTAATAACAGTTGTAACGGATTTGCGTACTATTTACATACGACTTACCGGTTTATTACCGGTATTGTATTGACCCAACATTTCGGTAGCCTAGATTTGACAATATGACAGCCGCATACAAAACCGGTTATTTTTGTTTAAGGCCATGTTAATTTTAAATAGTGTCGTTATGAGCGATTATAATTCTTATTGCAATACGATACGGGTTGTAATAAATTCGAAATATCTGGATGACCGAGCTTTTCTCGTTTTGTTTTTTTGGTTTGACGTTTTCTAAAAATGAAACCTAGCTGGATCGATTTATCGCCCCCGAAACCCCCTGCATACTAAATTTTATAAATATAAATTCATAATTATATTAAATAATTGCGCGTTTAAAGTCATTAGATAATGAATGAGCAAGCGTATGTCGTAAAAATGGAAATAAAATCGTATAAAATTAGATAATAACTATTTAATAATAGATACCTAATCCATCACTGAATGCAGTTTGGCATTTAAAACTTTATGGTATATTTTAAATTATAATTATAGTTGTTATTGAAGGGATAAACTGGTTTTAAAGATAATTTAAAGGTGACTTTGATGATTTTTTTGATGCATTAAAGTATGTTTAATTATGTTTTGAGTTCCATCGCTGTATGCAAAAAAGACTTGAAAATATCAAGTGTTTTTTTTTGCTTCCAAAATTCTTTACGGTTAAAGAGATACACTGCTTTTAGAAAAAAAAAAAATTCACCGTTTTCAAGAATTCTCCGCCTTAAGGTGAACCTAGTCCACACTTTTTGCATGCAAACTTCGGGAGTATTTTACTCCACTGTCTGACATGGCACATCCAAAGTAAAATTTGATATCGTTTTGTCTCATTATTAATATTGTCTGTACGGAAACAGAATACTAAAATAAAAACCTATTAAAAAGTTAGGAGGCAACAAAGATTCGTTTTTCTCGCTAATTTAACCTAACTTTGGGCGTGTTTAAGTAATAAAAGAAGTGTAAAATCTCCAAAACCAAGTCGATACCGACAAAATTCAATTGTCGTAAAGTTCAATAAACTTTATTGGTCATTGATTTATGCAGTGGTTTTTTCATAAAACCCGATCTTCCAAAGGACTTTTATTAATTTTTTCGCGATTTTTTTACTACAAATCATCCTGCATCTTACTCAATAACATTTTGTCTGTAGACTAGCGTCTAACTGCTCATCACTGACACTATCTCTGTCGGACACGAAGCTTGGTGGGACAGCGAGATTTTTAGCCAGGCCCACCAGTGAGTCCGAGCCCGCGACTAGGTTCCCCTTAAGGTGAATGCGCTATGATAGCCTGCGAAATTTAAATTTTCTGCCGTTTTTTGCAATTTGTTGGTCAGTGTTAGGTTGTGATGTTGATTAAAATATGATTCGCGACCGTAACAAATCTGGATCAATCAATGTATAAAATTATAATAATTGAAATCATCAATACGACCCTCTATGTACATTGAATGACTATTACTTACATGAAAAATAATTCAATAAGATTAAATGAACTTGAGAGAGTTGTATTGATGATGGTAATGATCATAATTCTGTAAATACATACGTGCTACTGTTGTTCTGTGTGGTGCCGGACGTAAAGAATAGCACCATCCCATCTCTTTCGGGCGTGGGTGTCGTAGGGGGCGACTAAGGGACTTACTAGAGAACTACTGGCCTGGTCCAGGCCATGGCCTGGGTATCATGGTATGGAGCGAGAGTGCATGGTTAGCCGTCACCTCCTTCTGCGAAGCAGTAATGCTCGCGAAGAGGGAGGCGGCACACGTGAGGGACAGGCAGTATGTGCGCCCTCACGGCCCTAGTCGGCGCAGGAGGCACCCTGGGCGTCGGGAATCTCAGGCTGATTCCCGGCCACCGTAGGCGCGGGCTTGCGGACGGCGACTAATGGGTAGCTCACTGTCCGGTAAGGACCAAGCCCGGGTCGACGGCGCGTTGTGTTTCACGCGCGCCTCCAATAGATGTCAGCACCAACTGGTGGGGTCCGCAAAAGCCGATGTCTGCCAGGGGTGCGGGTTGTTCGAAAGAGATACCGTGGCCCCTGGCAAACAGGCAACTGAAGGAACACGGGTGGGTTTTAGTCAGTAAAGGTCTAACACGCCCTCCTGCTCCACCCAGAGCGGGAGAAGTTATGATGATTTTCCACCCTCAAAAAAAAAAACTAACCAAACTCAACGTGTACAGATGTCAAGCACATCAAGCTACCCCAAACTGTCAAATTTTCCCAATTGAACATGAACCTTATGCTTATAAAGTACCTAAAGTTGAAAATCTGTGCTGGCGTCTGTACATAGTAATCTTTTTAATTTATAAACCTAACTGGTAATAGTGACACTGGCACAGTTTTCGGTATGTCATTTTAAAGTGCATTGACACTGCATTAACTAAACAATGACATGCAATTTCGATTGAGGAACATGAAATTATAAACGGAACTACGTTATTATATTAATAGCTTTGTAATAGCTCGATTGTAACGGTAAATAATAGGTTGATAACCGGTAATGTCACCGCTCCAAAATAGCGATACGTTACATCACTATCATTGTGACGTCTCATGTCATGATATAATCAAAAATACAGCTTTATCACTCGCGGTCGCGATTCAGTTATTTAACGTCTATTAGGTACGTTAAAACGACTAATTATCACGCTTTTAGTAACGTGGTAATTATCTAGTCTGTTCTTATTTGTAAATTAGAGTCATGACACGGCGCGTTTGTGTGTGACGTTGGTAATAGTAGGTAATCTACATTCCACACATAAATCGATACATTTATACAAATAAATAAAATTAAAGTGACTGTTTGTAATGTGAAAATAACAGCTTTTACTTATGCATAAGATGGAAGTTTAAACGGTACTAATGACAAAAAAAAAATGTCTGGTCGGACCGACTTTGACGGGACTTTCACTGGCAGATGTTGTAAGGAGTAACATAGGCTACTTTTCATCTCAATAGCACGATTCCGTGGGATAGTTTTCGACTCGACATCCACGCGGGCGAAGCCGTGGGCAGTAGCTAGTAGAGTATCAATTTAAATAGTTTTTCGGAAGTCAGTGTCTTTGGAGCGGTATTTGAATTTTTTGTCACCGCCTTCCGAAATTAAAGTTATTTTTCACTTTGTAGTGTTTTTTTGGAAGTCGGTTGTTTATTTTTTGGTGGTTCACATGTGCTTACCCCTTCACAGCATACCGGCGTGATGTTATGTTATGAACTGGTGTAAGCAATAGACAGAGATGAGATTTCAGCAATCCCAGTCCATTTGTAATCATGTATTGAGGAGTTCCGTTGCCTATCTCCAAAGTTCTTCATCAAATCTTCACCGAATTGAAATGAGACCACTACGAGAAAGTACTCTTCCATAAAATACCTAAATAGCTTTGTGTGCCTATAAAATTTGAAGAGTTCTCTCTATTTCTCCAGGATCCCATCATCAGATCCTGACTTGATGATCAGGGGACCACCTGGGAAGTATACCCTTTCAAACAAAAAAAACAAAATCGAAATCGGTCCAGCCATCATCGAGTAATCGGGGAACATACATAAAAAAAAAGGTTCCGACGAATTGAAAACCTCCTCCTTTTTGAAGTCGGTTAAAAAACAGATATTACAGTGTTTTTATCGCAACTTAAGACGCTGCGAAAATATCGCAATATTTAAAAATAGGGTAACCAATAATTATATAATTTTTTTCGGGACATATTCGAAAAAAAAAACATCTGAATACTTCATAATTTGACTAATTTTTTTCTACAGGGATTCCCTAATAGCGAAAACCACTTTATTATTTGTTATCTTTCCCACGATTAATTTGCCACTTACCTACAATGTGCATGTACCTACGTCAATGTTCGATCGTCGCCGATTCCATTAAGTCGCTTTACGCTTTACGCTGGCTCCGGCTCACCAGGGTCATGATCCAGCAGGTAGACTGAATGCCAACATTTGCATACGTGCATAATAGAATAACACGTGCTTATAAAATCAGTCCGTTTACTAGCTGTGCGGCCGCAACGATTTTAGGTCGAATTTTAAGTCAGTCAGTAAAAAACTGAAGTATTTACTACTACCTCTTGCCAAAGACTTCGTCTGCGTGTATTTTGTATATCATCATCTTTTAGTACGCGAGAGGGGTTGTGGCCAGGGTTGCCAACTTTCCGAAGGTCCAACCCGGGAGAGTTTAAAAAATCGAGTGGGGGGGGGGGGGAGTTGAAAGAAAGTTTCAATCATTTATTAGTTTTTAAATTTATATTTACTTTGCTTTCGAGCAGCATAAAATAATTGACGGTTTTTTACCACAAAATCATAAACGTTTTTACATGAAAAAAAAACCAGTAGGTGTTCATAGAAAATCACAATTATTTATTGATTTTTAAATTTATATTTACTTTGCTTTCGAGCAGCATCCTATACTTATTTAACGTGGACGATGAGACGAACAGCACCCTAATTGCGTAGCACGCGATTAATCATAATCGGTTTCATTTTGACAGTTCAACAATATTCATTGCGTTATTTACGTTGTTGAGCAGACACATTTTTCGAACATATGAAGCAATGGTTTACCCATCTGTTTCAAAACGAAACAGATTATGATTAATCGTGAGTTACGCATCAGGGTGCAGGTTTAAACCGGCAGCAGCGCGCGGCATTGCGAGCATGCAAGTTGCGACATGCGAGCGACGGGGACGGCTGCATATAATTTTCGAAAAACCGGAGAAATTATTGCACCCTGGGAGGTCGGGAGGTTAACCATTATTACCGGAGTCTCCTGGGCAATCCGGGAGGGTTGGGAACCCTACTTTTGGCTAAGTAATAACAGCATTAACAGCGACAATATTCCATCGATCATGTTAAGCTACGCTTGCCGCGCTTGG
The DNA here is from genome assembly GCA_947359405.1 of Antitype chi. Taxonomy (NCBI): domain Eukaryota; kingdom Metazoa; phylum Arthropoda; class Insecta; order Lepidoptera; family Noctuidae; genus Antitype; species Antitype chi. Next base: position 2,959,174 of record OX375826.1, read on the forward strand.
TCCCTGGATAGGTTATGAGGGTTATCTTTACATATCAAGACCTCTCCGTGCCTCGGAAAGCACGTTAAGCCCTGGCTGCCATTCGTGGTACTTGGCAGTCGTTACGTGTCGTCAGGCCTGCAAGTCTGACAACCAATCTTACCAAAGGGTATCGTATTAACCAATAACTAGGTTGTGGAGGTCAGATAGGTAGTAGCTCCATTTAAAATCCACATTCAGCTGTATCCGATTTGACTGGCAGCTGACCCCATCATACCTGGAAAAGGGCATGGCATAAGATGATGATGATCGTCTTTTAGTACAAACATACAGGATGAAAAAGTAACCTGATCCTTTCTACAGCCGCTCCAGGTCCCAGGCTTCCTATCTCATATCTGTCAAATTTCTTAACAGTAGTTTCACTTTTATAGGCGTGAAAGGTAACAGATAAAGTTACTTTCGTATTCATAAAATATTATGAATGCGAAAATAACTTTATCCGTCGGAAATTGGACGGTATTTGGTCCAGTATGAACCGCAAACGTTTGTTATCAAAATATGGATACTGAAGGTTATACTACGTCCCTTGTGTACAAAACAGTTGCGTGACTGATTGACCGACAGACAGAACATGCCCACCTGAATTTTGGAAGTCGGTGTCTTTGCTTTTGTATTTTCGTTTTATTGTCACCGGCTTTTTTTGAAGTCACTGAATTTGAATTGCCCCTCAGTGGAACAAATAAGGTATTGAAGTTTGTATACCAGCAAAGTGGAAAGCAATAGCTACGGGCAATATTACTACAAAGCTTAGTTAGGCATACCTACTAGCTGCTTTTTTTCGTTTTCCCTATTAGGCATTGGCGCCGGCGCCTTACCATACCCAAACCTACATTTGGCAAGCAAGCTTTCATGATCTAAGTATGTCGAAACCAGTTATATATGATCAATAGGAACGTATTTGGTAGGGTTTGTTGCGTATTAGTGAAAGCTAGATGTTGAATGTCGACCTTGGGTATTTTATTAGTATGAAAGTAACGATGCGAGTATAGTATACAAGTGATTTTTCATCAATCAATAGTGATCCTCCCGACGGATTTCGGTTACCGTGGCCAGTCTCAACGGAGATTTAGCCAGGTACAAGTTATATTACAGTGCATAAAGTGTGTATGGAACACACTTTGTTCCTCTCCTCTCATAGTACGATGGGACGTCAATGTGCGGTAATCTGGGAGCGATCAGGCTCAGGATCAAAGGCTACGTGCTTTTCGAGTTACACCACCAACCTTCAAATTCCGGGCCTACTTCAAACCTACTGAGAATTTTTTAATAGTAAAACCTAATAACACTTTGCGGAACCCACACTCAGCAGCAGTTGCGGTTTTGCGAGCACGGGACCGATGAGGCAGTTAAACAATATTATTCCATAAATTCTTTCGATGTTTTCAAAAGTATCCATTTCATGAATGATGGAATGAATTTCATGAATCATGCTCTCGTGAGAGCACGCGAGAGGTTTAAAAAACAACATTATAAGAAAAATAAAAATAAGTTTATCTAAATCCGGATCGTATGATTTGTAACATTTTTAGCACAACTTTATATGGAACCATCGTACACAATACAACTGTCATCTCAAAATGTTGTCACCATGCTTTTGATAAAAAATTCAAGGACATTATTTTTCACTTACAACTGTTATTTCACATTTATTCTCCGTAGGTTGTAGTAAAAGCTAGTTTCTAAAATTTAATCGGCAGTTATTTTAGTTTCACGCGCACATGTATAATAATGTATATCAGCATACGTTGCCAAGTTTTTTCGCTAGCATTTCAGAGCGTCGTGATAATTGCTACGTCTCGTTGGATGGTCAAACACGTGAACTGTGAAAACGTGAGCTTGTACAGCATCGTGTAGATGTTTATTTTTACAATTTCTACGAAAAGAGACACATCCACATACATAAAAAAACTCACGACTTTTCCCATGAAAGGAACAAACTTCGGAACGCCGCTATTATCCATAGATACTCCTTTTGCCTCGTTCATAAATTTAGTCACCATTCTGAAGAACATCACCCATAAGGTCACTATAATTATGTCCTAGGGCGTCCCTTCCCGTTCTTTCCACTCACATCGGCCTTGTAATAACCTAAAATAGAAGTGTTAGTAAAACTACTTCATAGCTCTCCGCTTCAAAGATGTGCAAAACAACACCGTACGTCGGAAATGACGTTAAAAGTAATTAAAACTCTTAAAATCCGCCTCAGGGCTCCCTTGGGTTTTACCAATCATTTTTTCATGTACTGCAAAAAATGCAATTAATTTTGGCTCATGCATGCTGAGTAATGAATATTCTGTCATCGTTCTCAACGAATGACCGGTACAGTTAAACCCTTAGGCCTGAAAAAAATCCACAGATAATAAAAAAAAATACCAATAATATCGTCCTTGTATCAGATATTAAAATTCGTCATGTGGACTTGCGTAATGTGAACAATATTCATATCGTATGATGAATATGGTAATTCCTAGACCGGTCCACAAGTGGGTTGGTTGGATGCAGTAACCTTGACTCATGTCTACACCTATTTCGGTATTTAGCTATACAATTAACGGTATATACGATGCCGATGACAGATTAATAGGGAGATCATATTACAGCTGGTTGTTTTGCGTAGGTATTATATGAGTTATTTACATCTGTCATGCTAGAAAATCGTCCCCTTGTCTCCCTCTGAATACCAGTATTTTACATGGAGAGACTGCCTGTCTGGTCTCCACAATTCAGGTACCTACCGGGTATTAAGATACCCTTGATAAGACTGACTTTCGGTGTTCTGACGATCCGTAACGACTTGCAAAGATCCACAGCCGCTACCTTTCCGAGGCACGGAAGCACCCGTCCAAGAGCCAATGAGCATAGCGTTATTACGTAGCCACAAGCCTCTATAAAGATATTATGTAGTATGTATTAGTAGATAATTAGACAGTCACAGAAATTAAATATCCGACTCTTCTCAAAGCTAAGCAACCACTATAGAATTTAAACCTATCTATTGTAACTACCCATAGCGTCGCGTTGGTCCCATAAACGTTGTGTAACTTGATGTTCTATTGTTACATTTATTAACGTGATTCATGAAGCTAACAATGTGTAAAATCTAAAAATAGAATTTCCCACAGCGATCATATTCGTAGACCATGTATAATAATTATGCTAACAATCAGTTTGAACAAAAATCTGTTTGAATTAAAACCGGACTCCTATTATGAAAATATCGTATTTCATATTGATTTAACTTTGGATTTGATTTCAATATCGTGTCAAAGAAAAATTTTGTGTTTTAGGTTTCCGCTGTAACTGCTCGTGAAAATGTATATAAATAGTTTTTGCGATCTTCTCTAGTGTGAACACGAGCTACTATCAGAATAGTATGGTTGATAGAGGGCTGCCCACGCCCAGTGCCCAGAATGTTAGACATTATTTCACTAGCTTTTTCCTGTAACTTCGCGTGACATTTCTTGTTCCCCCGACCCACCCCACTCCGTCGCATCGTATCGCCTGGCCTGCCCACGCTTCTACATTTATTTCGGTTTTGCTAAGCGATCTTTCCATCTTTTATATTTTTGCACGGCTCCTAAGGGCCTAGCGTTATGTTATGTAGCATATAGCTCCTCAAAGATTTGGATAGCAAATTATGCAAATGGAATTTATCAAATGATACTGTAGTTCCAAAGATTGCCGCGTTCAAACAATATCTTCACTCTTCAGCTTTATTATTCGTTTCGAGTGTAACCTTTTACAAAAGACTGTTAATTTTAATAACAAAATAAGTTATTGAATTTTGAAATACGTTTTACTAATCGCTAGTGTGACCATATATGACTTTGTTTTTAGGACAAGTCTTGATATTTTTATTGCTTGTGATGAAGGAAATATTGTTTTATAAATATGCTTAATCCGTCTTATTACAAAACGCGATCTAACTTTAGTTATAGTCTAACGGCCTTATTCATAAAAAGTTATCGAACATCTAAAGAGAAACCACACATTAGCAACTGTTTAGATGTTCGATAACTTTTTATGAATAACACCGTAAAACTCTAAGTCAGATGTTGCATTACCAACTTTTCTTCTATTTGGCTAAAGTTCTTAAATACAAAAATGACAATTTAGCTCTGGACTAAGTTGTCAGTTTTGTAAAAGGAGCTGTATTTCGATTTCAGTTAGGTTCTTATTTCAAAAACAGGCTCGATGTTTTAAACCATTCTTAAAGAAAAACCTTGCTTTGTAATTAGGGGGAATGCGTTTATATTTAATGCTATTATAAAATGTAAACGTATCGTAAAATGTTTTTTTCCCGTAAATTAAAGTATGTATTGGTTTGGTACTTAAAACGGCTTTTAGGTAATCACTGATTAAACTAACTGGAGTAACGTTAGTCACCATGATTCACGTTACTGTGATAACGTTCTATGTATGTATTGTACAATGTTAATGAAGTTAATCTGGCATTGGTGCCGATTCTGTTGGCACAAAATTCTCTAAACTAAACTAAAAATCACCAAAATTTAGTTTATTCCTGTCAAACGACGATTTCCTATTCTGAAATTGACTAAAGTGACACAACTTAACTATAATTTAGTTTGACAGCACTAAGATTGCACTGCATTATTAATTTAGTGAAGATGGTAATTTCGCTATTCTGAGTTTGTCGTTTTTCACCAAAAATTTTGACTATATTAATTTTTCTAACTAAATCTGACTAATTTTAATCGCGATTAAAAAAGTGTGGAATAAAACTAGTGGTCATGAACTAAAATTCACACCAACACTTCGACTTGAGGTGCAAAAACAGTACTGATCTTTTTTTTCTTTTCGTTTGTTTATATCTCGAAAATGGTGTGTCCTATCGCAAAAATGATGATAATTTCGACCCCCTTTAATAAACCCGCAAGCCCCATACTCTCAACATGTAGGTAATATTTTTTTTTTTCCAAACAAAAAGTTAAAAATTACATATGAAAAACTTCGAGGCTGCCCCCCTGCGCACGCTTCATTCAGCTCTTTAAAAAAATAATTGCGTAGGGCACACAAGTACCACGTTGCGAAGCCAAAAAAAAAAAAACACCACCTGCAGGCTTGGCACGACAACCGTAGAGATGCGTTTTGTCGACGGAAGACTAGACAAAAATGACGTTTCCGTGTAGACAGTTGTCATTTTTTCACCGAGAAATGTAGACAAGCGATTTCTATTCTACAGTAGAGTAGAAATAGAAAGCGTCATGCTAAGCCTGCAGGAATCGCGATTGTCAAATTCGATTTTAGTTGTGTCAAAATTATTTTTTAGTTTAGAGATTATTTTTTGCAGAATAGCTTTAAGATTCTCATAGTCAAAAGTAAGGAATTTTAGTGATAATTTAGTTAGTTTAGTTCGGTGTACAACAGAATCGGCACCATTAACTGCCTAGATCTTTATCTCATAAATATGATTCATTTTGATAACATATTTGTATGATGAATATTTAGGCATTTTTTACTTCGAATTAAATTAAATATTCATAAAATGAGATGATACACACACACGCCTAAAACGCCTGAACGGTTTTGGATGAAATTTGGCACATGGGTAAAGCATAACCGGAGGAGGACATAGGCTACTTTACTTCCTGGATCGCAGATGAAGTCTTGGGAAATAGCTAGTTGTTAGTATCATTCTGAAATCGCCAACCCTTCTTGAGCAAGCGTGGAGTTACTCGTGCCTTCTCTTTATGAGAAGAGGCTTTTGCCCTTTAGTAGCGTAGTAATAGGCTGATATTATAATTATTTATTTAAAACAATATGCGTGTTTTAAGTTATTTTTCCACGAAGTAAAACGGAGTTAAATGTCGGTCATAATTTAACACGCCCGCATTTACAAGAACAAACAAGTAAATAATGTTATTTATACCAATTAGTAATTATCACTGTGTAACGAATGTACTGAATCATTAATGTTATTGCCATTAAACCTTCGGTATTCCATGAAATGGGAAATAAAATATTTCTCGTACTTACCTATTCCGCAATCTAGTCTAATAACAACCTTTTTCAATTCTAATACACGGAGATGTAACTTATCTAAGATACAAGTAGGTATAAGAAATACAGATACAAGATACAACGTTCGTATTTTCATCTTGTATCTATAAACTTTTTTTTAAATTCATTTTGTATCTTGTATTTTGTAGGATACTATGTTTGCTAAAATACTTTTAGTAATAATAATGTTTAATGTCAATGTTGTCGTAGATAAAACTGAACGCGCCATTGAATCTTTAGTCTGGGGCCAAATTGATAGATGGCCTCTGTTGCAATTGCTGAAAACACAGGATCTACTGGCAGCACCGCTGACGTAGATTGCAATACTTAAATAAAAAAGATACCAACATAACGAGCTTAAATGCTTATCCAACAATAAAAAAAAATCAAATACAACACCTGTTTGCCAAGTTCTGCCCCTGTGGAGCGACTCTTCTCATTTGGGGGCACGATCATGAGGTCTCCTCGAAGAAAAATGAGTGATAGACTGTTTGAAGAACTGGTTTTACTTAAGTCTCAAATAAAACTTTAAAAATATAATATTATGTTGTGTCACGTTTGCGCGATCAACGCGATTTACAATATATGTAAAAAAAAACTTTCATAAAAAAGAATGTTGTTTTTCATCTATAAAAAGTATTCAAAAGATACATATTTTATATCTACTATTTCAGATACCATTCCTGAAAGTTATTTGCATCTGGTATCTGAAATACTTAATTTAAAAGTATTTTGCATTTTGTATTCCAGATACTTTATTTAAGGTATCTTGTACATCACTGCTAGTATATTTGTCGATTAAGTTGCTGCAATACATACAATTTACATTATTTATTAACTTTACATGTTGACCGTGGACTTGAAAACTTAAAATGTCTCGAATAATGCATGACACAAATGTGCGAATCGCGTAGAATCTTGCAAAATAATTGTTTAATAAAAATTATATAAGTAGGTACTTTTTTGACCAGCGTGCTTCATCGTCAGCCACATCATCGCTCACCACCACTCACATCGTGATTGTGGTCAAACCCGAGCCTTTCAATACCGTGACTATCAAATCGAAACAACCAGCAGTAATCGTCAGTCTGCTCTTAAAACGGTGAAGGAAAACATCGTGAGGAAACCGGCATATCCTAGAACCTAGAACCTAAAATTCGAAGACGTGTGACATCTACCAACCCGCACTGGGCCCGTGTGGTAGATTACGGCCCACTCCCTCTCACAGAGAGCAGGCCTGTGTCCCAGCAGTGGGAACATTATAATTATGCTGATTATGATAATCGTCAGTACTCAAAAATAGCTTATTAATTCCACCTTTTTTTCCCAGGTTGTCTAACATGCGTCCAAGTGCTGAACATCATGGTCCTCCTCGGCTTCATGTTGAACTACGCCCTCAGAGTGAACCTCACGATCGCGATTGTAGAGATGATTTACGATGACAACGACAACATCACTGCGGCCATGAACATCACCCACGGCCCCCACAACGTTACTGAGGTAAGATTTACTGCTTTCTTCAATATTGATTGCTTTGAAATCATTGAAGCTAACCTCTCCAGGTTGCCCCCTAAGACCTGAGAGAATAAGGAAACATGTCGTTCGAACTTTCCAGAACTGTTGAACGAATCTTAGATGTTTTCATAAATACGGTGTTCGTGAGGAGTCTGTAGATGCAATAAGAACTAAGAAGATTATTAAAACAATTATGTTTTAAGTCAATAATTGGTGTTTTGAAATTCTTGGCATCGATTATCTCCAATTTAGTGATTTCCCAGAAAAATATTTTAGTTATAATTTCTTGGGTTTCTTGATTCAATTAATTTTTTTTCGTTCACTTTATTGTTAGTTTAAAGTATTCATGGTTGTTGAGTAAAAACTTAATAGAAACCAAACCAATACACTATGGTTTGAGGCTCGGGTTATTCCCGTATTACCGCAAAACTGATAGTCACTTCCTTTGTTTTTTACCACACATTGGCATAATAGAATTGTTTATTTATAGAAACAGAATCACGATGATGCTTTAAAACAATAACTATTGTTTAAGAATAGAACGTTCTTCACACATCAGTCAACCATTGGTTTGGAAGAAAATAAAGTTCAGTTTGAAATCTGAAATATAGATTTTTCTCTTGCAGCACCCAGAGCATATCGAGCAAACTCGTTACCATTGGGACACTAAGCAGAAGAACCACCTGCTGGGTTGCTTCTTCTGGGGATATGTGCTCACAGAACTGCCAGGCGGCCGACTAGCAGAAGTCATTGGAGCTAGGTAAGAAACGCCATCCATTTTACGACCCACTTTCTGACCTCAATAATTTTAGGAGATAAACGTTTTTGATCAGAATTCTACCTGTTGGGAAACGGCTTCTGCAGCCAGATTTATGGGCTTACTAGTGATCGTGAGGTCTTTGTGCCGACCTAATTAAGTCACAACCATCCCGATAGCTTCAACTGCTCTTCTAGCCCCCGGATTTGGACTTATCGAGGATTTGTAACGAGCAATGTTGCTTAACCTCGCGGATCGATTACCACGAAGTCTTTAAATAACATGTTATCTTAGTTTTCTTACAAATGCAATGGTAAACAGGTTTTCCCACTACCTAGAATTGAATAAGTAGTTCAAGTTCTTTAAAAGTACTTTTACCATGTTTGATGTCGACAAATCAAGATATAATCGTTGTCGTTTGTCGGCTCTGATGATGGGCAAAGAACTATGGATAAATTTTAGCTGATAATGGACATTATTTCATAGTAATGTCATAATAAGATAATCAATCATTTTCAATGTGTTTGAATGAATAAAAATCCTGAATCTCTCATACGCTCGGTGTCACGATTTTATTTTGTCTAGTCCTCTCACGTCTTTCATAAGAGGCGACCATTAATATTCCAGTTGGAGTTATAAAAAGCATTTGGCAACTATAACTGCGTCTTCCCAGTCAATCCATGGCTCATCTCCGGCGAAATGCTGACCAATTTGCAAATAATAGCTGCTATTGTGTCAGTTCGCCACAAAAACTTGGCCCCTGAATGGTAAACAATTTTTTTTTCAATACTATGCCATTCATTGTTGGCATCACTGATGTACCTTGTCGTGTGGTCGAGGCCTATTTGACGGACAGGGCCGTCATCTACCCCGGTCACCAAGGAGAGTGGAACCGGCGAGAGATGTCGTGCGGTGTCCCACAGGGATCGGTTCTGGGGCCACATCTGTGGGACATCGGATACGACTGGGTGCTGCGCGCCGACCTCCCTAGCGGCGTCAGCGTAGTCTGCTACGCTGACGACACGCTGGTCCTGGCGCAAGGGAGGTCGTACCAGGCGGCGGCCGACTTAGCGGCAGACGGGGTTGCGACAATCGTCGATAGGATCCGGCAACTGGGACTCGAGGTGGCCTTGCACAAGTCCGAGGCCATGTGTTTTCATGGTCCTCGGAATGCGCCACCGGCGGGTTCCCAGATAACGGCGGGAGGGGTTCACATCGGCGTCGAGTCGACGATGAAGTACCTGGGACTCGTCCTCGACAGCCGGTGGAACTTCGCGGAACACTTCCGACGTTTGGCTCCCAGACTGGAGCGGGCCGGGGCTGCTTTGAAGCGGCTCTTGCCCAATCTAGGGGGGCCAAACGCCTCCTGCCGGAGGCTCTACGCGGGGGTCGTGCGGTCCATGGCCCTATACGGGGCGCCGGTGTGGGCGCCTACATTGAGGCGCCAACCAGCGCGAAAGCTGAAGGCGTCCCATAGGGTCATGGCGATCAGGATGATCCGGGGATACCGCACGATCTCAGGTGAGGCGGCGGGCCTCCTTGCCGGATTAACGCCATGGGATCTGGAGGCAAAGGTCCTCGCGCATATCTGGGAGTGGCGCGAGGAGGCCAAACGCCGGGGCGTTACTCCGCTGCCGCGAGAAATCGAGGTGCAGCGGACAGAGCTCCGGCGGGATCTCATGGCGACATGGAGAGCGCGATTGTCGCAACCCAGTGCTGGGCACGCCACGATAGCGGCGGTAAGTCCCCTCTTTGAGGAGTGGCTTGAGAGGCGGCATGGCGTCCTCACCTTCCGCCTGACGCAGGTCCTCACCGGACACGGTTGTTTCGGGAGGTTCCTGTTTCGTATAAGGCGGGAGGAAACGCCCGGGTGCTTCCATTGCGAATATCGCCCTGAGGACACGGTGGAGCATACGGTGGCGGTCTGCCCGGCTTGGGCGGAGCACCGCCGTGTCCTCGTGGAGGCGATCGGCGGCGGCGATCTCTCGCGTCCGGCCCTGGTGCAGGCCATGGTACGGGGCGAGAGTGAATGGTTAGCCGTCACCTCCTTCTGCGAAGCAGTAATGCTCGCAAAGAGGGAGGCGGCGCACGTGAGGGAGAGGCAGTATATGCGCCCTCACGGCCGTAGTCGCCGCGGGAGAAGCCCTGGGCGTCGGGAATCCCAGGCTGATTCCCGGCCACCGTAGGCGCGGGCTTGCGGATGGCGAGTAACGGGTAGCTCGCTGTCCGGTAAGGACCAAGCCCGGGTCGACGGCGCGTTGTGTTCCACGCGCGCCTCAAAGAGATGTCAGCACCAATAGGTGGGGTTCGCAAGGACCGATGCCTGCCAGGGGTGCGGGTTGTTCGAAAGAGATACCGCGGCCCCTGGCACACAGGCAACTGAGGGAACACGGGTGGGTTTTAGTCAGTAAAAGTCTGACACGCTCTCCCGCTCCACCCAGAGCGGGAGAAGTTATTTGATGATTTCCCACCCAAAAAAAAAAAAAAAAAAAAAAAAAAAAAAAAAAAAAAAAAAAAAAAAAAAAAATCACTGATGTACCTACCTACATTGGTCAGGGACGGTAAATAAAAAAAAAAGTCTGGCATTACTGAGGGCGGCGACCGAACGCTGTCGCACAAAAGTTATCATCATTCATTTTTGCATTTCGAATTTGAAATATTAGTGACCATGCAATTCGTATTTATCGGGACCGGTTGCAACATTTTATTTTTCTCAATAATTTAAGTTCGACGTTAGTATTTTTTTCGCGATACAATCAAGCGTACAGGCGTTATTTTGTCTTAAATTATACATGTCTGCTAATTTGTGTGTCCGAATAATTTAGCTTCGAACTTTCTAGACGCTGATAATTAAAGGGTCAGGAGGAGTCAATGAAGTTGATTGGCCTGAAACTTTTGGTCCTTGCCATCGATTTGAACTATGATAATCACTCATAATAATAGAACAGTTGGCCACAGCGCCACTTTGTCACAATTATTATGACCGCTATGATTTCGTAATAACGTGTAACTAATTAATTACGTTCAATAGAATTAAATACATATGCAGCAGTGTGTGGAATCGATATGTTCCTACCTTTAAATGCTCTCATAAAAAAGCGGGTTAATGTCGCGATATTAACGCGATTCCAATCGATACTAATCAAAATAGCGAATCTATTATCGACAAATAATGCAATTAAAAATATTACATTGAATTAATTTGCCGGTGCGCCGGCGCTCGTCGACTTTATCAGGCTTTCGGAACCGGTTAGTGAGTAATTGTGTGAATAACACTATATTGAGGACGCTGAAATCAAGTTTATCAAGTTTTTTGGCTGTTTTATTTTTATTGAAGTCGTTATCCCAACGTGGTATTGTTTACGAGTCGAGAAACTTACAACGCTGAAAACTGCCTTGATGGATTTAGTGAATTCAGTGATACACCAACCTACTTTGGGTTCACTTAGTGGATAGCAGCCTCGTCTTTCTTCTCCTCTCACAGAGACGAGGCTTGAGGCACTGGAAACATAATTATGTTTGTAAAAATGGAGAAGTCTGCGAATTATTAAATGCATACAATGCCTTAAAAAATGAGATGTTGGGAAATGATTCACGCGGAACATTCTCGTAGTATATGCGGGCTTGCGACAAGATTTATTATGAACGTTATCGTGTAACCGAGTGTTGTGTGATCATTCGTGAAATATTCGCGTGGCAGTTTTTGAGACGTCGCGTCGATACTGGCGGCGGATTTTTGACATGCCTCGTATTGAATTGCCTGTCATATCGACACGCAAGTTTTAATGGTTGATGATTATGATTTATACTGAATTGGATTTATTGTTAAGTCTTCATGTTTCAGCTGTTAACGAATTTGTTTGTCACCAGCTCACCTTTAAATGTATATCTTCAGTAAGTGTCTAATGGTTTTTTTTTGTTTCGTCACCAGGCGGGTGTTCGGCTACAGTACTCTGCTAGCCAGTATCCTTACCCTCCTCACTCCTGGCTCTGCAGCCCTCGGCTTCGGGTGGATCGTAGCCAGTAGAGTCTTACTAGGATTCCTCCTCGGTGCGACATGGCCAGCGATCCTCCCAATGGCATCCAAATGGATTCCACCAATGGACAGATCGAAATTCATGTCAAACATGATGGGTAAGTGTTCTTACAATAATTCTACAAACAATTGAAATGTAAATTGAAGTGGGAGTTCCAAGAAGCTATAATTGGTTTGTACTGAATGTCTTGCTTGAATAATAGTCTCGTGAAGATGACACATTATCGTTTGTTGCAATGAATGATACAAACAATTCTGGTAGATGACGTTCGCGAATGATAGAGTCGCCACAAATCTGTAATACCGCCTGCCACTAGCCTGCCTTGACCGGCCCCCGTTTGCCTCCGTCATCTGACGTTTGCCAGATATCGATATCACAAATATAACGTACACGTAAAGAGGGCTCGAATTGTTATCGCTCCGTGTCGCCGCGCAAACATTTCGCAGTGATGCGTGTATTTGAAAGCGACAATATGGCGGCGGAGGCGCGCGCAGGCGTGGTCGCTGACGTCACAGCATTGGCGCCCTGTGATTGGCCGTTATAAGTTGACCGCGCGATTTAACCTTGCGCAACCGTTGCCATGCTGCAGTTAACCAGTTCCGAGAACCGCGGCTTATTATTTTAGTACGGGACGTGTGGTCACGTGGTGGTTATGGCGACTATGATTGTAGGCAAGGTTAGGAATATGCGCCGGAGTGTATTCTCGAATGCAATTATGATGACATTGTCCTGTGATAATTTTTCAGATGCGAGCAGATGTTTATTTCAGATGGCAATAAATTGAAAATTATCTTTTAAGATTTTAATGTGGGAATTATGATAAATTACTTTGTTCCGCTTTAGAATTATATTTACGTTTTGCAGAAATACTGAAATTACACCAGCGTGACTTAGATTCTGATCAGAAGCGCAATTACATTTATCTGCTAGCTAATTCATGGTTACCGCAACCTTGGTTACAAAACATGTAGGTAATGCATTTCCTTGTGTTGGCTGTATGAATACAATATTCACACGGAACATAATGTAGTTACACTTGCCATAACAATAAAAACTCTTTATCGTCAACGTTTACTTTAGAGGAAATGCTTGTTTTTATGCTTTTCCTAAGCTGTAAACAATCGCTTTACTTAAAAACAGAATATTTGTTTCTGAATTACCGACTCAAACACATGACAATTCAAAAGTGACTAAATGGTATAATTACAATAAACGCTTTGAGTTTGAAAAGTCAATTACTTATTTTAATTTATACCTCATAAACAAAAGAGATGCACATTATTTTGTTTGTTTTAACACAAAAGTTTGACGTACAAGTATTATTTTTAATTTTAATCACCCAATCAGTAAATCTTACATATTACAACTGTGTCATCGTGACGTCAAAACGCGCTAGAATGTTCGCTGTCAAACTACATCGTACTAAACGATCGTCTATATAAAATATGGGTCGTACTCGTATCATATCTAAAATATAAATCACATAATTGTCAGTTCGCAATAAAACTTTATCTCGTGTTTACTCGATATGACAAGAGCTTCCTTTTACTGATTATCAGCGATTGCTATTACGTATCAATGGCGGGCTCCAATGTAATGAAAAGTAAGTTTTGTATTTGCGTCGTGGTTTGTATTAGTAATGTTTTAGGTTAGGGGTCGATAAGTAACTTAAACGTCATGTTATTATTAATTACTTGCTAGTTATTGGCGGTATTTTTTTATTATTATTATTGCGAATCTTTAGCTACTTTGAAAGTGAGATTCGACGTCGTACAGATGCAAAAAATGAAAAAACTAAGATTAAATTATCTAAAATAGAAATGGCTTGTCCGTCATAAATTGAAAACATGGTCACATAACTTCTACTAACTGTTCGTACCAAAGCTTAGTGCGTAACTGTAAAACCAAAAGTGAAATTAAACGTGGCACGCTTTACAAGTGTCAATTCTCATTTGGCACAAATTCGGCTTTCATTCATGTAAAAAAAATTACGTGAAGAAACTATTTGCGAAGCTTCTAAAAAGGAGGCGCATTTTAGCATCTTTATCGTTTTTTTTAGTTATCCAACACTGTCCTTGAGCAAAAGCTGGGGGAGGGAGCCCCAATCCCTCCCAGCAATCCTTATCGTTTGCTTTTAGAGATGGGCCGACTATGACTTTGGCCGACTAGCCGACTAGTCGGCCAAGCCGATCATGGCTTTCGGTTGAGTTCGGCTGACATCGGTAATGTTCGTGACTACGCTTTCGGCGCCCGGCGACCAGGCGGAATTGTTGGGACATGTTTTTGTTTACTTTGCATTTATTTTATCATTGTTTACGTGCGAGCCGGCGTTTCTTCAGTAAATATTTCAATTTAATTTCAATCACCGTCTTTGAATTTTTAAGGCATATTAAGAGTAAATAATGGGCTGACTTGTTGGGTTTTTGGTCAACATCACTACTTGCTTTGTATAACAAAAGGAATAAAAAAAATGTCTCAAAATTTCCAAAACCATGGTGTCCCTTTCGGTGCTGTTACCCACTAACCGATTAATGAATGAAATGGAATCTGTAATCTACGAGCATTGTTCGTAAATACCAGGTCAAGAGTTCAACTAGCTAGAAATGCAGTTGATGTCGACCTTATTCCGGTACGGTAGAGGTCATTTTGCAATAAAAATATTTTTGGAAATTATTGCAGGTGGTAAAGGAGTAGGTAAGCTTCTAATTTTAGGGTTCCGTTCTCTTTACTCGTAGATAGGGCTAGATTAGAATTTTGATGTTATCCTCTGAATTCTAGGAGTTTGATTATTTTTATTACAATGTTAGCGGCGAATCCAACGTCCCGCCATCCACCGTTTATTGTTTTTCCATGTGAAAAGTTGTAATTAGGTACAGACGCCAGCAGGTCAAGCTATCCCGAACTGTCAAATTTTACCAATTGAACGTGAACCTTATCGTATTGTAATAAAGTTGAAAATCTATCAAAGATATTTGACAGATTGGGGTAGCTTGATGTGCTGGCGTCTGTACATATTTTTGTTGCCAGTTGATTATTTCAGCCGTACAAACAAACAAATAACTTAGGTATTACTCTATATTCTCAAACTTGAAAAACAATTTTTTGTTGTTGTCACTGTATTGACGTCAAACCTACTGGTCAACCATGTAGGTATGTAAAAACGCGGTAAATAGCGGTGGATCACTTTTCACCTTTACGCCTTAGGTAATAAGGTTGAAAAGTGCTTGACCGCCATTACCTTGTTGGCTACCTACTCATAAGAACCTTTTGGAAATACTGATCCAAGTACTTCCAAGAATCCGATTTCTGATTTGCGGTGTAATACCTCATTTGTCAATAACCTTTTGGGGTTATATTCGGTCGTAACCGGTAAATATTGTTAGGGTTCCGTATCCAATGGGTGCCAATGCCAATGCCAATGGGATTCTATTAATGAAGCTCCGCTGTCCGTCTGTCACAGGCTCTGGCCCAGATCTCTCAGGAAGTCAGGTGTATCTTTTAAGGCGGTGATTTCTTGAAAACGCTCTAAAAGGTGGTTTTTAAAACCAGTGCATCTCTTTAACCGTAAATAATTTTGAAAGCAAAAAAATATTATATGATATTTTCAAGTCTTTTTTACATAGAGTGATGGAACTCAAAACATAATTAAACATATACTTTAATGCATCAAAAAATCATCAAAGTCACCTCTTAATTATCTTTAAAACCAGTTAATCCCTTCAATAACAATTATATTTATAATTAAAAATATACCATAAAATTCCAAATTTCGAACTGCATCCAGTGATGGATTATTTATTATTAAATAGTTAATATCTAATTTTATACGATTTTATTTGCATTTTTACGACAATGCTTACTCATTTATTATTCGAATTTATTACAACAGATTTTAACCCGTATCGGACTGCATTAAGAACGATTATCGCTCGACAAGAGTATGTGCTACTATAT
The DNA here is from genome assembly GCA_947359405.1 of Antitype chi. Classification (NCBI taxonomy): domain Eukaryota; kingdom Metazoa; phylum Arthropoda; class Insecta; order Lepidoptera; family Noctuidae; genus Antitype; species Antitype chi. The sequence goes on from OX375826.1 coordinate 2,975,497, forward strand.
CTGATTTTAAACTTTATTTTATGTTAATGATTTGCTAAAAACTCATAAAATAAAGTTAAAATTCAATTAGAACGGATTTTTGGGCGTATTTTCCTTTTTACAAGCTTTTATTTAATTTCACCTGTCCCGGTATCTGTAATGAAATTAAAATTTTACTAAAGTATTTTTAAATTAATGTACCTAGTGTTAAATAATGAACGGTGGAACGGAAGCCTTCTGTGCTTCGGAAAGCCGTAGGGCCCGCGTGTTATTAGATCTTTGACAGTCGTTACAGTCAGTCAGTAACCCAAAACTTTAACAACCAGGCTTATCAAGATGTATCGTGTTACCCAGGTCCTAGATCAGACAGGCAGCCGCTCCATGTAAAATACTGGTATTCTGCATCCAGTTACATTGGAAGCCGACACGAACATAGCTGCAAAAGGTTAAAGGGCGTCCATTAATTACGTGAGTAAATTTTGGCGACTTTTCGACCCCCACCCCCGCTCTTGTGAGATGTCGAGTATTGTTTAAATTAACGTAGTGTTAAATAATGAACGGTGGAACGGAAGCCTTCTGTGCTTCGGAAAGCCGTAGGGCCCGCGTGTTATTAGATCTTTGACAGTCGTTACAGTCAGTTAGAAACCCAAAGCTCTAACAACCAGTCTTATCAAGGGGTATCATGTTACTCAGGTACTAGATCAGACAGGCAGCCGCTCCATGTAAAATACTGGTATTCTGCATCCAGTTACATTGGTGATTCCTGATTCTATGTTTTTTTTTTTTGTTTATACTCGTATTTTAATTTAGTCATTTATTTAAATTTTTGTTTAACTTATGCACAACAAATTATTTCAATTTTATCTTAATTAATTTCAATTAAATTTTTCATTTTAATTAATTTCAATGTATTTTAATTCAATTCTAATTTATTTTAATTTAATGTCTACTAATTTATTTCAATTTAATTTTAATTAACTTCTTTCAATTTCATTTTAATACAACTGATTTCCTCGCGACTAACATAGTTTTTTTTTAAGATGTTATACTAACAAAATATGGACAATTAATAGTCTGAAATAAACGAATTTTATTTTATTTTTATTTATTTATTTATTGGAAGCCGACACGAACATAGCTGCAAAAGGTTAAAGGGCGTCCATTAATTACGTGAGTAAATTTTGGCGACTTTTCGACCCCCACCCCCGCTCTTGTGAGATGTCGTGAGATTTGGCTCGACCCTCCCCCCCTCCCCATAATCTCACGTGAGATATTTCAAATACGTAGTTTTAGTGTAAAAACGTTAATCTGTGCTGTGCTTATTTGCGTTGGATTTATGCATTGCATTTGGCTGACTTGGCTGGGCGGTGGCGGTTTAACCATCGAGGAAGTACTGTGCTACTTTGTGGCGTTCGTATAACTGCGATAAATATTATTTTGTAAGATTTTGCCATATGGGTAGAAAAACATGTTTCACATAATTTAACCCGGTTATCTCGTAATGTTACATTGTTTCTTTGCGGGAAAAAATATAAATTACGTGATATTTACCAAGACCCCCCCTCTCCCCCACGTGAGATTGGGTGAGATTCGACTCAACCCCCTCCCACCCCTAAACGCCTCACGTAATTAATGGACGACCCCTTACGCATGACAGTGCTAAACATTGTACGGTGATATGGAAGTGGAACGGAACCCTTCGTATGCGATTCCAACTCGCATTTTTTCTTTAAACTCTGGTCACGACACATCGCCCTTCGACACGTCCTTTATCAACTGGGTCTAGGCATTTTGGAGGAAAACTACAGCCTTTGCGAATAATTATAGGTTTTATAACACCTGACGACGACGCCTTGAACTTTCGATATTTAAACCAGTTTGCAGTGTTGCCAGTGGAAAATATTTAATTGCTGCAGCAGGGGATTATTAGAATAATTTGTTATAGTTATGAATGTAAATTGATAAATTATAATGAACTAGTTTTTGACAGCGGTTTCGGCGTGTTGTCGGAAATTATCCCAAGGGAACGTACTACCGGGACTGACACATCAGGTTAAAGGTTCCCCGAAACGATAAATTGCTATTGTCATTTTTACGTGATTGATACACATTGATCATCTACCAAATGCAATTGAAGCCATTGACAATATTACTACAATTACAATTGATTGCAATTGATCAATTGCGATCGATCGTTTCGGGGACCCTTAACGCTCGGACCGAAATCAAATCACAGTGAGTGGTTTCAGTTTTATGGCTAGTAAAGTCGATTAAACCTATAAAATATAGCATAGGAAATTATATTACTTATTTCCTGTCTCAGAAATCTCTATTTAAATGTTTATGCCTATGTGCAAGTTGTAATACGCATCTAAATTCAACACCATATTTTGAAATGAAACTACAGCTAGCAACAAAAATTACTTGTTAGTTGATTCGCACGAATTTAATCGCCCGAATCGGGCGAATCGTCACTTTTAAATAATATAATCTTAATTGTTGAAGATTTGTGGGCAAATCGACAATTCATGCGGGGCATGTTTTGAATAAAACGTTAAGGGAATAACTAAAATTTATGGAAAACCACACATTAACTTTTTATTACATAAAATAGATTTTTAATCTCATTAAAATAAAAGAGGATTTCAGTTAACAATATACATAGTTTGGCCTGACAGTTTAAACGAGACCGAGAGATAAGTCATTCTGATGCGTTGACCTCATAATAACAAGAAACTTTCCTATCGAGCGGCTAGTAACGATTTTTTTTACGGCTTTTTTTAGAAATAATGCGTTTATTATTCAGGGGTATATTCATAAAGGATGATTAAAGTTAAATTTTGTTTAAACGTCAAAATGTATGGTTAATCAGACGCTAAGTAATCATTATTTATATTTAAGGAACGTCTATAAATAAGGGGGTTAATTGCCAAAACTACAAAGTAAAAGCAGTTTTTTTACAAGATTTTATTTAGTTTCACCAGTCCGGGTGTAAGTCTGTCTGTAATCAAATCTTGCAAGTTAATTTAGACACATTTCCCGGTTTCCGATTTTTTTTTTTTTTTATTTTTTTTTGGGTGGGAAATCATCAAATAACTTCTCCCGCTCTGGGTGGAGCGGGAGGGCGTGTCAGACTTTTACTGACTAAAACCCACCCGTGTTCCCTCAGTTGCCTGTGTGCCAGGGGCCGCGGTATCTCTTTCGAACAACCCGCACCCCCGGTTTCCGATTGAGTTGAAATTTGCATGTATATGTAAATTGAATGACAATGCAATTTTATTAAGACATGTAGCTGATTTGATGGAGCCGGGAACTGGCCATGGGAACTTTGTAATAAAACGAAGCAACCACATCGACTTACTGCGAAGATCGCCCTGAGGACACGGTGGAGCATACGGTGGAGGTCTGCCCGGCTTGGGCGGAGCACCACCGTGTCCTTGTGGAGGCGATCGGCGGCGGCGATCTCTCGCGTCCGGCTCTGGTCCAGGGCATGGTACGGAGCGAGAGTGCATGGGTAGCCGTCACCTCCTGCGAAGCAGTAATGCTCGCGAAGAGGGAGGCGGCGCACGTGAGGGAGAGGCAGTACCTATATGCGCTCTCACGGCCCCAGCCTCCGCAGGAGACGCCCGGGGTGTCGGGAATCCCAGGCTGATTCCCGGCCACCGTACCCGGCCACGCCCTCCTGCTCCAGCCAGAGCGGGAGAAGTTATTTGATGATTTCCCACCCAAAAAAAAAACATAGACTTTGGGCTTGTTTGATTCGTCTTGACAAGATGTCTGGTTTTCAATAATAATAAATAAAAATAATAGAGTAAATTAATAAGAAATTACCGAACTAGTTATTTCACATCATAAATACTTACTAAAACGTAAAAATATATATAAGATTTTTTTTATAAACAATCTTTTTCTTACGCATCGTTCACCTACAACAGCCAGCAGTCGATACTAGAAACTAAATCTATATTCCGGCTGTAATTATTGATCCATGTACTTATGTACCTTGATCGAATATACGACTCGCCTGTTACAACGTACAACACAGAGATTCCCCTGTTCTCAGCCCTAAAGTGAGAACTGTTAGCGAGTCTATGTCAATGTACTTAACTACCTAAGGGCTAGCAAACAGACGCGACGCGACTCAGGTGGAATAATTTTCGGCTGCTCGTGACAGCAGTTACATTAATACACGTCATAAACACCGGGGGGCATGGTTGGCAACGCGGCGTGACCTACTCTGGACCATTGCCAAGTTCATGATTAAATAAACGCAACCATTTTTTGTTATTATTTGTCTAAAGCTCAATCAACTTTAATTAGCTGTGGAGAGATTTAGGTGAATGATAAACGGAGTAGCTCACTTCACCTAAGTGGAAACTTAGGTGAAGTGAGCTGTCAAGAGTGTGAATGCATAGCATCACGAGGAATGACACTTCTAAGTTTTCACGGATATTTACAGAATAGGGCACACAATGGGCCTTATTATAAGGCTTAAAGTCACCCAAAGGGCAATGAAAAGGGCTGTGCTTGGAGTTTCCCTACGTGATCGATCGAATCAGAAATTAAGAGATCCGCAGGAGAACCAAGGCAACCGACATAGCCCGAAGAATTGGCAAACTTAAGTGGCAGTGGGCCGAGCACATTGCTCGCAGAACAGATGGCCGATAGGGCCGAAAGGTTCTGGAGTAGCGACCGCGTACCGGAACACGTAGGGTTGGATGGAAGGCCTCCCAAAAGGTGGACCGATGACCTTGTGAAGACCGCAGGAGTCCGCTGGATGGGGGGAGACAGAACCGGTCGAAGTGGCGGAGCTTGGTGGAGGCCTATGTCCAGCAGTGGACGTCTTTCGGCTGAAATGGTGATGATGATGAACAAAATAGACTGGCAGGTCATTTTAAAGATTGGCAGTGAAAAGTTATTAGTGTTTAGAAGAACATTCATGGTTTATTTTATTTTATTTGGGAAGTGTCCAAGTAGGTTAAAGTATGAAGCAAAAAAAAAAAGGATTTTAAATCGATCTATGGCAGTTTACTTTAAAACGAACAACCATTTATTAGCTTTCTCCAAAAGAATAGAAATTAAAATGATTTCAGTTGCATTATTGCATAGAGTGTTATTTTATATCTTATCCAATTAAAGCATCCATAATTATATTATATCCTCGTGGATTCTTGATAGGGCAATGTGTGGGAAACGAACTCTCAGGCGATTTTTTAAGCCCGACGGTTGTTTATCGCACACCGGATTTTGAAATGTGATTTAAAAGTGATAAAATGATCGCCGCGTTAAAAAAATCAAGCGCTTACATGAGGGCTATAAATGCTTTTACACAAAGATATGTGAAATTCCTTTATAACATACGGATAAGCTGCTTTAGTGCACTTCAATAAACCATTAAGTTTATTAGCAACAATTAACATTGACTTAACACACAGATAATCCACATTCTTAGCGCAGTTACGACACTTTACACTTAACACAGTAATCCTATTATTTATCAAAGGAAGAAATAATCCGTATTAGGGCTAGCACCCACTGGCGGCACGGCACGGCAAGGGCTTTTTACGCAATGAATAAGAATATAACGAAATATTGTGACAACTTTTTTTTTTCAATGATAAACAAAATTTCAAAACAGAGGTGTTCTTTTCAATTACTTTTTTTTAAACCCCCGACCCAAACATAAACCTCTAAAAAGTAAAAAAAATATTATTTATTGGCCTTTTCATCATCATCATTTCAGCCGAAAGACGTCCACTGCTGGACATAGGCCTCCACCAAGCTCCGCCAGTTCGACCGGTTCTGTGCTTCCCGCATCCAGCGGTGGTTTTTTATTGGCCTTTTAAGTTGTAGGTAATATTTTGATCAAAGCATTGTCACGTCGCGTCGGGGACCATTGGTACCTAGAAGGATCCCATGCCGCCAGTGAGCGCGGCCCCTTGTGTTTTATACCAACTAGGTACCTATTTGTACTGTACCATGAGCTAGTTCCTCTTTATCTTAGCGTTCTCATGGCGTACTTAGATTAAAGTATAGGAAATTCACACTCCTGTGTAAACAAGCTGGTGTTTATCGATTTAGGTCGATGTAAATAGTCGTATCTACACAGGCATGAATGGACTAGTTCATTGAATGTTACAGTGTAGGACTGCGAATGGCTTTTGAGATTATTAATTGAAAGGTCAATTAAGCTCTAGGTATGTATAAGTCTTCGAGTACATAGATATAAGAAAGGTCTAATTCGGAATTCTGTTTTTCTTTAATGATTAATAGGTACTCAATATAAAAGCCAATTCTTGTAAATAAAAACTTAAAAAGTTTAATCCCAGTCTCATCTCGGCGACAATCAACTTTCAAAAAGTTGTCAAATATGTGTGGAAAGTTGAGGTATTTTTGACATATTGACTGAGATCAGAATGTGAACGTTGCCAAAATTACGAGAATTGCGTGTCTATATGATCCCTTGGGGCAGTCGGTTCTAGGGAATGATCACACTTAAATACGCGGAATCAGCTGGAGCCGGTCAGAAAGAGCCATTATGTCCATGCATAGATCAATAATAAACGTCCAGGCAATCAAAGAGAAAAATATTAATTGCGATCTCCTCGTTTCGGTTCGGACTACACGACTCGACACCGCGTCGAGCTAAATGCGACAAGTGACACCCTGATTCCGCGTCGATAACTGGTACTAATCTGCGAACCCATCCCGCGCAGGATTCACATTCCCTTACTAATCTGGGTATTTCTCTTGCAGCGTCATCCTTGGGTGCTGCGCTGACGATGCCAATCTGCGGGTTCCTGATCGCCCACTTCGGATGGGAGTCGGCTTTCTACTTCACTGGTAATGTATATCATACTAATTATTATCTACAAGTTTCATACTCTTAAACAGGTTGGAGTTTTGATATGGGGTTGTTTAAGAGCAGGTCAGACTTAACCGTTGAAGCTATCGGAAAACGGTCTTAGGAGAAAGACCTTAACGTTTTGAGTAATTTTTAATTGTTGGTGGTTTGAAGCAGTTTCGTATAAATAGGAGGTGGTAGCCATCGACGCGCAACTCAAACCATGTTGAGGACATGATTATAGACAAGAAATTATTCGTCGGTTAAAAAAATTTCAATGCAGCGGGGTTCAGAATCTTGTACAGAATCCTTGGTAAAAGGTTGAGTGTGTGTGTTGCCTGCCACCCTTACACCGAGATCTCGAGGAAACCAAACGCCATCCATTCATGCAAAGACTATACTCTATGCATTCAAGTCATACACAGTTTTTCAACGTACAAAGTCACAGTCGTACAAAGTTTTTATCCAATGCGCAAACTGTAACCATGAATTCAGCATATCATTCTAGACCCGAAATTTTTCATCGGTTATACAAAAAAAAAAAAACAGTTGTTTCATACATTTTGACCGTGTAGGTAATGCACTTTTATATGAAACAGCTGATTTTTTTTTTGTAAAACCTACCAAAAATTTAATCGCTGGGGGGTCTAGAATGGTAGCTATGCTGAATTCATGGTTACAGTTTGCGCATTGGATAAAAACTTTTCCTGGTTTAGGGTATATATTGCATTTTCATAGAAAATTCTAAAAGCGCAATCAAAAAAAAAACATGCCTCCTTTTACTTACCGTACTTCAACGATGCGAAATTCAGTTCTCCAAGTGCTTTTAAATTCAAATCAGCAAGCATAACACGTGTTTTATAAGCACTTAAACACAAGTACCTAGTAAAAGATCCAATATCAATATGCTGTATATCATTTATAATATCGAAGCTTTCCCGCACTTCTATTAAAGAGGACCCGTTTTGTATATCTACGCCGCCGTTATGATATTGAAAGGCGCTTCCAGTGAAAGCTTCCAGTGATATCAAAGAGGACATAAAACGTTGAATTTTTGTTATTGGTTGGAAAGTTGGCACTGAAATATCAAAGTATAATTGAAATTCTGCTTAGAGGGGCAACAGTCGCACGGTACGCTTGCCGCGGTTGGCACATCTATGGATGCACATCTTTACATACCAAGACCCTTTGGTGTCTCAGAAAGCACGTTAAGGCGGTGATTTCTTGAAAACGCTCAAAAAGGTGGTTTAAAAAAAAAGTGTACCTCTTTAACCGTAAATAATTTTGAAAGCAAAAAAATATATGATATTTTCAAGTCTTTTTTGTATAAAATGATGGAACCCAAAATATAATTAAACATGCTTTAATGCACCAAAACAATAATCAAAGTCACCTCTAAATTATCTTTAAAACCAGTTTATCCCTTCAATAACGATTATAATTATAATTAAAAATATACCATAAAATTCCAGATGCCAAACTGCATCCAGTGATGGATTATTTATTATTAAATAGTTAATAGCTAATTTTATACGATTTTATTTGCATTTTTACGATAATGCTTGCTCATTTATTATTGGAATTTATTACAACAGATTTTAACCCGTATCGGATTGCAATTTAATAACTATTATCGCTCTTAACTACAATATCTAAAGTTACCTGGGCCTTAAGCCGATGGTCCCAGTTGTCATTCGTGAATCTTTGACAACCAGTTTTACCAAGAAGTATCGTGTTATCCAGTAACTGGGTTGTGGAGGTCAGATAGGCAGTCGCTTCATGTAAAATACTGGTAATCAGCTGCATCCGATTAGTTGGAAGCCGACCCCAACAGCAAATGATGAGTTGGAATTTTGCCTGAGAGATGACTGTAGGTTAAAAAAGTGGTAGATATACTACATCTCTGTTATGTTCATACCAAGTACCTATTGCAGTTATACTTGATTTTGAGTGACGCGAGACCTACTTACTGCAAAAAGAATCTGCCTAGCATTTTCCTAAGTATGTCGGGGTCAGCTTCCAGGCTAACCGAATGCAGCTGAATATCAATGTGCCCCTAGGTGTTGTTTACTTCTGTGTGTCTTTAGATTGTAGACCATTCCTTCAGCCATTCCAACTCTGTTCTCATCTACAGGTATAATCGGCGTGATGTGGTCCGTAGCATGGTTCGCGGTGGTGTACGACACGCCAGGCCAACACCCTCGCATCTCTGAGACTGAGCGGAACTTCCTCATGAAGGCGCTACCACAAGACAACAATAGCAAAGGAGTAAGTTCTTACAAGACCATAAAATACACAATGATTTTCTAACCGACTTCAAAAAAATTAGAAGGTAGGTACTCAATTCTCGGCATAAGACTTTATTAGCAAGGAGTTTATTAAGGGGGAAGTGCCAGGGTATTAAGATATTTAATGCCATTGAATGGCTTTTTCACGAAAAGGTCGTTCAATGGGATTAAATGAACTTAGGGGGTTGTATTTAGGGTTACCAACCAACAGTACATTAAAAAAAAAAATATACACTAAAAAAAAAATTCACCTACTTCCGGAAAAGCACTACAAATTGAAAAATAACTTTAATTTCGGAAGTCGGTGACTTTGGATATGTATTTTTTTTACCGCCTTCCGAAATTAAAGTTGTCGGTTGTTTTTTTTTTTGGAAAAAGTTTTTATTTTTCACTTTTCACATTTAAATTTCATTTATTAAATTTACATGGGACCATTTCGGCATAAACCCCTTTCGAACAAAAAAAGAAATTTTGCAAATCCGTCCTATACAGGTTGAAATTGAAAACATGCGACAAACCGAAATGGGAGATTGTACTCATCATTATGAACAACTTTTACTAAGGGACCAATGATGCAATCGCGAAAAAAGAAACATCTGTTCCCTACATTTATGTTCGCATAACTCGTCAAAATGTAGGGAACAGCTGTTTTTTTTTTTTGCGATTGCATCTTTGGTCCCTTAGTAAAAGTTGTTCATATTGATGAGTAAAATCTCCCATTACGGTTTGTCGCATGTTTTCAATTTCTTCCTGTATATGACGGAGTTATGCGCGAACATACAAAAAAAATATAAACATGTGTATTTGAAAACCTCCTTCTTTTTGAAGTCGGTTAAAAATAGAGTATTGTTCTCTTTTTCTTATGTGTGTACTCTATAATCTATAACACTAATAGAGTACGCTAAATACTCTTTTTTCATAAACTGACTTTTTCGAGGCAAGTAATTTTGTTTTTCTGCGGTTTTTCTATATTTTCCACTGTGGGACTATTTGTTGGTCAATGAATGTGAACTGGCAAGAAGAGAAGAACAGGGTTTTATAAATATTGATTAAAATGAGCTCCTGATCTTATATTAACTTAGAATTAGGATGTCCATTTGGAGTCCAACAATTCTTGTAAAATCAATAAATTTTCGATACAAAAACCCGTTCCACATTAGCCAACATCTCAACTTTAGGTGAATATGCATCCGAATATCCGATCTCTGTTTATCACTTACTTTCCTGCATGTTCATATGCCGTAACCATAAATTCTCTTTCATGGCCAAACCTGCATGGAAACCACAAATGTAAACCAACTTGAGGATAACCCTCACATGATTTATAGCCCTTATCAATCGCACCAAGGGAATTTTGGCAAAAGTCAAGGTATCGAATTGAAATTCGACGAACATAGTAAAAAAACCGCATTGAAATAAATCATTGACTAACTTTATGTGATCAAGGCAACTCAAGGCTTATCATTTGAATTGAATCGGTATTGGGAGACTGTGTATTTATTTAATTAGCTGGTTTAAGTATCTATTGTTTAAATATGTATATTTAAATGTGCAATTTAGGAATTGTTTTGCCCAGGAATTGTTTCTCCATTAGACCATGTCCACTGAGAAAAAAGACCGAAGCAAACTCAGAGATCAGTCTCTTTTAAAGTCCAGACATTATCTTGGTCAGGCCATAAGGACAAAGTAATTTCCTCGTTTATATCCAAGCAATTATGAGCCCATTAATTCAATCAGAAAATTCTATCAAAATAGCCAATCTATGCATCACAACAATTCTACAAAATCACCGACTTCGCTTTCCCACAAAACAATAGAAGTACGCAAGTACACAACAATGTGTGAACATCGCCATAAGACTAAGTAACGCCGCTCACACGTCAGCGGTGCCCCGGCGCATAAATTTAGATTTTAGCCAGATTTGCAATGATTGTGTTTGAACAGGTGGACCGTTTAATGGATGTATTGTGTTGCACTTGTCGCTGTTAAACACCTGTGTGATCACGTGGCACATTCATTAGCAAAGTCAAAAATATTATATGAAGAGGCTAATCGATTTTAGTGAATATTTTTAGTAAAGATAGTCTCGCTTCCTTAATTTTTTTCAAGCCGCTTTTGGTCACGGCCATCATAGGGAGATGGTGAAATGACTCAGTAAAATTCAAAATGATCTGCTTATTATTATAATCATTTATTTATTTTTACCCTATGTTGTCCCTCTGTATGGCTAGGGCCTCCCTTGCTCCTTCCCACTCCTCTCTGTCTTGAACTAGTCATCAATCCTGTCTGTGGGCATCAAGCTAATCCCGCCATCTTCTCTTTTAATTTCAAGAAATTCCTTGGTACTAAATTGATCTAATTTCATAGTGTTGTGTCTTATTTTGTCAAGATTATGATTTAAATTAATTCCAAAATAAATGTCTTAAAAATGTGTTTTACTACTACATATTTGTCAAAGGATACGTTAGTTTTGAAAATGGCTGGTTCAACATATGAATATAATCGTATGTGTTAACGAAGTAACTTACTTAGTCATAAAAAATCAAGTTTTATAGCTTTTCTTGGATACATACACGTACGACTCACAAAATTTTCCAAGCTACGATACTAAATGAATACGAAAACGAACAATAACACCTAATCCAGCCTTAGTATTGAATGCTACAGTAAAGTTTGACTCATGTCAAGTTTCAACTTCATATACTTACCTACATCTGACACCGCACACTTCGTCCAGTTGAAAACCAACGTCAGGCACTAGTTGTCTGGCAGTTTTTGTTGAACTGGGCCTTTTTGGCGCAGCCGTGAGGCAAACTGTAATGCTAATTTCTGACATCGTTCTTTATACTTTTATTTGATTTTTATTTTACTCTTTCCTGCTGTATATGCATTGTGTTGTGTGCCTTTAGTCTGTGCTAAATAAATGTATTATCTTTCTTCTTTCTTTCAACTCAGAAACCGGGAGTATATTGCGTACCTACTTTAGTAGAATTGACCAAACAAGACGATCATGCTATTCAACTGAAATAAAAACAAACAAATGCCAACAATTAAGCATTCAAGACTAAACAAACAATAACAACGTAAAACAGTTATTTTGAAGTACCTACAGATAATAATAATAATATTTTTTAAAACCTTTATTGTCAGTAACTAACCACAATATGACGTCAACGGTGTGGTCATAGTCTGAGAGGCTTGTGGTTAATTAATAATAACAGCCGCATGGGTCTATCGCAGGTTAAGCTACGTTTGCCGCGATCGGTTCGTGGAAGGGTGACCATCCAATAAATTGAGATTGTATATCGAGACCCGTCCGTGCCTCGCAAAGCACGTTAAGCCGTTGATCAGTCGTTACGAATAGTCAAAAGGCCAAAACTCAGACCAACAGTATCAATCATGAAGTAACGTGTTACCCAGTAACTGGGTTATGGAGGTCAGATAGGCAGTCGCCCCAATACTGGTATTCGGCTGCATCTGGTCAGCCTGGCCGACCCCAACGAGTTGGGAAAACCTAGACAAATGAAGAACAGAGATAGCTTATTGTAACTCTTGGATCAATGTGACACTAGGTCTAGTTCACATACCAGGAATTTTGGTGACATTTCTATGGGACTAAGCTAGCTGTTCAAGAAACAATGCCTTATTAAAAACAATGACTAATTTGCACATTTGGCAAAATTCAATAAAGATATATTTGAACAATGTGTATTTATATCGGCAGGCGTAATACGATCATCCAATTCTATCTCTATTCTACCAAGAATAGACAAAGTTATTTCTATACAGTTTGATATCTCTTCTGCCCGAGCACGGGGTGGCCCGTATACTCGCGTTTCTTCATGGACAAAGATATACTAGTTATTTTTTTCATAGCATCGAGGCGGTAGCTAGTGATGTAGTGAAGGTGGTTGCGCTAAGGTAGAGAAAAATTGGTCGTTATGTTTGACATCGTAGACTTTTGGCGACTGAAAAATTTAAACATTTCTTCTCTTCAGTTTAACTAGATTTTTTTCTACAGTGATCTGTAATTTTTTTCCATTGACAAAGCCCGTTTCTATGGTGATCTTGCTACGCGTGCAGATATGGGAAACGGCTAGGCAGATTCATAAACTTTACTATCAGTTACAAACCACCAATGTCATCAACGCTGTGGTCAGTCTGGTGACAAAGAAAATACATATGACATTTTTCTGACACGTTAAACTAGGTTGATCAAGTGTCTCAATTTTATCGAAACAATTCCCATTATTCTTCCGCATTCTTTGCCAATTTTTTTTGTGTCAGACAGGATGTGACTTGCGTTCTTGGCATGATAACAGATGTGCGACAAAAAAAAAATAAGTAGGTAGAATTTAGATTTTATTATTCATGTCACATAGAATTTATGCGTTTAAAATGTGACTCTAAATAACGATGCTGATTAAAAACTTCGCACGTAATTTCTGCGAGTTGGACTGACATTTTGATAGTTACAATTATAGTCTGTGCAATTATAGGATTTGCAATTGCACAGACGCCAGCACATCAGTCTACCCCAATCTGTCAAATTTAATAGATTTTCATCTTTATAACATAAGCATAAGATTCATGTTCAATTGGGAAAATTTGACAGTTTGGGGTGCTGGCGTCTGTACGTAATACAGAGATTTGTAACATATTATTATCATCACGCCTTGTTTTCCTGAAAGGTATTGCAGAGGTGTACCTACACCCACATTTCGCCAGTTATGTTTAAGTCCCTTGTAAGGGGCGAGCCTATTAACCATCAACTGGGTACAAATCCAATCTCCGGGCTGCTACTGAGAATAACCCAACTACACCTAGTCCGACCTTAGAATCGACTCCAGGACCTCACGCCGCAGTAGGGCTTGCAACCACGAGACCAACGAGGCAGGCGACCAACATTTTAATAGCTTTAATTACAGCATTTGGAATTGTACGTAATGCAAAGATTTATGTTATTTTTAATTAAAATTCCACTGCGCATTACACGGTCGTAATAATGGTTGTTCTACGCCTTTTTTTCCTTACTGAGTAAATTCCGTGCTATTCTGAGAATTGCGAACTCCGCGAAGTATGTTACCTAATTGTAGGCGACGCATTTTTTCTATGGATGGTGGCATTCACCGTTTTATTGCATGCATTGCCATGCAATATTATTGTTGACAGGCCTACACTGACCTCCACTGTAATTTGTAAACATTGTAAAAGCCATTTTTTTTAAGAGAAACCATGGTTTTTCTTCGGCTCCTCTCCATAGGAAACAATCAATAGGAACCGTGCACCTAGCTACTGATGTTGCATATGTGCCCATGTAGGTTTATGTGAAATAAAATAGTTTGATTTTGGTAATAAAAGGGATTGACTGGCCCGTTGGTCTAGTGGTCGCGATCGCCACTGCTGACCATGATATCTTGGGTTCGATTCGTGGTTCGGGTTCCATACATTTTTACCGCGTAGGTAAGTATTGCACTTTTTTATGAAACAGCAGATTGTTTTTTGTAGAACCTACGCGGTCAAAATGTACGGAACAGCTGTTTTTTTTTTGTATAACCGACGAAAAATTACTGCGCTGGGGGGGTTTAGAATGCTATGCTGAATTCATGGTTACAGTTTGCGCACTGGATAAAAACTTTTCCTGTATACTAATAAACTTGAGCAATTATGTACCTTACTACTACTTATTACACAGTGTTACAAGTATTTCTATGGCATATTGCCAGTTAAAGAGCAGGTGCAGTGCCAATTGGCAAGCACATTTCTAGTTCCTCCATTCATTGGCTTTACGTGTATACTAGAAAGAAACAGTTTTGGCGATAATAAACCTGATATGGGTGTAATGTTGTTTTATAGTAAAACACATTTAATCTGTGATGTCGTGCAGGTCTGGCTTGCTTCCAATTTTTTTACATAGTCTGGAGAAGATATGCTGAAACAATCTCGGGATAAATAGTATTTATATTTTAAATAATACCCACATGTTTTATTTTATTTATTTCAACAATGTACACACACATATACAGGAAAAGTTTTTATTAAGTGCGCAAACTTTAACCATGAATTCAGCATATCATTCTAGACACCCAGCGAATAAATCTTTCGTCGGTTTTACAAAAAAAATCTGCTGTTTCATAGAAAAGTGCAATACCTACGCGGTCAAAATGTATGGAACAGCTATTTTTTTTTTTGTATAGCCGACGAAAAATTTCTGCGCTGCTGGGGTCTAGAATGATATGCTGAATTTATTCATGGTTATAGTTTACGCATTGGATAAAAACTTGACCTGTATAGGGTGACAAGTATTCTGGGAAATTTTCAAAAATACATAAAAATTTGGGTTTTTCTCAAACCCCATGACTTTTCGCCTGGGCTTTATGGTGTGCTTCATTGTTGCATATGGGTCACAATATTATGTTCCAAAAAAAATTGTACCTACGTCAAATTACAAATCACCCGGTATAAAAAGATAAGAAGAAAAGAACAGAAAACTACGTACATTTAATCAAATCCAATGTTTTTTTAATGACATGTGACATCATTTGTGTAAAAGTGCAGTAATAATGACATCATATTATCTAGTCAGTTGACCCAACTCGGAATGATAAGCAGACGCATACAATTGATTCAATTCTGGGAATTAGAAACATGGAAAATTGATTGTATGCGGAAAAATGTGTGAAATTTAAATATTACTGTAGCGTGTTAATAAATAATACGCTTTTGTAATGTGTGTTATGGTTCGCCATATTATAATATCTTTGTTCTTTCTTTCATGATATCAGTTATGTTAACCGTCAACTGTGCCATCTTTACTTTCCATGAGCAACTTAACAATGAGAACTGTATTCAAATATCTCTCGATTACTAAAAAAATGTTGCAAATTGTAGTAGATTATTCTACTTGTGTATCGCTTCAATATTGAATGGCGGCTACAGATTATTAGATATCGAGAGAATAGCCCATCTGGGCTGCATATAAAAATAAACAAAAGCAAACAAAAAAATATATTTTATACTATCTTGAGAAAAAAAAAGTATGAACCCAGACTATAAAAAAAAAAAAAAAAAAAGGTCCCGACGAATTGATAACCTCCTCCTTTTTGAAGTCGGTTAAAAATAAAGATAAAATAACTAAAAAAAAGTGAGAAAAAAATTTAACAATGAAAAAAAAAATCAAAACAATGAAAACAAAGAATATTACCCATAATAATTGTAAAACTCATCTTATAATAAATCTTCTCTCTCTCTCTCTCAGCACATGCCAGTTCCATGGAAGAAGATGCTGATGTCGGCACCGGTCTGGGCCATCATCATCACTCACGGTGCCTCAGTCTTCGGCTACTTCACCGTCGTCAACCAGCTGCCGAGCTACATCGAGAGCATCCTGCATTTTAACATCAAACATGTAAGTTTTTGCCTTCTTTATAACTCGTGGCTGCTTGAACCTTTTGTTGATTTATTATGGGTCTTAATGTGACGTTTTTAAGGGCGAAATTCCAAAAGTCTGTATGGTTTCAGCGACCTTTTAGGTACCATGGATTCGGTACCTACATGATCCTGAACTCTCCTGAGATGAAGTTTTTCGCCTGTTATTATAAAATAAAATTGCTATTCCATACATTTTGTCCGCGTAGATACAGTTTTCTATGACACAGCAGATTTTGTTTTATGAAAACTGACGAAATATTTCTACGCGGAGGTCTTATGGGTCATTTGTGCTGAATTCATGGTTACAGTTTGCGCGTCGACGTCTCTGCCACCGTGTACGAAAAAGTCGGGAGAAGTCCTGGGAAGCACAGTAGATTTTCATCTCTTGGTGCTGAACCGAGCATTGATAATCCAACAGAGCGTATCGCAGCATTCTCAGCGCTTCAAAAAAATACACTGCTCGATTTTCAACCTAAGCAATGCGTTGAAGAAAATCACTAACTTAGTACAAGTCGAACAAGCTGATTGGTATACAGGAAAAACATTATATGTCTTCCATCTTTCCACTGCACTGGCAGTATTCATTTTTACACACCTATAAAAAAAAGCAAAGAATTGACTATTCAACACGAGCACGACAATGCTGTGAATGTTAAAAAATACCTTCAACGTTAAGTTAGCTGCCTGTACACCAAATAGCTTGTTCGACTGTACAATGTGTCAATAGCTATGTGTAATATTCAAATTATCATCAAGATTAGATTAGGTGATTATGATGATAATTCGTTTTCGCGTGTTAGAACAAATAATAAAGTAGACTGGCCAAAAACGACACACTTCAATTATCACCATGTGAAAAACATTTGCCCAAGTTACATATAGAACTAAACTTGTTAGTCTTATGGGAACCTGTTAAACGTTCTTTGTGTATTTAAAAAAAACTGGGCAAGTGTGAGTCGGACTCGCACACGAAGGGTTCCATACCACAAAACAAAAAACGCCGACAAAATCACGTACTTTTTGTATGGAGACTTTTTTTTTGTTGGACATCTCGCAGTTGGCCTTGAGAGACCGTGATTGCTTAACCGGGCTTTCCTGGGGCTGCCATTAAGAGTTAACTTAACGCCTCCAGCCAGGGCTTACAAACTAAAATAAATTACAAACTAAGCGACTGCACGCTGAGGGCACCCCCTGTGGGGTACGGGCCTCGGCTCAGGGCGTCACTGATAGGGGGACAGCTAGTATTGGGGACAGGCTGGATCAAAAGATTGGCATTATTATTATTAGTTGGGGAATTTAAAGCTACTGGCTCAGCTGCGGCGCGGGCTGGCGCTTCAACGAGCAAGGGTCGGTCGGGTGTATGGAGACCCCGTTAATTTTTAACTTTATCTTATTATTTGTTGTTATAAGTAGTGGCTACAGAAATAGACATTCTGTGCAATTTTCAAGAACGGACTAAGGCTTAGTAATAGGGTCCCGTGGATCACCCTTCGGGTACGGAACCCTAAAAAACATCAGTCTCATGGAATACCTAATTATTAGTAAAAACGTTACATCATACGTCTATTGTGTGTGACAACTCAATGTCGTATGCTAATCAATATTGACAATGACCATCGGTCACAAGTCTTACGAGCTGTCATTTTGCAAATGAGAAGTATTTTTGGTTACGGCCTTAGTTACCGCGATGACTTCTTATTGCGTCTTACAATACAACTTAAAATCAGTACCTAAGCCGGACTACTGAAAAATCTCGCTCAAACATCACGCTCTAAAGTTATGGAACAAGAAAATATTCTCATCTGAAAGCCCTAGGCTCCCGTGCCAATCCAATACACTGTAACTTTTGAAAACTACATGTGAGATACTGTAAGCTTTGTTACAATTTTTCAGCATGTCTAAACCTTAATTTGAACGTTAAACAGTGTTTTTAATTTGCCATATCTTGCACAATATTATACATTGAATGAAAAAATTGTTGCTCAGGGGTACTAAACAGACATAAAGAAACTGATTGGGCGTAGTTAAGCTAAAACACTAAAAGCTGAGTTAGTCTTTTGGATTGGCACGGGAGTGGGGCCCAAGTCTGCTATTTTTATAAATTCGTCATTCTAACACGATCCCATTGTTATTTTGCTAAAAGTTCGTAATCTGCTGAATTCACAATGGTCGATCATTGGTCGATCAATAGAATTGTGTCATAATGGCATTTTCGTATTGCCATTATTATAAAAATCGTTAATAGAAACGATTTTCGAAAAACGACTACTAAATTTGAACATTTATTCATGCCAGATTTTATTTATATATATTATTTATTAGTGTTATAAGCAATCTAAAGTAGTAGGAAGTTCGTAAATTAATTCAGTCATTCATTTGTCATTATGTACGAGATTACCAATAAATGCCATTTCTTTCAATGGAGTATCAGTGGCTGACCATTGGAAACTCATAATGACGCCATTTTATTAGTAGATTACCAAACTTGTCAAAATCAACAATTATGAAATCAATGATAGACCATTCTGACACTATTGTAATAGCAGACTTGAGGCCCTGGTCGTATACCAGTTTGTCCTAAAGCTTATGATAGCTTAATACTGTTAGAATGTACTTTTTTGTTAGGGTAGGTTCATGACAGCACAGTTGGCGCAATGGTTAAGCGATTGACTGCTGCGCTGCGTGTCGCGGGTTCGATTCCCGCACGGAACAAATATTTGTATGACCTGCAAGTAGTTGTTCCGTGTCTGGCTGTTTGTATATGTGAGTTTAAATGTTTGTAAACGCACCCACAATACAGGAGAAATTCCTAGTGTGGGGCAACGTTTTTAAAAAGAAAAAATGAAAATAAAGAAAGACTGTATATCCTCTAAAGACCGCTTTTCAATTTAATGTGACGTTACATAGCCTAATTGATAGTCTAATTGATAGTCTAATTGATTTGTCAAATTATGATAAGGAGTTTCGAAGTTATGAGGGAACAGATGAACATACATACATACCAGTCAAAATCATAACCCTCCTTTTTCCTTTGCCGTAGTCGGGTAAAAACTAGTACACAGTATTGCAATATACACCTATCAGTTTCATAGATATTACATAAAATAAATTTTAATAGCCAATGAAATAATTAAGCAGTAATAAAGCGGGAAATATTAGCAAAAGTAGAAAAAAAAATGGAGAGTTCAACGTCCATAATTACTTCAGACCTTCGTGTTACGTCGTGTTATAAAACCTACAGGCAATCTAATAATAAGAACCTTTAATTTTCAACTTTATATCAAAGGAATAAGGTCTATTTGCAATGTGGATTTAGCCACCCCACTACGAAGAACGACGCGTCACTTGCGATTTCGTACGGTGACCATACTGAGCGCGGCGAAAGGACAGTTCGTGCTAAATAATATTTATTTGTTTTGCAAATGATTGCATGGATATTGTGCAACATTTAAATATTAACATGCCTTTTGGAGATTTTGAATGGTGTTAACAAGCTATTTAATAGTTTTTTTTTTTATGTCTCTTGATATTGAACCGGGGAACGGCATTTTAAAAAGCACGTACGGTGAAATCGATATGCCAAAAGAAACCATATTATAAAATTAATACTGTGTCGTCAAAATGGCAAGCGAGAGGCGCAAGTTACAACCAAAATTACTTGTTTTTGAACACCCTGCACTTTTTGAAAGTGGTATTCTTCTTTTGCCTGGCTATTATTATTGATTCCGGTTTTTGCCAGCAGCCTTCACTTAGCTCGGTCTTTGCTGTTGAGTCTCTAGGAATTGTTTACTCGTACGAAAAATGTATGTTGAAAACTGTCACGTGATAAACTGACCCCTATGTCTCCATCAGAAGAAGCAGTCATAAACAAAGTTAGTACTTTGTAGTCAACGTAATAAAAACATCTTTGTAATCAGTGTTGCTTAGTTATTCATTAGTTAACAACTAAGTCAGAGTTGGTTATTAGTATTTATTACTCCACGTGTATCATCGTATTTTCAGCTATTAAACCCATCTGTTGCTAGAAATTTCATTGTTTGTCACTGCCACGTGTTGGCTATAAAAAGGAGTTTACTGTTTACTTAAATTACTAAGAATTTATGTTAATTAGGTCTTAGAGACACCAACGCCATCATCATTAGGATCATCTATATATGAAAAATATTTAGATTTACCCAAACGATGGTGTACAATGAATAAGTTACTGAGCTCTGACTAATTACGTCTGTATTCCTTTCGAAGGTAGCCAGTGGTGTTGAGTGGCGGCATAATATTATTGTAATTGATGTCAAGTTATAGTTGTGGATTACAATGAACATTTACCTAATTGATATTGCTTTAACAATTGTGACAAAAGGTTGTTGTGTTTAGTTATAGTTAATAGCAATATTTACTTCTCATTGTGTAGAAAGGGCAATTAATGTACTACTAAGTAGTTATTTATAACCGTTATTTAATCATAGCCATTGATTTATTGTAACTTATGGAATAAACGTATGCAATATTATCTAGTCGCAGTAGTGACACCGACCAAGTGCATAACATTCATAAAACTAGAACCGGTTTTGCCAAAAAATCAACTAGTTCCATCTGGATTTAACACCATCCTTGTGAATATATTAATAATCCATTTGAATGTTAATAGAGTGACCAAAATAACAGATTCGCATATTGCATTATTTTACTCAAATTTTAAGAAGAGTGAAATATAATCGGAAGGTTTTCGAAATAATTAATAAGCTGTTTTGTTATTGTATAATAACAGCAATTCATCACTTATTAATTGAGTTTATGAGAAACACCCGTACTAACAAACAGCAGCTGGATAAGAGTGGCCGATGATCAAGCCTACCGTGCGATTAGGGACACCTATGTCCAGCAGTAACCGTAGCATTATCTGGTGATGATAAGAGTGCGGTGAATTAAATTGCATCCGTTTCAAGTTTTAGGAATTAACTCGTTTTACTTAGGAAACAGAGGAACGCAAGTACCGTGGGCTAATAGGAGTCTGCTAAAAGCAAATACTCGTCCGAAAATCTGAGAAAATCTCGGTTGCATTAGCAATTTTAACAATACAAACGTCCACAGCACATCAAATATTGTTTTTTATTATATGCCTTTGCAGATTACAAGTTGTTGAAGCTTATTAGAATGTATTTTGTGCAAATCGAGGTTGCACAAGGCACTAAAAGGTTGTTACATTAAATTAAAAACCCAGTTATATCACAAACCTGTGTGAGATTGCGATCAGGTTGCTACCTATGTGTGTGTGTGTGCTCAAATAAAACAAACTGGAAGTCCAACAGTTACCTAAAGCAAACCCCGATATACAATTTTCACCTTTTTATCAAAGAGCCGTTGATTTCATCTCGCTTGATCACTTATGAACTTGCAAAGGATAAATAAGCATCACGCAAGCCAGCCACCCTATTGCATCAGCCAAAAAGTTGACAACCTCAGGTCGATTTTATAGCAGCAAAAGCAAGTTGCCACACCTCAGTCGATGTGGTAAATGTTGAAAAACCATCGCCTGTGGCTCCTCATACATATCATAGGCACAAATACTGAAATAAGGTTGTTTAAGAGGTAAATCTATTGAAATGTCATTGCCAATATAATAAAAACTTCAAACTTAATCGTGTTATGTAATATTTCGTCTAGAATGTGTTTTTGTTCGTGTGATAATTATTATTAATTTTGTGTAATCTAATATCTGATCATAATATCAAATTATAGGTATCTGTAGCTTCATCTTCATAATTTTAAATGAAGTGGTGTAAACTATTTCAACGAGAACTCTGAATAATAAAATCTCTTAAGAGCTGTTTGCTGCACCTTAGAATTGAAACTCATTTAAATATGCTTCAGAGTGTATATGAATATATAAACTTGCAGTATAACTCACACTTACGTACCAAGTATACATGTTTTCCCTGTCAAACTTGTTTCTATAAAAATCATTTATATCCAGGCAAAGGCAGTAAAAGTAACAGGATATTAATTTGCAGGAAATCGGACGATGAAAGTAGACAGGACAAGATACGCTACAGTTTTCACCAGACTGTATGAATGTGGTCAATTGCTTTTAATATAATAATATTCACTTGACTTTTAGGTGAGCGAGTTTCAATAAATGCGTCTGCCACACACATATTGCCTATTTACCGCATAAGCTAATCACGCCATTTACTGAAGCACTAACACGCGAACATTGTTCAACTGTTCATGAGAAACGAAATGACAATATATCCAATGGATCCAAAATACAAAATAACTAAGCAAAATAGGTACTAAAAAAATCCAAGTTTTGCAGTGGTAAGCGAAGTGCATAAATCACGGTATATTTTTACATGAAACAACTGAAAGAAAAATGTTCAAAAATTCTTAAATAATTCAATTCCAAATAAAAGTAATCGCGGCTTAAATTTGGATGAGGTTATCACGTCATTTCATTGACAGTTATTTGCTGACATCTAGTCAATTTAATTAATTTACACTCTGAATTAATTTAAATATCCGTTACCTACCATTTAATAACTTAATTTAAATACATTGTTAACATTTCATTTGGCTCATTCATTCTACGGTTGGATGAGTCACCACGTTCGCCTCTGAATCCGGACTGTCCGAGAAATAGTTAGGAATATGGTTACCTTATAAAAAGGCTTGCAATTTTTTTTTCTACGAATTTGTCAGTCAGTCATGTTGACGCGAATATCTATTGTTTTTTTTCTTACAGCTCGAATTATGTTTATTACTATTAAGTTTTAATGATTTTTTAAGTTTTTTGAATAAACATGGACTACTGGGTAGCAAAGTAAATACATACTATGTATTTAACATTTTGTCACATTAATATGCGGCATGCTCAAATATTGTCAGTGATTCCAGGATAAAGATCGCAAATGTTCTTGCTACCAAACTTATAGCTCAAACAAGCGTATAACATTATTTGATGAGTCATGATTTGGTTTACACTTGCTACTTAAAAAAAATGGTGTCAATATCTCCCCCTGATTTACACGCTTTAATTTCAAAAGGTAAAAAAAATGCAGAAATGCGCTGTTATCCGAGTAGGTATTTGCTAAAACTTAATTAACTTACCCAGAACCTGTAAAACCATTAAAAAGTCACACACGACCTCTCAAAGTCAGTTTAAGCTAGTTACGACTACATTCTACTATTATTACACCAGTACCTACAACTTAGATTCTGATATAAAGTTTTGTCCTAGATGACCTCACTGGAGTTTTTCTAGACTGCGCAGTAAAATTCTTCACATGACGTACTTACTCTTTATAGTTTTACGAGTATTTTAATCTAGGGTCTAACGTCATTTGCATTGTAGAATGTGTGTTCTATGCAAAAGCTGCTTTCCATCCCTCTGTCTTCACTATATTTACGCCTATCAATCAGTCTTATTGATGATGCTTTCCTCAGATGCGCTATTTCTTCCAGACTTTGACCAACACCCATCATCTTTCTAACTTTGTCTCATGTTACTTGAGGTTGGCACTACACGGTTTTTTCTTCCATACAAAAGGAGTGAATGACAGAGTGGTGACTGACAGGGGGGCTCTGTCAATCACCACTCTATCATTCGCTCCTTTTTCTTCCTTATCATCCCTCACACAATCCGTCCATGTTTTCTTATGCCTTTCCGTCCTTTAACTGCTAGTAATAATCCCAAATATATTTCACCTTGACTAGTATATTTCACATTGGTAAAAACCTAGTCCGTCTTACGAGTTACGTACATCTTGGAAGTGCTTCATAAGCTGGCTTCATGCATTCAAAATTGCCAATAATGTATCTCTTCTACGCTTCTATTAATTTCTGGTCGCTGAAAATAGCCGCTTATCCACTCCGACGAACATAGCTTATCAGTCACCATAGGATTAGGCTAGTAGCGAAATTAGTTCGCTATCTGATAAGAGATAACCCTCGAAGCTTCCATGCCCATGGTAGTCTTGATATCATTTGGTTGATGTAATTGCAAATACTATTGCTAAAAGCAGTGCAAGTTTTATCACTATTGCTTCAATTTTTCTTATCTGGCATGAATTCGGTCTTTTCCGGTGTTTTTTTTTCTTCTATTCTCTTTTATGCGTAGTAATTGTGATTAATACTGTACAATCGTAATTTTGGTGAAGGCCCAGTAAAATTTAGGCTTTTTAGTTAGTTGTTTTGCCGCAATAGCGCTTTTGAAACAAGAATTTTTTATTCAGTGTAGGTATTTTTTTGCTCACCGAGCAATCACTTACGTCAACACAAAAAATACCAACTGGCAATATAAATAAATAATGCTGGCAAAAAAAGGTTTTTATAATTTGCTTATTGGCAGGGTATTTCCAGTTTTCTACAGATTTCTTCTCGGATAATCCATAACAATATAAGCTTTAATTTTATAATAATAGCTTTTAAAATCTGCACAAAAAATGTGGATTATCCCGCGAATCCCCGAAGCGTGGTCACATTATAAATACGTCAGTCTGTTGCAGTACAAGTTGCTTGACCTAAAATGGGCCGGATGTGGTATCCATATAAGAATATGGATACCTACAAACCTGTCTTTTTTTATAAGCACTTTTTGGACCATCCCTGCTAGTTTTATTATGCGAGTGGAGAAATGTTGACGATGAAATTATTACTTATACTTAAACACACAAACCGCGTGCTGCGTGCAGATAGCTTCAGCACGCGGCTTCGCCTGCGTGGATTTCGGAAATGTGCTACCGGGACAAAAAGTAGCATAAGTCCTTTCCCAGGATCCCAAGTATGCTACTTTTTATCGACATACGCGGGCAAAGCTAGTTTTTATACAAATACTAGCTTTCGCCCGCGGCTTCGCCCGCGATTAGGTCGGAAATTATTCCATGGGAACGTACTACCGGGATAAAATGTATCATATATGTTAATCTAGGTTATAATCTACCTGTGTGATAAATTTCATCCAAATCCGTTCAGCCGTTTTTGCGTGACAATCATCCGAACATCTTCACAAACTTTCACATTTATAATATTAGTAGGATTCAGATTGAAGTAGCCTATGTCCTTCTCCAGGTCTCAAGCTACCATCTGTCTATTTTTAGATCGAAAGCTAACAGACAGAATGCTTGATTAAGGGTTAAAAAGCTAACAGACAGAATGCTTGATTAAGGGTTAAAAAGCTAACAGACAGAATGTTTAGAGTTACTTCTGCATTTATAATTTTAGTATGGATGGAAATATCCTAGTTAGTCCTTCCTTTGGAATCCGCCATGACTCATGCATGTCTCTACTCCGTACCACTTAGTGCCAGTATCAATAGGAAGTCGCTCATGAGCGCAGGATGCACCAGATCCAAGTGATTGGTAGGAATTGTCAGCACTCGGCAATTTAGACGAGAGCCCTATTGATTGTCTGACGGACAGCTGTGAGAAATTGTTACTATATGATGCAATAGATTGGGACCTAGGGCTGATGAAACTGTATAAAACTGTCCACCACTGACCATTTATTATAACTTAAACTATTGTGATTTTTTACAGATTTTATAAAAGACGTTATGCATACGGGGTTTTTTTTTAGTTTTCTGATTTTTTCTAACTCAGTTGTTTTACATACATAGTCATACATACATAAAACTCACGCTTTTTTCCCCATAGGAAAAAAGGGAATTTTAATTTAAAAAAGATAAAAACAAGAAACTTGTTTTAATAGGATGACTATTTAATCTCATGCAGTCGGAGGCATGTTCTTAAATTTAACAATAACCACCTTTATTGCCTTTATTTAACCACCGTTTTTTATTAGTCATCCTTTTAAAACAAGTTTCTTGTTTCCATCTTTTATTAATTAAAATTCACTTTTTACGCAGTCGGGTTTTTGATTTTGTAAATATTTTTTTATTTCACAGTTTTTAGTTAATATTATTATTTTTGACGTTAATGAGACCTATTTATGAAACCCTTGTTATTATGGTACCCTACTCAATAGGTTTTGACAAAAACATTTTTTTTGCATACTCAATATTGCGCTAAAAATCGGACATTTATTTTTTAAATTTTGATATATCCAGTGTCACTGCCACAATTTAGACGAATCTAACGGCACCTCTCAAGCTGAAATCGATCAAGCCGTTTAGGCTACAGAGCGTGCTAAAGAAATCCACATACATACATACACTCGAAAAACATAACCCTCCTTCTGGCGCAGTCGGGTATAAAGGCAGAAACTACAGAAAGCCATCTACAACGATCCTTACCTCCTTTTGTTTCGTTTACGTTCATACACGCACATCGGTTGCGAGTATACTATGTACCTGACTTTTCTGAAGAACATCGCCAATAACGTTAATTATATATTTCCTAAGTTCAAATCGCTAAAGAGTTCCGGCATTGTAACAGGCGGTCCCTTACAAGGGCAGAGACCCATTTATCATCACAAGGCCGAGCGCAAGTGCTAATGCAACAATACTAACATTTACGTCATCGTAGATCCTACTTTCCTTGGATAAGATGGAAATGTGGTAAGAAAAAGATTGTCTCTAATGTTAGTCTCAGTTCTGAATTTTCAGTTGATTTTGTGTGTAATGTAAAGGGATTAGGGAAAGGCAATATTAGGGATACAGTTACATAGAGCACTATAAGATACAACACTCTGTGGGCCAAGAATGAACGCGCGGATTAAACGTCCCGTGAAGTCGAAAAATTTTACATTTGAAAATAGTTGTTTCACACATAATATTTACTAAGTAATCAGACTTTATTCGTACTTATGGGTGAGCACTACTGATACTATTCATAATTTAGGACATCACAAAAAAAAAAAACAAAATGCTAGAAGGATGCGCCAGGGTAGCCCGCGATATTAAAATTTTCTTAAGTTTTTTGTAATTTGCGGGTCAGTGTTCGGTTGTATTTTGATTAAAATTTGCTTCGCGACCGTAATACGTACGGACGGTCACACTGGCTCTTCCCTCTAAAGGATAGTAATTGTACTTTCGATTGAAAACTCTTTTGAAGTTACGTTACGTCATTACATCTCGTGTTCGTGCTAGTCCAAATAACATTCACAAAGACAATACAATAGGCCAAAACCCAATTGAAAATGATGATGCCACACAAGAACAATGATACAGCACGATTGACGGCTCAAATTCTAGACGCAGCTATCATCTATTTCTTCATCCATCGTTTTTCCCAACATTTTGTCGTCTTCATGTTTCAATATTATTACAATCCTTAGATTGCGCAATTAGCATTGCCTAATGGCTCCAACTCGGTGCAATCATTGTAAGTGCTGAAGATTAAGGCTGCTTCTCCCCCAGAGATGAGCTATATAGCTAGCTGCGAGGATGTGATAGCTAACCTAGGAAACTACAAGACCCCGTGTGTACTTAACGTTCATATAATATGTTGTAAAATGTTCAAATAAACAACTATGAAAATTAAAAATTAACTCAATGACACAAGGAATGTTTCAAAATGAAGACAGTATACGACAACTGTAAGTCTGATAAGAACTTTATCCAACTGAGATAAAGTTGAATTTTCTTAGTTGTTGAGATCATTTTGAATAGTCTGTTCGTCCCGATATTTTTTAAGCTGACTGTATGTATAATAAAATCAAGGCGGGATTTTTTATCGCACTGGGATTCACTGCTTAGCGCCGAGTATTGAAAATCGAACAGCCGACACACTGTTAGTTTTTTGACACGTTGAGATGCACTTTATTGGATTCTCAATGCTCTGTCCAACACTGAAAGTACAAAATCCAGTGCACCTTTATATCCCGCCGCGATTTTATTACGCCCGTGTGACTGTTGAATCCTGTGTAGCGGAGGGAGTAAGATGTGTCAGGAAGATGCTATGCGATGCATCGACAGTATGAGGTTACTACTAACTACTGTAGGTATTTAGGTATTTATCTATATGCATGGTTGAGTCATGCACGCTACTCGCGAAAATGGCAGAGACAGAAGTGGAGTGATGGGATAAATGGTAATGTAATTTTTGTTGAAGCCAAAAAAATCAAAGGCAGAATTGCAGAATACTGAAACACTATTTTTTGAGACGTATAGATGGAATAATTGGTCTCGTATTATCACACCAATCGCGCATCCTTAGCTGCGATCAATAGTACGCATCCTTCCATATAAAAACAAAGCTTAGTTGAACCTGTTTCCACCAGTGCTATGCCATGTAAACCAATGACAATGATTGGTGGATATCAAACGCATCCATAGCAACGTAGCATAGCACAGCTCTGGTGGAAAAGCAGCCTTAGACTCTAAACTACTTCGCAGGAGTAATGACTTCTCAGAAACTGTAGGATATACTAACCGCACGCAACTTTGTTATTTTGACTTGATAAGATTATTCGAGTTTTTTCATCTTAAATACCGTTTTACATGGCGCCATGGGAGGGGAATTCCAAGAGTTGACAGAATGTGAAAGTGGATTCAATTTCATGAATCGAATTTCATCTCAGAATTTTGTTTTAAAATGTACCGTGTAATAGTATGAATAAGGTTTTTAGGGAAAAAAAATAAAAATTGACCGGTTAATTGGAAATAGCTTTTTTCTATGGGAGTTTGTATTGTGGCGGCTCTACATCGTCACATCCGACGTCACACTGACGTCTCGCAAATTCCTGCATCGCGCAAGCAGAGTTTACCCAGCGACCAGCATAATATCAACAACATCCCGATATCCGGGGGAGTAGCCTCCTAGGTTCCTCCCTTTTCTATAGAGTATGAAATGTGTCAGCTAGTGCTTAAATAAACTTACTCACCTTCTCATCAAAGCATTAAGCAACTATACTAAAAACTTGCGAATGGTTTTTGCCACTCTATTAACATACTCTTAAAGAGCAAAATAGTACGCCAGGAAAAGCAAATCGTTAGGTAGTTTTACTAGTTAAATAGGCCATTTGCGGTGAGTTTTAAGTAAAGTCTGTCAACAAAAGCCATGATAATTTAAACTAAATAACTACAAGACAGCTAATAAATCACACATAGTTGTAGAACAAGTCGTGCCTAACAAAATGACTCAACAATTACGTCTAGACAATCTGCGGACATATATCTGCGTCTCCATAAAACTTTACTACATGTTCGAAATTCCTAAAGCGTAAGATAGAACCGGTAATTTTTCCCAACGCTAAACGTTAGCTGTATGGACTATCTTTAGCTTAAGAATGCAGGCCTGAGTCGCGACTTGATGAACAGTTACTACTCAGTTGCTAGGTATGCTAGACCACACGTCAGTAGTAACACAACCTGCACCTAAGTTGCGTAACACACTATCAATCAGAATCTGAATCATTTTGAAAGTTATTGCATTAGCAATATCCAATTGGGTAATAGGTAGTGAAATGTCAGGTTGATTGTCAATATTATCAACGGATTACGCCTTACGTGTTCGAAAAATTTGTTACACAACGTAAATTCGCAATGAATTTTGTTGAACTGTAAAAATGGAAAGCCATTCCTACTGGTAGTGTGCTCTGCAATGACCCCTCAGTATAGATAGGCTGGCCTCTAATTCTATTAAAACTCAAGTTCAAAGTCAGCGTTTCTACTGACATGTGGCCTACTGTACGTGCGTGTACGTGTTCGTAGTAAAGATTAAGTTGGAAAAAAGATAGATGATTGTGGATGGTTCCTGTACCGGTTCAACAGGCTTTTAAGTCGATTACTTACTGGATAAGTAATTGACCTTAATGGTTCTATGGAGTCCGTGTTGGTGGCCTGAATCATACCTTGCAAATTCTGAAAGGTATTTAAATTTAAGGGTCTTTAGAGATATATTTATGTGGTCAGCGTTTCTACTGACATGTGGCTTGCTGTACGTACGTGTTCGTAGTAAAGATTAAGTTGGAAAAAAGATAGATGCTTGTGGATGGTTCCTGTACCGGTTCAACAGGCTTTTAAGTCGATTACTTACTGGATAAGTAATTGACCTTAATGGTTCTATGGAGTCCGTGTTGGTGGGCTGAATTATGCCTTGCAAATTCTGAAAGGTATTTAAATTTAAGGGTCTTTAAGATATATTTATGTGGTCAGCGTTTCTACTGACATGTGGCCTACTGTACGTACGTGTCCGTAGTAAAGATTAAGTTGGAAAAAAGATAGATGCTTGTGGGCGACTCCTGTAACGGTTCAACAGGCTTTTAAGTCGATTACTTACTGGATAAGTAATTGACCTTAATGGTTCTATGAGTCCGTGTTGGTGGACATAATTATACCTGGCAAATTCTGAAAGGTATTTAAATTTAAGGGTCTTTAAAGATATATTTACCAACACATATATCTCGCCTTCCTCGTTGGTTTAGTAGTCGCATGCGCTACTGCATAGCTTGAGGTCCTGGGTTCGTTTCCCGAGTCAGCCAGAGTGTTACTGGGTTTTTCCGTCAATAATTTTTCAGTGTTAGCCCGGAGACTTGGTTTGTGTCCGGTTGATAGCAATGGGTTTGCTCCTATTACGTGGGACTTAAATTTAACTGGCGAACTGTGTGAACTGGAAAATATATGTTATATATTTTCGCGTTTATTTACCGGGATGTATAAATGGCCTATTTATAATGTTTGTTTTTGTTTGGGTGGGTAGTCATCAAATAACTTCTCCCACTCTGGGTGGAGCAGGAGGGCGTGTCAGACTTTTACTGACTAAAATCCACCCGTGTTCCTTCAGTTGCCTGTGTGCCAGGGTCCGCGGTATCTCTTTCGAACAACCCGCACCTCTGGTTGGTCTAATGGTTAGGTTTAAAAATAGGCTATTCGACATCTTAACGCGTATATCACGACATGGCTAAGTGCAGTTAAGTGATTCTTAGAAGCTGCGCTACGAATGTAGGTATTCATAAGTCATCTTGATCTCAAGGAAGTGTTGTGTAATCTGATTTATTGTTCAACGTGACAAGATTTGCATGTCTCCGATGGGTCGCTAAGTGCAGTGGGAGAAGCCAAGATTTTTAGTTCCCATTGTATCACATTTAGACTGTAGGATATTTTCACGTGGTTTGTTGTTGCTAACTGAACAGACAGCTGTGTTAGTGGGGAGTTTGTTGCGCTACTTCTTCACTGCTAAAGCACTAGGAAGTAGTGAAGGACGGGCGTTTTGGGGGACTGTCTTATGTCAATTTGACGCCGATTCTCAGCCTAGTGTGAATTGAATAAATTACTTCAATTTGTTGCTACCTTTTATTTCCCCAATGCAAACTCGACTCGAGTTTCTTTTTATCACTTAGCCCTTTGCCTGAAATACAATTCAATATTTCAAAGAAATTACTATATTCCTATTGTAACACTACACTATCTATATTTTGGGTTTGAACTTCTCACAAAGCCTGGCATTTTAAATATCCCTACCAAACCTAACGGCTTAAAAACCGCTCGTCGTTAGGGTCGTAAGGGAAAAGTAACAGTTGTGCCGGATGGATTTTACTGCTTCACTGGAAAATGTGCAGATGGGTGGGCGCCCTTAATTGGGTACTGAGAAACGGAGGCTAGGGTCGTCCTACTGTGGCCCGGACTCCGGCGTAGTGCGTTATACAGGGTGTCCGGTAATTAATGGATAACCTTGAAATGGTTCATGCTAGAACTAATGGCCAATCATAAAAAAAAAACATTTTTATTTGTATTTAATCTGTAAAAAAAAAGAAAAAAAAAGAACAACCGACTTCCAAAAAAACACCACAAAGTGAAAAATAACTTTAATTTCAGAAGTCAGTGTCTTTGGATATGTATTTGAATTTTTTGTCACTGCCTTCTGAAATTAAAGTTATTTTTCACTTTGTAGTGTTTTTCGGAAGTCGGTTGTTTTTTTATTTTTTTTTACAGATTAAATACAAATAAAAATATTTTTTTATGAATGGCCATTAGTTTTACCATGAATCATTTCAAGGTTATCCATGAATTACCGGACACCCTGTATACTGGGGTTGAATGTAACAAGAAGAAGAGAGAGTGACAAAATTGATTCTGCATGAGTGGAAGTGGTTTGGGGTCCACAGTATTTTTGTGTTCTATAAGAATTAATTTGTTTAAAAATTGATGATGATCTCTCTCTAATCTCTTGGTCTTTTATTTGTTACGACGCGCGACGTATCATAATGTGCGTTTCTTTTTGGTCCGGGTTGGAAAATCTTCATGGATGTTTTCCTCCGCCCTGCGGATGTTAGACTTTTACTGACTAAAAACCATCCCTGTGTTTCCTTCCCATACTTGGACTAAGGATCATGGGAACTTGGTCATCATGTGCCAAGTCTTTCGCCGACGATGCTGTCGTTTTCCAGTCTAAACGTCAGTTAGCGTGTAACACGATACCAATTGACAACACTAGTTGTCTGACTTTCGGGTTTTCGATCTGACCCCTTAGTCTTACCCCACTACGGCGAAGCAAAAAGGAGGGTTACGATTTTTGCCGGTATGTTTGATGTATGTTCATCCGTTTCCTCATAACTTCTAAAGTTTTTTTTTTTTTTTTTTTTTTTTTTTTTTTTTTTTTTTTTTTTTTTTTTTAAACTTCTAAAGTACATCCTTACTATAATATTATAAACGAGAAAGTTTTGTATGTATGGATATTTGTTACTCTTTCACGCAATAACTACTGAATGGATTTGGATGAAATTTGGCACACAGATAGATTCTAACCCAGATTAACACATAGGATAGTTTTTATCCCGGTAGTACGTTCCCGCGGGATCCGTTTCCGACTTCCATGCGGGCGAAGCCAAGGGCGGAAACTAGTATATCATAATTTGACAAATGACCACTGGCTTTCAGATGAGAATATTTTCATGTTTCGTACTTTTTAGAGCGTGTTTTTTCAGTAGTCGGGTTTTAGTTTTTAAACTTTTTTTATTTCAGATTTCGTAGCTAACGTTTGTTTGTATTTTACAGAAAAAGTTAGATAATTCTGTTAACTGCTTCCACTTAATTTATTCAGCGTCTTTGTAGTCAACAGCTCACATTAAATAAACTTTTAATTACTAGTCAAGGTTTATTTGGATCATTCGCATAATTTCACAAGAACGTGTGACGCATATCAATATAACCTTGCTGTTCCCATAACCGCTGAAGGTCGAGGTCGGTCTGTAGTAGTGGCTGCAGTTCTAGTCTAGAAATTACCTTCAATTAATCAACTCAGACTATCGCAGTCCACTGCTGGACATCATAGGCCTCTCCCAAGCTGCGCCACAACACACTATCTTCCGCCTTCCAGAACCAGTCCGTCCCAGCCACATTTTTCGGTCGTCGTTGGGGAAATCTAGGCTATTGTGTGCATTTTCTGGTTGACATACCGAACAGGATAATCATGCTTTCAGTGGTAATCAAATGGTTGTTCATTTCTAATATGTATGTACTAGGAATTCCTAAAACGCTGTTACTTTAATTAAAAAATCGGTATACCTACTTAATCATCATCATCATTTCAGCCGGAAGACGTCCACTGCTGGACATAGGCCTCTGGCAATTTGTTGGGGCTTGCCATAATCGCCACGCTTGGCACGCGGGTTGGCGATCGCAGTATGGTAGTAAAATGCATAGAGAACGCTGCTGCCCATTCTCTACCTACTTAATGTTACTTCGTAAATATTTAAATTCATCAGTCAAAAAAAAAGTCAAGGTAAATGTTAGACCGTCAGCAGCCGCTTCAAAGCTTATATATATTTTATATTACATATAATTCAATTTAGGACGGTTGCCAAATTTTCTAGAAAAGTTATAAATTATAATATAGCAACAATAAACTTCAGTACAACAGTCAACTGCAATCCCTTTGAAGTTGACCCGCAGACAACAAAATGAACTCAATGGCAACTGAGGGAACACGGGTGGGTTTTAGTCAGTAAAAGTCTGACACGCCCTCCCGCTCCACCCAGAGCGGGAGAAGTTATTTGATGATTTCCCACCCAAAAAAAAAATGGGACAATCGTCTTTTGTTGCCAACTCACTGTCCGTGTCAGACAAAAACGAATACATATTTAATAAAAACACTGTCATGTGTCATTATTATTGTACAAAAACGATTTCATAATAAAAAGAAACCACATTTGTAATATCGACGAGTTTTTCCTGTAACGGGACAAAGGCGGAATCCCGAGTTATTTGGGCCCACTGCAGGTCAAGCAGTTGTTACGGGAAAATTACCACTAATGTTCAGTGGCATCTTGAGTTACCATCCGTAAGATCCTATCAGTTGGAATCGCTTTCATTTCGACACTTCCACGACATTCATGACGTTGTTTACGTTGCTAAGCAGACAATTGTTTCTAACAATTGGAAGAATGGATTAGCAATACCTAACCTTTAAAATTATTCAGATTCTAATTAATAGTGTGTTACGCAATTCGGGTGCTGATTTGTTTGGCTTTATTTAAAATTTTAATTTATTTATTTATTTCAGACATAAAAGTAGTCCATAGTTTCACACTCATACAATTAAATTATAAACTATTTTAAAATATAAAAGAGATAAAAACCCAAAGTAAAATTGTGATTAAGTAATTTAATTTAAAATATTCATCAACTTGTTAAAAATAATAATAAGAATTAAAAACTTATAAAAATGTCAGAATCGTATAAAAATAAAATGTTAAATATAAAATTGTCAAATTGTAAAATGTTAGAAAAACGTAAAAAAAAAGATTATACATATTATGTATGGTCCCTCGTCCGAACTCTGTCCGGCCAATACTTATGTTCGAATTTTTCGAATTAGGCGTTTTTTTTAAAGAGCTAATTTATATTAGTACGTATCTGCTAATTATAAGAAAGAAGTACTTACCTAAGTCCACGCTCTAAGTATGAAACAAGAAAATATTCTCATCTGAAAGCCGCGGTCATATTTAATTTAATATGACGTCACATAGCAAGGGGACCATCAAGACGCTTCCAACGATACCTCATATTTTGTTAAATTATGAAAAGTAGTTTAGGAGTTACAAGGGAACAGACATATCGGCATACTTACATACAATCTTAACGCTTATTTTGCTTCACCGTAGTCTGGTATAAATAAAGTAAAATGTCCTGTCTATTTTTGCTAAGTCCACATTTTTGTCAGGGCTTTAGAAACTCAGATAGGTAAGGGAATATCCGCGGTCAAGCAGTTGTTCAGGGAAAATGAACATACATAAATATTCAGTAGCATCTCGGAATGGAATGTGGTGTACCTAAGTGAAGACTAAGTGAATCAGCAACATAGTATTTGTTTTAATTAGGTATTTCTAATGCTCACTCTTGCACGATTGCGGTTAACCACAGTGACCACATGTGCTGTTCATTGTTAGGAAAATAATGGGTAGGTATATGACCAAATACAGGTAGGTGATTAGGTGGCCGCGAGTTCGTGACTTCTGAGGCTATGTAGGTAATTTTTTGCGCATTGTTGCCCGATTATTATTCATGTCCGATTGCCGTCCCATCAAACTCAAACTCAAAGCATTTATTTCAAATAAACCAAATACAGGCACTTTTGAATTGTCAAGGTCGGTGAGATAGAAAGATGAAGCTAGTTGCCCATTCCAAAGCGTAGGTACCTATGGAGAAGAACGGGCAAGAAACTCCATGGACACTCTTTTAAAATCATGATTTTGTTGTTTGTTACTGTTGTGTGTGTTTGTTTGTTGTTTTGTTGAAGAAGTGCACCTGTGTCTGCGCACGCACTTGTGCACTATAATATCTCCATAATCGAAGGCGAAACGGTGGCAGGGACATACTGCGACGCGCAAACTGAAACCATAAATTCAGCACATGATTCTTGACACCCTAGCGTAGAAGCTTTTAGTCGGTTATCGAAAAATATCTGCTGTTTCATAGACTGGCCTGGTGGGGTTGGTTTGACCTACGCGGTCAAAATGTATGGCATAGGAAAAAAAAAATTACCGATGATAAATTTCCACGCAAAATCTTGAACTGAATCCAGATAACAGGGTGTGCATCGATGTTCCTGCCACCGCGTGTAAATAATATTCACGTTGGCATTTAGGTAGTCATACCAAGTTGTTTATAAAGGTAGTGATTTCATCTTCTTTAATTGATTGAACCTTGAATTAGTAGCTCTGCATAGGTATAAAGGACACCAATTAGGACTTTTCATATTTTAAAAACTAAACTGTGCAAAAACTGAAAGGTTTTCAGTCCAGACTATGGTTACTGTAATAACCAATCACGCTTTCAAGAAGATTATCACTAAATTTAATTAAACACCCACATTCCTAGTAGCGGCTATAAAATAACTTAACGAGCTGATACAGCGATTATCATGCGCCGGCGACCGAATAAGGATCATAAAGACATAAAGTCGACCATCCACTGCTACGTAAGATGTGCACAGCGCGGTTCAATTGTTTGCCAACCACATTTCGCACCTTTAGAATTATAGAGACCTAATGCGAAATTAGCCGCAACCAAAATTGGTCTCTATAATTCTAATAATAGGGTATTTTCCAGTTTATTAAAAACTATTCTAATTTGAAGATTAGTACGAAATATGTGATAGAAAAATAAAAGTAAATTGATTTATATACATTTTCTCAATTAAAAACGATTTAAATCAAATTTATTTTTCGCTGTTTTGAATTTACCGCCAAAACGCTCCTTACGATGACTTTTTTATCACGTGACCACTTGTCACGTCAACTTTGTGTAAACTAAAGTAGTTAGTAAGTAAACAAGTGAATGTCGAGTTCATAATTAAGAAGATTTTGAATGGATAGAAAGTGATATTACTAATGTGCGGTGCCTCTGTGCACAAATACTTCTAAAACTGCGCCAAACTAAGTATTTGTAGCGGTGCTGTTTACACAAAGCTGACGTCACGATGTCACGTGATAAAAAGTCATCATAAGGAGCGTTTTGGCGGTGAATTCAAAACAACGAAAAATAAATTTGATTTGAATGGAGAAAATGCATGTAAATAAATTTATTTTTATTTTTCTGTTAAATATATCGTCTCAATCTTCAAATTAAAACAGTTTTTATAAAATTGGAAAATACCCTATTCTAAATAATTTTGCTTGCGGCTAATTTCGCATTAGGTCTCTATAATTCTAAAGGTGCGATTTGTGCGTAGCGTGGCCGTGGGACGCAGCGGATGATCTAAAAATTCAAAGCATTTATTTCAATTAAATGGCCCAGTGGTAACGGCACCGACTTATGAGGTGTAGGTCGTGGGTCCGTACCCTGGGCAGGCGCTTTACTTCGTGTAAATAATTTTACCATCACTGCTATCATAACAGTGAAGGAATACATCGCGTTGAAACCGGCATGTCCTAGAATCAAAAACTCAAAAACATGTGACATGTACCAACCCGCACTGGGCCCACGAGGAACATTATAACATACTCCAAAGAGAAGGGGAATGTGTCTCAGCAGTGGGGACATAACAGGCTGATTATGCTAAACCAATTACAGGCATATTTGAACTGACCAGAGATGAAGATTGTTTCCCGTTCCAAGGCGTAGTACCCACAGAACAGATAAAAGAGGCTTATCTGTTCTGTGGTAGTACCTATAGAGAAGAAAGAGCAAGGAACTCGCTCGGAAAGTCTTTCAATCAAATCGAATGTCATACCAATATTATAAATTAGAAAGTAACTCTCTCTCTCTCTCTCTGTATTTAGCCTTTTCACGCCCACCCACCAACCATAAACCACTGATCGGATTTCGATAAAATTTGGCAAGGATCCTGGAGAAGGACATAAGTTACTTTTTGTCGTAAAAAGTGGCATAGTTTTGCATGCATGTCGGGATAACCCACGGGCGGTCGTGTGGGATAAATTTATAACAATATTAATAACAGCTGGCAGAAGCTATAGTTTTCATATAAAGTGAAGCTAACAAGCCAATAACGTAGCCTAGCCGTGGGTTTCTGTGGAGCAGCGCCTTAATGTCATTCAGAGAACATCCTAACTGGCTAGACGGTTGACTCATCCGAGGTGAATGCTCACAGCGGATACGCGAAAGGAATAGTGATTCGTCTCACTCTATTGTGGATTTATTAATTATGGATATATTAGTATAAAAGCATATGAGTTGCCTTAGTTTTTGTGGCAGTCTGTAAATAGGCTCCGGACTCAAGTAGGCCGAAGTAAAGAGATCCTGCTAAGGTGCAGATTCACAGCTGACTCCGCCCTGGGCCTCAAGTCTGCTATTACAATAGTGTCAGAATGGTCTATCATTGATTTCATAATTGTTGATTTTGACAAG
The DNA here is from genome assembly GCA_947359405.1 of Antitype chi. Lineage (NCBI taxonomy): Eukaryota > Metazoa > Arthropoda > Insecta > Lepidoptera > Noctuidae > Antitype > Antitype chi. Next base: position 3,014,240 of record OX375826.1, read on the forward strand.
TTTGGTAATCTACTAACAAAATGGCGTCATTATGACTTTCCAATGGTCAGCCACTGACACTCCATTGAAAGAAATGGCATTTATTGGTAATCTCGTACATCATGACCAATGAATGACTGACCTAATTTACGAACTTCCTACTACTTTAGATTGCATAAAACACTAATAAATAACATGTAAAAATATATATAAATGAAATCTGGCATGAATAAATGTTCAAAAGTGGTATTTTTTCGAAAAACATTTCTACTAACGAGTTTTATAATAATGGCAATACGAAAATGCCATTATGACACAATTCTATTACGAGACCATTGACTGACCAATGATCGACCATAATGAATTTAGCAGATTACGAACTTTTAGCAAAATGACAAATGAATGACAATGGGATCGTGTTGGAATGACGAATTTATAAAAATAGCAGACTAAGGCCCCTGGAGTGTAGATGTGGTGCTGTTTCACAAACAGTGGGGCACTTAATATCTTGTTCAGCGTGTCCTGCTGTCTGCACGCTACAGGAGTTGATGGACACTGCTGAAAGTGCCAAGCTCGTAGCCACTGGGCTGACTGTATTTAGATTGCTATCGACACGCTAAGAAGACGAAAAAAGCATAGATTAGATGGATATGGGGACATATTGAGCAGTAGAGTACGTACGGTGACGTATCTAGGTATACATTTTCCGTATAAGATATAGTATATAGGTCAGCTGAAACTGGAAATGAATAGCTTTATACAGGATGTAAGGGTAGACACCATTGTCACTTAAACCATGGGTAGTTGACTTAAAGATAAAATAAACGAGTGAGATTAAAAAAAAAAATACGCGCGCACAATGAGCGACGCTACGACGCGGTGTTACGTGCGCTCGCTAGCGAGACTGACAGCTGACTGACCGCGGTCGCGACACTCGCGACTTGTGCGTCGGAATCGGGCCACGCGGCGTGGTCCACGCGCCCCGCGCCGCCTCCCGTATTGAGACGCAAGTTTGTTGCCCTCGCGCGTAGGGTGAAATTTTCTTGTGGAAAAAGCAGATTTTCGTTAAAAAAAAACGTTGTTTTCTTCATTGATTTTACGTTCTATAAACGAAACCAAACCACTGGTTTTAAGGATAACGGTGTTTACCTACAGCCTGTATGTTGCCATTTGTACCTAACCTATGCATCATGGTATGATGTTGGTGTAGTCTTATTTAATATATATATAAGTAAGTATGTATTCGTATTTAGGCATGCATGCTCTTGGGTTTATTTCAATTACATTTTCCGTTTTGATGAGTACCAAATCAATATATTCAATGGGTAGTTGCTTACCTATTTCTGTTTGTGTAGGTGTCACCATTTTAATCGTTTTATGTTAATCCAGGTTTTATCATTAAGCTGTCATCGCTTATCAGTTCAGTCAGCAAGATTAGACACAAATTGCTCTCCGAGTCTTTGTTTTTTTTTGTCAATAATCATGTGGGTATTCATGAAGACTATCACCTTTCTAAATCCGTTCACCCGAAATGATTTTACCAAATTTTCGAACTAATATTTTTAGATATACAAACTACTAATCATGAGAATAATTTTGCCAGTCGTCAAAGTTAATGACAATGATTGCGAATCACTTGTGCGCGCCTGCGTTCCCTTATTCGGTGTCCGGTGACTGAGTCAGCTCTTTAGTAATTCGCGCGGATGCTCGCCATCACGGCGGGCTTCTGAGGAGATGCCATGAGCTATTATTAATTCCGACCTTTTACCAATAAACCTTACAAAATATTAAAGCATAGTTTCGTAGAAACACGACCGACATAACTTCACGCCTTGTTTCGCGAAGAGTTGGGCACAGCATATTTCGCCAGTTATTATTAAGTCCCACTCAATAGGGGCTCGCCTATTGCCACTCAACCGGGAACACATCCAAACTCCGGGCTGCTAATGATAAATTCCAGATAGAATAACTCAAAAACAGACCATTTTAGTGAGTGTGGGATATAAAATTTCCCTTCTCTTTATCCTCGGTGCTGAGGCTCGTGACCCATATTGTTGAAGTCTTGCCCAGGCTTATAATGTCAGTCCTGCACGCTTAGCATGGCGTTTTCTATTTCTACGAAGAATAGACGGTGCTTTTTTTAATACAAAGTGACATTCGTTTTCGTTTCTCCATTTTTGACATCGCACCGTAGGTATCCTTCTACAATCTGTCATTTTCGATCTTTGTCTAGGTTCTTATAAATGTACCTAGACTATTTCAGAAGAATATTTCTTCCCAAACTGTGAAAATCACACTGACAACAAACTTTCAAGTCGACGGGCACAAAGTATTATACGATTATCTAATATACAGGTTGAAATTGAAAACATGCGACAAACCGAAATAGGAGATTGTACTCATCATTATGAACAACTTTTACTAAGGCACCAAAGATGCAATCGCGAAAAAAAAAACATCTGTTCCCTACATTTATGTTCGCATAACTCGTCAAAATGTAGGGAACAGCTGTTTTTTTTTTGCGATTGCATCATTGGTCCCTTAGTAAAAGTTGTTCATAATGATGAGTACAATCTCCCATTTCGGTTTGTCGCATGTTTTCAATTTCACCCTGTATAATCAAAATCATGATTCGTTTAGAACGCATAACTGTGATAATTAATTTACAAAATCATAGCTATCTTCTCCTATTGTACACCATTTAATAAATAGTCATGTCTATTCTTCCGTCGACAAATCGGTGCTCGTGCTAAGCCTGCTGAGCAATTAATCTCTCAAGATTCCCGAAAAGATAGCCCCAAAGATCGGTCGATCCACCTGATTGGTTGTTTCCTGGTCACTTTCCACTGACCAGCACCCTAATTGCGTAACACACTATCAATCACAATCTGAATAATTTTGAAGGATATTGCTAATCCATTGCTTCATATGTCAGAAATATTTGTCAGATCAACAACGTGAATAACGCAATGAATGTTGTTGAACTGTTGAAATGAAAAACTCTTCTCAAAATACTTTAATTTTTACTGTAACTGTTAGCCCGCATCACCGTACTGCTGGGCAAAGGGCTCTTAGGGCGAAAGTAGAATCACAGGTCGTTTGTTTTCTCCAGCATGTTCAGCCATCTTCTCCGGGGTCTGCCGCGACGCCTTCGGGCTGTGTCAGGGCTCCACGTAGTGGTCTATAGTCGTAGTCAAGAAAAAATACTAGTTGTCTTTTACTTATTTCCCACTAATTTATTTATTTATTCAGGGACAATAAACAGCTACAATATGTGTTGAAACAAAGAAAAAAAAAATATATACAAAATATTAACAATATTGCAGCCCACTACATTATCCGCATATTAATAAGAGAAAATTCATGATGATAATGAGTGCCACTAGACAGGTATTATATAATTAAAACATCACAATAATAAAAATAAAAAAAATATTAATTACATCATGCAAAATTGAGATTCCAAATGATTGATTGCTTGGAAAACAGTAATAATTAACACTAATAAAATACACACACACTAACAAAAATAAAAGTCTAGACTAGTTTACATTCCTAATAACATTATTGGCTAATAAGAAGATTAATAACATTCCATTTAAATTTGGATTTTGAGCATACAAAAATATCAATATTAACAAAATTACAATTATAAGATTCAACCATTCGACGTATAGGGCAGCGCAAACCAGAATTAGTTCGACATGTATTTACAGCAAATATTTTCAGCAAAATTCAGCAAATTTTAATAGATTACATAGAACTCTCATAGCAGTATTTTATTGAATGTTAAAGGTAATTTTAAGCCTATTCAACAATCGGTCGAACAATGCATCAAGATCAGTAGATAAAATTAAACTTAAACTGCTATCTGACATTCCGTACAACCTACACTTACCTGGTGAAAATGGTCGTTAACGGTCTGCTATAACAATAAACACTAACTTTCTATCCTAGCGTGGGCGTTACGGAACCCTAATATTATGCAAGAATCTGCCATAGGTATTCCGTGTCAGAATATTACACATTATCTTTCCTGTGTATTCGGTGGCATTAATAAACTACAGGATTATGTGAAGAGAATGAGGGACGGTACAGCTTTCTGGGTGCAGGGCGTGTCCCTTAGCACGAATTCCGGAATTTCGGCCGAAGTTACGGGCGTTTCCCACTCTGTATCACTTACGGACATATTATTTGTTCGGGGCCCGAACTAAGAATGAATGACAAGACGAGTTGACATTGTCCCTACTCCCGATAAATAAATTAGCAGTGCAGGTGGTATTTTTTTTGCTTCTTTTTATGATTGTACTTACTGTAATAGAATAGATAGAACATTTTGTAGGTAGTAAGCCTCATTCATTTGAAAAATGGAGGTTTATGTAAAGACTATAGACTGATGATACGAAGGCGCCAGCGCCGCCAGCCATAAAATAAAAATAAAGTATCAATAAATACCTACATTTTTTTCACCCTTTTTCCTCAACCTGTGGTATTCTTTCTAAGAATAACTTTCATGCTGGTGGCTATTAACTTTTAGCAATCAATAATGACCTCTTTTCACATGGAATTTGAACTCATCAAATGTGAATGAAAACGGGGTTTTTCGAGTGTTTTCATTCTGCTAATCAGTTCACACTTCACACAAAATTGCTGTGGTAACAGAATACTGAAAAATACTGCAAATATTGGTTTCGAGTGGGACATCTGTTCTAACAAATTTTAGTTTATTGCTCCCTTCGCAAATGGTTCAATATAGTAAAAGTTCAATCACGACCTTTTGTGGGGGACACGTGCCTGTAATACCCACTTATGTATAAAAATTCAGGGTGGCGATCGACGCACAAACTGTAACCATGTTCAGTACATGATTCTGAATGAGATGAAATTTTCGTTGGATATAAAAATAAAATTGCTACATTTTGACGCACAGCCTGTTACCATTGATTCAGTTGGAACAGTTGAGTACTTGATTCTGTTTTGAAATTTTTCGTCGGTTATTTTAAACAAAAAGGTGATTAAGGAGAAAAAAATGCTGATTTTTAATTATTTTTATAAGGCTAAGCAGATTGATCTGCCTACACTAAGTATTCAAAAACCGTTTCCCAGTTTAATCAACGGACATCAATGCTTTATATCGGTAGCCTTGACAATGTAATTTGACAATGGCCAGTGGACTCATCGATCAAACTTTTACGACGCTTCATTATGGCTTCAGTACAATACAACCGTTATTGGACCCATTCTACTGAAGTACTGACTACTGAATGATTAACTGAATTTGTTTGACCTCTTTATACAAAACGTAGTCGTTTTGTATAAAGAGGTCAAACAAATAAACAAATAAACTCAAGTTATTATTAGTCTATAGTTGTGAAATTGTGTGCTTCTGGGGGCTTGTCGCTCAGTAATAACAGCTGCACGGGTCGATCGATCAGGTTAAGCTACTCTTGCCGCAGTTGGTCCGTGGATGGGTGACCATCTTTGATCATCACGGAGGGGCTTGGTATGTAAAGATGGTTACCCTCATCTACGGACCAACCGCGGCAAGCGTAGCTTAACCTGATCCATCGACTCGTTCGGCTAATATTACTTAGTCATAAGCCGCTCTGTCACTGCGTACGTGGTCTAATGCATTAAAAAACAAAATACCTATGTAAACACCAAAGTTGACGATTGAAGAGGATACTCTTCGAACCTCGAAAGTCAATGATCCGATATTAGCAAACAAACCATCAATCAATCAACCAATTTATTTATTTATAAATCGTTCAGTGAATTGAGTACAACATACTTAATCTAGAACATTGAGATTGTTTTGATAAAACATCATTTGCAAATAGCAGAATTTGAAAATTAGGTAAATACCTACATGGAGTTGGTCAGTCAGTTAGTGTACCGATAAGCATTCATGTACTAGATGAAATGAATCAATCTCACAGAATTGCTTTGTTCAGCTAAATAATTTTGTTTACAAATGACAGACAAATCCTTTAATTTTACAAATTTTTCATTGATCCTGTTCCGGATATTTTTTTTTATATTATTTATTTAACTTTATACAACATAAAAGATACAAAGGCGAACTAATGCCTTATGTATTCTCGACTAGTCAAGCAAGGTTGGTGAAGAGATAACATAGCAGGTGCAATTGTATGGGTGTGGAAAAAAAATAAGAAAGATGTCCTCATTTTAATCTTCCTTTCTACTTGTTCACAGAACGGCCTTCTCTCATCTCTACCGTACCTCGGCAAGTACCTGTGTGCCCTCGCATCTTCAGTGCTGGCCGACTCCCTGAGGCGGAGTGGCAAGCTTTCCACCACAGCCGCTAGGAAACTGTTCACTGGATTCGCTGTAGGACTACCAGGTAAGCATCGGTCTGTTAAGGGGAACCTAGTCGCGGGCTCGAACTCACTGGTGGGCCTGGCTAAAAATCATGCTATCTCACCACGCTTCATGTCCGACAGATATAGTATCAGTGATGAGCAGTTAGACGCTAGTCTACACGCACAACGTTATTGAGTGAGGTGCAGGATCATTTATAGTAAAAAAAATCGCGAAAAAATTAAGAAAAGTCGTTTGGATGATCGGGTTTTATGAAAAAGCCAATTCATAAATCAATGACGTGTTATTGTTATATATGTTTAAATAGTGTAATTGGCTTCGGCCGTTCTATTTAAACTAAAAAATAAATAAATAAATAAATAAATGACCAATAAAGTTTATTGAAGTTTTCGATAATTGAACTTTGTCGGTACCGACTTTGTTTTGGAGATTTTAAACTATAAACACGCCCAAAGTTAAGTAAAATTAGCAAGAAAAATTAATCTTTGTTGGCTCGGGTTTTTATTTTAGTATTCTGTTTCCGTACCGACAATATTAATATTGAGACAAAACGATATCATGTTTTACTTTGGATGTGCCATGTCAGACAGTGGAGTAACACACTCCCGAAGTTTGTATGCAAAAAATGTGGACTAGGTTAACCTTAATGCTATTAATGGTATTCCGATTCCTATAATTTGCGGCCCGGAATTGGTTAAAATTAAGATTCTTGCATCTTCACCAATAATGAAGCAAAGAACTCATAGCTTTGCACAGTAGACATTATTACAGTACACATTATCCATAATATGGTACTATTACCAAATAAGGATAAGTCCATAATATGGTAATAGTACCATAGGCTAATTTTACCTGTGATAGCTATCTATTACAGGTAAAATTAGCTTACGAATATATTTATATGCCCAGTTTGGAAATAAAAAATGCTACCGTTGTTAAGCAAAACGACTCTTTTATTTTTATAGGAACCAAGAATTAATAAATGCTGGACCTTAACGTGTCTTTCACATACATAGGTAATAAGATTGTGTAAAATAAGTTAAGAATAGAAAGAACTAAAATAGAAATACAGGGTGTTAAAGTAATTGCGTGCCATAGTTTAGAGGTAGGTTCAGTATCGATAAAGGAACCCAGGAAAAAATAACAAAAAGTTTTTGCGTAATCAACCTAATTTAGTACCTACTAACTAACTAGTACCTAGTTACCTATCCTTCACACGGTGTTATCGAAGTATTCGGGCGTAGGTATTTAATTGCGTTCGATAGTAGGTCTAACTCTAGGAAATTATAAATTAGCATTGAAACAAAATAAAAACTTATTTTAAGCAATTTTTTAATCAACTCTAAACGATTGCTATTTAATTAGTAGGTACTACATTCGGTTCATCTTATGATAATTTTCGGTTTTTTTAAAGGTATTTTTTACGGGTTCCTTTATCGATACTGAACTCACCCTGAAGCTATGGCACGCATTTTATTGAACACCCTGTTTATAAGAATTAAACATGTCATGTTTCGCTGATCCCAAATAAATAAAGAAGAAGGCCAAGAAAATATAGACAATAGAGTAATATAGAATAGAATAAAACTTTATTTCAAAATTTACAATTTACACAAAGGCGATAGGTTAGTTAGTACTAAGACAATGATGTTTTTTAAAATTGCATAAATTACTGATTATTACCTCCGGCACCCAAGCTAAGATTAAACATTAAATATGTATTCGTTTTCCAGGTCTGCTCATGATAGCTCAGGCGTATCTCGGCGGAGACCGCGTATGGTCTATCGCGATCTTCACTTCAGCGCTCACCATCAACGGTGCTGTGACTGCTGGCTACCTCGGTAACGGGCTGGATATCGCGCCCAACTTCAGTGGTTAGTAGCAAAGAAAAACTTCCCCGCGTCCACGCATTCTGGTTCACCGAACATAAAGCGACATAATTATGTATGGGAGTATCCTGTGGTCGCGTAATCGCTTTTGCTTATGACCCGGTCTTAGACTTTACTGTAATATTACCGTAGAGAAATGAACGGACACCACTTGAATTTCTATACAAACATTTGAAATATGTATGCAACAAGCAGTGGACGGGCGTTAATTTATAGAGTTGTGTATCTCTACGTATATGTAGTTCTTTGAAATAGCCCATAAAATAATAATATTATTGAACCTAACTCAAATCTAATCAAGCAAAGTTAATAAAAACTTAAATAAGATCACCGTGCGGGCTTTTCTTACTGAATGAAAATCACGAATCACGTAAATCTGCCCAGTAATCACGGAGAAATCGAAAAGTACTTACTACTTATATGAAAAAAAAAACGCGTCGAATGCACAACCTCCTCCTTTTTTATATCGGATAAAAATGAACCCACATAAGTATATGAGAGATGAGTATATGTAGTTTACAGACTACATTATTGTTTGAAGAGTCTTCATACTGACGAAATTATTGAAAGTAACTAAACAGGAAAAGTCCTTGAATACTTAGGTCACTTTGTAAATGGAAATCATGTAAATAGACTAGCTACTAAATATTTATACCTATGTTACAGGTACAATCTTCGGTATGGCGAATACACTTTCGTCTTTCGGCGGATGGCTGTCCACTTTCATGGTCGGAGAACTGACGAAGGAAACTGTAAGTTAAACTAGTAAATAATAAAATTCGTTATAGACTACTTAGGGGCCATCCATAAATTACGTCACACGTTAAGGGGGGGAAGTCAATGTTAAAATCTAAAATACCAAAACTCGAAATTTTCATGTAAACCAAAACCTTCAAAATATTACTTACTCGATCTACCTATATTATTATAAGGCTTCTTCTATCTATCTAAAATATTTGATTTCATGTTTGCTTTTGTTATTTAAATAAAAATAAAATTTAAAATTGCTTACAAATGCAATTTAGGCTCCTGCAAATTCTAAATATAAAATTGAAAAATATGTGATGTCACACTTGGGGGCAGGGGGTTTCACAAGTGTGACCACCTGTGACAAGGACAGGGGGGGGGGGGGGTGTCAAAAAACAATAAAATTTGTGTCGTGATTTCTGGATGAAAAATGTTATGCGAAAAGTTTTAAGTATGAATGTCGATGGCTATAAGAGTAGGGGGAGACCAACGAAACGATGGATGGACTGTGTGAATGATTAGGTATATGACTAGGATAAGACATGTTGCGCCGAACCGAAATAAATTGGGATAAGAGCCAGAGAATCATGAATTAATAAGACTATTTTTGTACTATTAGCAAAAAGAGTACCCTACTTTTTGAGAATACGTACAAATTGTCTAGTCGTGAAGGAAAACATCGTGAGGACACCGGTATGTCCTAGAACCAAAAATTCGAAGACATGTGACATCTACCAACCCGCACTGGGCCCGCGTGGTGGATTACGGCCCACTCCCTCTCACAGTGAGGAGACCTGTGTCCCAGCAGTGGGAACGATATAGGCCGAGTATGTATGTATACTCCATTTGAAATAAGATTAGACATTTAAATAAACCTTTTTTACAGTCCATTCGACTGATTTTGACCTCTATTGCGTTGGTAGCATGATACATCGTATCTGCAGTAAACAGTTGGTATTGTAACCACTTTTTTGCTTTTAATGCCATCCTTATGCCTACGGAATACATGTCAAAATCGGTTGAACGGACTGTAAAAAAGGTTTGTTTAAATGTCTAAACTTATTTCAAAGTAGCTGTAGGTATGTAGTCTAGTCGTCGGTAATAAATATAGCAAATACTTACTCAAACTCAATTGAGTTTGCTTTGGTAATTTCTTGGGGATAAATTCGGCTGTAGCTGTCATACAGATCAGATACGTCTGACCGGCACCCTAATTGCGTAACTCACTATTAATCGGAATCTGTTTCGTTTTGAAACAGATGGCTAAACCATTGCTTTATATGTTCGAAAAATGTGTCTGCTCAGCAACGTAAATAACGCAATGAATATTGTTGAACTGTCAAAATGAAACCGATTATGATTAATCGCGTGTTACGCAATTAGGGTGCTGAAGTATAAAAATATCTAGATTTTTAGTCACAGCTACGTTAAAATACTTTTCTCTAGCTTGGTTGTGAAGATCAGAATAAAAAAATAAAATAAGCGAATTGCTGATATTCGCCTCATATTTGAATTCAGGTGTGGGATCAGCATTTTTGTTAAAAATAATTATAGAAAAAGTCTTATCATAAATCACTTTCGCAATCAAATAACATCTCCTATTCTTTTGACAGAACACCCCCGAACAATGGAAGATCGTCTTCTACATCCTCGCAGGCACATACATCACAGGCGCTCTCTGCTTCGTCAGCTTCGGCTCTGGGGACCTACAACCCTGGAACAACTCCAAGCCTGCCACCGAGGTTGAGAAGCAGCATGAGGAACAACCCCTCAATGAGGAGAAGGCGTGAGGAGTTAGGAGAAAGGAGTCAGACATGCTGTTAAGGTGACGTGTTGATTGTGACAGATTTGGTACTGAGGTCATTGCCTATTCAAAATGTGCAAGCATCTTTAGGTCCCGAGTACAGTACAGTAGCTTGGAATAAAAGCTACTTTCAATATTGCTTCTGCGATGACCTACTGTATGGAGATCTTTGGTGTACTCTATAACAAGGATGTTTTGTAAATAAAACGACAATTTTCTATACATTTTATATGAAGACTAAAAAACTTTTCTAATGCCTTCTGCAATTGCTTAGGTCTAAAGGTCCCCGCAGACGGCACGACGCGGTTCTGTTAGAACAATTGCCATGACTTTAAAAAAAAAAATCTGCTAGAGACGCGTCGCGCCTGTCTGAGGGAGCCTTAAGTCGATGATTGACTACAGGGCAACTATTATGACACCTTTTTAAAATTAAAAATATTTATAATCTTTCTAAAAATGTACACTTTTTAATATGAGCACTATGCGCATGTCTGACGTTAGATTATTGTTAATCCACACATTGTTACAATATTCACGTTCTATCACAAAATAAATCGTATGGCGTTACGAGATTCTGATTCGTGTGCTGCGAATCAAGACTAGTTACATTCTATACAAATTGTTATTTATCTAGGATTTTAGCAGTTTTACACGTAAATTTAATATTAAAGGCGTATTTAGAATACATTTATTCAAATTCATTTATTAAACTTACACATCATTCACAAACGTGTAAGTAACATGGCATATAATTCTAACCAACAGGAAACTTAGAAAGATATAACAGCGGGTCCCAAACTCGGCATCTCACATCTCGATATTTTATGAAACAATAATCAATAGGGTTATATTTAAATGATTATAATTCTTTAAATACATGTAATGGTTGCGAATCATATTTAAATCAACACTACCCGACACTGACCTACTATTGCAAAAAACGTAAAATAAATTAATTTCGCCAGCATCCTTGGCTTTCTTCCCCCTTAAGTCAACATAGATATATCTCCGAGCAATTGTGATAATATATTACACTTTTCATTTACATAAACAAACTGCTAATCTCCTAGAACCACTAAAAAAGGCAAAAGAAATAATTTTCACACTTCTAATAAGATTACAAGTGAGAAAATGATTCCTTGTGTATTGTTAAAAAGTAAATAAAGAAAAAAAAAACTCAAAAAAAGGCTGTTTAGTGTGTAAATATATATTGTGATGTATTTATATGGAACCGGCGCGCTCTTGGACTTTGATGACGGTTGGTTCGTGAGAAACCCGACTCATGTGTAGTTATTAAGTATAAGTGTCAGAAAACCGTGCGTGTACGCACATTGTTGCGTTGTGGCGGGTACATGTAGGAGGGGGTTACGAAAAGGGGTGGTCGATTTAATATTTTTAGCCCTCAAATTTAAATTGATTCCATCAGCTCTGATTCACTGAAGTAATAGTTATTTTTGTCAGATTTCAATAGCTTAACTTAAATTTTTAACCAATTTCAATTTTTTCTTAGTTATTAATAAAATTAATACTCGTTTATAAGTGTTTTTTCCATAACAGAAATCCTACCTTACATTTGCCCGCCAAAACACAAACTTTAACTTAATTTTGTTGCTTCAACGCTTTTGGTAATGCGAACATGTTAGACAATTTGCGAGGAGGACGCGAAATGGAATGTAAACGATACAAGAATATAATCCGTAGACATTTTTTATTAAATCCATAAAAAATAGAAAAACAAAATACGTCATGAAGGTTTTGTTTTGTAAACGTTTTCAGAAAATCAGCTAAATTCTTAAAATTATGCAAATAATAAAACATTGACTAAGTTTTTATGTCAACCATTAAAATGCTCGTTTACATTTCATACAGCTGTACCAGTGTTAGTTATCAAATAGATTAGCTTACCAAATCGTACTGATAGCAGTAAGGCACGGATCTGATCCGGGGACCAAAGTTGAGGACAGCAAAATGATAACGAATTTTTTGTGTCTGTAGCTGAGAGTACGTTTAAATAAGTTAATGAATACTTCAGAATCTATAAACATTTCTCCTATTTGAAGATTGATTCATTTATATAAATTATTATCAGTCTTAAAACAGTCACTAACTCATAGTTTTTCTGTTCTTAAGTCACGTTTACTTTGATTTAGGACATAATTATTACATGTCAGTGTTTTAATGATGTTTTTAACACCAAAGCCCTGTGGTGTGCCCTCCCCCCCCTACCTACGAGTTGAGGTCGTGAGTTCCAACCCAGACACTTTACTTTGTGTATTTAATTTCATCACCACTGCTCTCAAAACGGTGAAGGAAAACATCGTGAGGAAACCGGCATGTGTTAGAACCAAAAAATCAGACATGTGACATCTACCAACCCGTAATGGGCCCGCGTGGTGGATTATAGCTCACTCCCTCACACATAGAGGAGGCCTGTTGTCCAGCAGTGGGAACGTTATAGGCTGATTATGAGTCTACTCTCTTTGGTAAATAACTAAGATGTGATGTGCAAGTTTACAAAATCATTGAAAGTAACATTTTACAACGCTGTAGACCATATCCCATTTTAGTTGTTTTCAGAGCTGCAGTTACGTTATACTAAACTAATAATTTCGCTGACATGTTTTAATATTGTACCTTTCATACATTTTTGTAAAAATGACATCTTCTGAAAATGGTCCTATCTTTGTACGCTCGCTCTCAGAAACATAATTGTTATGGATGATTCATGTATCGTCACCTAAAGAGATGAGTAACTAGTACAGGGTCGTTTATAAAGTTTTGTAAGAACCCGATGGATGTTTTCGAATAAAATAATATTTAATTAATAGAAAACAAACGTTCATTTATCAAATTAAATTCATTTGAAAACGTCCATCTGTTTCTGTAAGAAATACTTTAACTATATCTGATGAACCTGCACCCTAATTGCATAACGCAATCATATTTTGAATAATTTTGTAACAGATTGCTAATCCATTGCTTCATATGTTTGAAAAATGTGTCTGCTTAACAACGTAAACAACGCAATGAATATTGTGGAACTGTCAAAATGAAACAGATTATGATTGATCGTGTGTTACGCAAGTAGGGTGCTGGTTACTTATCTCTTTTGATGACTGGACGTTAACTGATGTTTCTGAGAGCGGCCATAAAAAAAAAATTAAGTGCCTTCAAATCTTAGCTCAACTACAGACACGAAATCAATGATTTCTTGAATAATTATAATTTTGTAAGTATTTTTATTAAGCATCTTATTTATTTTTCTACGTCGAGGGTTTAGGAAAATTCAGAGCCATTTAGCTAACCAATGGAGCGCATAGCTTTGCTCGCAACCGACCATAGACAGGTCTCGTTACTTTTTTTACCGTAAGACATAGATATTAAGATTATGAGGGTGGTCCCACTGCGTTATAGTATTGGGTTATTATTTTATCTACTGATTGGTAAATCTTATCAAACCCATGTAACTCTACGCTTATTTCTCTTTTACCCCATAGACTAGCGACCCGCTCTTACTTCGCACGGTTTTTACGACTAGACAAAACATCGTGATTTCTTTAGTATACGTAATTTAAATATCAATATACAGGGTAAATTTTTAATCGGTGCGCAAACTGTAACCATGAATTCAGGATAAAAATCCGCATCAAAATCATGTGTAGTTTAAAAAAAAACATTGTGGTCACACAGATAGACACGAAAAGCTACCGTTTGTAGGTATATCTGCGTCCGACTTGCTACAAGATAATATGACAAGACAGAAATATCTACAACAAAAAAATGTTTTATCCGTAATTCTTCAATTAATTTTTGCATAGACATAGCGGCATAGTCTGACAGTCATTGTAACGTTAGTTTGAGTTCCATTTATCCTTTTACATAACATCACTCCGTTTCCCTGAAGGGTTAGGCAGTTTGTACAGTTTACACCCACATTTTATATTTAAGTCCCATGTGGCGAGCTTCAAGGGCTATTGCCAATTGCCATCAAACCGACTCGAGGCTAGAAAAACCCAATAACACTTTGCCCGACCTAAGAATCGAACTCTTTATCCTTTTATGTACTTACCTATAGTAAAATAATAACCAGCCCACGTCGTTGGACCACCCGCTAAGCCATGTTCGCACTTAGCTTTATTACAAGGGACGATGCATTGTTTTTGTGTGCATTTTAACAGCTGTGATAAAGAGATTTGTCTATGGCGTTACTTCGCTAGTGTCCTCTATAAACGTACGCTCTCCAAATTGTATGAACTTAAGTGCTACAAGGATTTTTTGGCGCCTAAATGACATTGACTAGGGGTGTTGTTGGTAAACATTCGAGAAATTTTCACAGAAATGGGGAAGGCAACTGTCAAAATGGCGCTGGCGTAGCTAGTTCTTAACCTGTGCTAATAATCAAGGCGTTGCGTCGCATGTTTGCGAATATGACGAGTTGTTGTGTTTCTAAATACTCTGAAATTTGAGTCCACCATTTCCCGAAAGACCCTAAAATTAGAAGATTCTGGGTTAAAGCTATCCTTAGTCTTTTTTTATTAAACTGAATTTGACGTTATGTCGGTTTGACGAAATTTTGGAGAAAGTGATTACGAGCAAATATAACAATTGTGACACTTTCCATGTCAAATACTTTATTTAACACATTTATACTACCGAAAATAACGAAATAGTGAAATAAAACCAAACATGAATCAACTCGAAATGGAATGAATGAACGAAATGTCAAATCTATTGTACCGTAGGGACCTATACTCCATTTGAAATAAGATTAGACATTTAACTAAACCTTTTTTACAGTCCGATCAACCGATTTTGACTTCTATTGCGTTCGTGGCATGACAAATAGCAGCTGTAGTAAACAGTTGGTATTGTAACTACTTTTATGCTTTTAGTGCCATCCTTATGCCTACGGTATAGAAGTCAGAATCGGTTGAACGGACTGTAAAAAAGGTTTGTTTTAATGTCTAATCTTATTTCAAATGGAGTATAGCTATGATCACACTATCTACAGTTAGCTTTTCCGGACCTTCCCCATTGTGCTAAAAAAACAAGATGACGGCTTTGGTTGCCGATTTTTGTCTCGCGCCAAAATATCGTTGTACCGTTGTATAAGAAGTACTGAAAATTAAAAATCATATTCGAATCTTTTTACGGCTATTTTGTAGTTCCTAAATTACGATCAGTATTTCGTAAAGGTTTTGTTTTTTGTCCATTTTTATTATTGTATCGTATATGGAATAGACGGATTTTTATACTTAGTTAATTGTATTTAATTAAGATAATATCATGACATAGTAAGGTAAATATTTTCGCCTATTTATTGTAAACTGCTAGTATCATATTCAATGAATTTATTTATTTTTATACTCGTCTCTCTCTAGCTAGCTTCAATATACTCCATGCCAGAAAAAGTGCCTATTGTATTAAACATTACAAAAATTTAGTGTCATCCCTTCATCCTCATTATTTCTCGTGTCGTATTTACTTTTCTACGGTAAATTCGATGCGGTGTTTATTTATCATTTCAGACACTTATACTGGCGTGGATTTTCTAAGCTGTACAATAATATAAATATATATAGTGAGTCCGTCTATTACCATAAGCAATTTCCACAGACAATCGACCGTGTCCTTCCAACGATTGCAGGGTAACTAAGTCCATAGAGTACATTTTATAAACAAAATAATAATAACGTAATTAAGTAAGCTTGTCTGTGGAAACTTGCAGTATGTTATGTTAGAATATCTGTATATGTCTCATATTTATAACTATGTTTAATATTGAGGTAATTCTGCATGATTGTTTTGTTTTCAAAATTACTGGACGTTAATAATTGGCAGATTTCATGATAAAATAAAAGCCTGGTTGATTTTATTGACAGTGACATTAAGTTGAAGTTGAACCGTCTAAACAATCCACCTTTACCCGCACTGAACAGGCATATTCTGGGCAGGCTAATTCCATCATAGACCTCCTCTATCGCTTTCATCAGGCGTGATCGAGGTCAAGGGCAGGCCCATTCAGCATAAAAAAGCAGTGTTTAGCGATTCAAGTCATTTTGTTGCTTAAATATTATTATATGTCACAGGCAAGAAACTTGCAACGTATAAATGGAGCTTAAATATCATTGTCTGTATTATTAACTTCAAACAATTCCCAGGTTGTTGGCCAAGTTCAGTGCTTGCTGCTTAAAAGTGGCCACATTCAACAATTTAATTATTGTCGATCGTGTAGAAAGAGCCTTCTAGATTTATTATTATTTATATCTGATGAAAAATAAACACCACAATCAATCATTTTGATAAAATATCAGAAGCACGATTTTAACATCAACTTGACGTTTCAGAATTTATTGTAACATTTATCAAACAAAATCTACTAAATTAATTATTTCTTTGGTAAAAAATTGGGCTCAGCTTCCACAAATTGGTTTAAAGTAAACAATACCTATAAAAAATATATTTTAGAAAAGTGATCTTAACACCTGAAAATCTTCATCAAAATTTCTATATGTATTTATAAGCGATCGTATAAAGTATTCTACAAGTAACTGCTATCAACGTTGAGTTTTTCGATTTAAAGAAATCTCTTTTGAAGTAGTTTTTAAGTTTAATTAAATAGTGATGGAACCGCATCGCACTAGTAATTAAGATTGTATTGGAACGAAATATATATTCGATTTCAGAGTATTAACGTTTGTAAAACGTCAATTTTAGTTTGATTTCTGAAATCTTCAGAATAATTGAAGCTACGTTGTCAAGATGGCAGAGTTAAATATTTAAAAAAATTGCTGTCGCTGAAATAGTTATCCTGCAAAAAATTTGTTAAGTAAATAATAGTTTTCTTATGTCGTATCAAGCTAAAATGAAGCTCGTTCGCGTATCGTATTAAATTAATAACCAACAAGATGTAAAATTAACTTCGTAGGTATGTATGGCAATAAAATCATAACATAAGTTGCTAAGACAGAATTATTTATATATATATGTATAAAGGAGAGATGAATTCAGTAAACAGGATGAATGTAATTGCATGTGTTCAGTGTAATGTAAGGCAATATTTATGTATTTTCTTATAATGCATGTGAAAAGTAACATATTTTGTTATGACTTATGACAGTTCTGTAATTTTGTGAACCATTTTCTTTTTTGAAAATAAAGATTTTACCAAAATACGTTCTTGTTTCTGTTTTAATTTTTTATTCTTAACTGAAGTCGAATCAAAACCCAACAGTCATTGCCTAAGACTTCAATATTCGCAAAAAAAATCTGTAAAAAAAGGTACAGACGCCAACAGGTCAAGCTATCCCAAACAGTCAATTTTTCCCAATTGAACATGAACCTTATAATATTGTAATAAAGTTGAAAATCTATGAAAGAAAAGTAGCTTGATGCGCTGGCGCCTGTACCTGCCAAAGGTGCTTATTATCTTTTTTACCAATTACACCTAAATCAGAGTATTGGGAACTTTTTCAAAAATACAGCACGTGAAAAGGTAAATGACGCTGTATATACCTACAGCAAATTGTTTAAATTGAGAAAAAAAAAGAGCAAAATTCTTATAAAGTTTAGCTGGTAATCTACGGTAATCCTTGATAATCTACGGTGCGATGTCAAAAATGGAGAAACGAAATGTCACTTTGTATTTAAAAAGCACTGTCTATTCTTCGTAGAAATAGCATCATGCTAAGCCTGCTGTCCTCGAGGTGAAAAAAAAAATACAAAACTAAAAAAAAAATAGGTGAGTATGCAATAAAACTCGTTGCTGGGTAACTTACAATATGTTTATTGAAGAAACATTACATGTTAGCACAGCCTAGCTGTCCCTACGAAGCTTTCGCTCCTCACTACCGATACAAGGCATGGTGACTGATTACAGCTCCGACTTATTACGTTACATACGTTTGGTCGCTTTGAAAACATCATAATACGACTAAAAGTCAATGGTGCGGGTTGTTCGAAAGATATACCGCGGCCCCAGGCACACAGACAACTGAGGGAACACGGGTGGGTTTTAGTCAGTAAAAGTCTGACACGCCATCCTGCTCCACCCATAGCGGGAGAAGTTATTTGACGATTTCCCACCCAAAAAAAAAACATAGATTATTTTCCTTGGTTTTAATATAAAAAACTTGCAATATAGTAGTAGGTAGTTTTTTTTTTGGAACCTATTTTGAATTTATGTCGGTAATTTGATGCAAGTTTTTATTAAATAAATAAATAATTAAAATTTATTTGAGTAACTGGTTATGAAAAATGCAAGGGTAGCTTTTAATTTCATAAGGTAAAATGCACTGAGTACATTAGCGATCTTAACATGTATTTTACTTAGATTTTTATAGTATTTAAATACTGAAATTAAGGTTCTGTAAGTAAGGTACCAGATCTAGACAATGTTTGTAATGTCAAAATAACAGCATTCTACTAAATGTATATGAAAGTAAGTATATACGTTACATAAAACTCATTTTTGTTTTTGTTAATTTTTGTTTGCCTGTCTATTTGTTCCGGTTAAACTCCGAAACGGCTGGAAAGATTCTGACGGGATGGCAGATAGTTGATGTGTAAGGAGTAACTTAGGGTATTTTTATTTTAGACAAAGAAATGGTTCTGCGCAAAAAAATTATAACTATGAAAACCAATATATTGTACTCGTAGATACACGCAAACAACGCCACGGACACAGTTAGTAATAAATAATACCGTCATGTTTTATGTTATTTTCGAAGCGACCAAACCTAACAGTGAGTGTAGTGACTAGACATTTGTCTTATCACAGGTTTTGTCTATCATTACATCAGTGAAACGTAAGCATTTTTACAAGTAATTATATGTTATCCGACATTTTGACATTACACGAAAAATGTTAGACATTAAATTTTTCATAAGTTTCATAGTAATGTAAAAATGTTTGATATTTCTTTATGAATAAAACATGAATTAGTGAGACATAGTATTCAGTAAATATCACATGAATGAGTGCATTTTATATTAATTGAATTAAAACCGAAATGTTAATTGGATAGCGGTGATGTTATTTTAATTTTCTGTACAAATACAATGTAAAAACAGAAGAATTGTGGGCAATGTATTGAGTTTTTTGAATTAATGTAAATACCAGGTTATTAGAGGTTTTAAAAGCTGGTATTAACAAGATTAAAAAAAAAAATGTTGTTTATGTTGATTTTGCAGCAATATTTGTCTGTACATAAAACTATTTAACATCACGGTTATTCATATAACATTTCTAATACTAGCTATGACTAGAGTTATTTGGGCACAAAACACAACAATGGCTTCATTTCCAAAAAGCATTACACAATTTTTAGACCAAGAAACTTTGACTTATGACACTTCTTGCCCATATTTTGTCGAAAAATATTCTTGCTCGTTGCCCGGGCATAAATTATTGCGAATTTCTTGCCCGGGCAAACTGTTGTGCTTTTTTTTCTGTAAATGTAAGTACCGTTATTTCTGTGCCCGCCTAATAAAACTAAGGTATAATATAACTAGCTAAATGTATCAGCTCGAGCTGTCTTACCCTTAGCATTTGTACTAAAGCATGTATCACCGTCTCTGTTACACGCCCGAACACCATCTATCTATACTTGGCTTAACTGTTTATTTCATAGAAACCGACTTTTTGTGGTTTTAAAAATGGCAAGTGTTTTTTTAATTAATTTGGTAGTCTTGCACATGTCTGATATTTTTATTTGACGTTCTTACGGCCTTAAGCAACAGTCTTTAGCGAAGCCTGTTATAAACTATACAGAGATTTTTGGTCCTTCTTGAAAATGTTTTTAATAATAGATACCTGAATAAATAAAATCAAAGACCTGGAGCATATTACAAAGTACTCCGGGTCTTGAATCTTATTATTAAGAACAACGTATTATTTTTTCTAAAACCATAAAAAGTCGGCGGGTATAGTAAATAATGTAGATTACTGACAGATTCTAGTTGATCTATTGACCAACATTACAATTGTTTAAGTATGTATTAAAAATATTCTCCACTTGATTTGACTAACCTGATTAGGATTGAGATAGTTTCAAACGAATTTACAATGTTTATGTAAATGTGGATTAAAGCAGTGACTTTGGTGTTTGATAAAAAAAAAATGAATTGTATTTCCCTTCGCGTCCTCAATTTTATAATATAGCCGATGAATCATGGTTGGTCTGAACATTGGCTATTCGTAATTTCGCACATGTAGTCACCAAAAGAAATAAGTAACCAGGGTGCAGTTGAACTTTAGTCAGAAACCGAAGGATGTTTTCGAATGAATTTTAATTTTATAAATTAACTGTTGCTGTCTGCACTGTTGGTATTCTAATAGGAAACTCAAATTTGATTCGAACAGCAAAGAAAATCCGTTTATTAGCGGTAAACATAACCCTATGGTGCGGGTTATTCGAACGAGGTACCGCAGCCCCTGGCACACAGTCACAAAGGCAACTGTGGTACACGGGTGGGTTTTAGTCAGTAAAAGTCTGACACACCCTCCCAGAGTAGGAGAAGTTATTTGATGATTTCCCACCCAAACAAAAAACAACCCTATGAAAACCCATGAAAAGAAAATATGCGTTACATCCACGCAAAACGGCCATCACTCAGCATATGGCTACGACACTATACAAAACAGAGTCCCAGCGCCGGTTTTCAGCGACAGCTGGCGTTGACTTGATGACGTCCACCGATACAGCATACGATATGACAAAAAAAAGAAACAATCCATTGGATTCTTAAAAAACATCAACTATATCCGACGACCCTGGTTAATTATCTCTTTTGGTGACCATACACTCACTCACACTCCCCTCATGTCACCATTTGGTTCCTAAAAAATGTTATTGCGCAGCCTTCTGCGCAGATTCAGATCAGTCATGATTCATCGGCCGTATTGAATTCACATGTTTGTTACACGACAGTCCGTCGAACTCAAAACGGAGCCTTTTTTCATACAAACGAAACAAAAAACATGTCACAAAAATTATATCACTAACAAAACTTTATTACATTATTTTTCAAGCCTCTTTGACTAAGTTTCTCAAACGTAATTGTTTTACAATTTTCAAAAAACATCCAAGCCGTTGCCGCCACACATCATTGTCTTTCAGCGACCCTTCTATTTTGATCCCAACATTCAATAACACCAATTAATTAAGAAAACATCCAATTAGTTCACATTTAAAAGTTTTATACAATTTACTATCTTTGTACTTTTTAGGAGTTTATTTGATTCTGTGATGGGGAAATTATTTACAACAAACATTAAGACAGTGTTAAAAAAACTAACATAGGTTCGTTATAAAAGATGTGAAAGAGTACTTAGTAGTTTATTAATATATAGGATAGCTTACTCAAAATAATTCGTTGTCTTTAAAGAAAGTTAAATTTTAATTCGATTTTATTTGATGAGCAAAATGTTTTGATTAAGACCTATACAGCGTATATCAGCTATTTGTGGTCACATTAACAGGCGTGATCCAGACCATCATTCCGAACCACATGGACAAATCAACCAATCGATTATGAACTATGGACCAATAATCAGCTATCTCATACATTTGCAAACGTATTGAAGTTTTGTGTAACAATTGATATATTTTTCACGATTACGAAGGTAGTCGTCTGTCTGTACCATACACTTAAAATTGACCTCACCTTTGTGATACACGCTGTAGATAGCAAAGCCACGAAAAGAAATTGTAATAAAAAATCGCAAATCAAAGATATCACAGAATAAAACAAACTCCGAAGTGCATAAAATATAACTAGAAATAATATGTTACAACAATTTACTAACCACTTAAACAACAATTTGGTCAAACAACACTTAGTAGACGAAATAACAAAAAAGACGATATTAGTAGAAGAAAATTTGTTAGTTTTTTTTTTATAATTGACACAATTAACAAGATATAAAGATAAAAGGTAGAAGGTTAATGTAAAGATAATGGTTTAAGCCAATCATGATTAAAGTAATTTATTTATATTTAATCTTTTGTAACGTTATAATGTGGGTTTGTATAATTTCTAACGTGGCGATATTATCGTTGACGTGACGTGTCACGGCATCACGCTAACAAGTAAAATGTATGGATATACAGGTTGGCAAAACATCGACGCACAGCTTGTTAAGATGGATTCAGTACATGATTCTGAATAGAATAGAACAGACATTTATTTTGCATATAAGGGTGATATAATTATGGTGTTACAAATTATATTAATTAGACACATCAAGCAACCCTAATCTGTCAAATTTCTTTGATAGATTTTCAACTTTATGACATAAGGATAAGGTTGATGTTCAATTGGGAAAATTTGACAGAAATATCAGCCATGTTTCATCATTCTGAATTTAAATACCGCTGCGTTTAAACTTTTCGTCGGTTATTAAAAACTCTGCCATACATTTTGACCGCATAGGTTGCAGTTTTCTGCGCAACGGCAGATTTTTTTTTTCTAACTGGCGCAAAATGTCTCATCTAGGGTGCGTATCATGTGCTGAATTCATGGTTACAGTTTGAGCGTTGATTTCCCTGACATTGTACATTTATTTTGCAATAAAGACAGCATTCAAAAAAAAGAAACTGTTACGTGCAATCATATATCATTAATGTTACAGACAATTAAAATGTTACAAAACATTAAATACAACAATTAAAAAATATACAACATTTTTAGGCATTTTTTAAAATGGAATAAGCGTGTTCAAGCCGTGCTTATATTTATTAGAAAGTTAAGTTAAATAAAATCACCTTCTTCTTTAAAAACTCCATTATTTATGTACATACTCCAATCCCTTTAGGAACTTTCAATGTGCAAAATAATTCATATCTCGTGTTTTACAAGCCACTGAATACATATATGTACTTATTTATCTATTTTATATTAACTGTATATGGGTAAGGGCAACGCGGACAATGCCCGGTTAGCGTACGTGAATCAATACAACTGAATGAACGCTGAATAACCGGGTATTGTCGACATCCTTGCGATAATCGCACCTAATTTAATTACTGTAGACTTCAAAATAGATTGAGCCCTTTTTGACATTTTCTATAGTCAAATTATGTACTTTTAACTGAAGAATAAATCTGACAGTTCGGCATATTTTCTATACAAAAGCTGTCAAACAGACATTTTTATTGCTCAGGTAAAAATTGTTTACTTAAGTAGCTAATACATTCTATTAAGTATGTAATTTTGTTAATTATTTATACGTCATTATAATTTCACACAAAATTGCAAAAAAAATATATATTTCACATAATGCTACATGGGCACTTATGAAATGTTGGAAGCTAAGTTCACGCTTCCAAATGGTTGTTTCTTATGGAGAAGAGCCGGCAAGAAACTCCAGTAATAACTGTTTTTGGAACGAAGTTCCTTATCGCGCGTTGTGAAAGGGGGCTAGACGGAAAAATTCTCACGAAAAGTTGTAACGACACTTTTTGCTATAGTAAGCTATTGTAAGCCGTGCGGCGTGCGCATGTTTATCTGTCTGTCTCTCTCTCTCACTTATAGAAAGCAAGCCAGATATTCTCATTTCGTCTTTTATATTATTTATTATTTTATTATAATTTTTTTTTTTCTTAACTTCGTTCCATCCGGGTGTCCCTTGACACCTCTCAAGTTTTTTTTTTGATAATGTTTTAAAATTACAGTGTCAATAGGTATGCGAGGA
Source organism: Antitype chi (assembly GCA_947359405.1). Classification (NCBI taxonomy): domain Eukaryota; kingdom Metazoa; phylum Arthropoda; class Insecta; order Lepidoptera; family Noctuidae; genus Antitype; species Antitype chi. Next base: position 3,038,697 of record OX375826.1, read on the forward strand.
CAGTAGACCACAATGGGCTTGCCAACAAGTACCAGGTACTTAATAAAATGGTCAACAAATGGAAGCATATATGAGTCAGGCCTATTTTTCCTTTCAAACCGAATCGTTGGTTGGTCTGTTAAGGGCTCAATCTATTCCATAGAGGCTAGATCTATCTAAAAAGGCCTTAAAGTAATCAAAGGCAATGTCATAAAAGCATAATTATTGTAATAACTATATTAAATTACCAACTGCTTTACACTATGACTAGATGTTTCTGAAAACCACCGGCTAATTTGGTATAAAACTATCTTTTTATGGTTACTAATGTTTTTTTTTTTGTAATATCATTACGCCAAGTCCGTATCGGGGTAGGCTAAGTAGATAAATTATAATCGTTGTAATAAATTAGCTTTTTAAGCTGAATAACTTTTAATTTTCAGGAAGCGATGGTTAAATGCACCATATGTTTCAATAGGGAAAAAATCCATGTACTGTTTATGTATTTTTACATCTCAGAAATGGATTTGGTAAACACGAAATATAAAACAAAATCAAGTAAAATATAGGTATTTAGTACTTATTAAATAGAAATGGGTAAAATTCAAAGCGTAATTAATGGTCAAATTAAACATTTTAATTATTGATCGAAGATTTTCATACGGATATTTTGAATTGAATTGTACAGTCGACTAGTGTTGACCTTTGCAATATTGTTCATACAAGGAAAGACAAGAATAATTATAATTTCATTAATAAAACTAATAACCTTCTTAAAAGTAAAACATTTTGTTTACTTACAGTGTGTATTTATAAGTATCAAGCCTCATAAGGTTTTAAATATGTGTATGGTATGTATTACTTAAAAGTTATGCCATAGTCTAAGAGTATAAACATTAGGTTATGTCAGAATATAAATGTAAGTTTGAAAATATAATATTTTATAATAATATGCGTCAATATTTTAGTTATGTTACGTACATAATTTTTTTATAATATTTATGGAGAAAGCAAAAGTGTGGGACGAAGGTATTTTTTACACAAAAATAAAAAATAAATGTATTTTTGATAAATTACTGATTAATTTGGTAAAATTGCAAGTGGGTTGCGCTCTGTATTTTTTTTAGGAATTTACCGCGATTTTGGTTATATTTTTCTGTTAGCCATTTAAAAAAACATTGTAGTAATTGATCAATTTGACGCACTCGGAAGCATTTCAAGAAGGCGTTATTATTAATATTAATTAATTATTACCGAAACAATAGTAATTGACAAAACCATAATAATGGGGTAGTTACTAGTAATTAATGTTAAAGAATTATTGCTTGTAATTTTCCATAGATATGAGTTGACATAAATTAGAGTAGCAAGCAATTTTTAGATCAAGATATAAACTGTATGAATAGATATATCAGGATAATTTTGAACAATAACATTGTTTGACAAGATTCAATACTGAACATTCAACATTATTTTGCTGATAGGCACGAATTAGGGTAATATTTAGCACTAAATCTCATCAAAAACATTTATGAATGACACAATTTAAAGCAAAACTTAATATTGAGCGGCGGAGGTTAGCTACCGACCTGTTGAGCGATAGAGTTGTTGAGTGTTGAGTAAACACGACCAGGGAGTTGAGTGGGGGCCCGCCCCGCTCACCTGTCCTATGGAATACGGACTGATTGAAGGACTTTGCTGGCCTGGAAGATGAGAAATACATTTGATTACAAACCTATTTGGAAGTTTTCTGGTAACAAAAAGTTATGGTAGTCATTATTGTATTTGATGATACTAATCGTCAGTCTGTAGCAGTCCACTGCTGGACATAGGCCTCTCTAATAGGGTATTATCCAATTTATTAAAAACTATTTTAATTTGAAGATTGGGACGAAATATTTAACAGGCAAATAAAAATAAATTGAATAAAATAAAATTTGTTTTTTGTTCTTTTCGATTTACCGCCAAAACGCTTCTTACGATGACTTTTTTTATCACGTACCACACATGACGTCAGCTTTGTGTAAACGGCACCGGTACAACCACTTTCTGTGGCGCAGTTTTAGAAATATTTGTGCACAGAGGCACCGCATACCAGTAATACCACTTACTATCCATTAAAAAATTTAAATTTTATTTATAAACTCAACATTTACTTGTCTACGACTACTTTGGTTTATACAAAGTTGACGTTACGTGTGGTCATGTGATAAAAAGGTCATCGTAGGGAGCGTTTTGGTGGTAAATTCAAAACAACGAAAAATGAATTTGATGTAAACCGTTTTTAATTGAGATAATGGCTATAAATAAATTTCTTTAGCTTTTCTGTTAAATATTACGTCCCAATTTTCAAATTAAAATAGTTTTTAATAAATTGGGAAATATCCTATTGCACGCTATTAAGCTCGATTTTTAGAAACTCTCATGTTTGCTACCAGTCACCCTGCGAAGATCTTCGCTCATCCATACTTGCTGAGGGCGTTTTACTTTACGTTGGCCGATTCGCGGTCTTCACTCTAGAACACGTGTACACCAACGGTCATCGGTTCTACGGCTAATGTGGCCGGCCCATAGCTACTTTAGCTAACTAATTCTGTGAGCTATGTCGACATTTTTGGTTCTCTGTCGGATCACCTCATTCCGTATTTTATCCTGGATAATACTGATTGGATGATACTGAATGGCAATAAAGCAAGAAGCTCTCTGATGTATTTATTTTTACTGCACACTTCACATAAAATTACAGACTATCGGCATTATTCATAAAAAGATGTTCGATAACTTTTTATGAATAAGACCGTATGTGTTTAACTAATGAGTCCCTTATATAGCGAAAGTGAGGACTAAGGGTAGCTTTAAAAAAAATAGGTCCTAAAGAGATGAATGTTTGTTTGGAAGCGCTTCATGTTTACCTCGTACTCCGCGTCGTCGCCGACGACCCCGCTGACGCACAGCAGCTGGTACTGCTTGGCGCGCAGTGCGGCGGCGCCGCGCCGCAGCAGGCGCAGCGCCGCCGCGCACGGCCCGGCCGCGCCGCACGACACCTGGCGCACCTGGCCACGCAGTAGCAATACGATCAACATTACAGTGCGGCGGCGCCGCGCCGCAGCAGGCGCAGCGCCGCCGCGCACGACGCCGCCGCGCCGCACGACACCTGGCGCACCTGGCCACGCAGTAGCAATACGATCAACATTACAGTGCGGCGGCGCCGCGCCGCAGCAGGCGCAGCGCCGCCGCGCACGACGCCGCCGCGCCGCACGACACCTGGCGCACCTGGCCACGCAGTAGCAATACGATCAACATTACAGTGCGGCGGCGCCGCGCCGCAGCAGGCGCAGCGCCGCCGCGCACGACGCCGCCGCGCCGCACGACACCTGGCGCACCTGGCCACGCAGTAGCAATACGATCAACATTACAGTGCGGCGGCGCCGCGCCGCAGCAGGCGCAGCGCCGCCGCGCACGACGCCGCCGCGCCGCACGACACCTGGCGCACCTGGCCACGCAGTAGCAATACGATCAACATTACAGTGCGGCGGCGCCGCGCCGCAGCAGGCGCAGCGCCGCCGCGCACGACGCCGCCGCGCCGCACGACACCTGGCGCACCTGGCCACGCAGTAGCAATACGATCAACATTACAGTGCGGCGGCGCCGCGCCGCAGCAGGCGCAGCGCCGCCGCGCACGACGCCGCCGCGCCGCACGACACCTGGCGCACCTGGCCACGCAGTAGCAATACGATCAACATTACAGTGCGGCGGCGCCGCGCCGCAGCAGGCGCAGCGCCGCCGCGCACGACGCCGCCGCGCCGCACGACACCTGGCGCACCTGGCCACGCAGTAGCAATACGATCAACATTACAGTGCGGCGGCGCCGCGCCGCAGCAGGCGCAGCGCCGCCGCGCACGACGCCGCCGCGCCGCACGACACCTGGCGCACCTGGCCACGCAGTAGCAATACGATCAACATTACAGTGCGGCGGCGCCGCGCCGCAGCAGGCGCAGCGCCGCCGCGCACGACGCCGCCGCGCCGCACGACACCTGGCGCACCTGGCCACGCAGTAGCAATACGATCAACATTACAGTGCGGCGGCGCCGCGCCGCAGCAGGCGCAGCGCCGCCGCGCACGACGCCGCCGCGCCGCACGACACCTGGCGCACCTGGCCACGCAGTAGCAATACGATCAACATTACAGTGCGGCGGCGCCGCGCCGCAGCAGGCGCAGCGCCGCCGCGCACGACGCCGCCGCGCCGCACGACACCTGGCGCACCTGGCCACGCAGTAGCAATACGATCAACATTACAGTGCGGCGGCGCCGCGCCGCAGCAGGCGCAGCGCCGCCGCGCACGACGCCGCCGCGCCGCACGACACCTGGCGCACCTGGCCACGCAGTAGCAATACGATCAACATTACAGTGCGGCGGCGCCGCGCCGCAGCAGGCGCAGCGCCGCCGCGCACGACGCCGCCGCGCCGCACGACACCTGGCGCACCTGGCCACGCAGTAGCAATACGATCAACATTACAGTGCGGCGGCGCCGCGCCGCAGCAGGCGCAGCGCCGCCGCGCACGACGCCGCCGCGCCGCACGACACCTGGCGCACCTGGCCACGCAGTAGCAATACGATCAACATTACAGTGCGGCGGCGCCGCGCCGCAGCAGGCGCAGCGCCGCCGCGCACGACGCCGCCGCGCCGCACGACACCTGGCGCACCTGGCCACGCAGTAGCAATACGATCAACATTACAGTGCGGCGGCGCCGCGCCGCAGCAGGCGCAGCGCCGCCGCGCACGACGCCGCCGCGCCGCACGACACCTGGCGCACCTGGCCACGCAGTAGCAATACGATCAACATTACAGTGCGGCGGCGCCGCGCCGCAGCAGGCGCAGCGCCGCCGCGCACGACGCCGCCGCGCCGCACGACACCTGGCGCACCTGGCCACGCAGTAGCAATACGATCAACATTACAGTGCGGCGGCGCCGCGCCGCAGCAGGCGCAGCGCCGCCGCGCACGACGCCGCCGCGCCGCACGACACCTGGCGCACCTGGCCACGCAGTAGCAATACGATCAACATTACAGTGCGGCGGCGCCGCGCCGCAGCAGGCGCAGCGCCGCCGCGCACGACGCCGCCGCGCCGCACGACACCTGGCGCACCTGGCCACGCAGTAGCAATACGATCAACATTACAGTGCGGCGGCGCCGCGCCGCAGCAGGCGCAGCGCCGCCGCGCACGACGCCGCCGCGCCGCACGACACCTGGCGCACCTGGCCACGCAGTAGCAATACGATCAACATTACAGTGCGGCGGCGCCGCGCCGCAGCAGGCGCAGCGCCGCCGCGCACGACGCCGCCGCGCCGCACGACACCTGGCGCACCTGGCCACGCAGTAGCAATACGATCAACATTACAGTGCGGCGGCGCCGCGCCGCAGCAGGCGCAGCGCCGCCGCGCACGACGCCGCCGCGCCGCACGACACCTGGCGCACCTGGCCACGCAGTAGCAATACGATCAACATTACAGTGCGGCGGCGCCGCGCCGCAGCAGGCGCAGCGCCGCCGCGCACGACGCCGCCGCGCCGCACGACACCTGGCGCACCTGGCCACGCAGTAGCAATACGATCAACATTACAACACGCCTGCATATTGCGAAGGGTAAACCAGAGTACTATAGTAAAGTAGAAAATGGAGGTCGTTATACAGGCAGCTAATTTACAACTTTTTGAGAAATTTGTGAGAGTGCTGAGTGGTCAAATCATCAATACAAGTGTTTCTTCGTAAAACGTTATCACGCACATCATCATCATCATGTAGCCTTTTTGGATATATCTCAGGCATTTGATCGTATGCGGCATGACAGACTACTGTTAAAAATAAAACGGGTCCTGCCTATAAACTTCTAAAACCTTATAAAGTCATATCTAAGACACTTATTTTGTAAAACAAACACAAGAGTTAACTTTGTTATATAAACTATCTAAACTGGAATCCTCCAAAGTAATGGGTCCAACACTATACCTGCTTTTCACAGCTGATATCCCAACGACCGAAAGCGTGGCCACTGAAACATTTACTGATTCTACAGCAATTCTTTCAGTGGCCCAGAAGTTTTAGAAAATCTTTAAAATAATCCCGATCATGTATCCAAATGGCTCAACGACTGGCGAACCAAAACCAACGAAACCAAATCCGTCCAGGTAACTTTTACTAACAGGAAAGGAACATGTCCCCCTGTCACTCTAAACGAAATATCTCTCCCACAAGAGAATTACGTCAAGTATCTAGGAATATATCAGGACAAACACCTAACTTGAAAGAAGCACATCTTAACAAAGCGGTTGGCTATGAGCCAACAGCTGCACACAATATACTGGCTACTAAATAAAAAATCTTAACCCTCACTCCAAAACATTGCTATACAAATGCATAGTAAATGGTGCAAAAAAAAATCAAAAAACCGAAATGCTTTGAATGCTTAGTACTTACTTGAGCGGGTGAATGTGAAGGGTCCAACACTAATAGCGTAGCCTTGCCATCTTTATGCTTCTCGTAACCTATTATCGTCCGCGAGTGACCTGTAATATAAGTATTATTAACGTATAAAATAGCTTGAAATCACCGTAAATTCATTGACTTTTGGGAGATTTTACCCAGAAGTAGGACAATAAAGATGGTTTGTAGAAAAAGTATAACATATCATCACACCTTGTTTCTCGGAAGGTTTTAAGCAGAGGTGTATCTATACACCCACATTTCGCCAGTTATGTTTTTTAGGTCCCATGTAACGGGGGGCAAGCCTATTGCCATCAACCGGGGACAAATCCAGACAAAAAGTCTCCACACATAATTATTATAAACTAGCAGCGCTCCGCGGTTTCACCCGCGTAGTTCCCGTTCCCGTGGGAATACGGGGATAAAATATAGCCTATGTCACCCGGGGATAGTGTAGCTTCCCAACAGTGAAATAATTTTTCAAATCGGTTCAGTAGTTTCGGAGCCTATTCAATGCAAACAAACAATCAAATCTTTCTTCTTCATAATATAAGTATAGATTACAGTCACTATGTGTGCCAAAAAAAAGAAAGAAAAATACGTTTATTGTCCGTTTGACCGTTAGAGTCTGACCAACGAAAGCTGTCCAAGAAAAAAGGCGGGAATTAAAAAAAATTAAGAGCTGTCAACCCTTGCTAACACTGCTTAAACGGAGTTGATACTAATTATTATTCAAGACATTATTATGCGATATTTACATCAGTATAACCTTATTACCCCTGGTATATGGCATTTTTGGCATTATATAGAAAAGGTAGAATTAATAATTCGTGGTCAGCTTTCGTTGGCCAAACTCTAAGATCTTCTAAGCTACATAGTCGATTTTGGTGTAGTTTTTATCAGCGTTTATAAGAGTATTCTGTTAGGTTTATGTGTACTGATCCTTATCTATGCATGCAAATAAATGTAATTGAAGTGTAATGTTTGGTTTTTACTAGATGCAAATGAAAGTGAATAGGGTAGTCATTTGTTTGTCAGTCTCCCTGCTTTTCTAGCTAATCTCCGAAACAGGTGGACCGTTTTTAACAGGACTATCACTGGCAGATAGCTGATGTTATAAGGAGTAAAAAAGACCACTTTTTGTCCCGGTAGCACATTCTCTTGGAATCATTTCCGACATCTATACTCCATTTATTATAGCTTTAGAAAAAAGAGGCTCGTAGAAGCAGGAGTGCAAAACATTTTATTTCAAAGTTAAGTTCTAACTTTTTAAGGTAGATTTAAGACACTACTAAATACTGAGATTAACAAAGTAAAAGTAATTTTATTTTAAATAATGTTCTATTTATAATAACATTTTCATCACACATTACAAACCTACAACAAAACGAATGAATGAAACAAACAATCACATGATGATTTAAATCTAACTATGATTAAAGGAAATAAAATACTTACATTAATTTTACAATACTTTATTTTAAATAACAACTTGCGACCCATAATACGTTGGTAAAACTTCGTCGTCATCAGCTAATTTAGTTACTCGATATTGTTCACTCCTGCTTCTTTTAGGTTTTAGCATTGACACTTTAATTTTAAATTGAAATGAAACAATTATATAAATGAAAGCCACATAATTTCATAAGATAAATAGTTACACATGATTAAAATAAAGTGTGACAGCTAATATTTAAATAAATTATAATAAATTTGGCATTAATCGTAACTGCAACACGTTTAATGTAATTTTGTTACGAAGTGTACATTCAAAAGAACCTTTTTTAACTTCTGTCTAATGCTATTGTAAATGGAGTATAGTTAGCTAATTATACATGAATCATATAACTCTGAAATATATTTAGTGTAGAAATCACCACTTCTTACTAAAATATTGATTCCTTTTCAGAGGAGACTAAGGTATTCAGGAGTGGTCTACGAAGGCCTGTCTGATAAGCTCATCATCATACCTTGATGCTGCAGGTACAGAGGAGCCTTGAAGCCAGTCGGCTCATCCGTGAAGTAGCGTAGTACCCAGTCGAACAGAGCTGGGTGACTGCCGTCCGCGCTCGTTGGCTTGTGGAAGTCTATTAGTTGACATCTGGGGAGAAATACGGCTTATTTATCACTTTTATCTTTTAAGGCACACATAGCATGAACAATCAGCCTATAATATTCTGTCTGTTGGGGACAGGCCTCCTTTCTGTGAGAGACAGTGGGCCGTAATCCACCAATCGGGCACAGTGAAGGTTGATACCGTACAGTACCGCCCGTTTCCTCACGATGCTTTCCTTCACCACTGTAACCATGAATACAGCACATGATTCTAAATACCCAAGCGTAGATCTTTTTTGTCAGATAATAAAAATCAGCTCATAGAAAAGTGTGTCCGCGGTCAAAATGTATGTATGAACATTTTTTTTATCTACACTACCCTAGTTTAATATTATGAATGTGAAAGTTTGTTTGTTTTGATGTTTGTTACTCAATCACGCAAAAACGGCTGAATGGATTTGGATTAAATTTGGCACACAGATATATTATAACCTGAATTAACACACATGATACTTTTTATCCCGGTAGTACGATCCAGTGGGATAATTTTTCACGTCCACGCGGGCGAAGTCAATGGAAAAAACTAGCTAAGTAATATTATCTTACCTTATCCTGAGCGATGAGAGCACAGTGACTACTTCGCACGCGCCGATCCATTTCCGCGTGTTGTACAGTTTGGAGCCAAGTTGTTCTGAACCCTGCATTCAATACTATTCATTAGTGTTCAGATTCTGTTGTTCTGGGCAGTAATAGACCCATGACCATGGATTAAAAATACCGTGTTTTTGGGAACCGGTACCATTAGCTTTGGTGTCATACCGGTACGGCAGTAGTACCAGTCGTAGTACATACCTGTACTATTAGTAATTCTAATCAGTATCGGTACTGTAGTGGTAACAAACAAAATATTTCCGTAAGTTAGAGTGAGAAAACAGATATAGTAAGAGACAGGAATAATTCATGTGGATTTGCTAAGGTCGCTCGAGTACCAGTACTCAGCCGTTCTTGCCATTACGGTGCGTGTGTACTGGTTCCAGACGGGTACCGGTGACAAATTCTGGTACCCGGCGCGTATCACAAATCTCATACTTGATACTTGTACCAGGACTGTCGTATCCGGGCTACCGTGGCGTTTCACCCTTAATAGGTATTAATAAAATAATTTAAAGACTGCCAACTGTACAAGTTTTCTCGTACCTATTACCTTTACTAAGACTAGCTTCTAAACCTGTAATTTTTTTTTCTGATCCTATCCTATATATGAAAATTACAGGTTTCAGCCGAAAGATGTCCATAGGCCTATAGGCCTGAAGCGCCACTACAGAAAAATACTTCGCAACAAATATCTTGAAACACAAAAAGTGATGTGGCGCCATCTACAATGTCACATGCAAACTACGCGTCTGGACGTCAAAGAAATCCTACATCGCGCAGTCAAGTTTACCACGAAACTGACATAGATACAATATCCCGACATCAACCGTCGGGCAGTTGCCCACCAGACACACTCGTCTGGTCGGAGGATCCTCGGAGGATTTACCAATAGAGTATGAGCGAACTTTACACCCTGTTCCTCATACCTCTATAGGCCACATAGGCCTTCCCCAAGCACCGCCACTTCAACCGGTTCTGTGCTTCTAGCATCCAGAACGACTTGTGCGGCCTTCACCAGGTCATCGGTCCACCTTAAGGCTTTCCGCTACGTCTTCCGGTACGCGCAGGCCATTCCAGAACATTTCGGCCCCAGCAGATACTTACCAGGGCCATTTTCCCAGCCCTACCAAGATCCTCACCTGTGTGTCGAAGCCCATCTGCCAGGCCCGCTCCACCAGTAGCTGCAGGCGTGGTATGGACGGCACACAGTCGCACTCACGCTCACGCTCCAGCGTGCAGCTGAGCAGCGTGGAGTACTGCGGATGACGCATCAGAGATGACAGCACCATTTGCATGTTCCTGTAACAGTTGATGTATTGGGTCAAAATTAATTACCTGACGAGACTCTACAGACGTGATGAGTACCCTTTTTTTAAGGGTGGGTGGAGAAGTTATTTAATGATTGATCAACAAATAACTTCTCCCGCTCTGGGCGGAGCGGGAGGGCGTGTCAGACTTTTACTGACTAAAACCCACCCGTGTTCCTTCAGTTGCCTGTGTGCCAGGAGCCACGGTATCTCTTTCTAACAACCCGCAGCCCTGGGTGATGGGCACCACAACTGTGGCATCTTTATTTTCCATGAGCAAGTTTACCAATGAGAACTGTATTGAAATATCTCTAGATTACTAAAAATTTGTTACAAATTGTAGATTATTCTACTTCTGTATCGCTTTGATATTAAATGGCGGCCACAGATTGTTACAGTACTCTTGGGTAAAGTTGCTATGGAAAGTAAAGACGCCACAGTTGACCGTATCAATATCTCATAATGACAAACTAAAAAAAATAGTTTTGCCTACGAAATGTTTTTTTTGGACATTTATTTATTTATTTAACCATTTATGTACAGACGCCAGCACATCAAGCTACTCCAATCTGTCAAATTTATTTGATAGATTTTTAACTTTATTTCAAAAGGATAAGGTTCATATTCAATTGGGAAAATTTGACAGTTTGGAGTAGCTTAATGTGCTGGCGTCTGTACACACATATATAAACAGACAAGAAGAAAAGAACAGAAAAATAGGTACAGAGGTGATACTTATTCCTAAAGAAATCTATTCCAGCATAGTTATGCTGGAAGAGGGACCCCCCTACTGAACACAAAAATTATAATGATCAATAATATACCTGTACCCGCAGCCCCAGCCCCTGTCTCCATAGGTACTCGCGTAATGGTCCACAGCACTGCATAAGTAGGTCTTCGATATACTGGTGTTCTGAGCATTCAGTTGAGCTATCCTCTCTAGGAGGCCTGGAAAGAAGGAGAATTCACTTCAATCACAGTTTAGCAGAATATTCAGTAGTACAAATTTGTATAAAGAACTCTAAAATGTTGTAAATACCAATCAATCCGCGTGGTTCTTTCCTCAAAATACCATTTCAGATATCAATCTACATAGTCTTGACATGGGCTGACCAAGATTATGTCAGGACTTTAAAAGAGACTGTGACCTTTGACTTTGTTTGGGCCTTTCTTCTCAGAGTAGTTCAATAGGAAACGCCGACCTCTTCTAGTTAAAAAAAATATGATAATGATAGACATGTAAAGGTGTTTGTACTAACCTACTTATAGGAATAAATTGTTTATTTGTCAGTCAGTTATCAAGACGCAAAACTATACTAATGCAGCAAAGAGAATTGATTTGAAAAAACTATGAGTTTTATTTTTCTGCCCCATGGCCAAGGTTTATCACGACTTTTTCTAGAACAGGCAGTAGCTAAAATGAATGTAGAATCAGTTAGATCAGGACTTTGGTAACAGGTAACCTGCATGTTATAATTTAAGGGTGTTTATAGACATTCTATCATGTTCAATCATGCGTGATGGCTTTATTTACAGAATAAAAAACTAGACAATACTAAAAACAATATAATACTGTCTCGTTGGTCTAGTGATGATCGCAAAACCATGGGACTTAATCATAACTGACGATTTTTGTGCTTCTAAAGGTACACCTGTCCCTAACACATCAGTGATTTGCAGGTGTGATGTTATGTTAAAAAAAAAATGTCTATCAAAATCAAAATCAATATATTTTATCTCACATAAACCTGCATGGGCACTTATGATACGTCAGAAGCTAGGTGCACGGTTCCAATTTGTCGCTTCCTATGGAAAAGAGCCGGCAAGAAACTCCACCATCAAAAGTTTAACACAGCAAATCCATAAACAATGATTGTAATGTTCCCAATGCTGGGACACGGGCGTCCTCTCTGTGAGAGGCAGTAGACCATAATCCACCACGAGGGCCCCAGTGTGGTTTGGTAGTTGATAATTTAGGTTGTAAGACTAGTTTTTCTTCACCGTTTTGAGAGCAGTGGCGTTGAAATAATTAACACGCCTGTGTAAAGTTAAGCCTGGCTGGGTTCAAACCTCCGACGTACAACTCGGTAAGTCGCGGCCGTTACGATTGGTCCAACCTCAGATCATTTTCTATGATCTGAGGGTCCAACCCTGTTCCCCAATCGGCCACCAATGATTATATGGACGAGTGGGACTATCACCAGCAATACAGTAGTATCTCACCTGTGGTTCTTGATGAGCCAGTATCAGTTCCAGAGGCCGCAGCCCTACGAAGGCCTAAGCTTCGTTCGTAGTAGCCTGCTACCGATAGCGCTCCGCTGTAGACAGCTCGCTTCAGGCTGTTCGTTGCGCGGTGAGTGTAGCCTTCGTCATCGTCTTCTTCCATACCGTATTGTGCCTGAATGCAGAAGAAAACTTTACGTGAGAACTGCAGAAGGTGAAAACAGAAAAAAGTTCTTCATCAGATCTTCACCAAATTGAAATGAGACCACTCCGAGAAAGTACTCTTCCAAAAAATACCTAAATCGCTTCGTGTGCCTATAAAATTTGAAGAGTTCTCTCTATTTCTCCAGGATCCCATCATCAGATCCTGATTTGATGATCATGGGACCACCTGGGAAGTATACCCTTTCAAACAAAAAAAAAACCCAAATCGGTCCAGCTATCTTCGAGTAATCGGGGAACATACATAAAAAAAAGAAAAAAAAAAAGGTTCCGACGAATTGAGAACCTCCTCCTTTTTGAAGTCGGTTAATAAAATACTATTTATCATTTACCTATTATAAAACCGATGCCTGCAATAATGATCATGATATTATATTATTCACCTTTACATAGCAAAGTCACCCAAAGGCCCGAAGTCTTAAAGTCACCCAAAGGGCAATGGAGAGGGCTATACTTGGAGTTTCCCTACGTGATCGAATCAGAGATCCGCAGGAGAACCAAGTTAACCGATATAGCACGAAGAATTGCCAAACTTAAGTGGCAGGCAGGGCACATTGCTTGCAGAACAGATGGCCGATGGGGCCGAAAAGTTCTGGAGTGGCGACCGCGCACCGGAAGACGTAAAGTTGGAAGGCCTCCCACAAGGTGGACCGATGACCTTGTGAGGGCCGCAGAAGTCCGCTGGATGCGGGAAGCACAGCTTTTTTATTTGAATCATGGTTGTTCCGATTTTTGTAAGAAATAAAAGACTAGTCAAAGGATGATGCTGCTGTTATGTACTTTCATACATCTAGAGCTTTTCTCAACTTTTCCAAGCTCCTGTTCAGACACAAGAGTTCTATGGACAACAGTACAGTTTATTTCATTTCAGTACGAGAAAATGATAGTTGCTATGGTGTTGGGGAACCGTATGGCCAGCAATGGAATGCTAAAGGAAATAATACATTTCTGTAAATAATCTTACCCGTAATAACTGAAACTCATGTTCCTCCCTGTTCCTCTGAGCTTCCCTCTCCGCTGATGATAGTCCGGATGTCTCTCCACACTCCTCTCCTCTCTCAAAATGTTCCTCAATGTGTTGGATCTACATTGAAAATAAGCATAATCTTAGTGAAATACACTTACTTATAGGATAGGAAAAACCAATTTCCTCTATATACCAGGGCCGGATTTAGGGGAGGGCAACCGGGGCTACAGCCTCGGGGCCTCCACAAAAGAGGGGACCCCACAATAGAGACTTCAGACAAAAATCTTTCAAATTCCGACTAGTAAACTACTTTTCCTTTGATATTTATTTTCACTTTTTTACATTTACCTTTGTACAAACATGATTATATTGTTCTTAAATATTAACAGAAATCATTGATCTATAATTGTTCACTCCAATCAGGCAATCAGAAAAATATCAGAATCTAAAATGGCCCTTATAAGTACTTGCAATTTACTACCCATCTTCAGGGAGTATCCCAATGGCTCAATGGCTGAGTGGGGTGGTACTTGCCCGCAGCCTCGGAGGTTGGGTATTCGATTCCGTGTCTTGACAATTTTTTAATTCAATTTATATATGTAAAGTATTTAATATATAAATTCAATTTATATATGTAAGAATATGTGAACCATTAGTGTTATTCAATTTTCAAACAAATCAATTATTATTGACTAATTGGTAATTTTTTCCATATTTATTTATGCAGCAAGGTATGTAGTTTGATAGGCAAATAATTATTATAGTGACACAAATGCCATCAATTATTCACGAACTTTACTGCATGCAAAAAAAAACATAGTTAATCAATAATAATTCATTTTTATGAAGATAATTTGGGGGCAGGGGGCCTCCACTCCTTTGTTGCCTCGAGGCCTCCAGACCTCTAAATCCGGCCCTGCTATATATATACTGTTACAGCTGGTTGTCATCACCTGCCTAGCCTTTTCCTAACTACGTTGGGGTCAGCTTCCAGTCCAACCGGATGCAGCTGAATACCAGTATTTTACATGGAGCGACTGCTTATCTGATGTCCACAACCCAGTTACTGGGTAATACGGTACCCCTTGGTAAGACTGGTAGTCAGACTTTCGGGCTACTGACAACCTGTAACGGCTGTCAGAGATCCACGAATGACAGCCAGGACCAATGTCTTAACGTGGTTTCTATGACACGGAGGGGTCTTGGTATGTAATGGAAATGTATGGATGGTCATCCATCCACGGAAGACCGCGGCAAGCGTTATTTAACCTGATCGATCAAACCATGTGGTTGCAGATGCTTTTTTTAATAAATTCTCCCGCTCTGGGTGGAGCAGGAGGGCGTGTCAGACTTTTACTGACTAAAACCCACCCGTGTTCCTTCAGTTGCCTGCATGCCATGGGACATAGTATCTCTTTCAAACAACCCGCACCCCTGGCAGGCGTCGGCCCTTGCGGACCACATCAGTTGATGCTTACATCTCTATGAGGCGCGCGTGGAACACAACGCGCCCTTGACCCGGGCTTGGTCCTTACTGGACAGCGAGCTACCCGACGCCCAGGGCGTCTCCTGCGGCGACTAGGGTCGTGAGGTCGGGAGGTGATAAACTGTCTCTCCCTCTTCGCATGCATTACTGCCTCGCAGGAGGTGACGGCTTCCCATACACTCTCGCTCCGTACCATGGCCTGGACCAGGGCCGGACGCGAGAGATCGCCGCCGCCGATCGCCTCATGACTAGGTTGTGGCTACTTAGCGACAAGCTGGTCACCAGTATCTTCTCAAATATGTTAGCACAAGCTGTTTGAGAATACTTATGAATATTCTATTTTACATGATTAAATAATTTAAATTATTAGATTGTTTTAAAATCCACATGGTTAAGCCCGGGACAATACTAGTTTTAACATGAAAGAATCTTACAAGTTCATGTTGTGAGAGTGGCAGTGGCTGGCAGCAGACGGGACAGTTGCTCACCGGACTCTCCTCCATCATCACCACATCCTCGTTGCATGATGCATTGTCCACTTGGTCCTGGTATAGGGGTAATAAATTAATAACATTGTTTTGGTTTTTGCTAACCTTTTGTTAGTTAAGAAATCTAGACTAAATAAATACTTTGGATTACTTTACAGTATTTAATGATATTTTGGATGTTTAGGTTTGTAAACAAAACAAATGAGAAGAGTAACTTTACAAATTCCCTGCTCAATTATTAATGTTTTCTTAGCGGATGGATATGTTGTTGATAACGATTCTATTCTTATTAGTATTTTAATATACTCACTGCTTTCTGTGGACTCAATATATCTCGATGCTCTACATTGACGTGAACTTCAATATCGTTTGCATGGGCGAATTCTCTTTCACAAATCGGACATTGATACGACGAACTGTGGGGTCCAGGAGACAACGCCATTGTACTCAGCGCCAGGGTCGGATTGTCCAGGGTTATCGTGGGGTTCGTCAGCCCCAAAGTTGGATTGTCCGAGTTAGCATTCGCATTTATAGACGGCGATGTAAGATCGAAATGTGCACGATTTATATGTTCCTCCAATTTTCTCGGACATGTTGTCGTGAAATCACACAATAGACACTGGAAATAAATTTAATTTGGTTATTTTTTATGAAATAAATAGTTTTTTACACAATTTTAATTTAGGTTTAAACAATAATTTAGAATATAATGTTTCGAAAACAATCTTCGCGGTATCGGGTAAACAAAGAATTATATTTGACATTGACATTTATTTGACGCAGTCACAGCACAGACACAGTAGTGGACTGTGGACTATTTTATTTTGTGTAACATAATGCCAAGGGCCAAAACCCAAAAAAATAAACAAAAATGCCAAGGAAAGACCACAATCGCAATTCCTTTACAAATAGTTTCATAGTTACCTGCACGGAAGGACTTGGCGTAGGGGCACTTTTTTTTGGTGTGTTAGGTTTTAATTTTAAAGCTAATTGAGACCTAAGAGGTGATCCTTGTCCAGCACTAGCCATAGACAACTGAAACGAAGTAAACTCAAGTTAGTTTCTTTTGGCATAACTTTACAAATCTGCATTTTTCTATTTCACTTTATATAGGTATAGAAGAAAGTTTACCTTATTTTTATTAGGTGATCCCTCATAACTACCAGAACTATTATGACTTGGACTAGAAATCGCACCTGAGAAATAATGTTTGTTACTTGTAAACGTGCTTCATCAAAAAGATCTTATCAAATTTTGTAATAAAGTGTGTTGATATACCTTTTCTATCAATCCCATTGACCTCACCGTCATGGGAATTTTGTCTGCTTTGAGCCTTTTTAGGAACCACACCATTAGTAATATTGATATTTTTCAGTCCATTGACAAGATTTATATTTTTCGGCGACCTTGAACACTTTTCTTCCTCTTTCTCACTTCTGCTATAGCTTTCCTTTTCTCCGTACCCATTGTAGTAGTTGATGTTTTTGGATATTGCTCCGTTGTGATATTGCGTGGAGTTGTCAGGACTGTGCCAACCATTTATGGACCCCGGCGTATTGTAACTGCAGCTGTCTGTTGTCGTCATTTTAGAGTCTTCGTCGAAACTAGAAGGGTAAAATATGTTCAGCATGTAAGCAACTATGTTGTGCCTTGCCATGTAAAGTTCCCAAAACTTTTAGTTCAGAACTTCATGTCTAGCAAACTTAGTGAGAACAATAAGTTCTACCTAAGGAAACCATAAGTTACGCAAACAAGTTAGGTGGGTACTGCGTATATTATCAAACATAATCACCATTTCGGCATTTGAAAGGGAAGATCTTCGCGGGAGTGAAGCAACAGTTCAAAGAAATTACAGTTCCTTACCTCGGGCTCTGGTCATCAATGAACGCCATTAGTTCCCTTTCAGGCGTCAGATAGTGCAGGTGGGCCTTCTGAACATGCCCAACTAACTGCGGCTGAGGCACAGCACAGTCACAAAAGGGGCATTCTGGTCTGCCATTGACATGGGCTTCTAAGGTATGGGACCTCATACCCTCGTCTGTGAGACCTTCGCACCCACAAAGCTCACAGGTGTAGGGAAATGGGCTGGTAGACATTTTGCTTGATGAAGGTGACACTTTATTCGTTTTCGAAGTCATCTCTGGAAAGATCGGATAACTATTTCGTATTTTAGACCATTTATAAAACCTACCATGAAAAAAATAAGCTTGTTAGAATAAACAATTTGGAACGGTTCGCTTCAAGTTTGAAAAGGAAGAGTGCCATAAAAGATCCGCATTGAATCATGCCATGAAGAACTGGAGACACAAGCAGATAAACCGTCGCTAAAGAACTAAAATTAATATAATAGCAGAGTCTGCAGCTTCCGACTACAGACAGACAGACTAATGACCTAGTGAATGTAGATGCGGGAATCGACTATCCGGGTTAAGGAAGCGACCTATATCCAGCAGTTGGATAAGTTAACTCGGATAAGGATAAGTTATTAAAGACGATGTAATGACTAACGGGCCTAGGAGACTTCCTTGCGGTATCCTGTTTCGAGCTGATTTCATTTTACACGAACAAAAACGTATGGATAATATTCGCTGCCGAGCTTTAATTTGGTTGTACCTACTTAGTAACTACTAAGTATTAGAAAGACTAAGGACACATTGAACCAAAAAGATTTAATGTTTTTTACAGCACCATAAACGGAAGTTAACATACAAAATATTAATCCAAGAAGTCACAGTGTTTCGGATAAAGTTCCAATGTCGACGTGTTTTCGAGAAATGCGCACATGCTGTCTTCCCACAAAAAAATATTATCTACTTGTACCACATGAATAACATGCTTGGTTCAATCTTATTGACCTAAATAAATAATCTACATAACTTTAGCGAACAAAAATAGAATAAAAATATTGATTTACTCATGAACGTACTTACATTAGACCTTGATTCTGACCTAAGTGTCTACAGCCTTAATGATCTAAAAATTGATTTATTTTAATGATGAGTTCGCATAGAAACCAACCACAATAACTTTATTGGGTCGAATGTGTCAAATCGATAAAATTACCGCAGTTTTGTTTTCAAGGAAATCGCGGAAACACCAATGACAAGCAAATAAATTATCATCAGAAATTACGCCTCTTTTTACCGACGTTTGCTCGAGTTGCTAGAATAACTGCGATACCATTGCGTAACATGTTTTATTCCGCAATAAAAACATCAAAATAGAGAGAATGTACTCACCGATTACTTTAGTACTTTATTGTCATAGAATAATCCGATTCCACTGTTTTTTTGGGAGAACACTATCTAATTGGTACAATTTCGTTATAATAAGTGTTTATATCTAGCATTTTCTAACACTAAAATTACAAATTATATTAATACTAGTGGCGATAGGTTGTGATTGCGCCGTCATTCATGAATTTTTTGGACATTGAAAAATAAGGACTGCTATTACGCATGCGTGCGGGCGTTTCACACGCCAGTGCCCCAAGTGTGTGTGTTTGGAACTATTTATTTTCGAATACATCTAAAATTACGAAAAACATTTGTGAATTACGTTTAAAAATTATCTGTGTTAATTATAAAGTTTATTCGATTAGGTAGTGATATGAAGATGGTTATTGCGCCCTCTATGCGATATCATCTGAACAGTTTTTCTGAAGAGGAGACTTACTTGTGTAAGCAAGACTACAGAGACGACCCACTGA
This sequence comes from Antitype chi, assembly GCA_947359405.1. Taxonomy (NCBI): domain Eukaryota; kingdom Metazoa; phylum Arthropoda; class Insecta; order Lepidoptera; family Noctuidae; genus Antitype; species Antitype chi. The sequence continues at coordinate 3,058,263 of OX375826.1, forward strand.
CCGAAAACTCAAAACCCTTAGAAAAGTTACCTAGAGCCTTAAAAGTAGCGCGATAGATGGAGCCATTGGAGCAGTTGTAACCTGGGTAAGTAGGTACGTTTCATAAAAGTACCTATCTATGTACTTAACAAGGTAGGTATTAATTTTGATGGCTGTTCTTTGATTGACAGTTTTTTTACCCAACGAAGTATTAAATGAGTTGCAACATCAACAAACATTCAACTTTCTTGTACGTTCACGGAAATGAATTGTCAACAATTAATTGATACATTAAAGACATAACATAAGCCGCTTGAGGTATAAATGTTCTGTGATCATAAGACTGTTAAACGATGACATTTTGTGATTTGACGAAAGTTGGTAAGGAATTAGCTTAAAAATTATTTCCCCGACTTTATGGTCAGTAACAAATATATAAAAGCAAATTACCCGGTCTTCGATGCTGGGTCCCCCGACCGTCCCTTGCTCGTTGAAGCGCCAGCCCGCGCCGCAGCTGTGCCAATAGAGTTAAATTCCCCGAATAATAATAATAATGCAAAGGAGATGTTTCAAAATGGGCCAGGTCTATGTACAGTAACTCAAAAAAAAGAGAAAAATCCATAGAATTCGGGAAAAATACAGATAATTCAAATAAATGTATACTGCTCTGGTCACGGAAGAGAAAAAACATGGAACTGCAAAGTAGGCGTGGCACGCGTGCCACAAATAAGCGCTGTTACGCGTAGTTGGTCCCAGTCGTGTTCTGACATCGCGTCGAGTCACTAGTCTCACGACAAATTTAATTTTCCGTAGCTATGCCGTATTGTTCCATTTTGGAGTGCAAAAATGATAGTAGGAGAATAAATCTTAAAAATTGAGATGTTTCGTACCATCGATATGTACGGTTTTATTTGTTTTCTAATAAAATCTTAGTTATTTTCAATTTACTAATAATTTAATATAACGTCTGGTTAAAATCAACCTTACATGATTAAAATAAAGTTTATTTTAGATTGATTGTATTCTCTATTTCATTCTGGAAAGTACTTCGCTACTCAATTAGTGATGCAGTCGGGTCGGATGTTGGTTTTATCGATGGATTTCGATAAAAGAAAATTAGTCATTTAATATTTATTGCAAAATAACATTACAATACCACTATAGGTCGCTTAACATTCATACACGAAATTTATTTTAAGAAGTGTATTATGTTGCATAGATGCTTTATAGCAAAAATGTAATCAAACTTTTACCTAATAACGTAATTATTATAATTTTAATGATGCCTGAGACGTTGCATTGCATTGACTAATCGGTCATTTCGGTGTGTAAGATCATTCAGTCATCAAACCGCCTCAATGACAGTACAACAAATATTTCAACGCCACTCCAGTGCCACTGAACAGTTCACCGTTTTCGAAAATCATTAAGTTTTTTAATCAAGTCAGTTATCATGTTTTATTATTATCACTTAAAAATATGGATTGAATTGAAATTAAATTAAACACAGTAATATTTTTTTCTCCTGTTCATTGTTTTATTGGTATTGTTTTCAATAGTATTATTTTTATTTCAGTTATTTATTTTATTTTCAAATAACACTACGTTATTCTTCCTACAGTTTTATTACTGAACTCTCAACAAGACACCCAATTTTTAGTTTAATTTGAAAAAAGTATCTATCGATATCGATAACCTAATTAAAAATGCAATGCATCTGCACTGGTGCGGCCCTAATCGAGTAGCAATAGATATCGACCTATGACGCAAATCTCGACCTTATATTTATCACTTTTAAGTTTAAAATTGGGACCACTGAAAATACTGCCATCTATGGTCGAGTAGCGGAATTTACTCGGCAATCGAATCTAGTTTGACTTTAGATTACAAAACGTTGTAAATACTTTCTGAGCTAAAGCAAAATAAATCCTATCTATAGAGCCTGAAGGTTTATTTCCAGATGAAGGATCTGTGGCTTATGTTAGTTTTGACTAAAACTAAAACGACAAATCAAACGAATTGTTTATTTGTAGTGCATTATATGATTATCGGTTTATGTGTGTGAGTTTGGCGACAACGGTTCCTATAGTAATTTTGTTGCATTGCAGTTCCACCTGTTTTTTTTCTTCCGTGGCTCTGGTAGTAAATTGTTATATATCAATTATTTTTATCGACTTTCAACATGGCGTCTCACCGATTTAGATACTCTGTACTTAAAAACAATGACAGTAAACCTTAGATCATAGAAAGATAACTGTCAGCTGTCACAACAGTGTCACTTCAGGTTCAGTGTCAAACTGTCAATCACTTTCGTCTCGTCATCGGTCGTGATTGTGTTCGTTTAGTTTTGAGTTTCTGGAGTTCTTTTTAACAACCTCGCTTTCGTTTTTTGGATTTTAATACCGTTTCTTTCCCATCTGTTTACCTGGCTTTTGTTTTTGGACTGCTACTATGCTCATCTGTTGACCCTGCTTGTGTGCTAAGGACTTCGACTCCCTCGTGTGATTTGGACTGCGTTGTTACGATATAAAATCAACTGATTCGTCATTTCATCGTCAGGTAAACAATTTACTTTTTAATTACTACTGTACACATACCATAATTTCCACGTGCCAAGATATTTTTGTAGTATTATTGCGTTCCTATGTGCAGCCCTAATTCAGAGAAATAATTCGTCTCGCTTGGCTTTCCTACATACAGATAAAAGTTAGGCCTTCTCTAGTTAGGACTGCAATTTGTGGCCACGATCGTACTTAGGCACATCAGTATTGGACGTATCTAATATTATTATACTTACGACAATTATTTGTTTTAGGTGGTATGACAATGGTGCCCTGTACTTTATGTTCTTCTGTAATAAATGAAGATGGCCAATATTATATTTTTGGTAATATGGGTCCTGACTTAATTTCTATAATTGAAAACGACCTTCGCCATGAGGTGAGAACTTGAATTGTTTAGAATTATGGTTTCTTATATGGACCTAATTTAAAATAATTACAGAGTTAATATTCCTTTTTAGGTGGATGAAAATGGTACCATGTGTGCAAATTGTTTTGCGAACATTGTGAATAAAATGTCTGTTCCTGTTCCGCCTGATACTATGACATGTCACATGGAGATGTCTTCTCCTCCTCATGAAGAGTATGAGCTTCAGCATGCTTATGACACAAATGTTTGTGTATGGTGTCAAAGCTCTTTACATATGAGGCGTGCTCATGCCCTTCCAGAGGGCCCTGAAAGACACCTGATCTCTGAGAGAATTTCACCACGAGACGTAAGTATTAGGTTACCTACATTGACTTGAGTATTATTATATTATTTACTCTAGGAGTCCACAGGTTAAATAAATGATTGAGTTATTATTGTCATTCCTTAATACAGTAATTTGTTATAGATACTGGATGGTAGACTTGTATGTTATACATGTTGGGTTCGAGCAAGAAGTATTCTGCAGCGACATGATGATGTAATTAGTGTAGAAAGTGCTTCCTCAGCAGTTTTGAATACTTGCGTATGGTGCTTTCGCTCTCTTAACCGACGACGGAGGCACTCAATACCAGAAGGACCTGAGAGGAATGAAATTATCACAAGAATTTATCCCAGAGAGGTAGCATCTCTCTTTTTTTGTATTATTTATAGTTAGCATTACTACTGAATTAATTGATTATGGATAATTATCATTAATAATATTATTTTTTGTTTGGTCCAGATTCCATCAGGTGGACTAGTATGTTATGCATGCTGGGTCTCTGCACGCAGAAATGTGCAAAGAGCTGCAAACATTGATGAGAGGCGTGAAGACCAAGATTCTGAACGTCGTAATGTTGTTTGCGCATCATGTGGAATGTCATTATTCCGAAGGCAAACACATTCTTTGCCCAGTGGGCCTGAAAGAGATGAAGTGGCTGCGAGAATTTATCCCCGAGAGGTAACTATGTTGTTTTTTTTTGATACACAGATACTTACCTATTGTTGTCACTCTTTAGTGACAGTTATTGTAGTGTACCTAGTAGTAGTTGCTGTTGTTTAAACACGTTTTGGCTTTCCATCTATATTTAAATTGCATAATGACCTTACCACATAGTTTCTCTAATTAAATGCATGTTAATCTTATATCATTGTTATCTTTTTTTAGTTATCTGGAGATGCCCTTGTCTGCACAACCTGCTGGACGCAAACAATGGAAAATGTGCAGGTTCAGCAAGAAAATGAACAAGTGCCGCAGCTAAGAATGGCAACAATGGAACTTGATCAGTTCACCCACACAACCAGCTCTAGCGGAAATTGTTTTGTGCCTCTATGTACAAATTCAGAAAGGTTGTGTGTGCCAGTTTACCTTCGTAAACGAATCCTCACTTCTCAAAAACTATTTGTCACAGAGAATGCAAGAATTTGTAACGAACACAAATCATTATATAATTGGGAGTTTCTAGATCAGCATGAATTTTCCAATACTTTTACCAAAAATGAGATGGAGTCAATGCTGAATCTTAGTGTCCAGGAAATTAATCTATATTTTGATTTTGAAAATATCAATTCAATTGATGATAACATTTTTGTATTCTGGACTGGCTTATCAAAAGAAAAATATTTTAACATTTTTAATAGAATAAGTCCAGCATTGACGTCATGCAAGACTCCACATACTGCATTGGGGGCTTATTTAATAAAAGCTTGAACTGGAGACTCCCATGAAAGAATCTCCTCTCTATTATGTCTGAGTAAGTCCTCAATCACACGCTTGCTCAATGCAGCCAGAGAGGCACTGTTAAGTTTATTTGTACCTCTACACTTGGGCATAAACCATATTTCAAGAGAAGAATTGATTAATAGAAATCTAATAATACCAGAGGGTTTATTCGGCAATAGAGAGGAGAGAGTACCAATTATTATTTGTGATGGTACTTACATATATCTCCAAAAATCTTCAAATTACTTGTTTCAAAAAAAGACATATAGTTTGCACAAATACCGCAATTTAGTAAAACCATTTTTGCTTGTGGCCACTGATGGTCATATAATTGATGTACTTGGGCCCTACCCAGCAACTGAGTCTGATTCAGACATCATGAAGGCCTTGTTCCAAAATGAAAATGGGGACTTTAGAAGATTTTTCAGGGAAAATGATGTTTTCATTTTGGACCGAGGATTTCGTGATGCGATCCCATTTTTAGAATCAAGTCGTAATGTCATGTCGGATACCAAGTACATCAGCCCGAATCCTTAGAACAAGGAGAGACGCAGTTGCCAACTATCAAGGCCAATAAGTCAAGATGCGTTACTTTGTGCAGATGGGTGGTAGAAGTAGTAAATGGCCGGTTCAAAAGGGACTTTAAATTGTTCCGGCAAGAATATTTTAATCTAGCTGCCACCCATCTGATGGATGATATTCGGATTTGTGCAAGCATTATTAATGCTTTTCATCCAGAAATTGTGAACAGACCGGATGCTGAAATAATTTTAAATCGGGCAATACAAAGAAAAGAAATGCCTAATACTTTGGCACAACTAATAATAAGCAATAGGATAAACCGATTCCGAGCCCAGTTTACGAACATCAATGCTCACCTTCCAGAGTTAGATAATTTTCCTGAAATGACCATGTCAAATCTAATAATATTTGCATTGGGCATTTATCAAATTAAACAAGCCCGAAGTTATTACGGCGAACATGTGAGACAACGTGGGTCATTTCAGGTAGAAATATCTGAGCATCTGGAAGTAGTATCGCAAGCAACCTCATCCCAACAGAACCCCGTATTAATTAGGGGTTGTATAAAGTCTCGCCATCATTCAGGAAGAACTTATTACACATACATACTGATGGCGAGACAAGGAACAAGTTGGGAAGAAAAAATTATTAGTTATTACTGCAGCTGTATCTCTGGCCAGCGAACAGTAGGTTGCTGTGCGCATACAATGACCATTGTTTGGTTTTTGGGTTGGGCTCGGCATCAGGCGACTATTGCAGCACCGGCTTCATTTCTGGATGACATACTAGTGACAGAAGATTTATAAAATAAATAAATGGATATAAAACATAAATTGCTGTTTTATTTAGTAGGCCCCTACATCTCTTTGTTTACATTAGTAATATATTTGTGTACCTACACATGATATCTTAAGTCCACTATTACTCTCTTTTGTACCTATGTAGATAGTTGAAATCAAAAGATTGCTACATTACTTCTGTCGAAGATCTGAAACACTGCTATATGGATGACAGTTTGGTTTTTTTTATGGTTAGCCAATAGGCAATAAAATAGACATTCTGAATAATCCAGATTTGCCAACGCACCGGGGCGGGTCTTTATTTATTTACATTCATCAAAGAGAATCACTAGGTACGTTAGTTGGTGACATGAGGCGAAGTGGAATTCGTAGCGCTTATCTTCAGATTCGGCAAGATATTTCGGCCCTAGTGACACTCAATCGCCATCGTCGCTTGGTCCGTATTACATTTTCACAGCTGCTCGTAAGGTACCGTCTTTTTTTGATATTCCACATTTCATCCACAAAGCCAACAAAGCGGCTAAGACTCTCGGGATCAACCTTCAACCCACAGCGAAGACAGAGAATGCTATTTAATATTATTAATTAATTACTATTTAATAATTCTCTGTCTACGACCCACAAAGTACTTTTAGGCTTCAACCTCCACAGAAATAAACATGTCAAACGTCATTAATCAATCAAAATGACAGCTTACCGCCATGACGGGTTTTTGTTGTGTGTTGCAATTTCAAGTGTAATTTCTTGTGTTTACCAGCAAACCAAGCCATTTTAAAGTAATTGGACAGTTTAGAACTGTTTTAAATGAATTTCCCTATTTTTAAGTATAGTGTACAAGGACCTGGCCCAGGCTCCATACATTTTGGAACATCTCCTTTATGATCTAGCCTGCCCCTACTAGTGACGCCCTGAGCCGAGGCCCGTACCCTGCAGCCCCTGGCTGGAGGCGTCCAGGAAAGTCCGGTTAAGCAGTCACGGCCTCTCAAGGCCAACTGCGAGATGCCGGACAAAAAAAAAACTTCGATGCTGGCAGTTTCGTTCGTAATGGTTCCTACTTTTGTGCTTGCACATGGTTTGTATCCAAGGCCCCAGGGCCCGACGCAGATCGGAAAATGTGCACGTCTACGTACATACAAACACGTATTCTTAGCTCATTGTTCCAAATCGTTATTTTTTCAGCTTAGAACGGCTGTGTTGTAAACATGAATGTTTGCAAAGGCATTTTGTTCCTGTGTTTGTTTCTATAATCCTCTCATATACCGACTTCAAATACCAAAGTATTACGAGCCACGGACTTGCTAAGTACAAACGTAAAAGGCACCTACCTAAGTATCTAGTTTGTGTAGGTATAGAGACCTACAGCTGTGTTGTAGCATCATTTACCCAGCCCGACACGATTACATATTAAATTCATTTACAAAAAGAGAAAATAATGTAAAAAGAAAAACTCGTCGAAATGGCGGGAAAGCGGGCCGCCATTGCATATATAGTGAACGTTTATGCTAAACGCCTCTTGTCACTCAAATAAAATAAAATATTGTTGCATTTTTGTCTTTGGAAGGTATTCTCGTCTCTGTACCGACGCGACGCCGATTTAAATGCAGATAGGGAAAAGCGCGGGAAACTTCTAACTTGGCGGACGCGTCCTTTTTGTTAAAAATTGGAAATAATATTAAAATCTTTAATAGGATCAGTAGTTAGTTTTAGTGGTATATTCTCTCTTTCTCTAATTAATTTTATTTCTTATAAGTACATTTTCTTCGGTAGGGTAAGTCTTTTATATTATTTAAGTACCTAGTTGGCGCCAAATGAACGACCCGCCTGACCCGGGGGACTTTGTTCCCCCGGCAGGCAATTACGTTACCATATTTTCTAATGAATCGGGTATGGATACCGATGGGTCGATTTCGGCTCGTAATCTAAAAAGAAACCGTGTTCATATGTGCAAGCAATGTAACAAACGCCGTCGTATTCGTAAACACCACGGTTCCGAGACTTCGGGTTGTGGTTGCACGGAGTCTTCACTAGTTTCTCCATCGGAGCCTAAAAGCTCTGAAAATTTCATTCTTTCAAGCGAAATTGCAGATGTTCCTACTCCATCCGTAATAGCTCCCACTCAAATTGGTAGAAAAACTTATGACAAAACTGACAGCGCGCCTTTTGTTGTACATGTACAAAAAACTGTAATTACTCCTGATGATGGAACGACCCTGCACCCAATTACATTTGGCAAATTCCTTAAACACAACGCTTTCCAAAATATCATTAACGGTAGCGTCAAAAAAATCGGACGCAATAAAATTTCTCTTTCTTTTTCCAACTTCCTGGACGCAAATTCCTTTATTACACATAATAATCTTGAAAAATACAATTATAAAGCTTTTATACCTACTTTTAATGTTACCAGAATGGGTTTAGTGCGTGGTGTTCCTGCGGAATGGTCTCCGGAGGAAGTTATTGAAAATATAACAGTACCAGTTGGTTGCGGTCCAATTTTGAAAGTCAGACGCCTCAATTTTAAAACCATTGTTGATGGTACAGCTACTTGGAAACCATCCCAATCCATAGTTGTTACTTTTGATGGGCAGGTTCTACCCAAAAGAATTTTTATGTGCTATAATGCATTACCTGTAGATTTGTATATTTTCCCTACCGTACAGTGTTTCAATTGCTGTCGGTTTGGTCACACTAAAATTCAATGCCGGTCTAAACCTCGTTGCTATAAATGTGGCCAAGGCCACACTGGGGATAGTTGTGAAAGAGAACAAGAAAGTGCATCTTGCTGCCTTTGCTCTGGTTTTCACTATGCCACTAATAAGTCATGCCCAGAATTTTCTAGGCAAAAATTAATTAAAACATACATGGCACAAAGCTCTGTATCTTACGCTGAAGCAGCAAAATTATATCCCCCAGTAACTAAATCGTATGCTGATACACTTTTATCTTCTCCTTCCAAAAACTTTGCAGATACTCCATCTATTTCTTCATCTAATAGAATGCCTGCTTCAAATAGCTATAAAAAGACTGTCTTCCTCAAACCACGCTCCCCTCCTAAATCTGTACAAGGTTATAATAAAGAGGCTCATAATGCCATTATTAAAGATTATAATATTCCCCAACCATCAAATGGTTGTGCTTTTTCGAATAATCATAATAATGATACAAATGACACAAATTTTTCCATAAACGATTTTCTTTCCGCATTACACAATCTTCTCTCTCAGTTCAACATTTCACCGTCCAACGCTGCCCCTTCTTTCAATGTATCTCAATCCATTCATAATGGACAATACCTCCAAAATAATCCAGTGGAACTGCCGCAGTCTAATAAACAAAAAGAGTGATGTTATACATCTTTTAAATAAATATGAGCCCTTTGCCTTTGCTTTAGCAGAGACTTGGCTCAAATCTAATCATATTTTTAAAATTAATGGTTATTTAACCATTAGAGAGGATAGATCTGATGGATATGGCGGAGTAGCTATACTCATCAAGAATTCTATCCCTTACTCTATTATTACATTACCTCCTCATAGTGAGGAAATTTCAATTGTAGCTATTAAAGTACATCATACTTGTCTTGTTTCTATTTACATTCCTCATCCTTCTTTTTCTGTTCTTCAAGAGATTAATAATCTCTTTTCTTTTCTTCCAAAGCCATTCTTAATATCGGGGGACTTTAATTGCCATCACCAATCATGGGGTTGTTCAACTTCTCACTGTTACGGTGACGAATTACTAGATATCATTGACTTACATAACTTATGTATCTTGAATTCAGGAGCCGTCACACGTCGTTCAGATCCCAATCAGAACCTAAGTGCAATTGATCTTTCTATCTGTTCCCCTAACTTAGCCTCCTCATTAACTTGGCATACTCTTACCTCTACTTATGGTAGTGATCACTTTCCAATAGTTATTTCTTATCCGCTTTCCAAACCAATAGCACCAATAAGGAGATCAAACTTAAAATATAAAGTTCCTAATAGAAATGATGATGCCTGGGACAAATTTAGAAACATCGTTGACAGTAAGCTTTGCTCCTTGCCTGCCATTTCGGATGGCAATGAAAATAGTTGTGCTGAAGCTTTAGCACTCTTATTAATAGCAGCAGCAGATGAAGTTTTTCCTGTAAAAAATAACAATATTAGTGCAATTCCCTCGCCACCGTGGTGGGACTCAGAGTGCACAGAAATGATTAAAAAACGTAAAGAGGCTGAATACAATTATAATCTTGATATGTCTGATATTAATTTTGATATTGTTACTAACTTAATTAATGAAACTTACAAACTTTTTAAGAAAAAAAAGTTTGATTCTTGGCGTAACTTTTGCTTAACAATTTCACCGAATACTCACCCTACGATTGTCTGGCGGAATATTCGTAGATTTAGGTCTATTTATAACAATCCTTCTCCTATTCCAGATTCTTTAGCCAGTGAATTTTTAGATAAATATGCTCCGCCTTGGGTTCCTGAGACTATTAACCTTAACCTGTCTCCCGTATCCAATAACCAAGACACACATACGACGCTACATCTTCCATTCAATCTCACTGAATTAAAGGGTGTTATTAATAAAACTAAGGATTCTACACCAGGCATTGATGGTATCCCGTATTCCTTTTTTACTAATGCAAATGATGAATTCCTCAGATATTATCTCGAGCTTATTAATTCTATTTTAAATTCAGGAAACATCCCTGTTGAATGGAAACGTCAAAAGGTGTTGCCATTTCTTAAACCAAGTAAAACTCCATCTGAAGCTTCTTCATACCGTCCCATAGTTTTGTCTTCAATTCTGATGAAATTAGCGGAACACTTAATTAAAAATCGCCTAGAATGGTATGTTGAAAGTAAGGGTCTTTTGGCAGACTCACAATATGGCTTTAGAAAAGGTAAAAGTACAACTGACTGTTTAAGTATTTTAATATCTGATATTCGTTTATCCTTCTCTAATAACCAATCTACCGTTGCAGTTTTCCTTGACATTAATGCAGCTTATGATAACGTTGTATTATCAGTTTTACAAAGTAAATTAGAAGCCTTACAAGTTCCATTGAATTTGTCGAATTTCATTATTAACATCTTGACTGAACGTTCTGTTAGCATGTTAATAGGAGATCATGAGGAATCTCATCTTGTATGGAGAGGTCTCCCACAGGGCTCTGTGCTCAGTCCCCTTCTATACAATATTTACACTTTTGATTTAGACTCGTCCTTATCTAACCATGTTCAGGTTCTTCAATATGCCGACGATTTATTATTATATTCCTCTAGCCAATCGGTTGAGCGAGCTAGCTACGATATCAATTCTGCTTTATCTAATTTGGAGTCATGGTTACAATTAAACGGTTTGGATTTATCCACGTCTAAAAGCGCGGCAGTTTTATTCACCCGGAAGAGAAATATTCCTTCCGTAAATCTCTCTTATAAAGAAGTGCCTATTCCAGTTAAAGATAAATTCAGATATCTAGGTATTATACTTGACTGTAAATTAAGTAGTGTTCCTCATTGTGACTATATTGTTAACAAATGTGAAAATCACCTAAACATGCTTAGATGCCTCTCTGGTGTGTGGTGGGGTGCACATCCCTTTTCTTTGAAACTCATTTACAACGCAATCATCCGAAGCACTCTGGATTATGGAATGTTCGTTCTAGAACCTGGTAGTGTTATGGCTTTTAAAAAGTTGGATCGCATCCAGTCCAAAGCATTACGCATTATTTCTGGTGCCATGAAGTCTAGTCCCATTAATGCGCTCCAAGTTGAATGCGGGGATGCTCCTTTGTACCTTAGAAGACAATTCCTATCTGACAAATATTTGTTCCGAATTCTCCAATTCTCAACTCATCCTCTCATTCCTAAACTGGACTCTTTAGTGTCGCAGATTGAATCTTCTGACTATTGGTCCCATAAACGAGCTCCCTGTTTAGTTTTAAGTTATAAAAAATTCCTTTCACTTTCTTCTCCAATTCATCGTTCCAATAAGCTTCCCCAGTTTAGCAGTAGTTATGAGAGTTTACATTTCAGGCCGATCATAAAATATAACTGTGTAAGTAAATCAGATCCCAATTGTAATCTAAGTTTTAATAGTTTTCTGGCTGAACACATAGAATACCATCATATATTTACAGATGCTGCCAAGCATTCTCGAATGAGTTGTGTTGGGATAGGTACTTTCCATTCTCAATACAACATCGTTCAAAAAATAAAACTGCCTCCGGAGACTTCTGTTTTTACGGGGGAATGTTTCGGCATTTTAAAAGCCATAGAATATGCTCGTGTTTTAAAGTTAAAAAAAACTATAATTTTTACGGATTCTCAAAGTGCTCTTCTAGCCATCAATAAATCTCCTTTCGAACACAAGACACAGTCACCTATAATATATTTAATAAGAGATTTTGCGTCCAGGTCCATATCTGAGGGTAATACACTACAATTTGCGTGGGTTCCAGCCCACGCTGGAATCCATGGCAATGAAGTTGCTGATAAACTTGCCGGTGCTGCGGTGCAGTGTGGGGACATAGTTCCTTATACAAATTTTAGCTATGACCTCATGTCGTTACCAAAAACTTTTCTACGGGACACATGGAAGGTAGCTTGGGACATGGGAAGCAAATTGAAGGGCCGCTATTTTCCTTATATTCAACCCGACGTTCCGGTTAAACCGTGGTTCGGTAGCGCAAAGTTTAGCAAGTTGGAGACCTCCGTTATTATACGGATGAGACTAGGTCATGTTTGCTCTCCTGCCCATCTTGCCAAACTTCATATAATAAACGATCCCATTTGCTTGTGTGGCACAGATGAAGGCGACTTAGATCACATTTTTTTCTCCTGTCCCTTATATGACCGTTCTTCCTTTCTCAGTAACCTCTTATCTCTCCATATTCCTTTTCCTACCTCAATACTTTCTTTGCTTTGTACAAATAGCTTTCCTGTATATAAATGTATAGTCGCATTCATTACTTTAAATAATATTAAATTGTAATTTTTTGTCATTGTAATTTACTCATTATTTATTATGTTACTCTTGATATAATTATACTGATCCTATCCATTTAGCCGTCCTATTCCAAATCCTGTTAAAATGAATTTATTAATTTTGTTTCCCTACCTTTTAATTTGAATAAAAATAAACTAAACGTGACATTGGCTAAATGCACAAACCGTGCGAAGCCACAAACCAAAAAAAAAAAAAAAAAAATAAAAAAAAAAAAAAAAAAAATGCAGATAGCCTTGTAACGGATTTATGTTTTCTTCCGGAAACTTGATGCTGAATTTTTAAGGGTGGTCGGCGCGATTTTTTAAGTTTGGAATAATGTTGGGTTCCTATTAGCATAACACTGGCTGTGAATAAGGAGGTTGAGGAGCGAAAAAGAGTGCGGTATAAAATGAAAATAGGGGGCGTTGTTTGGTGAAGGGAACGAAATCTGAATCAAGCTACAGTCGAAAGAACTGTGGTTAGGTTAGGTGACCGGGTTCATCATCATGCCTTTGGATAACTGCTCGATTTTGTTGCATAAAGCATCTCATCTCATCATAATCATTCGATACGCTTCCGTACCGAACCGAACATCAATCAATGTTATCCTATACATAAACGCTGTTCACAAATTCAAAACCCCAATTTTGTCAGTTTCAATCGATTAGACGTTCGCTATTCTTCCGATTCTGATTGTCAACCTGCCTGCCAAGCGTGGCGATGGTAAGCCCCCTCCATGGGGAAGGCTGAAATGATAATGGTTCTTCCGACAGCTGTTTGCTGTCGATGGAAAAGCAAATCAGTTTTTCGAAATGGGTCATTTTCCATGCGATAGATTTTCGAATGCTCGTGAATAACTAAGAAATTCGATTTTCGTTTGTTTTTTTAATCCTAGTGACTTATCTGACATTTCAAATCTTTTGTGTTTGCTGTAGGAGTTTGACATTAGTTTGACATTAACTACATCAGTCAGATTAGTCTCTGGGATGAAAAAACGATAACTACCTACATTATTGAATTCGGTTATGGTAGGAAGACTCCTACTTTTGGACTACTTTGATACCAAAATCTGAAAAGCCTTTCGTCCGGTAGAATTCAAATGGCATTCATGGATGTAGGCCCTTCTAATGCAACCGTGTATCGTATATAACGAATTCAAGCGCGGTCGACTAACTAAAGAAGTGGTCGCCCTTTGACGGCTGTTACGGAAGAAAACGTGCTAGCAGTCCATGACAATAGGCGAGTTACATATCAAGAGATTCAGCACATACTGCAGGTTGGATCGGGAAGCCTTTACGAAATTCTACACGTGCATCTTCGCGTGAGGAGGATAGTTTCACGCTGGGTGCCGCACAACCTCACCGATGCTCAGAAGCAGGCCCGGGTGGAATGGAACCGTGATATGATAAACAAATTTAAAGCAGGCTCGTCTCGGCGTGTTTACGACATCGTTACAGGTGATGAGTCTTGGATTTATCAATACGATCCAGAAACGAAGCGCCTGTCGACGGTTCGGGTGCTTTAAAACGAATCAACGCCTACCAAAGTGAAGCGATCTAGAAGCGGAGGGATGGTTTTGATCGCGAGCTTTTTCAATTTGACTGGCTACTTGGTGTCATTTCCTTTACGGAACCAAAGAAGCATAAACGCTGAATATGTGGCTGAATGGTATACTACCAAATTCTTGGCAGAAGTTTTCTCTGTTGTGAGCAACAAGCGACCAAACACATGGGCTCCGCGGGCTACTGCTCCACCACGACCACGCGCCTTCGTACACCGCGCTCAGAACAGCAGCTCCTGGACAGCACGCCGGTCAAACTCCTGGGTCACCCTCCCTACAGCACTGACCTAGCGCCGTGTGACTTCTTTTTATTCCCGGAAATAAAAAAATCAGCTCAAAGGGATTCAATTTTCGTCGCCAGAAGATGCGCTGTCAGCGTTCGAGCAGGCTGTAAACGAGGTGTCTGCGGCGGACTGGAGAAAGTGTTTCGAAAACTGATTCAGACGCATGAAACTTTGTGTAGAGGCTAGTGGAGAGTACTTTGAAAAGATTTAATGAAAAAATATTTACTTATGTGGGTGTAATTATTTTTTTACTTTATAAGTTCACCTCTGGCCAACCCTTCGAGGAAATAAGGCGTTATATAAGTTAATAATATTATGGTTATAATTACATGTCAGAACGATGTTAATTAAGACTCTTAACCAAAAATATAATATAGTTTGTGTGGTTGTGAGGTTGTAGGGGTTTTTTTTTGGGTGGGAAGTCATCAAATTACTTCTCCCGCTCTGGCTGGAGCAGGAGGGCGTGTCAGACTTTTACTGACTAAAACCCACCCGTGTTCCCTCAGTTGTAGGGGGTAATCTCTGGATCTACTGAACCGATTTTGAAAATTCTTATACCAATAGAAAGCCATGTTATTTATGAGTGTCATAGGCTATATATTAATCCGAAAAATAAAATGATTTTTCCCTGGTAGTCGGATTTGCAAAGTAAGTCGGAGAAAAACGGTCGAACGAAAAAAAAATAGGGATCCCGCCCATGCGAAGTCGGGACGGGCAGCTAGTCGCTTATAAAATTAGAATGATGAAAACAAAACACCTAGTAATATCAACATGCATAAAGTAGGCCCTAGTACCAACCCCTTTACAAAATGTTTAATATTCAACGAATTATTTTGAAAGAGCCGGACGTTACCGTTAACCTCGGCTCTTGAGTGTTTTACTTAATTTGAATTGATGACTTGTTGCCAAGGGGCTGAATGGCGACCACCATAATTATTCGGATTTCGGAAATGGAGTGATTGTTAATTGATTCTGGGAAGAAGATTACCACAACATATAAGTAACTTAAAATAGAATAGAATTTATTTGCAAATATGGGTCATACATAAATAGTTGTAGGTATCACAATACAGAGTTCTGCCATATTTCACCATTCGGCATTCAAACATTTTCATTAGGTATTTAAGATTGTTAAATTCGAATAATACATCAGCAAGCATTGACGTAAAAATGCAAATAAAATCGTATAAAATTAGATATTAAATACCTATTTAATAATAAATAATCCATCACTGGATGCAGTTTAGCATTTGGAATTTTATGGTATATTTTTAATTATAATTATAATTGTAATTGAAGGGATAAACTGGTTTTAAAGATAATTAAGAGGTGACTTTGATGATTTTTTTGATGCATTAAAGTATGTTTAATTATGTTTTAAGTTCCATCACACTATGCAAAAAAGATTTAAAAGTATCATATATTTTTTTGCTTTCAAAATTATTTACGGTTAAAGAGATACACTGGTGTAAAAAACCACCTTATTGAGCGATTTCAAGAAATCACCGCCTTAATAATTAGACACAAGAAAGCTTGTAGGTAAGTAATTACACCCGCACGGGTCGATCGATTAAGGTACCGGTTGGTCCATGAATCGGTGACTATCTTGACATATCAAGACCTCTCCGTGCCTCGGAAATCACGTTAGGCCGTTGGTCCCAGCTCTCATTCGTACCTAGAGTTTTGACAGTCGTTACGGGTAGTCAGAAGGCCGAAAGTCTGACAGTCAGTCTTACGAAGGGGTATCGGATTACCCAGTAACTGGGTCGTGGAAATCATGCAGTCGCTCAATGTAAAATACTGGTATTCAGATGCATCCGGTTAGACTTGAAGCCGATCTCAACTTATTTGGGAAAATACTAAGTCAATTCATTCAAGATTTATTTTCAGCCAGATTTCAGTTTCCTTCAACTAAGATTTGGTTTTCTTATAGGAAAATATACCATAATATTATTATGACCATTTTCCTGTCCCATGACCCAATTTCACGAGAAGTTCCACTGTCATCTGAACCACAAAACAACCCTTAGGGAAAACGGGACGTCACAGTGAATAACTGCCAAACTTTCACAAAACTTCAGAACAACCGTCCGAAGACAACAAACAATATATAGAAGCTATCTTTGTTAAAGTATCTACAAGCATTTTCCCGTGAAAGAGCACTTTATGAAGACACTTCATATGTATAGAAAAAACTGCCCAAGTGCGAGACCCGTTTCGTGGGAGACACGTTTAATTTTTAACTTTGTTTTTATTATTATTATCTATATAATACCTTTAAACGAGCAATTCTTGTATACAGGAAAAGTTTTTATCCAGTGCGCAAACTGTAACCATGAATTAATCATATCATTCTAGACCCCCCGTTATAAAAAAATAAAACAGCTGTTCCATACATTTGACCACATAGGTATTGCACTTTTTTATGAATGAGCTGATTTTTTTTGTCTACGCTAGTGTTCTAGGATCTTGTGCTGAATTGATTCTTAGAGTTTGCGTGTCGATATCCCTGCCACCATGCCACCTGCCATGTAGGTATACGTTCGTACGTTGTTCTTAGTAACACATATCCGTCGCCTCGCCAGCTAACTTTTAAAACTCCCAACTTGTAACAGTTTCGCGTCCATTTTTGTTATGCAAAAGCGAACAAACTACGTAGGTATGTAAAACTTAGCTGTTGAAACTTAGCAGTGCTAGTATCGCTTTTAAAGAAACACAAATAGCTTGAAAAACTATGCAGCTTGCTAACTTTCAACAATGAGATGCGTTAAAGGAGTTTGGGTGTAACTCCACATTCACTCGGACTGAATTTTTTTTACGTCTTTGGTTTCATCGAGAGATGAGCTAAGCTTAGCGATTTCCTCATTGGTCACAAGCGCTATTGCCATACCATGAGGTCCTGAGTTCAATTTGGAATTTCTTCGTAGGGAGTCTCGATTTGTGTCTGGTTGATGGCAATATGATGGTCGGAGCTCGGAGGCAGCTGATCGGTATATGCAAATGTTATGCGGTGAATCATGGGCTCAAATATAATGTCACAAAGAGCGAACTAATAGTTTTCAAAGCAGGCAGCGTGACATATTCGTGTATTCCTCATGTCCCACTGTTCAGAGAATCTCTGCGAAGAGTGGACAAGTTTAAATATCTCGGCCACTGGGTCACGGAAGACCTTAAAGATAACTGTGACATTGAAAGGGAACGTAGGCCGCTGGTTGTCCGTTGTAACATGCTGGCCTGCACGTTTGCATGATGTACGAGGGCAGTTAAAGTAACGCTTTTCAAAGCTTACTGTGCAGCCTGTGGGTCAACTTCACTCAGCGCGCATACAGCGACCTACGCGTTCAATATAATAATGCACTGAGAGTGCTGCTGTGGCTGCCGTGGCGTTGTAGTGCGTCAGGGATGTTTGCAGATAACAACATTGATGGTTTTGCCGCCATCATTAGAAAGAGATGTGCATCCCTGATGTCACGGGTTCGCGGCAGCACCAACAGTATTCTCAGTGTATTCGCAGATCGGTGGGATTCCCTGCTGTTGCGAAGGTGGATGCAGCTCCACGCTGAATTTGAAGTTTTTAATAGTAATCTGTATGTGTAAAAACACTAGAGGATAGGCAAAATTGGTACTAACCCTATGGACTTTGTCTGAAATAAAAATATTCTATTTTATTTTATTCTAATAGGCTCTCCCCTGTTATATAAGGCTTAAAAATAACTGGCAAAATGTGGGTGTACTCTAGGTGCACTTTTGCGTAGCCTCTTGCAGGTGTAGTGTTATGAGCTAAGCTAATCTGAGGTGGGATGGGTTACTTTCGCTCTGTTATCGTTTCTTGCTTCGTTTGCAGATACAATTCCCATTGAGTTACTGCTTAATTAATCGTCAGAAATATAAATTGGTAGGTTTCGAACCCAATACAATTTTAGGGTACCTTAGAGTGGCGTTACTAGAGTACCAATCCGACAGTTACATCACAGTAGATCGTAAAACGCAGAAAGCGTGATCGTTCGGTGATGTCCACACGCGTCGACCGCCAACAGAAATGTGCGGTGCGCACCCCACCAACTCCATCGAGCGCCACCAGATGGCGCTGGCGTACCGAATACGACTCGATTTCGACCGCGGATTGGTCCGCGTGGTTGTCGGAAATTATCCCATAGGTACGTGCTACCGAGATAAGCAGTAGCCTATGTCCTTCCCCAGGATGCCATCTATCTCCTTCCCAAATTTTCTCGTAATTCGATCAGTGGTTTAGGCGTGAAAAGGGAATATAAAGACAGTTTTACTTTCAAATTTATAATATTGTAGTTCCTATTTCAGTCCAAGACATCGTTCTATTATGTATCTTTATTTATCTATCTATCATTGTTATATTCTTGAATATTACAAATGAAGAATAAGAATATGCGAAATGTGGAAATAGTTGATTTTCTAAGGACTGAACCGTGTCATATTTTCACAATAGTTTTTGAAGTAGGTACTGAAATATCATTGTTGTTTTTAGAATAAAAAAAATATTCTTTATACACGCACCAGGACACATGGCACGCCGTGACCACCCCAGGAACCAAGTAGCACAAGGGCCCCAGACTACCCTGGCACCCTTGGCACCCTTGGTCCCCCTGCGACGGGTCAACGCAGTGGCCCCGCCGCCTACCACTTCTCGGCCGCAGGGGATAGGGAGAGCGGCCAACGCTATACCGACACTACTCTTCCCCTGCGGCCCCACCGCGTCCGCCATCAAACAGTGGCGGCCCCGTCCTGGCCACGGAAGGGAAGAGCGCTACTCAGAAGTACCGCGCACTCCTCCGCCGCAGCCTGTAACCCTCAGCCGCGATGCCGCCATTATAATTATTTTAGTAAGTAAGAGTATAATTGTGCATGCAAGCAAATAATAAGTGACAAGGTCACAATAGTAATAGTCTAAGATATTTTGCATGTATAATGTTTTTGTGACTTCGTTGTTGGAGTGCCCTAACAAATAAATAAATAAATTACCTACGTGGCAGGTATTCTGTTTTTACTGCTGAGGGATGCGTATTTTCTTACGTTTTTCGCAATTTGGGCAGTGTCAGGTTGTATAATATGTTGAACAAAATAAATGATTCGTGACCGTAACACGTACTCACGGCTACGTGACACATCAAGCTATACATTACCAATATAAGCTGATCTCGCATTGTATAGGATTTCCGTATAGTGCGACATCGGCGTAAACTGGCTTGATGTGTACATATGTATTTACAGAATTAAAAACATCTAAACAACCCTCTAAATTCATTTAATCCAGTTGAATGAGTATTTCATTTAAAAGTTATTCAATGGAAAAACCGTAGGCAATTTTAACTTCGCGTATCCTACAAATCAATATCTACCTCTAAGCTATAGTAGATTTTGAATTATTCATTCAGTGCTACACGCTTCAGTGAAAGAAAGGAATTGAATTGTAATTGATTAATTAAAATGCATCCCATGGCAGTATTTATCTATTTTTAACTCGTCAACGTACCGCACTGCTGGTGTAGTGGTATCATGCAAGATTCCCATTCTTGCGACCCGGGTTCGATTCCCGGGCAGTGCACGCTCTTTTTGTTTATTTTTTTCCCATTTTTATTTTAATCAAACGAGACTCCCGGGGCGATGGTCGCTGGAACTGGTTATTTTCTCTGTCCAGTTTGTAATCTCAAATTCTTGGGCGCCATTTTAGTCGTTTGGCGGCAAATCCCGGCTGAGCCGCGCGTTATTAGCGGACAACAGTTGTGAATGGTGTGATATCCTATAATATGCTCGGCTTTAATCTCGGTGCTACCTAAAATTGGGGTGACAAGATCTGTGAAGGTTTTGTAGACTGAGTAAAAAGGAAATATTGGCTTTTCTTCTAGTGTAATATGGATCTTTTTTGAGGGTTCTGTAACTTACCCAGCAGCCCATTCAGTGGTCGTAGGTTCGGACTCAAACTTGCGCTTTTCTTTGTGTAAGTTGTTTCATCACCATTGCTCACAAACCGGTGAAAGAAAACATCGTGAGGGAACCGGCATTGTCTTGAAATATTCGAAGATATGTGACATCTACCTACTCGCTCTGGGCCCGCGTGGTGGATTACGGCCTACTGCCGCTCACCGAGAGGAGGCCTGTCAGTGAGAACAATATAGGCTGATGCAGGTTTTCCTAGTGCAGATACCAGTCTCCCACAAAGGTTTTATTCACATATGTAATCTTCATATATTTAAGGTGCCTTTGTGGAAGAGAAAAAAAATGTTTATTATGTTATGTTATGTTATGTTATGTTATTATGTACCTACACAAAGGTTACCAACGGGACACTATTACTAAGCGTCCGCTGTCTATCCATCCGTCCGTCTGTCACATCTCGACTCTCTTGGCTGTATCTTTAGAACCGTAAAACACACGATAAGTTTTTATCCAGTGCGCAAACTATAACCATGAATTCATGAATTTTTCGTCGGTTATACAAAAAAGAATCAGCTGTTTCATAGAAAAATGCAATACCTACGCGGTCAAAATGTATGGAACAGCTGATTTTTTAGACATTTGAAATATTCTCATACTGCGTACTACTACAGCCACTATACCTACAAAATACCTGAACTTTAAAAGTTTCCAGAGCAACGAATAGCTGAATAAATTCAAAGATTCCCTAAACTGTTCAACATATCAGATAAAAATCACATTTACATTCGCAACAAAACGAAACAGACCAGTCTCAGATAGCATCAACATTGTGGGGACCCTAACATCGGATGCTTATTTGTACGGACCCCGGATGGCCCCTACTGGACTCGTTTCTGTGATAACCTGGCATTTTCTCCTGATTTTATATTTGTTTTTCTTGCTGATCCCTACTTTTGGCTCACGGAGGTCGCTGTTTACTTATTTAAAATATCATTTGTATGAAGGGTTCGTTGTGTTGGACTAGATTTAGAGTATCAGCATTTTTGGGAGCTGTTTAATGGAATAAATTGTAGAGATTGAATAAATTTTTGGGGTCTATACATATAGCATTTGGCCGAAATTTGGCTGGGGTATTTTTTATGGGCCTAAAGTTAGTGTCAGTGTCAGGGCAGGCAGACAAATTTGTTCGAGTATATGAAGCAATGGTATACTGACAGTCAAAATTGACTTTACCAACTGTACACCAAACCAAAAAAATTCTTAGCCTGAGTAGAAATAACCTTAGAATAATCATAGGAACAATTACGGGCCATAACTTTTTAACAAACATCTTTATTAAATAATATAGGCGCCACAGACAGCCCGCTTTGCAGGGGCTGCCTTGACGCCGAGGAATCAGCCGCTCACGTCATCCTGGGATGTGAGGCCGTGGCTTCTCAACGTGAACAAATCCTCGGAACAGTGAGGTCGCCCCGCGAATTCTGTGAAGCTCTCAGGAAGCTTCTGTGCTTTTGGGCGGAGCTAGGCTGGCTTTGTTAGCCAGAATCCCCACGCACAACGGACCGAATGGGAGTCTACGTGCAGAAAAGGGAGTCCCATCATCATCATCAATGGTATACTGACCTTATAGGTGATGTTCTTCAGAAAGGTAAGGTGCTTAGTACTCGGAACTGGCATACGTATGGCCAGAGGCCCTAGTGTAAGATTCATTTTGAAATAAATAATTTAATTACTTAATTAATAATTAATAATATTGTGTACCTACATTTGTGTAGAGATTTGCCTATCAAGCTAGCACTAGCATCTTACTTTAATATTTGCATGCCAATTTATGGCGAAATGTGTCATATATCGCACTATCAATTTATGTACAGACTGCATTTGCATGAGCTACCCCAATCTGTCAAATTTCTTTGATAGATTTTTATCTTTGTTACACAAACATAAGGTTCATGTTCAATTGGGAAAATTTGACAGTATGGGGTAGCTTGATGTGCTGGCGTCTGTACCAACCACATTTTGTACCTACCGCATTTACTGCAAATAAATAACTTTGACTTTGAAAAATGTTACCATCTCGATCAAACGCATCGAGCGCTCGTTCGTTAAAAGAAAATCACACTAGGGCCTCACAGATCGTATGAACGTAAGCGAGGCAAAAGGAGTATGTGAAGTAAGTATCGTAACAGGTGGCGTCCTGTAGTATCTGCCTACGACCATTGGATTTATGCGTAATTTTATATGAATGTATGAAGCAATGGATAAATGATTTTATTTCTGTAAGTAGGTTTGTACAAAAACTTTTACACGTCAAACATATTTTTTAAACTAGCTGAGGCCGGCGTTTCCTATCTGACTACTCTGAGAAGCAAGGCCGAAACAGAAGGTCACAGTCTCTTTTAAAGTCCAGACATAATCTTGGTCAGATCATGTGAAGACTACGTGGATTGGTGTCTGAAATGGTCTTTTGAGGAAAGAACCACACAGATTGAGTGGACCTGTCCAATCAGTGCACGCATTTATCAGTAATCATGCAGCTCAACTAAGAACTTGATGAGCTCAATGATCCGACAAACAATACCAAAGAATTAGCAATATCCTTCAAAATCATTCAGATAGTGATTAATAGCGTGTTACACAATTATCGTACCGGTATCCTCACTACGTTACTCTGTACCGTTACTCGGACCTCTCATTAAAATTCATCAAGTAGTTCTCGCATGATAAGATTACAGAAACAGTTTCAACAACTTTTCCTTAACTTTTAATTAGGAAACCTGACGATTTATGTACTGTGGGTTTGTTCAAACTGGCTCTTTTCCTAGTTATGAACTGTGTTTTTATTTTGAGGGTGGTTAGTCATCAAATAACTTCTCCCGTTCTGGGCGGAGCGGGAGGGCGTGTCAGACTTTTACTGACTAAAAGAGTAAAACCCACCCGTGTTCCTTTAGTTGCCTGTGTGAACAACCCGCACCCCTGGCAGGCATCGGCCCTTGCGGACCCCACCAGTTGGTGCTGACATCTCTTTGAGGCGCGCGTGGAACACAACGCGCCGTCGACCCGGGCTTGGTCCTTACCGGACAGCAAGCTACCCATTATTCGCTGTCACTAGAATATTGACCATTAATTAAAATAATAATTGCCTAGCTGACAGCAATATGACTATACATGACTATACACCTACAGATACATACATAAAACATACACACATGTACCTATACCCATACCCAAATACATAACAATAAAGACTTCTCCAATCATGTAACTTATGTAATTAATATAACTGTACTATGATTTACTACCTATACAGTATGTAATCAATCTGCTTAACTACATAATTATGTGACTTTTTACTGGAACCTTGTGGGAATCTGTTTCTAAGGTTGAGGAAAACTATCTGCTCGTGATACAGTTATATACTAGTACGAGGGGATAGGGCGAATCAGTCCGAAGACAACCAAGCTATCGTTGCAATCTAGCATCTCACATTCTACAACTGTTGTCTAAATTTTACTTTCGAAATTATTTTAAGCGATTCTTCTTTTTTGGTGTTTATTATTAAGTTTCTCTGTATGGTTGTCTTTTATTCGTAAATAAAGATTATTATGATAACAAAAAAAACCCCTGTCTTGACCAAAACGAAAAATGCGAAATGTGGGTACCACAAGTGTGCCTTAACTACCTTACCCTTCGCGGAATACATGCAATATTATAGGTAATATTGACAAATTAATAAAATTGATGAAATTTTTGTCATGTTTTTGCGACGAAAACTTAATCTCTCGATAAAATTGCATTCAGGAAATACTTATCGTTGATTTTGACAAATATTTCAGCAATCGAGTTGATCGATACGGTTAAGCTACGTTCGCCGCCGTTGGTCCGTGGATGGGGTTACTATTTAATGATTTTAATAAATATATGCTTTCTTTCTTTAGAGTCTCCTCAATTTATCTCCTACTGACGGTACTGAATTACCGCGGAACGAGTTCTCAGAATAAAATGGCACTGTCTCAAAAACTAGACACACCAGAAAATAAGGGATCATTATTCAGAAATACCTCTCATATATCACGTCTTCCATCCCCCGTTGAGGGTACGTACAGTTACAGCCAAAATATGTTCGTCACCTTCAGGTTGGGCGCCAGTTTAATACCCCACGGTGTTATGAAACATTACCTAATCGTATTCAAAGTTTTCTCTATCGCTTTCTGTCTAGTTTGTTTGCTCATCGCACGATACAACAGGCTTTAGCGACTCAGCAATATTTATATTTCATCTTTATGTCAATACTTACGATATGCAAGTAACGAAAATGAAATGGCTGGACCAATATTGACGGGACTTTCACTGGCAGATAGTTGTCTCGGTAGCACGTTCCCATAAATGGTTAAGGATGCTATTTTGATCTTTGTTATTGACAAATCTCGTTTCTTATGAAATAGGTTGCTCAGTTTACTTGAGTCCTGACTCGATAAAGGAAAGAATTTAAAAACACTGACAAGGATTTATAAGACTTGACTGTACAAGTATAATTTCACACCGCGTCGCCACCGCCCTCTGGCGTCACATGCGTAAAACAAAACGTTCAACATGGCGGCGTAATATCATGTGACAAAGACTGATGAATTGACTATTACGTTGTTAATTTGTGGGTAATGGAGTGTTGTTACAAATTGGAGGGCTGTGTATGGGTGGGTGTTTACAGAGTGGCAGTGACGCCGTCGCGCAACCTGGTGCCATGGATTTCTGATACTTATTCTGAACCTGAAAACTAAAAAAAATGTTATCTCTGCCATACTTCGGACTTGACATGACCTCGGATTTGTACTGTCTTTGAAACAGCTTTTTCATTAAATAACAAAAGATAAATTTCTACGCTAGGGCGTCTAGAATCATGTGCTGAATTCATGGTTTCAGTTGGGGGTCGATGTCACCCATGTACTGTACCGGTGATTGATATTTCATTAAATAGTCATTTGCAAATTCATGAATTTGTAAATACACACTTCTTACGGTCGCGAATCACATTTTGTTCAACATACAACTTGACACTGGCTCGCAAATTGCATAAAAACGCAAGAACAGGCCCCCTTAAGTGTTAATTTGTGGGTGTGCTTTCTGATATTTCTTTCCCCGTTTCTACACAATCCATTTTCTTTCTCTTTTTTATTTTTTCTATTATCTTTAGAAACAAAGCTACAACACTATACGAGTCTAGCTTATCCTTATTTGAACCCGACTTAGTTCTAAAACAGTTCAAATTCTAGACGTTTTCTATGCAAATACTAAACTTGGTAAATACTAACACAAAGCCATCTGTACAATGCTTAAAGCGCTGACACAAGTCAGGTCCCTAAACGAATTTAGAAACGGAATATTTAGAATTTTCCTCTCCAGACATTGAACGGTTTGGAGCTGATTTGAATTGAAAACTTGTAAAGTATAAAGGGATAGAATAAATATATAGAATATAGGATGGATCTATTGTATTTACAGCAGGTTTTCATGCAGTTTTTGTGTGGTTTTAACTTGGTTTACTACTAACTTACTACTCTTTCGGTAAACGTACGTATTATGTAAAAATAAAAATATGACCGTGAAAATAAAGTGAGATTGTTAAAGTCTGCTGTCAATAGTGTCAAACCAAGCATCAGGTGGAATGACAGATTACTTCACCTTAGATTTGACGGTGACATATTTACAGATAATAAAAATAAAATAGACCGGCTGAAGTATTGTTTAGTGCCTACATGAGTACCTACCTGAAGTATTGTCGAAGTATCGTTCAAACTGCCTCGTGGGTCTAGTGGTTGCAAGCGCTTCTGCTGAAAATGAGGTGCTAAGTTCGGTTCCTGGGTCGGGCTAAGTGTCATTGATTTTTTTCAGTAGTAGCTCGGAGTTGAATTTGTCCCCGATTGAAGGCTAAAAGGCTCGCCTCCTTTACATGGAACTTAAATAATATGATTGGCGACATGTGGGCGTACTATATATACATCTTTGCGTCACCCTTCGGCGATAACAGCCAACAGGTGTGCTGATTTGTTATATTTTGTACCTAAACATGTATTCTTTAGGATAGATCAGGAAAAATCTGTAAATTGTGTTCATATCTCAAAAACGAATGTAAATCATTGTGTTGCGGCGAAATATTGAAACTGGAAAATCGCAACTTTCATTATTCACAGTCTGATTAAGTAATTGAAATTTCACACTTCAGGCAGCAGTCAGCCACTGAATAAATTTTATTAACCCGAAAAATAAACTGAACCCAAAACTGTATGCCCAGAACTCGCCCAAAAATGTCTAAACTTGTGAATTATGTTTTTACCGGTTTTTGCGTAATTTTTATCCGTTTTTTTGCGATGCGTTGTTAATTTATGTGACAGAACATTTCGGGGTAAGGACCCGAGAAAAAGGAAAGGATGTGCTCGAATACGTTTGCTTATTTTGTTAAAAATAATGAGTTCCGCGCGCAAAAATGGCGGGTATGAGCTGAAGAATTTTTTCATGTAGCTTTTTCTGTAGAGACCATTACTACGAGGTTTTTTTGTTTTGAGAATATTAATGAAATGGATGTCGTTTCGCTTATTAATATTGGTAGTGTTGAGTACGTTAATAAAACCTGATTTGGTTTCGTTGCTACCATTTTCTGATAGGGTACTTTAGACGATGATAAACTTTATGGCGTTTCCATGAAACCTCCGGGAGTAGTTTATAGGTCAACTAACTTTTGCCAGTGGTTTCGCCCTCGTGGTGGTCAGTGTATTATACCTATAAACCTTCCTCTGGAATCGCTTTGTCTATTAATGAAAACCGAATTAAAATCCATTGTTTAAAAAAGTCATTGTAGATACAAACACTAAAAGCGACTCTGTTTTATACTATGTAAAGATAGTATAAGGCCCCGAAGGCCTTGACCTTGCGAAAGCCGCAGGAATCCGCTGGATGAGGGAAGCAAAACGGTCGAAGGGGCGGAGCTTGGGGGAGGCCTATGTCCAGCAGTGGACGTCTTTCGGCTGAAATGATGATGATGGTGATGATGATGGTGATGATGATAAGGCCTCAACACCTGAACGACAACACGTGGATGGGCCCTAATTTGTATGAAAATTACTTGAACGTCAAAATCGACCGAGTGGGCGATACCGACCACATCCAGGCCACGTAGCAGTCACAACGATCTGTCTCATCTGTTTGTCTGCAAACATTAGCCACAATAGATGAGTACCTAAATACAGTTTTGTTAAGCGGTTAAAATACCTGTTTATTGATTAAGGTGAAAGCTCCAGGGTAGATCGCGAAAATCCGCGAAATTCAAACTTGTTTTCGCTTATTGCAATTTACAGATAAATTTAGAAAATGTGATTCGCGACCGTAACGTACCTATGTATTTACACTTTACAGAATTAGTTATAATCATTAAAATTATCAATATAACCCTCAAAGTTCATTCGATTCCATTGAATGACTATTTCATGAGAAAGTCATTCTGAACTGCAAATTCTGGAGCTTCCACTTTTAATAGGTACCTAGTTTACTTCATACAAATTATAGAGCGTGTGGGTAACCAAAAGTAATATACAAGGTGTAACTTAAATAACGCACAACCTCTTAAGGGGTCATTGTACTCATCATTATCAACAACTTTTACTATGGGACCAAACCTGAAATCGTAAAAAAAAAATCAGCTGTTCCCTATATTTTGACGATTTATGCGAATACAAGTGTATGGAACAGCTGATTTTGTTTCGCGATTTCAGGTTTGGTCCCATAGTAAAAGTTGTTGATAATGATGAGCACAATTACCCCTTAACAGGTTGTGCGCTATTTAAGTTACATCTTGTATATACCAATTTAACATAGTCAATGACTAACTACCAAAGTATCAACCATGCAGTCAAACCGCGGCCATGTTTCCTCCCTGATTTCGCGCCAACTAGAGAATTGCCTCAACTCCACAGACAACACAGTTCACGATTTATGCGCCCACTTGTTTTGTCTTTGGTTAAACTACACCAAAGAGATTGTATATCTTCTGTTTAAATGTTATCCTGAGTGTAGTTTGCTGTTCGTAATGTGTTGGTAGTATGTTAAAGTCTTTTACGTCCCAAGTTATTCTGGATAGTTCTGACTTGTGATTAAGATAAATGATTTGGATATGCGAATGTGGTAGATCTACTCTTAGGTCCTTATTATAGAACCTCCCTCAAGACTCAAGCATAACTTAAATCCAGTTTAAAGGTCCGAAAGTATTTACATAATTTCAAAGCTAAGTCTTATATGTTTATAAAAAATAAAAGAATCATGGGGCATCAAAAATTCGTCCGCATCGTTGTCAACAGGCAAGATGCCTAAAACGCTGGCAGCATTGCCACGTTGTATGGCAATGCTGATTCTTAGGCCAAAGTATAGGCCTGACCTCTGGTCACGTGAAGAGTCACCAGCCGCTTGGCAATGTCTCGAAATACTATGTGGGCACTTAGACTCCATGGCCCTTTCTTGAAAACGCTCAAAAAGAGGGATCTTTAAACAAGTTACTATCTTTAAGATTTAAGTTATACTCATACATTGTTTTTGGGGGGGCCTGGTAATCTGTGTGACAGGTTTTCCTAGTGCAGATACCAGTCTCCCACAAAGGTTTTATTCACATATGTAATCTTCATATATTTAAGGTGCCTTTGTGGAAGAGAAAATAAATGTTTATTATTATTATAAGTGTATCTCTTTAACAGTAAATCATTTTGAAAGCAAAAAAAAATTGATATTTTCAAGTCTTTTTTGCATAAAGTGATGGAACTCAAAACATAATTATACATACTTTAATGCATCAAAAAAATCATCAAAGTCACCTCTAAATTATCTTTAAAACTAGTTTATCTATTTAATAACAATTATAATTATAATTAAAAATATACCATAAAATTCCAAATACCAAACTGCATCCAGTGATGGATTATTTATTATTAAATAGTTAATAACTAATTTTATACGAATTTATTTGCATTTTTACGACAATGCTTGCTCATTTATTATTCGAATTTATTACAACAGATTTTATCCCCTATCAGATTGCAATAAGAACTATTATCGCTCATAACGACAATATCTAAAGTTACCAGGGCTTTAAATAAAGTTTTGTGTAATGAATCTTGAGTGAACAGTGAATGAAAAACGCCGTACTTTTTAATATGGGTTTCAGTGTTTGAATAAAGAGTACCTAGTCAAACAGTAATGGAGAATATTTTAACAGTGAATGAAAAACGCCGTACTTTTTTAAATAGTTTCCTAACTTGATCCCTCCTTATTCCTAAAATCCAGCAGGATGTTAAGGAATTCTTGCAGCGCATGTTTTTCAAGTGGTTCTGCCTAGGTCCTCATTAAAGTTTCAACACGCCCCGTTTGAATATTCATTCATGTCACTCGTCTATCTTGCTGGTACTGTGACGCGTTTTAGATCGTCCTGCCGTTAGGCTTCGTTTGTTGTACACTGCCTGTTTTTGATACTGGTGGTTGAAGATTGGTGGTAGTGAAGCTTCGTCGAAGAAACTGGGAAGTTATAACACCCGCATATCTGCCGCCAATCCTCATTTGCATGGCATTTTTCGATCTATTAGTGGGGTCAGTTTCCAGTCTAACCGGATGCAGATGAATACCAGTGATTGACTTAGAGCGATGCCTATCTTTTTTTTTTTTTTAATTGTTGCCTCACTCATTAGGAATTTCTCCTGTATTGTGGGGCGTTTACAAACATTTAAACTCACATACACAAACAGCTAGACCCGCAACAACTACATGCAGGTCATACAAATATTTGTTCCCTGCGGGAATCGAAATCGAACCCGCGACACGCAGCGCAGCAGTCAATCGCTTAACCACTGCGCCAACCGTGCCATCGTGCCGTGTCGTCTAATCTCCACAGCCCAGTATCTCGGTTACAAGGTAAGACTGGTTCTCCGACTCTCGGGCTTCTGAAGAATCGAATATGGAGTCTAAAAGCAACCGACTTCCGGAAAAACACTACAAAGTGAAAAATAACTTTAATTTCGGAAGTCGGTGACTTTAGATATGTATTTTATTTTTTTGTCACCGTCTTCCGAAATTAAAGTTATTATTCACTTTGTAGTGTTTTTCTGGAAGTCGGTTGTTTTTTTTTTTAAGTTTTTTTTTTTCACTTTTTAGTTATAGTA
Source organism: Antitype chi (assembly GCA_947359405.1). NCBI lineage: Eukaryota > Metazoa > Arthropoda > Insecta > Lepidoptera > Noctuidae > Antitype > Antitype chi. The sequence continues at coordinate 3,089,186 of OX375826.1, forward strand.
TCTACCCCGCGCCAATTCGAAATTTCATCATCCTTGGTCAAAACAATGCATATTTATGCGATCGCAGCAATCGCGGTTGATTCGCTGTAATTTTTTGAAGAGTTCCGTTGTCTGTGTCCGAAACGCATCATCAGATCTATATATGAAATTTAAATGGGACCATTTCGAAATTAACTCCTTTCAAATAAAAAAAGAATTTTGCAAATTCGTCTATAAATGACGGAGTTATGACCGAAACTAAAAAAAATAATTATAAACATGTCGAATTGATAACCTCCTTCTTTTTGAAGTCTATTAAAAAGAGCTGGATGCATAATGCATCAGACTCTAAGAAAGTGCTACGGAATTGTGTAAAAGTGCAAAATGACACTATTCTTAGTTATAACGTAATCTACCACGTAAAATATTAAGTTAGAATTAAATTGCTAATTAGTTTATTAAGCTAGATTGTAATAAATTACTAAGAACTTCAGTTCTTAGAAAGAAAAAAAATGCATGAAATACTTTTTAAATTTTTATATCTATGGACTATGGGTATTGCAATAGTTGGCTGACGCCTATAATTCGTAATATAATTCGACGCATCGCGCGCTCGTGTTATTTCTTCGTTTACGCATAGCCTTCATCAGTCTTTTTGATTTTTACTCGGCTCCTAAGGGTCGCAGTGAGATGTTCGATAATCTTCCTCAAGAATTAGGCTATCAAATGCAGTAATATTTTTTCATAACCGACTGGTACATGCAGATTCAAACAAAGCGCGTTCAAACAAAAAAAACAAACCCTTTCGCCTATTATATTAGTAAAGATAGACATCGACTGATTTTTATTAGACTTATAGGCAGAAGTTAACCAATGGTCAGCCATCTGTAAGTACTGATTTAGCCCATTTTATATCAATCTCTTCTTCCGACCGACCTATCTTGATTTTATCGCAGCCGGCAATGGAAGACGAATTTTGTTTATTCTTAATCCTATCGACGGCGACGTATTCAAACAGTTCGTTATATTCATGGCTTAGGTCCAGTCAGTTTGTATAGCCAAATGTCCTTCTTGAAAACTAAACTGAAAATCGAATTAAAATAACTATGCTAGTTAGGGCTGATTTTACCAAAGTCAGATATATTTTAACCGTAGAATAAGATTTACGTCTGACAATATTCTACTATGGAAAATCTGTCAAAAATCCAAAATTTATTCTCAGGGTAAGACCTATTCTAGGTACAAGTTTGGTAAAATTCGCCCTTAGTCTATATATAGGTATATAGGAGTTATAAATTAATGTTGTATGTTGTTGTTGAAGGATTTAGACTTTTAATACGATCTTTAAGATTAACCTAACTATTTGAGGATTTTTTTTATTTGCTTTTCCTAATCTTTATAGGCATTTATCAATGGCAGGCTTTTTTAGGCATTTATCAATCCAAACTAATATTAGTTATAAATGCGAAAGTAAGTTTGTTTCTTTGTTTCGCTGTCACGCTGAAACGGCTGAACGGATTTGGATGGAATTCGGCACACAAATAGATCATGACCTACGTTCTTACGTTTTTACGTAGGTAAAAAGTAGCCTATGCTCTTGCATAGGCTACTTTTTATCCTGCATCGCAGACGAAGTCGCGGGCTACAGTCAGTTTTACAATCATCTCTGAAAGGAGCTGGCTATGGAATAATAAAAGGATTAAACTTAAACATATTACTATCTCATTACACCGGTCATCACGCCTTTCATGTTATAATGAGAGCAATTTCGAAGGACAAGGTGTACCTGCCCTCCTGGAAAAATATACTTACATATAAGTATTTAAGCTCGAAACGTGTAATATGTTCAAATCTTACTTATCAAATAGATCCCAAGTAGTCAAGATAGATAATGTCGAAAGTGATGCTTTACCTATCACATATGGAGTCCCGCAAGGATCCATATTGGGACCGTTATTATTTTTGATATACATTAATAATATAGCAGAGCTAGGACTACATGGCCATTTAACTTTATACGCAGATGACACATGCTTGTTTTATTTCGGAACGAATATTCATGACGCTATTTCACGAGCCCAAGAGGATTTAAAAACTCTGTTTGAATGGTTCCAACAAAATTTGCTAACTGTAAACATCTCAAAGACATGTTACATTATCTTTAAAGCTAAAAATAAAAAAAATCCGCTGCATGACCCGTTAACTATAGACAACATTCCATTAGAGCAAAAAACCTACGAAAAATACCTTGGCCTTAGAATCGAAAATTGTTTAACATGGAACAAGCAAATTGATTATATTAAAAGTAAAATTTCCTCACTTATTGGCTCACTCCGCAATGTAAGTCAATGTATACCCAAAAAACTGCGTTTAAACATTTACAATTCACTTGTCAAATCACATCTAATATATCTCATAGAAATCTGGGGTAGCGCTGGTAAAACAAAGCTACAGGAACTGCAAAGAATGCAGAACAGGATCATAAAGACACTGTTTCGCTATCCGTACTTGACACCAACGAACGAAATTTTTAAAGCAACAAAACTGATGAATATCAAACAACTTTATATGTATAACACCTGCATCTTAATTAGAAAAGTAATGGATGGAACTATTCACACCAATGTAACATTTACCAAAAAATGTCAAATCAGTAAACGCAGTCTTCGACGACCCAGCTTACTTGTCCTGCCAAGGACACGTACGAACTATGCTAAAAAGAATATCACCTATGAAGGAGCACAATTTTATAATAATTTACCATCCTACGTAAAAAATGTAAGCTCTTTCAGTGGTTTTAAATCAAAACTATCACATTACATATTGGAAACCAGTCACTAATAATGTTATAGTTAAGTTGAGAATGAAACCGCTGAAGGTGTAACCCAACCAAAATATACCCAAAATAAATGTTATTACTATTGTATTGTATCAGTGACCGTTACCTAATAAGCTTATTACAATATGTTATCTTGTGTTCTCATGTAAGTGGCTCTTTTGTCTTTTTTGAGAATAAAGTATTTAAACCTAATATCAAAAATATATAAAGATTCCAAATTATAGGGAAACATCTCCTAAATAAATAGAATCCGGGCAGTATTTCCCTGTTCTAAGAAAAACATTTAATACGTAAATTATAAGTTTTATTAAAATATCTAATGCTGAGATTCACAAATAATACAGACATTCTTAGGCTATATCCATCAAGCCGTTAGCATGGTTTTCTTACTTTTGACAATATTTTCGAGAAAAAAACAATGATTGTTATATCGGAACAGCACCCTAATTGCGTAACTCACGATTAATCATAATCTGTTTCGTTTTGAAACAGATGGCTAAACCATTGCTTCATATGATCGAAAAATGTGTCTGCTCAACAACGTAAATAACGAAATGAATATTGTTGAACTGTCAAAATGAAACCGATTATGATTAATCGGGTGTTACGCAATTAGGGTGCAGGCCATTGTCCAGCACTATACGACAAACGGCTGGAATTAACGTCAGCTTCTCCCTATAGTCTGCACTCTTCATATCTCTTCAGCCATCTCCTTCCGTTCACCGACCGGTTCAAGGGAGCGGTACACCCGTATCCCCCATTTCCGTTCACCATCATATAGTCATAGCAGTTTGTTACGCCATCGCCGTTGCAATCCTGGAATTAGAAGATTTGTTTAGTTTCGTTTTGTCAAGAAGTTTTCTTGACCCTGATTTACAGTTTTTGGATTATAAATCCATGTTAATAGAAATTGTTCATGGCCTACTACTGAACAAAGGCCTCGTGGTCTTTTTTATGAGGTTGTGAAATCATCAAAATCAAAAGTCATTTATTCAAATTAGGCTGAGAATCAGCACTTTTCGAACGTCAAAATACATAAGACAGTCCCCCAAAAACGCCCACCCGTCACCACTTCCTAGTGCTTTAGCTGGGAAGAAGAAGTAGCGGAACAAACTCCCTAGCAGCACAGCTGTCTGTTTAGTCAGATAGACTTGATTCTATACATACATAGACAAAGTAATATAAACATTACGACACACAGAACATTAATTAAATCAAATAACTTCTCCCGCTCTGGGTGGACCAGGAGCGTGTCAGACTTTTACTGACTAAAACCCACCCGTGTCCCTCAGTTGCATATGTGCCAGGGGCCACGGTATCTCTTTCAAATAACCCGCATCCCTCCGCGTTTCCGCTTGCCGCTGTCGGACCGTGGATGGGTGACCATCTTTACGTACCGAGACCCCTCCGTGCCTCGGAAAGCACGTTAAGCCATTGGTCCGGGCTATCATGCGTGGATCTTTGACAGTCCTTTCGGATCGTTAGTAGCCCAAAAGTATAATGACCAGCCTTTACGCAGTATCTGGGTTATGGAGGTGTCAGATAGGCAGTCGCTCCACGTAAAATACTGGTATTCAGTTGCTTCTGGTTTGACTGGAAGCTGACCCCAGAAATGGTAAGGAAAAGGCTAGGCAGATGATGATACTGGGCAGATGATGATGCTGGACAAAGGCATCCCATCTTGACTTCCAGCTAATTCGCTCTAGAGCCAATGTGGACTATTGCGGTTGATTTTGCCCAGCTCGGTTCATAGTGTTTTTACACGCTTTATTTTAGCTTCACCTGTATGTTTGTTTGTAACCGACTCCTTTGGACTTGATTTTGACCCACTTGAAACGATCAGATTTCAGTTAAACTTTGTAGACTTATCGAGGACCGATGACAATTAAATAATTAAAAAAACAAAAAATAGAAAAAAAAAATAGTTTAGTTTAGTTTTACTTTTTAGTTTGGTTTTAAAACGTGTTTTTTAGTTTTTAAACTATTACTTATTTTTTATAAACATACCTGCCCAAATTTCTGCAAATATCCTTCAATTATGTTTTTTGCGCAATGGTAACTCCTTGCACAGTCTGACCAGGCTGAAAAGCATTTTATATTTAGGTTATTTGTCTAGACTAAACATGTAAGTAGGTCTAAAATTAACATAAAATGTTACTGGGATGAAAAAATTAAATAGGTAAGACTAAAATAATGGAATAAATACTTAAATATTGGGCAAATTGAGGTCGTGACTAATTATAACAGTCGCACGGGTCGATCTTTAAGGTTTAGTAACGCTTGCCGTGGTAGGTTCGTGGATAACCCTCCATTACAAAGGTACTTATGTATATACGTATTAAATCATCATTATCATCATTTCAGCCAGACGTCCACTGCTGGACATAGGCCTCCCCCAGGCTCCTCCACTTCGACCGGTCTTGTGCTTCCCACATCCAGCGGATTCAAAAAGCGGAGAGCAAAATACGCGCTTTGACGTGGAGTTGCGGATAACAGCCCGTATTACCTACCTATCCAGCGGATTCCTGCGGCCTTCACAAGGTCATCGGTCCACCTTGTGGGAGGCTTTCCCACTCTACGTCTTCCGGTGCGCGGTCGCCACTCCAGAACCTTTCGGCCCCATCGGCCATCTGTTCTGCGAGCAATGTGCCCTGCCCACTGCCACATAAGTTTGGCAATTCTTCGGGCTATGTCGGTTGCCTTGGTTCTCCTGCGGATCTCTTCATTCCTGATTCGATCACGTAGGGAAACTCCGAGCATAGCCCTCTCCATTGCCCTTTGGGTGACTTTAAGCCTTCTGATAAGGCCAATTGTGAGCGACCACGTTTCTGTACCATAGGTCATCACTGGCAACACACTGGTCAAAGACTTTCGTCTTGAGACACTGCGGTATTTGGGACGAGAGGACGTATTACATGCTTACGTGCTTTTCGAGGCCCGGAGGGGTCTCGAACCCTCCTTGCTTTGAAAAGCACGTTAAACTGTTGGCCCCGGCTGTCATTCGTAGATCTTTGACAGCCGTTACGGGTCGTCAGAAACCCCGAAAGTCTGACAAACGGTTTTGCTAAGGGGTACCATGTTACCCAGTAACTGCAATGTGTGTTGGCAAAAGGCTTGAGGATGGGAGTGGGATGAAGAAATTATTACAACTAGTGTTCGCCAAGTGGTCAAAATTCGACCTTAATTAATTTAAATAGAAATATATCATTGTATGAAATTAATAGCTTTCTGTACTCAGTCTCCATATAAAATATTTATAAACATTAGTTAAAGTTAAGAGGTCAAAAATGTATGGTTAAACAGACGCTAATCATTACTTAACGCAACGTTTATGAATAAGGGGGTTAATGTGCCGAATTTCATACTCCTGCGTCTGCGTAAAACTCAAACTCAAAGCATTTATTTTAAATAAACCAATTACAGGCACTTTTGAATTGTCAAGGTCGGTGAGTTAGAAAGATGAAGCTAGTTACCCATTCCAAAGCGTAGCTACCTATGGAGAAGAACGGGCAAGAAACTCCATGGACACTCTTTTAAAATCATGATATTGTTATAAAAAGTTGGTTACATCATTATGTTGAAATTATCAATGTGAGAACGATGTAAAAAGACGTGCACATTAAAAGCGTCCGTAATTAAAACAAAAATAAAATAACAATTCAGAAATTTAAATAAGCTGTGGGAGCTAAGAGATGTCCAGTCCCTACTGGCGGCGCCCGTTCACAAATAAACGAAATATTCGCAAGGAGTACAACACTTTTGTTTCACGTACTTATTACCAAAAGAACTGGCCAAAAAAATTAAGCATTTTAATAAACCCACCATGATTCCTCTCCGGATCATCATCAGGCAAGACGACCTTCCCAGCGTCTACCCAGTAGATTCTGGAGATGTTGAAGGGTCCGCAGTAGCCCTTGGTACAACCATGTCCAAGGTCACACTGAGTTGACACGTAGCAAAGGCATCTGTAGCATCGTTCGGTCAGATTCGGGATGAAGAGACCTGGAATTGAGATGGTAGATTTATGTTATACGGCTGTCTCTTGATTTAAACAGGAAACCAGTATTTTTAATTGACGGAGTGACGCGCGCTTTACTTGTGGTTACCAAGTGTATAAACACGCTGTGAATGTTTATGTAAGCACAGGAGCTCTCGGTAGTACTCGGTACCATCGTCAGAGACACGGGTGAAATGGGAAGTGTGTGTTTGTATCCCGACGCTACTCACACGCGCTATTTACGCACACATTCACAGCTTGTTTATGTACTTGGTTACCACAAGTAAAGCGCGCGTCACTTCGTGAGATACTGTATTCTTTTGAAACTGTCGCAATGGCGTATTGTGTGAAATATACGGTTTTATTCCCAACGAGGATCTCTTTGACAATGGCAACAGTTTATTAAAGTAATAGGTACTGCCGCAGTCTGGAAAAGGAACATTCATGGACGAACGTAAAAACATACTCGTCCATCTGTCATGCCAGGTTGCGGCCAAGTCTTGTGTAGTAGGTACACACGGCTACACATCAAGCTATACATTTCCAGTTTACGCTGATCTCGCGCTGTACGGAAATCCTATACAATGCGAGATCAGCTTATACTGGAAATGTGTAGCTTGATGTGTAGCCGTGTGTACCTACTTTTCTCAAATAATGTGGGAAAATTGAAACTAAGGATTTTTTTATAAATTCTAGAATCAATGACGATCAACGATAACTTTTCACGTGCCAATTTGTTCCTTCTTTCTTTTTTACTATATGATGGAAGCTTCATTCATTCAAGTCTGTGCAATTCAATTTTTTTTTTCGCTTTTTGCAATTGGCAGGTCAGTGTCAGGTTGTATGTTCCAGGGGTGCGGGTTGTTCGATAGAGATACCGTGGCCCATGGCACACAGGCAACTGAGTGAACACGGGGGTTTTAGTCAATAAAAGTCTGACACGCTTCCCCGCTTCACCCACATACACCGACGCGAACGTATTTCCAGAATTATACTTAATAATTAGAATCATCAACAGTGATAGGAATAGGACTACCTATTCCTATCACTAGGCACTAGCCTATTAGCCTAAACTTCGAAGAACAGAAACAAGAAACGGAGACTTCCTTAGGACTAAATTATTTCCGGCACATCTGTCTCGAAATTTCATTTAAAAAAATGTGTTATTTGGAATAAGTAATTCGTCTATATTTATCTAAAGTTTGTCTATAAATGTGATAGTTTACGTATGGATGTCCATTACTCAATTCCACTGAAAATGCTGATTTTGGTAGTGATATAGATTAAGGTGTGGAATAGCACATATGCTACTTCCTATTAAAAAAAAGTATAGTTCCCATGGGATACAAAAACAATAGTACACGCAGGATAAGCCGCGGGCATTAACTAGTTAAAAAAAAAGTAAGGGTCCTTTCACACCACCGATATTGTCTGGCGATTTTTAGGAGATTTCTATGCAAAAAAAAAACGAAAGAAAAAATGCTCAAAAATCGCCGGTCGATATCGCTCTAGGTTCATTAAATAATTAATGGGCTCTAAAGGAAAAATAAAACACATAGAATATTGTTGTAACAAATATATGTATATTTATATTATTTTAAAATATGACGTAATTGGAAACCATGAAACAAAATGTACAGAAGGAAAGATTTAAGAAACAAATTTATGTTTATCTATCTTTAAATATCTATGTCATATTTATTTTACTGACGTTGAGGGATGCAATTTTTACTCAAATCAAAGTACAAATTAACCTTTGAAGTTTACAAATTAATATTTGAAGCATTTAGGACAATCAGTTTTAATACTGAACTACTAACTGTTCGGTTTTGATAAAGAACTTGATGCATCAAAAATTGCTAAGAATTTGAAAATCTTTATTTGTGTTACAAATACCATAAAAAATAAAGAACGATTTTAATTTAATCATCGTGATTCGATTCGTCAAGTTCAGTATCAGAACCGAAATTTCGGGACAGATGTCTCGGAAAAAATTTAGTCCTAAGGAAGTCTCCGTTTCTTGTCTCTGTTCTTCGAAGTTTAGGCAAATAGGCACTACCTATTCCTATCACTGATCATCAATGAAAATTGATGATTCTAATTAATTAATTAATTCTCCCTCCATGTTCAATTAACCCATTGAATGATTTTGTCATGAAATAGTCATTCAAAGGGATTAAATGAACTTAGGGTTTTTTACAGGGTTTTTTTTAGGGTTGGCAATAATCAAATAACTTCTCCCGCTCTGGGTGGAGCAGGAGGGCGTGTGAACAACCCGCACCCCTGGCAGAACTACTTACAGGGGTGAATTGATGATTTAAATGATCTGCTTGCAAATAGAGCTGTATTAAGGTGGATGCGCTAATTTGCAAGCTAGATCGAAACTTGAATAAAATCTTTGATAAGTTACCTCCTTGGTTGTCATATGGTGTTAAAGTAAAAAGTTCGTTCCATTTTTAAATTACATGACTGATTTAGATTTTCGTACTAACATTGCTGGGCACCTTCGCATTTATTTGAACACCCACAGCATTATTTTTGATCTATCGAAGAAGGTTGTCAAAATAATGTCCGATTTTCCAAGCATGTTTGAGGAAAAAAAAAATTATAGATAGCATGAATGTGAAAATATGACTCCAACAGACGTTTGTACCTATTTATTGGGTAGGTAGTTATTTGGTAAATCTCAAAATGCAGATTCAAGTGTCTTGTCAATCGAGATTTTTGATGATTTCCCACCCAAAAAAAAAAGTAGATATGATTTTTTATCGTTTACGTTAAGTTCTGAGTTTTTTTTTTCAATTCGAATCCTTTTTCATTTTTTTCATACACAACTTGAACAGCAGAATAAAAAAGCCGTGCTCCTAGAGATGAGTAGGTGGTGCGGCAAAACAGTTTCTGGAGGAACTTGCGGAGGCTTTTGTTCAGTATGGGCTACGCCAAAAAAAAACTAGTACGTAGTTAGCTAACCTCAAGATGTAAGAATGCTCATGTAAGTCTCCATCAGCGAGTAACAGGAAAACGTAGTAAATCACTAGGTTTTAATTACATTTATGTTTTATTTCATTTGGGTCTGAATCGTCAATAATTGTCAGAGAGACACAATCTTGATAAATTGCGATTTGGGTGACGCACGTCCATAAAAAGGGCTGTTTTCATAAAAACAAGGGCCCTAATTCTGTTTGGTTATAATCATTCCCTGCGGAATCTGACTACGTTCAAACTACGTCAATATCGTGTTTTGTAGAAACCAATGTAACGGTAAGGAATCGAAATGTCATATTCTGTATGTTCCAAGACAATTTGTCGATATTTATTAGTAGATGCCGTGTGTGATCTAAAGAATGGATGTGGGTTCGAAGTATGAATTTGGGCCAAGATAAGATAATAAATGCACATAGCATGGCTGAAGAAGCAGACATAACTATATTTATTTAAAAAATATAAGGCTTAAAAATATGTACAGTTTTGCTTAAATATAATAAATATTATTTCTAAGAATTACGTGCCTGAACTAGGTAATCCTGTATTTCATGCAAAAAGAGCTAAAATAGTCTTATAAATTTAATAAATAATCACAAGTTGAAAATAGACAAATAATTTTATAAATGTTGAGTAGCCTTAACTCGTAGTTTCTAAATTTGATAAATACTTAACGTAAATATTCACTTATATTTACATTAACATAGTAAGTAAATTCTCTGTTTCTTCGTAAGACATACTTTGGAGAGCATCATTGAGAGTTCTCTTACAATTTGTGTAGTTCAAGGAATAAATGTTTGCTTTTGAGTTTAGTCAGTAGTTTAAAAAGATTACTCATAATATCATTGTTAACACTAATCTCATAACCTCATCTGTCTGTTTCTCTGTGCGAGTGTCACCTCTGCCTGACCCTTTAGGGAGGGAGAACAGGAGGGATGTTATGTTTAGGTAGGTATGTGTCAAGCTCATAATATATTCTGCACTATGACTTTCCTCTTAGAGCCAGAATAAACTGCACAGCCTCAATTATTTGATTAAATACCAGATTTGTGTCGGCGAGTTGATTTATTTTTTGACTTAATTAGGTAATTTAAAATATCCTTACCACTAGAGCCAGTTATCCAAAAGACGAAAACGCCGAATAAACAAATCGGGATCGCTAACATCGGTTTTATATGCATCTTGTGTTATTTTCTTGTGTATCTGAAAAAATAAGAAACATATTTTTAAGTACTTAGAAGTCGTAAGCGATTTAAAAAAAAACGTGTGCGTCCTAGGGATCCCAAACATTTTATTCGGTGAAAATTTTGTATCGTTTGGCAGGAGGGTGGGAGTGGAAGTGGGGTTAGGGGGAGGGGTTTGCCCCCCTCCTCTCTGGCACCACTCCCATGAAAGGGTAACTCACCGTTTCCGAGAAAAATGTTTTTTTGTAACCTTACCTCAAAATATTTAAAAGTTGCCTAAAAGGCGTAGTCGGAGCCCCGGTAAAAAAAATATCCACGAAGGGGATGGCGAAGTCTGTGTTCAATTGCTTCGCTCGCTAACTAGACCCCGCCATCCCCTTCTAACCTAACCGGTCCGAGTCGGGGTGTCCCAAATCGGAGCCTCGATTCGTGGGGCTCATGGTTTAAAAAAAATAACCACGAGGGGGATGGCAGGGTCTGTTAGATGACAGTGACATTTGACACAAATGGGCGTCTTTTACGTTCCGTTTTAGCGATCTCTCGCGTCCGGCCCTAGTCCAGGCCATGGTACGGAGCGGGAGTGCATGGGTAGCCGTCACCTTCTTCTTCGAACCAGTAATGCTCGTGAAGAGGCAGGCGGAGCACGTGAGGGAGAGGCAGTACATGCGCCCTCACGGCCTTAGTCGCCGCAGGAGACGCCCTGGGCGTCGGGAATCCCAGGCTGATTCCCGGCCACCGTAGGCGCGGGCTTGCGGACAGCGAGTAATGGGTAGCTCGCTGTCCGGTAAGGACCAAGCCCGGGTCGACGGCACGGTGAACCACGCGCGTCTCAAAGAGATGTCAGCACCAACTGATGGGGCCCGCAAGGGCCGATGCCTGCCGGGGGTGCGGGTTGTTCGAAAGAGATACCGTGGCTCTGGCACACAGGCAACTGAGGGAACACAGGTGGGTTTTAGTCAGTAAAAGTCTGACACGCCCTCCTGCTCCACCCAGAGCGGGAGAAGTTATTTGATGATTTCCAACCCAAAAAAAAACCCCAATTAGGTCTCAATTATCCGATTTCAGTCCATGTGCACGCTTTTATGCCTACTGCCTTCCGGGTATAACCACATTTACGTTTCAGTGCTGGACATTCGCATGAAACATCGCTTACGGTGCTCAGTCAAAGCTGATCGACATTGCGCATCACTGCACTGAACATGTAGGGATGGACGATGTTCCTAGTTTAAATCGATTAACTGCCAACATTGCAATGTTGAAAAATATTCAATTGAAACGAAATTTTTGAAAATCGTCATTTATGTTGACATTTATTGAAATGGATGATGGCTGCAATGAAAGAGGAGCAAGAAAGAAAGAAAAATATTTTATTTAGGACACGCACAGGAAATACAAAAAGTATAAAATAGGTTTATAACCGGCAAAAAAATCTACGTATGCTGAACTCTTGCGCGCTGGTTAAAATTTGATCCGGTATTTATGTACATTCAATAAATTCATGTTATCCAAAAATCGTTTTGGATAACACTTTCACGATAAACTGAAATAAGTTTTCAACGTTTAAAACCCATAGATTTTTGAATGTATAAAATTTTTATTAGTCCTCATAATCGAAAATCAAGACAGAATTAAATCACATTCTCTATAAAGTCGATTCTTCGATTAATCGATACCGTACACCCATCTCTACTTTTCTATACACGGTTTAGACACTACCGTGAAAGTCGTGGCAACACTGGCAGCGTTGCCAGTTGAGCAGGCACTAAGCCAAATACGGATTTGGCACAAATAACCCTTCGGGATAGGTGTGATCTTATATTACTTCAGTGCTAAGCTTCAGTATTTTGACAGCTGCCAAGCTGTAAGTAGGTTTGTACAAACACTTTTACACGTCAATCATATTTTAAAAACTAAATGAGATCGGCGTTTCCTGTCTTAATACTCTGAGAAGAAAGGCCGAAACAAACTCAGAGGTCACAGTAATCTTGGTCAGATCATGTGATAACCATGTTGTCTGAAATAGTCTTTTGAGGAAAGAGCCACACAGAGTGAATGGACCTATTCATTCAGCGCACGCAATTGTCGTTAATGGTTCATGTTCTTAATTAAACCTCCTTAAAAAAAACTTTTTCCAAAAAAAAAAAACAACCGACTTCCGGAAAAACACTTCAAAGTGAAAAATAACTTCGGAAGGTGGTGAAAAAAAATTAAAATACCTACATAATATCCAAAGTCACCGACTTCCGAAATTAAAGTTATTTTTCACTTTGAAGTGTTTTAAAAAACCAGCGTCGACACTAGATGTCTGGCACTTTTGCTGAACTGGAATTAGCAGGAATGTCTCACGGCTGCCGCAACCTGACAAAAAATTACCTGACCGTAAAATAGGTCCTTTTGCGCAGCCGTGAACCATTCCTGCTAGTTCTTTACAAAATTACAACGCACTTCGTACTTTAAATTTTATTTTTATTTGCAGAATATGTGGTGTACCTACCTTAAAATCTGTGCTAAATAAAAAATACAAATACGTTCTTCTCCTTGTTTCTAAATCCCACAGTGCAACTAAATGTTTAGCACAGATACTGAGTGCTAACTATCACAATGGCAACTGCATTTACTGTTGCACTGTGAGTAAGTACTCTTTGTTCTCTACTTAATTGTGGATTAAACGGAACTGTATTTATTGCCGCCATTTGTAACTGAAACGGTTTATTGATTTCAATTCTCTTTTTAACCGACTTCTCGAGGTTCTCAATTCGCTTGTATTTTTAAAATGTTTGTAACCTCAGAAGTCCATCATTTACAAACCGATTTGAAAAATTGTTCTTTTGTTTGAAAGTGTATACTTATATTCAAGTTCTGATTAGTGGTTTTTGAGTTAGCTACAATAATACGTATTTATTCCACTGGTGTATGCTGATGATGTTATACGAGTAATATTTTCCTGTCACCGTTTTTTACTTATCAAGTGAAATTATATGAATTCGTCTGGGGTAGGTACTACAACTTAAAAGTGAAAAATAAAATGTTCATTTAAAAAAAAAACAACACTACAAATTGAAAAATAACTTTGATTTCGGAAGTCGGTGGCAAACAAAAATACGAATAAATTTTTCACTTTATAGTGTTTTTTTAAAGTTACTTTGGAATTGTTTTACTTGTGGAAAATTGGCTTGAGGTCTCAATTGAAAATATCCGGATATTTAAGGATTCTTTTTTGTTTGAACACAGCTGTATTCGAGATAAATTGTTGAAAGAAGATGATCGGGATTTTTTTAGGTTTGCAAGTTACTTAATATTTTAGAAACAAATTACAATATTTTACGTGTATATCCAGTTTAATCCAATAAGCATAAGGAAAATTTAATCAATAACTAAGTTCACCTAACGTTACATGCAGCATTACCATAATTATGTATAGCCTTTTTTTACCTATGTTGGGAACGACCATTCTAACCGGATGCAGCTATACTCCATAGGTTTAGGTTGTTAAAAAAAGGTAAACAAAAAAAAAAAACGTGACTCATAGATGCGAAACCTTTTATTTCAAACGTTAAGATTATATTATTTATCTGATATATAAAATTCTCGTGTCACAATGTTAGTTACCATACTCCACCGAAACGGCTGAACCGATTTTGATAAAATTTCGTGTGCTTATCGGGTAGGTCTGAGAATCGGCCAACATCTATTTTTCATACCCCTAAATGTTAAGGGTGGTCCACCCCAATTTTTTTTAATAATGCTAACTCAATATTCATAGTTAAGACAGGACAACGTCTGTCAGGTCAGCTAGTAGTCATATAATAATACGCTCTATTCTGAATCTGAATCAGAATCTGATGAACTAACTGTCACATTAATAATAAATCTTTCCGTTGTATCATTAATTTATTTTGTTATCTATCATAACACAATTTAACAAAATCGTAAATGTCGATTGTTGAGAGCGTTGTCAAAGTCTGGTTATCCGACTAAACGTAATAACTGCCACTTCAGTTGCCGTACTACATCACAGTTGTACCTACTTTTCATTTTAGCAATTTGTTCTATTTTCTAAAAGGTTTAGGGAACCTGTCATTTAGGGCTCTTTACAATAGGCAGATTACAAAATATTATATTAAAATAATTAATCTAACAAAAAAATTGTGCTCATGTAGTTACATCTAGGAAGTGTAGTTTAAGAATAAATTATAAACTAAATTTGATTTAACTATCGTATAAATCGAAAATAAATTTGATTTTGTTAAACCGTATTTCTAAACAAGAAAGTGTCAAATATAGAAAAAACCTTTTTACGATTTTTTAACCTTTATTTAAATACCTAAACCTATGGAATATAGATACCAGTATTTACATGGAACGGCTCCCTATCTTACCTCCATAACCCAGCTACTGGATAACACGATATCCCTGGGTAAGTTTGGAGTCAGACCTTTTGTTTCTGACGACCCGAAACGACTCAACGATCTACGATACGAATGACAGCCGGTAACTATGACTTAGCGTGCTTTCCGAGGCACGGATGGGGAATCTTTCCATAGAAAGATTCGCATTAACTGGGTATGGGTATGATTTTGATTTTCCGGTTTTGGAAAATCAAAGTCAAAATTAATTTATTCAAACTAGGCTGAGTGTCAGCTCTTTTTGAACGTCAAAATTACATAATACAGTCCCCCAAAACGCACGCCCATAATTCCGGACTGCTGCTACTGAGAGATTGCTGACGGCAAAAATACATTAAAATCAAAATCAATCAAAATCAAAAGTCATTTATTCAAACTAGGCTGAGAGGCGGCACTTTTTGAACGACAAAATTACATAATACAGTCCCCCAAAACGCACGCCCATCATTCCGGACTGCTGCTACTGAGAGATTGCTGACGGCATGAATCCATTAAAATCAAAATCAATCAAACTCAAAAGTCTTTTATTCAAACTAGGCTGAGAGTCAGCTCTTTTTGAACGTCAAAATTACATAAGACAGTCCCCCAAAAACGCCCGCCCTTCACTTCCTAGTGCTTTAGCTGGGAAGAAGAAGTAGCGCAACAAACTCCCCAGCAGCACAGCTGTCTGTTAAATTAGAAGAACTTGATTCTAGATAATAACACTGCCCGAATCAAACAAAGGACCGTTCAGCAAGCGTGCCTGCCACCAGTAAACCAACGAGGCAGTTGTTGCCTTGTCCATTAAATGCTATTAATAGCCCGCAGTAAATAGCCTCTAGGAGTGGCTTCTCTAAGTGTACCCGGTTGATCCGGTGCACATTGGCAGTTTATCCCGCTGTCAACATTCAGGGTAGCTAACCTTTTGTTGGTGTGTGCTAGCGATGCACTGAATACCAGTATTTTACATGGAGCGACTTCCTATCTGACAAATTATGGCAAATCATCATCATCATCATCATTTCAGCCGAAGGACGTCCACTGCTGGACATAGGCCTCCCCCAAGCTCCGCCACTTCGACCGGTTCTGTGTTTCCCGCATCCAGCGGACTCCTGCGGCCCTCACAAGGTTTTG
Source organism: Antitype chi (assembly GCA_947359405.1). NCBI lineage: Eukaryota > Metazoa > Arthropoda > Insecta > Lepidoptera > Noctuidae > Antitype > Antitype chi. Next base: position 3,105,686 of record OX375826.1, read on the forward strand.
GCAAATAATTTAATTTAATGTTTTTTGTTTTGTACTGTTGGCATGCTATTTGTATAGAATCAAGGTCTTCTAACTGAACAGATAGCTGCTGGGGAGTTTGTTATGCCACTTCTGCTGGGAAGCTGGGAAGCTAGAGCAATAGGAAGTGGTGAAGGGCGGGCGTTTTGGGGGACCGTCTTATGTAATTTTAACGTCCAAAAAGTGCTGTATAAATGTTCCCACTGCTGGGATAAAGACCTCCTCTCTGTGAGAAGGAGTGGGCTATACCACGCGGGCCCAGTGCGGGTTGGTAGATGTCAAATGTTTTCGATATTTTACTTCTAGGACATGCCGGTTTCTTCAAAATGTAAGGAACATTTTCACACACCGGTTTGAGAGCAGTGGTAATGAAAATAATTTACACAAAGCGCCTGTCTGAGCTCGGACCTACCGACGACCTACGCTACACTACTTTGATTTTCAGCTAATTAATGAAAATAGTACATTATTGCAAAGGCCGTGAAATAGGCAATTGCAGGTCGAGTATAAGTTTGAAGGCCGAGCCGTAGACGAGGACTTCACTAATACAAGACGAGCAATTGACATTTCCGCCGAGGCATTTATAGTGCTTTTCTCAAAAGTATGCAGGAAAATAAAACATACTTTTTATATTATACATTTATTTAATTTAATTAATATTAAAAGTTACATTAGTCATATTGGGGCAATTGCTAAAAGAAAATATTATTGATTTCCCCGGTACCTACATTTATGTTTGTACGCCAAAAATACTGTTTCGGAGAAAATGTTCACTTTTTTCTCATTTTCAAAATCCTAAAATTTTCATATATGTACTTTCATGTATTTTTCTTTTGCCCTCGCTGGAAGCGGGTTTTCCATTGCCAATTTGGCTTCTGATCTTCAATCTGGTACAATCAATCTCCATTTCACTCTCTGAACCGTTGGAACCCATTTTAATTATGAAATTTATATTTGTAATTTATATAACAAATCAAGACGAATTTTCAGCTTTGCCGCCTATTTTCTATTTATCATCTGTGCCGAAAGGCACATGCATTTATGGCTATACAGCCACGTGAACGCAATTTAGATTTAGACTTACTTTGGTATGCCAAGAATGATAAAAGAGATCCAATCAAAGAGTATTAAAATAACCCCAGCACGCCGTTTCACACAACATTGCTGGAGCGTTGTAATGTTCCAAATTCAAAAAACGTTGTTGCAATGGATTTGATTTTCTTTGTCCGTAAATGCGATACTTCGCGACTTCTTTTTTCGTAAATAATGACAATATTTCCATGCATGTTTGAGAAAAATACTTTTTGATCGTTGCATGAGTTCAGCTCGTCACAAGGAGGAAAATAAGATTGGCATTTTACACTACGGTTTTTACTGAATTTGGTTTATTCCATATTATGTTTTCTGTGACGTAAAGGCTATTTTTAATTTATCATAATTACATATTTTTTTCACACATTTACGTATGTTTTCCTTTGTTTCAAAATCGATACGTTATTTTTCTTTTTCATTAATAATTTTCCTTAAGTTTAGGTTAACGTGGGGCTTCCTGGAACTATACAGGGTGAAGTGTAATTTGATGTAAGTATTTCTTCTTCTGCTTTTAATTTTTTAACATGGCTCAGCGGTCTACTCACTCGTAGATTATTTTTATAAATGGTTATAAAAATAATAATAATTGGTACTCAATACATAAACTTAAATTATGTAATAAACCTGCGTTTAACTATTTGCATAGTTACGATTAAATTAATATTAGATTATAGACGACTAAAAGCTGTTAGATATGTAGGTAGAACGCCCTACGGGATCCTATAAAACTTTATCGAGCTTCTATTTATAGTTTTATGCCTGCCCCTCTGTAAATACTTGTAAAAATACTGAGTACAGTTTAAAGCTTAATATTATGTGTCGACAAGAACGCCAATATAAAATCTATCGTCAATGACGTTAGCGGGTCGCAGTTGATCCGTGGGCTGTAGATAGTCAATCCCAGCAATCTTATTGCGTAACAACAAGCTATCAGTCAGAATCTGAATCATTTTGAAAGATATTGCTAATCCATTGCTTCATATGTTCGAAAAATTGGTCTGCTCAACAACGTAAATAACGCAATGAATGTTGTTGAACTGTCAAAGTGACAGCCCTTCCTTTTTTTTTTTGGGTGGGATATCATCAAATAACTTCTCCCGCTCTCGGTGGAGCGGGAGGGCGTGTCAGACTTTTACTGACTAAAACCCACCCGTGTTCCCTCAGTTGCCTGTGTGCCAGGGGCCGCGGCATCTCTTTCGAACAACCCGCACCCCTGGGCCCTTCCTACTGTTAATGTGTTACGTAATTACCCTTCTAGTTAAGATCTAAGGTGTTTGTATGCGGATTTGCCAACTGAATGGAGCTACATCGGCAGGTCATTGGCAGACCATAAAAATCTGCATTAAAGGCGATATTGAACTTTTTCCTTATCGAAACAAAACGATTTTTTGGCAAAAGCAAAACAGGTAATCCATGGAAGACTTGTCCTAAGTAAAACTAGTCTTTCCAGATTTTACTGTAGGTACAGTCAGCGTCAAAAATATCGGGACGAACAGACTGTTCAAAATAATCTCAACAACTAAAAAAATTAAACTTTATTCCAATTGGATAAAGTTCTCGTCAGAATGACAGTTGTCGTTTACTGTCTTCATTCTGAAACATTCCTTGTGTCATTGAGTAAATATTTAATTTTAATAGTTGTTTAGATCATTTGCAACAGTCTGTTCATCCCGACATTATTGACGCTGACTGTACGTGGGTCCGACTGAAAGTTTATAGAAAATATGAAACGGAATGATGTAGTAGCCATTTTTATTGCTTTTCGAAGTACCTGGTCTCCTTTTCTTTCTAAGCACCGTCATTTGCGATGGAACCACTGACTGAGGCAGTTGGCCCACTCTTCTTTAGGGATCTCTTTCACGCCATTTTTAAACACAACCACGGCATCTTCAGGGTTCGTAAAGCAAATTCCCCTAAGATTATCTTACCCATCTAGTACAAAGCTTTCTGACGCCTAAATGTTGATACAAGACTTTTGTAATTGACTCATACCAACGCCTAAAGATTCCCAAATCTCTTGATAGGTCAGCCTTCTATCAGCTTCTTTCATTAGCCGCACAACACTCACGTTATCTTCAGTAGTCGCCGTAGGAGGGCATCCTTGTCATGAATCATCTTTGAGAATACTTCGACCACGTTTAAACTCATTAATCCAGGTGTAAACACTGTCACGGGATGGGGCTGTGTCATGAAATTCTAATCGCAGTCTATTGTAACATTGTTGTTGAGTAAGACCGCAACGAAAGTCGTAATAAATCATTGAGCGGAAATTTTCTCTAGTCAAACCCATTTCGACGCACGACAGACACTTTTTAAATTGCCGCCAATTTGTAAAAACAAATGACATATGAATTCATTACACATCTACAGATTCCCAAAGAGTTCCTAATTCGAAATTTAAATAAATTTTTCATCGGCTGCTTTTCTTACTGGCCTATTCTAAAAACTTTCAGTGTGACCCCCGTATGGTATGCTCAGATTCTTAGGTACCAAATGTTTGCCCAGTGAGTTCAGCATTATACAGATTCGTAAGCAGGCAAATGCCAGTGTGACTTTTCTAATAGATTTTCAATACTTATGCAACCATGTGAAAAAAGTCGGAAAGAAGTGAGCATGCATGGTAATAAGAAAATCACTAATTCGATTTCTCAAAGCCAAAGTTACTCGTACTTTAGCTATCTTTAATAACATAATCTTGTCATATAAAAATCACGTGTTACTATGATCGTACATGCTAATCTCCGAAGCGCTACTGATTTAAATGATTTGTGAATGTGTATGGTTGGTTCCAGCATGATAATAAAATATCTCTATATTATTGTTATGATTTTGGACCTGCACTGAAATTGCGTAACACACTTTCAATCAGAAACTGAATAATTTTAAAGGATATTGCTAATTCAAAAAGCTACGTAATTGACGCAATGTATGTTTTGAACTGTCAAAATATAAGCCATTCCTACTGTTAGATTCTGATAGTTCCAAGACAATTTGTCGATATTTTTAATACGATATTAGCAGATTTCGTTTGTGATTGAAGTGGTTACGAGTAAAGAATCGTTAAGTGGTCATAGTGAATTCAGCCCCAGGATGGAGCAATTTTAGTTGGCCGTGTAAGCGCACCTTTACACGTAGGTAATCTTAGAGGCAGAGTATATTGCAGTCGACCGGCCAAAAGTCCAGACTACTTGCTGCTGCTAAGAGATTCCTATATTTAGCTCAGTTAGACAGGGACACAGGGATACCGGTACTGGAAAACCTGTTTTAATGTTTATGGAATACAGGTTATAACTGAAGCGACATGTTTTCGATTCGAGACGAGACGGTGAATAATTTACATTATTTTTATTGAACTATTAACACAAGCGTTGATGACGCATAATCTCATTACATTACTATTATTTCCTTGCATAAAACTATGTATTACTGGCTAATGCGTAATGTTATTATTTTATACAGTATTGTTTTTATACTTTAGGTCGTGTAAGATCGTTTTCCGGGTTGAAAACCTGTAATGTGTTAGCTATATTTTATTTACTTAAATCAGTTTAAAATAAGCAGCTATAAGTACACGTAAAAAATAAATAGTAATATTTTAAAACTAGTTGAGATCGGAGTTTTCGAAACGAGTTTTCTGAGCAGATACACCGAAACTATTTCAGGGGTTCACATACTTTCTAATCGTTAACACAGACTCGGTAAGAAAGTATAACAACCGCTAATTTTGATAGGATACTGGGAAAATCTAAAGTTTTCGTTTGAAATTGCCTATGCGCAGTGTGATAGCTTGGGGATCAATGCTAGTTTCTTTTCTATGTAAGGATCCCTTTGCACTACAATAGGAAATTCACACGCTGACATTATTAACTGTGGAATTCACGACGACATTCAATTTAATGACTACTTACTTAAAATTAAAAATATACAAAAACTTGATACCTTTTAAAATAAATTGACCTCTACCGCTGGACACTATTAAACACTTATCAATAAAAACACTTCCGCAATAATCCTTTCACTTTGAATAACTTTTTTAAAGTAATTAGGTATGATTCTTCAAAAAAATCTTGAATTAATAAATAATTATTACTTGAATATTTTATTTAAAATTTTATACAGTCTGTCCTTCATAAGAGTATGGACACTACTGTATCATTTTGCTTTGTGTATGTATGTGTTGTTTGTGTGTGTATGTATTGCAAATACATGTGTGTATATAATAGTGGTTGAATCAGGTTTGAGTGTGCAACTTGACAGGCTAGTTATAGGTCGTTCCAATGGCTTTGTAGCGACGTCAACATTTTGAGTTTTGAAGCAGGGAAAATAAAGAATTTTGAATTTTATATAGGTACAGATAGGTTCCGCGCCGGACTTAACCAGCACCCTTATTGCGTAACTCACGATTCATCATAATTTGTTTTTAAACAGATGGCTAAACCATTGCTTCATATTTTCGAAAAATGTGTGTGCTCAACAACGTAAATAACGCAATGAAAATTGTTGAAATGTCAAATTGAAACCGATTATGATTAATCGCGTGTTACGCAATTAAGGTGCTGTTAATCTGTCAATCCCGGCTAATGAGACGCAATTAATTTTCTATTGTATTGGAACCGATAGGTTCCGCGCCGGACTTAACTAAGACCGACATAGTCCTTACATTCAGAATAATGAAAATAAAATTCATATACTTTTCTAAGTAGGTAATATTTTTGTACCGAGATTTACAGGGTTACTGGAGGCGGATTCACAGCAGCAGGATAGGCACTTTGGGAAAATAATATTTACATGCAGTAGCTGCCAGATAATTTAACCGGGACTTATTTGGAGATAGTGAACCAGTCTATTAGAAATCTGAAAGTCTGACAACCAGTTTTACCAAGGGATGTCGTGTTACAAACGAGATTTAAGGTCAAATTCATTCGCTCCACCATGGCCTCTCTAAGAGTAGCTGTTTCAGCGATTCTGTCATTTACGTACCCGATAGCACCAAGCTGTAGTAGCTCGGTAATGTGCAGTAGAAACAGTGTCGTACAAAGAACAGACCCCTGAGGAACACCGGCTTCAATAGCTCTATGATCCGATAAACAGCCATCTGTGACCACTGTGATCGATTGATCACTCAAGTAATCGGAAATGCAGTTGCTAAAGCCAGCGAGGATGCCGAATGCGGGAAGCTTACTCGATAGACTAGCATGCCAGAGCCTCTCACAGGCTTAACCTAGACCCCATCAAGGTTTTAGACCGTATAGACGTTTTGGTTCTCCATAGCATAGTGTTTGCGATGAAGAAAAGTTTCACCCATTCTCTTTTCGAATTGTTACTAAACATACATGAAATGAATGAACCAACTGAACAACACAACAAACAACAAGTGAACAATGTATGTGTCGTGGCCATATCGTAGATTTGCTCACTTCATGAAATGCTCGAGACTTTTTTTTCGAGAAGATGGTCGACGTCACCCCGAGGTTCGGTTTGGATAGGTTCATTTAAACCCTTCAGACAGAATTAGGAGCCCCACGCAGTGGGGCCCCGCCAACCTGATGTCGACCGCCGTCTTCTGTAATATAAGAACCAGAAGAAGACGAGAATTTCATGAAATGCGAATATCTCATGAAATTCTTGAGCTTTTCATGAAGTGAGCAAATCTACAATATGGCCACGACAGAGGTATAGTATATTATTAAAACATTATTTAAGCCCTAAACTGAATACCTACTTAGATGAATATTAAATGAATTATGTGTCAATGTATTGCGCTTTTAGTCACAAATGACTCCAATGATCGTTACAATAAATCCTTCTTAGATCATCTTTCCTATTAGTAATTAGGTAGGTATTTATTATGGTTTATTTTCCTGTTTCAATAATGAGGTATACACGATACAAGTTTTTATCGCTACACTTGGTTGCTGTCATCTAAATAAAATGTAAAAAAAAAGCAAAAGCTCACTGGGCATCAAAGAATCCGTCCGCATCGCTTCCAGCGGGAAAAGTGCCCAAAAGGCTGGCAGCGTTGCCACGTTGGATGGCAATGCTGATTCTTTGACCTAAGAATAGGCCATCCCTTTGGTCACGTGAAGAGTCGACCAACCGTTTGGCGATGTCCCGAAATACTCGATGAGCACTCGGACCCCAAGGCCCTAGTGTTTCAACCCCAAAAGGCTTAAACATATATAAGGCCAATAAGGTTGTTATATTTGCGCCGTTTGAGGGTTTCTGCACCTGCAGCAGCCGCACCAGCGCATGGCGCGAGGGTGTCGACACAGATAGTATCCCAAAAGGGTAAAGGGCTGACCTATTCTTAGGTCAAAGAATCAGTATTGCCATCCAACGTGGCAACGCTGCCAGCCTTTTGGGCACTTTACCCCCTGACAGCGATGCGGACGAACTCTTTGATGCCCAGTGAGCTCTTCCTTTTTTTTTTTGTTACTTGTACATACTGTCTAATTATTTTTAAGACTGTAATATTTTGTTATAAATAAATTAAATGTTCCGATCAAATTGCCACCAGGGTTATTTGTATACTAATGTTATGTTTCTTAAGACATAACTGTAGCCTCTCAGAGATCATCCTTAGGATTCCATTGGCGCTCCCCCGAATCCGGAGCATCATAGAAGCTATTTTCTTACGCATAATGGCTTATAAGACATCGACTCTTGCGGCAGCAAACATGCCCGACCTTGCAGAATCGAGGGGAGTCTCACCAGCATCCTTAAGGCCTTATTGTATCTTCTGTATGTTATGTTTGTATACCATGTAAACATAATTTTATCAGTCTTAATGCTCATTAACACTTGCCAGGGGTGCGGGTTGTTCGAAAGAGATACCGTGGCCCCTGGCACACAGGCAACTGAAGGAACACGGGTGCGTTTTATTCAGTAAAAGTTTGACACGCGCTCCACCCAGAGCGGGAGAAGTTATTTGATGATCTCCCTCCCACCCTCATCTCCAAAAAAATGCTCTTCATTTGAATGACCTTGAGACAATATCAATGATAAACGAGGTAGACCACTTCACTTACGACTTTTGACCTTGACTCATAGTTGGAACAACACAAAAACGGAACTTGTTTATATTGTAAATGCTCTCATAATACTAGTTATGTTAATTATCTGAGAACCGTACAACACTGTTTGTATTTTTTACAATTGTAGGAATTCTGAAAAATTCAAATAAGTAGTACAATACAATTCGGTTTTAACTGTGTATGTTTTGAAAACTGTGGAAGCAAGTACCAAACTTTCATTTGTTTTTTGTCGTCTAAACTTATGTACTTACTTACAGTATTTTTTAAATGTAGTAATACTAAAGTAAGTGTTGTAATAGTTTTAGGAGTGATAAAAACATTGTAAATCTTTCCAAGGCTTTGTTTAGTTCATTGTAACGATATTGATTAATTAAATAATAATTATTGCAATAAATCAATAACAATCACTAATCAATATCACTTCACTTTCAGAATGCACCTTCTTATAGTAGATACATGTCCCATCTCCACGCTCCTTGGTAATGACGCCCGTGCGATGCCATTGGTGCGTCGTTGCAGCATCGATCCATAATTACGTTGCGTCTGCGCAACTTGCTGTTCATCTCTTCCTTTTGTAAGTATCGAGCACCGCACGCCAATGGTAACAGTTTTGATCTTTCTTAGCGTCTTTATTTTGTAGCAGTAAGAGCGGTTTTATTATTTCATGTTTTACTTACCGACTGTACCGGATTCATTTATTTGCTGACAATATTTTTATTAGTTTATTTGATTTTGGTTGGATTAGCTGTGTGTCTTTAAGCTGTTTGCTCAGATTGTTGTGTAGCACACATTTGCATTTGGTATCGATAAAATCGCAAAAAAACTTGTATGGAAGAGTCATTTCATAGGTACCTACGGAAGTTTTTCCTGTACTTCTTTCCAATCCAACAAAAATGCTGGTGGTACTTTAAAAAACTTTTTTTTTAGCTTTTTCATCGCTATAGGTAACCACGATTCGTCTGGTATATTCGGTTTGTCGCATGTTTTCAATTTCAACCTGTATACACATAATAAATACAAGACCTCAGATCCTGTTAGAATGAAGCCAATTTTTCGATCGCCAGATCATTTGTAGGTAACCGGGTAATTAATTTTATAATCCGATAGCTTTTGTACAATACACACATCAAAAAAAGTTTGCGATCACTTTGAAAAATCAAAATCTTTTTTGTTATAATTATTATGATTTCTTCTTCTTTTTAGATTCTTTATTTAAAAATAGATTAGAATATAAAACAATAAAATAGAGAGTTTTTGGCGGGATCGGGTTGGAACATGTCGCACGAATTTTCATTTTCATGAAATTTAGTGAAATAGCGAATTAAATTGTATAATTTTAGTAGTGAATTATTCAATTTAGTTACATGTGTGTGCACAAGTGTAGTGAAGGTGAAAATAAGTGACTAACGTGGACTTTTCGTGTTCCCCCAAAAACTCATGTTAGGTTGTTGTAAAGTTGCTACCGCTTTACAATAACTTTGACTTGACTGGACTTGACTGACTAAAGACGACTATGACTTTTTTGTAACTTCGTGCCCGATATCGGGCCATTTACTTGATCGAAAAGAAAAATTACTTGACACTGGCTAAATGCACAAACCGTGCGAAGCCAAAGCCAAAAAAAAAAACAATAAAATAGTTCAATTGTTTTTCCGTATAAAAAGGCTTTCAGTCTTAGCTTACGCTCATTCAGAAATCTGATTTAGTAAATTTTAACGGATTTAAAATACTGATTCGCGGAAAGTTGTGATTGAAAAGATGCCAAGAGGATTATCAGAAGATTTACGAGCAAGAATAGTAACTTTGAGGGAAGAAGGACACACCACGAGGGATATTTAGCTTATTCTTCTTCTAGGTATCGTGTTACCCAGTAATTGGGTTGTGGAGGTCAGATAGGCAGTCGCTCCATGTAAAATACTGGTGTTCAGCTGCATCCGGTTAGACTGGAAGCTGACCTTAACATAGTTGGGAAGAGGCTACGCAGATGATGATATTAGTGGAGCAACTTTTAGTACCCTCCAGTGGGTTGCGCTGCAGCCCGGTGCGGCCCACTTTAGTACATTGAATGAACCACACACGCCCATAGTGTGCGGTTCATACAATGGTATAAAGTGATGAAGGAGGCTTTTTGCAATGCCTTGCGTGGTGGTGGGGGCCGCTCTAATGCGCGGAGCACATTGCACTAGACTGTAAAATCAATGTGGGTGTATTATACAGGGTTAGTTTTCAAAGCCCTGCCATATTTAAGAATATGGTACAGGCCATCAAACATAACCATTTTGTCCTTGGGACAAATAAATTTCAATACCTATTCGGCGTAAGGAATGGGGTGGCAGATATTTATTTCGCGATTTGATTTATGGTCCCATGGCGATTGATCAATCTGATATTTCACACACTTAAATTTGGCAGATCTTTGAAAACTAACCCTGTATTTTATGAACTACATCTTTTCCTCTCGTCTTGTTTGTGGAGATCTTTCTTTCTTCTTCCTTTGCGGAAATCGGAAGATCATTTGCCTCAAGGAAAGATATGTTTTAGTTCGCCACGTGAAAGATCAAACCTGTATTACATACATTATCCATTCACGATTTTATGGAAACATCTCCTATGAATAGAATTAAGAGATTACTTTCCTGTTCTAAGAAAAACATCATCATCATTTCAACCAGACGTCCACTGTTGGACATAGGCCTCCCTCAGGCTCCTCCACTTCAACCGGTCTTGTGCTTCCACATCCAGCGGATTCCGGCGGCCTTCACAAGGTCATCGGTCCAGTAGTGGTCCACCTTGTGGGACACCTTCCCACTCTACGTCTTCCCGTACGCGGTAAGAAAAACTTCGAATAAGTAAATTATAAGTAAGTTTTATTAAAATATACTAACGTTGAGTTTCACAATAATACTTATGTCCTTAAGCTATATCCATTAGGCCGTTAGCGTGCTGGTCTTGCTTTTGACAATATTGTAGAAAAGAATTGATTGAGCTATTGGTACAGATCTTTATCTAGCACAAGACGACACATGGCTAATGATGAAAGCATGGAAACGATCGTTAGATTCGTTTACAGTTTGCACTCTTTATATCTCTTGAGCCATCTCCGGCCGTTCACCGACCGGTTTAAGGGAGCGGAACAGTCGTATCCTCCGTTACCGTTCACCAGCATGTAGTCAAAGCAGTCTGTGACGCCATCGTTGTTGCAGTCCTGGAATTGGAAGATTAGTTTGGTTATCTTCTGTCAAGAACTTTTTTCTGACCCTGTTTCACAGATTCTAGAAAGGAATAATTCTCGTAAAACAATCAAGCGGGTATAGAAATAGTAAATGGTCTGTTACTGGATAAAGCCATCTCCCTATGTCTTCCGATTATTTTGGATCGAAGAAAAAAAAAGAAAAGAACAATATTTTTTTTGGAACACGCACAGGAAATACAAACAGTGGGTATTACCTATAGCAAAAAATCACAACCCTCGTTTTTGCTTCGCTGCAGTCGGGTAAAAATGAGTATTTAGGACTAAAAATATAGACCATTCAAAACAAGAAAAAAATTACTGTGCGACGCCAAAGATATCTATCCCAACCAAGTGCTGCGATATTTAAAAAATAAGTACCGCAGCGGCGACTTATTCTGTTGTGTAAGTAACAGTAAAATTTGTTTTTGTTCAGCTCGTCCCATCATGGTCACCATAACTGGCGCAAAACTTTTTAGCTTTGTCAGGGCTTCACAATGCGCTAATTATTGAGCAATAAATCTTAATACTAAAGCAATCTATCTACCACGCTTGATTTTTTTATTTTTATAAACGTACCTGTCCAAACTTCTGCAAATATCTTTCAATGATTTGTTTTGCGCAGTCATAATTCTGCGTGCAGTCTGACCAGGCTGAAATACAGTCAAATCTAAGTTACTAATCCATACTACACGTGTGTTACACGGGTGACAAACTGAAGAAGTCTTACCTATTTCGATAGGTAAGATTTCTTCTTCTTAAGGTTTCGATGCCAAAGTCCAAACATCTTTGGCCCAAAATTCAGCTGCGCGAACTCCGCTCACTGAGACTAATCAAAATCAAAAGTCATTTATTCAAACCAGGCTGATGTCAGCATTTTTTGACGTTAAAAAATAATATAAATGACTGTTTTATATTATAGTCAGGTACATGATTAGATCAAAAATCAAACAAATATATATATAGGTATTCCGAAAATACAAGTATTGTTCTTTTTCAAGTCCTGAGGTTTTGCCAGTTACCTACTAGGTAAGTTTATGTATGTATTCTTTAGACTGTAGGTACTTCAGAGAGTGCGCGCTCCAGCTCCACGACCTGATCCCACCATCACCCTTTTACTACCGGACGACTAGACGCACTGCAGGGTACTATCCGCACTTTGTCGATATCCCGACCAGTTGTACTCAGCGCTACTCCTCCACATGTATTATGCGCAAAGCCAAAGTGTGGAACTCTCTGCCTGCGTCTATGTTCCCTTCCACATTTCAAACTCAAAGCATTTATTTCAATTAAACCATTTACAGGCACTTTTGAATTGTCAAAAAGTCGACCAGTTGGAAAGTTGAAGCTAGTTGCCCATTCCAAAACGTAGATCTCTATGGAGAAGGACGGGCAAGAAACTCCATGGACATTCTTTTTAATCATGTTAAGTATTACAAAAACTTGGGAACATTATTATTGTTGCTTCTATAAGTGAGAACAATGTAAAAAAAAACAATTCTAAATAAAAGATTTAAAATAAGCCATGGAAGTTAGGAGATGACCAGTCTCAACCGACGGCGCCCGTTCACGAACTTGACGCGTGGATCAGCACCATCCAGCTCAACCATTTTGTAGGGAACCGAATGATCCAACACACGTGCCACCATCAGCGATACATTTAAGTAAGCATGTGCATTTAACCCCCGTTTACCTTCAAAACAAGATTGAACAGGCATTTTCAGGGCACGCTCGACCCATCATAGACCTCATCAATCGCTTTTCATCAGGCGTGATCGAGTTCAAGAGCAGGCCCATTTAGTAATAAAAATACACACACACATTCTATTTGTTGGGAGCCACCATAAGGTAGACAGACATATTGTGCAACTAGGATCTATTTTTTGGCGCCTGGATGACATTGACAGTGGGGCCCTGTTGGTATACATCTAAATCCATGACCAATTTAAAATAAAAACTACTCAAGCAGCATATTATAAAAAAAAAATCACATTAAATTCTTTCAATCCACATCCAGTGCTTATCGAACGGAAACTTATTTACTTTTGTATATTTTAATGTTTGAGCCTATTAGATTGTTTTTATGTATCTACCCACAAAATAAATATTGTACAAATGTCTAGTTTTTGTAATAGTTTAATCTGTCCATCCCGGCTAATGAGACACAATTAATATTCTAAATATTCTCATGTAAGTGAATTATTGTATTCTTATGAGAGTAGGTCAGGTTATCTGAAACCTCGCATTGTCACAGAAATTGTATTGAAAACACAAAATGGCGGCGTTTGGTTTCGTTTTTGGTCACGCGAAAAGATCCGTGGTGTTAAAATAATCACAAACAAAAAAGCTTTGTAATTAACCCACCATCTTTTCTCATCGGATCATCACCAGGCAAGATAATCCTTCCAGCATCTGCCCAGTAGACCCTGGAGATGTTGAAGGGTCCGCAGTAACCTGCGGTGCACTTATGTTCAAGGGCGCATTGAGTTGACACATTGCAGAGGCATTCGTAGCACTCTTCCGTCAGGTTCGGGACGGAGACACCTGGAATCGAGATGGTAGACTTATGTTAAAAGGCTGGCCGTTGATCCAATTATGTATTATAATTGCAATACATGGTTTTAGGTGCAGGAAACCGTACGTCAGTGGTAACAAGTGGAAGAAAGAAAAAGAAAGACGGCGGAATTAGGAACCTCCGTTTTTTAGTCGGTTAAAAATCAGCTTATTTGTCACAGAAACACATGCAGCATATAAAAAGATTATTAACTCGAATAATAAAAACAAAATAGTTCTAAAATCACGACCATAAAAAAAATAGTCGGCAACTGCACATCGTGACTGTGACAAGAAGGTTTCCACTCAGCATTATAAAGTGCTATGGGGGACTATGCTACAGTAAAAACTAAAATATATTTATAGCATGAATATCAAAATATGATTCCAACAAACGTTTGTTTTGATTAGGTATTTGATTGTTCATAAAATCAAGTCTAGCCAATCAAGTTTTTTAACTGACCTTTGTAAAAATCTTCTGTTTTGAATCGTTTATGTTTTGCATTTGTAAGAAAGCAATCTTCCGACATTCTGGTATATTTCAGGGACTATTCGTATGCTTTCTTTTCTACATTAATATTATAAAGAGGTATATTGGTTTGGTTTCCCTGGAAAATCGAATCAGGAATGAAGAGATCCGCAGGAAAACCAAGGTAACCTACAGCCCGAAGAATGACCAAACTTTAAGTGGCAGTGAACAGGGCACATTGCTCGCGGAACAGATGGCCAATGGGGCCGAAAAGTTCTGTTAAACGCGAAGCGTTTTCACGTGCGGGTGATGCGATGTTATAAGATATAAACAAGAAATCTCACGCGGACAAAGTCACGGGCAGAAGCAAGTATTTTATTAAAGATAATACCTAATTATTACTTCCGGGTGCAGCGACTCATGTAATTATGGTCAAACTGCACTTAGCTAACTTTATTTACCCTTTCATTATTATTAACGCCAATCTTACAACGTCATCTGTCTCTTTCTTTGTGCGAATGAAATAAATTTCATTAATTTTATTTTCCTAAAGGTCACCTCTGCATGATCCATCAGGGAGGATTGATCAGGCGTGTTATTATTATTATTATACACTAGCTTTTGCCGGCGGCTTCGCCCGCGTAGAGGTCGAAATTTATCCCACGGAGACGTACTTTCGGGATAAAAATTATCTTATATGTTATGTCAGGTTACAAACTATCTGTGTGCCTTATTTCATCCAAATCCGTTCAGCCGTTTTCGCGTGATGAAGTAACAAACATGTAAATAACTAAACAAACAAACTTCCACATTTATAATATTTAAATAGTAGGATTCTGCACGAGGATTTTCCTCTTAGAGTCTGTCGGTATTATGATTTTTTCGGTTTTAAAATATTAAAAATATCCTTACCACTTGAGCCAGTTATCCAAAAGACGAAAACGCCGAATAAACAAATCGGGATCGCTAACATCGGTTTTATGTGCATCTTGTGTTATTTTCTTGTGTATCTGAAAACATAAGATTCTTTTTCTATTGTCCATACCTGATCCCTGTTTTAAAATAGTAGGACCTATTATTTGTTATTATTTAACTATCAAGTCAACAATTATTATTTATTTTTATGAATTCGTAATAATCTGTTACATTAAAGGTTATAGAGGTCAGACAGATTTAAATGTTCGGAACAAAAATACAAAACAAAAAATGTTTCAATGCACTTCATTTATTCTTCAGAATATAAAAGTTGCAACTGGAAGCCCGGCTTTAAAATTCATCCAATTTCTCAAAGTCAAAAAGAAAAATATACACTTTGTTTTTTTTTTTTCAATTTTGGTGAAGAGGTGGTCTCTCAGATCCTTGGAATCTGGGTAGGTATCTGTATTTTTTTCTGTAAGTGATTATGATTATGCATACACCTCTCGCCGTCTACCTTCAAAACAAGAGTGAAGAGGCATCTTCTGGCCACGCTTGACCTTCATCATAGACCTCATCAATCGCTTTCCATCAGGACCTGAATTCATTACGACCACTTAACGATTCCTTACTTCGAAACCACGTCAATTCCTTAGATCACACACGAATTCTGGGAATATCGTATTAATTAGATAGACAAATTGTCTTCCAAGACAATTTGTCTATCTAATTAGATAGACAAATTGTCTTGGAACATACAGAATATGACATTTCGACAAAACACGATACTGACGTAGTTTGAACGTAGTAAGTTTCCTCGGGGAATCATTATAACCATACAGAATTGGGGCCCAGGCGTGATAGAAGTCAAGAGAAGGCCTATTTAGTAGTAAAATATACTATTGCACTCCAAAAGGACATTATTAACTTCCAGTTAGTAATCTTCTGATGTAATTCCCGATGACATTTATTAAAAGTTCGACTGACAGGGGAAGACCAAACAAACGAAGTATTCCTGTTTGAGCACCAAAGGTATATAAACAAACGATAGACTGTGTGAATGATGCAAGATAATGACTAATACAGATGTGTAAAAAAATACATGTTACTTCGACCCTAAATAAATTGAGGTAACGACATAAGAATAATGATGACTACTTATAAAAATACTAGCTTCTGACATTGCAGAAGCTGTTGCCCCCGACCCACCACGTCACCTCGCCTGTCCACCATTTTTTTTATTTTTTATGCTGAATGGGTCTGCTCTTGAACTAGATCACGCCCGATGGAAAGCGATTGATGAGGTCTATGATGGAACGAGCGTGCCCAGATGATGCCTGTTCACTGTTGTTTTGATTTTTGCTTGCTCTTTGACTTTTATTTTGTTTTTGCTCGACTCCTAAGGGCCTTGGTATGATGTTAAATGGGCTATCAAATGCAGATAGTTATTTGTTTTTTATCCGTTTGGTAGTTCTTGAGATTAGCGCGTTCAAAAAAATAAACAAACTCTTGAGACACTAAAACTTGGTTACCTACCTTTAAATAAACCTCAACCAATTCAATGACCTCAACTGCCGGACACTATTCTACACTTATTAATAACGGAACTTCCGCAATAATTCTTTCACTTGTACTATTATTTTTTAAATTAATTATGACTTTCTGTGAAAAATATTGAATTAATGATAATTATTTAAATAATTCCATCTTAAAAACTCAGTCTGTCCTTCTAAAGAGTATGGACACTACTGTTTCATTTCGCTTTGTGTAAAAACCCATATATCTATGTGTTGTGTGTGTGTATTTTAAATACATGATTGTGTGTGGTTGAATCAGGTTTGAGTATGCAACTGGACAGGCCAGTTATAGATCAGCCCAATGACTTGTGTAGTGATGTCAACATTTTGAGTTTCGAAACAACATTTTGGATGGGTCCGATATTGGGTCTGATATTGTTGTATCAAGATTTATAGAATTGTTGCGAGTTTATAGCCTATTTCCGTCCTTTCAGTAATTATGAATTGAAATAACTAAATCAAATCAAATCAAATCATTTATTTTTGCAAACATGGGTAATTGGTACATAGATGTTTTCTTAAAAAAGTAGTCCTCCATATTCTACCGTCTCATGGGCATGCATATAATATTCCTTTCCAAAATTATACAGAAATTCTATTGTATAATTATTATTATAAATGTCAAATCATTAAAACTCCAAAAAAAAAAAGAAAAGAAGAAACAAAAAACAGATTAATATCATTAGTGACATTTCTACAGTAATATGTCAAAAAAAAAAAACGTAAAATCGTAAACGTAATATCGTCGTATCGTATCGTAATATCGTAAATTCAGTTTTAGGTGTGAAAAAGTCCGTGGATGGGTGACTATCTTTACATACTAAGACCCCTTCGTGCTTCAGAAAGCACGTAAACCTTTAGTCCCAGCTGGCATTCGTGGATCTTTGGCAGTCGTTACGGGTCGCTAAAAGCCTGAAAATCTGACAACCAGTCTTACTAGTAACTGGGTTGTGGAGGTCAGATAGGCAGTCGCTCAATGTAAAATACTGGTAATCAGCTGCATCCAGTTAGAATGGAAGCCGACTCTAACGAAGTTGGGAAAAGGCTAGGCAGATGATGTGGTGTAAAAAAGCCTAGAAAGTTTTCTGTTGATGCACCCGATAACTGACAACTGCCCAATAAATCAAAATGAAACAAAGTTTCCTGCGAGTACAAATATATTCAAAAAAACGATTCAACACATCACATTTGCAGAAAATCTTAACTGTGAGATTTAGAAAACTTAATAACGCCATCTATCGAGCTTTGAGGAAGCTCTCACTCAAACATCCCGCCCACCATGGACAGAATGTCCAAAACTAAATTAATCATAACAATAAAATAAACTTAAATAACTACCCACCATGAAGCAAATTCCAAAATAGATGGGAGGGCACAAAATTCAAAAAATAAATAAACATAAGTGGACTGTATAATAAGTATCTACAATTAAAAAACTATAGTTTGAAATTACATCTTAAACCAAAACGTTAATTAAAAATTAACCACTATTCTTAATCAATTATAGACCATAAAAAAAACATAACATATTATCAAGTAGTGACAGGAAGCAATATTAACTTTGACACAGGTCTTTTTATGATGGAACCCTTACAACGCAATGAAACAACTCGTGTGATATTGTCCGAGCCAGTATGCTTTGAAATAATAAGACCGTAAAGCCACCTTGCAGGAGGTAAATCGTCCTCCATTACTAATACCACTTCACCCACGTTTGGTTCTGCAGTTTGATGAGACCATTTGTTTCTTTGATGGAACTGAACCAAATATTCACGGGACCATTTACGCCAAAAATGTTGGACCATACGTTGAGTTAAATGCCACCTCTTCAAAGTGCTTATATTGGACGTTTCAAAGTTGGATTCCGGCGCAAGCAGCAAAGGCTCGCCTATTAAAAAATGTCCTGGTGTCAGAGGATATGGGTCTTCCGCATTACTACTTATCGTTGATATTGGCCTGGAATTTAAACAAGCTTCGATTTGAGCTAGCACAGTCGTTAACTCTTCAAAAGTTAGTGTGCTGTTGCCTATGACTCGTTTGAGGTGGTGTTTACAAGACTTTACTCCAGCCTCCCAAAGCCCTCAAAGTTTGGCGAGTGGGGTGGAATAAAATGCCAACTTGTACCATTGGTTGCTAACCATTCAGCAATGTCTGATGCTACACCAGACCTTTCGTGGGTGAACAATGCCCTCAACTCCCGGTTGGCTCCCACAAAGGTAGTGCCGTTGTCGCTCCACATCTCACCACAATGGCCCCTCCTAGCTGTAAAGCGTTTGAAGGCGGCTAAAAATGCTTGTGACGTCATGTCGCTTACTACTTCTAAATGCAAGGCCCGAGTGGCCATGCAAACAAACAAACAAACAAATGTAGCCTTTGATGGAGTGATAACCGCGACTCTTTGTGGGCCTGATGCTAATAGGACCGGCATAGTCCACGCCACTTTTAAAGAAAGGTCGGTTAGCAGTTACCCTAGCAGATGGCAACTGACCCATTAAAGGTGCTACAGGTCTAGCGGAATGACGGAGGCAAGTCACACACTTGCGTACATATTGCCTTATGACACTCTTCGCACTGATGATCCAGTATTTGGATCTTAAATAATTTAGAACTAATTGAGGTCCACCATGCAACGTACGTTCGTGAGCGTCAGCTATCAAAAGGTGTGTCAAGTGTGACTTGTGTGGAATGATTATAGGATGTTTCATATCTTCATGAATGTTCGCTCTATTTAACCTCCCGCCAACTCTCAAAATATCTTCCTGATCTAAGTAAGGATTGAGCGAGGTAAGTATTCCCTTTTTGTTTATTGTTGCTTTTATTTTTAAAATATCTATTTCTTCCTTAAAGTGCTCCTTTTGACATATTTTAATACATATAAGTAAAGCTTGATTGATTTCAGAAAAGTTTAAATAAATTGTAGAAGACACATTAATTCTTGATTTTAAAAATCTTCTACAATATGCAATGACTCTAGTTAACTTCCTAAGAGATGAATATTTGACCATTATGTCATTTTCTTTCACTATAGCATTACAGACAACATCTAATATCTTTTCCTTTTTTTCTAGATTAGTTTTCTCAAATTCCCTTTTGCTATAATCTATAGTTTTATTTTTCAGCCAACTAGGTCCTTGCACCCACAATTCAAGCTCTGCACACTCGGAAGGGTTTACTCCTCGCGAAGCACAATCTGCAGGATTCTCCTTAGACTGGACGTGTGACCATTCATGACTGTCCATGACAATGAGTATTTCAGAAACTCTGTTTCCGACAAATGTCTTCCATCGACTTGGGTGGCTACTCAACCAAGCGAGTACCACTGAAGAGTCAGTCCAAGCATGTACATTTTCTTTTGCAATTTCTAAGGTGTCCGAAATTTCACAAAGAAGTTTTGAGAGAAGCACAGCGCCACATAACTCTAAACGAGGTATAGAAACCTGTTTAACAGGAGCCACCTTAGTCTTGGATGCTATTAGACTGTTGTGAACATGGCCGTTGGAATCGACAGTTCGAATATAGACAACAGCCGCGTAGGCGTTGTTAGAAGCGTCGCAAAATCCTTGTAGTTCTCGAAGGACATTGTGTCGACTTGTGTGAATCCATCGAGGTAATCGAAAATTACTGAGGTTGTGCAGGTTGTTCCTATAACAAAGCCAATCTTTCAAAAGATGATCTGGAAGTTCATCATCCCAGTCGATGCCTGCCAGCCAAAGACGTTGGATGAATATTTTAGCTGTAATTATTACTGGAGCAAGCCAACCAAGAGGATCGAACAATCGGGCAATGTCAGAAATTACTTTTCTTTTGGTCACTGGAGAATCAATAAGAGGAAGATGGACAGTGTATTTAAAATGGTCTGTGTTTCTATCCCAGGTTAAACCCAAAATTTTCATGACTGTATCCATTTTAAATTCCAAGTTTTCATTTGATGAACTATCTTTGATTTTATTGAACAACTCTTCACTGTTGCTTGACCATTTTTGCAGCTGGAAACCTCCACGACCTAACAACTCATTCATTTGCTGATAAATTTGCTGATCTTCATCAACAGACTCACAACCAGATAAGAAATCATCGACATAAAAATCCTTTAAAATACGATCTGACACTAAAGGAAAACAGCTTCCTTCATCATAAACAATCTGCTGCAAAGAACGTACTGCCAGGTAAGGAAAAGAGGATGTGCCAAAAGTGACACGCAACAACCGCAAATGTTGCAACTCCGAATCAGGGTTGTCGCGCCACAAAATACGCTGAAAATCAATATCTTCTTCATTTACCTTTATCTGACGGTACATCTTCACAATGTCCGCTACTATACTTATGGGGTGGCGGCGCCACCGCATAATGATTTGACGCAAATCTAATTGTAATCTCGGGCCAACCATTAAATCATCATTCAACGAAACTCCATTGCATCCCGAACAAGAAGCATCAAAGACGACCCGAACCTTAGTAGTACTTCTATCATCGCGTACTACAGCGTGATGCGGCAAATAAACAGCATTCTTTCCTAAATCCTCCTGGGAAACAACTTCAGCATGTCCTAACTGAACGTACTCGTTGATAACAGCAGTATATTGCGTTTTAAAATCAGGATTGTTTGCCAGTCTTCTTTCCAGCATGTGAAACCGTTTACGAGCGATAGCTTCTGATCTACCAAACTGACTTCTAGGTTGATCAGACTTAAACGGCAATTTGACAATATATCGCCCTGTTTCATCTCTTTTTGTTGAGTTAGCGAAAAAGTCCTCACATTTCTGCTCTTCTTCGGTCAACATAGCCTTATGAGTGGACGGCTCTGACTCTAACTCCCAAAATTTCTTCAGTAGAGTGTTCACATCTGACTTTAATACAGCGTTAGAACAAACTGGCCTAGAGACTGACGATGTGTGGATCTCACCAGACAGAATCCATCCTAATTTAGTCTTCTGAGCGACTGGAGTTCCAGGCGGACCCTTGACTAGACCATCCATTAAAACTTCCCCGAACACACGTGTACTCAACAGCAAATCAATTTTCCCAGGCATGTCAAAGGAAGGATCTGCTAATTCCAAAGATGAAAATAAAGGCAACACCTGAACGATCTTCCTCTCAGGAAGACGTGATGTAAGCCTATTCAATACATAAGCATTGACGTATAAAACAAAAGTGGGATCTAGGCGTGACTGCAATTTGAATTGAACTTTCCACTTAGAGGGCATTGTATTTCCCTCATCATCGCCTAGTCGAAGTATGTCAGTGTAAGCAGGTGTTTTCTTCAATCCAAGCAACTGTACTGCAGCCTCTGTAATGAAAGAGACCTGAGAGCCCTGATCCATCAGGGCTCTTAAAACAAGAGCAGTCCCAGTTCTTGATTCAACGTTGACCAAGGCTGTGGCTAACAGACCCTGGTTGTGAACATCTGCAAAACAACAAATTGGTTTGGTAATCTCGCGGTGATTGGAAGAAGTAGCTGCATTAGCAGCCGCAACATTCCTGTCTGCTGAACTATCAACATTTTCAGCAGATTTGGCAGTTGTTTTTGGGTGCAATAGTGAGTGGTGCTTCTTTTGACAAAGGTGACATCTGGTGGACTGACGACAAAAGTATACAGAATGGTTGGTTCCAAGACAGTTAAAACAGAGCTTACTGACCCGTGCAAACTCACGACGTTCGTCACAATCTTTCTTAGAGAATTCTTTGCAATGACATAATTTGTGATCTCCAGAGCAAACAATACAATTTTGAGTGTTAGTGATATGAAAAGATTTATTAGCATTACGAGCACAAGGTTTGGGATTTCTTTTGGGTTCTAAATATTCCAAAGCTCTAAACCTCGACTCCATAAAGATTTTTAGTTCATCAAGTTTAGGTAACTCATCATTACAACTTATCCTCAACTCCCACAATTTACGGGATTCAGGATCTAATTTGTCACATACTAAAAAAACAACAATTGCGTCCCACGTGTTTACGTCAATACCTAAAGTGCGCAATCCATGAAGACAATCTACAGTAGTATCTAACAGAGTTTTAATAGCATTTGATGATTCTTTAATAATGGGCAACTGATAAACAAGCCGCTTCAGCATATTGTTGGCTAGAAATTTTTTATTGTCATACCTTTTATTTAACAAAGACCAACACTCACGATAGTTAGATGCAGTAACTGGAATATGGCGTAGCAATTGTTCTGCTTCGCCTGAAAGATGAGCTTTTAAATAATGTAGTTTTTGAACTTCATCCAGTGTTTCATTGTTAGCGATCAGTGAATTAAATAAATCGCGAAACGTAACCCACTCTGAATATTGCCCCGAGAACGATGGCAAGCAAATCTTTGGTAGCTGTACATTTGAGTTATTTTTGTTATTACTACATAAATTAACATTAGAAGGACTGGGTTTTATTAATAGCTCTTTTAACTCAGACTTATATGTCAAATATGCATCTTCTGTTTGATCGTATATGTCTGATGTAAAATAAACATATTTTTCGACGTCTTCGTCAGTAGCCTTTTCTACAATGCGCCTATGAGTTTCTACAAATTGTTGCCACTGTGACTCTAGTGACTCAAGTCGTGCTTCTAAATAACTTACTGTTAAACGATCTTTTGGTGATTTTTTAAAATTAATTCTAGCTTTTTCAATTATCGTTTTGTTATTCATCTGTAGTTTACGTAAGGATTCCATTGTGTTATAATCTATAAACCTTTTAATCATCCAAAACGAATTCAGTAATTCAAAGCAAATTATTGAATGAAGGACCATAAATGTTGATGCACCCGATAACTGACAACTGCCCAATAAATCAAAATGAAACAAAGTTTCCTGCGAGTACAAATATATTCAAAAAAACGATTCAACACATCACATTTGCAGAAAATCTTAACTGTGAGATTTAGAAAACTTAATAACGCCATCTATCGAGCTTTGAGGAAGCTCTCACTCAAACATTTTCCAATGTTTTTTTTATTCCTAAAACCGTTACAACATTTAATTCAGTTTTATTATTGCAATTTACAATCAATATTTTACTGCACTACAAAGACATTTTCATTATTTGATTTAGTAATTATGACAAATTAATTAAAACAGCGAAATATTAGTTGACAGCTATTTACTTCCAGAATTTACCTTTCCCATGTCTACGCTCCTTGGTATTGACCGACGACGTGCGATGCCATTGGTGGATCGTTGCAGCATAGCGTAATTACGTTGTGTCTGCGCAACTTGGATGTTCATCCCTTTCTTTTTGTAAGTACCGATAAATGCACTTGACAGTTTGTGTAGATGGCGTTGGCATTTCCTAGCTGACTGTGTCTGTCAGTCTACCAGACATTATATAAAACTATTATCAAAGAGCTCCTTAATGAATGAATGACTGAATTAGATGCACCAATCCCACTGTGGTTTGACCAGACTAGATTAATTGAATGAACCCTAAGATTTGCACTAGCCCTCGAAGCATCATGTTTCATGGTGCTTCAGAGACCTTTGCATATCAAGGAGTACACCTAATTCAACAAAAACTATATTATATAAACAGTATAGGAAGAAAGGGATCAGTCAGGAGCCAACAAAATGCGCATCTACACAGACGGCTCAAAAACAAAACGGTTCAGGTGCTGGCGTACACTTCCTTGACCTCAACTGTAACTTTCACATACCACTCTAGGCACACACAGTTCGATCTTTCAATGTGAATGTGTTGCCTTAACACAAGCCGCAACACCAGTAAAGCGTTTAGGCATCCGGAACTACGGCATTAAATTCCTATCCGATAGCCTATCTGTGCTCAAAGCTTTAGAAAACAAACAAACTAACAACAAACTAATTTTTGAGTGCCAGCTAGCCCTGGAGAGTTTATCGACGTTCAATCGTATTTACCCTCCAGTGGAGCAAAGGGCATAGTGGAGGCTCTGATATGAAAGTGCTAGGTCCGTACCCACTTCTCCCCCTGTCTTTCTCACAATTTCGTGCGAGGATTCGCCAAAGATCTACCGAATTCCATAACAACAGATTGTCCCGGGCAACAGACTGTAGACAGTCTAAATTGGCTTTACCAATTGTACACCCGCGATTAACCAAAAAACTTTACAGCCCGAGTAAAAATAACCTTGGAATATTAATAGGAACAATTACGGGCCAGAACCACGTACCATAACAAACATCTTTTTAACATAGGCACCAGAGACAGACTTTGCAGGGGCTGCCTTGACGCCGAGTAATGAGCCGCCCACGTCATCCTGGAATGGGAGGCCGTGGCTTCTCAACGTGAAAAAATCCTCGGAACAATGAAGTCGCTCCGCGAAGCCTGTGAAGCTCCCAGGAAGTTTCTGTGCCTTTGGGCGGAGCTAGGCTGGCAGAGCCAGAATCCCCACGCACAACGGACCGAATGGGAGTCTAAGTGCGGAGAAGCGAGTCCCATCATCATCAAGGAGTAGACCAGGGGGCGGTGTAGGGAAGACGTGCCCTTAGGAAAGATTGCGAGCCGTGCCGGAACTGCCGGATATGCATCCTAGAGTAGGCATTGGAGTTGTGGAGAGACGGGTGATATTTATCTATGAGAGACAGCGCAGCCAGGTTGTTTCAGGTCGAGCTTCAGCAGTCAATCTTTTGACAGGGTTAACCCTGTCAACTGACTGCTTTCTCGGTTCTTTTTCAAGTCATTGCTCTGCTGTGTTAAATGTGGTCTTAAATATTTAATACTAGCCTTTTGCCAGTGGTTTCGCCCACGTGGAGGTCCAAAATTATCCCACGGGAACGTACTATCGGGATAAAAAGTATCCTATGTGTTAATACAGGTTATAAACTATCTGTGTGCCAAATTTCATCCAAATCCGTTCAGCTGTTTTTGCATGATTGTGTAACAAACAATCAAACATCAAAATTTTCAAACATCTAAAAATACAAACTTTCACATCTATAATATTATACAGGAAAAGTTTTTATCTAGTGCGCAAACTGTAACCATGAATTCAGCATATCATTCTAGACCCCCCAGCGCAGAAATTTTTCGTCGGATATACTAAAAAAAAACAGGTTTTCCATACATTTTGACCGCGTAGGTATTGCAGTTTTCTATGAAACAGCTGATTTGTTTTTGTAAAACCGATGAAAAATTTCTTCGCTGGGGGGTCTAGAATGGTATTCTGAATTCATGGTTAAAGTTTGCGAACTGAATAAAAACTTTTCCTGAATAGTAGGATAACATGTTTTTATATTAATAATGGATATGGTAGGCATTTACCTATGGCACAATTTCCACTTACTAACAGTAATTAATTGTCAATTTTTAATCATTGTAGCATTCCCCGACCGACCCTTGCTCGTTGAAGCGCCAGCCCGCGCCGCAGCTGAGCCAGTAGCTTTAAATTCCCCCTATAATAATAATATGCCAATTTCGATCCAGCCTGTCCCCAATAGTGATAGCTGTCCCCCTATCAGTGACGCCCTGAGCCGAGGTCCGTACCCCACAGGGGGTGCCCTCAGCGTGCAGTCGCTTAGCTTGTAAAATTTAGTTTGTAAGCCCTGGCTGGAGGCGTTAAGAGTAAAATCTTAATGGCAGCCCCAGGAAAGCCCGGTTGAGCAGTCACGGCCTCTCAAGGCCAACTGCGAGATGCCCAACAAAAAAAAAAAAAAAATTGTAGCATTTCAGTTTGTAATGATTTTAAAACCTACAAGTTAAATGGTATTCATATCTGCTTACTTTATCAACAAAATTGCGTATAAAAACAAACTTGTTTAGACGAGATATTTTATAGAATTTTTCCTGTACTTCCTTACATTCCAAGAAATATGCTGACTTTAGCAACAACAACATGTTTTTAATGACTTTTTGCCGTTTTTACGAATTTTGATGACTAAGTAGTTTGTTGTTTTTATGCTATCTTATTTGTGCAATACGATACCTCAAAACCTGCTAGAATTTATCATTTGATATAATATTATTATGTCTACTATTATTCGATCGTCAGATAACTTTTGTGCAAAAATATGTCAAACCATATTTAATAGTCAGAATATTAAAGTACACTGACGATTGAAAAACGGGGCCCTAAAATACAAATAAATCTCAAAATCAAAAGACACGTAAATATTTTTTTGGTATAGTATTCCGTGATGTGAGCGGCTACAATGACGTTGCTACGGCGTAGCAAATGCGGAGATGTCATACGCTACGCCGTTGTAGCAATTAACCGATCCCCTACGCGACTACGCGTCCACAATCTTCATAATTCTCGAGGCTGGTTAGTGACGGACGTGTTTTGTGGAAGGCTCTGAATAGTAAGGTTCTTTTTTACACGCTTTATATTAGCTTCACTTGTATGTTTGTTTGTATATAACCGACTCCTTAGAGCGCGATTTTGACCCACTTTAAACGGTCAGATTTCATTGAAACTTTGTAAACTTATCGAGGACCGATGACATTCCATAATTTTAAAAAAAATGAAAAAAAAAGGAAAAAAAACACGTTTTTGTAGTTAGCAGAACTAAAAAATAGAAAATAAATTATAGTTTAAAAAACTAAAAAACACGCTTTAAAAACCAAACTAAAATAGGAAAAAATAATTTAATTCAATTAAAAAGCGTGGGGTGCTTGACATTAAGTGATTATAAAAATACCTCAAAAGCACCCCACGTTTTTTAATTGAATTAAATTATTATCTCCATTTTTAGTTTGGTTTTTAAAGCGTGTTTTTTTATATATTGGTAGAACATTTTTTTATATTTTTATATGTACTTTTACATCGGTTGTATATCGTAGTATTTCTTTAATAAACTAACTGTATATTCTATTTTCGTCTCCCACCCACCGTTTCATGACCAACCATAAAACGAAATGACGATACATGTAGTTTTACTGCATACAGGTTTAATCAGTAGGATGAATGGCATCCACGTAGTCTTTGGGGAGTTTATTGCTGGTTAAATTTTACATCGCTGTGTAGCAGTAATCATTGAATTTCTGTTCGCGGGAACGAAATTTTATATATACTTACATATACATACATATTGAAGTGTCTGTTTGTAATGTCAAAATAACAGCTGTTTACTTAATTATATGAGTATTATAATTATAAGAAAAAAAAAAAATCTGTCTGCTTGTGCGCCGGCTTATCTGCGAAACGGCTGGACCGATTTTAGCTGAGCTCCTCCTGGCAGATAGCTGATGTTATAACATAGTAGTACGATAATTACAGACCTCTACGCAGGTGAAGCCGCGGGCGAAGATACTCCAAAATAAAATAGTAGATATAGTAATAATTAATAATAGTAGTAATTATCTAATAATAATTTCTAATAATGTATTAACGTATTAATTGAATTTAATTTAATCTATAATTTTGTAATACCTAAAATACCTACTTAATTAATTTAACTTAGTAATAACAATATATCTGCTTATTTATGACATGTAGTCACTATGGGTGAAAAGTATTTGTGTGTACTTACTTATACAATGCCTGAAATAAAAACGATTTGATTTTTTTTTTATAGTCTCCGATCTAGATAGATTAGATTACGATAAGATTTTTTTCGGGAATTTATTCGTAGCGTTGCCGTTGTTGAGCGTTGATTTGTGATCGTTCGATAGCTATTGGATCGCTCCCTAAAATATATATAAGTCGAATTTAATGTTGAAATGTGGGTGTAATAAACATACATCTATTTCTAACTTTTCGGGAACATGGAGGTGATAAATTATTGTGTTTTGTTTTTAATTATGAGGGTAGATAGATCGTTGGGTACGCCACGATAGCGGCGGTAAGTCCCCTCTTTGACGAGTGGCTTGAGAGCCGGCACGGCGTACTCACCTTCCGCCTGACGCAGGTCCTCACCGGACACGGTTATTTCGGGAGGTTCCTGTTTCGGATAAAGCGGGAGGAAACGCCCGGGTGTTTCCACTGCGAAGATCGCCCTGAGGACACGGTGGAGCATACGGTGGAGGTCTGCCCGGCTTGGGCGGATCACCGCCGTGTCCTCTTGGAGGCGATCGGCGGCGGCGATCTCTCGCGTCCGGGCCTGGTACAGGCCATGGTACGGAGCGAGAGTGCATGGTTAGCAGTCACCTCCTTCTGCGAAGCAGTAATGCTCACGAAGAGGGAGGCGGCGCACGTGAGGGAGAGGCAATATATGCGCCCTCATGGCCGTAGTCGCCGCGGGAGACGCCCTGGGCGTCCCAGGCTGAATCCCGGCCACCGTAGGCGCGGGCTTGCGGACGGCGAGTAATGGGTAGCTCGCTGTCCGGTAAGGACCAAGCCCGGGTCGACGGCGCGTTGTGTTCCACGCGCGCCTCAAAGAGATGTCAGCACCAAATGGGGGGGTCCGCAAGGGCCGATGCCTGCCAGGGGTGCGGGTTGTTCGAAAGAGATACCGCGGCCCCTGGCACACAGGCAACTGAGGGAACACGGGTGGGTTTTAGTCAGTAAAAGTCTGAGACGCCCTCCCGCTCCACCCAGAGCGGGAGAAGTTATTTGATGATTTCCTACCCAAAAAAAAGGGTAGATAGATCTTCTTGGGATATTTTAATTTGCATTCTATCCCTGGTGTTGTAAGTCGTGGATTTGCAACCAAGCAGGTGATATACTTGGTGTAAATCATTTTGTCACCATTGCTCTCAAAAGGTGAAGGAAAAAATCGTGACAAAAATGTTCTAGAACTAAATGTCGAAGACATGTGACATCTACCAACCTGAGACACCAACCCGCACTGGGCCCGCGTGGTGGATTACGGCCCACTCCTTCTCACAAAGAGGAGGCCTATGTTCCAGCAGTATGCATGGCCTCATTAAATTTTGATGTAGCCCTACCAAAGAGCTTGTTTAAAATAAAAATTAGGCTAAACTGACCAAGACAGGGGGTTTAGAAAAAAATACTTATTCCTCAAAACGTTTTCGCTTACCATGGCCTTCGTGGGCCATTGTCTAAAAGCATGGGTAGCCATTATGCAAAACGGATGGAAATCTAAATACATTAAGTAATTACAGAGGAAATTAGTCGGACATCTTCAATTCAGCCTTCGTTCTTACAAAACTGGTTTATTATACTTTACTGATTTTTTAGGGGCCCTTGGTTTGTAAGTACCTTCTGCAATTGTTCGGGCGCCTTCGGCTTTCTTCGTCAGGCGTCGGGTGGCTGCGTGGACGACGGTGCGGGCGGCTACGCGGGTCAAGGAGTGGGGCCAAGGGACCACACACTTCATTAGCGAGAACAACCGACGATACACGCGCGCCTGCTATTTCTAATATTGTACAATTCTTTTGGATATATCGTAACAGTTTATGCAGTCCACTGCTTTCATTTCAAAGTCCATTTTAAGACCCTTACAGCAATCATCAGATTTTTTTTATTTATCTCAATCTTTTTAAACTTGACACTTTACGTAATCAGTTAAGTAACCTAAGGTCCTTTAAGTATCGATTTTCTTGCTACCAAATGTGATGAAAAGCTTTATTATCTTTTCTTTCAGTAACCACCAAGAAAAGCAAAACATTTTTATAATTTTTGGCATCATTGTTTGATGTTTCTGTTTTTAACCCCCGACGGAAAGAGAAAAAGAGGAGTGATATAAGTTTAATTTATTTTAAACTTATAAAGTTTGACGACGCATAGTCGCGTACCGGATTAGATCTTTCTGGGGCCTCTGTTGTAGGGTCGTGGGTTCGAGGTAGGCTCTTTAATTTGTGCAAATAATTTCATCAGCACTGCTCTCAAAATGGTGAAGGAAAACATCGTGAGAAAACCAACATGTCCTAGAATAAAAATTCAAAGACATGTGACATCAACCAACTCGCACTGGGCGTATGCCCGACTCGCTCTCCCGCCTCGGAGGCCTGCAATCCCAGCAGTGGGAACGTTATAGGCTGAATGAATCTGTTTTAGTGAAAAAAAGAACACAATGAAAATAAGTCGTTTATTCTTGATCTATTGTCTACAACAAACATTCTCATCTAAATGTAAAGAACCCACTTTATAAATCCGATTAACACTTGCCCGACTTTCCACAAAGCAAAGCCTATCACAGTGTACGAAAAAAAGAAGGAAAAATCTCTGAAAACCGCGTTTTTAGCAAAGAATTAAAACACAATGAATGCTTGCCGCGGCAGCACTTACCTAATGAAAAAGATTGTATATCATTACGTTATACAGGGGGTTTAAATTAAAGCAAAATTGAAGTAGGAGGGTAGGATAAAACTTGTAATAACATTGGCTAAGTAGGACGCTCGTTCGACAGAAAATTAGGTTTTCTAAGGCTAGGTTGAAATAAATAACATCGCTTTGTCTGGGCTCTCTGTAGCATATACAGGATGTAACGGGAACGCTTCTGAAGTCAGAACGTAGGTTATATACAAGCAAAATGCAAACGGATACCAATAATACCCTTTCGCCTTAAATTGGTTATTTTGCATCAATTTAAAACGTTTGGCGCTTCTGTAATGGTTCTCAGCAGCATCCGGTTAGGCTGGAAGCTGACCCCAACATTGTTGGGATAAGGATAGGCTGTTGATGAGTCTTCAAGGGCTCAAGTCGCTTGATAAAAACTGGGGCAGTGGTTGAATATATTTTAAAACCGCCAGCACTGTAGTTTTTTTAACCTTATCCCTTCTATAGTTCAACATGGTGGTATGAATTTTTCTTTTTTTTTCAGGGTGGGAAATCATCAAATAACTTCTCCCACTCTGGGTGGAGCAGAAGGAGGCGACGGCTACCCATGCACTCTCGCTCCGTACCATGGCCTGGACCAGGACCGGACGCGAGAGATCGTCGCCGCCGATCGTCTCCCCAAGGACTCGGTGGTGCTCCACCCAAGCCGGGCAGACCTCCACCGTATGCTCCACCGTCTCCTCAGGGCGATCTTCGCAGTGGAAACACACGGGCGTTTCCTCCCGCCTTATCCGAAACAGGAACCTCCCGAAACAACCGTGTCCGGTGAGGACATGGTGGTATGGTTATCATGGCAATCATGTCATTTGGTTTAAATAGGTTTTATATTTTATTTATCTAGTATTTATGAGAACACTGAATGTGAGAACTAGAGAGAGAGTAGATTTAAAGAAAATTTTCTATTTACTAAGTTCCTGATCCTTATTGACAGGCCTAAATTGTCATACCATACCTATTAACACTGTAATTTGAAACCATTGTAAAAGCCAATTATTTTTAAAAGAGCAACTGTGGAGTTTCTTGCCGGCTGTTCTCCATGGAATAGTGCACCTAACTTCTGACGTTTCATAAGTGCCCATGTAGGTTTATGTGAAATAAAATATTTTGATTTGATTGAACATGGGGGCAAGCTTCTTAGCATATTAGGGACCAAATCGTCGCTACGCACATTCTTCAGATACACCACCTTGTATAGTACGGTTAAGTAGAGCAATAAATATCCCGATGTGGTTCCGCAGACATTTTAATGTATCCCTTAACCCATTACACGCACATTTATTCAGATAATCCTGTAATTTTGAGATCGTAATTTCTGTAATTTATACCCTCTTCTGGGTGTAAATTTTAAGTTGCGTATACAGTAAAACTCTGATTTTTTATTTGATTGCTTAAAATATTAGCTGCCATTCATTGATATACAAAAACCCGCAATGCACAGTCTCTAACAACAAAACTGATAATTAAAACTGTCTCCAATTATAGGTCAGTTATGATAATACACATTTTTTTTTTCAATAACAACCGTACACGCATGACTTAAGAGCATTTATTCTGAAAGTTGGCAACATCGCAAATAGCTGTCAAATATTTACCTGTTTTTATAAATTTGTTGTTATTACTGTATGGAAGTATAAAATATCGCTAACTAGTCACCTAAAATATGAAGAAGTAATGATTTGCAATTATAAAACTAAATTTGATGTTGTAACCGTTTTAGGTGTAAAAAGGGCATTTGGAAAGTTTCCAAGTTCTTTTTTTACATCTAAAACTAAATATTCGGTATTAAGATATTAATTATTGCATTTTATAATCAATATTTTAGGTCACTAGTTAGCGATAAGTATTTCATATTTCCATACAGTCATATCGCCAAATTAATAATAACAGTGAAATATTTGGCAGCTATTTGCGACGTTGCGCATTTTCAGAATAAACGCTCTTAAAGTGGTTTTTACAAAGCAATGTCCAAAAAGACTGACTGAAAGATGACCAAGAAGATAATTAGATGGCTGACACCATTATTGCCGATTTATGCGGACGTTTTTGAGACGCTGATTTTGTATCTTGTGTTTTTTTATATCAATGCTGCCAATGTCATTTTTTTGTCAACATGACAGTTAATCGGTAGTAACAGCTGTCATTTTGGTCTATAAGACTTTATCATTATCTGCCTAGCCTATTCCCAACTATGTTGGAGTCAGCTCCCAGTCTAACCAGATGCAGCTGAGTACCAGTATTTTACAGGAAGCGACTGCCTATCTGACCTATACAACCCAGTTACAAGGATAACCCACCCAGTCCAGTCCTCCACTAATACGATACCAATTGGTAAGACTGGTTCACAGACTTCCGGGCTTCTGACGACCCGTAACGACTTCAAAGATCCACGAATCCAGTAAGTAAGCAAAATTTGATGTAAAGTACGCGGTAAACTCAAAACTAAAACTCAAAGCATTTATTTCAATAAAACCATTTACTGGCACTTTTGAACTGTCGAAAAGTCGATCAGTTGGAAAGTTGAAGCTGTCTATTCAAAACGTAGATCTCTAAGGAGAGGAACGGGCAAGAAATGCCACGGACACTCTTTTAATTCAAGTTGGATATTACAAAATCTTTGGAACATTATTCTCGTTGCTTCTGTATGTGAGAACAATGTAAAAAAAACAATTCTAAATATAAGATTTTAAAAAAAAGCCCTGGAAGTTAGGAGATGACCAGTCTCAACCGACAGCGCCAGTTCACGAACATGAAGCGTGGATCAGCACCATCCAGCTCAACCATTTGGTAGGGAACCGAATGATCCAACACACGCACCACCATCAGCGAGACATTTAAGTGAGCATGAGTAAATAAATAAATAAACGACATACCCTCAACTGCCATGCTTTTTCAAGTCAACGTACATCAAAACAACACAGTAGACGGATGCATGGTACTCGCATTTACAAAATTTAAACAAAATGCTTCTAATTTGTACAAAACTGTAGGCAGCAGAGAGCACGGAGTGCAGTGATAGCCCAGTAGTAACGGCTGCGACTTACTAATAGTAGGTCATAGGTTCAAATTTAGACTGGCTCTTGAGTTTGTGTAAATTATTTCATTAGCACTGCTCTCAAAACGGTGAAGTAAAACATCGTGAGGAAACCGGCATATCCTAGAACGAAAAAACAACCGACTTCCAAAAAAACACTACAAAGTGAAAAATAACTTTAATTTCGGAAGTCGGTGTCTTTGGAGCTGTATTTGAATTTTTTGTCACCGCCTTCCGAAATTAAAGTTATTTTTCACTTTGTAGTGTTTTTTTGGAAGTCGGTTGTTTTTTTTTTGGAAAAAGTTTTTATTTTTCACTTTTTAGTGGTTCACATGTGCTTACACCTTCACAGCATACTGGCGTGATGTTATGTTATGAACTGGTGTAAGCAATAGACAGAGATGAGATTTCAGCAATCCCAGTCCATTTGCTATCATTTATTGAGGAGTTCCGTTGCATATCTCCGAAGTTCTTCATCAGATCTTCACCAAATTGAAATGGAACCACTCTGAGAAAGTACTCTTCCAAAAAATACCTAAATCGCTTTGTGTGCCTATAAAATTTGAAGAGTTCTCTCCATTTCTCCAGGATCCCATCATCAGATCCTGACTTGATGATCATGGGACCACCTGGGAAGTATACCCTTTCAAACAAAAAAAACAAAATTCAAATCGGTCCAGCCATCTTCGAGTAATCGGGGAACATACATAAAAAAAAAAACGAATTGATAACCTCCTCCTTTTTGAAGTCGGTTAAAAATTCGAAGACATGTGACATCTACCCACCCGTACCCGCGTGGTAGATTGCAACCCTCTCACAGAGAGAAGGTCTGTGTCCCAGCAGTGGGAATGTTAGTGGCTGATTATGATGACGCGGTAGATGGTAGGTAGGTAGTGCACGATAAAATCCCGTCGCGATATTATAACGTTCGTGCGACCATGGTCTAACATGCAGGACCGTTACAAAATATTCCACGTTGTGTATTCTTCACTTAAGAGTGTGGTCATTCTGGGTGTCGTATATCTTGATAAATGAATACATCATTCTTACTTAAAAATATGGTTCTTACTTAAAGCAAAGGAGAAATAAGGTTATTCATAAAATTAACCCAGATTGACCCATTGCTTCCAGAATATACGATCTTCAAAACATACGAAACTACGTTGAACTAGAACCAATTCTAGTTTTAACCGACATCAAAAATAGGAGGAGGTTATGATTCGGTGAGTATTCTTTTTCATGTATGTAGGTATCTACAGGTAGGTTGTGACGACATAAGGTGACTGTTTTTTACTTTCGAAATTAAAGATATTTTATACTCTGTGGTTTTTTGTCGAAGACGGTAAATTGTTTTTGTAAAAAGTATTTGCTTGTTTCAAATGAAAGAAATGGATTGACTGAACGTAAGTAACACCAACTTATTAAACGTTCAAATTGAATTCACAGTAAAAGAACCAATTCAAAATAGGTACTTGACAAACTAAAACCTAAAGGAAGATAATCTGAATTAATGAGAAAATCGAAAAAAAGTTGGAATCACGAACAAAACTGTTTCACGTTAATTAGTTACAAAAAGGTATTTTCATCGGAAATTTCTTTAGGGTAACCATGCACTGGATCAGTGGGGTAATTGCATAACAAAATAACAGCAGGAACAACTTTCATTTTGTTTCTAGTTCAAAAACATTAATTGCGTTAGTTACGTTGTTGAGCAGACAAATTTTTCGAACATATGAAGCAATGGATTAGCAATATATGCTTAAAAATAAGAACAATTTATTCAGATTCTGATTTATAGTGTGTTATGCAATTAGGGTGCAGTTATACATTTCCAGCAGTGCATTGTTGTATTACTTTTCATTCATTGTTTTCCAATGGACCTGTGTGGATACATAACAAAACCAGCTTTTGTAAATGAATGGTTTGAAGATTTTCCTTATATTTTGGGGTAAGAGAACGTTTAGTAGATTTTTCTCATAGTTTTAGTCGACATTCATACGGTCGTAGTGAATCTCTGCACGTCGGAAAACCATGAGTGTTCGATTTTCAACACTCTGCGCCTCGGCGCTAAGCAGTGCGATGAAGATCAACTGCGCGAAGAAATCTCGCCACGATTTAATTACGTACGTTTGAATGTGAACTTCCTCTGTCTCTGCGCTTGTTTATACACGTATTCGCTGCGTAGATAGTAAAAGTATTCCAGTGTTTTGCTCTCAGTTTACGCTGAATTCTAAGCACGAATTCGGAAAATAAAAAAAACTTAAATTAAATGGCAATTCGATTCTTTTGCAGCGTAAGGGATAGAATGGATATCTAGCTGATGCAATCGGTTTATCAAGCACTAGCTGTGCGTCCCAGCTTCGCACGGGTGGGATCCCTATTTTTTATCGTTCGAACGTTTTTTCAGGTTAATATATAGCCTATGACACTCACAAATAACGTGGCTTTCCATTGGTAAAAGAATTTTCAAAATCGATGTAGTAGATCCAAAGATATACCCCTACAACCTCACAAACTTTACCTCTTTATAATATTAGTGTAGATTTTACCTACCTACCTGCTAATAACAACAAGGGGGCACAGTCTAGTTAATTTTTTAGCAAATTTTCAGCATAGCTCGCTCCACATTTAATAAGCGCACAGCCAAATGTGGAACTCTTTGCTAGCGTCTGTGTTCCTTTCCACATTTAACCCGTCTGCCATCAAAGCAAGAATGAACAGGCATTTTCTGGGCTATCGCTTTCCATCAGGCGTGATCGTGGTTAAGAGCAGGCCCATTATATAAAAAGCTTTCACTACGAAAAAAGTTCATACTAAGTTGTGCTAAAACAATATGAGTTGAGATCCTAATTCAGGGTACCTACAAAAGCTCTGTAATCATAGTTAGTCTAATGCCCAGCGACCCTAAAGGAGCGATATCGCGAAATCTCATTAGCGCGAATGAGAGAGACCACAAAAAATAATGAGTCAATTTACCACTCTGCTCTTCTACCAAGATTAATCAGACCAACCTTAATTTTTCAAGCATAAAGTTCATTTTTCCGTACACTTTCGTTTTTGGGTGGAATATATAATTTTGCTTTTCAATAAAAAGGTTATAGTAACAGTAAAGTCTGTAAAATAAGCAAGTATGTTTCCGAGCAGAGACAAGGGAGTATTTTTTTTGACAAGTGTATGTTTTACTTTTTATTAGTGTATATTTAACCTAGTCAAGTAAGTAAGTACCTATATCTATGCGTACTGTAAGATTTTTTGATTCGGGTCGGATAGATTTCGAGAAAGGGTAGTTTTTTGTGTAATTTTACTGTGGTATAATTTTTTGGGACAAAGGGTCGGGTCCGTTATACAATGTAATAAGTATCTTCGTTGTGTTTCATAACTTTTTCCCTTTTCTTATGCTTTTACACGTGTTACTAAAGCGAGTTGATCCTAATGTTTTTCAGATAGTGGAAGATAAAAAATATTCGTGAATATGTAGGGCACTATATATGAATAAGTTTTTTCTGTGATTTTGGCGATTTTTATTAACCCGGTTGTACTCTACGTAAAACTAAACTGTTTATAGAAGAAAGATTTCTAGCTCCAATTTTATGAACGAGCATTTGCAAATTCCTTGTACCAAGCTTCTCTAAGCTGCTTTAATATTATTTGGCAGCGCACCGCAGGGCCATTGAGTGTTGAGCGCCTGCGAAGTTGTGACGAGCAATACGTTGGCAGAACACGTGTGATGAACTGTGCAAAATTTGCAGGCGCTTAGTCTTAAAACCAATTCATTTTGCGGATGTAGCGAGAAATGGGTTAGTGTAGGTTATGTTATATTTATTTATTTTTATTTATTTATTTAATAACTATGGATGACTTAAGCTGTAAGTCAGCTAAAGAAAACAGATTAAAAAATAGTATGTGAGACTGACAGCCAATTAAAAGTCTTCACTTCTAAAAACAGATTGAAAAAAAAAAGAGTGTAAACAGCCCAACACAGCCACCGAAAAGGAACAGCAAAAAAACAGTATAACATTGAAGCTTAAACTAAATTCGCATTTCATATTGATACAAAACTGAACATACAAAATCTTAATTAAAAAAACCAAGGCTCAGGCACTTTCTGGCTGAGAACACACTTGTTGTGAAGGGATCAAAATCATGTTGTTTGCACATGCTGTTAAAGTTGCTACTTGCACGCATTGATTTGCGATTTACTTACACGCTGTGATTATATGTAGGGTTTGAACAGGCTTCGGGATACTATTCCCAATCCTTTCCTTTTCCTCCCTGTTTAAATTCACCGCCACTCGCACTCGCCTATCACTGTGAGTGCGAGAAGGACAACGCATCGCTCCCGCCATCTGCCGGCGTGGAGAGAAAATCAGGGTTCGAAAAAACGAAACGAAGATTGCCGGCCGGCGACAACGCGTGCGTTGAAAAAACACAAAAATATCGTGAAATACGACTGCTAGTGATACAGTGTGGTGATCTCCTGGCTCCCAGCATCCCGTGAGTACCAGACCTCTTCAATTTACCATCTTTTAGCCTGTTTACCTGAGTAGGAAATTTCAAAAGCGTCCTTGGCAATACGCGATACTCATTCATATTTGTGGTCCATTTCGAGCACGAATACCTGTAGATTACAGTTTTTTCAGGCATTCTCAGGTTCAATTTCAATAAAAAACTCTGAGAATTGCTAGATTTTCGCATTTTAAAAGTATTATCCTACAAAATTGTGTTGTCATACTCGCAGTATGCGACTATGCGGATTCAGAGGTCGTCTTAATTTTAGTCGGGTTATATCACAATAATTCACGTAATTTACGTGACTAATTGCTGGTAATCTTATTATCTATAACTATTCACGATATTTATACACTAACAAACATTATTACAATTTAACCTAACCTAATAAATCTCAACTTAGGTTCGTATTTTCATAATCATTATTTTACATACGAAACATAATGGAGGAGGGTAAACTTAAACTTCTTCAATCTCAACGCGAATATGTTTATCGTGATATCCAAATCCTTTACGACTTATCAAAATCTATGATTCAAGATCGTTCAAAGGTATCGTCGTTCAAGGCGAGATATACTCGAATACATTCAATTCGCGAAGAATTTGTTGCGTTATGTAGTAAAATACAAACTGTGGAGTTAGCCATGAAACCTGATGCACAAGTGTGTCAAAAGTCTTTGAGTTCGTTTGATGATTTGTACTATGCCGTAATCAGTGCAGCGGCTGACTTGCAGATCGCTGATAAGAGCGGAAACGTCGACGGGACGTCACAGGCGACGGCGCCGCCCGCGTGTGCGGAGGCGTCCGACTCCATGCAAACGGGACGTAACGCGCGGCTACCGAAACTTGAGTTACCTAAATTCGATAGTAACATAGAAAACTGGCAAACATTTTATGATATTTACAAAACTTTAATTCACGATAATAATTCGATTTCGCAAATAGAAAAATTTCATTATTTAGCGTCTTGTTTACAAGGCCCGGCTTTGTCCATTATCAAAGGAGTTCCGATGACCGCCGATAATTACGAAGTAGTTTTTAATAGTTTAATCGAGCGTTATCAAAACAAGCGTATTATAGCTTTAACATATCTAGACAAATTCTTTAACCAGCCAGTTTTAAAATCGGGTAACTTCCAAGATCTACAAACTTTAACAAACGTAATTTATGAGGCATACCATGCACTCCAAGCTTTAAAAATTGAAAATTTGGGTGATTTTATCTTATTTTGTTTAACTTCGCGCGCGTTGGACTCGGACTCGCGTAATCGTTTCGAATCTCAGAGAAACATTTCACAATTACCTACTTTTTGTGAATTGTTAAAGTTTCTTCAAGATTATGTTAAAATCTTAGAAACTAGTCATTTATCTTCTAAATCTCATCTCAATAACAATCCTAACTCTCGTAACCTTGAAGGGAAAAAACCTTCGCCCGCTACTAGTAGGCAAAATAGCAGCGGATCCAAACGCTCATCTTATCTCGCAAAATCTATCTCACCTGCAAATGTGACTTGTGCTCATTGCAGTGATGCACACTTGATTTATCGGTGCCCTACCTTTCAATCCTTAGATTCTCGTGCTAGACTCGCGTTAGTACAAGGTAAAAACAATATGTGTACAAATTGTTTACGTACAAATCACGTCATAGAAAAATGCATATCTAAAATGTCTTGTACGGTGTGTGGATTACGTCATCATACCTTATTGCATATTGACCCAGCGCCATCCAGCGCCGGCGCAACTACTGGAGCGAACGTTACAGCTCATTCTCACGCCGCCGTTCCCAACCGCGATATGGTTTTACTAGGGACATGTCAGGCGCGCGTGTTCAACACCGCCGCCGGCACTCAATGTACCGTGCGTGCACTCCTGGACAGTGGGGCGCAGGATTGTTTTATCACCGCTGCGTGCGCGCGAACACTCGGGTTAAAACTCCGCCGCTGTAATCTTAGCATAGCCGGACTAGGACAAAACTCAGTCACACAAGTAAAGGGGGTGACGGAATGTACTATACGACCTGTACATGGTGATGCTCCACACTTTAATATCAAGCCAGTCGTATTAGATAACATTACTGCTCTAATACCTAGCGTTAAAGTACCATCAGTCGTTCGAGAACGTTGCAAACATCTAGTGTTAGCCGATCGCGACTATGATGTTCCCGCCAAAATCGATTTATTAATTGGGGCGGAGCTATTCCACGAAATCTATGACGGTCAACGAATCAATCTGGGGTCCGGTTTACCTACCGCTCTGCATAGCGTTTTCGGGTGGATTCTGTCAGGGACAGTAAACTCCAATTCTGCACCTTTAAACACCGCGTGCTCTTTAGTGGCCACCACATTTAAATTAGATGAGCAAATTCAAAAATTTTGGGAAGTGGAGGAACCACCGCGCGCTGTTATCACCGTACCCGAGAATAATACCTGTGAACGCATGTACACTGATTTAACCTATCGCGAACCTAACGGACGATACGTCGTACCTATCCTCTTAAAGGATGGCGATCGTTCTTTGGGTGAATCTTACAATAGTACCTTGTCGCGTTTAACTCATCTTGAAAAGAAACTTAATCGTCAGACTGAACTTAAATCCGATTATGTTAATTTTATGCGCGAGTACGAGAATCTAAATCATATGTATCCCGTACCTAACCCTGAGGTACCTACTCTCAATCGTTATCTTATCCCTCATAGTTGCGTCGTTCGCCCAGAGAGCACGACCACTAAATTGAGAGTAGTTTTCGATGCTAGTTCTAGAACTACTAACGGTCTATCTTTAAATGATATTGTATTCACTGGCCCTAAGCTTCAAGTGGATATTGTAGACATCATAACCGGTTTCAGATTACACACAGTAGTTTTAACTTGTGACATCTCAAAGATGTATAGAGGAATCTTGCTTAGACCGGAGGATCGGAACTTTCAACACATACTATGGCGAGAATCTCCTAGTGATCCAGTTAAAGAGTACGAACTTGCGACTGTCACCTACGGAGTTAGAAGTTCACCTTATCTGGCCATCCGCACCCTCCATCAATTAGCAGCCGATCATGGCGCCGCGTATCCCCGTGCAGCTGAAGCTCTTCTTCACGAGACATATGTCGATGATATTACGACCGGCGCGCCATCTGTACGCGAAGCCATAGAACTAAAAGATCAACTTATCAATTTATTAGGTTGTGCTCAACTTGAGCTCCGAAAATGGAGTAGCAATTCACAATCCTTTCTTAAAACTTTGCCTGTAGATCATTGTCAATCACCTAAACTTTTCTCTGAAGAAAGTGATAAATCAACGTTAAAAATCTTAGGAGTCCAATATGATCCTGTGAGTGACAATTTCAGTTACTCACAGTCCCCAATCGAGGACAATAAATGTAACAAGCGTTCCATCTTATCTAGCATCGCGCGTATTTACGATCCTCTTGGGTGGCTCACACCTTTTATTTTAAAAGCCAAATTGCTCCTTCAAGATTT
This sequence comes from Antitype chi, assembly GCA_947359405.1. Lineage (NCBI taxonomy): Eukaryota > Metazoa > Arthropoda > Insecta > Lepidoptera > Noctuidae > Antitype > Antitype chi. The sequence goes on from OX375826.1 coordinate 3,147,737, forward strand.
GTGGCGTCTTAATCTTTCATGGGACGAACCTGTGCCCAGAGACATAGCTCTAGAATGGCAAGGTTTTATAGCGGATCTTCATAATTTAAAATTAATAGAAATCCCTCGTAGGATTATACCTTCTCAGTCTAAGGAATCTCAACTCATCGGATTTTGTGATGGATCTACTAAAGCATATGGATGTTGTGTTTATCTTCGTGTCGTTACCTCTCACGATGTACAAGTTTATCTGTTAATTGCCAAGTCCAAAGTAGCACCTCTAAAAGTGTTGACTGTCAACCGCTTAGAGCTTTGCAGTGCTGTATTACTGTCCAAAGTAATAAATCGCATTCATTCCTTGCTTAGTTCAAAAATCATATTGAATCAATCTATCTTGTTCACAGACAGCTCGACTGTATTGTCATGGTTGAATACTGAGCCACACAAGCTTAAGACATTCGTTGCCCACAGAGTGGTCCTAATTAACGACAGTCCTGTGCCAACTGAGTGGCGACATGTGTCCACTCATGACAACCCAGCCGACATCTGTAGTCGTGGCTTATCATGCTTATCTTTATCTTCTTCTCAAATCTGGTGGTCTGGTCCTCAGTGGCTGTCCAACGAACCATTCAACTGGCCTGTTTCAGCAGTTGAAGTGTCCGATAACGTGCCAGAACTTAAGCCCGCATCACGCGCGGGTCATACGGGTGTGACACGTGACGCTGACTTGCTTGATTCCATCCTGGAACGCCACTCCTCTCTTTCCCGAGTGGAAAGAGTAGTTGCATGGATCTACCGTTTCATCAACAACGCGAAAACTAAACGTTCTGACCGTAACTTATTATCTTATCTGACAGCCACTGAATTAATCCAATCTTTAGATCATTTAACAAAACATGTTCAACATCAAAGTTTTAATGATGTCATATCTTTAATAGCATCCAAGAAACCTTTACCCAAACATTTATCTAAACTCTCTCCTTTTCTTGACACTCGCGGAATCTTGCGAGTGGGGGGACGTCTCAAGCACGCGTCATTACCAGGTCGCGTCAAACATCCATACCTCTTACCTAAGATTTCTCAATTGAGTACTCTTCTTATTGACCACTATCATACAACTTATCTTCATTGTGGGCCTCGCCTACTCCAATCTTTAATTATGCGTCGATTTTGGATACTCGGCATTAGAAATCTTATCAGATCGCGGTTATCTAAATGCGTGACCTGTTTTAAAATCAAACCTATTCCACTTCAACCTTTACAAGGTGACCTTCCATCTTCTCGATTACAACCGGGTCATTGTTTTAAAACAATCGGGATCGACTTCGGAGGTCCTTTTATGATAAAAGAAAGTAGACGTCGTAACGCTAAAACTTACAAAGCGTATCTTTGCCTCATAGTCTGCCACGCGACCAAGGCTGTTCATCTCGAGCTGGTTACTGAGCTCACATCTGAAGCATTCATAGCGGCCTTGGATCGTTTTGTATCGCGGAGAGGACTTTGTCACTCCATAGTCACAGATGGTGGTACTAACTTCGTGGGTGCCAGGCGTTACTTGTCGGAAGTTAGCGAAATGCTCAACCGCGAAAGCGATAGTATTTCCAGTCACCTCGCTTCTCGTGAAATCACATGGAAGCTCAATCCTCCTTCCGGTCCTCACTTCGGAGGCATTTTCGAGAGCGGTATAAAATCGACAAAATACCATCTCAAACGTATTATCGGATCCCAGATTCTTACCTTTGAAGAATTTTATACTATCTTAACGAAGGTGGAAGCCATGTTAAACTCTAGACCCTTAGTAGAACTATCTTCCGATCCCGGCGAGGTTGACGCTCTTACAGCTGGTCACTTCCTCATCGGTCGACCTTTAGTATCGCTGCCTGAACCGATGTATGCCGAAAACGAGACATTACGTACTCGTTGGCAGCTATTACAGCGCCTATCACAGAGCTTTTGGCGCACTTGGCAAAGGGACTATTTGCATACCTTACAACAGCGAATGAAATGGTTAAAACACGGCAACCGTCAGCCAAAACTGAACGATCTTGTAACCATTTATGAACCCAACTTACCTGCTAACGAATGGAGGTTGGGTCGCGTTGTACAGCTGCATCCGGGTAAGGATGACATTACTCGGGTTGTGACAGTCAAAACATCTAAAGGCTTACTTGTAAGACCTGCTGTCAAAATTTGTCCTCTTCCAATTGAACAAACTAATTAATCTATCTACATATATTTCCATACTTATAATTTAACGCACTTATAACACTTAAACATTTTCAAGTATCTATTATATATCAAAATTGTATATTACATTTAAACTTATTTTAATCTTATCAGCTTGATGACAAATGAATCCGCATAGGCCTTAAGTCTCGAACTTCATCTATCTTATCTTGTGAAATCCCTGGTTGATTTCAAGTGGGGGGATATGAACAGGCTTCGGGATACTATTCCCAATCCTTTCCTTTTCCTCCCTGTTTAAATTCACCGCCACTCGCACTCGCCTATCACTGTGAGTGCGAGAAGGACAACGCATCGCTCCCGCCATCTGCCGGCGTGGAGAGAAAATCAGGGTTCGAAAAAACGAAACGAAGATTGCCGGCCGGCGACAACGCGTGCGTTGAAAAAACACAAAAATATCGTGAAATACGACTGCTAGTGATACAGTGTGGTGATCTCCTGGCTCCCAGCATCCCGTGAGTACCAGACCTCTTCAATTTACCATCTTTTAGCCTGTTTACCTGAGTAGGAAATTTCAAAAGCGTCCTTGGCAATACGCGATACTCATTCAGGGTTCATAGTATATTTAGGATACACTTAAAATATTCAGTTCTCATATTACTTAGGTTTGGTAAGTTATTACATTCCTGTCCATACTAGATACCTATTCGTGGAATGTCACATGTTTCAAGGCAAAAATTCTACATAAATGAATTACAAGAACATTTGCTCACACAGACACAGCTACACTCATACAAACACACACGGCATATAAATATGTACTCCCTTTTTCTTCTTTTAAATTCATACCCCTTTTACTTTCTTCCCCCAGTTTACATAATGCCCTCAAAATTAATTGTAAGTACTAACGACCTTATTCATAAAAGTTATCGAACATCTAAACAGTTGCTAAAGTCTGGTTTCTCTTTGAAAACCAGACTAGCAACTGTTTAGATGTTCGATATTTTTACACGCTTTATATTAGCTTCACTTGTATGTTTGTTTGTTTGTTTGTATGTAACCGACTCCTTTGAGCGCGATTTTGACCCACTTTAAACGGTCAGATTTCATTGAAACTTTGTAAACTTGTCGAGGGCCGATGACAATTCAATAATAATAAAAAAAATGAGAAAAAAAACACGTTTTTGTAGTTAGCAGAACTAAAAAATAGAAAATAAATAATAGTTTAAAAAACTAAAAAACACGCTTTAAAAACCGAACTAAAAAAGGAGAAAATAATTTAATTCAATCAAAAAGCGTGGGGTGCTTTTTGAGGTATTTTTATAATCAATTAATGTCAAGCACCCCACGCTTTTTTAGTTAGTTTTTTAAACTATTATTTATTTTATGAATAAGGCCGTAAGTATCTAGTTTATTTTTACAAAAGTGTAACACAGGTTTTTCTTAGCATGGGGGTTGATAATTTATTATGTACTAGGCTATTTGCATGCTTAAATTAAGTGTCATCCTGTATTTATGTGTATATACGTATGCCAAATAAATATTACTATTACTTATTTTATTGATAGATAACACTAAACGATTGCTACAGTCGGTTTACTGGTCCTAAACTGTTTTACTCTTAGGAATCTATTGCAGAGTTGTAAACGAAATACTGCAACTTTGTAAAGATTAATGACTTTATCCCAATTTAAAGAGTCATAATATCTTTGTTTTACAATCTCAACATCAGTAAAAACCTCCCAAACTAATTTCTTGGACTTTGATTGTTCGCCATTTTCCAAGAGCATAACTTTGTTATCAAACAACTCGGATTGCATCATAAACTGAACAGCTTTACTGTTTTATTTCGCGAGACATAAAATGTATGATGTTTTGGCTTATTCTTCGAGAGGTTATTTCACTTGCGACTTTCGTAGTATAAATAAATGTTCATTGGCGATGATGATTGGATTGCTTTTTATCAGATAAACTGGTAGCTCGTTTGCCACCTTATAAAAAAAAAAGCATAGATCATGTTGTGAAGATTGCAGGACTCCGCTGGATGCGAGAAGGACAGAACCGGTCTAAGTGGTGATGCTTTAGGGAGGCCTATTTCCAGCACTGAACATCTTTCAATATGAATAGATTAATAAGAGAAGGCTTCCTGAAAGTGATAAAAAATATTTTCAAAAATAACTTTTTTTGAAAATAATAGAAAAATGCGTTATTGCATTTTTAATGGCGCCCAACTGGGTCAGTTTTTTTATACCTTCCTACGATTTAAAACTGAAAGCTCATAAAACGAATATTCAATTTTATAAGTCCTGTTTAATATATTTTTTATATCTACTCAGTGTCGGTCGCTATTTATTGTAAATAGCCCAGTTGGGCGCCAATAAAAACCTACGAATGAATTTTTTTGTGCACCATTGTTCAGTATAATGTTATACTCAATATTTTACATTTCGTTCATAGAAATATATGTAAAACTCGTAGCTATTTCATTTAGTAGAGCGAAGGATCTTTGTATCGCTCATAAAATTTATACAAAATTTCGCCTGTCTCGATCCAACTTGTTGTAAAATGTTGCTTTGGACTGCTTCATTGTATAAGGAACAATGCCATCTTGAATTTTATTTCCTAAACTTTAAACGTAACTTGTATTGAAGACTTTTGTATGAATACCTATGTACCATACAATTTTTATTAATCTCGTATACACATCGATCGTTCATAACTCATTTGTTGGGCTACGTTTAACCTTTTATAACAAGCATCACTCTTTTTTGCTAGATTTACATTTTAATGCGTTTAAAGCTAAAGTTAAATCGAAACTTTGTTCTAAGGCATACTATTTTATCAACGACTACTTAAACGATAAGAATTGTTGGTCGCTGTGATTAACTCAAGACAACGTTTGTGTTCTTTCACCAGAATTAGCTTACCTACTGACAGGTCATATGAGTTCCGTTATATCATTGTTTATTTTATTTGACTGTTTAAACCATTAAAAAAAATATGTATTAATGATTTTTTTTGTAATTTATTGTTGAATGTTAATTACGAGTACTTACCTATTATTGTATAGAATCAAGTTCTTCCAACGTAACAGACCTGTGCTGCTGGGGAGTTGGTTCCGGCACTTCTTCTTCCCAGCTAAAGCACTAGGAAGTGGTGACGGGTGGGCGTTTTTTGGGGACTGTCTTATGTAATTTTGACGTTAAAAAAGTGCTGACTCTCAGCCTAGTTTGAATAAATGACTTTTGATTTTGATTTTGATCATGTTGGTGATCCCTCAAAAAGGTATACTCTAGTAACTAATTACTCGTCGCAAACTACATGTATTTATATGTGTTACCGGCCAAACCCAATTTCAGGCCAAACTAGTTTGTCCTAGGCCAAACAGACTTATCCTACGCGTGATATGTCGCAGCCAACCAGCTTAATTAGCCATTTCGTTAACAGCCTTTGGAAGTAACGCTCGCCGGCCGCTACCGCGGCGCCGGCCGCTCGCTTCGCTCGCTCGGCTCGTGCGCTTTTGGTCACAGTTCTAACCTAACCTAACCTAACCTATTTGATCGGGGTGCCCCGGCTTAATAAACCAGTTTGGCCTAGGACAAACTAGTTCGGCCTGAAATCGGGTTTGGCCGGTAACATATGCACCAATTGGAGAAGGATTGTAATGGTACTACATGCATGCACTATATTTTGCATCTCTTTTTCCCACCAAGCGAGTGTCGCTGAGCGAGTAGTCTCATTGATAGCTCTTGTCGCTGCGACAAACGAGAACTCGCCAGCGGTGTGAATAGTCAGCGATCATTTATTAATATATGTATCCCTTTTACTTTCTCGTTTCTTGAGCGTGAATATCGTTGATCGACGAAGTCGCTTATTCGTTGGCGGTGACAGGTGCCTTATGCCAACTTCTGATACAGTTCATCAGAACAAATAGGTAGGTACTTACTCTCACAGCAATTATTTTTGTCACTAATCACTATTGTTGTGTTCTGGATTATGAAACAATATATGATCTCTGTCCATTATAATTTGAGCTTGGACACGTATTTGAAACCACATCCACCCATTGTGGTTTGTGTTTGATAAAATTAATGACAATCCGCAATTAGGTATGTAATTACATGGAGGCGATTAGGTTATCATATTAAATAGTAGAGCAATTATTACAAGCTTTTATCAGTCTGTTTAATAAAAATAACAATTTTTCTAAATATAGAATACCGAAATTTCAAATAAAATAAATAGCTTCAAAATTGGCATGAAATATACCACCCTTGATTAAGGTACTTAGACACGCGTGGGGCGATGGTATCAACAATTCAACACGAACTTTCTGGTATTGTTACCAAATTCTAACAAAATGTATATTTAGTTTACATTAGTTGTCCTTCAGTGTAATCGTAGCTACACCTATGTCTGTTTTAAAAGATAAAAACATATCGTTTTATTCCCAGACAATCCAAAAAAACCCCGATAATGCTTACAAATTAAATTGCTGTCCGGGAAAATGAATACAGGTAAGCACCTAGATAATCCTATATTGTATGCCTGGTAATACAAAAAATAAACACGACTCCTTTTGTAAGCAAACATTGTTCCATATAATAATTTCATGACCAGTCAGCGTTAAACTATTTACCCAGCTTCTGTAAAAAGTAAATATTTGTACGAAAAGCTTTGTTTAACGAAACCCGGTTCTATCCTAAAATACATTTATTGAAATAGTCGCGAAAACAAAACATTTGTTACAATACCGCAATCGGTCGAAACGTCACGTTTCAGAACGAATCAAATACACAATCGTGATTAAATCGATTTGCAAACACTATCGGTACCTGTACTCAATTAAAGCATTCAGATTTGATACGGATATATGAACTTTTGAACCGGGCAATCTTCTCCTCAAATTTATTGCAACTACCACTGTCCCAAAGGTTGACTAGTAGAAAATGCCTACATATGGCATTAAGGCCGCCTCTGTATATTTGTGTGCTAAAGTGTTAAATAAATTAAAATTATGTCAGTAGACAGATCAAGAACTTGCCCGTAGGTTCTATAGAGTCTCGTCAGTCGCCTAACTTGGACTCTTTTTCTGGTGCTGGTCGGCTACAATCAATGATTCTAGCCCCTACCGTACAAATGTTTCGTTGGTTACCACAAAATGTATCAGCTTTTTTTCACAGAAAAGTGCAATGCCTTCGCGGTCAAAATGTATGAAAACAAAGATTAAAGAAACTGACTATTTTCAACGCCGGCCGGCGTTCAGAATCAGGTACTGAATCCATGGTACCAGGTTCGCGACGACGTGATGCCAACCTGTATAAAATTTAAATTTTGACATTATTTATATTAACGACTAGCTTACGCCCGCGGCATCGCCCGCGTGGCAGTCGGAAATTATCCCACGGGAACATACTACCCGGATAAAAAGTATCCTGTGTGTTAATCTAGTTATTATCTATCTTTGTGCCAAATTTCATTCAAATCCGTTCAGTAGTTTTTGCGTGAAAGAGTAACAAACATCCATACATCCATACATACAAAATTTCGCGTTTATGTTCCGCGATGGGATGTTCCGTGTGGTGCCGGACGTAAAAGAATAGCACCATCCCATTTCTTCCCGTGGGTGTCGTAGAAGGCGACTAAGGGACTTACTAGAGAATGGGCAGCAGCGTTCTCTGTGCATTTTACCGCCATACTGCGAAGCGTGGCGATTATGGCAAAACCCCCCCTTTTGGGGGAGACGTATGTCCAGCAGTGGACGTATTTCGGCTGAAATGATGATGATGAAGGATAGGCAACCTACAGAAGACCACGGAGAAGACATTGATGTGACTCGCATAGACCAGAGAAACCTGGCACAAAATGAAGGAGGCTTATACTCAGGAGTGGGTGGAACAAAGCTGCCAATGATGATGCTGATGATTATTTAAATTAATGTAAACGTTTATACAAATCACGATAATAAAAAGAGATAATAGTTAATAATGTAAAAATGGATCCTACTATGATATTATAAATCCTACTAATACTTAGGTACTATATGTAAATGTAAACTATTGTGTGATTGGATGTTTCTTACTCAATCACGCAAAAACGACCGAATGGATTTGGATGAAAAACACAAAAAGTTTATAACCTGGATAGAATACTTTTTGTTAGTGCTTTTTCCCGCGGGATAATTTTTGACCTCCACGCGGGCGAAGTCGTACATAATAGTAAAAATATAAATACTCAGTACATAAAACCGACCTTTGTTCGAATTAAATAATATCAATAGCGCTTTGTGGTATTTGGTGAACATTATGGCTAGCATGGTTAGCGTTTCCACGAATTTTAATAATTGCTTAATCAGTCAGAGAGGAATTCATTGCTCAGAATTTAATTTGTTATTGTTTATTATTATTATTAGCCATTAATTTCCCACACTGGGCGAAGGCCTTTCTACTCTCTTTCCACCTGTCTCCATACAAAGCAGCCAAGGACCAATCTTTATAAAAGGAGTCCAGCATAGCCATCTCGGTCTGGGCCTGCCGCGATGTCATTTGCCAATTGATTATAGTGTACTCTTATTTTTATGAGAATTACTGAACTTGGTAATACTGACAAGAGTAATTAAATATATAATAAAAAAATTGGGAAATATCGAAATCCTTAGTTCCCAACTTAGGCCCCTCGTCCACGGCGGTTTTTTGTAGCGATGCTGTTGCGCATTTTGTAAACGCGCTTCTGCATCGCTACTATCACGCGTCAGTCGCGTTTGCAACGTGCGACAGAAACGATGCAAACGCGCGGCTGTATTGAAACATCGATACAGCCGAAAGAAGAAAGAAGCCTAATAAGATCGCGACTGAAGCGCGACAGCATCGCGATAGTAGCGATACAGAATCTAGGCGAAGGTACACAGCCAGCGACAGCATCGCGGCTGTATTGATACACATGCTCGACAGCATCGCTAAAAAAAGTAGCCGTGGGCGAGACCTCTTAGACTGTTAGAAAAATTCTTAATAGTCTCAGTTAATAAAGATTGATTTACAATACTAACAGCCACTAACAATAAACGATTGTAAAGTCACTTATCTTGTAGGTAAAGAGATCTGTAGAGTCATAAAACCATTCAGCAAAAAATCAACGACAACGACATAAATTAATCGAAATCAAAGCCATAACCGTATTTCCAAACACACAAACATAAAACACTGACAAGCATTAAAACAAAATCGAAAAAAAGGTTTCAATATTGGCTGTATAAAACCGTTGCGTGTGCCATAGCAGCACGTTGAGAGGAAACTATTTCGCGTTTAGAAACGACGCCATTTCCTGTACATAACAGTCGGGGAGCACAAAATGGCCGACGTATTTGTTCGGGGCGAACGTTAAACGATATTGCATTGATAATTTCGTGTTTCGCTCGAGTATTGATATTGTATTTTAATAAAGACTGGTTCTCGCATGTAAATTGGTTACAAATAGGCAAAATGGTCGCCATTACGCCTGTTGAAAATTGCCGGGATATTTTTGTGTATTCGATGTAGGTACCTACATAAACGTTTATTCCGTTTAGGCAAACAACATGAACATAGAAAAGGCTATTAAAGGCTTTTTACTTTCTCTTAGACATTGTTTTTTTTTTGTTGGGAAGTCATCAAATAACTTCTCCAGCTCTGGGTGGAGCAGGAGGGCGTGTCAGACTTTTACTGACTAAAACCCACCCGTGTTCCCTCAGTTGCCTGTGTGCCAGGGGCGGCGGTATCTCTTTCGAACAACCCGCACCCCTGGCAGGCATCGGCCCTTGCGGACCCCACCAGTTGGTTGAGTGCTAGTATTGCAGAAAGTTGGCAACGTCCTATGGCAACGTCGCAAGTCGCAACTAGCTGTCAAATATTCCAATGTTTTGTGTCAATCGTAACCCTAGTTCGTAACTAATATTATTTATGCGAAAGTAGGCAGTTGGTGCTGACATCTCTTTGAGGCTCTTAGACATTTTTAGCCCACACACGCGCTACCATCAATAAAATTGATTTACTCTCAACCGCCATGCTCTTTCATCAATATATCATAATAAACGTCACCATGGTAAATCAAGAAATGTAAACAATCTGTCTATTCATCTCTTCATCAAAATTCGACCTACAGACGTCCATCGCAGACAATTACACGGAAATACAATCATTCGTAACATTCGCAGAGGAATTCTAATTGTTCGCCGTCCGAAGTTAAAAGCGTGATAATTAAATTAACTAACTATTCCGACGAATTTCAGCAAATGAGTTGTCACTGTGAAATTGGAAGTCAGAAACTCAGTACCTCTAATGCGTGAAACACTTTCACAATACGCATAATTTTAAAACCATTCCTTCATCGTAAATAAAAAATGAAAGGCATTGCCATTGTTAGTGTGTAACGCAATTACACCGCTGGTTTTATAAAAAAACATCAAAATACGTGAGTAGCAAAATGTCCCGCTATCAGCTTTGCTAATTTTACAGTATCTATAATTAGTCCAAGTTCTCACGGACTTAAAAATATTGCAGCAGGATTATTTGGCGCACTGGATCTTCAACGCAATGCTTACCGCCGAAGGTTGCAAATCGAACGTAATTACATAATTATAATGATATAATTAACGTAGGTACTTAAGTATAAAAAATATCGTGAGACATTTAAAAAGAGTAACCTTGGAGATTCTTAGCAATTCTTCTACATAGAAAACACTTTTGGAAGAGGCAACTAGAATCAATTCTACTATTTTGTAAATTTTGACATTTAAAAGTGCCTATTTGAAATAAATGTTTTCACTTTGATTTTGATAACATCGTGCCTTTATTTAGGCATTATTTTGGTTATTGCATAGCGTTAGTGAAAACATGGCAGATATTGTTAGTATTTTAATACTTACGCCACCAAAAAGAAATAGGTGATGGTGAATGGAATAATTGTTTTAGGGAAATTTAGAGTGTGGAGCTTCTGAATCACCTTTGTGGTCACAAGGAACGCGGGAGTGAAACGGCGGCAGATGACACTGTGAAAGCAATCCGCCATTACGGTGACGTTAAGAAATTGTTAAACTATTTCGTTTTAGTGGTTTACTTCTTGAAGACGATCGCTTTTTGTTTCCAAGTAACTGAAGGAGTTTATCAGGTCTTCTTAGCTCAGTTTCTATGTTTTAAAAGGTAAGTACATAAACAGTTTTATGTTGTTATTCAACGTATTTTTTACTGGCGGGGTATTTTTTTTTTCGGGTTTTGGCTTCGCACGGTTTGTGCATTTAGCCAGTGTCAAGTAATTTTTCTTTTCGATCAAGTAAATGGCCCGATATCGGGCACGAAGTTTCAAAACAGTCATAGTCGTCTTTAGTCAGTCAAGTCAAAGTTATTGTAAAGCGGTAGTAACTTTACAACAACCTAATATGAGTTTTTGGGGGAAACACGAAAGTCCACGTTAGTCACTTATTTTCACCTTCACTACACTTGTGCACTCACACGTAACTAAATTGAATAATTCACTACCAAGATTATACAATTTAATTCACTATTTCACTAAATTTCATGATAATTAAAATTCGTGCGACATGTTCCAACGCGATCCCGCCAAAAACTCCGGCGGGGTAGTTGCGGAACCCACTAACAGTAAGAATTTGACATTTGCACACGAGCATTTTGACAGTTCAACAACATTCATTGCGTTATTTATGTTGTTAAGCAGACAAATTTTCCGAACATAAGAAACAATATCCTTTTAAATGATTTAGATAGTGATTAATACTGTGTTACACAATTAGGGTGCTGGTAATTCTGTTTTTTTTTTTTAACGATCATTGTAGGTACCCTTTATCTCTATCAATTAGGGAGAAACAATGTTTTGAGTAGAATTTTGTGAAGAAAAGATATACGATCTTTTTTTTTTTTTTTTTTTTTTTTTTTTTTTTTTTTTTTTTTTTTTTTTTTTTTTTTCATTATTAGAATATATTCCGGAAGGTTTAAGTATTACATTAATATTAAACATGCGTTTATAAAAAGTAACTGGAATGTTTTGTCAAGTCGTCAATGTAATGAATTCATATTTGGTATAACGTAATGAATTATTGATCAATGTTTTGTATAGTGTAATAATTTAATTGTAATAATCATTAATTGGAATCATTATGTAACTTAATTTATTCTTATCTTAATTTTATCATTTTGCTATGCCCTTACAGGGTCCATATTTTTGTACCTAGCTTTAGTCCTTTGTTATATCTTTTTACAATATGGAATACAAAGAAATAAATGAGTGAAAACCGCGTGAATCAGGGGCGGGTCGCTAGTATACCTTAAAAGAAAGAAAATGGAAAAGAGCTTACAGTAACTGCCTAATTACTCGTGAAACGACCCTCCATTCCAATAAACGTAAAGTTATGAGATGAAGTTGGGTGCAGGACTATCGATGATCATTTATTTTTGCGGTTTTTGTGAGAAATATCTACGTACTTTAGAATGTCATGTATTTATTTGTACCTTTAATGATTTTTATTTACCGCCCCTAAAGGTATTATTGAGCACTATTAAGTATTATAATTGCGCCTCTTTTTGCGAACCTCTAAAAAATCTATTTTGGCTATCTAAAAACGAAAACACAACGGACGGTACCTACTTATAGCGAAATAAGTACGAACAAGTGGGATTCGCGGTTGGTGACAGCTTTAAACTAACCAAACCCATTTGGTCGAGGAGCCGTAGCCTAGTTACGCGTGTTCAGGTCACAGTTAAAACGTAACCTGTCCCTTTTAGTATCGCAGTTTAGTTACCGCGACCAATTGTGGTAAAGACCAGAAAGTTAAAAAAGGCTCAATTAAAAAGAAAGTGCTCATCAATAGAAGCACAAAAAGATTTTAAAGGATTTGTTATATTTTTTTCCCAAATTATGTTAAGTGGCCTAATCTGTGTAAGTGTTATAGTCTAAACTTAGCGTGATCGAGGTCAAGAGCAGGCACTTTGAGTAATAAAAAAAAATAATAGAACTCTTAACCCTTTTTGACTGAAATCGCGTATAACGGGTTTTTTATACCTAGGTATAGTTTAAGGCTAATAAAGTAGGTATGGGTTTTGACTTAATCAAACCCGTATAAACGTTTTCTTCATACACATTCTGCTACTGTAGCAGAATGCATTATCAGCCTAAGGGTCCCCACTTCTGGGACACACGCTTAATTTTTCTGCTCATCAGCCAATTTTTTTAAATAAAAGAAAATCACAGTGGAGGATCGAATATTCATTCCTACATTATTTTATAATATTTTAGCAGGTACTCAATTAGGTATGCATAATTGCTTAGCAAACTGAAGTGTAAAAACCTTACAGTACACCTTAATTCCATATTCCTAATGCCCAAAAATAGTCCAACAATTTTAATACCGAATTTGTTCCCGGTGACCTCGAAACGGACTTTTTTAATATCATGACCCAAAACGCTCGCGGAATACTGTCACGTACTAAACGGGCCCTAATATGGCCGCCGCGCCGTGTCTCAGGAATGGCCGGCCCTAAGTTCCTATATTTTTAATAAAAAACTTTTATGAATTACGCTAAAGTTCTGGCCTATTGGCCGTGACGCGGCCAATACGTAAGGGTAGGATGAAAGTCTAGGCGTAATTGTTACTTTTTCTTTTTGACAGGTTCATGTGAAAAGAAAAAAGGGAGATCTTTAATTCTGGGTCATGAGGTTGTGACAGATATAGAACGTATTTCTAGGGAATCCTGCTAATGTTATAAATGTGAAAGTTTGTATGTTTAGATATTTAGATGTTTGTAACTCAATCACGCAAAAACGGCTGAACGGATTGGGATGAAATTTGGCTCACAGATAGTTAACCTGGAATGACACAGGATACTTATCATCCCGGTAGTACGTACCCGTGGGAAAATTTCTGACTTTCAATGGGGTGAAGTTGCTGGTAAAAGTTAGTGGGCAATATATCTAAGTATGCCTCTTGAAACCCATGGAGAATAAGCAACTCGATGTGTCAGAGTGTTGATGATGTTGACTTATTCTCCACCAGTGTTCCTAAACTTAAAAAAAAATACTGTGTAACAAATTCTTTGAAGATCACTAAAACCTGTTCAGTCTTTTCTTAATTTTATCGTCTTCGAGTGTTAACTTATTCTTACTTTTGCTTGCCTGTCTGTTGTTTCTTGTGCTTACCCTAATTTTGTCAGTGAAAACTTTTAATTGGCCTTCTTTCGCTAACGGTCAACTATCTGTATCCTAGCTGTAAGTTTTCTTAAGATATAAAAATAAAAAATAAATAAAATAAATAAGTTGTAACTTACATTTTGGTTTTAAATTCAAACCGTTTTCATTGAGTGAAAGTAATTTGAGCCTTTGACCAAACTTCAGTTATAGGAAGAAGAATCTTAAACTAAGGACCTTGCACTAAATGTATCTTTACTAGCTTCCGCCCGCGGCTTTGTTCGCGTGGAAGTCGGAAATTATCCCGCGGGAACGTCATACCGGTATAAAAAGTATTCTATGTATTAATCTAGGTTATAATCTATCTGTGTGCCAAATTTCAGCCAAATCCACTCAGTGGTTTTTGCGGGAAAGAGTAACAAACATCGCATACAAACTTTCGCGTTTATAAGTAAGGATACAGATTTAAACTTGAACCATGCCACACAACAGCCATAAACGAGCTGCCATGCTATATTCCCCATAGTAATTCCCCAAAAGAAACCCATAAACGGTTTTGTGGAGTTATTATCTCCATTTCACCATTCCTCCACCCACACTGTTGTCACGTACGCACATTCCAAGTTATTGTCAATATAAAACAGATTATTTTGTTTTCCCCGAGTAACCATGTGGTTTTAGAGCTCGGGTTTCAAGAAAAATAATAATCTATGTAGTCGATTGCTTAGTGTGAAGTTCTATGTAAGGGTTTTAAGGCGCTGAAAGATAATGTTTTCGTATTAGCCCGGAGCCTAGATTTATGCGTAACTGGTCAAATGTGGATGTAGGTACTTAAAGGTATACCCCTGTCCAGCCCTTCGGGGAATACTGGCGTTATGTTATGATATAATGAACACTAAACAGACAGCTGTGCTGCTGGGGAGTTTGTTGCGCTACTTCTTCTTCCCAGCTAAAGCACTAAGAAGTGGTGACGGGTGGGCGTTTTTGGGGGACTGTCTTATGTATTTTGACGTTCAAAAAGTGCTGATTCTTAGCCTAATTTGAATAAATTACTTTTGATTTTGATTTTGATTGACCTGAATCACAATCTGAATAATTTTGAAGGATATTGATTATCCATTGCTTCATATGTTTGAAAATGTTCTCTGATTAACAACGTAAATAACGCAATGAATGTTGTTGAACTGTCAGTGTTAGTCTGTTAGCCAATTACCACCCCGGTGTACAATACAGCTTCTTATAAATAACTGTCTAAACGCGAATTTATAACTTTGTAGTGTTTTTTTGGAAGTCGGTTGTTTTTTTTTTTCACTTTTTAGTGGTTCACATGTGCTTACCCCTTCACAGCATACCGGCGTGATGTTATGTTATGAAGTGGTGTAAGCAATAGACAGACATGAGATTTCAGCAATCCCAGTCCATTTGCTATCATTTATTGAGGAGTTCCGTTGCCTGTCTCCAAAGTTCTTCATCAGATCTTCACCAAATTGAAATGAGACCACTACGAGAAAGTACTCTTCCAAAAAATAGCTAAATCGGTTCGTGTGCCTATAAAATTTTAAGAGTTCTCTCTATTTCTCCAGGATGCCATCATCAGATCCTGACTTCATGATCATGGAACCACCTGGGAAGTATACCCTTTCAAACAAAAAAAACAAAATCCAAATCGGTCCAGCCATCTTCGAGTAATCGGGGAACATACATAAAAAAAAAAGGTTCCAACGAATTGATAACCTCCTCCTTTTTGAAGTCGGTTAAAAAGGACTTAATGTTTTAGTTCAGTTTGCTTGTTCAAAGCT
Organism: Antitype chi; assembly: GCA_947359405.1. Taxonomy (NCBI): domain Eukaryota; kingdom Metazoa; phylum Arthropoda; class Insecta; order Lepidoptera; family Noctuidae; genus Antitype; species Antitype chi. The sequence goes on from OX375826.1 coordinate 3,163,867, forward strand.
AAATAACATTGCCTATAAAAATATAATAGACTATTGCCTAGCTAGTTTTACCTCGCCTTGCCTTCCACAAACCAATTACTAGTAAATACCGATAGATACCAAATTGGTATCGGTATTTACCAGTACCCTAAAGTTATACTTGTTGACGAACTTTCAGGATTTGGAATACAAACGACTTTCATAGAAGTATGACTGTCTCTAATTTGTTTCAATTATTTAATTGAAGCTCTAATAGTTCCTATTTTGCCGTCTTCAAATTATTATGGAACACTGTAATATAATGATTGCGTTTCTTTTTGTGAATCTCAAATAATTCCTGTTTTATGGACCTAAAAATAGAGAGACGAAAGATATTCATTAATTTGGTTCTTTAATGTAAAATTGGATGATGGCCTTCATGGGCCAATGAGCTTCACATGAAGGCTGAAAATCAACCAAAGGGCAATCCAGAGATCAAGACCAAGATCGAAGGTAACCGGCTTGAGGAATTGCGAAACTTAAGTGGCAGTGGCTAGGGCACATTGCTTAAAGAACAAATGGCAAATGGGGCCAAAAGGTTCTGGAGTGGCGACCGCGTACTGGAAGACGTAGCGTCGGAAGGCCTACCACGAGGTGGACCGATGACCTGGTGAAGGCCGCAGGAATGGCCTAAGTGGACGTATTTTAGCTGAAATTATGATAATTACGATGAATTTAAAAAGTATCCATCATTAGAAGGTCAATAAGTGTTTCGAGGATCTTTCCTGAAGATTAGATAACAAATGATTTTCTGCCACTAGCTCCCGGACTAAAAGTAGGTAACTTGCCGTGAAAGCGTTATGGTAACCGCACTCGTTTACCATAGATAGTTATTGTAGGGTTGTTTACCGTTTGAGCAATCTCGGCAAGATTCAATATTAAGACCATGGAGCAATTTTCGGCTTTATTTTGTTCCATAAAGTTAACCGATATTGCGTGGGAAGGTGTTAAGACTAACTTGGCAAGTTTTGTATTTATTTTTAGATGATATTTGGAGTTAATTGAGAGTGGGTAGTGTTTTCGAAGACGTATTTTATAATTTAAATGTCTATAAAAAGACATTGGACACAGTTAAGAAGTTATCTATGGACCAATGGCTGTAGATTTTTAAAGATTCACGATAAATGCTCTCCAACAGGCTTAGCACGAGCACCGATTTGTCGACGGAAGAATAGACATGACTATTAACTAAATGATGTAGGAAGAATAGGAGAAGATAATTATGGTTTTCTATTAATTATCACAGTTATGCGTTTTAAACAAATCATGATTTTGTAGATAATAATCGTATATACTTAGTGGCCGTCGAGCAGAAAGTTTGTTGTCAGTGTGATTTTGACAGTTTAGGAAGAAATGCTCTTCTGAAATAGTCTACATTTATAAGGACCTAGACAAAGATCGTTAGAAACGAAATGTCACTTTGTATTGAAAAAGCACTGTCTATTCTTCCTAGAAATAGAAAGCGTCATACTAAGCCTGCAGCAAGTAAAATAGTCACTTAACCCTCGGTTTGAAATAAAAGTTTTCTATTATATTCTATCCTTTCTCAACTATTTCGGAGACAGCTTCCAGTCAAACTAGATGCATCTGAATACCAGAATTTTATATGGAGTGACCACCTATCTGACCTTCACAACCTAGTTTCTGGGTATCACGATACCCCTTGGCAAGACTGGTTGTCAAACTTTCGGGCTTCTGACGACCCGTAACGACTGTCAAAGTTCCACGAATGACAGCCGAGACTAACGGTTTAGCGTGGTTTCCGAAGCACGGAAGGGTCTCGGTATGTTATGTAGTTACCCATCCACAGACCAACCAGGGCATGTGTAGCTTAACCTGCACCGTAATTGCGTAACATGCGATTAATCATAATCGGTTTCATTTTGACAATTCAACAATATTCACTGCGTTATTTACGTTGCTGAGCAGACACATTTTTCGAACATAGGAAGCAATGGTTTAGCCATCTGTTTCAAAACGAAACAAATTATGATGAATCGTGAGTTACGCAATTAGGGTGCTGATCCGCAAGTACAAGACCCTCTATTATGAATACTGACTTATCAATTTTGTCAGCTAAGTAAAGTTAAGAACTTATTTATTTCAAGTTACAAGTGAACGAAGGACACTACAGCTTAATTTACTTAGGTACAACTTTGCCATGTCTGAAACTTAGCAATCAATGTTTCAGGGGCCCATTTCTATGCTCCAACTTGGACCTTTGGCCTACACCTTTGAACTTGTCATGTTAACCCAAAGCCATTACCTAACCACACAGTAACGACCACAAAACTACTTCAAGTTTAAAACCACATTAATATCGTAAATTTCGTTTACAACAGCTAGTTAAGATAGGGTAAAACAAAGTTCAAAATTCAAAGAAGATACTTTCATTCTACCCTACTAACATTATAAATGACAAATGTAATGTCACCTCCGATTTGGCACTTTTAGAATAAATTTTATTGCATTTTGGTGTAATTTCGTCTCCTTTTTGATTTTCCAATAGTTTTTTGGTTTCAGGTTCTGTGTATGTTGAAAGATTCTTGTAATATTGCGTCGGACTGATTTACAGCGAAAATTCTTTTTGTGTGAGAACAAGAAGTACCTATATTAGAAGAAGAAGTATAAGTATCTAATACAATGGGAATTATTTGAAACACATGACAATAAATAAAAGTTAAACAAGAGATAACCCATTCTTCGTCGAGCAGCACAGGCAACAGTACTCGTAGCCGACATTACTCCATCAATATTTAGCAGACATCTTGTAAGATGTTATAGTATATAGCTTATAAGCTCGGAATTGGCACTTAGGGAGACGTGTTCGCTCCCTCGGTTGTAATAAAACGAACTGCCACTGGAAAAGAGGTTATGTGTTCATTGTGTAGGGTACGAAAGAAGGTTCATAGAATTCCGAAAAAAGAATAAGAAATGACAAAAAAAAAACAACCGACTTCCAAAAAAACACTACAAAGTGAAAAATAACTTTAATTTCGGAAGTCGGTGTCTTTGGAGCTTTATTTCAATTTTTTGTCACCGCCTTCCGAAATTAAAGTAATTTTTCAATTTGTAGTGTTTTTTTGGAAGTCAGTCGTTTTTTTTTGGAAAAAGTTTTTTTTTTTCACTTTTTAGTGGTTCACATGTGCTTACCCCTTCACAGCGTACCGGCGTGATGTTATGTTATGAACTGGTGTAAGCAATAGACAGACATGAGATTTCAGCAATCCCAGTCCATTTGCTATCATTTATTGAGGAGTTCCGTTGCCTATCTCCGAAGTTCTTCATCAGATCTTCACCAAATTGAAATGGGACCACTCCGAGAAAGTACTCCTCCAAAACATACCCAAATTGCTTCAAGTGTGCCTATAAAATTTGAAGAGTTCTCTCTATTTCTCCAGGATTCCATCATCAGATCCTGATGATCATGGGACCACCTGGGAAGTATACCCTTTCAAACAAAAAAAAAAACAAACCAAATCGGTCCAGCCATCTTCTAATCGTAATCGGGAATAAAATTAAATTAAATCTAAGTAATCGGGGAACATACATAAAAAAATAAGAAAAGGTTCCGACGAATTGAGAACGTCCTCCTTTTTGAAGTCGATAAAAATGAGCTATAATTATCCTCATTCTTTTGCCAATTATTCCAATTTATCATCGCCATAATGACATGTCTTTTTGTTCCATATTTCATTATTATTCGTCATCGCGATAGTCACACCCTTTCTAGCCCAATCATTAACAAAGTCCATTCATCGTTTCTATGGTCTTTCTACTCTTATCTACATTCATACTTAAATTAATTCCTTGGCTCAAAAATATTTATTCTTCATAAAGGCTGGAAACGCATCTGCAATTCCTCTGGATCTCTGAAGCATTCCTTAGGCATCCATGATCGCTTAGATACCTAATATTATGAGGTAAGCCGTTTTCTTCCCATGCGGGGAGGCAGAAACTACATAACAGCATCGGCTACGATCTTAACATACTCCTTTTGGTTCGTTTACATTCATACATCTGGTCATATACGCATGCCAGTTGCGAGTACTACGCACCTGACCGTTCTGTGTAAGCGGCGGTAAGTCCCCTCTTTGAGAAGTGGCTTGAGAGGCGGCACGGCGTCCTCACCTTCCGCCTGACGCAGGTCCTCACCGGACACGGTTGTTTCGGGAGCTTCCTGTTTCGCATAAGGCGGGAGGAAACGCCCGGGTGTTTCCACTGCAAAGTTCGCCCTGAGGACACGGTGGAGGTCTGCCCGGCTTGGGCGGAGCACCGCCGTGTCCACATGGAGGCGATCGGCGGCGGCGATCTCTCCCGTCCGGCCCTGGTCCAGGCCATGGTACGGAGTGAGAGTGCATGGTTAGCCGTCACCTCCTTCTGCGAAGCAGTAATGCTCGCGAAGAGGGAGGCGGCGCACGTGAGGGAGTGGTAGTATATGCATCCTCTCGGCCGTAGCCACCGCGGAAGACGCCCTGGGCGTCGGGAATCCCACGCTGATTCCCGGCCACTGTAGGCGCGGGCTTGCGGATGGCGAGTAATGGGTAGCTCGCTGTCTGGTAAGGACCAAGCCCGGGTCGACGGCGCGTTGTGTTCCACGCGCGCCTCAACGAGATGCCAGCACCAACTGGTGGGGTCCACAAGGGCCGATGCTTGGCAGGGGTGCGGGTTGTTCGAAAGAGATACCGCGGCCCCTGGCACACAGGCAACTGAGGGAACTCGAGTGGGTTTTAGTCAGTAAAAGTCTGACACGCCCCTCCTGCTCCACCCAGAGCGGGAGAAGTTATTTGATTATTTCCCACCCAAAAAACAAAAAAACCGTTCTGTGTAGCCCATCCAATATAGTAAGTTCACTAAGTAACTCTTATTACCTCATTTCCATTCCAGGTAGGTATAAAGCTGTACTTCTCACAAAGCCATTGCTATGTTCCACTTACAATTTTCTAATATTCTTTCAACTGAACTACTGGTTAAATTTTTACAGTGCCTGTGTCTGTCTTGGTTCACATAGCGCCCTGTCACCACGACATGTTGTTTTGTTCAGAAAATTATATCAACCATTAATGTGTTTGACGATACAAGGACGTCTGTAGGACTAGGTACGACGAACTTTATGACATAGCACACACTATACGATATGCGACTGCGACTAGACGCAACGACAAAAATTATATCACGTTCAAAATTTGGCGTCGAGTCGCAAAGCCAGGCTAGTCGCTCGCTCTCGCTACTTCCGGCAGCGACGAAAGGGAGCGACAAGACGCACAGTTTGCGCTGGCACTAAAGATGAACAGGTTTTTTGAGTAAAATACAAACTCACAGACCTTTTTATAATATCAAAGTATAGATAGCTACACCGATTCTATTTTTAGGTTTGGTTGCAATTTTTTGTAAACATTGTTACGTCAACACTTACCTACATGTGAATAGGTATCTATTATTCACTTTCGATCGGTTTATTATAATTATACTTTTAATTACTATTACTACTACTTTTACTTCTTTCTGTAGGTGATTCGTACAAAGTTAATTAATGTTTGTGTGAATCAACAACTCCAGAAATACGTAGGTTAAGCAATTGTTTTGACAACATGCTTTTAAGCAATATAAGTATATTATTAAGTTTATTGTTTATTTTTTTTTGTTAACTAAGTAGTTAACAAAAAAAAAATAGTACTTACTAGATAATAGGGGAAGATCGAACTAATGTTACTTAGCAATTACTTTTTTGCAGGAAATTTAAAATCTGCCAATTATCGTATTTTTGGAGTTGTGGATTCATCCACAAATAAATTAACTTCGTGGGAATCGTTTACAGAAAATAATATATTATTTAAAAAGTGTCGTGTAAACGTTTCGGGCGACTAAATTCAACTACTGAACACCCACTACACAAGAGTGGGAACAGAGATACTGTAAATAACTATAGACCCATTGCTGTACTACCTGTCATGTCGAAGATAATAGAGAAAATTATCAATAAACAACTTTTAAACTACCTACACAAATACAATTTATTAGCGAAAAATCAGTACGGCTTCAAAAAAGGAGTATCTACAGAAGATGCAGTGTTAGGCCTAGCTGAACTTGTAGCTAGGCAATTAGATAATCAACATAAATGCCTGGGTCTATTCCTTGATCTAAAAAAAGCTTTCGACACAGTCTCTGTTCCCACCCTTCTATCCAAGCTGCATAGCATGGGCATACGAGGCATTGTTCATGATCTCTTCAAGAGTTACTTGACAGACCGAAAGATCTGTGTTAAGATAGGATCACATATTAGTGATGATCAGATAATTTCATATGGAGTCCCGCAGGGCAGTGTCATCGGCCCTACGCTCTTCCTTATCTACATCAATGACTTGTGCACCCTCACTCTACCATCTGCTAATATTTTCACGTATGCCGATGATACAGCCATTATAGTACATGGGAGGGACTGGGATGAGGTGAAAAATAATGCTGAAGAATCCCTGCAAATTGTCATGGAATGGCTTCACAAAAATCTTCTTACCTTGAATCTACAAAAAACAAATTACATCCCGTTCTCAATTCATGCTAGAACAAAACCTCCAAACACATACTCAATTAGAGCGCACTCCTGTCTGGACAAAACGACCTGCTCTTGCCTAATGCTCCCTTCAGTAACATGTGTCAAATATTTGGGTGTGATGATCGATGATGGACTGAAATGGAACAAGCATATAGAGTATACTGCCAGCAAAGTCAGGAAAACAATTCACCTCTTCAAATCATTAAGGCAGTCTGCGGACTTAGAAATCCTAAAAATGGTTTACTCTGCACTTTGCCAGTCCATCGTCGGCTATTGCATTCTAGCTTGGGGTGGATCGGCCAAAACTAAATTCCTCGAGCTGGAGCGTGCACAAAGGGCGGTACTTAAGGTTATGTTGCGGAAGCCCTTTCGCTACCCGACTCATCAGCTTTACACCGAGCTTAAACTCTTAACTGTGAGACAGCTATTTGTACTCAGAGCCACTCTCTGGAAACATAACCAGGTACCACCCCCAGACTTAAATAAACGTGGTCAAAGAATAGTTTGCCCTACCACTAGTCATAGAACTTCCTTCGCCAGACGACAGTTGTATGTACTGAGCTCTCTTGTCTACAAAAACATTAATAAGTCAACACAAATAGCTAGATTAAACAAACAAGATGCAAAGGCTAAGCTGAAGAACATGCTGTACCTCCTAGACTACGCTCAAACTGAGGAACTACTAATCACCCAGACATAAGTCACAACATCCGATACAAAGCACCTAATTTAGTCACCGTCTTATTCTTTAATATTACAGAAGACCTCTCGACTACTTACTAACTGAAACACAGTCTTACTCTTACTTGCGACACCACTACATTCACATTCTAAGGCTCCTCACGTCACACTCACATAACACAAAAATACATACGTTTCCCAGTCACACACACACACACCACACACACACACACCACACACACACACACACACGCCACACACACACACTCACAACGCAACAAAACACACGAATCCCTCTCACACAAACTGAATCAGCCACTCAGTCATTTTACTTTTATACACCCGGTTTCTGATTTGAGAAAAGTAGCAAATCCCAACTGAGTATTCTCAAATACATAAGTATGTGCTTAAGTATTTTGCGTTTCACAAGTTAAAATTGAATTACGTCAAACCATAATCAACTGATCATTTACTCAAGAATTCCTGCTCAAAGCTAACACGTTCCTATTTACATGCAAAAACCGGTACTTTTCAAAAACTCAAATATTTAATTATTTTTTACTTATAAAATTTTAAACAGACTTAAAAAGTAACTTAATTTTAAATAGCGGCATTAATTTCAACAAATTTATATAATTAGAGTTGCTAATGCATATTTTAGTAATTTAATATTTGACGTGTTTGTTTGAACCGGATCGTGAATGTCAAACTGTAAGTAAATAAACACAAGTTTTATTGGGATCCTATTATTTCCGCTTTAACTACTAAAATGGATAACGAAAAAAAAAGAGATCACCTAATTATACTCTAGAGGAGAAAGAAAATCTTCTTTCAATAATAACAAAGTACCTACCTACCTATAATGTTTACCAAATATAATTTTACCACATAAGTAATTTATTTGGATGTTTGTGATTATTATTGCTTCAGATACCAAAGTGTAATAGAGTGCAAAAGGACAGGGGCTTACTTCATTCAAAAGAAGCAGGAAGCTTGGAAGTCCATTGCTAAAGACTACAATAGCCTCTGCACGACTGGGCCTAGAAATGAAGCAATGCTAAAACATTTTTATAATAATATCAAGCATCGTGCCAGAAAAGATTCTGCGAATGAGAATGTGAGCATACAAATTTAATGTCGTATGTCGTGTTGTGTGTATTTTATTTCAATATCACATTACTCTGAAATACACTGGTCATATTCCTAATAGGTATAGCCGTACAGTGAATGAACATTTTTATGAATTTCAAGGAAATTTGGTTCAGTTTGTTCACTTGCATACTTATAAAAAATACTGATCATCCTGATATTGTGCATATACGTTGGCAGGTGTACAGAATCGGTCATACTGTACTTTTCATCCCGAAAAAAGGTACTGTTCCCGAGGAAAACATCAATAATGTTCTTATGATAATACATGGCACCACGTGTCCTTCGAATCATGATTGAATTATATTATTACAAGCAGAGTACAACCCGAAATCAAATTCTAAATGAACGCAAGCGAAGCCGCGAGCGACAGCCGCGAGCGACAGCTAGTCGTACTTCCCACTATCCTACGAATATTATAAATGTGAAACTTTGTATGTTTAGATGTTTGGATTTTTGTTACTCAATCACGCAAAACGGCTGAACAGATTTGGATGAAATATGGCAAACAGATAGTTTGTAACCTGGATGATAATCCAGGTTACCATCCTATGTGATAACATAGGATACTTTTTATCCAGATAGTACGTCCCGTGGGATAATTTTCGACCCCGCACGGGTGAAGCCGCTGGCAAAAGCTATTTTATGATAAAAATGTAAATCATAGCTACATACAACTATACTTGTGTAGAATTTATTATAGGTAACCATAATTATTGTAAATACCTACCCATCTGTGATTTTGTATGTACTTAATTCATAAAACTTAGGATAATTAAAAATATTACAATACCTACATATTTTTTATTCTACACTATTATACAGTACATATTTACACTTTTATTGGTTAAAATAATTTTGTACTATGGAAGTTCTGACAGCAAAATTTTGGGTATTTGATACTTGAGGTAATGGTTCATCACTTTCTTCTTGTACTTGTTCATCATATTCCACGATGTAGTCATCAAGACGAAGAGTCATATTATGAAGAACAACACACGCCACAATCACCTTCAATACTTTTGGAAGTTTTAGTTGCATTCCTGAATGTAGGCATGGAAATCTTCTTTTAAGAACTCCAAAACACCTTTCAATTGGGTTTCGTGATGCTATCTGGGCTCTGTTATAGGCTTCTTGGGATGGAGAGGCAGGGTTTAAAAAGGGTGTCATGAGATACCTGAGGCATGGGTACCCACTATCCCCCAGAATAAGGTATGACCCAAATCTGCCAGCTTCAAATTGAGCTGAAAGTGGTGAGTCATTCCAAATAGTAGTGTCGTGCACGGACCCTGGCCAACGTGCAATGACACTAGTTATTTGTAAATTCGCATCACAGATGGCTTGAACATTTATAGAAAAAAAACCTTTTCTGTTCCTATACAGCTCAGCTCTGCTCCCTCCTGGTGAATTTATTTTGACATGTGTGCAGTTTACAGCACCTATGACTCTAGGGAATTCAGCTATGTCAAAAATCGTGCCGCCACTGATGGTCTCTCCTGTGCAGTGGGCATACGAACATATTGCGGTCTTAATAATACTATCGCACTAGTCACCCTATCTACCACGCGGCACACCGTCGCCTTGCTGACATTCACGGTGTCCCCCACAACAGCTTGAAAGCTACCAGTCGCGTAAAACCTAAGTGCTATTAGTAGCTGCAACATGGGAGAAATGCAGTCCCGCCGTTGAATGCGACAAATCAGCTTAGGCTTTATTTTGTTAAAAATGAACCTAACTGACTCCTTCGTAAAGCGAAACCGACTCTTAAATTGTTCACCGCTTAGCGTGACGAACAAGTTAGGCCGATGTCCTGCTATTCTTCTGCGTGGTTGTCTCCGTTGTGGCATCTCCAAAGACGACAGGGAAGTGTCGTCGTCACTCATTATGATCAAAATCAATGAATAAATCACTAGTTACTTATAACTGATTACAGTTTGAGTAGCTGAAATTGGTGTGTCAACTTTCACCTGCTTAACTTGACGTTGATAATGCTTTGAGCATTGTCAAACACGTTTTTTTTAGTTCAGAAACGCAATTGACGTCCTTAAGCATGAGTTGAGCATGCTTTCTGTCAAATTTGAGTAAATGATGTTATAATACTCAAATCTTGATTAGAGTTTAAGAAAACTTAATTCAGAAACGAAAAAATGTTTGAGTCATACTTAAGTACAGTTTAGGACGTTCTCAAATTCAAATTCTCAATTCAGAAACCGGGTAATAGTCTAATTTTAATTTAAGTTTTTAATTTGTTATATTTTTTGTTTCCTTTTTTACTTTTTTTACTTTGTTTTCAAATTTTATTTTAGTTTTCTTTAAATCACTATATAATAATACAATCTCTTGTACAATATCACCTTACCAGCTCTATATTTCCATAAGGGTTTATAGTGTCCAAGTGGCAGTAGAACACTGACTCCTAAGTCACAGGTATTCCTAGTTTAGGAGTCAGGGTTTCAACTTTGTGTTCCTTTAATTATTGTGTACTTTAGCTAGTTGCTAAGCATATTGTAAGGCCTTGTATCAATAAATTATTATTTTTTTTTTTTTTTTAATGACTAATTGAATAAGCCTTTCCATTTCCATGTATAATTTTGCATGTCTAAAGGTGCGCTTACACGAGCAACTAAAATTGCTTCATCGTGGTCAATTCTCGTCAACTATGACGTCACGACTACATCCAGAAATTTGGGGCAATGGCAACATGTAGCAACTCGTTGCCAGAAATACAGCCACACAATACCTACCATGCAATATGGAGCAACTTAAAAAACTAGGCAATACGCCCCCCCTGCCGCCGCCTCCGCCGCCGGCCGGTTCCTCTCCCAAAAAACGAGACGTAATTATTCAATTTCTAAACCGATTGGATTTTCGGCAACTCATATTGGCGACATTGAGAAATGTCAAATATATGGAGCAATCAGAAGCAATATTCCCGAAACAATTTCCGCATCTTATTGTTGTTGCTCCAGATTGATCCACTTAATTGATCCAGATTGATCCATTAGTGTTGCTGAGCAATAATTGCCCAAAAAATTGCCCATGTAAGAACACCTTTACCAAGTTTGCCTTCCATCAGACACACACAAATCTCCTAGGCATCCCAAGCTCATTACAAATTAAATAACTTATAAACTTAGCACATTATACATTCCCCCATATCTCTGAAGTTACATTAAGACATACCAATGTCAAATAATATATTAACTTCACACCACTAATAATATAATATATTACCTTCACAGTCACTTACACAAAACAATTTTGAATTGATTTATGGGTTTTTGTTGAACATGTAATAAGTGTGTGTGTTTTTGTCTAATAAGAATATCCATCATCATCATTTGGCTAGCCTTTTTCCATCTTGGAGTCGGCTTCCAGTCTGACTGAAAGCCGATACAAACGGAGATGGGAAAATGCTGGGCAGATGATGATGAGACAGTAGATACCTATTTCATAGGTACTGGCTATGCATAAGTAAGTATCATGCTGATATAGGGGCCTTTTGGCCCCGTACAGGACTGAAATTTATAATTTTATTGTAATTTTTTGGTTATGTTTGTGATATATTCCTGTGCGAGTAATAAATACTTTTTATTTCCTTCTTTAGGAAAAAGGTTTCGAGCCTAACCAGATGCATCTGAATACCAATATTTTACATGGAGTGACTGCCTATCTGACCTCCACAACCCAGTTACTGGGTAACACGATACCCCTTGGTAAGACTCGTTGTCAGACTTTCGGGCCTCTGACGACCTGTAATGACTGTCAAAGATCCACAAATGACAGCCGCTACTAACAGTTTAACTTGCTTTCCGAGGCACGGAGGGGACCAACCGCGGCAAGCGTAGCTTAACCTGATAATAAGAATATCCAACGCAGGAAAAAGTCGTAACCAATGATTGATGAACTATAAAGGTCATCGCAGAGCAGTGGTGGCCCGGTGAGAGCCATCGTAGCCTCATCATCATCTTTTCAGCCGAAAGACGTCCACTGCTGGACATAGGCCTCCCCCATAAGGGCCACGCTTGGCAGGCGGGTTGGCGATCGCGGTATGGTGGTAAAATGCATAGAGAACGCTGCTGCCCATTCTCTAGTAAGCCCCTTAGTCGCCTTCTACGACCCCCACGGGAAGAAATGGGATGGTGCTATTCTTTTACGTGCGGCACCACACGGAACCTAGCCGGTGGTGGCCTGGTACCCAGTAAAAGTGTTCTTTGTCCTAATCCAGCACCCTAATTGCGTAATACACGATCTATCATAATCTGTTTCATTTTGACAGTTCAACAATATTCATTGCGTTATTTACGTTGTTGAGCAGACACATTTTTCGAACGTATGAAGCAATGGATTAGCAATCTGTTTCAAAATGATTCAGATTATGATTGATCGTGCATTACGCAATTAGGGTTGAGGACATAGTCTACCCATGTGCCAAATTTCATTCAAATCCGTTCAGCCGCTATAGCGTGAAAGCGTAACAAACGAACATACCAAAAATGAAATTTTTTATCTTTATAATATTAGGTAATGAATCGCGGAAATACTGCAGCTTCCTATTAGTGAAAGAATTTTCGGAATCGGATCAACATATAACATAACATTACGCTTTTTTTCTCCTAAGGGTTGGGCAGGGATGTACCCAAAGTACCTAACCAACATTTCGCCAGTTATGTTTGAGAGCGTTCATTCCACGCGAGCTAACAACGCATTTATAGCAGTTTTTCGTGATTATTTCATTAAATACAACCAAAAGTATTTTTTTTTTTTAGCCAAGCACTAGTTCGTTGGTATTTATAATTATTTTTATGATTTAATCTTTAATAAAAACATTTAATTGTACTAAGTAATGCAAATAGAAAATAATTGACAACGTCGTTTACGATTTTTTTTCTAAGTAAATACCAAAATAACTGTAAAAAAATTAGCATACAAACTTGAAAACACCAACGATTTAGTGCGTGGTTGATTTTTTTTAACTTTTGTTTCTATTTAATTAAATAATCACGAAAATATCCGGCTGGACCGATGACAATTCAAAAAAAATTAAAAGTTCTCGTGCTAAGCACGCTGAAGTATAAATGTAGTACAAAATCAATTCTGCTACAGAAGCCTTGAAGAATAAATCGTAGAACTTAACGACACACCACCAGAAGGTATCCGTGTCAAATGTACTCGTTCTAGGTCGTAAGTCATTGTAACAGCCAATAAATATCCCTAAACGTCCAATGCCGAACATAGGCCTTTCCTATAGGCCGTTACGACTAACAGATCTCGAGAAATATCGTCACCGCAAAATAGAGGATCACAGTAAGATGTATTTTCTTGATAGATGCGCCCATTTATTTAATTGGTTTGGTAAGATTTTTGAAAGAAACAAGAAAACACAAGAAACTTTTTGCGTAAAACCTTTGGAATATATTACCAATCACTATTTTCTTGCTAATACTTTTTAATTGCACAACTGTAGGTACTCTTTCAGAATCCAAAAACGACTAAGTTGCACTATATTTCACCATTTAAAATTCCTTTTGTGCCCACCTAGAAATAACGATAAAATCTTAACCGTTATTTCTAAATGTTGCCAAAATAGAATAATAAAGTTAGTTGCCTGAGTTGCCATCGTGAAAATACGTTTAAAAGTTGGTACATTATTTGTACTTTGGCAGTGTGGCCACAGTGGATATTGTATAAAATATATGTGTATAAAACCCTGGAATGGTGATTGAGTGTATTACGCAACTAGGGAAGATTACCCTCTACATATAAACTCACAAACTCTTTATGATATTATTACCTGTAGATGGTGATTACTGATAGTTTAGAAGGCAATCAATAGCATATTAGTCGTATACTTTTTGCATAATTTGTTTTGTATTTTAGTTTGTTCATTTGTCTGAAAGTTTTCACTGAGTTAATCTGGTCTAATCTCTCATCATCATCATCATCAGCCTACAGCAGTCCACTGCTGGACATAGGCCTTTCCAATTTCACGCCATTTAACTCGATTTTCGGCAACTCTCATCCAGTTACTACCAGTAACCCTGCGAAGATCGTCACTCCACCTAGCTTGAGTCTAATCTCTAAATAGTATAAAGTCGCTGTTTTCGTCTGTCTGTTTTTCCGCTAACTTCATCTAAACTACGAAACAGATTTTAATTCGGTTTTCGTTATCATTTAGAGAATTTCTTCCGGAAGGTTTATATGTAATAATACCTAAAGGGTTAGGCAGGTGTATCTATGGTACCTACACCCACATTTGCCAGCTATAATAAGTCCCATGTAATAGAAGTCAGCCTATTTGCATCAACCAGGCACGAATCCAGATTCCGGGCTATGACTGAGAAATTTCTGATGACACTGCCCGAACTGAGAGTTGAACCCAGTACCTTGTTCTCAGCAGTAGCGCCCACGACCACTATGCCAACGAGGCAGTAACCTGTGGTTTTTGTTTGTGAAATTGTTACTGAAAATGGTGTATAACAAGGGAAGGTGAAATAAAAGACAAATATCAAAAACACTGAACGCTATATTCGATATCTAGAAACAACATTCAAAGTGGCCTAACGTCAAGTTAACTCGTCTAATATTAAAAACATTGTTTAGATACACAGTAATAGACAATTAAAAAATAACATATAAGGCATTTGTAGAAACTCTGACGTCACTTCATATAGTTTTTTTTGATATTTTAACAAAATTAAAATTATAATAAAAACGATGGACACAAAGTTCAATGAACAACTAAAGTTTTGGCGGTACTAAAATTAAATACTTATTCTACAAGATTATCTGAATGTAATAAAATGGTATAAAGAAATACATTAGGCAAGGCTTTTACTTTTGGTTTTACCTTTTTGACCCCTTTTTTACCCGACTACGGTAAAGCCAAAAAGAAAGGCGTCACCTGCATCCTAATTACGTAACACATTATCAATCTAAATCTGAATTATTTCTAATCTGAAAATTTATCTGCTCAGTGACGTACTTAAATAACGCAATGAATGTTGTTGAACTGTCCAAATGAAAGCTATTGCTATTGATAGTGTGTTACACAATTACCACGTTGTACGAATTATACTTTATTTAAATGACTTTGTAATAACGTGTGACCCTGACGAAGCGAAAACCAAATAAAAATCTATGTATCGATGTCTTATTGATACCATTTTAGTTGTAGTTGGATTTATGTTATCAACTTTCTTTTTTATTATTTTTATAAGCCCTTAGCATTTTATGAAATGAAATTGCATAAAGTGACCTTTAACTAAAAACATTTCTAAAATACTTAGTAATCCAAATGCTTAAAATCCAATTACAAAGTTGAAATGAAATTGTAATCTCGTTTCTTTTAGAGAATAAATCTAGATAATTGAATGTCTGTCAACATGTTTATTTGCTACGATGCGTCCAATTTCAAATAAAACATTTTTCCAAATAGTTAAATCCATTGACTGACATTATTTTTGTATATTTACGTTAGTGAAATGCCTGTGAATGAGAAGATATAACGTCTCTCTCAGAGAGCCAATTTTTAAAATAATTTTGCTAATGATTTACTATCGAATTTCATTTTAATGAGTTTCTTTTTCGTAAATGAAGTCAGAGTCCTTATTTATTCAAAACTTACATGATATGTACATTTCGCCTCTTTGCAAGAATACTGTGATATTTCAGAAAAATCGATTTTTTTTTTATTCCATAATCAAAACCGCCGTATTGAACTTTATTTTCGATAAAAACGAGGTATTTTTTCGACAATAACGGTGCGTCTATGAGCGAAAGAGACAAGACAACTGCAATATTTTGTGTTGTCGCGCTGTCTCTTTCTGCCTCGTGATTTGTTTCGACAACGTGTCCCATCAGTCGGCGCGTGCCATTTGGAGGGAAGGGCGCTCTCGTATTTGTGCAAAAACGTGACATCACGAAGATACCACATTACGATTGCTAAGGTAAGTTTGAACTCTTTGATATTTTTTTATTAAGTAATGTGATATGTTGAATTGACACAGTTTTGTTGAAAATAGTATGCAATTTTAACTTGTTATTACTTTTGATATCACGTTTTCGTTGAAAAGATATCGTTTTTGTTTTGTAACATCATAAGATGACGCGTTGTTAACAATGAAATATTTTACAAACCATAAAATGGATTCGGAGTATTTTGTAATGTTACTTTTTTCTAGATAAATTATAAGTTTTTTTGTAAATTAAATCGTTATGTCACGTTGTAAATACTAAAACAAATGAATTATAAATATTTATTTTTTCAGATGGGATCGCGGTCCAGAAAATTAGTACAATTAGCAACTATGCAAAACGTAGTTGATAGTAACGTAAATGATAGTTCCAGTATCCAAGCCGAGGAAGTTGATGACTCTAATATAAACGCAATGATTCCAGAAGGTAAGACTTAATAATTTTGTTTTTTAAAGAATATTTTTGTAAAGACTAAATGCCACCTATGTTCGGTCCCATGTAACAAGGGGCGAGCCTGTTGTCATGTAGTTATTTAAAATGAGTACCTATTAATACGAAACGAACTTAGGTGCTTACATTTTCATAGATTTTAAACAAATTGGATTTCCAATATTGGAAATCCATACATGAGGCCTATGCCCAGCAGTGGACGTCCATCGGCTGAGAAGAAGAAACAAATTGAGCAACATTATAAGGAGTCTTAGTGTGTTTTCTACAGATAATTATGTAAACACCTCGATTTTAGTTTAAATTTTTGTTTTAAATTAAGAATTTAAAACAAAAATTTAAACTATTAGGTACTTATGTTTCATAAAGTTTTTCTATTGTTTAAGTTATTATTATTTATATTTCTTTTAGACAAAAGTAACGATGACTCAAAACATCGTCGACGTGAGTCAACTAGTAGTACCGGTAGCTCTTCAAGTAGCTCTTCGAGTTCTTCTTCGAGTTCCTCCTCAAGCAGTGGACCATCTTTTTATGAAGGTAGTAAGTTTTTATATAAATGCATTTATTATATTTCTTAATACATACATACATTATTATTGTCACGCCTTTTTCCCATTGGGGTAGGCAGAGACTACTATTTCTTAATAAATGCACTTATTCAATTTATGTAATAATTTGTGTTCAATTCTGTGCATTTCGGATGCCGAACGTTTGCAACGTAATTATTTGGGACTAATTTTCTTTTAACTTTTCCCCAGATAGTGATGATTCCGTAAAGGATCCCAATTATCAAGAGGAGAAGTCAAAAAGTAATAATATACATACTTCAGACTCTGAAGAAGAAGGTGCCAGCACTAACTACAACTTCTCAAAAGACCAAGACTTGTTTAATTTAAATAATAATATTGCTTCAGTTGACACCATAGAGCAAGTTGACATGTTATTGGTAAGTAATTCAGCAGAAAATCGAGACATAATAGTTAACCATACAAATCAGATAGATCTGGTCGCAACAGAGAATAATTCGCTTGTAGTTGGGAATGATACCACTATGCCAATAGAGCCAACCACTTCCAACATCACCCCAACTAAAGTAGGAAAAAAAAGACCAAGGCAAGAGTTAAATTGGAAGAAGAACATCGCTAAGCGATTAAGAAATAGTGGACTATCATATATTTCAACAAAAACTAATAAGTACAATACCTATGTGATATTTTATAATGAAAAGTTCCTAAGTCGTAATTTTATAGTACTTAATGATAAATACTCAAGTTTTTAATACATTTTGCAAGTATATAATACTTATAATTTTAGATACTTATTTTTAAAACCTATCTCAATATGAATAAAAATATTTTTAGTATGTATTATTATTCTTATTGAGATGGTTTTGTTTTAGTTAAAATATAGATTATGGTCCACCTAAAGTAGGTTTAGAATAAACCTAGTGATTATTTACAAAGACTAATGTTACGAAGAGACTGATTGGTTAGCTAGATCTAAAATAATAATAACAAATTTAGTAATAACAGTATACTTTTAATTAAGAACTGATAGCTATAGTTTCATTTTGTTAACTTTGTTGATTGTTAACTGTTGAATTACTGTATTTAAGTAGGTAACTGTATATCCTACCTACGTTATAATGACTAATGTTTATGCTTGATTTTCTTTTCCTACAAATTTTTCATTGATTTAATAAACATTTTTATTTCTAAAATGTGTTTTTATCATATAACCTAACACAACACAAAAAAATATATTATCAACAATGTGACAAGTTCATATGTCACATCGATCCTTGAAAACTTTTTCAGTAATAGTGTGACAAAATATCCCTTTTTTTTTAATCCTGTTAATTTATACCGAAAAATAGCCAATAGCGCAACAATTACTATAGTTTTAGATGAATTAATAGTTAAATTATAAATCACTAGAAGGTTTTGTTGCTTTAGCTCTATTATTTTAGATTTTATAACATTTCGAAAGTTTAAAATACGCGTCCTGTAAAATTGCCTTTTTTGAGATGTTACAGTATTCTCGCAAAGAGGCGATTTGTTCATAATAAAGAATGGTAGATAAATAAAAATTTAGTCCGATCATCGCTTTTAATGAAAAGAATACTACTAAAACTACATGTTTAAATATTTAAATATAATCATAATTAAAGCTAACATTGAATTTAAAGCTGATATCGACTTACAATACTTTAAACAATCGAAAATAATGTTAATAAAATTAACATTTAATTTGTTCAATATGAAGAATTTTTATTTTTGTTTACCTAAATAGAAATGTACTTAATTTGAAGAATACCTGACTTTTCCAACAATCAATTCAAACTCATCATCACTATTCCAGTCTTAAGTTATGAGTGTTTAACATGGAGCGATTGTCTATCTGACTACCACAACCCAGTAACTAGGTAACACGGTACACCTTAGTAAGACTGGTTGTCACACTTTTGGCCTTCTGCCTACCCGTAACGACTATCAAAGATCTATAAATGACAGTCACGACCAGCAGCCAGCGACTTAACATGCTTTCCGAGGCACGGACAATAATTTCGGTACATAAAATGACTATTAGAAAGAGTAATTCAAGTTCTGTGGCAGAAATTACCAATGAATCATTAAACCAAACCATTATTCAAACATTAAGTTTCAGCAAATACAATAAAACTCGTGGTATGAATATTTTCATAGCTTATTTTCATTTTTAGTTTTACTTTGCATTAGGGAGCAGAAAAGCAATCGTGACTCCGACGAAGCTTCGCCTTTGCCACGCGTGACTGGAAACCTAATTATGAAACTCAATAGCTCCCTTTATTATTATTTCACGTTTTAGGCTTCACGACACAAAAACGACCGCCATTTTTATTCATAGAATGATCAAGCAATTTTTTTGAGACCTTTTACGTAAGGGAAAGTGAAAATGATTGTTGGTAAAATCAGTGATGTGCTTTTTTAATATTAATATATTACGATTTTGAAAACTAAAATTCGGACTTTGTCATGATAAAATATATTTTAGTAATCATATTTTACAGGCAAATAAAGATAATTTTAATTTCCACGATGACAAGGAAAGATGATCCTAATCACGAAATGGTGTACGACAATCTACAGGCAAGCAACATTTAATTTTTCATATTGTAAACGTACAAAAATCTAACACCTACAGCAAACATGGACGTGAAACTAACTAGCATTATGGACCTCCGTAATTTAGTATTGTCCACCATTGTGCATTTTATTTTTATTAATTACATTTACGTATGTATATCACAAAGAAAATGTTTAGCTCGTAGCTTTAAAAACAAACAAGCTACTGCATGAAAATAAGAGCAACATTGGTCCTACACAAAACAACGGAGCCTCGTTAACTTCCATTACATTCTATACATATGAAAATGCTATCTTATAGAAAAACATCAAGTTATACTTACGTCGTTATGTCAATGTATATGAAAACACATATTTGTTCCTAACTTACATGATCCGTGATGATAAAATGCCAAAATGAGCGTCATCTCGCCTTTCTAATTCAATCTAAAACGTTTTTATTTTTCCTCGCGAATTTTCTATTTTTAACTTTATCACAGGCTCACGCTCCAACCCTGAGGGCTATAATTACATTGCACCTTTTTATTTTACTGATACCTTCACCTAAAATTCAAAGAACTTCGTTCCGCTCCCTTTAAAATTTACAGTACATTAATTATAATAGTTCTCTATTAGGCTTTTGATAATGAATCACACTTAGAATTAAATTATTTGATCACTTTACACGTAGTTATTTCACATAAACATTTTAAATAATGACACTAAATATATGTGTCGTATTTGTTGCCTCCTATGTTTGAGGGGAACTCGTCAGTGAATATTTACGTCGGGTGTTCCGCAAGGCGTATACTTAGGCCCGGATTTGTTCCTCTGAGGAACGGTTGGGTTCAAGAAGAAGGGCGGTGGTCGCCTAGCAGTCGTGCGGCCACCGGGAGGGGTGGCCGGCGACGGATCACATGACGCAGCAACTCTTCGCACGCCCCTTCAGCTCGGCTTTCAGATCGCGCTTGCTTTTGCTGCGGCCCACTTGTTTCTGTTGGGAAAAGTATTATTTTATTTTGTTATTTTTTATCGAAGTAATTTTAGGTTGATATGTAAGGACTTCTAGGTATAACTGTTGGATATAGCTATAAGCCTTGTCTACGTACCTACTTTAGAATCCGCTTGGAATGCTGTCCAGCACGTTAGGGAAAAAGAAGGGGGAAAATAAGATTAAAATAATATTATGTTGTTTATGGTGATATGAAAGGTTGTATACCTGTTGTTTCATCTGTTGCTTGTTAAGTTTTCCGAGGGCGGCCAGTGCAGCTACCTCGAAGGCATCTTTGACGCCTTTTGTGGAAGCTCTAGCTGAAGTCTCTACATAGGTCATCGCTCCTAGCTGTCTTGCTACTGATAAAGCCTGTGAACATTTAAGATCGCAAAATATCATTTGAATTTCAATTTCAATTTTAAACATGTTATGAAACGTCAGCAACTTCGCACGAAATAGTTCGAAATTCGGTAAAATAAATCAAAAGGCATTTAATCCTGGAATTACAAATCCTTACTCTATGCCTTCCTCGTGCTCATACTGCTTAGTTGCATGATTTCCAATTGTCTATTAGTATGCGAGTCATAATACCAGTCATCGTGATGCATCAATTCGAATACAAACATGAATAATGCTGATGTCATGAATTTCGCAGCATAACTCTATCAACATTCAATATCAAAAACTGTCAATTTAAAAGACATTGAATAAAAACGAAGTCACAACTTCTCCATTACTGAAATGATTCACACAAGAGAACGCTCCAAGGAGCTTCAATGTCAGACCGATCCGTGAGTCCATTCGATTCATTCATGGAACGAGCCAATTACTCTGCCCCCATTTACTAAATGGTAACTAGTTGAATAAGATCTCTAATTAATACGGACGTCCAGCCTGAATTTGCGACCGAGTTTTCAATTGCCTCGTTATACAATACGTGTAAATGCGTTAGGATGTTTCAATTTAGATTAGGAACTCTGATGAATGAAGTTCAATCGCTTTGCTAGGGATCGGAGCTTTCCAATCTGAGATGTTGGCGAACTCCGTGAAATTGAGGAGGCTAAATTAAGTTCGGGACCATTAGAAGGTATCCTAAATTACTGGGAGCATGTGTTTGAGAAGTCTGAGTAGGTAGAATTTGGGTTTTGCGTGGAATTAGAGCGATGAGTTTATTTTCGATCTTCTAGGTAGCGCGTAATTGGATGTTTGTTTAGGGTAATAACATGACCTCAATTCTTATTGCTAACGGCAATCTGTGTAATGAAGATAAGGGGTTATTTTTTATGTTCTTTTTACAGTATCGTACCAAATTTTATCTACGTCAAAAAGATTTATATGTGAAGTTTTTTGGGTATGATCCTAATTTATTATAAAAATAAAAAATGTATGCACACGAGTTCTCGGGTGCATTTAAGCAACTTTTCCTTACCTCTTCACTGGTGACTGGGTGTGTTCTTAGCTTGGACAGCATGGTGAGCGTTTCCTTCTCATGTCTCAGGTCTGCTTTGCAGCCGCAGAGCAGTACGGGGGCCAACCCGCCGTGAGTTCTTACTTCTCTGTACCACTGGAAATATTAATCATTTGGTTATTAACTTTGTAATAGAGATGAATGGTAAGATCGTAAGGCTATTAGTTTGAGCCTGAAGAAATGTTAGACTAGATACGATTTTTATCTTGAAATAAGTTTGTTGGTTCGTACAATACGGATTTTGGGAGCTAGATATAAAAACAAATAGTGGAAAAAACATAAAATATCATCCACAGCCCCACAGGTCTCTGTGAAGTTAGGTAAGTATATCTATGTCTAGAATCTCTGTTTGCAATAATGTTGATATTATCCTTGTTTTTATATTAAAATTAGTAGGTAATTTACCTTAGCAGCAGCGTTGTGTAAAGTCTCAGGTTCGGCTATGTTGAAGCACAGCATGAATACTCTGGCGTCCTGGTAGGCGAGGGGTCTGACCGTGTCGTATGCCGATGTGCCTGTCAACAAACAATATAAAAGTTAAACTAATGTATGAACGAAATGTGACTAAGCATTGCCATACAATGTGGCAATGCCGCCAGTCTCTTGGGCACATTACATTACCAGGCGACAGCGATGGGGATGAATATTTCGAAGTTACACTTTAGTTTGTGAATAGTTTGTGTTAAGTTAGGATATCAATTTGTTATTTTTATTATTTAATTACTTAGTTATTATTTACATACAGACGCCAGCACATCAAGGTATCCCAATCTGCCAAATTTCTTCGATAGATTTTCAATTTTATGACGTAAACGTAAGGTTCATGTTCAATTGGAAAAATTTGACAGTTTGGGGTAACTTGATGTGCTAGCGTCTATACATCGTGGTTCTTCAAAATTCTTATGTTACATATGAAATAAATCGTAAAAAAAATACGTAAATGACTTTAAACCTACCGATAATCTTTAAAAACCTACTACAGAGTGACAAAATGACATTAGGTACTTTAAAAACAAAAACAAAAATCTGGAGCCTCACTGGATTACTTATTTACTTACATACTTACAACCTACTTCTTACCCACTGAAAGCGTGTAAGAAGAAATAATGATAGGTTTTCGAGAGGACTAAGTATCACCTTTTTTATAAATAAGTACAAGTATTTTCTTATTTTGATTTTTTTACTAGCCATTAGTGTCCCACGGCTGGGCAAATGCTTCCCTTCTCTCGTTCCACCTCTTTGCATTCATTCGCAAATCTATAAGAGTAATGTAAACTCTATAAATAACTCTTAATCAACAACCGATTTCGATAAGAAATAGATAAACATCTACTACTGTTCGCATTTACCGGTCGGTAACCTAGATTGACCGGCTGTAACACGGTAATGGTTTCCGACAAGGCCATTTATAATGGATTTTATAAAGTTAAGTAAATAAGTCAAAAAAGGTACTAAAGACCAGGAAATAATTAGGAATTATTATAAAGAAAAAAAAATTTTTTCTGAAAAAAAATTATTTAAATGAAATTGAGTTACGTAAATGGAAAAAATATTATTTACTAAACAAATCATTCGAAAATTATTAAATAAACGAAAACGTAAAAAAAATTGTAAGTAATGATAAAATGTCACACTAGATGGCGCCACTAAACATTGTAGTTGTGTAGTACTGTGTAGGCAACGAAAAATATTTCTGCAAACTCATTTATAAAGATCTGAATAGAACATTTATCAAAGCAAATACCGTATTTTAATATAAAAAAGTGTAATAAAACTGAATAGTTATTTCAGAAACATTAAAAGGAAACGCAAAAAGTGTTCTGCCGAAACCAGGGATTGAACCAGGGACCTTTAGATCTTCAGTCTAACGCTCTCCCAACTGAGCTATTTCGGCTATGAGAGTCTAGGCAAAATACCTAATTGTATAGAATGGATTTCACGTATTATTGATGACGTGACGTCACGTTGTTTTTGTGTAGCAATGTTGCAAAGGTTGTTTTTCAATGAATTCAGTTTTTTATCAACTTGTCTTGTCAACCTTGAACAGCTGTGATAAGAATTCTTTAGTTCTTATGTTAATATTTTTTGTTTGCGCAATACATACCGTCCTAAGTAACCTACCTACCTACTTATCTATGAATAATTTATGAATGGTAAATATTTGATCTTTAAATCAATAAATTATTCATTCATCAAGATTGCCATCTTGGTCAGAACGTTAATAAACAGTAATGTTTAAGTTCTACATGGATAAAAAAAATAAGAAAAATGGTTCATTTATCTTAGGTAGGTACTACTGAAAAATTGATGTTAGGTATTTTAGTTGGTATAGGTATATTATTGTCAAATCGTCATGATCGACCACGCAGGCCCAGTGCACATTGGTGGCTGTCATATGTCTACGACAGGTTCTTGAACCAAAAATTCGAAGACATGTGAGATCTGCCAACCCGCACTGAGCCCACGTGGTAAATTACAGCCCACTTCCTCACGAATAGTGGAGGTCTCTATCCTAGTCCCAGCCAGTGGGAATTATATCAGACTGATTATGCATAAGTTAAATGTATATGAAATATTATATCCTTACATAATTATTTAAAATTGACGTTTTGTCGAACTGGCCACTTTGATCTCAAATGTTTGCCGTTTTAGCATTAGGAATTCCTAATTCAAAAGGCTCGTGCCTTTCGTTTGCGCTTCGATTTGCGTTTCGAATTTAGTGATTCATTTATTTTCCCAATACCACAAACTGTTTTGTTTATTATAGATTACTAGGTTTTGCCAGCGGTTTCGCCCGCGTGGTGGTTGGAAATTATCCCACAGGAACGTACCTACTACCGGGATAAAAAGTATTATTTCACTTCTCATGCTCTAAAAGTACGTAAATATAGCCCTACGAAGCGGGACTAAAGTGACCACTTAAGTCTCTAGAGAGTAAAAGTCATTAGTTTTTTAATTTACTTCATGTGACATAGACAAACTCAAACAGCCAGTAAATATATAGCCAGTAAATGTATGTGGAGTTTGGACCATCTTCATTACGAAAATGTTCAGAGTTTTAGTTCCATGGTTTTGATTTTTATTTTATTAAGTAATATTTATTAAATGTTTTTGTACTAAATTGACTATGTTTCTCGCACTCAAAATGAAAAGTACAGTTTGCACCTCGAGTATATTATGGCTTCGTTTAGTCCCTTGATATACTATTACATTGCATTTTTTTTAAATTTTATTTAAGTATGTGTTAATCCAGTTTACAAACTATCTGTGTGCTAAATTTCATCCAAATCTGTTCGGCCGTTTTTGCGTGTTTGAGTAACAAACATCTAAATATCTAAACATACAAACTTTCACATTTACTATGTTAGTAGGATTGTGGTAAGGTCAACTATAGTAGACTATACTAAGGTAATTATATCCATGCAACACCAAGATCATGATAATTTATATGAGTCCTAAACCCTGTGGGTGGACATGCCATGCACAGACAGACAAGTAGGTGTGGGAAACATATTGCCCAAGCCAGTGTCATAGTCTCGACTTATTAGACGATTCGCTCGAATTTACTCGCCCGAATCAGGCGAATCAGGCTTTTAGATAATATCATATTTTCTGTAGGCTAAAATATAGGTATTATTTTTTATATTACTAGTAGTTGCAGTGACCTTTTTTCATAACTTTATTGCATAAAATGGAAAACATGCCAATTGCCTATTATATACTCACGTATTTCAGGCTCACAATATGCCTCATAAGAAGGCTTGAAGTCACCCAAAGGGCAATGGAGAGGGCTATACTTGGAGTTTCCCTACGTGATCGAATCAGGAATGAACAGATCCGTAGGAGAACCAAGGTAACCGACATAGCCGAAGAATTGCCAAACTTAAGTGACAGTGGGCAGGGCACATTGCTTGCAGAACAGATGGCCGATGGGGCCGAAAAGTTCTGGAGTGGCGACCGCGCACCGGAAGACGTAAAGTTGGAAGGCCTCTCACAAGGTAGACCGATGAGCTTGTGAGGGCCGCAGGAGTCCGGTGGATGCGGGAAGCACAGAACCGGTCGAAGTGGCGGAGCTTGGGGAGGCCTATGTCCAGCAGTGGACGTCTTGCGACTGAAATGATGATGATGATTTCAGGAGTTGCCGATTCGCCCACAAATAAATAACCTTAGTGCGAGTTGCCTATAGAAATAAATAAAAATAAAAATAACTTTATTGACACCATAAACCTTTGTAAACAATACCACAATACATTTCACTTAGGTAGGTAACATTAGTTTTTGAGAAAAGGCTGCACAAATAGTGAAAAACCCTGTCTCCTAAACTAGGGGAACCCTGTGACCTAGGAGTCAGTGTTCTACTCAGTAGCTACGTGTACCAAAGAAACCTTAAATTTATATGTGTTATTGACAATAAACCCATAGTGACCTGATTTAACTAATTATGAATATGAATGTGCGACCATGTGTGTGGGGTAGATGGCTGTGTGAGTGGGATTGGGTGTTATGTGGTGAGGTGTATGAGAGGGGAGGGGGTGTTTTGTAGTAGTGTGTGTAGTCGTGTATGGTGTATTACGGTGTATGTTAAATAAATTTATTATTTAAAAGAGTCAATTCACCTGATTCAGGCGAGTAAATTCGTGCGAAATGACTAATAAGCCGTGGTTTCAAATAACAGTAGAAATTATTAGTTGCTAAATAACTGTTATTACTGTTAACTAGTATTAGTTTAGTATAAACCGCAAACTGAATGTGATTGTAGTAATGCAGTGATTTATATCTCTATTATGTTTGTTTTGGTATGCAGCGTTGAATATTATTTGTTAGGCGTGTCATATTTAGTTAAAAGCGACGGCAGGTAATTTAAGGGCCTACGTCCCGTTTGGTAGCGTAACACGGTCACTTTATGAACCCTACTGCTCATTAATGGCTTGTCTTGAAGATTTGAAAAATATATGATTATCCTATAGATCGGGGTCTCTAGTTAGGATGGGCGTGCCTCAAGGTTCAATTCTTGGTCCTTTTTTATTTCTAGTTTATATTAATGACCTTCCCTATCTGATGGCTAACTTCTCGGATATAATTTTATTCGCTGATGACACTTCTCTTATTTTTAGAATAGATAGAAAAGATACGGATGTCTTACATGTCAACGAAAGCCTAGCTGTTCTATCGAAATGGTTTGCTGCTAATAATCTTTTACTCAATGCGAACAAAACTAAATGTCTTAAGTTCTCGCTACCAAATGTACCCCAAGTAGGTCTTAATTTAAAACTTGATGGCAAGAAACTAGATGCTATTTCGGAAACTGTATTTTTGGGAATTACTTTAGATTCAAAATTGCAATGGGGTGCCCACATTAGAGCGCTTTCAAGCAGATTAAGCTCAGCTGCTTACGCAGTAAGAAAAATAAGGCAGTTGACTGATGTAGCCACAGCTAGGTTAGTATACTTTGCTTATTTTCACAGTATTATGTCTTATGGCGTTCTGCTGTGGGGATCGGCAGCGGACGTAGATTCAATTTTTATTTTACAAAAGAGGGCAATCCGCGCAATCTATAAAATGGGGCCTCGCGAGTCTCTTAGAAACAAATTCAACGAAATTGATATACTTACTCTGCCTTCTCTTTATATTCTAGAAAATATCTTGTATGTTCGCAAAAACTTAGGTCTTTTCAAAAAAAGATGCGATTTCCATAATCTAAATACACGTAGTAAAGATGAAATTGTGATTCCAAAATTTAGATTAACTAAAACTAGCAAGTCATTTCTAATAAACAGTATCCGCTTCTATAACAAGTTGCCAAAGTCGGTTACAGAACTTAGCGATGGAAAGTTTAAAACTCACATCAAACGTGTCCTTATCAAAAAAGCATATTATAAGATAAAAGACTACGTTGAAGACAGGGAAGTTTGGCATTAATTCCTTCTGCACATGTGGCTTCCCTGGTACCTCATTAACAGCAAAACCGTGTGAAAGTCTATTAACTGCTCCCAAATTGCAATGTTAATTTTTATTCTTTTTATTATTATTTTTTTTTTTACAATGTCTGACATATTCTCGTCACTATTTGACATTATACATCAATTTTACTACCTACTATTTATTTTCAGTGATTGTCATCGAAATCATGTCACTTGGTTCAAATAGATTCATTTTATATAGGTAGATTCTTTTACATATTGTGAATGAGAGAACGTTGTAGGCCTTAGAGACTAGATTTGTAGACGTTTTTCTATTCTGTATTTTCATTCCTCTAAGTACCTGGTACTTATTGACTGGCCTGCACTGTCCTCCCATACCTATTATCACTGTAATTTGAAAACATTGTAAAAGCCAATTATTTTTAAAAGAGTAACCGTGGAGTTTCTTGCCGGCTCTTCTCCATAGGAAACGACAAATTGGAACCGTGCACCTAGCTTCTGACGTTTCATAAGTGCCCATGCAGGCTTATGTGAAATAAAATATTTTGATTTTGATTTTGATTCATATAGATCATTTTGCCCGAAGTACTTTTTTTGTATGGTTAATACTTTTGCTGTAAAAAAATATTTTTCAACACGCAATATTTTGGCTTCTATTCTATACTCCTAATAAACGGCTAAGTTATTTGGAAAAAAAAATACACTGAAAAATAGATAGTTAGAGGTACCACAGAATCGCCGAAGCACAATTGTAAATTAATCAAAGGAATATCCCCATTTTGAGATAAAGGCTCACAGGTGCCCTGCGCGGGCGCGGGCGGCAGTCGTGCTTTAGCATACAAACGGGAGATGAGGATACTATGGGCCTTAACAGCTTAGTTTTGATATTTGTTAGCGATAGTTACATTTTAGTTTCTGCCCAGAAAGCTAATTTTTGTTCATAACCCTGCCTTTGCTGTTGCGCAGTCGGGTAAAAACGACGAAAATTCAAGACGCGCCCTTTGAGACTTGAATTTGAACGATTTTTTCTCAGCGACATTCAATATCAAAAATGTAGGTAAATTGATCGAATTTTTGACAGATTGAGACTAAACCCAACCAAACTAAAACCATCTTTACATACCAAGACCCCTCCGTGCCTCGGAGGCCACTGGTCCTGGGTGTCATTCGTGAATTTTTGACAGTCGTTAAGGGTCGTCAAAAGCCCAAAATTTGGCAAAAGCGTACGTAGATGTTGACACAATATCATCCATTTTAAACACCAAACATTTCAACCGTACATTGAAATGCAAATAAATCACACTACTGAAATACCACAGTGCAATTTAACATTTTGCACAATGTACACATTTTATGTACACAAATGTACGTAGGTATATTTGTGTATTGGCCAGTTCGAATCACTGATCTGTAGGTACATACTCCAGTAACTGTGTAGCTCAGACTGTACACTCGAGGACTATTAAATGTACCAATATTCCGAATTATTAACTTATCTGTGGCTGCTGTTAATACTTTGGCAAGTGGACGCTTGGGTATTGAGAAAAGCTGTTTATTTCGGTCGTGAATTGTCTTGTGGGATTTTGTTGGTGAACTGTCTACTGTAGCAATATCCAAAAGTGTTGTTCAATAATTTTCTGGTCAAAGTACTTAGGTTTTAATGGAACGCTTTTATTGTACTTTAGTATTTATTTATTTATTTAATACTTCACGCACAGAAATGTACAGAGGCGGACTTAAAGCCAAAGGCATTTTATACCAGTCGAGTATCACTCCTAAAAAGGTTTAGGACCGAAGAAGAAGCTGATCGTGATATTCTAAGCCTGAAATCTGCCTTATTCGCGAATTGCGATATTTACATCCAACTGTGCATTAAAATGTATATACAATGTGTGACAAAAACCCTGACCGATCCGAAAGAGGCACAAATGTAGAGATCAACTAATTTAAAACTGCACGCCCGTCCACTGCTTTTCGCATACATATATTATTTCAAATGTTTGTATAGAAATTTTAAATTAGTTGATCTTCTACTTACCCACTGCAATAAAATAACAAAAAAAAAACGAATTCTTGTTATTAAAAAAAAAAAACTTATTGCTATTTAAAATTCACGTTTTTAGTACCAAATGAATATGCATTTTCATTAAAAATTTACAAATTTTCAACGGAGGTCGTAAGTTATGACTTGTACACGCTATCCCACTAAAAGACGGCCGACCGTGTTCCATGTATATTGGGTATAACCAGGTAAAAATCATCATTAAATAAATAAAAACTTTTTCCAAAAAAAAAACAACCGACTTCCAAAAAAAACACTACAAAGTGAAAAATAACTTTAATTTCGGAAGTCGGTGTCTTTGGAGCTGTATTTGAATTTTTTGTCACCGCCTTCCGAAATTAAAGTTATTTTTCACTTTGTAGTGTTTTTTTTGGAAGTCGGTTGTTTTTTTTTTGGAAAAAGTTTTTATTTTTCACTTTTTAGTGGTTCACATGTGCTTACACCTTCACAGCATACTGGCGTGATGTTATGTTATGAACTGGTGTAAGCAATAGACAGAGATGAGATTTCAGCAATCCCAGTCCATTTGCTATCATTTATTGAGGAGTTCCGTTGCCTATCTCCGAAGTTCTTCATCAGATCTTCACCAAATTGAAATGGAACCACTCTGAGAAAGTACTCTTCCAAAAAATACCTAAATCGCTTTGTGTGCCTATAAAATTTGAAGAGTTCTCTCCATTTCTCCAGGATCCCATCATCAGATCCTGACTTGATGATCATGGGACCACCTGGGAAGTATACCCTTTCAAACAAAAAAAACAAAATTCAAATCGGTCCAGCCATCTTCGAGTAATCGGGGAACATACATAAAAAAAAATAAAAAAATAAAAAGGTTCCGACGAATTGATAACCTCCTCCTTTTTGAAGTCGGTTAAAAATAGACCTTAGTATTTGGTATAAATTTCAACTTGCTAGGTCCACCCGTTCCTGAGAAAATCGGTGGTGAAACACGGACAGACAGACGGACAGACGGACAAGAGAGTGATCTTATAAGGGTTCCTTTTTTACCTTTTGAGGTACGGAACCTTAAAAAGGGTGGTTTTTTATATGATTTTTTTCTAGAAACTGGTTAACACGATACCCCTTGGTAATACTGGTTGTCAGACCTTCGAATTTCTGAGTACCTGTTATCCTGTAATTTCAGAAACTGTTGACATTCAATAAATGGCCTTTAATTCCAATGATTATAGAGATGCGTCATACACGAACATTAGAGCACTCAAAAACAGCGTAAACCATACACTCACGATACACACAAATACAATCAGACAATGCGTAAAGAACAGGAAAGTCCCATACTGATTCCTGTTGTTAGAAAGAGATGTATATTTAGTTACGTCACTAGCTGTGCGCAGCGTCACTGGATGGTCGTGACTAATAAGTCGTGACTAATAACCAGAGATCGGATATTCGGATGCATATTCACCTAAAGTTGAGATGTTGGCTAACATGGAATGCGCTTTTGTGCTTTTGCGCTTTAGGTAAGTAATTTGTTTATTTTTTGTTTTAACTAATACAAACCACCCCTCCTTCAGTACATACACATATTTGTATCGGGTTAAAAATTTATTTTAAATTAATACTCATCTGAATAGTTATGCAATCCAAGAATCCCCGGGGTTTTTAATAAATATTACAAATAATTTATAAAGCCGCTTCCATATTTTCATAGCTAAAAATGATCTTTAGGTAAATATGCATCCGAATATCCGATCTCTGTTAATAACACAACAGGCAATTACCTTGCATTTATCTTGCGAATATTGAGCGCCGGTAACGAATCTAATCAAAACAATATCATACTCTTATATCCCAACCATTTAGCTAGTAGCAAATCGTACCTATACCCGAAGGCAACGCCTCAAGCTAACGTTATCATACAGTGTCTAGTTGCCCAGAGAGAACATAATTATCGGATTACCTAGTGTGTCCAACGTGTCTATACTTAATCAGTTAGGCTATCAATACAGAGCTAGATTTAGATCTATGTCAATAAGGGCTAAGATGGCGCGTGATCGGGAGAAGGGTCCATTAGCATAAATTGCTCAGCAGGACACGTTGTATGTATATTTTTGTATTGAGGTTCTGATTGGATTAGTGCTTTTTTTTTTGGGTGGGAAATCATCAAATAACTTCTCCCGCTCTGGGTAGAGCGGTAGGGCGTGTCAGACTTTTACTGACTAAAACCCACCCGTGTTCCCTCAGTTGCCTGTGTGCCAGGGGCCGCGGTATCTCTTTCGAACAACCCGCACCCCTGGCAGGCCTCGGCCCTTGCGGACCCCACCATTTGGTGCTGACAAAGAGATTTGAGGCGCGCGTGGCGTGGCGTGGCGTGCCCGTGTTTTACTACAAATGTAGGTACCAACGCTAATTTTTTCGTAATTTCTTAGTGCCCGTGTAACAAAAAGTATTGAGATAAAAGTTCGTATTTTCTTGTAATTGCAACTTTCAACTGAAATGGTTCTCTTGTAACGAATAACGCCTATACTCCATAGTTTTAGGTAGTTAAATAAAGGTAAACAAATTGTGAAAAGGGTTTTTTATAGTTGACACTTTCTTGTTTAAAAATACGGTGTAACAAAATCAAATTTATTTTCGATTTATACGATAGTTTCCTCTTTTATTAATAAATATTAAAATTTATAATTTATTCTTAAACTACTCTTCCTAGATGTAACTACTTGAGCGCAATTTTTTTGTTAGACTAATTATAATAATATAATATTTTGTAATCTGCCTGTGTGTGTCTGTCTGTTTTGTTTTGTAAAGAGCCCAAAATGACAGGTTCCCTAAACCTTTTAGAAAATACAACGAATTGCTAAAATGAAAAGTAGGTACAACTGTGATGTAGTATGGCAACTGAAGTGGAAGGTATTACGTTTAGTCAGTTAACCAGACTTTGACAACGCTCTCAACAATCGACATTTACGATTTTGCGAGTGCGTTTC
Source organism: Antitype chi (assembly GCA_947359405.1). Classification (NCBI taxonomy): domain Eukaryota; kingdom Metazoa; phylum Arthropoda; class Insecta; order Lepidoptera; family Noctuidae; genus Antitype; species Antitype chi. The sequence continues at coordinate 3,197,189 of OX375826.1, forward strand.
GATTTTGTTAAATTGCATTATTATAGCTAGCAAAATAATTGATAATACAACGGAACGATTTATAAGGTATTAATGTGACAGATAGTTCATCAGATTCTGATTCAGATTCAGAATAGACTAGAAATAATTTATGATCTTAACATTTGAAATAAAAGGTTTCGCATCTATGAGTCACGTGGTATTTTTTTGTTTACCTTTATTTAACTACCTAAACCTATGGAATATAGTTACTAACAGTTCATTTATTCTGAGAAATAAAATTCTTAGAAGGCTGATAAACAGAACAGAATAAAACTAGTAAGTGTGTCTCCAAGTCTTAACGAATAAAACGTTAGATTACTGAGATAGATTGACTGAAAATATAGGTACCTACATGTGGCTTTCATTGACCGCAAATAAAGTCATAATGTTCAGTCGCATCCAGTTAGACTGGAAGCTGACCCCAACATAGTTGAGAAAATGGGTAGATGATGATGATGATGAAACCAAAAAAAATGTGCTTAAGATGAAAAATGTTACAAGCATTTTGAATAGCTTTTCCCACTAAGAAACTTAATTTAAATTAACTCATATTTTGTCACGTTTTTTTAACAAACAGCCCTCCAAAAAAAAAACAGCAAAGTTTCACCTTTATAATTAAACATAAAATGAAATTGTGTGTGCATGCAAATGTGCGGTCATTTGTCACGCTCGCAAGTGCGTGCAGCCCGAAGATAAGAGGCGTGTCAGCGTGTGTAGCGATTTGTTCAGCCATTATCAATTTTACGCTCCACTGTTTTGGGAAAAATCTACAACTGACATGCGAATACCACAGCTGGCATTATTATTTATAGTACCTATACAACAAAGTATGACTGTTCATCTAAAGGATAAATAATAGAAATGTAACGATAAAAACAGTTGACGGTCAGGGTAAAAGGGGGGAAGATGAAGTTTGTATGAAAAATCTCATTGTTCCGATTTTGAACTTGTAAATTTTTGAAGACTAAGGAGTTCAACTAGTGCGTCCTGCCCGTTATGACATACGGTGCTGCACAGTTGGGTTGGTCCACAAATTCGAAGTCGCTCAGCGCGCTATGGAGCGGGCTATATCAGAGTTTCTTTGAAGAATTAAATCAGAAATGGATTTATCCGAAAAAGAACCGGAGCTACCGACGTCGCTTGTAGAGTAAGCAAACGGAAGTGGCAGTGGGCTGGCTATGTCTGATGAAGAACTGATGGCCGGTGGGGCAGACGAGTCCTAGAGTGGAGACCGCGTATCGGCAAGCATAGCGTGTGACGCTCCCCAGTTACTGGCTGGGACAGACTGGATGTGGAAGGCAAAGGTTCTAGGTGTTGTGGCGCAGCCTGGGAGATGCCTATGTCAAGGAGTGGAATTAGATAGGCTTAGTGAATTGAAGAAGATAATAAAGATGATTGTGGTATTAATTATGATGATTAAACGCCGGCGAAGAAGGGGCTTCACCGCCATTTAAGGATAGTTTTGGAAAAATAGGGTAATGAAGTTCAAATGGGACAGCAGGTACGAAATTCATGTGGACAAAGTCACGGGCGATCTGCTAGTTACACATAAATGAGAACTGCACTTTAATTGCGTAACACAAAATCAATCAGATTCTGAACCATTGCTTCACGTGTTTGAAAAATTCCTCTGGTCTACAACGTAAATAACACAATGAATATTGTTGACCCGTCAAAATTAAAGCCATTTCTACTTTTATAGTGTTACGTAGTAACCCCTCTGAAAATATATTTTAGGACAGGAAAAGAACTAGAAATACTGTCCTAGAAATGTAATTTCGATTTTTCTCACACATCTTTCGATTTTTTTCTAACATTACGTTCACCTACGTAGACATTATGTACCGTACGTCTACGTGAAATAGCACTTTACTAACATATTTTAAGAGAACCTAATAGTATGTTCTTGATAAATGGTAAAAAGCCTTGAAAGAAAAAGTTTTATAACTTTTAGTGAAGAAGTTCTAAGTTTATAAAGATAATGGTTATATTTACTTCAGTTTTTAAAAGTTACCTAGACTTGCGCAATCGTTTAGTTTATTATACGTGGGACACTCAGAAAGTTTTGCGAAAGTAAATATAATAAATGTTCTATAGGTAAATATTTTTTTATTAAATCTTTTCAAAGTACTCTCCACTAGCCTCTATACAAAGTTTCATGCGTCTGAACCAGTTTGCGAAACACTTTTTCCAGTCCGCTGCAGACACCTCGTTTACAGCCTGCTCGAACGCTGACAGCGCATCTTCCGGCGACGAAAATTGTATCCTTTTGAGCCATTTTTTTATTTTCGGGAATAAAAAGAAGTCACACGGTGCTAGGTCAGGGCTGTAAGGAGTGTGAACCATGCTTGACCAGTATGCTGTCCAGGAAGTCCCTCGTGTTGATCGCGGTGTGCGAAGGCGCGTTGTCGTGGTGGAGCATTAGCCCGCGGAGCCCTGTGTTTGGTCGCTTGTTGCGCAAAAGCCAATTATTTTTTAAAGAGTAACCGTGGAGTTTCTTGCCGGCTCTTCTCCATAGGAAACGACAAATTGGAACCGTGCACCTAGCTTCTGACGTTTCATAAGTACCCATGCAGGCTTATGTGAAATAAAATATTTTGATTTTGATTTTTGATTTTGTTGCTCACAACAGAGAAAACTTCTGCACAGCATTTGGTAGCATACCATTCAGCGTTGATGCTTCTTTGGTTCCGTAAAGGAATTAACACCAAGTAGCCAATCAAATTGAAAAAGCTCGCGATCAAAATCTTCTCCCCGCTTCTAGATCGCTTCACTTTGGTAGGCGTTGATTCATTTTGAAACACCCAAACCGTCGACTGGCGCTTCATTTCTGCATCGTATTGATAAATCCAAGACTCATCACCTGTAATGATGTCGTAAACGCGCCGAGACGAGCCTGCTTCAAATTTGTTTATCATATCACGGCACCATTCGACCCGGGCCTGCTTCTGAGCATCGGTGAGGTTGTGCGGCACCCAGCGTGACTCTATCCTCCTCACGCGAAGATTCACGTGGTGAATTTCGTGAAGGGATCAAACCTCCAATATGTGCTGAAACTCTTGATACGTAACTCGCCTATTGTCATGGATTAAATTTTGCACTGCTAGCACGTTTTCTTCCGGAACAGCCGTCAAAGGGCGACCACTTCTTTCTTCATTCCCCAAAGTTAGTCAGCCGCTCTTGAATTCGGTATACCAACGATACACGGTTGCATTAGAAGGGCCTTCAGACCAGCCGCATTCATATGCTATTTGAAGTCTATCGTACGATTCATCCGGTTTCAGGCGACACTTGAATTCGTAAAAAATCATAACGCGAAAATGTTCCCGGCGCAGATCCATTTTTTTATGAGACACGATGATTTAATTTAGTTAGCAAACAAAGAAGAGGGAAATTTTGAAATTGGAACGTACCTACTTTAACTTAAAAACGATCATATTTTCAAAATAGATTATAACTGGCCAGTCTCTCATACATAAAACGTTTTTTCGCAATACTTTCTGAGTGGCCTGGGTATGAGGCATGAGCATTAGTTATATAATATGTATTTCAGTAAAGCTTTATGGGCTCGTGGCAAAGTAATAACAGCCGATTCGCTGTAGATTGAAGGTTAAGCTATGCTTGCCGAGGCCAGTCAGTAGATGGGTGACCATCCATTAATATCGAGACACCTCCATATTTCCGACTGCACGTTAAACCGTTGGTATCAGCTGTCATTTGTAATTGTCATGAGTAGTCAGAAAACAGAAAGTCAGACAACCAGTCTTACTTAGGGGTATCGTATTACCCATTAACTGGGTTGTGGAGGTCAGATACGCAGTTGATCCATGTAAAATACTGGTATTCAGCTGCATCCGTTTAGAGTGAAAGTCGAGCCCAAAATAGTTAGGAAAATGCTAGGCAGATGATGAGTTAAGTAAAGTTTTAAATGAAGCGGCTTCAAGATAAGTTACCGCCCTTAACTTTACAAAAGTTAAGCTAACGATGCACTGCCAAGGTTGGTCGTAACTTGTACACAGAGGCACAAAACATTGAGCTTCGTACATAAAACATTATCGCCTTAAATAAATAAACGTAAGTTAACTTTAGCTACGTTTTACGAGGTTGTACCACTGACATTGAGATCTTATTGTTGTATTCGCAACTGTGTGCGGTTGTACGATTATTGTACAACTACTGTCTTTGAAATTGATTCGCTATTACTTGTGCATTTTCAGAGATATACACCGTAACATTTTAGTCGTCAACGGCAGCCCACTTCATTTATCCAATGACTAATACTCATTTATATTTAAAAAAAAATATGAACATATTATGCATAATTTAAAAAAAAAAATTGTTCACAAAGACGCATGACGTAGTTTGAAACACCGTGTTATGGAGATGGAATTAATGATGGAATGTAATTGTAGGTAGGTAGATATCTTCTAAGGTTTGATACGTAAACATTATTAACATGCTGTTACATAATTCTAAAGCATTATTTATTTTTATTTGTACGTATTATCTTAATTAATGGTAACAATGTTTTAATCGCGCTTAGAGGTTTTTATGACGGATACATTGAGTGGACCACCTTTGTAAGACGACTAAAATGTCACGGTGTACAGAGGTATGACGAACAGGGTGTGGAGTTCACTCATCACTCAAATTTTGTGTCAATGTTTGTGTTCTTTAAACTTTAAACTCAGCTTGCGCGATGCAAAATTTTGCGTGACGTTAGTGTGATGAGTTGTTCGCATGTAGCGTTGTAGATGCCGCTACAGATACATGCTGGTTTGGTGAATACAAAATACTTATTGTTGTAAGTTAAGGTTCCGAGTTCAATAATACAGCACTAGGAAGTGACTATACTAGCGGGCGGGGTTTTGGGGGACTGTCTTATGTAATTTTGACGTTCAAAAAGTACTGATACTCATTCTCATTTGGATAAATGACTTTTGAATTTTATTAATATGGAAGAGTTTATCTGTATGAGTAATAGGGACACTAATATTTTCTCATATACTATAGTATAGTAATATAGTTCCCTTTTGCGGAATCTACGGTAGTTATAATAACACACTTGGAGAATGGTGTTTAAAAACAAGTGACTCATGAAGTCATGATAGACTTGAGTTTTCTCAATTCGGTGGTTATTTCTGTGTTTGTTACCTCAGAATCATAAACTCATTTGAAAAATTCTTCTTAGTTTTATAGAGTATTATACTTACTGATTGGTGCCTTATAAAGGAGAACACCCAGGTTCCATAGAAAATTACCCCAGTCCCGGCGCAAAAGAAACTTATCTCATCCTTTAGAGTATTTTAGGTAAAAGATTTTTTGATAGGTGTGATTGCCGCAAGGAGTGGCAAACATTAAAAAAAATTGCATTGCATTTTTTTTTTGCATTGCAATTTTCTTTAGGAGTAAATTGAAAACTAAAGGATGTTGAACAAATCAGTATAAAAATGGGTAAGAATTTTCGTACATCACATTTATATTGAAAATATACGGATATTTTTACTTATTTAATAAAAATATGTGTAAAAAAAAAGTGCTGTGAAAAACTATTTTCTTGTTCTGACACAGTTATTCAGGAATGAGGTAAGATAATTATAACATTAACCATTTATTTCTTTAATAGGTGCGTGAACTTACAACACACAATTGAATATACTATATTACAGTTCTATATCTAATATTACTTCGTCTAAGAAGGCCGCAGGATGCTCCATTTCAGCCATGTTATGGCACTTCTTTTTACACATATTTTTATTAAATATGTAAGAATATCCGTATATTTTCAATACAAATGTGATGCACAATAATTCTTACCCATTTGCAAATTGTTTTGTTCAACATCCTGTAGTTTTCAATTTACTCCTAAAAAAAATTGCAATGCAATTTTTTTCAATGTTTGCCACTCCTTGCGGCAATCACACCTATCAAAAAATCTTTTACCTAAAATACTCTAAAGGATGAGATAAGTTTCTTTTGCGCCGGGACTGGGGCTTTTTTGGGTGTTCGTCTTTGGGCAAATTCTGTTTAGTGGTTTTTGAGTTAGCTTCAATGAATTACGTTTTTTTCACACTTAGTTTATGTCAAAGTTATAATACCCAATTGATCAAAGCAATATACTCCAGTACATTAGAACGCCCTAATAACAAACAATGATTCAGCAACCGCTCTCTCAAACCCACAACCAATTGCGGACCTCAAATACATCATAACTGCAGCGGTTAGAAATTTGATTTCGCCGTTTATGGTACGACTTTAGTCGTATACAGTACGAATTTCCGTATATACGGCATATACGGCGCAGTCGTTCCATCCAATGTTTACGTAGTGTATAAAAACACGCGAATATTGCGTACTATGAGCTTCGTAACGGAGGAAAACTAACAGTGTCGTTGCGTTTATTAAAAAGATTTGTTTGCAGTTGTTTTCGCTTGTAAATATAATAGTTTTTATGAGTATGTCTTTTAAAAATAACAAACTGGTGCTGAGTTTATTACACGCTTTATATTAGCTTCACTTGTATGTTTGTTTGTATGTTTGTATGTAACTGACTCCTTTGAGCGCGATTTTGACCCACTTTAAACGGTCAGATTTCATTGAAACTTTGTAAACTTGTCAAGGACCGATGACAATTCAATAATTTAAAAAAAAAATTGAGGAAAAAAAACACGTTTTTGTAGTTAGCAGAACTAATAAATTGAAAATAAATAATAGTTTAAAAAACTAAAAAACACGCTTTAAAAACCAAACTAAAAAAGGAGAAAATAATTTAATTCAATTAAAAAGCGTGGGGTGCTTGACATTAATTGATTATAAAAATACCTCAAAAAGCACCCCATGCTTTTTAATTGAATTAAATTATTTTCTCCTTTTTTAGTTTGGTTTTTAAAGCGTGTTTTTTAGTTTTTTAAACTATTATTTTTACTTATAGTCTAATCAGTTTATTTAGTTCAATGGTAAATGAGATATCAGATACTGTTCTTACGCCTAGCAAATGGGTTACAGGTTTCTTTGCAAGTCTGACAGTTGTTCAGTTTAATTTAAGGATTTTGGTAAATTGCGAGCATTGGATGACAGGATGCACTGCGTAAAACACTAATAAACTTCAAACAAAGCGAAACGAATCCTGCCCGGGATGCGGGAGGACGTGACCCAAGATCATTAAATTAGTTATACACCGAGAAATTTTAATGGTTGTTTTCCCGCGGCAGAACAACTTGCCACAAGGAATGGGTACTTTCGAAGCAAAGATTCAAAGTAAAAAAATGAAGATGTTTTTGTTTTAAAATACTTAATTTAAAAAATATTCATCTGCTCAAAAACGTGAGAATCAATAGTAACACTAGAGGTAACTTGTAGGTACTACTCGAATAGCACGCGCCGCCACAAAGGGAACAGCGAAGCATGAATGTTCAAAGCAAAATAAACTCTCGCACGTGGTGATTTTTCACAATGGTTAATATGCCATTTTTGTTCTTACTATTTTATTTGTTTATAAAACGATTGTATTACCAAGACAAAACCATGTCGCTGCGGAAAAACATCCATTATAATTTATCGGTGTATATGTACAGCAGTTTAAACATTGTTTCTGATGCGAATAAAGTGTGAAAAAACACAATAGTAACCATGATCAACTGATTTGACCGGACTTCATCCCTAACATAATAGAAACAAAGAGTTCATCAATCAATCTGCCTGGCCTGTTCCCAACAATGTTAAGGACTGTCTATCTGACCTGTACAAACCACTAACTGGGCAACATGACACCCCTTGGTAAAACTGGTTGTTAGACTTGTGGCTACCCATAACCAATCTCGAAGATCAACGAATCAGGCTGATTCCCGGCCACCGTAGGCGCGGGCTTGCGGACGGCGAGTAATGGGTAGCTCGCTGTCCGGTAAGGACCAAGCCCGGGTCGACGGCGCGTTGTGTTCCACGCGCGCCTCAAAGAGATGTCAGCATGAAGTGGTCGGGTCCGCAAGGGCCGAAGCCTGCCAGGGGTGCGGGTTGTTCGAAAGAGATATCGTGGCCTCTGGCACACAGGCAACTGAAAGAACACGGGTGGGTTTTAGTCAGTAAAAGTCTGACACGCCCTCCTGCTCCACCCAGAGCGGGAGAAGTTATTTGATGATTTCCCACATTCAAAAAAAAAAATGACAGCCGGGACCAACGGCTTAGCGTGCTTTCCGAGGCACGGAGGCCACGGAGGGGTCTCGATATTATATGTATAATGGATAGTGTGATGGGTGGTGTGCTAGTGATATTGGGTTTTTCTATCAAGAATTTATCAGTAGCAGTATTTGTGCCCCGTTGATGGCAATAGGCTCGCCCCTATTATATACAGCTCCGGAGACAAAGCTAGGAACGTTAGACCTCCACTTTCTAAGCGGCATGCCGGCAGATGCTAGTGCGTTGGTGACCTCTATGCGGATAAACATAACTTTATTTTAATCATCACCTTCTGTCAAGAGGTCATCAACGTAAAAATCATGCATAATGACGGCAGCTATCTTATCTTTGCTTAATAGGAATACAAATAGGACTTAAACATAATTGGCGAAATTTGGGTGTACTATAGACACACCTCTGCCCAATCCCTCGGGGAAACAAGGCGTGATGTTAAAAATGGTCACCCATCCACGGACCGACCGAAGCCATAAAGAAGTTAAATCAAGCTTACTTAAAAAACCGTTGTAAAAGAAACAAGTAAGTAAAAACTCCGACTATTCAGTCTTCTGAGAGCCAATTGGTGGAAATTAGTTATTGTAGCGAGCTCCACAGATTGGCTGGGCGCCATTATAAAGTGCATTACAGACTGGTTCTACTTTGTGATCAGTTACTTTGTAGCTAAGTTGTCAAAGCTAGCTTTGACGAGACGAAGTGTATTTTGTAAAAGAAGTGCTGAATTACGAATAGATTTTGTTAATATTATGGGTCTAGATTGGCGTAGGATCGTGTTGAGTAGAAAAAGGAATTGGAAGCATTAGCCCTCCAGCGGAACAACATGCAGTCTGATTTATTGATTTACTAGCGTTTGTTATCGGCTTCGCCTGCGTCGAGGTCGGAAATTTATTCGCGAGAACGCACTACCGAGATAAAAAGTATCCTATGTGTAAATCCAGGTTATAAACTATCTGTGTGCCAAATTTTATTTAAAACCGCTCAGCCGTTTTTGCATGATTTACTAACAAACATCCAGGACATACAAAATTTTCACATTTACATAATCATCATCATCATCATTTCAGCTGGAAGACGTCCACTGCTGGAAATAGGCCTCCCCCAATTTGGAGAGGCTTCCATAATCGCCACGCTTGGCAGGCGGGTTGGCGATCGCAGTATGGCGGTAAAATGCATAGAGAACGCTGCTGCCCATTCTCTAGTGAGTCCCTTAGTCGCTTTCTCTGACACCCACGGGAACAAATGGGATGGTGCTATTCTTTACGTCCGACACCACACGGGCACGGCATTTACATAATACAACGTGACATTTTAGTCGTCTTAAAAGGTGGTCCAATCAATATATCCGACATAAAATACCTATAGGCTTGATTAAAAATTGTTACCGTTAATTAAGATAATAGGTACAAAGAATAATAAATAATGCTTTAGAATTATGAAAAACCCTGTTAATAATGTTTACGTATCAAAGGGTAGAAGATATCTATACCATTACATTCATTCCATCTCCATATCAGCGTGTTTCAAACTACGTCATGCGTCTTAGTGAATGACATTTTCATTTTTTTAATTATTCATATTAACATGTTATTTTTTTTATTTAAATGTATTTTGTAGTCATTGGATACATGAAGTGAGCTGCCGTTGTAAGACGACTAAAATGTCACTGTGAATTTTTAGTAGACAGTTAACAATTAACGGTATTTGCAATTGTGTAGCAATGGACATTTACTAGCTATGGTAGCTCTGCAGAAATATGAAAAATCACTGTTTCCTATAGAACTTTATCGATAGTCATGGTATTAAGGAGACTTACCCGATGTATCCCACACGGAGAAGTTAACTCTGTAACTGTCGGCGACTGTACACGAACATCCATACTTCTCGAAACCGGTTGGTGTGTACGCCTGTAACAATGGAAAACATTATATATTTCATGTTTATAATAGACTAGGGCAAACTGTCTAGTTAGGTAGGTCTAACGTGAAAGAGGTCAGTCGTCGAATCCGACTCGGCTGGGCAGCGTTCGGAAAGTTTCGCAATATCTTCTCGTCCCAAATACCGCAGTGTCTCAAGACGAAAGTCTTTGATCAGTGCGTGTTGCCAGTGATGACATATGGAACCGAAACGTGGTCGCTTACAATGGGCCTCATAAGGAGACTTAAAGTCACCCAAAGGGCAATGCTTGGAGTTTCCTGCGTGATCGAATCAGGAATGAGGAGATCCGCAGGGGAACGAAGGTAACCGACGTAGCCCGAACAATTGCCAAACTTAAGTAACAGTGGGTAGGGCACATTGCTCGCAGAACAGATGGTCGATGGGGCCGAAAGGTTCTGGAGTGGCGACCGCGTACCGTAAGACGTAAAGTTGGAAGGCCTCCCACATGGTGGATCGATGACCTTGTGAGGGCCGCAGGATTCCGCTGGATACGGGCACATAAGCACAGAACCAGTCGAAGTGGCGGTGCTTGGGGGAGGCCTATGTCCAGCAGTGGACGTCTTTCGGCTGAAATGATGATGATGATATACTAGCTACTGCCGGCGACACCGACCGCGTGAAATTTTGGCTCTTGACCCGCTTTGTCGCACTCCATCGGCCATCTACGCTGTTACTTCGTTTTCTCTCTGACTTTTTCTTTTAACCTTCGTCAAGAATTGGGCTATAAAATGCAAAATAATTTTACAAATCCTGCTGGTAGTTTCAGAGATTACTATCTTCTTATCCATCGGTTCTTTACTAAACTTCAACTATATCCGACGTCTCGATATCTGTTTTGGTGACGGATATTTATGTACGGATATATACATATATCCGCCAACCGTAAAAACAAAACGGTTACATATTGTCAACTACAACCGGACCTTAACCGTTGAGGATATTAAAAACTTTACACCACACTAGAAGACGCCATTTCGCAATAAGCTCTTCAAGAGAAAACAGGGTTATAACTCAAATCACATCAAGCTCACGATATCAAGGCAAGTAGTGAGTCATCTCGATTTGAGCGAGTAGTAAGTTTCCATGTAAGGCGACGTACTACAAGACGCCTTATATAGGAACCCGTATTGACAAGCAGTCGGTACAATTCAACGCCGGATTTGACGAAGAAGCCCAAATAGAAACGGATCGTTTTTGTCGTAAATATTAGGGCCGTATGGTGAAGGAGATTTAATAATGGTTAATTGGATTGTTGAGTTAGTTCCCACGCAGAGTGAGGCAGCCGCCATTTTGTCGAGAGGTCTCATTGTGTTAATAGAAAAATGCTATTGAAATTCCAGCCTGAAGATTGTAGGTACTACAAAACTATAAGAAGCTTGTTTTTTTTGTAAATCTAGGTTATAAAGATACTAGATAAACTAGGATAGGTAGATAATTGTAGTGTTAAGGTGGAAGCTCCAAGGCGGTTGCAAAAAATTTAAGTACTTATCCAAAGTCACCGACTTCCGAAATTAAAGTTATTTTTCAATTTGTAGTGTTTTTTTTTGGAAGTCGGTTGTTTTGTTTAACATACTGCCTGCAAATTGCAAAAAATACAAGAAAATTTTAATTTCCCGGAAATTTCACCTTAAGCTCTATGGCTATAGCATGAAGGTACACAATAAGCCAATTGAATGATACGCAGCATAAAACAGTAGCTACCCTTTGAATTTTGTCCCTCTTTTCCCCAAAAAAAATACATAGGTACACACGGCTAGTCGGCTACACATCAAGCTATAAATTTCCAATAGAAGCTGATCTCGCATTGTATAGGATTTCCGTACAATCGGAGATCAGCGTAAACTGGAAATGTAGAGCTTGATGTGTAGCCGTGTGTAGGTACTACGAAGATAAATAACTGAACTTAAGTAATAACTTACGAAAGACGTATTAAAGTTGGAATCTTTCTAGTTCAACAGATGTGTTGAAAATGCCCCACATTTCAACCCTTTAGCGTTGTTAATCTTCACAACTTTACCTTTACGAGGACCACCCTTGTAAACGGGTGCTAAACCGATTTATATTTTGCCGTTAATATTTATGGTTTTTCCATTCTTCTTTATGTATTTTTAATACTTTTCCTTGAACGGTAATGGTCTGTGCTTATCTTAGCAAGAGCATTACGATATAATTTTCGTTTTAAAATCTTTTAGGTACAGCCGTTGGAAAACTGATTTTCCATTATATTGAGCACAATTTGTTTTTTCAAATAAATTAAATGTTTGTCACTTTTATCTCTGAGGCCGAGATCCATAAACGTTACTATCTCAGCACGTAGTACGTACCTACTTAGCCTAAGCGTTATTGCTGTCACTGTCAAACTACCCGTGCAAGATAGAGGCGAGACAAGACACACATTATGTCTAAATCAAACTAGTCAAAGCACGAATTAAGTAACATTTATGCATCTCGGCCTAGGTGACGAATAAAGTTCAGAGACTTTATTTTATTTATAACTAGCTTCTGCCCATGACTTCGTCCGCGTGAAATTTCTTGGGGTCGGCTTCCAGTCTAACCGGGTCAGCTGAATGACAGTATTTTACGTGGAGCGACTACGCTAGTGGCACGGTAAACTCTGCTTGCGAGATGCAGGACTTTGAGTGACGTCAGTATGATGCGTAGTTTTCGCACGTCGAGATGTAGATGCAGCCATGACTGCAAAAAATATTAAGAATCTTTTTCAGAAAACCAGCGTTTCCATTAAATTACTTAAAGATATGAAATCGTTTCTAAATATACTTTAAATAACCCTAGTAAATATGCAGAATAAGTGCTCTCAGAACGGCTTCTGCAATTTAAAATGTTTAATGATCAGATTTGATAATGTAGATTTTCTGCGCTATCGTGATGTTGAAATCCACTATTAATTTTTGGTATAAGTCAGAAGATGTAGCGTGTTGCGAATAAAAAGATCTCATGAAAAGATTTATCTGTCCAGCAATGATCCAGTAAGGAAATACCTAGGTAACAGAGATTTTAGTAAAGTGTTAGATCTAGCCAGATACTCATTTATTTAACAGTGTGTTTTAGGATCGCGCTACGATGCACTCTTGTTAGATTATTAATGAACTGATGATTATTAATCGGTGTAATACTACTATGAGAAGAAGGTGAACAGGCAATGTTTCAGTAGAAGTAGTTGCAAACTAGCTGTGCCCGCGGCATCGTTCACGTTACTTACTTTTGGCAGTAAAATTAATGGGAACTTCATCGGACTACTTTGAGAAGAAAGACCGAAACAAATTCAGAGGCCACAGTCTCTTTTAAAGCCCATACATAATCTTGGTCAGACCATATGGATTGGTGTCTGAAATGGTCTTTTGAGGTAAGAACCACACAGATTGAGTGGACCCAGACTTGTTGTAATTAGGTAATATTAGATGCCAAAAAAAGGCTTTTATCATCACCCAGACTATCGTCGTTATTCGTCATCTTCCAGTAGGTAGATATGTCTAACTGAACTCATTTCACCAATATTCAAATCCTCCGCCATTCCCTCATAACTTGAACTAGCTTCAAAAGTGCAATGCTCTACAGTTATTGCCCGGGCATCTCGGCTACGTGCAAGAGGGCTTTTAGAGCGCCGTCCACACCCAATAGATATTCGAGCGGTCAACTATTCAAGCGTACATCGAATTTGACAGGGTTATAATAATGACATACTGCTCTTGAATACGAAATCACGCGATTTCTACTCGTAGAATGGTTTTCGGAGAATTTTTGATGTTTATGGTAGGTAAATGTTGTGTTTTGGTTATTTACCTTGGTTGTCGTGTCTGGAAATGGAGTTATTTGTTTTTTTTTTGTGTTATGTTATTATATGAGGGACCAAGGCAAAGGGTATTAGCAATTTAGCACAGATCAGGTAAAATCTGTATACCATCTGTGCCATCTGTGTCTGTCTGTGTGTGTGGGTGTAGATGACCTATTAATGTCTATGGGTATGCTAAAAGGGACCTTGACAGTGGGAATGGCTAACATTTTGACAGTTCACCCACATTCAGTGCGTTATTTACGTTGTTAAACACAGTGTTTTTTTGAATATAATGAAGTAATGGATTACCAAGAGGTATTCTTCAAATTGATTCAAATTCTAATTGATTGTGTGTAGTGAAGTAAATAATACAACCAAAAAGGTAGGTAACACAATTTTTGTAGTCTTTTATTAAAATCATGCACCTACTGGTGTTTGTTTTTTTTTGGGTGGAAAATCATCAAATAACTTCTCTCGCTCTGGGTGGAGCAGGAGGGCGTGTCAGACTTTTACTTACTAAAACCCACCCGTGTTTCCTCAGTTGCCTATGTGCCAGGAGCCGCGGTATCTCTTTTGAACATCCCACACCCCTGGCAGGCATCGGCCCTTGCGGACCCCACCAGTTGGTGCTGACATCTCTTTGAGGCATGCACCTACTGGTGTAAGTGAAAGATTTGATTGTGGCATAATTATATTTTTTTAAACTAGTAATCGTAAACGTGTTGTAATGTGGTACGTTACGTTTAATACTCGTATTACTTGCTATTAAATCCTGATCGTGAATTTGTTTAACGAAATACACGAATTTAGTTCATACAATTACAACGCTGAGAAATCTTGAATAATTTAGTGGAACATGTCTAAAACAGTCAAGTCTTCATCAACTAGGCTTTAGAATATACCTAAGCAAATTATAAAGCAAGCCAATGTTACCTTTAAACCACAAACGCGTCAATTATCGCCAATTTCACATCAGACAAGCTAGGCCTCTGCCCTCTTCAAAGGCCTAACCCTCTTGGAATAATCTAAGGCCGTTGTCACAGTGTCAGAGTCAGAGCCACGGTGTCACGTGTTGTGTGATTAATTGTCCTTAATATTATTCGGAACGTGTCAAGCCCTAGGGCACATGTTGTATTATGTTGACCTGGCGTTGTTGTTTGGTAGGTATGGTTGTGTTTGGGATAAATCTATCAGATCGTTGGCATTCAGAGGCCGTATACGATTTTTTTCGATTTCGCTGATTGACTTCCTTTTTAAGATGTAGGTAGGTAGGTACTGTAGAGGTGTGATACCTCTGTGAAGTGTATGGGACACAAACTATTAAAAGAAACAACGATTGGAGCTTAAGTACGTGTGACCACGTATAATTCAGATAAACGGTACACGACAATGCTGCGCTAAAATTAATAATTGAATATTTTAATATTAAAGAAAATTATCCGTCACTGTGTTTTCATTCTTAAATCTAATTAAATACTTTCTGGCTGTTCGAACAATAGCCATTCTTAGCTGCCAGCGAACATAAGGTTTCATGCTGGGCATACAACCTTTACATGAGCTACGCCCACCCTTGAATAAATGGATGAATGCACTCCCATAATTGTGCAATCCTTTTATTCACAACGTTCGAACAATCAGAAGGTTCCTACCTAGCCCTAAGAGAATTTAATTTATTGACTCGGGAGACGTTGAAACAAAATGAGGTACCTCCCTTGCAAGGGAAGGCTCAAGGACAGGACAAACAAACCACAAGTTTGACATCATAATAAGTGTCAATGAAGTTAAATATTTAAGTGTGCCATAATGCACCTTATGCAAACTATATTTGTCATGCTTGAACCTCGTCACGCCAAAACCCGAGGAAAAGACGCGACGAGTCCTCAGACACAATCAAACAATCAATGTGAAAGTTCACATTGGTCCGGAAGGGTTAAATTGAAAAAGACCTAATCATCAAAAACTTTTGCTCCATCGGACGGCATTAAGTCAGAGGGAAGGAAAAGGTTAAGAAGTCAGACCACCCTATAAATTATGTTCACACTCCAGAGGTAAAATCTAAAAAAGATAATATAATCACTCCTCTCTAGTTATTAATAGTTACGATGAAAATCTGTGAGTCCATAATCAAAAGCTGTACCAGCAGTGTCTACTCAACACTCTTTGCGAAGACTATGCTTCTTTAGCAAAGTTGGTCCCGGCTTGTGGTGCAGGTAGAGAGTCCCCAACTATAAGCTGAACCACTGGTGTCAACTCAACACCCTTTGCGAAGACTATGCTTCTATAGCAAAGTTGGTTGCGGCTTAGAGTGAGTATCCTCCTCCCTCTATGTGGAATCACAGATTTGAAGATTAATTAACTCGCGTAGTTACTAAACACACGTTATTATCTTCTGGAGTACGTTCATACTAGTTCACCGTTGTGAACCCTAATTAAAGAAGACGTAGGGGTGGTGACCTTCCCGCGGACTCTGTATGGCCGTGAGGAGTGACACCCGGTGACCCGGTGTGGCCTCACGTTGTCGTCCGATCTTGTCTCATGTAATAAATACAAAATAACAAATATTAATAAAATGTACAGTTAACCAAAGTAAAATAATGGATTAATATTTACATGTTTACATCTAGTTGACATTGAAATTATAGTATAATAATGACACTAAAAAAATTAATTAATTTGACAAAAAGGGACAATAAAAGAAAACTATAAATTAACGAGAAATGGTTTTAATCTAACATGAAAAATCTCCCTGATCTTTCTATTATTTAATCTTTTAAATTTATGCTTTACTATGAACAATGTTTCTATAAATTGCCATAAAGAAAATGTCTTTATAAAATATTTATTAAACTTTCTAGAACTTCTTTTGAGTTTATTTAATTCTGAAGTTAAGTTTTTTATTTCAGTTTGTCCAGCATATTTGTATGCGACAGTTTTGTTAATAGGCGCTATTTTTATATTATAAATGGTGCGCTTTCGTCGTAACGAAACATTAATGAGTTTTCTTTTGTCATTTTTAATTTTTATAGGACAATTGCGATGACCTACAGATTTGTGAGTTTTATGAAACTTTATATTTTTGAACTTTTCAACCATAACTTTCATATCATTTCCTTTGCTTGTTTGTGTATAGGGCATTGGAATGATCTCACTTCCATTTAATGAACTGGATGACTGCTCAGGTGAAGCTGTGACGACCTTAACTATCTCCTGCTCAGCTTTACTTTCCCTTGACTCTAAAGCAAACTTAAAATCATCACCCTTTGGAGTTACAGATGATTGCTCGTCCTCTTTCGTATCGGTTGGTAATGCGAGTTGATCGGTTTCAACCACCGTGGACATTCGTTCATGCTCAATATTATGATCGACGATGACGTTATTTTTATGTGTTTCGTCATCGCGAACATTGTTTTCCTTGGACAAGGATTCATTCCGAGGCTCTGAAACATAGCTATTAAGATTAATAATTGGAATGCTCTGACCCGATTCGTCCATCTCTTCCTCGTGTTCGGTCTCGAACACTTCACTCAAATCTTCTTCAGCATTCACAGGGCTGCATTCGACTTCCTCATTGTCATCATGGCTGTCATCGTGGATGTCATCCTGATTGTCATCATTTTGTTTCATTCTAGAAAATAATTCAGCATCATTATTTTTATCAACAATGCTTTCCTTTCCGACTTCCTCGGACGTTGTTAGTGCAATGGTTTCCTCTTGCACTAAATATTTGTGCCACGGGTGGCATCTGCACTCGAACTCTTCCCTCAATTTGTTGCACATAGTCTCAAAGGACATACCTTCACGGTATATAAATCTATGAAACATTAGGGCAGCGCTATCCATATATGCGCTTATTATGAGCGCCCAATCGCTCTTACGCCATCCATAATGGTTAGCTTCTTCAATAAACTCACTAATAAATTGTTCGACACATTCATGTCTATGCGTGCCCGAAAAGAATTTATTAATTTCTGGCCAAAAATATTGATATGCCATCTTCCTTACTTTCTTTCAATATATAAATAATAAAAACCACTTAGCTTTATTCGTCTTCTTCTTCTTGGAGCGATAGGCCTTGCCTTATCGTATATTACTTACGAACTTTTTAAACGTATAAGGGGGTTTTTTACAATATGCGCTTTGTGCGCGCACTAATATCGCGGGGGTGCTCCGGTGTCGATCGCGGCACCTCCACCAAGTGTAGAGGTGTGATACCTCTGTGAAGTGTATGGGACACAAACTATTAAAAGAAACAACGATTGGAGCTTAAGTACGTGTGACCACGTATAATTCAGATAAACGGTACACGACAATGCTGCGCTAAAATTAATAATTGAATATTTTAATATTAAAGAAAATTATCCGTCACTGTGTTTTCATTCTTAAATCTAATTAAATACTTTCTGGCTGTTCGAACAATAGCCATTCTTAGCTGCCAGCGAACATAAGGTTTCATGCTGGGCATACAACCTTTACAGTACCTACTTTTACAGTTAAAAAACTGCATTTCTATAAGTTTTAATGAAAAAAGTAGTAAAATTAAAATGTGGATCATTCATATGATTATTTTTTTTTGGGTGGGAAATCATCAAATAACTTCTCCCGCTCTGGGTGGAGCGGGAGGGCGTGTCAGACTTTTACTGACTAAAACCCACCCGTGTTCCCTCAGTTGCCTGTGTGCCAGGGGCCGCGGTATCTCTTTCGAACAACCCGCACCCCTGGCAGATCATTCATATGATCATTATCAGTATTTTAACTAAGTCTATAAAATCACATCACATTAGCGAAATCGGAAAATTTTCGTTTGATTAATGGTAGACTATAATAACTATAAAAAAATCAGCTGTTCCCTACATTTTGACGAGTTATGCGAACATAAATGTAGGGAACAGCTGATTTTTTTTCGCCATTTCAGATTTGGTCCTATAGTAAAAGTTTTTCATAATGATGAGTACAATGACCCCTTCAGATATTTCGTGTATGAATAGATACACCTTATATATTATTTGCACCAACAACATCCCCATTTGATATCCAGGCTATTATTTTCCATTCCATGGTTGCCTAGAAGAGATCGCGGAAAGCGATAAGACCGCCCATTGTATATTTTAAAGTGTAATTTGTTTTTTTTTTGTCATGTATTTTTGTGGGGTACAATAAAGTATATCTAAATGAAAGTCAAAGTATTTAAGGCATAATATTTTGTACTTTTTTCTGTTGTGGTTATGGTTTTCATTGTAATTTTTTTAAATTAAATATTAATATTATATTATTAGAATATGTTCGTCCTCATCTAACTTGTTGAACCTATCTAGATTATAAATGAATGATGTGGTCTCCTATATTTGGAAGTGGACACTTGTATTTGTCGCTATTTATGATAACGTGCTAGTAATATATTATCTTTTCATAAAAAATTTACATTCTTATAGGTACATACAATACCTAGGTCCTAGACAGTGTAGCCACAAAACTAACAGATAAAAATCTACAATACGCTCGGAATATCTCTATTATATCATATAAAAGATATATCTTTGACTAAAAATACAATCGAGACAAAGTACGAGATTATTTTTCTAGATGTATTGGTCTCCCATTATCCCGTTAGCTATGTGTATGTAGCAAACAAGTAGATAAAGTACATATACACTTAGTCCGCTGGGTGGAGGCAAACGTTGACCTTAGAGAACAGAGAGGTAGAAGAAATGGAGGGGACAAATAAATTCCTATTTTTGAAAGAACAAGATGCATAAGTCTGTGGGTTTCAAATCGGCTGTCAAATCTAAAGTTGTGCTGATTGGTTGATAAAATGGCAGCTGATGACCCAATAATAAGATTTATTAACTCAGGGGTCGATCTAAAACTGTGCTATGCAGCTGGCAGGGCATCAACGCTCTAACTTCAATACCTATTCGACCTAAATGTATAATGGATTGATATTGTCATACATTTAGGTCGAGTAGGTGTTGAAGTTTCTCAGAGTTTTTCTTTCGAGAATTAGATCAGTGAGGTGATTGGTTAAAACATTTGTAATTGGTTATCACCGCTACAGCTCTAGAATCATTTACTGGATTCACGAATCCAGTAAATAATTCTAGAGCCGTAGCGGCTATCAACATAAGAACAGATGTTTTATAGAAAACTGCAATACCTTTGCGGCCAAAATGCCCACGAAAATTTTCAACGCATGCAGTTTCAGAATCTTGTAGTAAATCCATGGTGATAGGTTGTGCGTCGATTCCGTGCCACTCGGTATAGCGATCACTTCTAAGCCTCAGGATATTCATAAAAGAAAAGGTAAGGTTGTTCACTCACTGAAGAAATAAGAAAATCACATGCACGTGAAAATTTAAGTCCATCATATTCACCATCATCATGTTCACCCTAATTGTGTAACACGCTTTATTTCACAATCCAAAGGATTAAGAAGGAAATTACTAATCCATTGCTTCATAACTTGTTTGTTTGAAAAATTCGTCTGCTCAACAACGTAATTATAACGCAATGAATGTTGTAGAATTGTCAAAATTAATGGCATTCCAATTACAAATGTTTTGCCAAATCACCTCACTGATCTAATTCTCGAAAGAGAAACTGAGAAACTTCAACACCTACTCGACCTAAATGTATGACACATCAATACATCATATATTTAAGTCGATTTTTTTTCGCGATTACGATATTGGTCCCATGGAGAAAGTTGTTGAATTTGATGGTCTGTACCACACCCTGAAATTTAGGAGGTCTTTGAAACTAACCCTGTTTAAAAATAAAATGTACCTACAAATTATCAAGATAAGGTATAGCGTTGTATTGTGTAAACAGTCATCATCGCAATAGTTATTATGTATTAATAAAGTTCATACATTTTACGGCATTATATCATTTAGTTTAGTTTCCTAAGAAAATTCCACAAGAAACTTAAATATTTCTAGACTTCTCTTCGCTACGATAACGACGAAGGGTTACTTAGGTTCCACTAACATAATTCTGTCATTTGTATTCTAAACTGAGGCGTTTTCTCTCCGAACAATGTTGCTATCTAGGCCTACAGTGAAATATGGGTCTTTTAGCCTTAATATTAAGTTAATGGCTTAATACGTCATCTTTAAGGGGAAGCGCCAGGGACAATTTCTAGAGAAAGTCATTCAAAAGGGATTATTATGAACTTCTAGGGTTTTATTATAAATAATAGATTAAAAATAATATGATGATTATATGATTAGATTTTAATTCTATAATAGCCGTTTATGTAACGGTCGCGAATCATATTTTAATCAACATACAACCTGTCCTTGACCTGCAGGCTTAGCACGAGCACCGTTTTGTCGACGGAAGAGTAGACAAATATAACGTACAAAGTTTTCTGTCACTGTCACAACAGTCGGTGCGACGTTGACAGTTTGGAATTGAAAACTTTCTTCTGAAATAGTCTACATACACAAGAAAATAGACAAAGATTGTTAGAAACGAAAGACAAAATGACAGATTGTAGAAGGGTTTCTACGGTACGATGACAAAAATGGAGAAACGAAACGTTACTTCGTATAGAAACAGCAGTGTCTATTCTTCGTAGAAATAGAAAGCGTTGTGCTAAGCCTACTGCAAATAGCAAAAATTTCGCGGGCTTCCATGGTTTTTTAGATGCCAAAGCATTTGCCTGCAGTTGGTATTGTTGTTATTATGTTTATCCAGAAAGAATGCGATTTTTTTTCAGTTTTCAACATCATTTAAAAATTCCACTACGAAGGTTCCACCAATCCTATATCCTTGTTAAAAGCAATGACCTGCTGTAACAGGGCAGACGGGAGATAACGCTCGTTACACGACAACACTTGTAATACTTTCTGTTCCACACTCAGCAACGCTGGAGAAACTTCAATTTATTGCACACTGTATTGTTAGACTTCGAAAATGGCGGACTTCAGCTTGCGAAATGCGAAACTGTATTTGATAAAGCAAGATGGCCGACGACGACGTTTGAATGTCAAAATGTTTGAATTACGAATAAACATGTGAGGGAAATCAATGGTGAGGTGACCTGAGTCATTTTTTATGATAAAATAACAATTATGTAGGTGATAATATACCTAATTACCTAGAGTTTTTCAATTTGGGATATCTCAGTACCAGTGCATTTGTGCCCGTGGGAACATAGATGGCGAAATGTGGGTGTATGGTACTATAAGTAAGTACCTACACCCCTGCGTGACCCTGCGGGAAACTAGTACCTATAATAAAATTTAAAAAAGTATAGAATTATGGATATAATTTTTAGTTAGAACGGTAGGCTAATAATATGAACGTTTATATTTTAATTAGCTAATAGGTGCAATCACTTTGGCACTCGTCAATATGTGGCCGACTAAAATGTTGTAAAAGCTACTGCCCTACTACAAATGAAATGGTTTTGACATTCAATAAAATAAGATTCGTATTATAATTATTTATTTATTTTAATATATAAAACCTGTTTCAATATTAATAAGACGCACTCTATTTTATCAGGCAAAACTGGACTGTGAAGTATTCTGCAATGTGCGATGTTTTAATTTCTTTATATTAATTCGAAATTTAAATTTCAAAATCCTGGCAGCTAAATTGACGTATGGTAATTTTTTTTGGTCTAGGCGAAAATCCGATTGAATAAATCTACCGTCTAGTCTTAACCAGTCTCGTTTTTATAAAACATCGATGATAAATTGATAATGCTATTATAGTAATTGGTTCGATGTCCGTGCAAGGTTTTATTATATTGGCCGTGATACGCTTTACTATTTGAATCATGTCACGGGCAATATCGTTATTTTTTAATAGGTCGCTACAATATCTAAGAATTGTTTTTTTACATTGGTCTAAGTCATAAAACCCAAACATATACCAACAACAAGCAAACACACATCGAAAAGTGATAAGAAATTTTATTATCTAGTTGCATCATCATAAAAATAGTTATGACACTCATTTTGTATATTGTACTACTATTTCAGCCACAGTGCCAGTATCCCGTATGGTCTAGTGGCTAGGATACCTGGCTTTCACCCAGGAGGCTCGGGTTCGATTCCCGGTACGGGAATATCTTTTAGTATTATTTTTATATTTCTTAGACACGAATCAGTGAATTTTGTAATTAATAAGTTATTTAAATGAATAATTATTCATTGCCTTAAGCAATTATCTGTAACACATTTCACGACAGTTTTTTTTTACATTTTATTTAACTTTCTCATGGATGTTCAACACATTGGAGCAGGTAGATCATTTTTTGTTAGAATTCTCTTAAAAACTTTTCGAAAGTTGCCGACGACGCAAAAAAAACTCCAAGCCATACTTCAAATAACCGACAAAATGCTAATTTATTGGCGGAAGCATAAATCAGCCAATAACAATTTAAACCTCTTTTAATAAGTGCCTGTTTAAGTTATGAGCTGAACCAAAATTGACCCATTTAAAAAAAGTCTCCGTTGTTTTTGGTCTACCTATACCTGCACCCTAATTGCGTAACACGCGATTAATCATAATCGGCTTCATTTTGACAGTTCAACAATATTCATTGCGTTATTTACATTGTTGAGCAGATACATTTTTCGAACATATGAAGCAATGGTTTAGCCATTTGTTTCAAAACGAAACAGATTATGAATAATCGTGAGTTACGCAATTAGGGTGCTGTTTTTAACTTCAGTTTATACATTTCTAATAGATACGGTACGTAATTTAATTGGAATATACAACGATTTCAAAAGCCGAACACAAAACTTGGCGCCAAAACATTATCACTCCGCTATTCCAAGGAAAGCAACTCATTCGGCCTTTAAATTATTTACTCATTCATATATTTCTCCGTTCATGAGTCACTTTTATTTTATTATCTGTCTCTATTACGTCAGAATATTTTGCACTGTTTCGGATGACGTTGACACTGACAGTGGGCGCTGTTGGTAATCATTTGTGCAAATAAATTATCTTGTGAAATGTCACAGTGATCGGGTCAAATTTTATTAGCTAGCTAAACTCCGCAGATATATAAAAACTAAATTAATATTAATTTTGGGGTCATCAACCGCAGAGGGGTAATTGCGTAATACACTATCAGTCGGAATCGCATTCATTTTGACAGTTCCACAACATTCATGGCATTGTTTATGTTGCTAAGCAGACAATTTTTTCGAACATATGAAAGAATGGATGGGCTATGACCTTCAAAATGATGCAATTAGGGTGCAGACAGTGGCGTACCTACCAAAAGAAAATGGCGCCTAGGGCACGCATGACATTTCAGCCTCTTCGTAAATTATCTTCTCGGTCTACAGTCTACACTGAGCAAAGTTAGGTTGCATAACCTTTATTGACCAATTATAAGCCGTCAATAACGAAGGTATTAATTTCAACTTGGTAAATTGCTTGCAATGCTGCAATTTTAAGAGAATTTGAATAGAAATACTTAGGCAGTATTGGAAATACGCTTTCATCCCCGAATTGCACAATATATTTAAGGGCGCTTTCACATTTTTTGTTGAATTTGAACGTTTGACTCGAGATTTGATGAGTGATTATGGGTTAGATATAGGCAAAACATAAAAATAAAAATATGTCCGGGAAAATTTCATTATTTGTCTAAAATAATGAAATTTTCCCGGACATCTTTTTACTAAGTCAACTTGCTTGAAAAATAGAAACAATTGTATTTTAAAAGTAAAATACTATTTTTAAACAATTTTCGAATGCAACGCTATGAATCAGTAATATATCTCGGGACGCGCGGGCGTTAGCTACTCGTATAAGTCCGCGCCGGTTTGTTCCTGGGCGTCCGAAATTCCGAATCATAATGGTTAGCATATCTGAATAGCATACTTCACTATACGCGCACGCACGATCAGCTACCACGCGCCGTTAAATTTACCTAAAACTAAATACTTCAATTTGTAATAATGGTTAGCATATCTGAATAGCATACTTCACTATACGCGCACGCACGATCAGCTACCACGCGCCGTTAAATTTACCTAAAACTAAATACTTCAATTTGTAATAGCCCTCTTAAGTAGCTCTTCAGATTTCTTAGATATAGGTAACAGTATGAAATGGTTTATTGAGGTTTTTTTTTAAAATTTATAATGATTGGCGACTTTTTGCGCCCCCCTTCGATAGGTGCCCAGGTCTTTTGCCCTGCCTGCCCCACCCTAGTTACGCCACTGGGTGCAGGTAGTGTAGTCACTTGGTATATCAGTTTCAAAAATCATTTTTCTTTGTATAAATTTCAAACACGTGGTGGGTATCGAAATATCGATATCTAAACACGATGAAAATACAGATTTTCGTCAAGTAAGTAACCATTACCATTTTATTTTGTCAAGTCTGCGGACTTTGGCTAGCTAATGCCCGGTTTCTGAGGTACTCGTATCGGCAGTTTATCTATTCATTAGCGCTATTGGTTCGATAACTTGTGAAAGTGCGTTTCCGAACACCGCAATTTAATATAAACTCCGTTTAAACTCAGGTTAAGTTAACTGACCAACTTTGGCCGTTTATCGGTTTCATAGCTATTTGACGTTTCATTTCATCGTCAATCTATATCAAATTTTTGGGTTATACTTTAACGTGTATTAAATGGCAAGTAAAAGCTAATTATTAAAATGTAAAACAATGAGTTTTAGTATAATAAATAAAAGCAGCTCCAAATCAGACTATTATTATATTTATTTTTAATACATCAGTAGGCATCAAGAAACTTGATCCTTTCGAAATGTTTACGGATGAAGAATTTAAATTCATATAATATAGATTTGATAAGAACACTATGATCGGATCTGCTTGCTCTAGCTCCCCATAAGAATCGCAAATGTCCATTGTCATTATATTTTACAAAAGAATGGATAAAGCACAAACGATTGGAAAGACAAACACTTTTAACTTAAAATAATAAAAAAGGGCAACGCTTCTTTGAAAAAAAAAAGAATACAATGACGTCGACATGGCATTGTGACAACATCTGCGTACAAAAACGAATTTTAAACGTGAAATCCTGAAAAGACCCATCTGGCGGCAACTGAGGAACTAGTTATGGGTTGCATAGTTATTTAATGGCTTGTTGCGGATTCAGAAACCCAGTGTCAGTTAACCAACGTTTATCTTATACATAACTTTATTGAATCAATAGTTATTGGGAGTTTAACTGGGAACTTCAGAAACCGGGCATAAGTCAATTTGAACCAGTATTCAAAAAACAAGATTGCGACGTTAGTACCAATTTTGCCCACGCGCCGATATAACCGTGTAGTTATGTGTTAGAATGTTTATTTACATAATAAATGTTACCTTAATTTGTAGATACATTCCCAGCATGAATATTCCAAAGTTTGAGAGCGTGCGAAGCGGTCCCTAAGTGCCCAAAAGTTTGTCCAATTTAGTTATACAACCATCTACATATATTTTGAAGACAATGAATGTCGGCATAAATTAGTAGTATTTCCATGTGTTTGCTATTTTAATTTAACTTAATCTTCAATGATACGGAACACATTAAGAAGAAAAAAAAATGTGAAGAGATACTTAGGCAAGTTGTTTCTTTTTGTTTTCGTATGGAATAAGAAAATTCTCCAGATAAACGGCAACTGATTTTAATGTGGTTTTCATCAATAGTTAAATAAATAAGGTTTATGTATAGGTAATACACCGACCATCACGCCCCAAAGCTGTTGGCAAAAACTAGTAGGTAATCTATAAATTGTGTTTTACGTAAATTGACAATTATATCACCCTAAAAATTGGCTTTTTGGGTGATTTAATAAAATACAGGTTTGATTAGGTATACAGACAAGTCAATTTGTTCACACAAACACACATAAAGAAAACACAGACACACAAGACAAACATTGATAAAAACACATCATCGACATCATCAATGACATACATAGAAAACATAAATTATTAAATACATGCTGGTCCTCAACCCAGAATCGATCATGGAATTCCTCAGGTTCAAAAACTTCCCTAGCATAGCAGCTCCATTCAAATCAAAATCACATACAAAATTATCGATACCGTTCCATTCATATTCAAACTTCGAAGAGCGAACTGAAAGCCATTTTTTCAAAAGCAAAAAATCTTTTCCGACAAAACGTCAGTTGGGAGGCGAGTCGACGATGGCGGTCCAAAGACACCAGTTTACCAAGACCTGTCTAGTTGTTCTACAGACAGGAAGTAAGAGATCAATGAATATTGGTTCTTAGTTAAATGCACTATGTAATGAATGCACTTGACTGAATGGTAGCGTGGGAGCCATTCGTGGCAAATGAGCCGCAATGGACTGGAAGTAATAAGTGCCGGGTACAGCCGGGTAACGGAATGTGTAGTGATTTTTATGGATGGAATATTTGCTGAGGTTTTGTGGAGTGAATGAATTTAATGCAGGGTTTTGATTTTGAATGCATGGTGGGTTTTGATAGATTACTTGATTGAAGGAAATATGATCGAGGATTTTTGATGAAGGGCCCTCAGCTAACTTCTAGTGGTATGTGGATAAGGATCGATTACAGTGGCGTGACGATAAACCTACAGAAAACATTGTTTTTGGCATTGCTTTTGCTTTTTTTCACGGGCGAAATGTGTGTGTAGGTACCTGTGCCTAACACTTCGAGGAATCAAACGTGATGTAATGTTATGTTTGCAAAGAGACTACACTGATTTTGAATTGTCTTTGATCTCATACGACTGCCAAAGTTACAGATTAGACACAAACACCCTTTTTTAGCTGTAGCCTGCCCGAAGCAAAATATTATTTGATATTTTCGCGCTGTCACAATCTAAATTCAAAAGAATGATTTCACAATTTCTTGCAAGTCGCCTATAAGACGGATGATCTTGTCATCCGCATCCTTCAATTCGTGTTTTTCTGTTAAATGTGTAGTTTTTACTTTTTTTATTTTTACTTTTTTATTTTTACTTTTTACTTTTTTATTTTTACTTTTTCCTTTTTATTTTTATTTACATTTTCATTTTAATATTTTCATTTAACATGCGTTCGTTGTCATACCCTGATGTCATTTCGTGGACAATAGTGTGGGTTATACGTTTTTAAGACTGATTTAATAACTTTTTTTTTTGTAAATGTTGTAATGTATAACTGTTTTTTGTCCCAAATAAATAAAATAAAATAAAATTATACTCTTTGACTATTCAAAGTATGAACAAATTAAATAGCAACGACTAAACTATTCCTTTCAGAATCGAAACAAACAAGTATCTCAATTTCCATAGACTAAAATAGTAAACTAGAGTAATAAAACATTTCGATACTCAATCTAGTCTGTTTTATTTTTGATCTGTGCGTTGTTCTGTTATTTATGGGCGCGATACCACAGCGTGTGATTTACAATACGCCACATAATATCATGGTACACAAAATACCTAACATAATGTACTTACACGTAAATCATGTGAAATATGCTATGCTAGGTTTCCGCAAATAAATTATAAAAGCGGTCATTTAAAATTATAGAAAATGGGAAAATGGCCGTACGCTTGACGCTTTGTGTGTGGGGATTATGAACTAAATGTGCATTTATTTATTTGTCTCGACTTTCATGTTGTAATTCAAATTCAGTACCCATTTATTTGACCAAACCTGAAGCTCCAACCAATGCAAGGCTCCAATTAATTTATTTAATATCTTTCAGTGGAGCTCACAGTACCTACCTACGTTATCTGTGAATAAATATTCACCATTGAAATTATTGAAAATTAAAAATCCATCCACATTCATAGAATCTCGCTTCTCATTCAAAAAAAGAAAAGACAGTCCACAGATAAAGTTACCCGCGCTTTTTTCGCCGCAAAATCAGTCTGTTTTCTGTTACCCGTTGCGGCTGTTTTCAGGAACAGGGTGTGAGCAAAAAGGCTAATCACCACTGCATACACCAATGAGAACAAAACAGGTAAGCGACAGCCAACTTATTGTTCACGTTTTAAATCCTTATTTCGTTCCATAAAAGTCGAGTTTTGTGTAGCATGAGTTGTAAAATAAATTGGCGTAAAGCTCTCTACAGCGTAGATTTAGTTCGGAAACGTTGGAGTGTTTGCGAAGGCAATCAGCACGTACGTTGTATTGCAGGAGTTTTTTAAAAGCGATTTTATGTAAAATGGAATTATTGTGTCTGCTTCAGTTGCCTTTTAGTGTAGTTAGTGAATAAAAGTATTGTGCTGGAATGATAGTATTTAATTGAATGGCAATTGTTTGACGTAGTTTCAAGCTTATAATCTGGTTTCTTTTATTATTTGTTTCCGTTTATATAAACGGAGACAGCCATTGCTTCTTGCTTGAATAAAATATTGAAATGAAATGAATGGACTATTACTTAAATTATTACTAGGTAATTATTTCAATTTGGAATAGTACATAAATGCAATCCCACGACCAACGCAGCTCCAAGGAGTATTAACTGTTTATCCCACAAAGGCTGAATGGACCACAACCGGTACTCCACTGCTAAAGGAAGTGATATATTAGAGAGGCTTCCTAGAATTTGGCACTTAGCGGGAATTCGGGGAAGACGCTCCATTCAATGGGCTATGTGTGTATGGGTGGTATTCGGTTTAGGAGACTCTTAATAGGGTACGATGTTTCGAGGTATATTTTTTATTGTCCTTTTTGGAATGTGTTTTGCAGAATGGACATGGGTTTGGGTTTAATGAATAGTTATCGACGATAGTACGGTGTTGCCAGTAAATCATGTTCATATAATGTTTGTTATTAGTCGTCTCTTAGAGCGATGTGGAGCTAGACGGGGATTAACAAAATTTTAATCAAGAAAGGTACCTAAGTACTTAGGTACTAGGTATATTAAAGGCTAGAGGCTGGAAAATTATGATGAAAGCTAGCACGAGAATATACTGGCTTCACTACTAATACTTTTTATTATACAGTTAATGCGAGAGATAACTCGGAAAAAAAATGTACCTTCAACAATATTTTTAAGCGTTACCATCCAACATATTCCTGGCGCACTGTGTGGAATCTCGGTCGGTGGGTGTGAACCGTCCTTTTGTTCACCTGTGGTGTAACGCGCACTGTAGGTATCTACAAATTGCTGCGTTTTAGATGCATTCCTATTTTGAAATTAAAAATGGGAGCAGCGATTAGTTTTTTTGAGGAAAAATGTTTTGCAGTTATTATTTTAAGTGTTGATAAAGTGTCTCCTGGTTTCTGAAAGTCTGTTTTATTGAATCATTTATTTCAATTAAACCATTCACAGGCACTTTTGAACTGTCAAAAAGTTGATCAATTAGTTGGAAAGTAACATATATTAAAGGAATCTTGATGTTTTCTCATGTCGTACAAACTGTGCGAAGCAGGGGCGGCTCGCTAGTATGAATTTAAATACTCTACTGTACTCTATTATGTAAAAATCAACCATTAACATTATGAATAACTCCATTTTTTACATAGATTACCTACCTTAGAAATATCATCGGTCCATACACCACATATTGTGAGCTTTCTTTCGTGGAATGCTGGCGCCATGTTTGTTTTTTAATAGCGCCTCGGTATGCCAGCCAGTTTATTTATCGATCCAAGAATAGATTATTAGTTGTTGTGTAGAAGTAAACATGTTTTTTATGTTATTGATAAATGTATTATGATTTATTTAGTTATGATAAAGTGAGGGATAGTTAATGAAGGAAAATGTTGTAAGGAAAGTCAAAGTCAAAGTTTTTTATTTGTAAATTATAACACAAAGTTGTGTGTATGTATGTGTATGTAACTGGACAAACTGTCCAGTTAGGTAGGTCCAATTTCGAGAAAGAGGTCAATCGTCGAATCCGACTCGGTTGGGCAGCGTTCGGGAAGCTTCGCAATATCTTCTCGTCCCACATACCGCAGTGTCTCAAGACGAAAGTCTTCGACCAGTGTGTGTTGCCAGTGATGACATATGGAACCGAAACGTGGTCGCTCACAATGGGCCTCATAAGAAGGCTTAAAATCACCCAAAGGGCAATGGAGAGGGCTATGCTTGGAGTTTCCCTGCGTGATCGTTAAGTGGCAGTGGGCAGGGCACATTGCACGCAGAACAGATAGCCGATGGGGTCGAAAAGTTCTGGAGTGGCGACCACGCACCGGAAAACGTAAAGTTGGAAGGCCTCCCACAAGGTGGATCGATGACCTTGTGAGGGCCGCAGGAGCCGCTGGATGCGGGAAGCACAGAACCGGTCGAAGTGGCGGAGCTTGGGAGAGGCCTATGTCCAGCAGTGGACGTCTTTCGGCTGAAATGATGATGATGATGATGATGTGGCTAAAAAAGTACTGTAGGGGAAGACGATGATAGACTGTATGAAAGATGATATGACTAGAAAGGGGGGAGACTATTGAGATGACGATTAATAGAGTAGTACGTATGGAAGAAAAATATCTACATGTTGCGCCGCCGACCCCAAATACATTGGGATAATATACAAACATTGTTTTGATAGCCTATTTAAAACTACTAAAATGGTAGAATTTAATTAGAACTGTTAACAGAAAATCTACCCACCTAAAACCAATTAATTAGTGAGTAATTTACGCGAGCTAATTAATTAAGGGCGCCATAAATCCTAGACAAAATTCGAACTTGATATTCTTCTTCTAATATATGATAGGGCAAACACTCTAAATGTTTTTGTACTCTACTAGCAGTAATAGGTAGGCACAGCACCCTAATTGCGTATCACACTATCAATCACAATGTGAATAATTTTGACAGATACCTGTTACTAATCCAATGTTTCATATAATCGAAAAAATTGTCTGCTCAACAACGTAAATAACGCAATGTATGTTGCGTAACTGTCAAAATGAACGCCATTCCCGTTAGTGCGATACGCAGTTACCCTGATGGAGTCAATAATCGTTCATTCTGTTAGGCAGACTCTTTGAGTCAGGCGGCTACTCTCAAACTCCGTCAAAGAAAATACGGTCCCGTCCGAAACTTCGAAGTGACTCCTATAGTTGATTAATTAACTTTTTTGGACGGGTAAAACCATATAGGGAATAGGGACTACTGTCAAATCGTGTAGTAATTCATTCTTAGTTTGGGCCCCAAACTAATCATGGGTCCGTAAGTGATACGGAATACGAAACGCCCGTAACTTCGACCGAGATTACGAAAATCGTGCTTTTCAAAATCAAAATCAAAATATTTTATTTCACATAAGCCTGCATGGGCACTTATGAAACGTCAGAAGCTAGGTGCACGGTTCCAATTTGTCGTTTCCTATGGAGAAGAGCCGGCAAGAAACTCCACGGTTACTCTTTAAAAAATAATTGGCTTTTACAATGTTTTCAAATTACAGTGATAATAGGTATGGGAGGACAGTGCTAAGAGAGTAGGCCCCCTGATGAAAATAGAAAATAAATTGTGTTAATTACTTGACACTTGAAGGTTAACGTAGATAATACTAAATAATTTTATAAACCACACATTTGCCAATTATAAGAAGGCAGATTAGATATAAAGATGTAAAAACAGTACAAAAGAGGCGTACATAGTTCATAAGGTTATCAATTCGAAAATCAGAAAGATAACAACAACAGAAACCGATGTAAGATTAAGCTGCACATGCCGAGGTCATCCATTGATGGGTGAACATTCCTTCTACATCAACTTCTCCGCGCTTAGGATAGATACACAACTTTATGTAATAATTACTTTGAGTGTACCAATAAATGATAATGCTATTATTTAAAACAAGACGGAAGTTTACAATTTCACATAGTAATTGTCAAAGAGAAGTAACGAATAAACTTTTAGATTGAGTTTGTATTTCAATTAATTTTCTCTTTGCAGTAACTTCGGTGAGTTAGAAGTTCTACTGGAAATAATAATGAAATTTCTAGTAAGTATCTCTTTATTATTGTATTGTCTAGGTTCGGTTAAATTCGTGGCGCTCGAAAGTGCGTTCAGCGCATTACTTCTGTCACCGGCCACCTGTCAAAGCTGTCAGTCGTTTGCGCAATTGCATTTCGAGAGTAGATAAAATTCTTGGATAGTTTGCAAAAGTATCAGAAACGCAATGCCCAAGTGTACACTAGACAATATCCAAATATCAATAAGATTTGTAGCGATGCTAATTATAAAATTGAAAGTATGTATGTGTTTTGCCTCAAATGATTTTTTATCAGTTTAATCATGACTTTTATAAAGTATCTCAATTGACAGTTGCCATGAAAGTACTGTTTTTTTTTTAACGCAACGGAATGGAAGTACTGTCTTTGGAACATCGCTTAGTTTATAATTCAGTCTCTTCGAGCTTCTAAATTAAAAGGTTGTCTTCAAGAAGGCTATATTGATACCTATTATGTTGAGTATCTACCTTATCAAATAGTTTGGTAAATATTGGTATACACCAGGTATTAAAAATCCACTTTGGCAGAATCATAAAAGGATCATATTATGAATCATATTATTTTATAAAAATCGTAAAATGGTCACAAACTGACAATTCACGATTACGAATTTACGAATTATGCGTAGGTACGCATATCACGCAATTCATCTAGCTAATTTTCAATCAATTCCTAATCCTTTTATGATTCTGCTAAAGTAGCCTTTTTAGACCCCCAGGTTTGTATGTGTGCAAGAATTTAAATACAGAAATATTTATAAGTACTGAAAAAGGTGTCTTCATTTCAATTTCGTACGAAGAAGCTTGTATGCTAACAGAGTCCCGAGAAACAGCGGATAGCTTCGGAGAATTTGGGAAAACTACCATTTCAGGGAAAAGGATTCTCGTGTACAGATGGTTAAATAATAAAACCTTTATTATATTCACCTGCTTTCAAATTCACGTGAAGAGCTTTACCTGTGGTATTTTCAGAATACCTAAGGTACAAAGATTTAAATCGCTAGATTGGCCCCTACCGGACCATAGGAGTCTTATGGTCTCCTTTGTACCGGGGTCTATCAATAAAACACTGTTGTTGTGTTTAGTGGATAATTATTCAGTTATACAAAATTGGATACTTATAAATAGGATAGTTTAACAAAAAAAAATCTGATGTTTCATAGAAAAGTGCAATACCTACGCGGTCAAAATGTATGGAACAGCTGTTTTTTTTTTGTATAACCGACGAAAAATAGTAGTTTTTTTTTAGTGCAGTAGCATTGGGGGTCTAGAATGATATGCTGAATTTATAGTTACAGTTTGCGCGCTGGATAAAAACTTTTCTTGTAAAACTTATTTCTTTTGCTTGTCAGCCCAATCTCTCGCCTACTTTTTTTTTTCTCTATTCTATTCTAAATTAGTTTGACTATTCGAATGTCATTAAAGTTATTTATTATAGCCAGCCTATTTTATTGTAAGGTTGTCTCATGAAGACAACCTCTAAAGTATTTAGTCACGCGAAAAAGTCCATACTGAGAAAAGCGAGCTCACTCATTAAAATATCATTTCTATGACAATCAAGTCACTCCCTGAGCACGAAGTCCGTAGCTTCAGACGTAGTTACGTGCGTTTCCTACCCCGTATCAGATGTAGAAATAAGATTAGTTAGGGGCTCGGATTAATAATCGTCAAACACTGTCAAATAGTGATGTCATTCGACAGACGAACACGATTTGACAGTCTGTTGATCCTAATCCCGATGTGTTTTTGCCCGTCCAAAAAGTTAATTAATTGGCGGTAGGATTCATTTCAAAGGTTCAAACTACCTATACTATCTTCGTTGACGGAGTTAGAGAACAGGCCCCCAGAGGTGTAAAAAATAACAGAAACACGACTTCTTTTGACGCGTTAGGGCGAATCTAACGATTTAAATCTCTGATACGGTATTACGTATACATATATATTTTAGCCTCATTACCACAATTCTACGCATTTCTGCTGTTAATTCTGTAATTAATAACTAATTAGTAATTACCTACCAAATTGTGGCCGATCTCATCTCATCTAGACCGATTTCAAGGAATTTTGCCACATTACTAAAACATAATGTTTAACATTAAATTAGTTAAGTAACTAAAGTTACGACTGTAGAATTCAAACGTCCTCAGTCTGCGTACGAAAATTCATAAAAAAAAAAAAAAAAAAGTTTTTTTTTGGCATTTGACAATAGCCTATCGCAGCAACAAATAAGGTTCAAAATAGCCATGCGTTTGATGTTAGTAGAATAGCGCATCGCGGGAACAATTAAGCTTTGAACAGCGATGCAGTTGATGTTAGTTGCTGAAACTTTTAGTTTGATTTGAAAAAATATTTTCGTAGAAGGTCATAAATAAGCTATTGAAAATCACGAGTTAAAGGAAAAATAAGACAGAATGAACGCTAAGAGAAAACCAAGTAATATCGCGGGTAGGCCATCCGATGCTACAGGTTTATAAGTATTTTATGTTAAGGCGGTGGTTTTTTAAACCAGTGTATCTCTTTAACCGTAAATAATTTAGAAAGCAAAAAAACATATGATATTTTCAAGTCTTTTTTGCATACAGTGATGGAACTCAAAACATAATTAAACATAGGTACTTTAATGCATCAAAAAAATCATCAAAGTCACCTCTTAATTATCTTTAAAAGCAGTTTATCCCTTCAATAACAATTATAATTATAATTAAAAATATACCATAAAATTTGAAATGCCAAACTGCATCCAGTGATGGATTATTTAATATTAAATAGTTAATATCTAAGAGCGAGTTGCTCCAAAGAAATACTTCAGAAAACTTTAATACTACACAGAAATGAAGTAAGCAGTCGTGTCTCAAACGGTTTGTACTTTCGTTTTAAAACGAATTATGAACTTTCTTCTTACAAAAATTTCAATTAGTTCATCGTCTCTTTCTTTTACGTTTGTATGAATATGCCTTCTCGTTTTCCCCTTCATAATACATACACCCGTATTCACCCCGTATTTAGAATCGGTTTCTTTACTGGAGTTGTTTGTTTAAGAAATATGATTTGTTTGTTTTGCTTTTCTTGGTCTCGAATTATACAACTTTGGGATGGTAGATAATGTGCAGAGGCTTGTAACTAATAATAATAGCCACACGGGGCGATCAACCAGTCTAACCAAGGCGTATCGTGTTATCCAAGACCCAGTAATTGGGTAATTCGTTACCCCCCCCTATCTGGCCTCCAGCACCCTAATTGCGTAACTCACGATTAATCATAATCGGTTTCGTTTTGAAACAGATGACTAAACCATTGCTTCATACGTTCGAAAAATGTGTCTGCTCAACAACGTAAATAACGCAATGCATATTGTTGAACTGTCAGAATTAAACCGATTATGATTAATCGCGTGTTACGCAATTAGGGTGTAGGCTCGCTTCATACTGTAGCATTGTATTATTATACTGTCAACAAGTTCTAGCTTCGTAAACACTTCAGCAATTCCCGATTTGTATCGATTTTTCTTGGCTTTATCAACACATTAAGGGGAATCTAGTAGCGGGCTCGAATACTCACTGGTGGGCCTGACTAAAAACCACGCTGTCTCGCCAGGCATCGCGTCCGAAGAGATGGTATCAGTGATGAGCAGTTAGACGCTAGTCTACACGCACAACGTTATTGAGTGAGATGCGTTATATATAGTAAAACAGGCGCGTAAAAAATTAAGAAAAGTTCTTCGGAAGATCGGGTTTTATGAAAAAAACCACTGCATAAATCCATGACCAATAAAGTTTATTGAATTTTTCGATAATGGAGCGTTGTCGCTACCGACTTGGTTTTGAAGATTTTACACTTCTTTTAATACTTAAACACGCCCAAAGTTACGTAAAATTAGCAAGAAAAACGAATCTTTGTTGGCTCCTAACTTTTTAATGGGTTATTATTTTACTATTCTGTTTCCGTTCGGGCGTTCAGATATTAACATGAGACAAAACCATACCATGTTTAATTTTTGATTTGCATTGTTGACCGGTGGAGTACCCGAAGTTTGTATGGAAAAAATGTCGACTAGATTCACCATTATCACTCTTTTTTTGCAATTCACTTACTTGTGAACATACTGTAGTATTTACTTCTCGCGTAAATCAACATAATGTTCAACATTACGCACATTAGCTGCTTCATCATCTGCCAAGTCCTTTCCTCATTATGTTGAGGTCAGTTTCCAGTCTAACCGGCTGTATACCATTATTTTACATGGAACGGCCGTATATCTTACCACTACTAAGTTACTGGGTAATACGATACCCCTTAGACTAAAACTGGGGTTCCGACTTTCGGGCTTCGGACTTTCCGTAATGACTGTCAAAGATCTACAAATGAAAGCCAGGACCAACGCCTTAACGTAATTTCCCAGGGACGGCGGGGTTTCGACATGTATCTAATATATGGTCACCCATCCACAAACTGACCTAGGCATGCGTAACTTAACCTTAATTTCACCCGTGCAGCTCTTATTATTCAGCCAGGAGTTCCCATTCGCAGCTTCATCAACAAAAACACCATCCCTCTCCTCAAAAATAACGTTATTTACTCTCTCGGGTGACTTTTTATAGCTTGCACTAGTAACAGCTTATGGGTAAGTACTTATTACGCGCTTTATATTAGCTTCACTTGTATGTATGTTGTATGTAATTCTTAGAGCGCGATTTTGACCCACTTTAAACGGTCAGATTTCGTTGAAACTTTGTAAACTTATCGAGGACCGATGACAATTTAATAATTAAAAAAAATTGAGAAAAATGAAAAAAAAAACACGTTTTTGTAGAAGTTAGCAGAACTAAAAAAGGAGAAAATAATTTAATTCAATTAATAAGCGTGGGGTGCTTGACAAGTGATTATAAAAATACCTCAAAAAGCACCCCACGCTTTTTAATTGAATTAAATTATTTTCTCCTTTTTTAGTTTGGTTTTTAAAGCGTGTTTTTTTCTTTTTTAAATATTATTTTTTGTATTCAAACATCTACAAAGAATGTTTATCAAAATACAGGGTAGAGTAACCAGCTAAGAAAAGATAGTCCAGACAGAATATTACAAGAATTTATGGGCTAAGATGCCTTACGTAGTTTTACTAAGATGAAAATACTATTATGCTTACGGAAAATATGTACCAACTTAATGTCTCGGTCAAAATGTGGGTCATGCCATATTTTTATTTGAACTTGGTACGCCTACATGCAACTGTGGCGTAATAATAAATATAGTTTTTTTTTTCTCCAGTAGAAGTAACAAACACTAGTTCCTAAGTCGTCTGTGTATACCTACTAACCAAATGGACGTTATGGGTCTGAAATAAAAGTGTTTTTTACACGCTTTATATTAGGTTCACTTATATGTTTGTTTGTTTGTATATTTGTATGTAACTGACTCCTTCGACCGTGATTTTGACCCACTTTAAACGGTCAGATTTCATTGAAACTTTGTAAACTTATCGAGGACCGATGACAATTCAATAATAAAAATAAAAAATTGAAAAAAAAATCACGTTTTTGTAGTTAGCAGAACTAAAAAATTGAAAATAAATAATAGTTTAAAAAACTAAAAAACACGCTTTAAAAACCAAACTAAAAAAGGAGAAAATAATTTAATTCAATTAAAAAGCGTGGGGTGCTTGGCATTAATTGATTATAAAAATACTTCAAAAAGCACCCCACGCTTTTTAATTGAATTAAATTATTTTCTCCTTTTTTAGTTTGGTTTCTAAAACGTGTTTTTTCGTTTTTTTAAACTAGGTATTATTTATTTTATAGTGTTTCTTTTGTAGGGGTTTGTGTCTAACTAACAGCTGCACAGGTCCATCAATCAGGCTTGACGCGGTTGGTCCTTGGATGGGTGACCATCTTTACACATCAAGATTCGTCCATGCCTCGGAAAGCACGTTAAGCCGTTGGTACCGGCTGTCATTCGTGGATCTTTGACAGTCGTTACTGGTCGTCAGAAGTGCGAAAGTCTGACAACAAGTTTTAATAAGGGGTATTGTGTTACCCAGTAACTGGATTGTGCAGGTCAGATAGGCAGTCACTTCTTCATGTAAACTACTGGTACTTAGCTGCATCAAATTAGACTGGAAGTCAATCCCAACATAGTTAAAAAAGACTAGGCAGATGAAGGTGACATAAAATCAAGAAAAAAAATGCTAACCTGGATCATGAATCCTTTTGACATACTGTCAAACGTGAAAAAACAATGCTTTGCGTTCATCCTACTATATTATAAATGTCAAAGTTTGTATGTATAGATGTATGGATTCTTGTTACTCTTTCACGCAAAAACGACTGAATGCATTTGTATGAAATTTGGCACACAGATAGATTATAGCCTAGATTAACACATAGAATACTTTTTATCCCGGTAGTACGTTCCCACGGGATGATTTCCGACTTCCACGCGGGCGAGCCCGCGGGTGGAAGCTAGTAAACGATAAAATTGCTAAAAATCTAACGAAACGTTGTTTCAGCAAAATGTTCAATCCAGAAACTTTGAACGATAATAATAGAAATCAATCCTCCGATCCTAAGTATACACAATAGACGATCAGCCATCATTTAGAACGCCGAAATATCTCCAACGATTTTACTTTCAATGAAGCACAAAAACGGTGGTCAATACCAATAACACGATCGATTGAACATTGATCTATCAAGTAGAAAATGGTTAGATTCATCCTAAATATTTGTCGGTTTTCGTTTGTTTGTGGCGAATTTACGAACTCGTACGTACGTTGAAGCGATTTTGATAGTGTTGTTACAGAAATTGAAGATAACTCTGTCGTCAGTCACCAAGAGACATAAGTAACCAGCACCCTAATTGCGTAACTCACGATTAATCATAATTTGTTTCGTTTTGAAACAGATGGCTAAACCATTGCTTCATATGTTCGAAAAATGTGTCTGCTCAGCAACGTAAATAACGCAATGTATATTGTTGAACTGTCAAAATGAAACCGATTATGATTAATCGCGTGTTACGCAATTAGGGTGCGGGGCGGTCGGATATAGTTGATGATTAATAAGTAACCGATGGATGTATTCGAATAAAATTTAAGTTTGTTGCTTAATTAAAATCAAAAGTCATTTATTCAAATTAGGCTGAGAATCAGCACTTTTCGAACGTCAAAATACATAAGACAGTCCCCCAAAAACGCCCACTCTTCACCACTTCCTAGTGCTTTAGCTTAGCTGAGAAGAAGAAGTGGCGCAACAAACTCCCCAGCAGCACAGCTGTCTATTTAGTCGGATAGACTTGATTCTATACATACATAGGCAAAGTAATAAATATTACGACACACAGAACATTAATTAAATAATTAGTCATACATATGTCAGCCAGCCATGCCAATATACCAACAAATAAAATGAAAACTTAACTCGAGAACACAGAATATTTTTTTTATTTTTATTTAATGTAAATAAAGAATAATACCAAAATAAGAGCCTACTGGTATAAAGGGCGTGATAGCTTACATATGCAATGCTGGATTATGTTCACATAGCTGTTACTACCCCGAGTTACAACTCGAGGCCACAAATGATAACCAAAACAAAAAACAGTTCTACTGCGGTAAGCGTAATTTAACCAGAGCGTTCGACCCATGCGGTTGTTACTAACTATTACTTAACAACTTGTAAAGCAGCATAATGCGTCGTTTGTTGATGATTCTTTGTACTTTTTTTATTTTTTTTTAGGGTTTTGACTTCGCACGGTTTGTGCATTTAGCCAGTGTCAAGTAATTTTTCATTTCGATCAAATCAATGGCCCGATATCGGGCACGAAGTTACAAAACAGCCATAGTCGTCTTTAGTCAGTCAAGTCAAAGTTATTGTAAAGCGGTAGTAACTTTACAACAACCTAATAGGAGTTTTTGGGGGGAACACGAAAAGTCCACGTTAGTCACTTATTTTCTCTTCACTACACTTGTGTACTCACATGTAACTAAATTGAATAATTCACAACCAAAATTATACAATTTAATTCGCTATTTCACTAAATTTCATGAAAATGAAAATTCGTGCGACGTGTTCCAACCCGATCCCGCCAAAAATTCTTCTTTGTACTTTAACTTCTGGAATATCCCTGACCCCGTGTCACCTATAACTACCCTCCTTCTTTCTCCCGACTGAGTACTCTCGGAAGGACTCGTGCTTCGCTCACCAGAGTCCTTTCTGCTCACATGTACGCTATAAATCTCACTTATTTGTACGTACACTACGTGGGTTAGGAGAGGATCACTCAAATTGTACCTTTTATTGTGGGGTTACAAGTTCCTGCTGAGGCATTTGGGTGGTTTTCTATTTAATTGGGACTAGTTCTTTGCGTGATTTGAAGTGCAGCGGGGTGACTAAGTTTTCTAATTTTGACAGTACAAAACCATTCATTGGGTTATTTACGTAGTTGAGCAGACAAATTTTACGAACAATTGAAGCAATGGATTATGTTAGCAATATCCTTTAAAACGATTCAGATTCTGATTGATAGTGTGTTATACAATTAGGTTGCTGGTCTTAGCTATAAATATCCTATAATTATGAAAGACGTATTGTTGCTTTAAGTGCTAGCAAGCCAAGATCTTTTAAGTCTACAGAACGGCTCAGAGATCTGTCAGAACTGAGATGATTAATTTTCTGTCAGAAAGTGAATTCACGATTAAATTGCAACAGATTCATAACAGATTATCAAACAGCAAGTGGCGGCCCAGATATCAGTGGTGGCCAAGTGGTAACTGCAGCGACTTACAAGTTGCAGGTCGTAAGTTCGTACCCAGATAGGTGCTTTACTGTTGTAAATTTTTACATCACCACTGCTCTCAAAAGAATAAAGGAAAATATCATGAAAAAACCGACAAGTCCAAGAACCAAAATTCGAAGATATGTGACAGCTACTAACCCGTAATGGGCCCGCGTGGTGGATGAAGGCTCACCCCTCTGACAAAGAGGAGGCCTGTGTCATAGCACAGGACCATTATAAACTGATTATATATTTAGAATGGACATATAGCAAAACTTGTTCCAACAAAAAAAGTTTAGGTCTGTCCAACTTTATGTGACGATAGATCGGTTTAATTCCAAATTCATGCGATACACCAGTCTAATTACCCTCGCTAAATTCCATTCGTCCACGTAGATAATTTGTCCAGCGTCAAACAAAAATGCTTTCGAAATTCCCTGTAAAAAACTGTGGTTGAAAGGAGAATAATCATGGTGGATCAGAAGGTCAAGTTCGTTTTGTAATTGATTTCAAAATTCAAGTTGACTGCTCTAATAGAAGTAAACGCCAAATAATAATTTTGTACTGAGTGATCGTGACGGAACTCCAATTTTAAGATAGATATAAGAAAGATAATTATGTTTTTTACCGTCTGATATGTTTATAGATTTTAGACCCAGTTAATAAATATGTCGTTACTATTTAAATATTTTTCAATATATAAACTTTTCACACATTTCAGCTATGCAAAACCTGACTAGGGACAAAACACTACGATATCACATCGTAGCACGTTGCGACGTCGTGTCACGAAGATAAATTTATTTCTAAATTTTCTGTCTCTATCTTTTTAAAACGATTGGTAGAAACAGAACAATGTTTAAAAGATGTTTAGAATATTACGTATTTAGTAGTTATCTGTAAAGCAAGCGAGCCTTATTGCTGCTAGTCTTGATTAAGGCATTTGCTCCTAAATTAGAAGCTCAATTCTCGTAATTAAAAATGTTCTAAATCTAGTTGCAGTCTCATTTTGGCGACAATTCAAATGTCAAAAAGTTGACAAAAATGCATCGAAACTCGAGGTATTTTTGACAGATTGAGACTAAGATCAGACTGTGAACGTTCTGAAATATACGAGAATTGCCCCTCTGTTGATCTGTTTCGTTGTCATGGTCCCTTTGACTTCTGCTACCTTTCATATTTAGTGGTATTAGGCCGTAAAATCTATAGCACTGTTCCAATGCTGGCCAATTTGT
This sequence comes from Antitype chi, assembly GCA_947359405.1. NCBI lineage: Eukaryota > Metazoa > Arthropoda > Insecta > Lepidoptera > Noctuidae > Antitype > Antitype chi. The sequence goes on from OX375826.1 coordinate 3,240,008, forward strand.
TAGATTGCATTGTAATTCAGTCATTTGTTCTTGTCGAACCATCAATGTAAAGCGAGCATTTTTTTGTGTCAATCAGTGTCGGGTGCTCGTTAAAACGGTATTAATGGTGATAAAGTGAGCTTTAATCTTTGTTGGAGATCAAATTGTGGGTGCTATCTGTGCAGTGTTTAGTAGATCACGTAAATGGATTGAAATATGGAATGTTTTATGCATTTTTTTCGAAGTTTCTCCATTTAACAACACGTGGTATGGAAGGAAAAATACTTAAAAATAGTAACTAGATTTTGACAGCGGCTTCGCTCGCGCGGAACTTTAATCCCCTATTTAACTCCCAAACGGATTGAATTTCGAAAAATCCTTCCTTATTCCTTGTCTACATTATAAAGGAAACCTCTGTGCAAAATTTCAGCTTTCTCGTTGATGAGTCAGTCAGTCAGTCAGGACTTTTCTTTTTTGTTATACATGTATGTAAGGATAATAGAAGATATTATAAGTTATCAAACGCATTATTATGTGTATTAATTTATGATTGAATATTGTTATATTTTGCACAACCCATCAGCACTGATTATTTGTTTACTAATTAGAAGGTTAAGCTACACGATGACTGATGCATGCATGCCGTCTGTTAGGATAGGTCAGCTCAATGCTGCAATGGTTTTTTCTTGAAAAAGCCCTTCCAGACATGGCCCTGCATTATTAGACACACATAAAATCCTAATAATATGTCGGACTTTAAAAGAGACCATGATCTCTGAGTTTGTTTCAGTATTATTTTCGTAACAGCGATTAATCAGCTAGAAAATGCCAAAGCGCCATCTAGTTTTAAAATGTTTACCAACAAAATCTTGTCGTGTAAAAACTAGTCGCGGGCTCGAACTCACTGGTGGGCCTGGTTAAAAATCACGCTGTCTCACCAGGCTTCGTGTCCGACAGAGATAGTATCAGTGATGAGCAGTTAGACGCTAGTCTACACGCATAACGTTACTGAGTGAGATGCAGGATCATTTAAAGTAAAAAATTCGCGAAAAATTTAAGAAAACTCCTTTGGAAGATCGGGTTTTATGAAAAAGCCAATGCATAAATCAATGACCAATAAAGTTTGTTGAACTTTTTGATAATTGAACTTTATCGGTACCGACTTGATTTTGGAGATTTTACACTTCTTTTATTAGACTTAAACACGCCTAAGGTTAAGTAAAATTTGCAAGAAAAACGAATCTTTGTTGGCTCCTAACTTTTTAATGGGTTTTTCTTTTAGTATTTATTCTGTTTCCGTACAGACAATATTAATAATGAGACAAAACGATACCATATTTTACTTTGGATTTGCCATAGCAGACAGTGGAGTAAAACACTTCCTAAGTTTGTATGCAAAAAATGTGGACTAGGTTCACCATAAAAGATCAACTTACAAAAATAAACATTTCATTTAATTTCATAGAGAATTGACTCTGGCTTTCGGTGTAACCCACCTCAAAACAGTTCATATAACCTCTCAATATCTGGTATAACCGTTTTTTATTTTTGGTTTGACGTTTTCTAAAAACGAAACCTAGCTAGATCGATTTATCGCCCCCTGCTTACTAAATTTCATGAAAATCGTTGGTGGCGTTTCCGAGATTCAGATTATATTATACAAGAATTGCTCGTTTAAAGGTATTAGATAATACCGATCCGAACTTGTGATATCAACCAATCTGCCGAGCCTTTTCCAAACTATCTTGGGATTTTTTTTTTCTTTGGGCGGGAAATCATCAAATAACTTCTCCCGCTCTAGGTGGAGCGGGAGGGCGTGTCAAACTTTTACTGACTAAAACCCACCCGTGTTCCTTCAGTTGCCTGTGTGCCAGGGGCCGCGTTATCTCTTTCGAACAACCCGCACCTCTGGCAGGCATCGGCCCTTGCGGACCCCACCATTTGGTGCTGACATCTCTTTGAGGCGCGCGTGGAACACAACGCGCCGTCGACCCGGGCTTGGTCCTTACCGGACAGCGAGCTACCCATTACTCGCCGTCCGCAAGCCCGCGCCTACGGTGGCCGGGAATCAGCCTGGGATTCCCGACTATCTTGGGATCGGCTTCCATACAGCTCATTGACAGTATTTTACATGGAGCGGCTGCCTAACTGACCTCCACAACCAGACAAACTGTCATTTATAAAACTGCGTTTTTTTCCCTAACATAAAAAAAAACACAGTCATGTAACAAATCCCTCGTGTCTGTATGGTCATTCATAAACATGTAAAGCCGATTCTTACGGCTTCCACAAACAGTGGCGGATGTTTATTTAGGACAAAGTAAAACACTTGTCGACTTGTTGTTTTTTTGTTTTTACACATGTCTCTTGACAGTTTAATGAGATTTGTGATGTTCTGGCTTTATTTCTGTCTGTTACGTTAAAAAATATGTGTTAGCAGATAATAGACGGTACCAAAGGGCACGGGTTGATCGCTCAGGCTAAGCTATATTTGCCGCGGTTGGTCCGTGCATGCCTCGGACAGCAAGTTAAGCTGTTGGTCCCAGTTGTCAGTTGTGGATCTTTGACAGTCGGTACGGGTTTTGAGAAGCCCGAAAGTATTACAAAGGGGTATTGTGTTACCCAGTAACTGGGTTGTAAAGGTCAGATAGGCAGTACCTCCATGTAAAATACTGGTATTTAGCTGCATCTGAGTAGGTTAGGTTAGGATCCCAAAGTAGTTCCGCTTAGTGTTCCACCCGCGCCTCTGTATGATGTAAGGGGGGAGTTTAACACCTCACTCCCCCCCTAACGCGAGGTGGCCCGCAGGGGCGGGCCAGCACTAGCCGGGGATCGCGGAAGTCACTTTTGTTCCCGTGATCTCCGGTGCAAGTGTGAGGCGGAACACCGGGGTGGTTTTAGTCAGTAAGAGTCTGACAGACCCCTCCGCCCTCCCCAGGGCGGAGGACATCCATGAGGATTTCCCCCCGTAATTAAAAAAAAAAGGATCCCAAAGTAGTTAAGAAAAGCCTAGGCAGATAATGAGACGGCAACAAAAATTTGACATCGTTTGAACGGCTCACCTTTTACTTTCGGCCTCAACGGTCATCTGTTCTGTAAGCAATGCCCACTGCCGCATAAGTTTGTCAATTCTTCGGGCTATGACCTTGGTGGTCTTTCGGATCTCTTCATTTCCGATCCTGAGTGTCCTTCACACATACAGTATCCTTCTAATAGCCTTCGTGGAACATCTCCAAGCTTCCCGTCGCATAGTTAAGACAAATTAACGACAGGATGTTTTCTTAGGCTCATACTAACTTAAAGTTTTTTTTTTGTTTTCGCATTCTCTCGTTCAAATGAGACGTATTAAACTGTTTCTTGGTAAACGTGACGTTTTTATTAAAAGACGGTTTGAAATATGAAGTATCGCGTGTTGGAGACTTTTGTGAAAGTAATATTGCACAGTTAGACTTGACACTAGTGCAATTTTAGTTCTGACCTCTGTGACTTTATATACTTAGATTTTATACAGGGTGTAACAGAAACCCTATTGCTATCCTTAAGCACTAAAGATAACAGCTGGTATAGAATCACTATATATAGTTTCAGATCAAAATAAAATACTCTAAGAATTGATACCAAATTTTCGGTTTCATATATTTCTTAAATTCAAATCATAACAAACGTGTTGTGTCGTGTCGTGTTACTTGCCAATATCACGATAAATCTCTTCCAAGTGGTGTGTTTATTTCATTTTGAAAAGTTCGGTTTCTAGTATCAATGTATTAAAAATTCTCATAACTTCCGAACATGTCGAGATAGGATTAAAAACCCCTTCCAATATCTTTTGATATCATCCAAAAAAGCCGTGCTCTTGGTATGTATATACCCGTTCCGTTACACGTTGTATATTATGAGGTGCAGAAAAGTTTAAAAATATATGATTAGTTAGGTATTTTATTATATATCCGTATCTGGATGAAGTCGTAACTAGCTGTAAAAGTCGAGAAAATGAAATTATTAACAACTAGATTTTACCGGTGGCTTTGCTTGCGTGGAGGTCGGTGTATTATACATATAAACCTTCCTCTTGAATCATTTTGTCTATGGATGAAAACCGCATTAAAATCCGTTGCGTAGTTTAAAAGATCTTAGTGTACAAACACGAAATCGACTTTGTTTTATACTACGTAAAGATGAAAGTCACATTTAGGTATTTACTTGTTCGTATCAAGAGTTTCCCTACCGTTTTTATTATATTATAATGCCCTTATAATTTACTTTAGTTGTAAAAAAATATACTTCAGTAATTACTAATCATCGATTATGCACAGATCTATGATCTGCTTGCTGTCTGCAAATAGAACCGCTAACATGAGCTAACAACCCATAACTTTATACTCATTGTTAATTCATTACATTAAATATTTATGCACTTTCTAGTTTCTAGCCTGAAGCACAGATTCTAACTGGTTCACGCAAATTAGCAAATGTGCTCTATTTTTTTTTCTAGGATATTCATTGTAAATGTGACGATGTGTGTAACGATTTTTTTTTTTGTTAATGGAATCAGAATCATAAAAGTACGAAAACTGTTAGTATCTGTGTGTAGTTTCAATCATAAGAAAAAAGCTTCCATAAGATTGACAATGTAGCAAACAAAGTTGATTTATTGATGTCAAAGACATCTTGACATTGACAGACCACTGACATTTTCTTTCACTCAATCACGAAGAAAAAAAACAAAAGAAAGAAAGACGGAAAATGCAAACAAGGAGTACCTAAGTTCCCCTTCGCCGCAACATTTTCATCTTTGGATGTTTTACCAAAACATGTTTACTTGGTTGGTAATTTTAATGAAACAACGTGTCAAACTGTCAGTCAGTACTGTAAGGAATTAGCGTGTGTGAAATTTAATCTATGTCTGTCTTGTGTTATCAGGAATTATGTAGATTGAGTTATGACAGCTTCCTCCAGCGAGATGTTTATAAGAGAACTACCTTTTGCCCGTCGTTTCACCCGCTTGGCAGTAGGAAATTTTCCCATGGGACCGTACTACCGGGATAAAAAGTGTTTTAATCTAGGTGATGAACTATCTGTGTGCCAAAAATCTTTCAAATACGTTCGGCGGTTTTTGTGTGAGTGAGCAACAAACATGCAGACATACAAGCTTTCACATATATAGGACTAGTTTCCCGCGTAATCCCGCGGGAACGTACTATCGGGATAAAAAATATCCTATGTGTTAATCTAGGTTATAATCTATCTGTGTGCCTAATTTCATCCAAATCTATTCAGTAGTTTTTGCGTGAAAGGGTAACAAACATCCATACATCCTCAGATCATAGAAAGAATATGATCTGAGCATACATCTATACATACAAACTTTCGCGTTTACAATATTAATTAAATATATATATCGCACACCTAGATCTATACTGAGACAACTCAAAAAAGGTCATTTTTCAGGAGACGAAAAAAACGTATATAATAATATTATATACGTTTTTTTCGTCTCCTGAAAAATGACCTTTTTTGAGTTGTCTCAGTATAGATCTAGGTGTGCGATATATGTAGGATTGGATTACTCGTAGGTGTAACTATATTAAGGGCAAACTCTATGGAAGTAGTAATACTTCCATAGAGTTTCGACAAAGTTACAGTGTTTTAGAGCAAGATTCATGGATCGCACTTTACTAAGTAAAACTAGCGTTCCCACCCTATTCTTATGCTTCTTAAGTTCCTATTTAAATAATCATATTTTATGTGATTTTTTGTAGGCTATGTGTCTTCACATTAAATTGATAATGGCGCTCTCTAGAGGACATAAAGTTACGAACTTAAAAAAAAATGCCGTGTTTGTTAGGTATCATATAAAAGAGCTTAATTAGCTACCTTATCAAAACAATACTTTCTAACAGTAGTGAGCGATCAAAAGCTTTGAAGCAAAAATTGGCATACGACCGTTGCTTACAGATTATTTTCTTGTTTCATACTTTTAAGAGGGGGGAGGGGGGGGGGGCTAAGAAATAACAGCTGCACGGGTCGATCGATCAGGTTAAGCTACGCTTACCACGGTTGGTCCGTGGATGGATGACTATCTTTACATACCAAGACCCCTCCGTGCCTCAGAAGACACATTAAACCGTTGGTCCCGGCTGTCATTCGGGAATCTTTGACAGTCGTTACGGGTCGTCAGAAACCCAAGAGTGTGACAAACAGTCTTACCAAAGGGTATCGATCGTGTTACCCAGTTACTGGGTGATGGAGGTCGGATAAGCAATCGCTCCATTTAAAATACTGGTAAGACTGGTATGATGATGATGAAAAATGTTGGCAAAATCCCGAAAGTCTGACAACCAGTCTTACCAAAGGGTAACAGGGTTCTGGAGGTCAGATAGGCAGTCAATCCATGTAAAATACTGGTATTCAGCTGCATTCGGGTAGACTGGAAGGCGACCCCAACTTATTTGGGCAAGGCTATGCAGATGAAAAAAAAAAGAAGAAAAAAAAAAACCCACAGATTTTTTTTATTATTTGATTAATAATTTATTTATGGACAAAACTTGTTAATCAGCAATGTGTATAATAAAAATAATTAATGTTATCGTGAAAATATGGACCTATACTCCATTTACAATAGCATTAGACAGAAGTTAAAAAAGGTTCTTTTTAATGTACACTTCGTAACAAAATTATATTAAAGGTGTTGCAGTTACGATTTATGCCAAAAAAATTAAAGTGTCAATGCTAAAAACCTAAAAGAAGCAGGAGTGAAAAACACCGAGTAACTAAATTAGTTTATGACGACGAAGTTTTACCAAACGTATTGTGGGTCGTAAGTTGTTATTTAAAATAAAGTATTGTAAAAAATATATATTTTATTTTCTTATAACCTTAATTAGATTTAAATCATCATGTGATTGTTTGTTTCATTCATTCGTTTTGTTGTAGGTTTGTAATGTGTGATGAAGATGTTATTGTAAATAGAACATTATCTAAAATCATAAACATTACTTTTACTTCGTTTATCTCAGTATTTAGTACTGTCTTAAATCTACCTAAAAAAGTTAGAACTTAACTTTGAAATAAAATGTTTTGCACTCCTGCTTCTACGAGCCTCTTTTTTCTAAAGCTATAACAAATGAGGGTATACTTTTATTTTTAATCTTATTCTATAGCAATACTGCAATTTGAAATTTTTCAATATTAATTAATGTTTCATTGTAATAATTCTAACTGTGACATTTTAATTGGTAATTAGCTTCTTAACATTTTTTTTATAATTTTTACGTGCCTATTTCCAGACAGAATGTACATGGCACGTTCTTATCTATTCTACCATATTTCAATGTAACCTACATTCATTGCAAATAAAAGATTGATTGATTGATGACTTTTTACAACGTGAATTTCAGTGGTCGGATTTTAGTTTTTGAAATTACTTTTTTCACACCTTAGAATTAGCTATTTAGGAATTGAATAGACACGATAACGCTTCGGATTTCAAACAGATATCTAATGTAACGCACTTCAACGTCAGAATCTTCATTGAATACTAATTAAACATCTGTCAATAACATGTTAATTACTCGATAGGTATGCGGTAAACATAATTATTCTTGTATCACTGTATATATGATATGTTCTGGTTGGTAATCTAATTATTTTAGTAGTACAGTCAGCGTCATTAGTATCGGGACGAACCGACTGTCAAAATGATCTAAGCAACTATGAACATTAAATATTAACTCAAAGACACAAGGAATGTTTCAGAATGAAGACAGTACACGACAACTGTCATTCTGACAAGAACTTCTACAACTATCTAATTGAGATAAAGTTTTATATTCTTAGTTGTTGAGATCATTTTGATCAGGCTGTTCGTCCCGATATTTTTGATGCTGACTGTACCTTGTGTATTTGCAAATTTTTGACTGAAGGTACATAACTACGTGTACGGTTTTTGTTTTGGGTGGGAAATCAATAAATAACTTCTCCCGCTCTGGGTGGAGCAGGAGGGCGTGTAAACGGGTAAGGTACATCTAAACGATAAAACTGATAGTTCACACCTTCCACGCGGAAAACTCGCGGGCAGCGTAAATACCTAACTTTAGACTGAAACTATTAGTAAAAGTCTTGCATTAGCTGAGTTTTGTACAGACGCCAGCACATCAAGCTACCCCAAACTGTCAAATTTTCCCAATTGAACATGATATATCTGAATCTGTGTGGTTCTTTCCTCAAAAGACCATTTCAGACGCTAATCTACATGGTCTTCACATGGTGTGACCATGATTATGTCTGGACTATAAAAGAGACTGTGACCTCTGAGTTTGTTTTGGCATTTTTTCTCAGAGTAGGTATACCTATAGAGGAAACGCCGACCTCATCTAATGTAATTGACGCGTAAAAATATTTTACAAACCTACTTGCAGAATTAAAATCATTCATGTGTGTATCTTATGTCAGCACCTCTGAGACTCATACTACATAATTATACAGGTTGAAATTGAAAACATGCGACAAACTGAAATGGGAGATTGTACTCATCATTATGAACAACTTTCACTAAGGGACCAATGATGCAATCGCGAAAAAAAAAAACATCTGTTCCCTACATTTATGTTCGCATAACTCGTCAAAATGTAGGGAACAGCTGTTTTTTTTTTGCGATTGCATCATTGGTCCCTCAGTAAAAGTTGTTCATAATGATGAGTACAATCTCCCATTTCGGTTTGTCGCATGTTTTCAATTTCACCCTGTATTCATCAAAAATATTTTTTTATGAATAGAATGAGTAACACAGTTTCCGATAACTTGAAACGTAACGCAGTTGTTTACTATATCATCATAAAAGTACAAAATATCTTTATATGCACGCTTTGCCAAGTATGTAGATTTATCTTTGGACAGCACAGTTGGCGCAGTGGTTAAGCGATTGACTGCTGCGCTGCGTGTCGCGGGTTCGATTCCCGCACGGAACAAATATTTGTATGACCTACAAGTAGTTGTTCCGGGTCTGGCTGTTTGTGTATGTGAGTTTAAATGTTTGTAAACGCACCCCACAATACAGGAGAAATTCCTAGTGTGGGGAAACGTTTTTTTAAAAAAAAGAAAAAGAAAAAGAATCTCTACTCTACACTACACACTACCCGTTCAAAAACTACATATTCCACGCTATTCGGATGAGTATTGAATTTCGGAAAAAAAGGTGCGAAAAATTAATTCATTTTCCGAATAGTTGGATGCCAGGCGGCCACTATCTAACCTGCGTGGTTCCAACGAACATAGCGTTTTATTTTACAACTAGCTGACCCAGCAAACTTTGTACCGCCGATAAAAGATTTCTGAACTTTTTGTGAGACTAACAAAAGTCAATTAATTTATATATGTATAGATTTTCTTTATATTTTTCCACCGTTTAAACCTTAACTGGGCTGCCACAAATATTTCAAAACCAAAATTAGCCAAAACGGTCCAGCCGTTCTCGAGTTTTAGCGAGACTGACGAACAGCAATCCATTTTTATATATATATATAGATCTAAACTAATGGCTCGTGCCTATACGGTAGGTATCATAAATAGTCATATAGCCCATACTCATCTATTTACAGGAATAAAATCATTTATCAATTTAATAAAAATCAAATACAAAATCGAAACAATGAAGAACAGGAAAAGTGTAGAAGCCTTACCTCAATAAAGGTGTCGGAGACGAACCTCTGGACGAGGGAGGTCTTCCCGCACTGGGTGTCACCTACCAGCACCACTTTGATCTCCTCCTCCGCAGACGGAGTGCTGGCGTTGGTGCTCTCAGTCTTCTTGGCTGACCACATTGTTGTACTGGAACAAGGAGAAGGTGGAGTTCATTTGTGTTGTTTACGATCAACGGCGAAGGAAAACGTCGTGAGGAAACTGACATGTCCTAGAACCAAAAGTTCGAAGGCATATGACATTTACCAATCCGCACTGGGCCCGCCAGATGGATTACGGCCCACTCCCTCTCACCGAGTGGAGGCCTGTGTCCCAGTAGTGGGAATATTATAGACAGATATTAGAGATATTATAGAAAGAGTGTCCATGGAGTTTCTTGCCCGTTCTTCTCCATAGGTACCTACGCTTTGGAATGGGCAACTAGCTTCATCTTTCTATCTCACCGACCTTGACAATTCAAAAGTGCCTGTAATTGGTTTATTTGAAATAAATGCTTTGAGTTTTTTTTGACAGATTATTATACTAACGATCTGTTTACAGTTAATTTTTGAAGTAATTATGTACGTCTCGGACCTGGTGCTCAGACCTAGTCGCTCACCGAGTCTTAAAAGTTTTAGGGGTTAAACGAACCGATCGAATACGAGACACCACGCTGCGCTCCATAACGGGATTCCTAGACGCAGGCAAAAAGGCTGCTAGGTTTAAAGAAGACCGGATGGGTTTTTTTTGGGTGGGACATCATCAAATAACTTCTCCCGCTCTAGGTGGAGTGGGAGGGCGTGTCAGACTTTTACTGACTAAAACCCACCCGTGTTCCCTCAGTTGCCTGTGTGCCTGGGGCCGCGGTATCTCTTTCGAACAACCCGCACCCCTGGCAGGCATCGGCCCTTGCGGACCCCACCAATTGGTGCTGACATCTCTTTGAGGCGCGCGTGGAACACAACGCGCCGTCGACCCGGGCTTGGTCCTTACTCGCCGTCCGCAAGCCCGCGCCTACGGTGGCCGGGAATCAGCCTGGGATTCCCGACGCAGACCGGATGGGTCACGTCGGCCGCATGCACAGTGACCGCTGGGCAATAGTCTCCAAATAGTGGGTGCCTGAGGATGGACGGCGCCGCCGAGGCCGGCCCAAGAAGAAGTTTTGAGACAACCTAGACGCGTATTGCCAGGTTTCAGTCGAGGTGGCAGTGGAAAAGAATGGAAGGATTTACGGGAGGCCTTTGCTCAGCATTGGGTAAGTGTAGCATAATTTAAAAATAAAAATGTACTTCTATCTTTATTACCATCAGTATTGTCGACGCCAAGTATGATTGTAAATAAATAAGTAATCGAAAATCAAACTTGGCACTGGCAGGCTGAAGTAGAGTCAAAAATATTTTAATAATTTCACTAAGAGTTTTGATTAGTATTTAAGTACTCCTCAATTCATTTTTATAGATAAAAAAAAATCCATGAGTGTTTTTAGTTATTGTATTTGTAACTACCTGAATTTATTCAGCGTTTCAAAGTTTCTAGTACCTGAGTACTAATCTAAATAAAATAAGTAGGTCGTGAAACTTAAAAACCTTTTTATTAAAACGATAAAACTAGATTTTGTTAAATAAGTTAAATAAAAGTAAACACAATAGCATAAAAGATTCAGAAGTCCAAAATTGAAATACTAATTTGCGTAAGCTGCCTAAGTTCCATAATATTGAATGAATGAAATGCACTGACCCCAGCGTGGTTTGACCAGACTCGAGTAAAGATTTGCACTAGCCCTTGAGGCCTCATGCTTCATGGTGCTACAGAGACCATTGCATATCAAGTAGTAGAACGGGAGGCGCTGTAATGGTAAGGTAGACGTAACCCTTACGATAGGGAACGTATGCAAGCCGTACCGGATATGCATCCTAGAGTAGGGAGACGAGACTTTTCACGACGTGGCCGCCAGCTAGATTCTGGTCAAGCTTCACCGGCGAATCTTTCAGCGTGGTTCAACTGCTTTCTCGGCTCTATTCTAAGTCAATGCTCTGTTGTGTTAAGTGTTGCTGTTTTCAATGTCTTCGGCTAAAATCTTGCTATTATCCGTTCCCGGAAATTTCGAATTAAGTACTATAAATAAAACATTATTAACGGTGTATTATTATAATTATAACTATTTACTATTGCAGTACTTTGATGTGATTTAGTAGTTTAGCTAATTTATGTAGTTTTAGACAACGACCATAAGTGTATTTAATAAATTGATCATGTTTAAACATACTAAACCCCGGATTCTGCAAGCATAATCTATGCAAATCTAATGTTAGCTGCAGGCTGTGATTGGTTGATCTAATCTAATGTACGCATCCACAAATTATTGAGGACATGTTTCATGATTTTCCTGCTTGTAAGAGAAATATTATTCATTAATACCGATTAAATCCAATAGGAACTTGTGAATATGTGTAATAATAGCCGCACGGGTCGATCGATCAGGTTAAGCTACGCTTGCCGTGGTTGGTTCGTGGATGCGGGTGACCAGCCTTACATACCAAGAACCCTCCGTGCTTCAGAAAACACGTTAGGCCGTTAGTCCCGGCTGAGATTCATGGATCTTTGACTGTTGTTACGGGTATTCAGAAGCCCAAAAGTCTAACAACCGGGCTTACTAAGGGGTATTGTATTATCCAGCAAATGGGCTGCGGAGGTCAGTGTAGGGAAACTTGAATAGTTAAACAATATTTAATGAGAAATGCAGATGCGAAAAACGTGTGCTCGATTTATTGTTCTTGTCGACAGTTGTGACATTGACATATGTGACATTAACGAAATAGAGATTAAAAATATAAATATATGCTGTGTTGCCAACTGTCAGGTACGTATTCCCCCCACAGACATATTCCCCCCATGTAAAATACTGGTATTCAGCTGCATTCGGTTAGACTGAAAGCCGTGCCCAGCATAGTTGGGAAGAGGGTAGACAAGTCATGATGACAATATGTCTAAATACAGTCCATGTTTGTTTTGTAACATTCGACCAGAAATGGTTTGTATTTGTATTTATTTAAACTTCTTGCACACAAAAAAGGTAGGTGGATGAGAGCAACAATGATAAAAAAAGACTATAAAATATATCTTATTGAATCATAAATAAGACAGGTACATAAATAGATTATATACTTATAATACACATACATGCATACATATCTAATATAATATATACTTCTAATATACATATATTTACAAATTCAAGGGAGAGAGGTGTTGAGATTCTACGCTATTTGTTAAGAAAATACCTCTGCAATTTCTGCTTAAATGCATACCGACTGGTGGCCGTCCTGATTTCGAGAGGAACCGCATTCCAAAGAAGAATGGACTGAATATGAAAGGAAGAATGAACAAAGTCAGAAATATGAGAAGGACAGAGTAGAAGATTGTTGGAAAAACGCAGATTCTTAGTGTGAGAAGAACATAGATATTACAAATGGTATTGGTATTGACATTAGCTATAACAAAACGACACAGCTTAATCACTGTACCTACATAAAAAATATTTTGCCCCTAATTTATCTGCCAGTTAAATCAACCAGAAATTACCTAGACGCGGTGAATCAGGTCATTAGGGGTTTTAGAAAAGAGATAAGTAGAAGAGGAGCCAGAATTAGAGTTGGAAGGCTTCCCACAAGGTGGACCGATGACCTTGTGAAGGCCTCAGGAATACGCTGGATGCGGGCAACACAGAACTGGTTGAAGGGGCGGTGCTTGGGGGAGGCCTATGTCCAGCAGTGGACGTCTTCCGGCTGAAATGATGATGATGAACTAGAAGCATTTTCTACAACATTATTATTTAGGGTGTGGTTACAGGTGACTTAAATAAATTATTTGGAGCTACTGTCTTTATATACACTGTGGCACACAGTTGTTGTTCATCGCTTGAAAAGTTGAGACATAATCGTTATTCCGTAACAGGCGCCTAATGGTTTTTATCTTTTGATATACAACCTTTTTGTAAACATTTTCGCACAGATTTGTAAGTAATATTTTGGTTATAATATTCTTTTATAGAAACGCGGCTCAAAATGGCGTGTGTTTATGACGTGGATACGATAAGATAGCCGCGAAATTCAATTTAATTCTGTTTTTCTTTTTTGCAATTTTCTGTTTGTTAGGTTGTATGTTGATTAAAATGTGATTCGCGATCGTAACAAATATTGCTTTGCAGAATTAAATCAATTTAATCATCAATACAGTCCATTTAATTCATTTAATCCTATTGAATGACTATTTCGTGAACTTAGAGAGTTAAATTGATGATTTCAATTATTTTAATTCTGTAAATACATAAGTGTATCGGACGCTAATCGTATTATTTTCGACATAAAACCTGACATTGATCTTCAAATTGCCAAAAACATAAGAAAATTTCGCGGGCCTGCTGGCGCTTCCTCCTTAATTGAGTTTACGTGGATTCGTTGGCATTTGTTGGGCGAGTACTTACCTCCCAAAAAAAACACTACTTCTTCGTTGTTTTTTTTTAAATAATTTTTGAAGTGAAAACTTCTTTAGGCGCGTTGGGCATTTTTTGAGATGGGAAAAAATAATTCAACTCGCGACACCGTTACCGACACCTCTGTATTTAACTTTAATTGATCAGTATAAATTGTGGATGAAAATTTATGTTTCATTGGTATTCATTTCAAAGAATAGCTACCAATTAATTAAATTTTATGTAATTGTAAATTTACGTTTTAAGTCTTAGATTGCAATTTGTGTACTTATGTAAAATTATATGCATTATTTGTTTTTCATGTACTTACAATAGCGCCTTAAATGAAAATTGTAATATAATTTTTGTAGTAATAGTTTATAATAATGAATAAAAAATACTTCATTTAAAAGTATTCCCCGCACAATAAAATATTTCCTGACGATTCAAAAAATACATACGTAATTGTTCAAGTTTTCAATTCTGTCGGCACTCCCGGAGTGCCACTGTTTTTTCTTTTACTTACTAAACGATTGGCAAACCGTAACAGTTATAAAGACAGGATTTCTGTCCGTATGTCACACCCCTTTTCTTGAAAGACAGTTCGACGTTGGAAGTTGCAATTTGGCACAGTTTTAGGAAGTCATTCTACCCTCCCAATTTTAAATTGTCACTACCCTCTTCCGACAGTTATATGGAGACAAGGGGTTGTTTATTTTCAAAGGGAAACAATCAGAAAAATGTTTTTTGTTTAAACCAGAAAAGATTGTTTTTCTGAAACTATTGTTTGTATGTTTATGTTCGACAAGAAAATGTTTTACGTATAAATAGTAGGTTCAAACGAATTTATGTTAACAGTATAGCTACTCTGCCCGTGACTGCGTCCGCATGAATTTTGTTGTTTTAACATAAAATATAATATGTCTTCGTTTTCTATTAGATTTCTTTCTGAATTTTATTTTACTCGGCTCCTTTAGCGTGATGTCAAATAGGCAATAAATTTCCTCAAAAATTGGATTATTAATTGCAAAAAGAATTTTCCAAACCCGACTGGTAGTTCCAGAGACAAAATATATAATACTAGCAGCGCTCCGCGGTTTCACCCGCGTAGTTCCCGTTCCCGTGGGAATACGGGGATAAAATATAGCCTATGTCACCCGGGGATAGTGTAGCTTCCCAACAGTGAAAGAATTTTTCAAATAGGTTCAGTAGTTTCGGAGCCTTTGCAATGCAAACAATCAAACAATCAAATCTTTCCTCTTTATAATATTAGTAGGTATAGATTAGTATCTACAGATTATTACAGATGACAAAGTATCTTTAAATAATGGCAAAAATACGGAAGTATGAACTTAAAAGAATGAACTGAATAAGATCGGTTAAAATCAGGTATTACTCACACTGCAGGTAAGGAATATTCCTTCATTAGTTGATTAGCCAATGTTTCACAAAACACCGTTAATAATGAATGAGTAACAACGGTGGCTTTCTGCTCGTAATTTGCATGAAGATACTCGTACGTTTGTAGATAATTGAATTAACAATGTTAGTCATGATGGTAACACAATAGGCTTAGGTAAGTACAGGTGGCAACTTAAACTCAATAACAGGCAATTTTGAACTGCCTGTAATTCAAAATTGCTTGTTATTTCAGTCAAAAATATGAAACTATTTTCCTATTCCATAACCGACACAATAAGGTCCTTTTTCCATCAAAATCAAAATATTTATTTCACATAAACCTACATGGGCAATTATGAAACGTCAGACGCTAGGCACGCAGTTCCAACTGGTTGTTTCGTATGGAGAAGAGTTTCCTTTTTAAAAAAATTGGCTTTTACAATGGTTTCAAATTACAGTGATAATAAGTATGGTTGGACAGTGTAGGCCTGTCAACAAGTATCAGGTACTGAATAAAATAGAAAATATTCTACAGATCTAGTCTAGAACCATGTTCCCACTGCTGGGACACAGGTCTCCTCACTTTGAGAGGCAGTGGGCTGTAATCCACCACGCGGGCCCAGTGCAGGTTGGTAGATACGACACGTCTTCGAATTTTTGGTCCTAAGACATGTCGGTTTCGTCACGATGTTTTCCTTCACCGTTTTGAGAGCAGTGGTGATGAAGTTATTCACACAAAGTAAAGGGCTTACCAGATAGGCCAGACAGTCTATAAGGCCTAAATCAAAACATCGGACAGGTACCACAATCTGTGGTCCACAGATTGACAAGTAAACAACAAACCACCAAAGAAATACAAAACAACTACGCTGACATACAAACGCTACCCAATACTTTTACAAGGAAAGTAAATAGATTACTCAGCTTATCCCCTTTCGAGACACCACAGGAGCTGTCGTAGACTGAATGGCAATCAAGGAACTATCAAAGAACAAAAAGACCGAGGGAGCTTTGTGAAGAAAAGTCATTTTATCTAGCATCGTGTCTCGTCGTCGCCTGTCGGGCAATATCGGATGCTCGTAGGAAAATGGTTCAATTGTGTTTTAGATATATTTTTGTTAAAGTTATTTTATAACTTAACATCACGCCTTTTATACCAGAAGGATTGGGCTGAGGTGTATATGTTACCGGCCAACCCCGATTTCAGACCAAACTAGTTTGTCCTAGGCCAAACTGGTTTATTAAGCCGGGGCACGCCGATTAAATGGGTTAGGTTAGAACTGTGACCAAAAGCGCGCGAGCCGAGCGAGCGAAGCGAGCGGCGCCGCGGCAGCGGCCGGCGAACGTTACTTCCAAAGGCTGTTAACGAAATGGCTAATTAAGCTAGAAACCAGTTTGGCCTAGGACAAACTAGTTTGGTTTGGTAGGTTGGTAAATCGGATTTGGCCGGTAACATATACAAGGTGTAACAGAATGGACGCAAGACCTGAAAGTAGTTTGTTCCTAATTGACTACTGAATCGATTTCGGTAACTATTTTTTTTTAAATGATGTATTTTGCCATTCCTACCACTGATTGAGCCAAAGAAAATTCAATCTTAAGTTAGAAAAAATAATACTGAATTTTAAATGCATAAAGTAACGCTTGGGTCAACACGTTTTTCATAATAATATCTATTTATAATAAATAATTTTGGAATTGTCAAAGAGTCAGTTAGTAAAGTTTAAATGAAAAAAAACGCTTAAACTAAAATGCTGACTTACCTAAATCTCTGTACAGCATTTTAATACTTACAGAAATTTAGTTAAAAAAGACCTCAAGAAACTAAACTTAATTCCAACTCCAGCATTTATTTCATTTAAACCATTTACACACCTACTTTTGAATCGTCAAAGAGTCAGTTAGTTAGTTAAAAAGTTAAAAGCTTGCTTAATTTCAGATCCAATGTTTTACATTGTACAACCAGCCCCGGTCTGCATTTCAGAGTTGGATTTAATCAAATTTCGCCCCTACCACATTAATTACACGAGAGCTAATCGCCTGTTGACTGTATTTGGTGAGCCGGCTTTACTCCATCATCGGGTTATTATTAATGGATGTATACTTATCTAAATTGGAAAATAGGTATTCAAGGGTAGTGTGATAGAGGCTTGTGAAACTTAACAGTTGCTATGGGGGATAAAAGGCGCTAGATTAAGTGCAAAAGACTTATTTGTTTAACTGTCCTTAGAAAAATGTGAAAATAATCTAAATAAAATAAAACCTTTTCAAAAAAAAATCAACAAAGTGAAAAACAACTTTAATTTCACAAGTCGGTGACTTTGGAAACGTATTTTTTAATTTACATGTCACCAGTCACCGCCTTCCGAAATTCAAGTTATTTTTCACTTTGTAGTGTTTTTTTGGAAGACAGTTGATTTTTTTTTGGAAAAAGTTTTAATTTTTTCACTTTTTAGTTATAGTACCTACCCCACACCAATTCGAAATGTCATCATCCTTGGGGTAAAAACAATGCACATTTATGCAATAACAGTAATCGCGGTTGATTTGCTGTAAATTTTTGAAGAGTTCCGTTGTCTGTCTCCGAAACGCATCATCAGATCTATATGAAATTTAATTGGGACCACACGGGAAGCACCACCTTTCAAATATTTTTTTTAAATTAAAATCGGTTCACCCAGTCGAAAGTTCTGAGCCAACAAACATAAAAAAAAACAGTCGAATTGAGAACGTCCTCCTTTTTGTAAGTCGGTTAAAAAGCGGCCATGTGTGAGTCAGACTCGTATACGAAGGGTTCCGCTACCGTGAAGTACCGTGCAATACTTTTAACACTAAATATTTTTTGTTAAGTACTTTAGTAATAAAAAAACTCTTGACCTCAATGACGCCTGATGGAAAGGGTTTTTTTTTAAATAAGGAGACCCCCTTTTATTTTACTTTATTTTTGTTATTTGATGCTATAGCGGCTATATTATTACACACGCTGTCAAAAAATTTAGTTTCTGCCTATCACGGTTCAAAAGATACAGCCCTGTCACTGACTTTTGTAAACGGAACCTTATAAAAACAAACAACAATGACCAATAAAGATTTTTCATTAATTAATTAATATTAATTAATTTCACTTAAAATAGTCAAACAAGTCAACCCAAAAATATCAAAATTATAACGGTTTAACTCTTAGTCATCATTACCAAAACTTAGTCAAAACTAAAATTAGTCTAAAATTCTAAATCTGAATTTCAGCACAAACTCAAGGGTAGCACTTAATAAGTTTCAACGAAATCTGCTGTTTAAAGCGAAAGGGGAGGTCTCAATAACTCCAATTTGTCCCATCAATTTTAATGGGTTTGGGATATTTTGAGCTATGAGCAATTTAAGAGGTACTTTACGCCAACTGGAGACCGATCGATTAATAGGCTGATAGAGTAACGGGGCAATATTATAGCCCGTTGGAATTGTTGAAGGTTTTAGCTTTTTGACGGGTAATTAAATTTTTGTTTCATTGTTTTTTATTTGTGAAATAACGGCTAACAACTAACACTAAATAATTGAGGTTTTTTATTGTGTTTTTCTAAAACCCGTTTTTGTGTAAAGAGTCAAAAGTTAACGCGAGTGTTTTATTTAAACCATATTAAAATGTTGAATAATTTAATGTCAGTTTAGTTTTTTTTTAGCAGTGACGGCTCATTGGTATATTTATACCAGCTGCGACTGACAGACATGCGCTTTTCTTTGTGTGTATAATTATTTCATCACCACTGCTCTCCAAACGGTGAAGGAAAACATCGTGAGGAAACTGACGTGTTTTAGGATAAAGAATTCGAAGACATGTGACATCTACCAACCCGCACTGAGCACACGTGGTGGGTTATGGCCCTCTCCCTCTTGAAGAGAGGCAGTTGAGGTATTTTTTTGTTAAGAAGTGCTTCTAACATACATTTAGAGCTGATTTTTCAATCTTCAAACTTTCACCTAAGGAATATATTTTTTTGTTTTAAATATCTCAAATTATTCTTTATAATTATATAAAAGTCACCTGACGATTGTATAATCGGCCCTTTAACTTATTACATACAATTACCAGTACTTACTTGTACTTATCCCTTAAAGAAATAAAAGCGTCATAGCATTACAAAATTCACCAAATCATTTCTAATATCGTTTCACAGCCAATTACAGCCGCACCATTTTGTTAGTAAAACCATTACACATTCTTCGCACGGTCGGGTAACCACCTAAACACATCTGTTTCATGTAATATATTACAAAACGGAACGAGCTGAAACTGTAAACAATGTTTGACCCGGGTGTCGAACCCGGAACGTTGCGATAAATTATAAACATTTATAATATCCGGGGCCTTTATAGCTTTTATTATAACTACTACTTATAGGAATTTTTTTTGTAATAGAATGGGTTTTTGTGAAAGTTTTGATTACACATAACATAACATGTTTTGTAACATAACTAAGGCCAGACCTGATCGTACCCCAATTAGAGGATTGCGTTAAAAGCATAAAATGACAAAAACTATTTTTTTTGTAAAGCTATCACTATTTCGAAAATACCGTTGGCCCCACCTGTACTTTATGCATTTAAAATTGAGTCTTATCGCCTTAACATAAGATACACTGTTCTTTGGCTCAGTCGGCGGTCGGTATGGAAAAATAAATAATTTAAAAAAATACCTATTTTATAATTCACTGAAATCGATTCAGTGGTCAATTATGAACAAACTACTTTCAGGACTTGCTTTTGTTCTGTTATACCTTGTAAAGTTCTCGCGTTTTAAAATCTCAAAAGCAGTCATTGCCCCTTCCCTAATATTTCTCCATTTTATCCGTATTGTTATTTCCTTGAAAACGCTCAAAAAGGTGGTTTTTTAAACCAGTGTATCTCTACCCGTAAATAATTTTGAAAGGAAAAATATATGATATTTTCAAAGCTTTTTGCATAGAGTGATGGAACTCAAAACATAATTAAACATACTTTAATGCATCAAAAAAATCATAAAAGTCACCTCTTAATTATCCTTAAAACCAGTTTATCCCTTCAATAACAATTATAATTAAAAATTTACCATAAAATTTCAAATGCCAAACTGCATCCAGTGATGGATTATTTAATATTAAATAGTTCATTTCTAATTTTATAGGTACGATTTTATTTGCATTTCACGACAATGCTGGCTCATTTACTACAACAGATTTTAACCTGTTACTGTATCGGATTGCAATAAGAACTATTACCGCTCATAACGACAATATTTAAAGTTACCGGGGCCTTAATAATATCTAGCATTGAAGAAAGAAACATGCGTTTATTGGCATTAAGTACAGCATAAAAACACCTTAAAACTACAAAAAAAAAAAACAGAAAACAATGATAATAATGCCAAAAGTGAAAAAAGCCTAATGCCTAGGGCATAATGTCAGGTGACAACACAAGTTGTACCACCTGATGCTGATTTTCAACTGCAACCTAAGAGTACCATACGCTAGAATAATAAACACATAAAATATAGAATTAAATATGTATATTGGCATACCTACATGTGTGTGAGTGTGTGTTGTCTTGCGATTAATGAAAAATAAACGTAACATTACGTAAAAGCATTTTATTATTTGTGAATTACATTAACAAACAATAGAATGGTATTAAAAATACAGAACCGTCTTCTAACACCTTTGTAGTCGGGTAGTAAATAAAGGAATCCACAGCACACGCTTCGGAGCAGTAAATATTCTTCGAGTCGGGTATCGAACCGGGAAGCGAACGGTGTTGCACGGAATTCACACCTATTCCTAATATTTATGGTATCCGCTACCGTAGTTTATTTTACTAGAGTTCAGAAAAAAAGTAACGGTTTCAATAACCTTTAGTGGTGGTCAGTTGGGAGCAGCTGTCTATGAACCGGAACGGTTTTAGGAATCCATTGTGATCTCTTGCGTTTTGTTAGCACCTAAATATGTATTTATGAACAAACCGCTGTACCCAGCGTTGATGTCGGAAATTGTCCAACAGGAACGTGCCTCCAGTACAAGTTTTAGATATGTTCATCATCATCATTTCAGCCGAAAGACGTCCACTGCTGGACATAGGCCTCCCCCAAAAGGGAGGTTTTGATATAATCGCCACGCTTGGCAGGCGGGTTGGCGATCGCAGTATGGTTGTAAAATGCATAGAGAACGCTGCTGCCCATTCTCTAGTAAGTCCCGTAGTCGCCTTCTACGACATCCACGGGAAGAAATGGGATGGTGCTATTCTTTTACATCCGACACCACACGGTATGTTACTCCTTATTAAATTAGCTATCTGCCAGTGAAAGTCTCGTCAAAATTGGTCGATCCGTGCGGCTGTAGCCCCCACCTACGCAAATCACAGATGTACAATCAAAATACCTTTTGATTTGGCCAGACAAGTTACAAAATTATTTATTACCTCGCTTATTCCTCACCTGTGCCCAAATGACCAGATCTCCTGGGTCCGCAGTTTGAACCCTTTTAGCGAATTGCTGTAAATGTGTCAAGCATTTGAACAGCCGTTTTAGGTTCAAAGCTGAATTTATTTGGCACAAAGGAAAAGCTTTTGCGTGATTGGTGGGCGTTTGGAGTGGTTTGTTAGAAGTAGGTTTAAAAATAAAGTATTGGTCGGTTTTTGAATTGGGATTTCTGTGGTAAATTGATCGAATGCCTTTCATTTTGATATTTCAGCTGGCATTTCATTGTGTTACTTATTTACTTTATTTATTTGTTCCTACAAAACCCTTGACGTGATTGAAAGTGTGTCAGGGTACTGCGGGGTGATAAAGGCAAAGATAAAGATATTTATTCGTCGGATATGGTAGGCAAAAAGTTGGACAAGCATAAATACGTTCAGGACGCAACGGCCTCTAAAAGCAGCATACGAATATTTTACACATGGGTGCAAAACCTAACTTTTTAACTATTTTTGTTTTAATACACGATACAAATATTGCTTAACACACTATACCTACATGGCTTTCATTTTAACAGTCCAACAACATTCATTGTGTTATTTACTTTGTTGAGCAGACAATCTCGACCATAATTTGAAGCAATGGATTAGCAATAACCATCAAAGTGATTCAGATTCTGAATAAGTTGAGCATGTTACGCAATTTGGGTGCTGGTTCTATGTTCGCCATACAGATCTATATGTATAAGCATGTAGATTTTAAGGAAGTTTCAAAGTACCGCTAAATGAAAAGTTGTGCGAAAAAATCGGTTGTCATGTGATGCGGAGCAATTAA
Organism: Antitype chi; assembly: GCA_947359405.1. Lineage (NCBI taxonomy): Eukaryota > Metazoa > Arthropoda > Insecta > Lepidoptera > Noctuidae > Antitype > Antitype chi. Next base: position 3,262,810 of record OX375826.1, read on the forward strand.
GGTGAACCTAGTCCACATTTTTTGCATATAAACTACGGGAGTGTTTTACTCCACTGTATGACATGGCACATCCAAAGTAAAATATGATATCGTTTTGTCTCATTATTAATATTGTCTGTACGGAGACAGAATACTAAAATAAAAACCCATTAAAAAGTTAGGAGCTAACAAAGATTAGTTTTTCTTGCTAATTTTACTTAACTTTGGGCGTGTTTAAGTAATAAAAGAAGTGTAAAATCTCCAAAACAAAGTCGGTACCGACAAAGTTAAATTATCGAAAAGTTCAATAAACTTTATTGGTCATTGATTTATGCATTGGCTTTTTCATAAAACCCGATCATCCAAAGGACTTTTCTTAATGTTTTCGCGATTTTTTTACTATAAATGATCCTGTCAATAATGTTATGCGTGTAGACTAGCGTTTAACTGTTCATCACTGATACTATCTCTGTCGGACACGAAGCCTGGTGAGACAGCGTGATTTTTAGCCAGGCCCACCAGTGAGTTCGAGCCCGCGACTAGGTTCCCCTTAAGAAAGAGTTGTGCGGAAAGTTTTGAGTATGAATGTCGATGGTTAAAAAAGTAGGGGAAGATCAAAGCAATGATGGATGGACTGTGTGAAAGATGATAAGGGTAGAAAGGGGGTGACTACTAAGATAGAGAGTGACATACTAATAGAGAAATATGGAATAAAAACGACATGTGGCGAAGACCACAAATATAAAATGACATATTATCGGAATGATGATGATGTAAATTTATATGGCCAGTAATACTGGAAGTTGAAATCTCTAGTTGTCTCAGAATTACTCAACGGTATTCATCACTTGTCCTTGAAACCTTGAAACAAATCCAACACTATACATATATCAGTCCGTTCTTATTTACCTCTGATAGCAGTAACCAAACAGCAACCTTATTTTACGGAGAATAAGGATCACAATTAAATTGACTGACTTATTAGTGGCAGCAACCCAAAAGCAACCTTATTTAAATGATGACAAACACCACTTTGATTTAAACAGTGATGCAAAAACAAAGGTAAAATTAGTGTGAACGGAGCATACAACGTTTTGTGTTACCAAGAGACACGCTCGAGTAAACAAAAGTGTCATGAATGAACATTGAATGGGAATGAATGACCAGCGACGGATTGATTGACGGTCTCTATAATAAATTGACGGATACGATGAATGGAATCTGTGTGTTTCCGGTTATTATGTTTTTGACAAAGTTTCTATACCTACTTATTACGCGAAGCAAAAACTTGTATCTTTTTACGAAAATTGCGCGGACGAAGTACCTATGAAATTTGGCGCAGATACAGTTTATATTTATTTTTCTTAAATGGCCGACCAACAATTGTTTACACCGCCGTTACAAGTTTAGGATAATATTTTACTTATATCTAAGGTTATGTGTAACAATTTCATAGGTTGTAGTGGAGTAGGTACGAGTGCAGATAGATAATATTTTTGATTTTAGTTAATTAAAATTTAAATTAATTTTAGTCGAATTTCGACCAACATTTTCTATTTCTACGAAGAATAGACAGCGCTTTTTCAATACAAAGTGACATTTCGTTTCTCCATTTTTGACATCGCACCGTAGATATCTTTCCACAATCTATCATTTTGTCTTTCGTTCTAACGATCATTGTCTAGGTCCTTATAAATGTATACTATTTCAGAAGAATATTTCTACCCAAACTGTCAAAATTACGCCGACAACAAACTCTCTACTCGACGGCCACAAAGTATAATTCATACAACTATCTACAAAATCATGATTCGTTTAGAACGCATAACTGTGATAATTAATAGAAAATCATAGCTATCTTCTCCTATTGTACATCATTTAGTTAGTAATCATGTCTATTCTTCCGTCGACAAATCGGTGCTCGTGCTAAGCCCGCTGGGCGACCATCTTGAGGACACCGGTATGTCCTAGAACCGAAAATTCTAATGCCAGTCACTTACATTCGTACAAATACGCGAAGCCACAAGTGTAGGACGATATTTGCAAATGATTTTGCTAAGTTTTCTCTGCATTCGTGGTTTTCCAAACTGTGTCGGTTTTTTGACGCATATAAAAGTTCACGAGCGTTGAACATTCGCGGAGACTCCCAGACATTCGCGCGACCAGTTGTGCACAAGATTGCGAAGTTAACAGACGTTTCGCTATTTTCAGAGTTCGTGGCGTCTACTTTGTAGCGTTAATATTACTTAATTTGATCATGGATTGGTACTAAACCAACGTGTTTGAGTTCAAACTCTTGGAGAATCAACCCACTATAATAGGATCCTAAAAAGAAATCCCATAGAAACAGATTGACCATAATGACGCCTAGTACTTTTTCTTCAAGGTTCTTTTGACGAATTAAAAAGAAGAGAAATTTTCTAAAGGCTGCGTACATGGATAAAAAAAAATATTCAGTATGCGAAACCATTTGCATATCGGCTGAGTTTGCGAATGAATGTCTGCTGGCCCTTCACATGCGTGCAAATATTCATACAATATACGAATATTTTCGCGCATGTGAGTGACCGGGGTAAGACATGTGACATCTATCACATCTACCAACCCGCACTGGGCCCTTGTGGTGGATTACGGCCCACTCCCTCATGCAGAGAGGAAGCCTATGTCCCAGCAGTGGGAACATTATAGGCTAATTATGTCTTGTGTCTAAGAATATAGTATGGACATTCAACCGCTAATAAAAACACACCTATTCCCAATATTTATAGTATACGCTACCGTAGTTTTACATGAGTTCAAGTTCAGTTATTGGAAAAGTAATAAGGACTTTTTTCATTTATTTATATTGACATAAATTCTCTTCCGTAAGCAGATTCTTTTTTCTTATTGGAATTTACTTGTTTGTCGTGTACATACAGCTTAAGTCCACCCGGTAAGAGCAAGTGTCAAAAATAAGTCCGCACTATTTCAAAGACAAACTAAAAATACCCAAACTCCTTGCAGCGCAGCGTGCGACTGGCCGGATTCGTCGCCAGTGCTCAGTCATACGGAAATAAAACCAGACAGGTCAATGACGTTTGACCTGATAACCGACTTTTTCCAACAAAAAAAAAATCAAATAAATAAATTATACACAATGGACATAAGCGAAGAAAAACTCAAGGAAGAAGTCAGTAGCTTTGTGTCCTCACTGCAAAGATTACTCCCGAAAAAGAAGGAGATCATCGTGGTCCAACCACGAAGGTTCAAAACAATCAAGCTATGTGACGTTCACGCCGAAGCGAAGAGTACGTTTCCGAAGTGTTTCATTGGCGCAAGACTCATCATCCTCAGAGAAATCATGGACAAGGTCAAACTCGTTCAACAGTACAACTATGGGAAGAGTAAGGAGTCTTACAAGTGTTTCTCCCAGTTAATCCACAAAGAAATGGAACCCAAGAACTCGGGTGAAGGGCTCCTGATAGACACAGCTGGGTCTGCGACAGCCACATACAAGGAAATGTTAGAAGGAGCGTACGAGATGCGGCTGACGTCGAGAATCAGAGACTTGGTGTCGTCAGAAACTGAAATAGTTTTCGAGAAAGGGAATGAAAAATCAGTGGGATCCATTGCTTGTTCTGTGAGAGATGTGGACCCGAACACACTACGCATGGTGACGCAGTGGATGTACAAAGTTATGCCAGACCTTTGTTTTGGGACTGAGATTGGGTTCAGACCGCTTGCCTACCCGCCGAGCCCGGAGATGTCGATCAGTGCCCGCTACGATAGACCCAGCTTCACGTTATCATCGACCGTGAGCAAATCAGGCCTCCAGCTGTGTCTTCACAAAGCGTTGTCCTCAGAGTTGCGATTAGCGACGATAATAACCGAAAGTTGCCGAGGGGCGCCGACTCATGTGAGCTTGGCGATGCACAAGAGCTACCAAAATGGTTCAGAGCTGAAGATTTTTATTGATTCGCAGCGCTGTGGGGGCTTTACATTTCAGAGGGATATTTTATTTTATGAGCCGCATAATGAGATCCGCGTGTTGCGCCTCGTTGGCAGCACTCTGATTGATAAACAAAGGCGTGTACGTTTTGGTGTAGGATTTCATCTGGACTTTTGACGTATTCCAAGTAAGTCACACGCTGCAACTCAGCCTTTTCATAAATTGGCAGTTTCTGTGAGGTTGACGAGGTGTGCTTACATTTTTGTAGATTTATTCGTTTGTATATAAGTATACATAGGTTTTAGTTACTGTTTTATCTTATGACGCTTTGTTCCGTTATGTGGTTTAAAAATTGAATTAAATTATTGAAAATATAGTCGACAGGTTGTTTTACTTGATAATTTTGAAGATTATAAAAATAGATATTAATGAATTGATTTTTTTTTGTGATTTTTCTGATTGTAGTGTGTATAAATGGTAATATCGGGTATTACCGAGCCTTGCTCGGATTTTTTTGTTGGATTGAAGTTTTCTAAAATGAAACCTAGCTAAATCGTTTTATCGCCCCCGAAACCCTGCATACTAAATTGCATGAAAAGCGTTGGAGCCGTTTCCGCGATTCAGATTATTTAAACACATAAAGAATTACTCGTTTCTAAGTATTAGATGTCCAGCAGTGGACGTCTTTCGGCTGAAATGATGACGATGATGATGATGATTATATAGTATATGTATTTAGTTTGCCATAAAAGGATGCTCGTTTTGTTGGTCTAGTGGTCCCAAGAGCCTACTGGTGACCATGAGATCTTGGGTTCGATTCCCAGGTTCGGCAAATATTTTACTGAGTTTTTTACTTATTACTGTATTTTACTTTCGTTACTGAGTTTTTCCGTCTGACATTTCTCTTTAGCAGCTTGGACTTTGGATTTGTGCCCGATTGATGGCAATAGGCTCTATTACATGAGGCTTTTATATAATTTAAGGAGGTAGCCCGCGAAATTCAAATTTTCTCATTTTTTTTTCATAAATTTAAATGTAAGCTACATCTTACTTCAACACGTTTTATGTTTGTTTTTACACGCTTTATATTAGCTTCACTTGTATGTTTGTTTGTACGTTTGTAACCGACTCCTTAGGGCGCGATTTTGACCCACTTTAAACGGTCAGATTTCATTTAAACTTTGTAAACTTATCGGGAACCGATGACAATTCAATAATTTAAAAAAAAAATAGAAAATAAATAATAGTTTAAAAAACACGTTTTTTCATGAAATAGTCATTCAATTGGATTTTATGAGCTAACAGAGAGCTGATGTTGATGGTTTTGATTATTATAGTTCTGTGTGACGGTCTCGAATCGTATTTTGTTCAGCGTAGCCTGACGCTGAACTGCAAATTGCAAAAAAAAAACTTACTACTTTCAACATCTTCAACGTCATCATTATCAGCCTACAGCAGTCCACTGCTGGACATAGCCCTCTCCAATTGCATGCCATTCAACTCGATTCTCGGCAACTCTCACCCAGTTGCTATCAGTCACGGAATACCTTAGCACTTCTAAGTAAGCTATAGAAAATGCACTTACATAATACATTTGGGACAAGTTTCCTTCAAAATCTCAAAGTTTCAGAGTAACTGAGTTCTGTCTAGAGATACGAGATAAAACTTCTCTAAAAAATAACCAGTACATCTGAAAACTTGAGACAAGTACTCAACAAAGATAAGTTTAAGAAACTTGGAGCCTCGTTATCTAGTGACACGAAAACTTGTGTTTTATTAAAGTTTTTTCTCAATCATATAACAGACTGTATAGGTAAGGTATGGAACGCACTTGTTCGGGTCGGCATTGACCGGCACAGCCGAGCGGTGAACATACACATACTTATTTATTAAAAATGGACAAAAAAAAAAGAAACTATAGTCACCTGAAAACCAATAACAAATCCTCACGTATAGGCGTATTATAATAATAGTTTATGGTACGTACTCTGACAGCTTCTTCCCATAGGGGAAGGTAGTAGCTAGAACGCTACCTGTTACTATCCTTACATACTCCTTTTGTTCGTTTCCTTACGTACATTCGGTCATACACGTACGCCGGCTGCGAGTAGGTACTACGCACCTGACTTTTTTGAAGAACATCTCCAATGAAGTCACTATATGTCCATAACATTTCCTCGCGTCCTCACCGTCCTCGCGGGCGGTGAAATCGGATATCATCGTTATATAGACCCACGTACGTAGCCTGTGGCTAAGCCGAACTTGTGATAAAAATTTACTTCAACATGCCAGGTAAATGCCGCACGGAGTTTACAGATCGGCATGAGGCCAATGAAAACCGCCGGTCATTCGGGTCGGTTTTTTTGCTCAACAAATACAGCCGTATCCGATGTGCCGACCCGAACAAGTTTGTAGCGCGCCTAATGTTTGAAATTGATAACATCCTTACATTTATGAAACAAATTAGTCTCGAATGTGAACTTTTTCTTTGTCACGTTAACGTTATTTTAAGCGAATGAGGACCGTTGACCTTGTGAAGGCCGCAAGAATCTGCTGGATACGGGAAGCACAGAACCGGTCGAAGTGGGCGGAGCTTGGGAGAGGCCTATGTCCAGCAGTGGACAGCAGTGGCAGTGGTGTGGTGCAGTGGTCTTTCGACTGAAATTATGATGATGATGAAACGAATGAGAGCAAGCGTGTCATACGAACATGGATATTAAAGTTTTGAAAACAATGTTCATATTCGAATGCAGCGCTTACTTAGCAAAGTGCGTTCTGTGAATCTTGCCCTATGTCATAAACAGCTTTTAAGAAATAGCCTTAAAAGCTCTTCTTTATCCCACTACCATCCAGGTACAGTTCATAACATACTCCATATCCATATTCCCGTCTGTCTGTTAAATTTTCACGTTGCTTCGGCTGGGCAGAAAGCTTATATTTTATATTATAATTACACGCTTTATATTAGCTTCACTTGTATGTATGTTTGTAACTGACTCCTTTAGATGCGATTTTGACCCACTTTAAACGGTCAGACTTTGTAAACTTATCGAGGACCGATGACAATTCAATAATTAAAAAAAAAAAATTGAGAAAAATGAAATAAAAAAATAAAAAAAAACAAAAACTAAAAAATAGAAAATAAATAATAGTTTAAAAAACTAAAAAACACGCTTTAAAAACCAAACTAAAGAAGGAGAAAATAATTTAATTCAATTAAAAAGCGTGGGGTGCTTTTTGAGGTATTTTTGTAATCAATTAGTCAAGCACCCCACGCTTTTTAATTGAATTAAATTATTTTCTCCTTTTTTAGTTTGGTTTTTAGAGCGTGTTTTTTAGTTTTTTTAAACTATTATATATTTTTATATATTAAATTACTATTTAAAAAAAAATATGTTCGAATTTCGACCACTGGGTGAAGTCTAGTTGTTAAAAATGTGAATGAAAGTTTGTATATAATATTTAGATGGTTGCATGTTCAGATGTTTGTTACTCAATCACGTGAAAATGGCTGAACGGATTTAGATGACTGTTGGCACACAATTAGTTTATAACCTAGATTAATGCATGGGATACTTTTTATACCGGTATGACGTTCCCATGGGATAATTTTCCAGTTCCATGCGGACGAAGCCGCTGGCAAAAGCAAGCATAAAATAAGGAACGAAAAACTACGTTCGGCCTTTGCAGTGCAGTAAAGTGGGTTTCCTTGTCCGTAATCTTTCAAGCTGAAAGTTGCTAAAACGTGCCATATTTCGGTAGGATTACATATGTGTAGACTTTAATATAATAAAGGGAACGTGCCTTTTTCAAGTAGCCAGGATTATGAGGCCTCGTTGTGGTGTTGCAGAGATTTTTTTGAAGTGAAACATTCTTTAGGCGTGGTGAGCACTTTTTGGGTGAACAAAAAGCGTGAAACTCGCGTCATCGTCACCGCGCTCTTTCCATGAGCTATATGTATACTGTGTACCTATATATGTACATACATATAGGAGTGTCAAAGCGTCAAAAATAAAAATCTAATAGGTAGACGATACAATTCACAAGTTACATAGTTTTTTTTATTATTTAATCAGATTATGAGCCACCGCAGGGGTCTATTTAAAATCGTGGCTGGGTGAACGAGCACACGGATGAGTCGCGCATTGATGTCTTTTGGAAAAGTCCCTTTCTTTCATTAGGTAATTCTAATTCTTTTATCCGTTTCTTTCCCTTTGTATTTTTATCGTAAAAATATGTGCTGTTACCTTTAATGGCTGAAGTCGATCGCTCGTTTAACTTTTTTTACCGAGAGCAATCAGGACCCAAGGACGCAATGTGAAATCCTGCATTGACGATTAAAAAAATACACACGTAATTGTTCAAGTTTTCACTTCTGTCGGCACTCACGGAGTGCCACTGTAAAAAAATAATAGTTTAAAAACTAAAAAACACGCTTTAAAAACCAAACTAAAAAAGGAGAAAATAATTTAATTCAATTAAAAAGCGTGGGGTGCTTTTTGAGGTATTTTTATAATCAATTAATGTCAAGCACCCCACGCTTTTTAATTGAATTAAATTATTTTCTCCTTTTTTAGTTTGGTTTTTAAAGCGTGTTTTAACAGTTTTTTAAACTATTATTTGTTTTCTATTTTTTAGTTCTGCTAACTACAAAAACGTGTTTTTTTTTCTCAATTTTTTTTTTCATTATTGAATTGTCATCGGTCCTCGACAAGTTTACAAAGTTTCAATGAAATCTGACGGTTTAAAGTGGGTCAAAATCGCGCTCAAAGGAGTCGGTTACATACAAACATACAAACAAACATACAAGTGAAGCTAATATAAAGCGTGTAAAAAGCCTCGTGTAGGATTCACGAAATTATTACTTACATATATGAAACTAGGGCGAATATCAGGGGTTACTGCTATTCTTGGAATATAGTTAATAAAATTGGGAGGAATAACGCTCTCCCTTAATCTGGTCATCAAAGTCAAATCATTATTTCAAACTAGCTGCTGCCCGCGGCTCCGCCCGCGTCGATGTTGAAAATTGGCTGAAACAAGCTTCTCTGGCCCAAGGAATTAAATTTTTCATACAAACTTCCACCCCCAACTTCACCCGTTTACGGGGGAAGTTTCCTAAAATCTTTTCTTAGCTGAACATGACGTCTCCTACTCTTAATCTACCTCTTGTGGCAAATTTAATCTTCATAGGTCCTGTTGTTTTTGAAATTTCGTGTTTAATCAGTGAGTGAGTAAAATAATGAGTGTCCTTTCGCTTTTATATATTTAAATAGGCACCTGCCAGGGTTGCGGGTTGTTCGGAAGAGATACCGCGGCCCCTGGCACACAGGCAACTTAGGGAACACGGGTGGGTTTTAGTCAGTAAAAGTCTGACACGCCCTCCTGCGCCACCCAGAGCGGGAGAAGTTATTTGATGATTTCCAACCCAAAAAAAAAAAACATAGGCACATTGAACGTTAAAATTTACAAAAAATATAGTATTGGTTCTAGTTACACGCACGTTAGTTATACGATGCTCAGTGGCCATCTTCAAGGGTATTATTTCAACACACAATTTCTTCACCACATCCTGCCTATATTCAGAACCTACATTATATCATACCTAGTCTCTCCCGACTACATTCTGAAACGCGAGAGTCTTATATCGTTCATCGTTCGTATCACATGTCGGAGCGCTAAGCCGGACTAAGAGCTTTATATTGGGCCCCACAAAGATAGACAGCGCACTTATATGTATGCGTGTGTGTGTTTGTGTGTGTGTGTGTGTGCAAATATGTTAGGTATCGGGTTAAAGTGGGATTGATAATCAAATTGTATGAAGATTATATTATTGTTAGGGTTTCAAAATAAAAATCTAAATATTTTATCACTAACTACATACTCGTACATATTATAACTACCTACATATTATAAAACAAAGTCCCCCGCCGCGTCTGTCTGTTCGCGATAAACTCAAAAACGACTGAACGGATTTTCATGCGGTTTTCACCAATAGACAGAATAGGGTTAGATGTATAATTTGTTAAGGTTTTGTGTAAATTAGTTAACGCGGGCGAAGCCACCGCTGGCATAAGCTAGCTTCATATAAAGTTACATGGGCACTTATGAGACGTCAGAAGCTAGGTCCACGGTTCCAAAAGGTCGACGCCGCGTTGTGTTCCACGCGCTCCTCAAAGAGGTCAGCATCAACTGATGGGCCCGCAAGGGCCGATGCCCACCAGGGGTGCGGGTTGTTCGAAAGAGATACCGCGGCCCTTGGCACACAGGCAACTGAGGGAACACGGGTGGGTTTTAGTCTTTAAAAGTCTGACACGCCTTCCTGCTCCACCCAGAGCGGGAGAAGTTATTTGATGATTCCCCACGCAAAAAAAAACACGGTTCCAAATGGTCGTTTCATATAGAGACGAACCAGCAAGAAACTCCACGGTTACTCTTTTAAAAATAAGTGCCAAGTGATGAACTAGAAAATGGTCTACAAATATGTTTGTACAAAGGTTTGCCAAAACTTTAAAAAATAATTGGCTTTGACAATGTTTACAAATTACAGTGTTAATAGGCATGGTAAGACAGTGTAGGCCTGTCAACAAGTACCAGGTACCTACTTAATGAAATAGAAAATGGTCTACAAATCTCTTCGTACATACAAAGGGTGGGGAGGGTGGTGCGCTTGCAAATTTATGTTTTGGCTTCCAACAACACGCTTCGCTTGCTTGCTTGCTTAGCTTGGTTTTGTAGACGCAAACCTACCTTGCTTCCTCCCTCAGAGGCGGTAAGGTGGCGTGGTCTTGAGGGAGAGCGCAACGGTCGTGTAGATCCTCAAGGCAAGTCTGGTGATGTTCCTTCTCGAGGTTGCCACCCCGTTTTTGGTCTAATTCCATATGAAATAGACGTAACAAAAATCACCGGGCGATTTACCTCAGGGGTGGCGAGGTCATGCCCCTGGGTGTCCACCGTCGAACAAGAGCAGATGATGGACAGCAATGACCTCCCGCGTGTTTGTGCCGTGCGCGGGGACCCGTACGGAGGGATGAAGGAATCCTGGTAGTTGAGTGGAGCAGGTTGCACACAACACACTACTTTGGCCCGGATTTCCCCCTACACGGGAGGTCGTGGGGTAGCTACCCACGATCAACCGGCTGAGGCATCCCATAAGCGGGTTGTCAAGCGAGGGTCGGCTTAGTGGGGGAGGGCAGCCGGCGCGGCGTGGGGTCTCGGGATGAGTTGCGGCATAGTCTCGTGTCGTATACAGTCCTGTGATCTTCCGTTGCGTGCGGGCTCGTCAATTTCTTACTAGGCTGATCCTATACCGAAGGAGTAGCTCTGGCGTTCGCTTGTTGAACAAGCGACGCCCCCGACTGAGGGCTCCGTGGCGGGTGGAGAGCTCCAACGGTGAATCTTTAACATCCAAACCCATGGATAAAGAGACTAGCTTCAAAACAACAATCCCACAAGCTGCGTCCCGCTCGTCGGATGCGCTTGTAAAAACCAACGCACCAAAGGCCGCGTCTTCAGATGCGCCTCCTATAACCATGACAAGGGTTGCGTCTCAAGATGCGCCTAAGCGGCAACCGCCTAAGGCTGCGTCCACAGATGCACCCAATACACTCCAACGCTCGGCTGCGTCCAAGGATGCGACGAGGAAGGCAACCGCAAGGGATGCGCCACAACAGGCTGCGTCCCAAGCAATCCCAACCTCATCTGCGTCCATGGATGCGCCCCATAACACAATCCTGCCCGAAAGGCCAAGGACAGTTTTCGCTCGTGGCGACTCGAGGAGTACCGCAAATGTGGATGCACCCAAAACACGGGTTGCGTCAGCGGCTGCGGTCTCGGAGAGGGACCCGACGAGTCTAGCCAAAGCCCCACTGGCAGGAGGGTCGAACTGGCAAACAGTGCCAAACAAAAAGACGTCCCACAAGGCGGTGTTTGCAACGGCCGAGACGCCAAAAGGCGAGGCTGCCACCTGCATTCAGCGCAAGCGGAGCGCGAGGCCAAGAGGACGTAAAAAACAGAAAAAGACCAACACGGAAACACCGGCCCGGGCGCAGAAGCGTACGCGTCCCGAAGATTCTGTCACACCAACGGGGATTAGCAAGAAGAGCAAGCCTGCCCGCTCCCGTATGGTCGACGGAACTTTGGTGAGCTACGCCGAAGCGGCCGCGTCGTTCAAAAATAACGAGCTGTGTGTCGCCGTCATGACCGAGCCTTTCTCGGACATGACGCAGGAGCAAGCGGAGGGGATCCGTCAGACGATCGAGAACCAGCTCCGGGCTCTACTGATGGCAGCTCCTGAACAAACAGAAACAAACACCGCGATCCACTTTAGAGGCCGGGCCCACTTCGCTGAAGGCGTCCTCAAAACTTGGTGTGAGGACGAATTCACACTGGCTTGGCTCAAGGGGGTTGTCAACAACATATCGTCCCCGCTCCCGGGGACCAAGCTCACCGTTCGGCCCCAAGCTGATATCCCTAAGAAGGCACTGTGCATGCTCTATGTCCCGGAGACCACCGAGGACACAACAGGACTGCTCAGGATGCTGGCGAGGCAGAACCCAAACCTGAAAATGAACACCTGGACTCTGACACACGAAAGGGTTAGGCAGGAGCCCCCGGGTACCTGTCTCTTCCTTCGTGTGCCGGAGTCCATGGTCAAAACCATAAAAGACCAGCAGCGGCGAGTGTACTACCTCATGGGTAGTCTATACATCCGGTTCCTGGAGGAGGGTGGAACCAGTGAGGCTGCCGTGGCGTCGACATCAGCAGCAACCTCGAGTGCGCCAAGGGGAGAGCTGGTTCCGCCGCTGCCTGGACGTTCCCCGTCGCATCCTGCGATGGGGACCGTTGGGGAGGCGGTGGGGCTGGCAACTTCCATGGCAGCATTAGAGGTTGCCTCAACAGCAGGGTCAACGAGGGATCCGCCCTCGTCCGGCCTTACCTCGGACGAGGACTGCTTTCCGACAGGGGAGAGAAGTGAGGGCGAGGACAGCAGCCTCTGCTCCTCTCCTCTGCGGGACTAATATCCTACAGACCAACCTCCAGCACAGCCAATCTGCGTCGGCCACCTTGCGCAGAGTGCTGGAGAATAAACAACAACAACAAGGGAACACCATCGCCCTCATCCAAGAGCCGTGGATCAGGGGTGGCAAAATATGTGGTCTTGGTAACATCGGAGGTAAGTTGCTGCTAGACACCTCCGTAAGTAATCCGCGCACCTGCATTTTTGTCCCAAAACATGTACCTAACCTTTTAATTAACGAATTCTGTTCAAGGGACCTGACAGCAATCAGGCTTTTCAGAACTGAACAGGAACTCCCGGACATCGTACTAGCCTCGGCATACCTGCCAGGCGACGAGGAGGTGCCTCTGCCAGAGCTCGCCTTACTGGTTGAGTACTGTGAAAAGGAGAAACTGGAACTAATCATCGCGACAGACTCCAATGCGCATCACACGCTCTGGGGTAATGTCAAAACCAACAACCGAGGTGAGGTAATGCTTGATTTTATTCTTAGCAATAACCTTGTTTTACTTAACAAGGGCTCTGAACCTACGTTTATAAACGCGAGATCGCAAACAATAATTGACTTAACTATAGCAACCATAGGTATCTCCAACTGCATACAGGACTGGCATGTGTCCAACGAGATATCATGCTCGGACCACAGATGGATCCGCTATACCATTAACTTCAACCTAACCAAACCACAGCCAAGACGGGTTCCTCGCAACACAGACCAAGCCAAGTTTATAAAACTAGTCGAGGCTGAACTAGGCAGATTACCCGCCCTTCCGGCTGAAATACCAGTAACCAATTTAGACGAACATGTAAACAACATCACATCTATCCTTCTATCCAGCTATGAACAGTCGTGTCCCCTCACAGTACCAAGGCAGGGTGCCCGCCATTCCTGGTGGAGTCCTGAACTGGAAAGACATCGACGCAAGCTGAGAAGACTGTTCAACAGAGCTAGGAACACACGGTCGCCGGTAGACTGGGACCGCTATACAACAGCTCGTAAAACTTATAAAAAACTGATACGCCTCAGAGGAAAGAATAGTTGGAGGCGCTTCTGTAGTAACATTGAAAGCAACAACCAGGCAATGAGGGTCAAAACCTGTCTTGCTCAAGAGACAGACCACTCAATAGGATGCCTGAAAAAACCAGACAACACGTACACCACAAACGACGCTGAGACAAGCGAACTACTCCTAACCACCCACTTCCCAGGATGCGAGATTGCCACCCAGCAAAGCTGGGAACCACATAGTGAGACGGAAACGAGCAGATCAGATTGGGAAGTGGCGTTAGAGGTAATCGATAAAGACAAAATAACATGGGCAATCAACACCTTCTTACCTTTCAAGGCAGCAGGACTGGACGGTATATTCCCAGCTCTGCTCAGGTGGAGCCAAGACTTACTGGCTGAATACCTCGTCAAGGTGTTTCGAGCCTGCCTGGCCCACCGCTACATCCCCTTGAAATGGCGAGAGGTAAAAATAATCTTTATACCGAAACCAGGTAGGGGCGACTACACCCAGCCCAAATCTTTCAGACCCATAAGCCTCTCCTCATTCTTTTTAAAGACACTGGAGAGGCTGGGAGATAGGAAGATCAGATCCCAAATTTCGGTACAAAGACCTTTACATCCCAATCAACATGCCTACTGTGCAGGCAAATCAACTGAATCAGCACTCCATAGCGTAGTTTCACGCATAGGAAATGGTCTCAAAGCCAAAAACCCAACCCTAGGCGCCTTCATTGATATAGAGGGCGCTTTCGACAAAACTAAATTCGCCAGCATCGAACAGGCACTTGCCACGCACGGTGTTGCGCGAACACTCATAGAATGGATTAATAACATGTTAAAATACCGTGCTATTCAATTTACCGTGAACACCACCACACGAGGTATCGTGAGTAGAGGCTGCCCACAGGGTGGGGTGCTGTCACCACTACTGTGGAATTTAGTCGCAAATGAGCTTATCGCAGAGCTCAACGCTAGTAGTCTGTACTCGGTGGGATACGCGGATGACATAGCAATTCTAATATCGGGAAAATTTGAGGGCACCTTGTGCGATCTCATGAGAAGGGCCTTCAAAATAATCGAGAGTTGGTGCACGAAACACGAACTATCGGTTAACCCCGCGAAAACAGAACTAATAATTTTCACTAACAAGAGAACCTTGGGACCCCACAGGCTTCCAAAACTCTTCAACACAGAATTAACACTTAAAGACGAAGTCAAGTACTTGGGGGTGATCCTTGACAGCAAACTGCTCTGGAACAAGCATCTTGACTACAAACTGAATAAAAGCACAATTGCACTTTACCAATGTAAAAGAATGTTAGGGAAAACATGGGGGCTCTCTCCGAAGATTACTCTGTGGCTATATAAAGCGGTGATCAGGCCAATGTTGGCTTATGGCGCTCTGGTTTGGTGGACAAGGACCGAGCTCTCGACCACCATTACCAGACTACAGCGCTTCCAACGAATGGCCTGTTCAGCTACCACTGGCTGCATGAGAACCACCCCAACAGCAGCCATGGAGATAGCCCTTCAATTAACTCCCCTTGACCTGTACATACAGCAGGAGGCGGCACTAGCTGCCATCAGGCTAATGCATCTGGGCATATGGGGCAAGAATTTAACCAGTCCACACGCTAAAATCCTGGACCGGGCGATTGAGTACCAGCCGCTCATCGCTGCCCCGTGTGATAGAACACCAAACCAACCTATGCTCAACAAAAACTATGTTATACAAACAGTAGAGGAAGAAAGGGATCAGTCAGGAGCCAATGAAGTGCGCATCTACACAGACGGCTCAAAAACACAAAACGGTTCAGGTGCTGGCGCACACTCCCTTGACCTCAACTTTAACTTTCACATACCGCTAGGCAAACACAGTTCAATCTTTCAATGTGAATGTGTTGCCTTAACACAAGCCGCAACGGCAGTAAAGGGCTTAGGCATCCAGAATTACGGAATTAAATTCGTATCTGACAGCCTATCTGTGCTTAAAGCCCTAGCAAACAAACAAACCAACAACAAACTAATTTTTGAGTGCCATCTAGCTCTGGAGAGTATATCGACGTCCAATCGTATTACCCTCCAGTGGATCAAAGGGCACAGTGGATCCTTGGGTAATGATGCCGCAGATGAACTTGCGAAGAGAGGTTCAGATACGAACGTGCTAGGCCCGTACCCACTTCTCCCCCTGCCTTTCTCACAATTTCGTGCGTGGATTCGCCAAAGATCAACCGAACTTCATAATAACCGATGGTCACGGGCTACAGACTGTAGACAGTCAAAATTGGCTTTGCCGACTCTAAACCCGCGATTAACCAAAAAGCTTCTCAGCCTGAGTAGAAATAACCTTAGAATAATCATAGGAACAATTACGGGCCATAACCCCCTTAACAAACATCTTCATAATATAGGCGCCACAGACAGCCCGCTTTGCAGAGGCTGCCTTGACGCCGAGGAATCAGCCGCCCACGTCATCCTGGAATGCGAGGCCGTGGCTTCTCAACGTGAAGAAATCCTCGGAACAGTGAGGTCGCTCCGCGAAGCCTGTGAAGCTCCCAGGAAGCTTCTGTGCTTTTGGGCGGAGCTAGGCTGGCTTTGTTAGCCAGAATCCCCACGCACAACGGACCGAATGGGAGTCTACGTGCGGAAAAGGGAGTCCCATCATCATCATCATCATCATCATCATACAAAGGGTGCTAACGAAACCCTATTAATAAGTCTTTGCTGTATGTACCCCGTCTGTCTGTTGCGCGCTGAGGGCTGTATGTATCACATCCTTACTTATATAATTATAATCCTCAAGTTTCCCACACACACAAGCTAACACTCAAACACACACACACATCCCATTCAAAATATTTGCCGACAATCTTGATGTAAACTCTAAACCACAGTGCGCTTACATACGGTTCTAGTGCAAAAACTAATATATTATAATGGATGCATCTGAAAATATGCGAGAACAGCGGACGAATATTAAAATCATGTGTTAAATGTAAAAGAAAACGTTGAGCTTTCAAGAGAAGCGAATCTGCGATGAGAATACAGTTTTTACACGCTTTATTAATATAAAGCGTGTAAAAACTGAAGAAAAGAGAAGCTAATGCTTCACTTGTATGTTTGTTTGTTTGTATGTAACCGACTCGTTAGAGCGCGATTTTGACCCACTTTAAACGGTCAGATTTCATTGAAACTTTGTAAAGTTATCGAGGACCGATGACAATTCAATAATTAATTTTTTTTTGAGAAAAATGAAAATAAAACACGTTTTTGTCGTTAGCAGAACTAAAAAATAGAAAATAAATAATAGTTTAAAAAACTAAAAAACACGCTTTAAAAACCAAACTAAAAAAGGAGAAAATAATTTAATTCAATTAAAAAGAGTGGGGTGCTTGACATTAATTGATTATAAAAATATCACAAAAAGCACCCCACACTTTTTAATTGAATTAAATTATTTTCTCCTTTTTTAGTTTGCTTTTTAAAGCGTGTTTTTTAGTTTTTTAAACTATTATTTATTTTTGTTGTTTAAGGATTTTAGTTTTGAGCGATCTACAGCAAAATATCACCACGTTTTGTAATTATTTTGATGACTGATTTTATTTGTTTGTGGATTGACTGGACAGACAGCTGTGCTGCTGGGGAGTTTGTTGCATGACTGTTTCTTCTCAGCTAGGAAGTGATGAAGGGCGGGTGATTGTCGGACTGTCTTCTTGACGTTCAAAAAGTGTTGACTCTCAGCCTAGTTTGAGAAAACAAAACACTTTTGATTTGATTACTTACCTACTTTTTACCCGACTGCCCAGCCCTAATGAAGGGTCATTACCCTTTAATACCAACATTGTTTTTAATTTAGGAATTTGTTTCATACTATTTTCATTTAGATTTTAGTTGTAGCTGTAAGACTGTCTGACTTGAATGCATGAGAATGCTCCCAGTAGTCTTAATGTATTAATTAGTTGCTCAGGTTAGTTTTCTGCTCGCCCCTTTGTAACAAAGAGCGTGTAGATAGAACTACAACAGTCTACAACTACAGTTAATATTATTGTTTCAAAACTTCATAAAACAACCTCGCGTTTGTTACTGTATAGACAGGGAGCTTCCGACTAATAAAATATTGTCATCCATTGGGACATCTTCTCGGACAATTTCTTTTAATCTATTGAATAAAATCGCCTGTATGCGTCGTCAATTAATGGTTGGGCGCGGCCTTAAATAATATACAGTATTAATAGGTGCCTAAAAATCGATTACAATATCATTTTTGGAACGAAGTTCATTAACGCAGCTTGCGGTAGGAGTAAAATTGTAAAAAAAGGCACATGGCGTGTGAGCTATACGTAACAAAAAGCTTGGGAATTTTTAGTATACAAAATAGACCGAAATAGAGAGACAGAGATAGTTTTCATGGTTTTCGAGGGTGCTGAAGCCGATAGTGAGGTTAAAATAAAGTTTGAGTATTTTAAAGATAGAGTAAACGACGTTACATTCGGAATTGAAGATAATGCGTAGGAATTTCGTTTCTGACGGAGATCCCCGGACCCCTTACGTTTATAATCCTACTTGTTTTCATCATACTTTAATTTTTTAGACGAGCTCCTGGACTGTAAAATGTTAAAAGTTTTAAATGAAACGCCTAGACCGAATTAATTACAAGTAGCGTTACAGCTCGACTGCTTATTTCACGCTATTTGTTATTTTAAGTGTTACATAGGTAGGAACATAGAACCACACGGGTCGATCGATCAAGTTAAGCTACCCTTGCCACGGTTGATCCGTGGATGGGTGACCATCTTTACATACCAAGACTCCTCCGTGCCTCGGAAAGTATGTTAAGCCGTTGGTCCCGGCTGTCATTTGTGGATATTTCACAGTCGTTACGGGTCGTCATAAGCCCGAAAGTCTGACAACCAGTCTTACCAAACGGTATCGTATTACCCAGTTAAAAGTTTGTGGAGGTCAGATATGCAGTCACTCCATGTAAAATATTGGTACTCAGCTGCATCCGGTTAGACTGGAAGCCGACCCCACTGTAGTTGGGAAAAGGATGATCAGATGATGGTGATGATGATGGTTGGTCAGATGATGATGATGATGTGTATACACCGTGACATTTTTATCGTCTTACGAAGGCAGCCCACTTCATGTATCCAATGACGTCTAATCATTAAATAAAAAAATATTAATGAAACTATGATTATAAAAAATAAATATAATACACTAAGACGCATGACGTAGTTTGAAACACCCTGTTATGGAGATGGAATGAATGATGGAATGTAATGGAGATCTAATCTTATAAATATCTTCAACCATTGGATACTAAAACATTATTAACAGGGTGTTTCATAATTCTAAAGCCCGTGCGGCTAATATTACTTAGCCACAAGCCCCCTTACTTAAATACACATTTCTAATCTAAAAGTAGAAAATACATTCAAGTATCCCATGATTCTCCCAAAAATCCCGGAGATTTCAACTGAATAGGGTTTTATTTCTACCCTATGTTTTAACATTCAAAACGAGAATGTAACATTAATCTGAATTGAGGAAATGAATCCTATCTGCTAATAACTTTGATTTAACTTAAATACGTGCAGTGGCATATTTATTACTGCTTTTACTTTATTGTGAATGGTTATTACAGACATATTTTGTAAATTTAATGTACTGTTAGCCTCAGAGAGATGTTAGCAACAATTGACGGGGGCTGCTAGGGCCGATGCCTGCCTGGATCGCGGATTCGTTCGAAAAAGTTACCTTGGCCTTGGCACAGGCAACTGAAGGAACACGGGTGGGTTTTAGTCAGTAAAAGTCTGACACGCCCTCCCGCTCCACCCAGAGCGGGGAAAGATACTTGATGATTTCCCACCCAAAAAAAAAAGCAATCATTAGATGCGTCTCTTTCGCACCGAAACACGTTTAAGTTACGGCGCCGCCATAGCGTAATGAAACCGTCCCCATAGACTACAGAGAATAAGCATTCCGGCTCGAATTATTGTTATATGTACAACTTAGCCCCAGCACCAACTGGTGGGGTCCGCAAGAGCCGATACCTACCAGGGGTGCGGGTTGTTCGAAAGAGATACCGCGGCCCCTGGCACACAGGCAAATGAGGGAACACGGTTGGGTTTCAGTCAGTAAAAGTCTGACACGCCCTCCCGCTCCGCCCAGAGCGGGAGAAGTTATTTGATGATTTCCCATCCAAAAAAAAGCCTACATCATCCCACTGCTGAGCAACTCTCCCCATAACTTCCAGTTCTTTCGATCCAGGCCTAAAGTGGACCATGTGTTTTCTCCAGCTCGTACCGCCATCTTCCACGGGGTCTGTCACGATGACTTGTGACTGTGTCAGGACTCCACTTAGTGGTTTTTTGGCCCCCGCTCATTGGGTATACTGCAGACGTGGCCAGTCCAGAACTTCAGCTTAGCGGCTTTTTGAGCAACGTCAGTTATCTGTTTTTTGGAGCAATTTGACGCGTAGTATACTGCGCTCCATTGCACGTTGGCAAACCTTGAGTTTGGACTTTTGAATATTTGTCAAAGACCGAGTCTGGGATTCGTAGGTCAAAATGGGAAGAATGCACGTGTCCATATTTTTTCTCTGGAGTGACAAACGACAGTTTCCTTTCATAAGCTCTTTCATGGACCAGTAGGTCTTCCGTAGATTAAAAATGACTTTGTTTAGGAAAAAATCGAATAAATCTTCCTAGGTTTGTCTCAACTATGTTGTGTGCGGGTGCTAGCCTAACCAGATGCAGCTGAATACCAGTATTTCACATGGAGGGACTGCCTATCTGACCTTCACAACCCGAAACCCCTTGGCTTGACTGGTTTTCCAGACTTTCGGGCTTCTGAGTTCTTGTAACGACTGAAAGATTTAAAAATCAGCCAGAGCCAACTGCTTAACGTGCCTTCCAAGGCATGGGTCTTGAGATGCTATGGAAGGCTTCTTCTGGCATATCAAAGCTCAGGAACGCAACATTATTTTAACCTATAGTTTTAAAGATACATATTACGCACGGTGTTATATAAGAATATGACTTAAGTATCTACTGCTTTAATAGAGATTAATTGGCAATTTACCATGGGAAACAAAGTAACAAACGATCCACGGTATATAAGTACCGTATTATTAAGGGAACAATGTAATTGTGCGACTCTATTGGGATTCTAGCAATTATGTTAGTCGAGAACAGTCGCAAGGGAATTTTAGTGTGAAATTTACTTTGATGCTGTTTATTATGAAAAATAAATTAGTTTTTGCTGCTTTATAAGGAAAATATCATGCCTAGCAGATCAGATATGGGATGGATTTTCCTTGAAATTTTAAATACTGTTTATATTTTATTTTTAATTTTTAAGTTTCCATTCATTGCGTATCTAAGACTTGCCACATTTATACTATCTAGAAATTCTACTCAAAACTTTGTAATCAAAATTGATGGAAAATGAAGGTATGCCTTACAAAGAAAACCATTTTCATGACAGGTAATGATAAATGATTTTATTTCTGTAAGTAGGTTCAAAATAAAATAAAAAAACTATATGAGGTGCCGCGTTATCTATCTGACTACTCTAAGAATATATGCCGAAACTAACTCAGAGGTCACAGTCTCTTTTAAAGTCCAGACATAATCTTGGTCAGATCGTCTGAAGGGAAGACCGAGCTAGCTATGGAACGAGCTATGCTTGGAGTCTTTCTCTCTAGAGAAAGTTGTCGACATAGCTTACAGAAAGCAAACTGAAGTAGCAAAGGGACGGCCATATTAGCCGTAGAACCGATGACCCTTGGAGTAGACGTGTTCTTGAGTATAGACCACGAAACGGCAAACGTAAGATAGAACGCGGTCAGGCTAGGTAGAGGGACGTATTTATAAGACATATTATGAAATTACACTCAAAAGCTGCGTCTCAAAAGATCCCTAACTTTGATGTCACGCAGACAGGGTCTCTATCTTGTTGCCAGCATCTTGATTAGACGGGTATATCTGCGGGCTACGTAAAAACTTTGCATTATACGACTTCCTTATAATAATAAAAGTCGTAAAGAATTATCTCCCTTTTGAGGTTGCTCGTTAACCCGTAGAATGCTGTGTTGTAATTTGACACCTCATGAATGATGAATCTTTGAGGCTTGTAACAGGGGCTCGTGGCTAAGTGATACCAGCCGCACGGGTCGATCGAAGGTTAAGCTACGTGAAGCCGTCGGCCCCAGCTGTCATTTGTAGATCTTTGACAGTAGTTTCGGGAAGTCCAACTTACAGACCCAGCTACTAGGTAACCCCAGTAACTGGGTTTTTGAGGTCGGATAGGCAGTCGCTCCATGTAAAATACTGGTATTCAGTCAGACAAGAAGCCGACCGCCACCTTTCTTGGACGACTCTTATCACAAGCCCTACTAATAATTGGGGCCGTATCACAGGACCAATTTTGTTCAAGCATTATTCGAAACGCCAAATTCGCGAAAATTTGTAGTAGTTACTAAATAAAAATACATTAACTCACGCCTAGTACGATCCTTAATAAGTACCTATCAACTCCTTTTGCTCCGTACACATTCAAACATGGGGTTTACTCTCTAAGTTCGTGAACGAAGATATGGACCCGTTCGAAAGTAGTTTGAAACTTCAGAGGGAACCCTACACCCATACAGGAAAAGCTTTTATTCAGTGCGCAAACTGTAACCATGAATTCAGCATATCATTCTAGACCCTCCAGCGCAGAAATTTTTCGTCGGTTTTACAAAAAAATTATCAGCTGTTCCATACATTTTGACCGCGTAGGTATTGCATTTTTCTATGAAACAGTTGATTTTTTTTCTATGAAACAGCAGATTTTTCATTTTCCTCGCTGTAGTGTGGTGAAAAATTGTGTGTTTCGCTCGGCAGCAAAGGTATTCTGCATCTCGTACTTTTGAAAGCCTCGCTACTCTCAGGATTTTATATTTGAACCACTCGCTTCGCCCATGGTTCAATCTTAGATTTTTTCGCTTGCTCAGCTTTCAATACAAGCACTCGCGCCAAAAAGCAACTTTACAGCCTTACATAACAAATAACTATTGCTTCCTTTTCTTTTTATTCGTAATTTGATAATAAACCTTTTGAAACTTTCCGACACATTTGAGGAGGCTCAAAACTTCAAAGTCATATTGACCTCAATAAAGTCCAAAAAGCTTCAACTCCTCAAGTCTATATGCATGGGAAGTCTTAAACGATGATAGACGTACATTTAGGTCAATCGTGAGCCTCGAGTGAGGGGGTAAAACTAGGCTAAGACTAAGCTAGGCTGACAGGCAAAGATGGAACCGTTAAAGCATATGTTTGGAGGAATGGAAAGTGTTGTTGGAACAAAAAAAAAAATTTTTTTTGCTTTCTTCTAGTTTCACCACTTTCTTAACTTGAAAGTGTAATTTTTATTAAAAATGGGTAAAACAGGCAATATTTTTGTTTTAAAAATTATTGCTTTATTCAGATGTTAGCTAGAAAAAAAGTTATGAGTCCTCAAACTTACAGAAAGATGTAAAAAATACTTAAATCTAAATTTCAACTTGCATTAAAAAAAATATACCCATTTTTAATAAAAATTACACTTTAAAGATTAGAAAGTGGTGAAACTAGAAGAAAGCAAAATAAAATTTAAAAAAAAATCCAGGGGCCCAGAGCCAAATAAATTAGGGCTGAGTAAGTAGCAGATGACCTCACCTATCCTCCATTTTCGTATGTTCAACGTTCTGCCAAACACCCTGTATATTATAAAGAAAGAACTAGGATAATAGTAGGTACGGATTGATACGATCTACCTTTATTTACTCAATGTTATGTATAAAAACAGAACCTTAAAAGACATCCAATAACACACATCTCCAACGGAGCTAAAACTACCGTCCATTATGACATCCATAAAGATACTTCAAAACACAAAATACCCGCATAATATCCGTTTAAATAATATTTTATCATACCACAAAAGACAGTTATTACATCTCTTTTGTCTTACAAAGCTACGTTTGCTCGATGCGGGGACCAAAATTCCCCTGCACGTTGCACAGTGGGCTGCTTGCCAAAAACGTAAGACGAAATTCGCGACGCCCCGATGTGCGTCGGATTTTTTTTCACGAAACTTGAATTTTGGATGGAATATGAATGACATGAGACTGAGGGTGACCTAGTTTTGTTATTGTTTTCCGCAGACGTGTACAGTGTCCTACTAGGAAGCGTCATACTAAGCCTGGAGATTTCGTTTTTGTTTTTTTTTTCTGGGCCTAGAAAGAATTTAAATTTAAACATAAATTTGTTTTTTTTTACACGCTTTATAGGTTCACTTGTATGTTTGTTTGTATGTTTGTATGTAACCGACTCCTTTGAGCGCGATTTTGACCCACTTTAAACGGTCAGATTTCATTGAAACTTTGTAAACTTGTCGAGGACCGACGACAATTCAATAATTTAAAAAAAGATTGAGAAAAAAAAACACGTTTTTGTAGTTAGCAGAACTAAAAAATAGAAAATAAATAATAGTTTAAAAAACTAAAAAACACGCTTTAAAAACCAAACTAAAAAAGGAGAAAATAATTTAATTCAATTAAAAAGCGTGGGGTGCTTGATATTAATTGATTATAAAAATACCTCAAGAAGCACCCCACGCTTTTTAATTGAATTAAATTATTTTCTCCTTTTTAGTTTGGTTTTTAAAGCGTGTTTTTTAAACTATTATTTATTAATATTTTAAATTGTCATTCATAGATCTTTGACAGTCGTAACGGGTCCTCAGAACCCCGAAATTCTGACAACCAGTCTTACCAATGGGTATCGTATTACCCAGTAGTTTTAGTCTGTGCTAAATAAATGTATTTTCTTTCTTTCAGTAACTGGGTTGTGGAGGTCAGATAGGCAGTCGCTTCACGTAAAATACTCAGCTACATCCGGTCAGACTCGAAGCCGCTCCAACATAATAGCCAGGAAAATACTATGCAGATTGAGACAGATTGATTTTTAACCGACTTCAAAAAGAAGGAGGTTATCAATTCGACATGTTTATGTATTTTTTTTTATGAATTTTCGGGCATAACTCCGTCATATACAAGGTGTAACATAATTAACGCAAGACCTCATACACCCCAATTAGAGTATTGAGTTAAAATCATAATACGTTGACAAAAACATTTTTTTTTTTAAGCTAACTGATATTATTAAGAAAATCGTGTCGATCCAAGCATTAATTTATGCATTTAAAATTGAGTCTTATTTCTTCTATAATAAGATTGAATTTTCTTTGGCTCAATCAGTGGTAGGTATGGCAAAATATATAATCTTTAAAAAATATACTTATATTAAAAGTTGCTGAAATCGATTCAGTAGTCAATTAGGAACAAACTACTTTCAGGCCTTGCGTCCATTTTGTTACACCTTGTATACGGATTGCAAAATTCTGTTTTGTTCGACAGTGGTTTATTCCGAAATGGTCCCATTCAAATTTACCTAATATAGATCTGATGTTGCGTTTCGGAGACAGACAACGGAACTCTTAAAAAAATTACAGCAAATCATCCGCGATTGCTGTTACCGCATAAATATGCATTGTTTTGACCCTAAGGATGATGAAATTTAGAATTGGTGTGGGGTAAGTACTATAGCTAAAAAGTGAAAAATAAAAACAAATTTTTGGAAGTCGAAAGAAGTTTGTAAATCCGTCTATTTATGACGGAGTTATGCCCGAACATACATTAAAAAAAATATAAACATGTCGAATACATAACCTCCTTCTTTTTGAAGTCGGTTAAAAATAAAAACAGATTCTAATTTTCCAAAAAATGCTAGCGCTAAATACATACCTTCTCTGAATTAATCCCATCCAATCACCTATATTGCCTAACCACATTGTTACCAAGATAGTCGGTCTAGTAGGTATATATTCAACTTCAAGCAATTTAGTAGAAGCCACTAGTAAGGCATTAACATGCTGAGACAGGACTTAAGGGAAGGCTTGTCCGGTCTGGTCCTCAGGGACATGTGTTAAAACCTTTATATACAGGACGTTTAGTGTTTGGGAGAATATCAGTATAGTTATAATTGTGGTGCGTGTATGACCAGTGGCCCTAATCTGAGTTTCTATTAACTATCTCGATCGAACGCAACGGGCGCGTTCGGCGTTCCGATTGACCCTGGATTGGTGAAGGACCAATCGGAGCGCGCTCGATGCGTTAGATCGATTCGACCTTGATTGGTTTTAAAAGTTCTGAACCTAAAGACATTAAAACGTTTACTTTACGCCGACAAGAAAATTTTCAGTAGGTACTTTTTTGGGCAGCGGAGCCAAATTGATTAAAGCTTTCTTATACTTAATTGAGACTTAAACTTAACTCAATAAGACTGACATTGAAGGGTTTTGTGGCTGCCTAAGTTCATTAAAAGAAATTCTATACTTAATGGAAACAAAACCAGATTACATAATGTAGATATTTTCTTCAACTAGAATTTATCCTTCACCTAAATACATTAAATTCGTCCTCGAATTTAACCATGAGATACAAGTAAACAACATCTCCATCGTAACTACAATTGAACACAGAACAAAATCACGCCTGTATTTTCCCGAAGTATAAAGCTGAGGTATACCTATAGTAATACCACATTTCGCCAGATATATTTAAGTCCCATATAATAGGGGGTGAGACTGTTGCCATCATCATCATCATCATCATATCATTTCAGCCGAAAGTCGTCCACTGCTGGACATAAGCCTCCCCCAAAAGGGGGGTTTTGCCATAATCGCCACGCTTGGCAGGCGGGTTGGCGATCGCAGTATGGTGTTAAAATGCATAGAGAACGCCATGCCATCAACCGGGCAAAATTCTAGACTCAATAATACTTTGCCAGACCTGGAAAACTTATGCTCAGCGGTGGTTCTTGCGATCACTATCTCAACGAGGCAGTCTACGTAGCAGTTTTATTCAGCTAAAATTATTCTTCGCATAGAACGAACAAAAAATTCGAAGACCTGACATCTCGAGAGTGCATGGGTAGCCGTCACCTCCTGCGAAACAGTAATGCTCGCGAAGAGGGAGTCGCCGCACTTGAGGGAGAGGCAGTATATGCGCCCTTACGGCCCTAGCCGCCGCAGGAGACGCCCTGGGCGTCGAGAATCCCAGGCCGATTCAAGGCCACCGCAGGCGCGGGCTTGCGGACGGCAAGTAATGGGTAGCGCTGTCCGGTAAGGACCAATCCCGGGTCGACGGCGCGTTGTGTTCCACGCGCGCCTCAAAGAGATGTCAGCACCAACTGGTGGGGTCCGCAAGGGCCGATGCCTGCTAGGTGTGCGGGTTGTTCAAAAGAGATACCGTGGCCCCTGGCACACAGGCAACTGAAACACGGGTGGGTTTTAGTCAGTAAAAGTCTGACACGCCCTCCCGCTCCACCCAGAGCGGGAGAAGTTATTTGATGATTTCCATCGACAGTGACATCTACCAATCTGCACTGGGCCCGCGTGGTACATGACAGCCGACTCCCTCTCCAAGAGAGAGGCCTGTGTTCCAGGAATAGGAACGTTATAGGCTGACCAGGGATATACTTTACCTAAATACATTAAATTCGTCCTCAAATTCAACCAAAAGATATGAGTAAACAACAATTTCAAATGCACCGAAACTAACACCCTGTATAAATAAAACCACTTCATTACCTGTGGCAAGCGAACTTGTTGAAAATCTACATTATTTAGATTGCTAGCCAACATGTTACTTTGTCTATCCGAAAGTTTACTCTATTTATCTGTTTGTCTGTTTATTCGTAACTAAGGAGATACGTTTAGTTTGTATCTCGGTTACGTAAATATGTAAGAGATGTAGATTTTGGTTTTATTTTTGCAGATGAAAGAGATTGTTTATAGTTGCCTGTAGATATATCACTTATCTATCTTCTACTTGTGACTTCGTTTACGTGAAATTTCTAGCATTATTTCCAACTCCTTGCTCTTGTCTTCTTTTTGCTCGGCTTGTAAGAGTCATAGCGTGATGTTAAATAGCCTATAAAATGTATCAAGAATTGGGCTATCAAATGTAACGAGATTTTTTTTATATCGGACTGTTCGTTTCAGAGATTAGCGCGTTCAAAGTTCAAACATATAAGTTCTTCAGCATTATTATGTGTATAGAACTTTATATAGACCTCTGCAGAAGACTATGGATTCATGTGTTTTTGTTTCCAAACTAGCATAAACATTACATACTTGCCGTTAAGACCTTAAGGAATTATGAAGGATGAAATTTTTATCCCAAGCTCAGGTGCTACTTAATTATGCATGTTTATAAAAGTAACTTGTAACACCGGAAAATAATAGGCTTAAGTGAGTAGCAGAATCTTGATTGTTTCGAAAAAAAAATCGTAGGGCTAGTTTTTATATTTTTTTATATTCTTCATCCAAGCAACCAACAGTGATATACGTTGTAGTATGTTACAGGGTATGAGTATTACAGTATTGTATGGCTAATAATAGAAAAACAATTTAACATCCTTTTGCACCAATATTTACGTCAAACACTTCACCGACAGACTGTTTACTTGGTAAAAAAATACGCAGAAATCGACATTTTACCTTTCAGCTCAACATGTTACCTTTTACCTAACAATCAAGAATAAACGAAACTATGTAAATTTACCTAACATTTGGAGAAATTTCTTAGCAAAATAGGTACAGTTGGCGACAAAAGTCGGTCAACACTTCAGTTTTTTTAATTCTCAGCATTATTATTTTCCTGTCCTGGTTTTTTTTTTCGATATGAAATCATTAAATGACTTCTCCCGCTCTGGGCAGAGGGCGGGTCAGACTTTTACTGACTAAAACCCATCCGTGTTCCTTCAGTTGCCTATGCCAGAGCCACGGTAACTCTTTCGAACAAATCCGCGACTCGGGCAGGCATCGGTCATAGCGGACCCCTTCAATTTGGCTGACATCTCTTTGAGGCGCGCGTGGATCACAACGCGCCTTCGATCCGGGCCTGGCCTTACCGGACGGCGAGCTACTTATTGCTCCCCGTCCGCAAGCCCACGCCTACGGTGGCCTTTCAAGAATGTCAAGTACATCATCATCACGCCTAGCCTTTTCTCAACTATCTTTAGGGTCGGCTTCCAGTTTAACTGGATGCAGCTGAATATCCCTACTTTACGTGAAGCGACTGCCTATCTGACCTCCACAACTCAGTTACTGGTTAACACTATACCACTTGGTGAGACTGTTTGTCAGACTTTCGGTATTCTGACGACTCGTAACGTCTGTCAAAGATCCACGAATGACAGCCGGGGCCAACAGCTTAACGTGCTTTCCGAGGCATAGAGGGATCTCACTATGTAAAGAGGGTCAGCCATCCACAGACCGATCGTGACAAACGTAGCTTACCTGATCGATTTCCTCGTGCGGATGTTACTAATTAGCCACGGGCCTCTCAAAAGAATATCAAGTAAATCGATAGAATAAATTATTCACAAATTAAAATAATGTGTAAAAGCAGAGGTAATTGAATTTTGTCTCAGCCCGTACCTAAAGTTACAACGACACGCCATCAGGTGCGTTCAGCGCCATTATTGGACATAAAAAGGGGTGGGTAGTCTGGGTAGTCAACGAAATAAATTTCCAACTACCCTACTCGAAATTAGGACAATATATTACGTTCGTTCTGTCTACTGAACTCTAACTTCACTGTAAAGACTAAAGAAAGGGGTTTCTTCGAAAATTATTATGCGAATTGTACCTTTTATTATTCGAGAAAGTTATAGAAGTCAGTTATGTAGGTGTGTAGACTTGTTTCGCATACTAGAGCTAGGAGAGCAGAAAAATATTGCTTAGGTTTTGGTAAATTATGATTAGAAATGAGTCGCTGACCCTCTAAAAACTCTCTCTAATGATGAACCCTTTTTTATGATGCCCCCGTTTTTTAATAAAAAAGCCTCTTTTTAACAGACTTAAAAAAAAAGGAGGAGGTTCTCAATTCGATTGTTTTTTTTTTTAAATGTTTGTTGGCTCAGAACTTTCGAATGGGTGAACAGATTTTGATAATTATTTTTTTATTTGAAAGCTGGTGCTTCCCGTGTGGTCCCATTTAATAAAATTTCATATAGATCTGATGATGCGTTTCGGAGACAGACGATTGAACTCTTGAAAAAATTACAGCAAATCAACCGCGATTGCTGCGATCGCATATATGCATTGTTTTGACCAAGGATGATGAAATTTCGAATTGGTGGTAGGTACTATAGCCAAAAATTTAAAAATAAAAACTTTTTCCAAAAAAAAAAAACAACCGACTTCCGGAAAAACATGTAATTTCGGAAGTCGGTGACTTTGGATATGTATTTGAGTTTTTCGTCACCGCATTCCGAAATTAAAGTTATTTTTCACTTTTTAGTGTTTTTTTTTAAGTTTCCCAGCCAATGGCCCCTCCTTTTTTCTCAGTTGGTCGCAGTTACTTGGCTATTTGGTATTTTTAAGACTCCAACTCCCATCTGCCTTCAAAGCAAGAGTGAACAGGCTTCTTTTGGTCAGGCTCGTTTCATCCTTTACCTCATCCATCGCTTCCCATAGGCGTGATCGAGGTCAAGAGCAGGCTCATTCAGCATTTTTTATTTATTTATTAGAGTTTTACAAAAGAGGCAGATTTTAAATTAGAGTGTTACACACGCTAATTTTTAATTACTTACAAATTATAACATTTTGCATTTGAATTATGTAGGATAAAAACCTAGAAAATTTCACAAATTTCCAACTCAATTCACCTGATATTCTAGGCAACAGTTTACTGGCTCTTACAGAATTGCTAAATCGATTCGATTTTTTACAGAAATTGAGAGTTTTAGATCACTTACCATAATAATGAATAATGCATGTAAAGTAAATAACGAGATTTGAAAAGCTTTGCATTTTTATATCACTTGATATTGTAGGTTTAATCGAATTATTTTTCGCTACTTTTTCAAATAATTATGATTAAATTATACTAGCTTTTGCCCGCGACTTCGTACGCGCACAAACTTTACTCTGTCTTTTCCCGTATCCGTAAGAATATTGGTTAATTCTCTCTTAGTATTCCGCAACACGTCCCAATGAACCTACATGCATTTCAGTTTTGCGTAAAAATTTTTTTTCAAAACAAAATACAAATAACATGACGTGCGCTGTCAGTTGCATTGCGTTGCGTTTTGTTAAAAATAAACGGCTAGATTTTTGTTTTGATTGATATTTTTTTATTAATAAATATCATATTTTAATACTTATTATCCTATTCCTGACGAAGACAAATCTAAAAAATCAAATATCATTAAAATTGTCCCAGCCGTTCTTGAGTTATAAATGGTGTAACTAACACGACTTTGTTTTATACAGAATTATTTTGTAGTCACCGTCCAAATTTTTCAGGGTGATAGTACCTGTGAAATTGAACAACTTTCTCCAAGGAACATGGGTCGAAATATGAAAAAAAAAATCGGACCTCCCATACAAAATCGACCAGCTAACTATTGATTTTGCATGGGAGGTCGATTTTTTTTTTCATATTTCGACCCATGTTCCTTGGAGAAAGTTGTTCAATTTCACGTGTACTATCACCCTGAAAAATTTGGACGGTGACTAAAAAATCAGCCTGTATAGACTACCTATATTAAGATTAAAACGCTACTGCCGAGCAAGAATGAGGTCCTGAGTTGGATTCCTGAGTCGAGCAACTAGTTATTGGATTTTTTCCATCTGCAATTCCTCAGTAGCAGTCTAAATTAGTGGTCGGTTAATGGCAAGAGGCTTGGCCCCTGTTATATATACAGGGTGTCCCGAAACTCAACGTCAAGCGGGTACGGGGCAATAAGCTAGGTTGTACCAGTTCGAGCAAAAATAAAAAAATATAGTACATTTTTTTTTAAAGACAAGGCGTCAAAGTTTCTTGATAAAACGTTTTTAACCATGACTTAATTAAACTTTATTTTTTTGTACTAGACTCACAATATTAATTATAGGTTTTGTGACTGCAATCAATAGCATAGTTATTTAGGATTACATTTAAAAAAAAAACACTGAACAATTTAGAAATTTGTGATCACAATACCTAAATATCTGATCTAGGGTGTTGATTTTCAACATTTTCAAAAGAATACCTATTATCACTTAACGAAGTAACATGGATCTTATTTTTTATTTTTGCTAGCACTGGTACAACCTAGCTTATTGCCCCGCACCCGCTTGACGTTGAGTTTCGGGACACCCTGTATATATATGGGAATTAAAAATAACTGGCGAACTGTGGGTGAAGAGTAGGTAAGTATAACTCTGCCTATCCCTTTAAGGTATACAAGTGTGTGATGTTATAGTTTGTAATGCTTCTAATTCGTAGCGTATCGTTGGCAAAAAGTTCCAACATATTTTCCCGAAGTTTCCAAAATTCAAATGCTCTCCGCTCATTGACGCAATCATAATATCATCAAATGCACATGTAATCTTTATACGATTTTTCTGCGACTAATTTCTTCCTCTTGCTCGTTAAAAGACTTGTAAGTCTGCGTGTTTATGGTCGGGTTTAATGCGAAAGATTGCTTGTCTGAACTCTATACCTTTACTGCTTTAACTTTTGACATATTGTGGAGAGCAGAATAGGTAAGGCATATAACAATATTAATTCGGCTTCCAATCTAACCGGATGCAGCTGTACACCAGTATTTTACATGGAGCGACTACCTATCTGACCTCCACAACCCAGTTACTGGATAACGCGATAGCCCTTGGTAAGACTGGTTGTCTGGGTTTCCGCCACCTGACGACCCGTAACGACTATCAGAGATCCACGAATGACAGCCAGGACCAACGGCTTAGCTTGTTTTCCGAAGCACGGAGGATTCTCGGTATGTCAAGACGGTCGCCCATCAACAGACCAACCCCGGCAAGCGTAGCTTAACCTGATCAATCGACCCGAGCCGCTGTTACTACTTAGCCACGAGCCCCTCGAGGTTTTTTTTTTGTATGGGAAATCATCAAATAACTTCTCCCGCTCTGGGTGGAGCAGGAGGGCGTGTCAGACTTTTACTGACTAAAACCCACCCGTGTTCCTTCAGTTGCCTGTGTGCCAGGGGTGACGGTACCTCTTTCGAACAACCCGCATCCCTCGCAGGCATCGCCCTTGCGGACCGCACCGGTTGATGCTGACATCTCTCTGAGGCGCGCGTGGAACACAACGCGCCGTCGACCCAAGCTTGGTCCTTACCGGACAGCGAGCTACGCATTACTCGCCGTCCGCAAGCCCGCGCCTACGTTGGCCGAGAATCAACCTGGGATTCCCGACGCCCAGGGCCGTCTCCTGCAGCGACTAGGGCCGTGACGGCGCATATACTGCCTCTCCCTCACGTGCGCCGCCTCCCTCTTTTGGTTGCGGTAGGAGTAAACTTGTAGAAAAGAGTAATGTAGACTTTGCCAAATTATTCTCGTTATTAAAAACGATCAAATCTAGTCGCAATCTCAACTCGGCGACAATCAAATGTCAAAATTTTATGGAAACTCGAGATATTTTGGACAGATTGAGACTGAGATCAGACTGTGAATGTTTCATAAAATTACGACAATTGCCCCTCTGGTCTCGGTAACCTTGATAAGAAAAAATAACGTCCTTCTCCATTTGTCATGTCCAAATCAACGTCGCCCGTATTGTCAACATTCTGACGAATGTCCAACATAGAACATTGGCAATAATTCAAAGAATTTTACGGATCGTTTGCACGATTTCATGCTATAATAAATTCATCAGGATATATTCTGTTTATTTCATTAACAATTTATACCCGTATCACTCAATATCTGATGATGTTTCGTACTGTCTTCTATTTCTGGCGGAATTCAATGGAAATTTATGTTTGAACAGTTATTTTTGTTGTTTGTTTTCGTGTTTTAAATGTGAGTATGAATAATAATGTGGAATATTGGCTTCGGACGTTTTAAATACTTTTTTAAAAGTATTATAATATAAAAATGAATGATTAGGCAGAGGTGTAGGTACCTAACTATAGATTACTAGGTATACCTAGGAATACAGGCGTGATGAATTTTGGGTGTAGGTACTAACACCCACATTTTTCCAGTTATGTCTAAGTTTAAGGGCCTAAGTCCCGTTTGGTAGCGTAACACGGTCACTTTATGAACCGTACTGCTCAGTAACGGCTTGTCTTGAAGATTTGAAAAATATATGATTTTGCTATAGATTCATATAGATCATTTTGCCGAAGGTACTTTTTTTGTATGGTTAATACTTTTGCTGTAAAAAAATATTTTCCAACACGCAATATTTCTATACTCCTACTAAACGGCTTCGTTATTTGGAAAAAAAAATACACTGAAAAATAGATAGAGGTACCACAGAATCGCTAGAGCACAATTGTAAATTAATCAACATTTGCCAAGGAATATCCCCATTTTGAGATAAAGGCTCAGAGGTGCCCTGCGCGGGCGCGGGCGGCAGTCGTGCTTTAGCATTCAGACGGGAGATGAGGATACTATGGGCCTTAATGTAATAGGGGGCGAGCCTTTTGCCATCAACCGGGTACAAACCTAGACTCCGGGTTGGTACTGAGAATGTTTTTCTCTGAAGTGTTATTGTGTTTAATTTATAATAGCTAAGAAAATAAATAGGTAGATAATAATTACTCGTAGTAGGTACTAAGCTAATTTTGGATATTTTTTTTCAGGGCGAAGTAAAACCATTTTCTTGAATGCATACCATGCACCTACCAGGCCCGAATTACCTTATTTCATAGATTATAATAATTTAAAAAAAAAACTTAATAAATCTTAAATTGTTTTCATGAACCGATCTACCTATCACATTAATGGGTAAGTACATTAAATTATCAAATAATTTAAAATCTCATGACGCCAAGTAACGCAAGCTCACGCGTTTTTTTTAAGACCCTACAACGCACAGTGGGCAACATGCCAGCAATTCCAGACATAATAAATAACACTGCGAATAGAATTAACGTTCGTATTTTGTATAAGTCTTTCTCTTACAGCTGTCCGTGTCCAGCACCCTAATTGCGTAACACGCGATTAATCATAATCGGTTTCATTTTGACAGTACAACAATATTCATTGCGTTGTTTACGTTGTTGAGCAGAAACACTTTTCAAACATATGAAGCAATGGTTTAGCCATTTGTTTCAAAACGAAACAAATTATAATGAATCGTGAGTTACGCAATTAGGGTGCTGGACTCGGTCCGATTGGCAGCACGGTGGCGAAGTATTTACCTGTAACAAAGAAAAAAACAGTTTGTTAATATTATCGCTGATAAAAATTGATAAAATAAGTACAAACTGTAGGTGAAAAAGTTGAACAGTTTTAACTTTAATAATCAGCCAATAAAGTTCCCACTGCTGGGACACAGCCTCCTCTCTGTGAGAGGGAATGAGCTTTAATCCACCATGCGAGCCCAGGGCGGGTTGATGAATGTCACACGTCTTCGATTTTTTTGGTTCTAGGACATGCCAGTTTCCTCACGATGTTTTCCTTCACCGTATTGACAACTGTAATCTGCAATTGTTTATATTATATTATTATTTATATTTATTGTTACGGGGTATATTTGTTTTGGCTTCCTTGGTGTGACATGGTGGGTAGTTTTATTGTTATTTTTCTTTTCTTTACTGTTTGTATTTATGTTCGTTTGTTTATTTTATCTTTAGTTTATCTTTTGTTTTAGAATAAGTTTTCAATTTTAATTTTATGGGTGCTAATGCCTGAAATAAACGATTAATTAATTAATTAATTAATATCTCTTTGATTACAAATAAAAAAATTAACATAACCTAAAAAAAATATTTTATATGGAGCAGTTTTACTGAAAAAAAATAAGCTACTGTTCCTAACCATTTATTTACCCTAATGGCAGCACTTCCCAGTTCCCTAATGTGACCCTTAATGACAGCCAAATAAAAAAATTTACGTGAACTTTGGCCGAACAATGGCACTATTCAGAAGACGAACACTCACTAATGACCTCTAGTTAAAATATATAGACGCCATTATGTGGTTTATTTACCGTTTGCTGAACAATACCAACTTGATAACGACCTGGCTTTAATTAAATATATTATATTAAAGAACTAGCTTTTCCCCGCGGCTCCGCCCGCATGGATGTCGGTTATCGCGTTAAAAGTATCCTATGTCTTTCTACATATCCCAGGCTATATCTCTGCCAAATTTCATGACGATCGGTTTAGCAGTTTAGACGTCAAAGCATGACAGAGAGACAGAGTTTTATCTTCGAACGAACTTCCATACAAACTTTCATCCCCTTTAAGCCTTTTTTCGCGATAAAAGGTACCCAATGTCTTTTCCCAAGGTTGAGTCTATCTCCGTACCAAATTTTATCAGAATCGGTTCAGTGGTTTAGGCGTGAAAGCGTAACAGACAGAGTTATTTTCGCATTTATAATATTAAGTAGGATTAGCATTGCCATTCAACGACGGCGATGCTGCCAGTCTTCTGGGCACGATTCACGACGACAGCGATACGGTCTATTACTTCGATGCCTTTGTCGTTTTGTTTTTCTATTTATTTATGTAGTTAGTATGTAGTTAGTTCTTTAATTTAGTCATCATCTCCCTAGCCTTTTCCTAACTAAACTACGAGGGGTGTTCAATAAAAAGTAATAATGGCATATAAACTCCTTGAACAACAAAAAAGTAAATACTGGCTGGTAAGCCCAGACATTTGGTAAAATAAATACATGATGAAATTTCAAACGAGGCAAAAGGAGTATTTAAGGATCGTAGCAGGTGGCTTTCTGTGCTTTCTGCCTACCCCCATGGGAAAAAGGCGTGAGTTTATATATTATGTACCTATGCAAAATTTCAAACTGCTCAAATACGAGTGTACGACTAAACGCCGACAGACACTACGCAGACAGACTGAACACCGGCAAGACTTTACTTCGACAGGACTCTGACCATTGTAGTGTCATAAAATATAATAGTACCTATAATACCAGAAAGCCTAGACAATAGTAGCAATCTCTTTCAAAAAACGTCAAGCATAGCTTTTTGTAGGTTATGTCATTCTTTTTTTTTTTTTTTTTTTTCTCGGTAATGGCTTCGCACGGTTTGTGCATTTAGCCAGTGTCAAGTAATTTTTCTTTACGATCAAGTAAATGGCCCGATACCGGGCACGAAGTTACAAAACAGTCATAGTCGTCTTTAGTCAGTCAAGTCCAGTCAAGTCAAAGTTATTGTAAAGCGGTAGTAACTTTACAACAACCTAATATGAGTTTTTGGGGGGAACACGAAAAGTCCACGTTAGTCACTTATTTTCACCTTCACTACACTTGTACACTCACATGTAACTAAATTGAATAATTCACTACCAAAATTATACAATTTAATTCGCTATTTCACTAAATTTCATGAAAATGAAAATTCGTGCGACATGTTCCAACCGTATCCCGCCAAAAACTCGTTATGTCATTCATTTTTGACATTTCCAACATCGTAATCGCTGATAGAATGTCTTGTCTATGTCTTCAGGGCGCTATATGGCACATGGAGTTACTGACAGAGTCTGTGACACATGATTGACTGAGACGACACTCTTCAAAGCCGATCTTTTTAACCGAACAATTCGAACAGATTAAAAAGAAAATCAAACACCAGTACTGTAAGCCAGTTACTGTTACACACGAACGACAAAATATAAAAAGCAAGAAATTTAACAGAGGAGACTTAAGCAGATGCGTTTAGGTAGTCCGGGAAATTCAAATTGCCTACGTTGTTTTCAATTTGCAGGCCAGTGTCAAACTGTATGTTGTAAATATGTACGAGTATTTACAGGATGGCAATCACAATCAGCAATACAACTGCTTAAGTCAGTGTCATTATATAACGAAATAGGGTAATATGAACTTAAGGAGTTGTAATTATTGTTTTAATGATTATATACTTCTATGAATTCATATTTGTTAGGGTTCTGAATCATATTAATCGACATTCTACCTCAAAAATCAAAAAAGTAAGATAATTTTAATTTCGCGGCGTTTTTCTATAAATGCTTAAAGTTATATGAACATTGGTTTAACTTGATAAGCGTGTGTAACAGCCTTAACGTAGGATTTTATTTGATTCCAAATTCGAAGCAGTCATATTTGATTCAGATTTCGAAGAATTGGTCCTTCCTTATTCAAATTCGGAGAATCACGTTTGTACATGGGCTATGTAATTTGAGAATTGAGGTATTTCTTTATAGGGAAGCCGGGGCTATAAAATTATTATATAAGGTTTGTTTTTTTTTTAGTTGTGTATTTTGTTATTTTCAAAACTTAAAGAATTTATTTAAATTAAACTATTTACAGGCAATTTTGAACTATCAAGGAGTTGGTTAGTCAGAAATATGAAGCTAGTTGCTCATTTCAAAGCGTAGTAGGTCCTATGGAGAAGAACGGGTAACAAACCCCATGAACACTCTCTTGATAATTTTTTTTATCGTTAATAATTATCATGGAAAGGAAAATAGTAGTATTCAATAATATTATCTAATGCATAGACACAATGTG
Organism: Antitype chi; assembly: GCA_947359405.1. Taxonomy (NCBI): domain Eukaryota; kingdom Metazoa; phylum Arthropoda; class Insecta; order Lepidoptera; family Noctuidae; genus Antitype; species Antitype chi. The sequence continues at coordinate 3,301,307 of OX375826.1, forward strand.
AAATGTTTTATAAACAACTAGATTCCGCCCGCGGATTCGCCCGCGTGGAGGTCGGAAATTATCCCGCGGGAACGTACTACCGAGATAAAAAGTATCGTATGTGTTAATCTAGGTTATAATCTATCTGTGTGCCAAATTTCACCCAAATCCGTTCAGCCGTTTTTGCATGAAAGAGTAACAAACATCCATCCATCCATCCATCCATACTTACAAACTTTCGCGTTAATAATATTAGTAAGGATAAACAATTAATTAAAATGAAAACTGTAAAGATTATTATGATTATTATGTCCGTAAATTTTACAGAGATCGTCATCTCTAATTCTATCTAAGATATTATCTCTAATTCTATCTAAGATCTCTGTGAGTAACGAAATCTTTATTTGCTGTGAAACAGGTAGGTACCTACCTCATGTCTGAAAACAATAGACAATCCAGGCTTTCTTTTAGGAACTAAACTGGGAAAATCAGAAAATATAAGTCACGCTATACGATCATAAATCATTTGGGTAGCTCAAGTTTTTTCTTCTTCGCCTTTTAGATAGGGTTGTTCGTAACCCTTTTAAGTAATTTTCTCGATAAAAGTTATGTTTTATTATGTTTTATGGTGACGGGGTCTTAAAGTCATTTTGGTTTGAGTTATTATGACTAGGTTTTTATTGGACGACAAATCGTTTGAATGGGATTTTCCATCGGCAGGAAAATATGAATTTCCATGAAAACATTTTGTACCCTTTAACGTCATCTAGGAGTATTTTCAAAAATCCTTCCATTTTTCTTACTTTCTTTATCTAAGGACCTCTTGTGCAAAACATCATGCTTCTAGACCCAGAATTTGAGGTTGTGCGTTTTTGTCAGTGAATTTAAGATTTTTATTCAGTAAATGCCATAAAATACATTTTTGGGAAGATATTAAAGTGAAAATGGTCAACACCCATCCATTTAGAAAAAAACAGAATTGGTTTCACAAACAAATGCGAAGTAGATGAGCATGCAGTCTGTCGAACAATCACTATTTATGTATTATTTGTACATAAACAATCCGGAATAAATCCTCTAAATGATTGTGAAAATCGCACCAAAATCTGTAGCATAGCTTTTTTTTGGGTGGGGAATAACTTCTCCCGCTCTGGGTGGAGCAGGAGGGCGTGTCAGACTTTTACTGACTAAAACCTACCCGTGTTCCTTCAGTTGCCTGTGTGCCAGAGGCCACAGAATCTCTTTCGAACAACCCGCACCCCTGGCAGGTCCGTAGCATAGCTTAGAAGTACACGCGGTCACATAGACAGAAATAAAGCGACTTCAAATTATGTTGCCTTTGTAAGATTAAACAGACGTCTGACGAAGGACATCGCCGTCGAGGTAGTCCACGGCGAAGGTGGTGTGACGATCTGATAAGGTTTGCAAGGCCAACATGGCCAGAAAGCGCACAAGATAGGGAAATTCGGAAAGAACAAGGGGAAGCCTTTACCGAGCAGTGGGACCTAACATAGTCTAGCAAAAAAATACATTTAAAATTGATTGTTTGATTTTTAATAGGGCATGGCAAGATGGGCAGACGTGATCAAGAAGGCAGCATTCTCTGACCAGTCTACACTGCAGAAGACCGTATAACTTGGAGACACGTTGTATGTGGTCGCAATCCTCAGTATTCAGGATACGACATCGAAGAAGAAGAAGGCTAGACATTCATCTCGTTTAAAAAGGCAACTGTAATATTTTTCACATAGTTCAAGTGCCACCCCTAGGTCTATAAATCTTAGGTCACATACGTGTGTGTTAGCTCTTAGTTCTTACTGTTATAGCAGGCTATTTTCTAGGACATACAGACTTACCTACTCCTTCTATTTAAGGGTCTAGAGAACTTATTCCGTCATAAATATCGTCCAATCTATTGCCCTGATAGATTTTTATAGTAAGTTTGAAAAAATATCTTTAAGTTATACGAGTACTCATGGACAAAAGTAGATTAACAAAGTCAAATCATGTATTTCAAGTTAGCACAACAAAGGTACTTTTGAATCATTTACAACAAAAAACAATTGAATGTAGTTTCGTTTGGAGAAGAATGGGCAAGAAACTCCACCGTTACTATTTTAACATGTTTTACAATATTATGACACTAATTATATATCATTTTACAGTTAAATTAGCAACCAGTTTTATTTCGTCTAGAAACTAGCCCCTTTAAGTATCTACCTATAAACGTTGCTTAAAGTTAAGTAATGATTAGAGACTGTTTAACCATAAATTTTTGACGTTTAAACATTTCTTAATTTTAATCAAAGTTTATAAATGTTACCGTATGATTGTGTACACCGTTAGTTTATAATCTATCTCTCGAGATTATAAACTGTCGATAAATTGTGAACTGCCCCATACTGCTTACCGACCGCATAGGTTAGGTTAGGTTAGAATTGCGATCAACCGCGCGTGAGCCGAGAGAGCCGAGCGAGCGAAGCGAACGGTGCTACGGTAGCGGCCGGTGAACTTCCAAGTTTGTGGCAGTTACTTGACTATTTAGTAATAGTGCAAGGTACTATACTATATATATACGTCTTGATACCAGTTCACAATTTGACGGTCACTTCGATGGATTATAACTTATAAGGCTACCGAAAAATAATGCATTAAATTGTAAGCAGTATGTTACGGTGTACAATCTTTCGATAGTTCACAATCTCGCGAGATAAATTATAATCAAACGGTATTTACAACTTTAAGGTGACATAAATAAATCCCTGAATTTTTCTATGGAGCAGGACCAGCTTGTTTCTCAAGCATTCTTATCTAGGATATAGTCCTCTAATTAACGTCCTTCAGATTTTTAAATCTCATTTTATCATCATAATTTTCTTGATCCTGCCCCATATTTCTTGATATTAAAATCTTAATTATTGCGAAAAATATATAATAACTAGGTTCTGCCCGCGACTTAATACCTCGTCGAATTACTTCGTTTTCACTTAGCGGTTTTTCTGACTTTTTTTTAAGTGAAAACTTCTTTAGGCGCGTTGGGCATTTTTTGAGATGGGAATAAACAATTGAACTCGCGACACGGTTACCGACACCACAGACTGACAACACGAACGTACGCACGAACAACGTTGAACGTTGTTTAATCTGAGGATTCAAAAAATATTTCCTGACTATTCAAAAAATACACACGTGATTGTTCAATTTTTCCCGGAGTGTCACTGTTTTTTTTTTGTTTTTGCTCGGCTTCTATAGGGGTTATAACGCGATGTTTAAGCTTATAGCCTCTCTCAAGAATTAAGCTATCAAATGCAACATTTTTTTTTAAATCCGACTAGTAGTTCTAAAAAACAAAACAAAAACGCTCTTCAGCTTTATTATTTGTATAGACTATTAGAACAGAACTAACAGTGAAAGAACGAAAATAATAAATATTAAATGATTACCTAGCTTATTAATACAGGGACATCGACACGCAAACAGTAATGACATGAATTCACCACATGGTTCTCGACCCCTGGCGTAAAAGTTACTTAAAAGATAAACAATAAACTTCCGTGACAGTACATAATGCATTATTTACTCTATAAACACTATTGCAATTCAATTTGATCGCAAATTCCCCGATATTGCGCTACTACACCAGCTTGAATATCACGCTGTTCATTCAGGATAACCGCCAATTTCCCTTGAAACCGCTCTTCAGACCAAATTAATAAACATTTTGCTATTATAGCGAATGGGGTTTGCTTAGGACATTATGAACCATCGAGTAGATTTCAGTACGTACATGTTGAGGGAGGCAGTCTAAATAGAATTATCTACATAACTCACGCCTTCCCATGGCAGAAACTACAAAACCACCTGTACGATTCTTACTTACTTTTGCCTCATTTATGCTCATACATCTGGTCAAACACGCACGTTACCGGTTGCAAGGATATGACCTTTCTGAACAGCACCAATAAGGTCGCTATATGTCCTCATATGCCCTAGGAGGACATATTCCACGACATATATCGATTTCCACGCGGGCGAAGCCGGGGGCGGCAGCTAGTGCAAAAATAAAACACAAACTGCTAGCTTCTATCTTGTCTATGGTGTAGGAGAGCCTGGTTAAAGCAATTGCCCATGCCCTTGCTACATGAATGAATTTGTTAGCTAGCAGACATTGATTATTTCAAAAATGAGGAGGTTATATTTTAGTATGTTGTATTGTAGGTATGATTACCAGTTTGCTATTCTCACACGGCAAGGCAAACGCTTTTACTTATAAATAAGAAGGACTGAGGATTGATCTTCAGACTTACTCATTATGTAGTGATAGATGCGATTCTTTTGTTCGCCATCTAAACTGAAATAAAAGTATTGCTATCTCTTACTGACAGACAGCGAAAGAAAAAGGCAAGTCATGCTGTAGAACTGTCCGTGGCCCCTGGCACACAGGGAACTGAGGGAACACGGGTGGGTTTTAGTCAGTAAAAGTCTGACACGCCCTCCTGCTCCACCCAGAGTGGAAGAAGCTATTTGATGATTTGGCACACTCAAAAAAAATAAAACGCTTTAGAACTGTCAAACTAAATTACATCTCGATTGCTCTTATTAATTTCCCATTCTTTCTTGTTTTATTACAAGGAAAAGATAGCAATAGCCTAAATTAAGTTTAGTTGGTGCACAACAGAATCATCACACATCATTGTAAGTTAGACGCAAAAACCCCACTGATTTTCACACGTTATTTACCTTACCTACTAATAATTCCTACATTTTATAAATACATTTCCTTTTAAAAGCTTTTCTATCAGGAAGCAATTAGTAGGTCCATTAGAAACTTCCTGATATTATAATTTTCCCATACTTTAATAGAAAAACCGCTAGAGCTTATAAATAACCGTTTAAAGCCTGGATGGGAACTTTCCTTGCCATGGTTAAATTCATTAGTGCTTACAAAGCCATCAATTAATTGATATTTATGATGTTATATTTACTTCCTGGCTACGATAGACAATCGTGGGATACCTACTTATGTTGGGAACATTCACATAGAAAACTTGACTAATACTTAAGTACATAGTAAGTAACAGGTAAGAATTACAAGTGTATATACTAGGCCACTCAAAAAATATTGCAAAAAAAAGCTTTTAAAGACTGGCTAGTTATAATCATATTTTGAAAATATGATTATTTTTAAGTACAAATAGTTACGTTCCAATTTTCAGACAAATACTTGAACTAGCTGTCTGTTCGGATGTTAGGTAACGGCTACCCGGTTTTGTCTGTGAGTGTGGTATAAGTAATTAAGGGATCCTACTATTATCCTTACTTAAGGCCTAGGTAACTTTAAATATTGTCGTTATGAGCGATAATAGTTCTTATTGCAATCCGATACGGGTTAAAATCTGTTGTAATAAATTCGAATAATAAATGAGCAAGCATTGTCGTAAAAATGCAAATAAAATCGTATAAAATTCGATATTAACTATTTAATAATAAGTAATCCATCACTGGATGTACTTTGGCATTTGGAATTTTATGGTATATTTTTAATTATAATTATAATTGTTATTGAAGGGATAAATTTGATGATTTTTGTGATGCATTAAAGTATGTTTAATTATGTTTTGAATTCTATCACTGTATACAAAAAAGACTTGAATATATCGACGCGAAACTTTGTATGTATGGATGTTTGTTACTCTTTCACTCAAAAACTACTAAATGGATTTGGATGAAATTTGGCACACAGATACTTTATAAACTGGGTTAACATATAGGATACTTTTAATCCCGGTAATACGTTCCCGTGGGATAATTTCCGACCCGCGACGCGGGCGAAGCCGCTGGCAAAAGTTCGTCTTCAATAAGTCGGAAGAATAGGTGGCGTGCTTCCTATACTAGTTGACATAAACGACTCCAAGCTTTTTTACGATATAATGTTTTGCAACACAATTTCTATGAAAACTTAATCGAAATTTAGGTCGTAGAGTCGCGTCGCGCTTGTCTGCAGGAGCTCTTATTCACTGCTTGCATGTAACTGCCGTGAGTGGGCGCCTTTATAGCCGATATGTCATCGGTATGTACCACATGTTCTAGACAGCTGTTGGATGTAAAATGCAAATGCAAACCAGCTTGCTGTAAACCAGCGTTGTGCCTACAATGCTAAACATACACTGAAGCCGTTTCTTCTCATATTTTATGTTTTATTTCTTCATCTGATGGCTGTAAAATTGAAGGGCTCGTGGTTAAGTAATATCAGCCCCACGGGTTGATTTACAAAGTAAAGCTACGCTTGCCGCAGTCGGTTCGTGGATGGGTGACTATCTTAACATATCTTGACCCCTCCGTGGCTCGGAAATCACGTCAAGCCATTGCCGTTGGTCCCAGCTGTCATTCCTGGCTCTGTGGCAGTCGTTACAGGTCGTCAGAAGCGCGAAACTCTGGCAACTAGTATTACCAAAGGGTATCTATCGTGTTACCCAGTAACTGGGTTGTGGAGGTCAGATAGGCAGTCCCTTCATATAAACACTGGTATTTAGCTGCATCTGTGGAGACTGGAACTCGACCCTGACATAGTTGGGACATGGCTGTGCTAGGCTATATTTTTTAATTTTTTTTCTAAATATCTTGAATGGGACTTCGCGTTGTTATAGAATTTTGTATTGACATTTTTTCCGCCGTGGCATGGTGATGGCTCGTCTGAAAGAACGCTATGAATGTTGCAGTCTATCGGTACAGAACTTAGGTATTCCCCGGGCATAGTTTTCCGATAATTTGATCAGGTCTCAAAGTGATAGCGAGCTAGCTACTTGATATTTATTGGTCGTCGGTTCACACTAGTGTTATAACCAAAGAATTCGATTTCGCTCGTGACGGGAAGTTTACGAGAATTGCTTATGCTGTGCTGAATACCAGAAAAATTGGCATCGGGGTTGACTGACATAATGCGACGGCCATATTGTCTTTTATGAAAGTCTTCCTTTTAAATTACATATACTTAACTCACACCTGCCTATGAGAGTAGGTAGAAAGTACAGAATGCCACAAACAGGCTTAGCACGAGCACCGATTTGTCGATGGCAGAATAGACATGACTATTAACTAAATGGTTTAGAATAGGAGAAGATATCTATGTATCTATATTCGTCTAATAAGGCCCTGGTGACTTTAAATATTGTCGTTATGAGCGATAATAGTTCTTATTGCAATCCGATATGGGTTAAAATCTGTTGTAATTAATTCGATTCATAAATGTGCAAGCATTGTCGTAAAAATGCAAATAAAATCGTATAAAATTAGATATTAGCTATTTAATAATAAATAATCTATCACTGGATGCAGTTTAGCATTTGGAGTTATACGGTATATTTTTAATTATAATTATAATTGTTATTGAAGGGATAAGAGGTGACTTTGATGATTTTTTTGATGCATTAAAGTATGTTTAATTATGTTTTGAGTTCCATCACTGTATGCAAAAAAGACTTGAAACAATCATATATTTTTTTGCTTTCAAAATTATTTACGGTTAAAGAGATACACTGGTTTAAAAAAAAACACCTTTTAGAGCGTTTTCAAGAAATCACCGCCTTAATTATCACAGTTATGCGTTTTAACCGAATCACGGTTTTGTAAATATTCGTATATACTTTGTGGCCGTCGAGTAGAAAGTTTGTTGCCAGTGTGATTTTGACAGTTTGGGAACAAATGTTCTTCTGAAATAGTCTACATTCAAAAGGACCTAGACAAAGGTCGTTTCTAACGACCTTTGTCTAGGTCCTTTTGAATGACAAAATGACAGATTGTAGTAGGATATCGGTAGGATATCGTAAACGAAAGACAAAATGACAGACTGTAGTAGGATATCTAGGGTGCGATGTCAAAAATTGAGAAAGGAAATGTGACTTTGTATAAAGAAAGCAACTGTCTATTCTTCGTAGAAATAGCAAGCGTCATGCTAAGCCTGTTGCTACGATCTTTGCATACGTACTCCTTTTGTATCGTTAATGTTTATACACGCACGCCGGTTGCAAGTACTACGCACCTGATCTTTCGGAAGACCATCACCAATGAGGTCATTTATGTCCTCCTCAAGCGTACCAGCGTTTATGCTCACATCTGCCTTAGTCGCCTTTTATTCATACTCTTAAGGTGAACCTAGTCCACACTTTTTGTATACAAACTTCGGGAGTGTTTTACTCCACTGTCTGACATGGCACATTCAAAGTAAAATACGATATCGTTTTGTCTCATTATTAATAGTGTCTGTACGGAAACGGAATACTAAAATAAAAACCCATTAAAAAGTTCGTAGCCAACAAAGATTCGTTTTTCTTGTTAATTTTACTTAACTTTGGGCGTGTTAAAGTAATAAAAGACGTGTAAAATCTCCAAAACCAAGTCAGTACCGACAAAGTTCAATTATCGAAAAGTTCAATAAACTTTATTGGTCATTGACTTATGCATTAGCTTTTTCATAAACCCCGATCTTCCAAAGGACTTTTCTTAATTTTTTCGCGAATTTTTTACTATAAATGATCCTGCATCTCACTCAATACCGATGTGCGTGTAGACTATCATCTAACTGCTCATCACTGATACTATCTCTGTCGGACACGAAGCCTGGTGAGACAGCATGATTTTTAGCCAGGCCCACCAGTGAGCTCGAGCCCGCGACTAGGTTAACATCACCAAACAAGAGCATACTTTTTCAATTAAAGTATATTTAAAGGAGAATGGGACTGTTTATGATAAGTAAGTACATTTATGATTATGTTATTTTTGGACCCCTTTCATCTTGCTTCTAACTTATGGAAGATGAAAAGTCAATTTAGTCATTTCTATTCAATTGTTTAATTATAGTGTTTTCCTGTGTGTTTCAGTGTTAAGATCAAGAATGGCTGACTGAGTATCAGCTAGAGGTGATCATGGCTTGTCACCATGACTTTTCGGAGAACGCCTTGGCCTACGGATGGTGGTCATGGAGAATTTAGAAGATGTATACACATCTTTTAAAAAAAACGTCCATAGTCTTTTGACTCATCATCATCTGCCTAGATTTTTCCCTGCCACGTTGGGGTCAGCTTCCAGTCTAACCGGATGCAGCTGCATACCAATATTTTACATGGAGCCACTGCCTATCCCATCTGTTCCCGTAGGTGTCGTAGGAGGCGACTAGGGGACTTAGGTACTATAGAATGGGCAGCAGCGTTTTCTATGAATTTTACCACCATACTGCGATCGCCAACCCGCCTGCCAAGCGAGCCGATTATGGCAAGCCCCCCCTCCAAATTGGGGGAGTCCTATGTCCAGCAGTGGACGTCTTCCAGCTGAAATGATGATAATGATGACTGCCTATCTGACCTCCACAACCCAATACCTAACGGTAATCCGATACACCCCTTGGTAGGGCGTTGTTGGGGCTGCCGCGCTGGTGCAGTGCGTCGGGCATGTTCGCGGACGCACACGTTGACGGCTTCCACGCCGTGCTCCGCAAGCGAAGCGCCGCGGCGCTCGGCAGGTTGCGCGCCAGCACCAACAGCAACCTGGCTGTTATTGCGGACAGGCTGGACACGCGGTACGTCCAGCACTGGGCTAATACCCACATTAGGATTTAAATAATTGTATAATATACTAACACTAGTTTCATAAGTTGTACTCTACTAACATCTATGGATTATTTTTCAGTCCGAAATAAAAAGTTTTTATTTTATTTTTTTATTATTTTTAAGACTGGTTGTCAGACTTTCGGCTGTCAAAGATCCACGAATAACAGCCGGGACCAACGGCTTAACGTGCTTTACGAGGCACGGAGGGGTCTTGGTATGTAAAGATGGTCACCCATCTACGGACCAACCGCGGCAAGCGTACCTTAACCTGATCAATCGACCTGTGCGGCTATTATTACTTAGCCACAAGACTTGTGACTATGGTTTTTAAATTGGTTTAACTAACGAGCGGATTACAAAAGTTCTTACTATTGCCGATGTTTTATTTTAAACTTGACTTCCACGTGCACGATATTGCAGTCACAAGTGACTCTATTATGAAGCCATTCTAGTCCGAACAGCTTCACTTTTAGCCGACCTCGCTCTTTATCCCGAACTCAGTCTAGCCAACTGAGTAACTCCAAATACACTACGTTCATAATATATTCAAACTAGAACTACGAAACTTGGTCATAGTTGATAGTTAATTACCCCTTAACTCAATAACAGTTGGTTCGATCAGTTCGTTCAACAAATATTACGTTTAGGAGCTACGTTATTGTTCGTTTAACTGTAACCGCGGTTAATAGAGAACTAGTGGAGCTGCAGAAAGTTTCTGAGAACAGTTTGTGATTTTGTTTTGTGAAGGTATTTGAGGTTAATTCTGTGCTGTCGTAATGCAAGCACTCATTAGACAGGATTTGGTAGATTAGCTTCAGAAACAGTGGAAAGATTATTAAGCCAGTGTGCACTGTTGATGGTGCCAGTTTAAAAGTTTATAAAAATACAGTTTCAACGTCATTTTCTATCCTTCCTATTTGATTTCGGAGTAATATATCCTTCCCTTTCTGGCCATATCATCTTTCACTCAGTCCATCCATCGTTACGTTGGTCTTCCTTTATAGCCCATTAAGAGGGGACGGGGCTAGCGAGGAATTTGAAAAATAGGTATTTGAATAAACTATTGCCGTCGCGCTGTCAGTAAGTCTGCCCCCGTAGTGTGTGATAGGGACAGCTGCAGCTCAGACCGAAATTATCACAAACAATTTTACGAGATCGACGTTTCGTATTCCCCTTTTTTCTCCTCGAACACCGAGCCAATTCAATAATTTTTTACATTAACATTTTAAGAAAGAGTATATTTAGGTTCCTATCATTTTATTTAAATGTTAAAACGTTTTCTAATTTGTCTGGTAGTCCTCTAATCACGGCGGTAAAAATAAGGGTTTTTTGTAATTTTTAGAGGGTCATATTTTCTTTACTAATTAGTTGCTGAAAAAAAGAAAATGACAGAGACGTGTTTACAGCAGATCTTAATTTTATGGAAAAAATTAAATTGCTCTAGAGGCATTATTCAAGAAGAAAAAAGGGGATACATTTGTATGGAGAATCGCACGCCCTGTTTCCTCTTAAGCCCTCCACATTCATATCCAAAACTTTCCTCACGACATTTACCTCATTCCTCCGTATCACATGCCCATACCATGACAGCCGATTTTCACACAACGTTTCAATCAGTTGTGCCACTTTTAGACTTCCTCTTATATAGTCATTTCTTATGTACGAGTATATGTTGGGGTCTACGGTAACTCAACGGTAAGACTAGTTGTCAGACTTTGGGCTTGTGACTACCCGTAACGACTGTCAGATCTTTGAATGACAGCCGGGACCAACGGCTTAACGTGCTTTCCGAGGCATGGAGGTGTCTCAATATATTGATTGTCACCTATCATTGAACCAACCGCGGCAAGAGTATAACCCTCGATCGAACCATGCCGCTCTTATCATTTTGCCTTGAGTGAATTCTAAAGAACTAATTAGGGCCCGCAACAAAAATACAAACGATCATTTTGCCAAGCGACTTTTTTCCACCTTCCAGCGTGCCCACTAACCAATACGGGCCTCTATTTTGGCCTGGTATTCGTCTATCCTCATGATTTTGTCCAGTTTTTGTAACAAATAGTCTTGCTTGTTACTAGTGGTTGGCCTCAAAGGCTACATCGAGCTCTCATCTGAGAGAACACTGCTGAAATAAAAACAAAAGAGCATCACGAAGGTGAGTTTAAATACTGGGTCTGTCTAGCCACCACAAAGGACTTAAAACTGCCTGAAAGTTAACAATTGAGGTATTTGATGTTGGGTTAATCTATTTTATAGACCTGTCAAAACATTGCTAAGTATACACTAATAGCGTAGTCCATCATCGTTTCAGTGCGTTAAACCTAATGAATAACGAACCTCCACTTATGTAATGGAAAATACTACTTTGAAGACGGAGTAATTGCTGCTTAGCAGAGGATTTTTCTAGGTTTCTTTGAAAGATATCTTCACGAGTAATCGTTAATGAATGTGACATAGACATACGGGTACATTTGAAAAAAAATATTCCATGGCGGTGCCGACCTCCAAGGCACCCTGCCTGAGTAGTCAGACCCTCGACCAACTAGCTATTCCAATGAGCTATTCATGTTCAAGGCCCGAAGAAGAAGAAGAAGAAGGCGGAGGATCTCCACCAACACCATGGTATTTTGAGGTAAGATTTTATTTTATTTCAAAACACCATTTTGGACACCAATCTATATGGTCTTCACATGATCTATCCACTAGTTTCCACCCACGGCTTCGCCCGCGTGGAGATCTATGTATTATACACTAGTTTCCACCCACGGCTTCGCCCGCGTGGAGATCTGTGTATTATACACTAGTTTCCACCCACGGCTTCGCCCGCGTGGAGATCTATGTATTATACACTAGTTTCCACCCACGGCTTCGGCCGCGTGGAGATCTGTGTATGATGATGATGATGATGATGGGACTCCCTTTTCCGCACGTAGACTCCCGGAGATCTGTGTATTATACACTAGTTTCCACCCACGGCTTCGCCCGCGTGGAAGTCGGAAATTATCCCGCGGGAACGTACTACCGGGATAAAAAGTATCCTATGTGTTAATCTAGGTAATAATCTATCTATGTGCCAAATTTCATCCAAATCCGTTCAGCCGTTTTTATGTGAAAGAGTAACAAACATCCATCCATCCATCCATACTTACAAACTTTCGCGTTTATAATATTAGTAGGATATAAACCTTCCTTTCGAAACACTCTGTCTATTCTACGGTTCTAGTGCAAAAACTAATATATTATAATGGATGCATATGAAAATATGCGAGAATAGCGGACGAATATTAAAATCATGTGTTAGTTGTAAAAGAAAACGTTGAGCTTTCAAGAGAAGCGAATCTGCGATGAGAATGCAGTTTTTACACGCTTTATATTAGCTTCACTTGTATGTTTGTTTGTTTGTATGTAACCGACTCCTTTGAGCGCGATTTTGACCCACTTTAAACGGTCAGATTTCATTGAAACTTTGTAAACTTGTCGAGGACCGATGACAATTCAATAATTTAAAAAAAAAATGAGAACAAAAAACACGTTTTTGTAAACCAAACTAAAAAAGGAGAAAATAATTTCATTCAATTAAAAAGCGTGGGGTGCTTGACATTAATTGATTATAAAAATACCTCAAAAAGCACCCCACGCTTTTTAATTGAATTAAATTATTTTCTCCTTTTTTAGTTTGGTTTTTAAAGCGTGTTTTTTAGTTTTTTTAGTTTTTTTAAACTATTGTTATACTATGTAAAGATTACCTTGCCATGTAATCTGGTCCTAATCTATATAAATAAAAAGAAAAGTCCTGACTGACTGACTCATCAACGCCCAGCCCAAACCCTTGGACCTAGAAAGCTGAAATTTTGCACAGAGGTTTCCTTTATAATGTAGACAAGGAATAAGGAAGGGTTTTTTTTGAAATTCAACCCCTAAGGGAGTTAAATAGTTGATGAAAGTTCCGCGCGGGCGAAGCCTCTGGCAAAACCTAGTTGAACAATAAACTTTATTATTATTAAAATAAAAAAACAGACTACCTACCAACTTAAATTGTCCAGGTATTTAAATGACAACTGTCATTCTTTGACAGTTTTATGATACGGCCTAGCCTTTTTAACCGACTTCAAAAAGGAGGAGTTTATCAATTCGTCGGAACCTTTTTTTTTTTTTTTTTATTTATTTTTACGTATGTTCCCCGATTACTCGAAGATGGCTGGACCGATTTGGATTTTGTTTTTTTTGTTTGAAAGGGTATACTTCCCAGGTGGTCCCATGATCATCAAGTCAGGATCTCATGATGGGATCCTGGAGAAATAGAGAGAACTCTTCAAATTTTATAGGCACACAAAGCGATTTAGGTATTTTTTGGAAGAGTACTGTCTCGTAGTGGTCCCATTTCAATTATATATATTTGATATTCATAAGTGGGTAGATTAATATTGTTGGTGGTGGGTTATAAAGCAAGGATTAAAGATGGCAGTCATTACTGGAGCTTGTCGTTTGATTTACGTTCCGCATAACTTAACATGGCGCAGCCGGTGATTAATAAAGTACAATAGAACCTAATTACCAGTGAGTGAAATAATATAAAATAGACGATAAAATAGTAAAATAAATAAAGTGCAATAATGGAAACAGTGTTAACACCGCCGTCACCGTTCCAATTTGATGAGAATTCGATTGATGTGGCATCGGGCAAGCTTAGTGATAGTTGGGAAAGATGGAAGAAGGGCTTCACGATTTATTTTAGAGCGTGTGAGTTATCGACAAAAACACCAGTTATACAACTCAATATTTTTCTGCACGTAGTAGGTGAGCAATGCCGCGAAATATTAGAACAAAGTAAGGAAACAACTTTAGAAGGTGCGTGTAAAAAGTTAGATGAACATTTTAAAACAAAGAAAAACTTAACGGTGGAACGGCACAAGTTCTTTACTCGAGATCAGCAGCAAAATGAGTCAATAGATCAATATGTGTTTGACTTGAGGAAATTGTCCAAGACTTGTGAGTTTGCAAATTTGAATGACGATCTCATAAAGGACCGACTTGTGTGTGGAGTGACAAGCCCAGCAATTAGAGAACGTTTATTGCGAGAAGGGGACCTAACATTGAGTAAAGCATTGGAATTATGTCGAGCAGCAGTAGTGTCGAGAATGTATTCAGAGAACATAAAGAAAGAGAATGAAGTAGTTCACAGTATTAAACAGGACAGTAATACACAAGAAGAAAAAAACGAGATTTGGGCATTACGGCGTGGTAATAAAGTAGGATATGGAGTGTCATCGTCTTCAAGAACATACGACGGTAATATAAAAGGGACAATGCGATCACGCGATGGACATGAGCGAGGAGGCGCAGCTTGGCGCGGCGGGCGCGCGGGCGCCGCAGACCGCGCTCGTCCGATGCAGCCGGCGCAGCCGCCGACCAACAGACCGCGCACGACGCCCCTGTGTGGCAGATGTGGTAATATGCACGGAAGGAATGCTTGTCCGGCGTATGGTAAGAGATGTCTACGCTGCTCGAAAATGAACCATTTTGCAAAAGTGTGTGGTGTGTACTTAGTGGAGGCATCAGATGAAAAGGTAATATTTGCATTAAATAAAGATTTGAGTGATTGGACGATAAATTTGAAAATTAATGAACATAGCATAAACTTCAAGTTAGACACGGGCGCAGATGTTAATGTGCTACCGATGCGTTTCTTGTCAAGATTAGGAATATCCATTGATAAATTATTGCAAACGAATACTAAATTGAGTGGATATTCGGGTGATTTAATTACTGTCTTAGGAAAAACACATTTAAAAGTGTATCATAAAAATAAGTTGTATTTATTGGAGTTTAAAATTGCAGATGTAAATAGCACTCCTATATTGGGACGTTATGCGTGTGTAGAAATGAACTTAATAAAAAGGGTTATGTCTGTGCAGAGGTCTGATATTAAATCCAAAATAAATAAAGAGTATAAAGATGTTTTTGAAGGAATAGGTTGTCTACCGGGAGAATATAATTTACAACTGAGGGATGACGTCATACCCGTAGTGCATGCGCCTCGTAAATTGCCATTTGCGATAAGCGAGGACGTTAAGAAAAAGTTGTTGGAAATGGAATCACAGGGTAT
This sequence comes from Antitype chi, assembly GCA_947359405.1. Lineage (NCBI taxonomy): Eukaryota > Metazoa > Arthropoda > Insecta > Lepidoptera > Noctuidae > Antitype > Antitype chi. The sequence continues at coordinate 3,316,994 of OX375826.1, forward strand.
TATCGCAAAAGTAGAGGGTCCATCTGATTGGGTCAGCAGTATAACTGTGGTAAAAAAATCGAATGGTGATTTAAGAATTTGTTTGGATCCAAAAGAATTAAATCAGGCTATTAGGAGAGAACATTTCAAGCTACCAACTATAGATGAAATTGTGTCTAAATTAGCTGGGGCTAGGTATTTCAGCACATTAGATGCTTCTTCAGGATTTTGGAATGTGAAATTAGGAGAAAGTAGTAAATTTTGTACATTTAATACACCTTTTGGTAGATTTAAATTTTTACGAATGCCGTATGGCATATGTTCGGCCTCAGAGGTCTTTCATAAGAAAATATATGAACACTTTGATGACATAGAAGGTGTGTGTATGTATATTGACGACTTACTAATATATGCCACAGATCAAAACAAACATGATGAGATTTTGAAGAAAGTACTAGAAAGATGTAGAAAAATAAATTTAAAATTAAATATAAATAAGTGCAAATTTGGATTACAGGACATAAAGTATTTAGGTCATCGAATTACAAAAGATGGATTGAGCCCAGACGATTCTCATTTGTCAGCAATAAAAAACATGCAAGTGCCAAAGAATAGGAAAGATGTAGAACGATTTTTAGGATTAATTACGTACGTTGGCTCATTTGTTCCGAATCTTTCAGATAAGACATTTCCACTAAGAGAGTTACTTAAAAAAGAAATAGATTGGCATTGGGATAACCGACATGAACAGTGTTTTTCAGATTTAAAAATGTGTTTAACGAAACGGCCTGTTCTTCAATATTATAGTATGGAAAATCCAATAGTCATATCCGTAGATGCTAGTTCCACAGGGTTAGGTGCGTGCTTAATGCAAAATGGGCTTCCTGTATGTTATGCTTCTAAAGCTTTAACTAACACAGAACAAAGATATGCGCAGATTGAAAAAGAATTGTATGCATCCGTATTCGCCTGTGAGCGATTTTATGCATACATTTTTGGACGTCCGGATGTAACAATAGAAACGGACCACAAGCCTTTAATCAGCATTATAAAAAAACCAATTGTAGATGCTCCGTCCCGCTTACAGAGAATGTTGTTGAGACTACAGCGCTATACATTTACGTTAGTTTATAGACCGGGGAAACACTTGTACATTGCTGACGCGTTATCTCGTGCTTATGAAATGACGCCACATGTGAGCGAAGGAACGTCACAAACCGGTATAGGTAGCGGCAAGGATGAGGTATGCGTATTGACCGACAGTGTGAAAAACAAATGCGAATATCTTACGGACGCTCAATTCATAGACATTCAAAAGCAACTAGAAATGGATGAGGAGATGACTGAATTAAGTAAACATGTTTTACAAGGTTGGCCTGAAAATAAAGATCGATTAAAAGATAATATAAAACCATATTGGAAATTTAGAGAGGATATAACTGTAGCTAACGGGTTAATCTGGAAATCGGATAAAATAATTATACCTAAAGTAATGAGAAAAGATATGTTAAAAAAGATTCATATAGGACATATGGGAATTGAAAAATGCAAATTACGAGCTAGAGAAATAATCTTTTGGCCCGGTATTAACAACGATATAGAAAATATGATTAGTAGTTGTAATACTTGTTTAACGCACAGAAAAAATAATCAGAGAGAAAAACTTAATTGTCACGAGGTTCCTGACAGACCATGGGCTAAGGTTGGTGTAGATTTATTCCAATATAAAGGTACGGACTATTTGTTGCTAGTAGATTATTATAGTAAATATTTTGAGCTAGTCAAATTACGAAGTACAACTTCTGGGAGTGTGATTAATCATTTAAAAAATATATTTAGCCGTCAAGGAATACCTAATACTATAATGTCAGACTGTGGTCCACAATTTTCATCATTTGAATTTAGAAAATTTTCACTAGATTGGAATTTTAATCATATTACGTCATCACCGTACTATCCTCAATCGAATGGACAAATAGAACGCACAGTTCAAACAGTAAAAAATATTATTAAAAAGTCAACAGAAGACAACACGGATTACCGTCTGGCATTGTTAGAATGCTTGAATACACCGCTGGGTAGTGAACTAGCATCACCAGCCGAAATTTTACAAAGCCGAAAATTAAGAAGTATTGTTCCGACACCTATAAAATTATTGGCTCCAAAGGTGCATCATAACATAAAAGATAAATTAATAAACAGGCAAAACAAACAAAAAGAATTTTATGATAAAAGTAGTAAGAACCTAACTCCGTTGAAAGTCGATCAAAATATAAGATACTTCGATACCATTAAAAACTATTGGATACCAGGCGTAGTTGACCGAATTCTAAGAAATAGGTCATATGCAGTTCGGTTACATAACGGAAAAGTAGTTGTACGGAATAGAAGGCACCTAATAGCAGATCACTCGCACAGACACAGCCCACCCCGAGACTATGAGTTTGATAATGATTGTGAGAAGTCAATGAATCATGGAAACGAACATTGTGAACCGTTATCTAATAATAATTATGTTACTCGTTCTGGCAGGACGGTGCGACCGCCGAATAGATGGGGGTATCCGTGAAAGTACCAATACAGCACTATGTAATCATCATCCGTACTATCAACGGCAACACAATATTGATATAAAGATGAAATTTAGAAATGAAATATTGATATTAAATGTAGGTAAGTATAATTAAGTTGATTAGAAGTTATCAATTGTAAATTAGTATGATAGTACCTATTTCTTTCAAACTAAGCAAAATATGAAATGAATACATGAATTATTGTGAAATACTTTGATTTAATAAAATTACTCAAGTTTAGGATACAGTAATAACGATGTTACTGTTTACTGTAAGCATTGAGATTACTTAGTTGTTAAGCTTATATTATAAGTGCTTGTATGTAAGATGATTCATCATCATCCTAGCCTTTTCCCAATTACGTTCGGGTCGGCTTCCATAAGATGATTATGCTTGTTAAATTGTAATGGTGATTTACATATTTGTGTACCTACATATTTGTTTTTACATAGTTACTGATTTTTTTTTGTGTGTATATTAATGGAAATAGTTTTTTTTTTTTTGGTCTCATTTTTTTTGTTGAGGGAGGAAGATGTGATGATATTCATAAGTGGGTAGATTAATATTGTTGGTGGTGGGTTATAAAGCAAGGATTAAAGATGGCAGTCATTACTGGAGCTTGTCGTTTGATTTACGTTCCGCATAACTTAACAGTGAAGATCTGATGAAGAACTTCGGAGATAGGCAACGGAACTCCTCAATAAATGATAGCAAATGGACTGGGATTGCCGAAATCGCATGTCTGTCTATTGTTTACACCAGTTCATAACATAACATCACGCCGGTACGCTATGAAGGGGTAAGCACATGTGAACCACTAAAAAGTGAAAAATAAAAACTTTTTCCAAAAAAAAACAACCGACTTCCAAAAAAACACTACAAAGTGAAAAATAACTTTAATTTCGGAAGGCGGTGACAAAAAATTCAAATACAGCTCCAAAGACACCAACTTCCGAAATTAAAGTTATTTTTCACTTTGTAGTGTTTTTTTGGAAGTCGGTTGTTTTTTTTTCTCAACTATGTTGGGGTCAACTTGAAGTCTCACCGGATGCAGCTGAATACCAGTATTTAACATGGATCGACTGCCTATCTAACCTCCACAATCCAGTCACTGGGTAATCAGTACCCCTTGTAAGACTGGTTATCAGACTTTTTGGCTTCTGACGATCTGTAACGACTGTGGAATATCCACGAATGGGACCAACGACTTAACGTGGTTTCCCAGGAATGGAGGGTCTTGGTATGTAAAGATGGTCACCCATCGACGGACCAACCCCATCAAGCGTAGCGTCTGTTAGTTCTTAGCTACGAAACCCCATTATGAAACTATGAGGCTATATAACACTGCAAATTGACGTACGTTTTCAATTGAAATAACATTTTAACAGTTAAGTTCCCTAAATAAAACTTTATTTTTCTGAGTAAGTATTTATTAACTTGAAAAGTTCGGTTTCATGAAAGTAAGTATAAAAGGCATTAAAGAAACAAAAGCAATTTGAAAATATCCAACGATACTGTTTCCGAGAGGGCACAGGAAATAAGTAACGCAGAGTCTGATGAAGCAAATTACTGAAATATTCGTACATAAATACGCGGGTTACTTTTGTACCCAAAAGTTTCTGAATATAAATTTTCTTAAAACATAAAAGACAAGGACTCGTGCGTTGTCTGTATGAAAAGAGGCCGTTGCCCAGCAGTGGGACAGTAATAGGTTGGTATTTTGATTATAAACGTTTATACAATTACTGAACATAAAGAGTTTTTTTAATTAAAATGTGTATTCCGAGCCGTTAACATTTAGAGGTATGAGGAACAGGGTTCATTCAACATCCGTATAGAATAAGAAGGATACTACGACCAGACGATTGACGTCGAGACGTTGTAAACTTTGCTTGCGCGATGCAGGATTTTCCGTGACGTCAGTGTGATGCGTAGTTCGCATGTGGCATTGTAGATGCCGCCACAAACTCATTTGGAAATTTGACAAAATTTTTATGATTTCTGTTACATGACTTATGTATTTTTTTATTATTGAGCTTACCAATTTACTTAAATTATTACTCTCCAAGCAGAAGGCTTCTCTAGCATATTATATCCAAATAAAATCATCTAAGAAAAAAAAATAGTTTAAAAAACTAAAAAACACGCTTTAAAAACCAAACTAAAAAAGGAGAAAATAATTTAATTCAATTAAAAAGCGTGGGGTGCTTTTTGAGGTATTTTTATAATCAATTAATGTCAAGCACCCCACGCTTTTTAATTGAATTAAATTATTTTCTCCTTTTTTAGTTTGGTTTTTAAAGCGTGTTTTTTAGTTTTTTTTAACTATTATTTATTTTCTATTTTTTAGTTCTGCTAACTACAAAAACGTGTTTTTTTTTCTCATTGTTTTTTTAAATTATTGAATTGTTATCGGTCCTCGACAAGTTTACAAAGTTTCAATGAAATCTGACCGTTTAAAGTGGGTCAAAATCGCGCTCAAAGGAGTCGGTTACATACAAACATACAAACAAACAAACAAACCAACAAACATACAAGTGAAGCTAATATAAAGCGTGTAATAACTCTAACTTGCGGATACCATTTCCCAACTATGTTAGGTTAAGCTTCCAGTCTTACCGGATGCAGCTGAATACCAGTATTTTACATAAAGCGACTGCCTATCTGACCTCCACAACCCAGTTATTGGGTAACACGAAACCCCTTGTAAGACTGGTTGACAGAGTTTCGGGCTGTCAAACATCCGAGTGATAGCTGAGACCAACAACTTAGCTTGCTTTTCAAGGCGCGGAGAGGTCGTGGTATGATAAGATAGTCACCCATCCACGGAACAACCGTGGCAAGCGTAGCTTAGCCTGATCTGTTATAACTTAGCCACAACTCAGAAATATCGTAAAATAAATAATATCTTAGCCCAAAATCTATATTTTTCAGCCTAACTGAAATAAAGTTTGTCACATGCGTTATTAATAGTCTGTGGCAGGTGTCAAAGTGATAAATAATATCTTAGGAATTTACGGAGCGTTTGGCTAATAGCGAGCCGAGTTAAAATCACTGAAGCGAATGATTTTTTTATGATGCGACATTTATCTTGTCGACATTTTACAAAAACATGTTATAAGAATTTGGTGTAAAATATTTTAGTAAGACCCTGATAATCTTATTGATTGACTTTTTACCATTCAAGAGCAGCTCATTGTGCCGCTGTCAAAGCATCCATTATCTGCTAATTCACCGTATCTAGGGATTAGTGCGAAAAAATAGCGGCGATGTATAGGGTATTAGGGGATATTGTCGTAAGTGAAGCGACAGTGTTGCCTGATCACTTAGGGATGTCAGCGAGTATGGAGATGCAGAAGAGCCTATTTTCAAAATGGCACCAACTAGCGTTATCTTGTTAGTCCGTAGGTCAGATTCTTCACAAAGAAAATCAAATAAGTTAAATTTTAAAGCCAATTTACGGCATATTAGTCGATTAGTACGAATTTTCCTGCTTGAACCAGGCGAATGATTATTTTTACTTCCTTTTACTTGCACGAAGTTAATTTAACTGTGGGCGAATGGATTACTCTAGAAATACGTACCTATTCGGCAATTGACACGTTTTTAATTTTATGCACTTTACTGCATGTATTTGCAGTGATATTTTCCAAACGTTATTGTGTAAAATTCAAAATTTACCAATTGCCTTATATGTTTTTTGAATTTGTCGATTCGTCCACTAATAAATTAATTTCGTGTGAGTCGCCTATCGAAATAATTATATTATTTAAAAGCGTTGTTATTAAACCCAATCGGCACCCGACGTCAATTTGCCGTTAGCCATATTATGCGACTGTCAACGAATGACAGCTAGTATTTGTATACACCGAGAAATTTTAATGGTTGTTTTCTCGCTGCAGACCAACTTGCCTTATGGAGTACATTCCATGCATAGAGTAATAGTAAAAAAATATTCATCAACTCGAAAACGTGAGAATCAATAGTAACACTAGAGGTAACTTGTAGGTACTAAACGAATCGCACGCGCTGCCGACAAAGGGAACAGCGATGAATAAATGTTCAAATCAAAATAAACTCTCGCAACTGCACCCTAATTGCGTAGCTCACGATGCATCATAATTTGTTTCGTTTTGAAACAGATGGCTAAACCATTGCTTCATATGTTCGAAAAATGTGTCTGCTCAACAACGTAAATAACGCAATGCATATTGTTGAACTGTCAAAATGAAACCGATTATGATTAATCGCGTGTTACGCAATTAGGGTGCTGGTGATTTTTCAAATGGTTAATCAGCCATTTTTTAAAAATATTTTATTTGTTTTCAAACGATTGTGTTACCAAGACAAAACCATTTCGATGCGGGAAAACAACCATGAGTTAAATGTTATAACAAAATACCTTGTGATATATTGCAATTAAACGAAAGGAAATTTAAAACTCATAATAAAAGTAAACTTTGTAAACAAGCGTATTACAAATTAGAGGATTATATCCAAGATAAGAATGCTTGGAAACATGCTGGTCCTGCTCCATAGGACAATCTAGAGTCTAGACAAAATCAAACTGGTTGCTAATTGAATTGTTTAATTAATTATATTTATGACATTGATTTACACTCAGTGATTACTTTAACTCACACACTGACTCATTACTTGTTAATATTCTAGGAAAATCGTATATGTACTTACTTTTAAAATTTTTATAAATGTGTGAGCACCATGTATCTATCACAGGATTAATTTATCTGTATTGCTTCAATTTGATTCTGTTGACCTATTTTAGTATGGTAATTTTATTCTGGGTGCATAGTTTTCACACATAATCATATAATGAATGTACTATGTTAAATATTGTACTTAAAACATTTTAAAAGAGTAACGGTGGAGTTGTTCGAAAGAAATACCGCGGCCCCTGGCACACAGGCAACTGAGGGAACACGGGTGGGTTTTAGCCAGTAAAAGTCTGACACGCCCTCCCGCTCCACCCAGAGCGGGAGAAGTTATTTGATGATTTCCCACCCAAAAAAAAAAGGTTGAGTTTCTTGCCCATTCTTCTCCATACGAAACTACATTTTGGAAGGGGCGACTAGAATCAAGTCTATTTTAATGTAAATGTTGACGTTCAAAAGTGCCTTTTAAGTGCCTATTTGAAATAAATGCTTTGACTTTGACCATTAAAATTTCTCGGTGTATCTATAGGTATGGACGGTTAAGGTTGGTAGTCGATTTGCTTAGCGATTAATTTTCCTGCCTACGTAGACGTACCTATGTCATTTAATTACGATCTCCTCCCTCAAAATTAAGTAAGGGTACTTTTCGTCCCTTTATATTAAATTCTCCTAATTAATTTGATTGTAACTAAAGATCAATTAAGAAATTTTGAAAGCTACGCTGTAAATTCAAAAAATTGGGTGACTTAAAACCTTGCTGAAATGAGAACGCTTACCTGCACTTTAAAACTTTTTCCAAAAAAAAAACAACCGACTTCCAAAAAAACACTACAAAGTGAAAAATAACTTTAATTTCGGAAGTCGGTGTCTTTGGAGCTGTATTTGAATTTTTTGTCACCGCCTTCCGAAATTAAAGTTATTTTTCACTTTGTAGTGTTTTTTTGGAAGTCGGTTGTTTTTTTTTTGGAAAAAGTTTTTATTTTTCACTTTTTAGTGGTTCACATGTGCTTACCCCTTCACAGCATACCGGCGTGATGTTATGTTATGAACTGGTGTAAGCAATAGACAGACATGAGATTTCAGCAATCCCAGTCCATTTGCTATCATTTATTGAGGAGTTCCGTTGCCTATCTCCAAAGTTCTTCATCAGATCTTCACCAAATTGAAATGAGACCACTACGAGAAAGTACTCTTCCAAAAAATACCTAAATCGCTTCGTGTGCCTATAAAATTTGAAGAGTTCTCTCTATTTCTCCAGGATCCCATCATCAGATCCTGACTTGGTGATCATGGGACCATCTGGGAAGTATACCCTTTCAAACAAAAAAAACAAAATCCAAATCGGTCCAGCCATCTTCGAGTAATCGGGGAACATACATAAAAAAAAATAAAAAAAAAAAGGTCCCGACGAATTGATAACCTCCTCCTTTTTGAAGTCGGTTAATAAATATAACCAGCTTCCAGAATTTAAGTATAGAAACTTCAAAACCAATTCAGACCAAAGGCGTTAGTGTGAGTTTCTTTTAACCATCTAGACTTTACGCTTCGACCGCGTTCGACGCTCCGATTGGCTCTGTATTGGTGAAGGACCAATAGCAGCGTCGGACTGGAGTTGAGCATACGCGATCCAGCGTTACCGGACGACTAGAGCCGAGTATAAGCGATTAAGCGTCACCGGACGACTGGAGCCGAGTATAAGCGATTAAGCGTCACCGGACGACTGGAGCCCAGTATAAGCGATTAAGCGTCACTCACCGGACGACTGGAGCCGAGTATACGCGATTAAGCGTCACCGGACGACTGGAGCCGAGTAAACGCGATTAAGCGTCACCGGACGACTGGAGCCGAGTATACGCGATCCAGTGTCACCGGACGACTGGAGACGAGTATACGCGATCCAGTGTCACTGGACGACTGGAGCCGAGTATACGCGATCCAGTGTCACCGGACGACTGGAGCCGAGTATACACGATCCAGTGTCACTGGACGACTGGAGCCGAGTATACGCGATCCAGTGTCACTAGACAACTGGAGCCGAGTATACGCGATCCAGTGTCACCGGACGACTGGAGCCGAGTATACGCGATCCAGTGTCACTAGACAACTGGAGCCGAGTATACGCGATCCAGTGTCACCGGACGACTGGAGCCGAGTATACCTACGCGATCCAGCGTCACCGGACAACTGGAGCCGAGTATACGCGATTAAGTGTCACAGGATGACTGTAGCCGAGTATACGTAATCCAGCGTCACCAACCCAAGCGCAACGGCTCAGCTTCGTTCAGCAACAGAGCAAAATGCGCTTAAAAAAAACACTTTTAAAAATCTCAACAGTGTTGAGGGTAGTCTAGCAGTGTCTCTTATTAATTGAACGTCGCAGCTGCCTCGCTGATCCAATTACAATATATTGACAATTCCCCCGGGAACCCCCCGATCGCGACGCCTAATGAAATCTACACCCCATGTACTGGTTATTGCAAAAGTGTTAGTTTAAAAAAAAGATGAAAACTAAAAAGCGTTCATAATTTAACATAAAATAGGGAGAATAGGACTGGATAACTCAGCTATTAACTATGAGTTAATATGACAAAAATAAGCTAAAAATAGTCACAAACCACAAACTTACACAGTTTTACTAGGCTTTAGTGAAGAAACGGCACAGTCATCTCCCCAGCAACTCACTCTCTCCTTTTTTTTTCATCATCACCCCTGTTTCTGCCTATTTTATATAGTAATGCCTAGTCTACCAGAATACAAAGTATTCTTATAAACTATGTGCCGAATTTCATCCAAATCCGTTCAGCCGTTTTTGCGTGATTAAGTAACAAACATCCAAACGTCTTCACAAACTTTTACATTTATAATATTACTAGCTTCCGCCCACGGCTTTGTCCCCGTGGAAGTCGGAAATTATCCCGCGGGACCGTACTACCGGGATAAAAATTATCCTATGTGTTAATCTAGGTTATAATCTATCTGTGTGCCAAATTTCATCCAAATCCATTCAGTAGTTTTTGTGTGAAAGAGTAACAAACATCGTTACATACAAACTTTCACATTTATAATATTAGTAGGATTTCTAAGTCAAAGCATTTGCTAATTAACTTTTTATACATCTCAGGCTAAACGAGCAACTAGTTCTACGTAAAATTATTCTCCCATGGTCGAGACGGTTATGAGGTTTCTAGACCATGTGCAGCGGACCGCGGTGCCATCTTCACGCTAGCTCTGACTCGTCTTGCGCTTTGATATCCGTGTCACGACATTCCTTTACACGAGGTTTTTATTATGGTGCGGAATTATAAGAGAAAAGTACCTAAGTACTAAAGATTAGGATTGTAAAGCAAGAAAAGAAAGAAAGGTAAATTGTTATATTGTCACAATTTTTTTTTTAACAAAATATTGTTTACTTATCATTTGTTATTATTACAAAGCTCGATTTTCGTGAGTTGTAAACTCTATAACAATTATAAAACTATGATTCTCCAGGGCTTAGTTAGAAGGTTTATTGCCAAAGTGATTACCAGATCCAAAAACAAAAAAAACTTTCACATGTACAAACATTATCTTTGTCAAAACCTTTTATAAAGTTTGTTTTACACTAAATCTAAACAAAAAACTATTTCATGCTCACACAACCAAAAAATTCAAATTGACTCGCATTATATAACTCACATTTTGACACAAAACCATAGATCATCTAATTTATATTTTCCACAACAAAGCACTTGTGTTCTCGACTGTAGAACACGGCATTACGTTATGAGCCTTATTTATTACGTCGTATTTTAAAAAGAACTCCACTTTCATAAAATGTGGAATCTACTGAGTACTGGACAACTTTGTCTGAGTTTTATATCAAATTTTATACGATAAGTAATGGATGAATACAGGTTATATTTTAGCTCTGGCAACATTGTGGGGTAGATTTTAAGTGTAACTTATTATTTTTCTTCCCGAGGCTCTAGCACGAACGCTCGACGGAAACGAATTTGATTCGAAAATACATAGTATCCTCAGCATTTCGGCTTAAATTTTAGCAATAAGCAATTAGTAATCGTCCATAGATAATAATAAAACTTAGTAAGTAGTTAATGAGTTTATTTTTAAAGTTAAGTTAATGATTAGCAGTTGTTTAACCATATAAGTTATACCGTTATACGTGCAAACGTCTCTTAACTAATTATAGGATGTCTATTAGACTGAATACTAAAGCAATCTCATGCAGTTGGAACTCGGAGCCTCCGACCATCCTTTTAAAACAAGTTTCTTGCCTGTCTCTAATTAAATCTTAAACCTTTTAAAATTAAAGTTCACTTTTTAGGCAGTCGGGTTTTTTGATTTTGTAAAAAAAAAAATACTCTGTTTTTAGCTAACATAATTATTTTGACGTTAATGAGACATATTTATGAAACCGTTTATTTGAAAAACAAAAATTAAGACAATATGGAGCCAAAAATCGGGCATTTTTTCTTTTTTTTTTAATTTTGATGTACCCAGTGTCACTCTCACAATTAAGACAAATCTAACGGCTCAAGCTGAAATTGATCAAGCCGTCTCGAAAAACATAACCCTACTTCCGGCGCAGTCGGGTAAAAAGTAGCCAACGTCGAAATGAAATACGACTCAAAGATCAATCTCAAAGTTACTGTAGATAGTTCCTAGATTATACGAAACCACAAGAAATTGTCTATAGATAGTCCCTGACCTTTGACTAATTTCCCGCGCTTTTTCTCCGAATAAGTTGGGAAAGGTCTACTTCATCTTGACATAAGCCGTAAGGTTAATAAAAAAATACTAAGAGCCTTGAAAAGGGCTACTTTTAATCAGTTCGGGTCTGTAGACATATCAAGGATTTGGCCTACCAGCCTTCGGCATCTACATATAATATACCGGGTGTGACAAAACCCATCACATAGCCGTTAAGGCCCATAGTATCCTCAGTTCCCGTTTATATGCAAAAGCACGAATGCCCCCCGCGCCCGCGCAGGGCACCTCTGAGCCTTTATCTCAAAATGGAGATATTCCTTTGATTAATTTACAATTGTGCTTCGGCGATTCTGTGGTACCTTTAACTATCTATTTTTTAGTGTATTTTTTTTCCAAATAACGAAGCCGTTTAGTAGGAGTATGGAATAGAAGCCAAAATATTGCGTGTTGGAAAATATTTTTTACAGCAAAAGTATTAACCATACAAAAAAAGTACTTCGGGCAAAATGATCTATATGAATCTATAGCAAAATCATATATTTTTCAAATCCTCAAGACAAGCCGTTAATGAGCAGTACGGTTCATAAAGTGACCGTGTTACGCTACCAAACGGGACGTAGGCCCTTAATCTACGCATTCACTTTCGGAAAAAAAAAATGGAAAAATTGTTGGAATAAGACTTTTATTTATAGTGTGAAACATGAGGTACTACTTTCATAAAAAAAAACACGTTGGAACCTTGATTTCAATATCTCCGTAACCATACGGTTCGCAGGTATGTCCCTAAAAAAAAGAACAGAAATAACGTAATAATAAACATAAGAACTTAATGTATGTTCAAATACCTACCCATTACAAAGTAGTACCTTAAATGTAAATAGTACATACTAATTCCATGCTTAAAAGTTTGAACAAAAAATGGCCGCCAAAAATATGACAGGATATGTGGCACCATCTGTCAGTTGAGCATGAGTTAGTGGCGCAACTGCACATCGGGTGTCAACCGTTTACCGCAGTGATTAAGTACCGCTGTTTCCGCGGTATGAACGTGCTGCAACGGTTTGTTCAAGCGGTAGAAATAAGCAGAGAAGATTCGGAATTAGTAGAACTGGGATAGTAGGAAAATTTGGGCTACTTTGAGCGAAATATTCAGAAGCCCCCACTGCTTAATAGTAGGTAATATAGATTGCGAAAACTATCTCTAAATTTATTTAAAAACAGCTATTGTCAGCGGCTTCACCCCCGTGGAGGTCGAATATTATCTCACGGGAACGTACTGTCGAGATAAAAAGTATCTTATGTGTTAATCAGGGTTATAATCTATCTGTGGGTCAAATTTTATCTAAATCCGTTCAACCGTTGTTGCGTGATTCACTAACAAACATCCAAACTTACACGTTTATAATATACTAGCTGCCGCCCTCGGCTTCGCCCGCATGGAAGTCGGAAATTATCCCGCGGGAACGTACTACCGGGATAATAAGTATCCTATGTGTTGTTGTGTTAGGTTTTTCTTTTTTCTTTCGCTACTTCTAGCTAGCCTAGCTCTATCAATGCCGTGAAACTCTGTTATTGGCTTAAGAGATATTTGTTTTTCATAACTCATGTGAATTAATTATAAGCTGTTGAGTTTCCTAATAAATAAATAAATAATCTATCTGTGTGCCAAATTTCATCAAAATCCGTTCAGCGGTTTTTGCGTGAAAGAGTAACAAACATCCATACTTACAATCTTTCGCGTTTATAATATTAGTAGGATTTTAAGTAGTACGATAAAACGCACAAAAAAAAACCTATACTTTTTAACGTCATTTTAAAAACAGCCGTCTTTCACCACTTCACAGTATTCAAGCTGAAATGGCGATCCGACTTCTTGCCATACCAAACAATAACCGGTGTTAAAAACCGATCCGAAAAATATATAGTCCAAGCAATGTGAATGGGCTACATGACTATCTATGGTATCGTTTATGTACGAGCCATTCATTTAGAGTATAAATAAAACGCTATGTCCGCTGGAACCACGCAGGTTAGATACCGGCCGCTTGGCATCCAAATTCGAAAAAAGAAATGCATTTTTCACACTTTTTTTTTCGAAATTCAATATTCATCCGACTAGCGTGGAATACGTGGTTTTTTAACGGGTTAGAAGTGTTGGGTAGAGATGAAACTAAATATTTCGCAAAGCGTGCATAGGATACCTTCCTATGCACGCTTTGCGAAATATTTAGTTTTCTATATTTTTATGATGATGTAGTAAAAAACCTGCGTTATGCTTACGAAAACTTTGTTACATACTCTTCATCAGATGAAGATCTTAGAATTGCCGACATAACATAACATACATAAATAATTTTATTTCTGTAAGTAGGTTTGTTGTGTTTTTTTGCCCCACTCTAGGAATTTCTCCTGTATTGTGGGCGCGATTACAAACATACACCAACAGCCAGACCCGTAACAACTACTTGTAGTTTTACCTAATAATGAAATTACCTAATATTCATTTTTCATTAATATAGAATATAGATAGGTAGGTACCTACCTAACGACGGTAAATTATATTTTTTTTAAATTGTGTAAAATCTGAAAAAAGTTTTATATCGTGAATATTTCCAATAAAAGTATTTGAAATAGTTTTATTTTGTTTTATTTTGTAAATATTGGTAGCACCTCGTTAGTCGATCGGTGCGCGGCCCGGCGCACGCGGCGCGTGATCCGCGCTATGCTCGTATCTGTCTAGCCGTTCGCTCTCTTGCCGGTGTGCCTCACGCACACATACACGGAGCGCATAGAATACCTAGAATCGATTAGAGCTAGAAACTCGGTGCGACCTTAATAGAAAAACATAGCTATCTTCTCCTATTGTAGGTACATCATTTAGTTAATTGTCATGTCTATTCTTCCGTCGAGAAATCGGTGCTTGTGCTAAGCCTGCTGACATAATCTTGATCAGATCATGGGAACACCATGTAGAGTGGTGTCTGAAATTGTATTTCGAGGACCATACAGAGTGAGTGGAGTTGTCCGAATCAGTGCACGCATTTGGCAGTAATATCATCACGGATTTTATTCCCTGTAAGGTTACGCAGAGGTGTAGTTAAAGTACACCCACATTTCGCCAGCTGTTATGTTCCATGTTATGTCCCATGGCGAACATATTATTATCAACCGGGCACAAACCAAGACCCTGGGCTGCTACTGTGAAAAAAAAGCGGAAAAAACCGGTATCACTTTGCCCAACCTGGGAATCGTACCCACGACCTCAAGCTCAACTACTGTTGCGCTAGTAGCGCTTGCGACCAGTAGACCAACGAGCAGTCGTGACAAATTATGATAAAAATTGCCATAATGACTAAGAATTAACTTCCAAAAGATTAGATGAAACTTGAATCTTCAGCCTGCATTTTAAAGCCATGGTGTCGTTATGAGCGATAATAGTTCTTATTGCAATCCGATACGGATTAAAATCTGTTGTAATAATTTCGAATAATAAATGAGCAAGCTTATAGTAGTAACAATGCAAATAAATTCGTATAAAATGAGATTTAATAATAAATAAACCATCACTGAATGTAGTTTGGCATTTGAAATTGGATGGTATATTTTTTATTGTAATTATAATTGTTATTGAAGGGATAAACTGCTTTTAAAGATAATTAAGAGGTGACTTTGATGATTTTTTTGATGCATTAAACTATTAAAGTACGTTTAATTAATTTTTGAGTTCCATCAATGTTTGCAAAAAAGATTTGAAAATATCATATATTTTTAGCTTTCAAAATTATTTACGGTTAAACAGAATACACTGCTTTAAAAAACCACCTTTTTGACCGTTTTCAAAAAATCTCCGCCTTAACTACAGCTAGCAAACTATGAAAAAACTAACTTACACAACAAACTAACTAAAACCCTACTACTGAAAAAATCATACTCTAAAAAGTATTAAACAACATAATATTCTGATCTGAAAGCTATGGCATGCGACAACGGATTTTAGGTTAGAATATTTTCATGTTTCATAGTTTTTAGAGCGTGATTTTTCAGCAGTCGGGTAAAGAAATCGACAGAAACCTTGGAACACCATCTTGAAAATTGGAATTCCTAAAACAAACCGAACATAATTCCTCTCCATCATATTCCTAGCGATCCCTCGTCATTGTCCCCACTGTGGGCGGCCTCCGTCTGTCTGCTGGACAAAATACGCTAAAATTAATGATGTTTCGTCCATGTCCCGGACATGTCAAGGAAGTTTGGGTGCTGCGAGGAGATCTTGGAATTGGATAATGTATATTATTTTCTAGTTGCTTGATAGGTAGAAACTTGTTTAGATGGCCTATTTTGAATTAACTTTTGGTTGCTAGGGCAATAGAAATGGTGTAGAAAAGTAGTAAAGTAGTAAGTTAATTTTAATATTAATGTATCTTACAAATAAACCTACCGAAATTAATTCTCTTAATAATGGTGAACACCGCATCACAATCCGTTGCGTAGTTTTGCGGTCCCACAGACAGACACACAAAGCGTCTTTTTTATTTATAAGGCCACTTGGATGTTGGAAATATAATATATCCTTATAGCATCAGCTTTCTGATAGTAAAAGTCCCGTCAAAATCGGTTCAGCCGTTTCGTAGATTAGCCGGAACAAACGGACAGTTTTTTTTGTCATAAGTACCGTACTTACATACTTTTTTAAGCATTTATTAAAATGCTCTTATTTTGTCATTACAAACAGACACTTTAACTTTATTTAACTGTTTATCTGTATAGAAGATATGTAGATATCATACATAGATATAGATTTTTTGCATCACGCCTAATAGAATGATGTAACTACTAATACATTATTTAAAATCCTACTTTTACTGTCAAAAAAATATCCTGAATTCCTGAATATTTTCCAAACGAGCCCCATACAACGGACAAATTATAAAATATTAAACATTACTGCGATGAATTTTCTGGGATCAAATATTCCAAAAACGTTTTCAGGACTTTGTGTAGTTACCGAGAATTTAATTAAAACAACACGGTGTCAACATTTCTCTTCACTAAGTAATACAATGTTCATACTTCTTACCAAGTGAACTATTAAAGAAATACGGGCTTACTTCTCGCTATTAATAAAAGCGGACTTAAGGAAGTGCAGGACTGGAGAACTTAAAGCGGCTTACGAGTTGCAAGTTTCAAAGTAAGCATTGATACATTTGAAAGGGTTCGTTTGGAAGCTTTGCTCTGTGGCAATTAGTGGGAAAATCCTTTCAGTTCTCTAGTAAATGTTACTGGCTCTGGGAACCTCGATTTAATATCAGCAAATGTAACTCAACGCGTAAAAGATTTTCCGGGAATTATGTGTGTGTAGTCATGTTGAGAGCATGAAGAAAAGGCAACTAACAAAAAGTATTTACAAGGCAGATGTGAGTGGAAACGTGGAATGCCCCGGAGGATATAATAGTGATCTTATCGGTGATATTCTTCAGAAAAGTCAGGTGCGTAGCAGCGGCGAGGTGTCAATTTTTCTAAGAGAGAAGCCGAAGCGAAGTCGGCTTTAGCTTAGTGACTTATCAATAAAAAAAACTTACTGTCATTCTAAAATTAATATAGGAATTAAATACAATAAAATTGAATTTTACTGTATTTAAAATGCGTCAGCGAGAACGAGATGGAGGAATGTTGTAATATTCCTCCATCTCGTTCTCGCTGACGCATTTTTATATCTGTCTCTGTCATAACCCCTTGTACAGTGGCTAGCTCTCGTCCATATGAAGCGGTGCCACGTGACCAAGTGATGTCCTTACGGGATCGCTGTTGTATGAATTTTTTCTTCCCGATTATGAAGTTTTGGCGCAGGGTTAATTTAGAACATTTTTTTTCTTGTAATTTAAATTAAAAAATAACCGTTTTTGTTGTTTGAGTGTTATGGTAAATTAAATACCCGTAGTGTAACTATATGTTTTGAAAATAATAGCCACTATTGATGTGCCATTTTTTAATAGCGATAGAGTTGTAGAAATCGTGTTATATGGTGCTTTCGACACTGGTGCGTAGTACTAGCAACTCGCGTACGTGTATGACCAGTGGCCCTAGTGTGAGTTTCATTTAATCATCTCGATCAAATGCATCGAGCGCTTTTGGCGCTCCGATTGGCCCTGGATTGGTGACGGACCAATTGGAAGGCCGAAAGCGCTCGATGCGTTTGTTGCACTAAGGCCTCGGCTATATGAAGGTAAACGAAGCAAACGGAGGATGTAAGGATCATAGCAGGTGACGTTGTGTGGTTTCTGCTTACCTCCATGGGAAGAAGGCGTGAGTTTATGTTTATATGTATAATAAAACTCACTAGATATAATACTGGTACTTTTATTTTCTCTTTACTTCTTTACAGATATTTGAGATATTGTCACCACAGTTGCTTTACACCAAAAAATTGAGCTCTCTCGGCCAAGTGCCCTCGTTTATAAACTACCCCTGCCCCTACCAAATTGACAGTTGAACTGTGTTGCCATTTCATAAAAATAATAACGGATTTATAAAATCTGTAAAAACCCTACACTCGACCGTCCTGACGACGTGTATGCCCTCATACACGCCTCAAATGGTATTTAAAATACCCTACACTTGGCTGAGAGGACTCACGATTACAAAAGAAAATACAAAAAAAAAATAACATACATCCAATTGATTTTGAGATTGCCTTGTTTGTTCTAAACATTTACAGCAGTAACATATTTTGTTATAAGACTACATCCCTTATAAATTCGAAACATCAAACAAAAATAAAACCAAAACAATCATTAAAAACTTAAAGACTAAGTTGGTAATTATTTAGTTACAACAGTTATCATTAACCACAAACATAAATTAATCCATCTTTCACTATTACTGAATTATGTTATGCTAATACATTTATGAAATCCATAATAACTCAATAAAAGATAAACAACTATACTATTTATTTGCAATTATCCACAAAAAAATAAACATTTTGGCGAACCAATCGATTCTCGCCGAAGTACCTAGGACTTGTTCTATTCTCGGATTATGACACTATCAATCATTCAGAACTTAAGTTTCTCCTTAATACGGCAATGCGATCCAATCAATTATCGCTACTGAACTTCCGTACTCTATCTGGTTGTGAACCAATCAATTCTCACACCTGATCAGAGACTCCAAAAACCTAGGCAAACCAATCAATTCTTGCCTCTAATTGTGTAATAACCGACGACGCGAGCCAATCAATTCTCACGCTCGGCCTCCAATTGTGTTCTTACTGATGACGTGAACCAATCAATTCTCACGTCAGGTCTTTTGCTTAATAACCGAGGACGTGAACCAATCAATTCTCACGTTCGGTCTGAAACAATAATATTAAACATTCTGTAATAATTGTCCTGTATTGATGATCACTATGCATCACTATGTTCGCTATCATCACTAGATTCGCTAGAGTCCGATTTATTTAGTTGTAACGCAGCTACATGTACCCATGGCAGCATTCGATCAGCTGCTACAGTGGTAGTGCATTTATTTGTACTATTACTGAAACCAGGAATGGATGCTATTTTATATCTATCTTGGCCTAAAACTTTAGTGACTCGATATGGTCCTATGTAGGATGGGAGAAGTTTTTTACTCTTCCCATCGTTATAAAAAGTAACTTTAGTAATTTTGACTAAATCTCCCCGATGGTATTTCTTAGCAGGGCGTCTGTTCTGATCGTAACGCAACTTTTGCTTTGCTTGTTCAGTGTCTATTTTTTCTTTAACTTGATTTCGGATAGTGGTCACATCTATATTTTCCCTAGTGACGTCTGCTATCTCATTTAGATTAGGACTGATCTCACTGTTCATGAACGTACCGAACATGACTTCAGATGGTCTCCTAGCGGTCGTCTTTTGGACAGTGTTATTCAACCCCCATTGTAGTTTCCCTAACTGGTTGTCCCAATCCCTCTCATCATGTCTCAGGTTTAGCGCTTTTAATGAATTTAGGATAGTCCGGTTATATCGTTCTACCTGGCCATTTGATTTTGGGCTCGCAACAGCATTCAAAATGTGTTTTATACCTTTATCATAACAGTATCTTTTAAACAAGTTAGATGTGTAACAACTACCACGATCACTGATCAAACGGTCAGGCATTCTAAATGTATAGAATATGTCATCTAGGGCACGAACCACATTTTGTGCATTCGTGTTTCGAACTGGCTTTATAAACACAAATTTAGTAAACGAGTCTACCACTACTAGAAGATAAGAGTATCCTCGTTTGGATCTGACAAAGGGACCCAGGTGGTCGACATGCAGGGTGTGAAACGGCAAATCTACTTTTTCGATCGGATGTAATAACCCTTCGTTCTTACTCGCGGACTTCTTAGCGTAAGCGCAATCAATACAAGCGGACACATACTTTTTGATAAACCGTGACATTTTCGGAAACCAATAGTTACTTCTAATCCTTTCCAAAGTTTTTTCTAATCCTAGATGACCAATATCGTCGTGATTCATCCTGCATATTTGCCACCTCGCCCCCTTTGGGACTGCCCAACGAACATTATCTTTATCGCCGTTAAGATACTTATATAACTTATTATCTCGAACAACATAATTATCTTTGATATATTGAAGATTCTTGGGATCTAAATCCTTCTCTAAAATCTGTTTAATTCGTTCCAATTCTGAGTCCCCTAGCTGAAGGGTATGTAACCAGTCTTCGTTACTAATTACCATAACTTGAGAACTCAGACTATTGGAATCAGTCACAGAATTATTCGGAATAGGATTACGAGATAACGCATCTACGTGGGACATTTTATTTCCAGGTCGATATTCTATCGAGCAGTTAAATTCTTGTAGCAAAAGCCACCAGCGCGCGATCCTAGGTATGAGATCGCGTTTCATGAAGGTGGAACGAAGAGCACTACAATCAGTGACTATTTTGAATTTGTTACCTAATAAATAGACCCGAAATTTCTCTAATGAACGAATGACCGCCAGCGTTTCTAATTCGTAAGAGTGATAATATTTTTCCTCCGGTGACGTTCGCCTGCTACAATAAGCAATTGGCCGAAGAAAACCACTATCCTTCCACCGTTGCAAGAGTATGCCTCCAACGCCGTCTTTGCTGGCGTCAGTATGTAATTCCGTCTCCGCCTCGCGATCATAAATAGCTAAGACTGGTCTGTCTATCAATTGTGATTTAAGCACCTGGAATGCATTCTCTTGTTCTTGGCCCCACACCCATGCCGAGTCCTTTTTTAATAACTGCATGATTGGCGAAGCTAATTGAGCGAAATTTTTGATAAATTTTCGAAAATAACTAGCAAGCCCGAGGAATTGCCTAACACCATGAATATTAACTGGCCGTGGAAAATTCATAACCGCCTGAATTTTCTTTTCACCTGGCCGAATTCCTGACGAACTAATCTCATAGCCAAGATAATCAATATTATCGTGAAGAAAATTACACTTTGATAAATTTAACGTAAGATGTGCATCTTCTAACAGCTTCAGAATTTGTTCAAACCTATCAAGACATTCAGTAGCATTTTTACCAAAGACAAGCACGTCATCCATATACGCTGTAGCATGAGTGAATCGAGCTGACCCTAAGACCTTATTAATCATTCTCTGAAAAATTGCTGGTGCGTTTGCCAAACCAAATGGCATACGGTTGAATTCGTACAATCCATCTGGAGTGACGAACGCAGTTAAATGTTTGCAAGATTCCAAAATTGGCACCTGATAATAACCAGATGCCAAATCAAGCGTTATGAAACATGCTTGCCCCGACAATCTTGCTATTTCATCGTCTATAATTGGCATCGGGTACCTTTCTTTTACTGTTACAGAGTTCAACATTCTATAATCAATACACATCCGAAAACTGCCATCTTTTTTTCGAACTAATATAACAGGACTTGCATAATCCGACACCGATTCTCGAACGATCCCGGCTTCCAACATTTCACCTAACATGGACTGCACTTTTTCACGTTCGTGATGTGATAACCTGTAAGGGCGATAGACAATAGGACGTTGACTATTCAACTCAATTGTCATCTGCGTAACATCAGTGCAACCCAAATTTTTCAAATTTGAGGCGAAACAATGTTTATATTGTTTAAGTATGGTCATTAGTCTTTGTCTATCGTCCTCTGATACCGAATCACCTATGCGTACGTTTTTCTCCTGAATATCTCGTTCACAGTTATCTTGAATATCTAGAGACTCTGCAATTCCTGGAGACTGTATTACTATTCTCTTAACAAACTCTACCTTTTCTCCCCTACTAGCAACAAATTCCTTTCGTAGTCTACAGGGGATGGAAAATGGATAAACAAGAATGTCTAAATCCCCACGCTGGACCTGGTAAACACCACCATAAACAACAACCTCTTGGTGTGGACCACCCACGATGTTGTTGCTCAGCATTAAACAGCCACTAAATTCGGAACCTACACGAGCCTTTATGGATGCAGGTCCATGAAGTTCGACATTGGCAGCGATCCTAACTTCAGCAAGTTTAATGTTATTAGCATCGGGATAAACCATAGGTATTTCAGTGTGCAATTTACGAAATTGCAAAGTGTGGGAATTTTTGAACACAAGAATATGTGGTTGCTCCGTGTATGACTGGCCTATTAATATTGGTTTATCTAACAGATAATCTTCGACAACTCTACAAGCTACCCTCGCATCAACTCCATCTACCACTATGTCGAGCAATATATTACCCAACGATCGAACCGCCTCATTCCCGAATCCTTTTAAAACCGACGGGACCTGATCATGTACCAGATGAAGGCCCAAAATTATTGACTCCCTAACCAACGTCACTTCGCTACCGAAATCAATAAATGCTTCTACAGTCTTACCATCTACTGTGACTAGCTTTATGAATTTTGAATTAGGACTGGAGCTTGAAATGCACATTGTTTTGGACGGTGCTCCAGTTTTACCTATTATATTATCGGATTTAGGATCTTGTAAGCAATTTTCGACTTTGTGACCAATTTTGTGGCATTTATTGCATTTGATAAGTGGCTTTGGACAATGTAAGTATGGATGACCTCGCTCCTTACAATTAAAGCAGAACACAGGACCCTGAGACTGATAAGATTTATTTTGGTTTGTTTTAGAATTGGAATGGTTAGTTTTCCCAAAACTACGATCTGAAATTTGACTTTCCTTGTTGCTCATTAGGAATTGGAGAAGCTGTTCAGGTTGAGAACAACAAAGCGCCAACGAACTCGATTTCATAGTCCTATCAGATATACCGTGAATTATACAATCTACTGCGCGTTTACCCGTAATTTCACACTGAGTTAACAACGCAAGTTTTTCGTAGTAGTATACTTCAATTGGTTCGCCAAACTTACTTTTTCTCTTAAGCATATCTTCCAGGATTTGGCCATAGTTTTGCTCGCAAGGAAAAGCACTCATTAATTTATCTTGCCACTCTTTCCAAGTATGCAAAATTGTGTTCAGACCCTCATACCAAACTTTAGCCAAACCCTGAAGTTTTTGCATTGCAAAATGTGTTGTTGTTATATCATCCCAGCCGTATACAGTAGCGCATTCATTTACCTTACGCAACCAAATGTCAATACGCTGGTTTTTTGCAGAAGGGTCAAAACTAGGGAGAATATTTTTGTGATCAATATTCTTAGAAATTGATGCACTTGTAGACGGCTGAGATGTAAATCCATGTTTAATAGAATGCACCAAATCCATGACATCTTTAACGGTAAAAGAAGGAGTACGTGACCTTTTATCTTGTGGTATGCCATCGCTGCGTCGACTATCGTTGCTCTGCTCTCGTGAACCTCGTCTCCGCTTGGCTCTGGTAGCTTCATGCTCCGGTTGACGCGACCGGCTCGGGCTGCAGCTGTGCTGCCGGCTCTTGGAGTGACGACGGCTCGTACTCTTGCAGCTTCTACCGGATCGGCTCCCATGCGCCTCGGTTATCTTCTCACGTTCCCGGCGTAGTTCCTGTTCGAATACACGTAGTTGCTCTCGTTTTTGTTCAAACTCCAGCTCTTTCTCGCGAAAACTTTGCCTCCTCGACTTGCTGCGACTTCGACTGCCACCGCAGCGTTCGCCGGAAAGATCACGTCGATGATGCGACGGGCACCTCACTGGAGTTAGCAGGCGCCGTCGGCTCTCTCTGTGACCACCAGAAGAAGCATCCAACGACCGGGTGGCGCCGTTATCTTTTTCCATTGTGAAACTGGAATTGATCACATTTAAGGACATAAATGTTCGATAAAACAAATTGCATAACGTAAAACAGGGCCACAACAATACTTTGTAACGATTTTTTTTTAATTTTTTTTTATTTAAAAGTTACCTTCAATAAATAGTAAATAAACAACAGCTGAAGGTGATGGCAGAGGCATGTTATCACTGCCGGGGAGTGCCACAACTAACTGGTAACAAACTCTGCTTAAATCCAAACCATTTAAAAAATATCACAATAACTCACAACCTCATCTCGCAGCCGTATTACTAGGGCGTACCCTTATTGAATAAAACTGCGACCTAAGCTTGCCTCGATGCATGCTACCAATATCAAGGAGTACCCTGATCAAGTGGTAGCAAACATACTTTCATTTCTAGTCCAAATACAAAAGATTCACACTAATCATAACCTTATTTTACAATCGTATTATCAGGGGGTACCCTGACCAAATAAAATCACATCATAAGGCTATCATACATGTTAGAAACCCAATGTGCTTTGCCATATTATCGGGGAGTACCCCGACCAAATATGACAAACAACATCAGCTCACCACATGGTTTTTTTTTTATTTTAATAGGTACAACAAAATCATAACCTTATGTTGCAATCGTATTATCAGGGAGTACCCTGACCAAATAAAATCACACCAGAAGGCTATAGGACATGTTGGAAACCCAGTCTTCATTGTCTTATTATCAGGGATTGCCCCGACCAAATACGACAGCGAGCTTAAGGCTACCACATGTTAACATAAACGTTAAGAAATTCAAATTACCTTTCGGATCCCACTTCTGAAGTATAATAAAACTCACTAGATATAATACTGGTACTTTTATTTTCTCTTTACTTCTTTACAGATATTTGAGATATTGTCACCACAGTTGCTTTACACCAAAAAATTGAGCTCTCTCGGCCAAGTGCCCTCGTTTATAAACTACCCCTGCCCCTACCAAATTGACAGTTGAACTGTGTTGCCATTTCATAAAAATAATAACGGATTTATAAAATCTGTAAAAACCCTACATATGTAAATGTGTGCTAGATAAGAGAGGTGTGTGTGTGTGTGTTAAGTATTTATATCATATATATATCTAAGAATAATAATGTTAGTACCTATATTTACTTATATTTGAATAAATACTCAAAACACGAGTTACGTAATTGCACCTACCACTGTTTGTCTCTGCATCACCCAAAGGTCGACTGGTAGAAAATGCCTTTGGCATTAAGTCCGCCTCTGTACATTTCTGTGCGTGAAGTATTAAATAAATAAATACCTACCCTATTTCTATCACTAAGGATAATTGGATTAGTGTGGTTTAAAGTGTATGTACTTCACATTTTCCACCAACTATTAGTGGCTAGTTGGACCTCGATTTAACGGTTGTATGTTTGAGCTCCTTGTAAGAGATTTTCCGGGAAATATGTGCCAGATACCTACTGTTATCCTATTTCTGTCGCCAAGCAACATTGGATTAGGGTGATTTAAAGTGGAAGTGAGGGAAGTGTTTTTAAGTAACAACATGCCAGTTATTATGATACGCTGGAGTTAGGGTAGGCTACTGCATCGCATACAACACACACATGCGGCAATTTGTGTGTGTTTAGTTTATGTATTACCGATTTAAAAAAAATTGCAGGTTCGGATTTCAGTTGCAATAAAAAAAAATCACCTCTGTTACATCAAAACTCGAACCGATTTGAAAAATTCTACTTTTGTTTGAAGGGGAATAGCTACTTATAGAGTGGATCCTATATAAATTTGGTCAAATACAGTGGTTTTTGAGTTAGCTTCAATAACACGTATTTTTTCATCATCATCAACATTTCAGCCGAAAGACGTCCACTGCTGTGCATAGGCCTCCCCCAAGCTCCCCCGCCACTTCGAACGGTTCTGTGCTTCCCATTTTTGCATGTATTTTTTAAATAATGTAAAAACAGTTTGTCCTAGCATACGTTTACTAATGAGGTCACCATCACCATTTCAAGTTTTTCAGACAAAAATTATTTTCAGGAATTTTATAGAAAACAAAATGTTTAAAGTATTAAAGGAGTAACGTGTTTCCAGCCAGATGCTTCCTGACCTAGAGACCGTCACTGATGTCATTTTAATGACACCAATCCCAACATAATATCCTCAAAACTGCACAAAATACCGCTATTCCTTAAGGTTTATGCTCCAGGGTAGAAAAATAATAGTTTAAAAAACTAAAAAACACGCTTTAAAAACTAAACATTGACATTAATTGATTATAAAATTACCTCAAAAAGCACCCCACGCTTTTTAATTGAATTAAATTATTTTCTCCTTTTTAGTTTAGTGTTTAAAGCGTGTTTTTTAGTTTTTTAAACTATTATTTATTTTCTATTTTTTAGTTCTGTAGTAACTACAAAAACGTGTTTTTTTTATCACAATTTTTTTAAAATTATTGAATTGTCATCGGTCCTCGACAAGTTTACAAAGTTTCAATGAAATCTGAGCGTTTAAAGCGGGTCAAAATCGCGCTCAAAGGAGTCGGTTACATACAAACATACCTACAAACAAACATACAAGTGAAGCTAATATAAAGCGTGTAAAAAAAACTACTTTTCATACGTTTTTTTCAAACCGTCAATACAACTCTCTCAGTTCATTTAAATCCATTGAATGTCTATTTCATGAAAATGTCATTAAAAAAAAAATACTGAACTCAGGGCAAATTTTTCACTAGTCAGATACCTTTTATCTGAAAAATTATTATGTCAATTTAACACATTCGCTATACAAAAGCTGTCAAACCTCAATATTAATTCCTCAGTTATTAATTATGTAACGGTTGAAAACTCAGCCCTTTTTTGGGATTTTAATGATTAAAATTATGTAAAGCCATACATACTTTTTACAGTCGCGAATCATATTTGGTACAACCTACAGCTCGACACTTACCTACCTGCAAAATGCAAAAAAACTTAATACAATTTGAATTTCGCGCGCTACCCTAGAGGTTCCACCTTAAACATCTACCCTCCAAGAAAATAAACTTCCAAGTCTCGGTAACAAATCGGTTTCTTAAAGTATTTTGCGAAGTTTTAAAATGGAATACCTGGGTAACTTGGAGACCGCGGAACTCATCGTCACTTATCTTATAAATATGTTAAAACTCCTGGATTCCTGCCATGCTGTAAACGACTTCAGTTTATGTGGAAAAGCTATGACTTTTTTTAAAGATCTTTTTAGTTTTGTTTGCCAATTTTTTGTACTTTAGTGGGTGATGTCGTGAAATTAGTGATACGCAAGATTAATTACTTCATGAACTGGGCATTTATGTGTTATTTTTGGGCAAAAGTATTTTTCAAGCCCAAAAGGATAACTAAGATATCTGGAGTGGTGAATTCAAGGTGTGGAATCACATGGTTGAGATTTTACCATAGAAGTCCCTGAGTAAGTAAATAATTTAAAAAAAAGTACAGTCAAGTTACCCCAAACTGTCAAAACTTACCCAATCGAACATGAACTTTATTCGTTTTTTGTAAAGTTTAAAATCTATCAACGTTTGACAGATTGGGGTAGCTTGAAGTGCTAGCGTCTGTACAATGACGAAACATTTTTAAGCTTCTAACATTTTTAATCTTTTTTTTTGTTATCTGACAATACAATAATACAAACATTAAGTATGAAAATACATCTTCATCATTAACCATATCAAAAACTGCACAGTGCAAACAATGACGACACTCATATATCACATGTCATAATAATATGACATATAAAGCCACGGTCGTCGCACAGTGTGACGATCTCGCGTGTCACGGGACAAAATCTGCCCGGGCATTGGCACAGTTGCCCAGTGGACCAAACACGTATGAAATTAATGATCATGGACGCCAACGTAAACTAGAAATTAAGCGTGGAACACTGTGATGTATTGAGTGTTTCAGATTTTGAAGGGCTGATGAACTGATGACAGAATATTAATTAAAGGTAAGAGGAACAAGTAGGTTCCACTTTACCGGTAATTGGTGAATGCTGAAGTCAAATTTTTGGTATAAACTTCCAAAGGCTATCTCGTCTTGACCTATCCTTGAGAGTGTCTATCTAATGACGGTTGGTAGTAGAGTGTTTTAGACCCAAAATGGCTTTTGAAAAACCCATTGAATTTTAAAATATTTTACCTACGATAGCTTAAAAAAATCTCGAATGGTCCAAGTTCGATTTAACTGGGCCCTTTCAGAGCCATACCTATCGTTAACGGGAGCATGATTGAAAAGCTTGTTGTTTCATACAACGCAATGCAAGCAAGTGAGAAAGTAATAACATCGAACAAAAATTGGCGCGCGAAGATTCCACAAAACTTTTTTTCAGGAAATACGATTTTTTCAAAAACCTTACTTACATTACAAGTTATTGGAAAAAAATGTTTGTCATTTAGAATCTCCATTACAGGTGTGTCTATGAAGATGTTTTCTTTACTTTTTCAAAGTAAGAGTACATTATAAACGGCTAAAGTTCAGATAGTTCAGAAATAAACCACAAGATACCTGTGTGTTCAAAATATGTGGAGGAGAATTTGTTATTACGCCATTATCACGTACGAGCGGTTGTATCAGAATCATGACGGGTTGGCCGTTCTTGAGATACGCGGCCATAAATGTAATTCAATTCAATTCCTACAATAAGACAAAATTAGCACTGTTTGTAGCACTGAATATAATATTATACATTTCATAAGTAGCCAAACTCGTGAGCCATAATTTAAAGAACCTTAAAAGCCTCCAATTTAAATTGTTCCGTATCAATTGAAAGGCAAACTACTTAAAGACCTGTACCATTGACTAAATGCACGACCCGGACATCGAACCGAATACAAGAAAAATGGCCACACAGCTATTAATAACAGGGT
Source organism: Antitype chi (assembly GCA_947359405.1). Taxonomy (NCBI): domain Eukaryota; kingdom Metazoa; phylum Arthropoda; class Insecta; order Lepidoptera; family Noctuidae; genus Antitype; species Antitype chi. The sequence continues at coordinate 3,346,055 of OX375826.1, forward strand.
GTTGCTTACACCCGGCGCACAGTGGAGCGATGCCAAATTTCTCGGAAAAAATGGCATTTTAAAATTTCGTAATTTTTCATCTATATGAAGTGTTTTGCTTGAGACTGTGATTTATTAGGTTCAGTTTTTTGAATAATACATTTTTTTTTTCTCAAAAATTTAAAACTAAGTAACACATTTTTAAATTCACAGCTGTATTGACTATTTATATTTAGTAAATTTTTTGTAGTAATTCATTACGTCTAGTTTGAATTTAAAAATGTTTCAGCAAGAGTAATTAATATCTCTGCTAGAATGCTAGTAAATCAAACACGTAATAGTAATGATTAAAACAAGCATTATCAGCCTATAAATTTGCCCATTGCTGGGACACAGGTCACCTCTCGGTGAGAAGCCGTATTCCACCACGCGGGCTCAGTGCGGGTTGGTTGATGAATGATGTCACATGTCTTCGAATTTTTGTTCTAGAACAACCCGGTGGCCTCACGATGTTTTCCTTCACTGTTTTGGGAGCAGTAAATACATAAAACAAGTAAAATATGAAATAAGTACCTATATTAATTTCAACAACATGAAATTAATTTTCACAAAATTACGAAACACAAACTATTATAATTATTTTTTCTATCAACCACAGACAATACAGCGCAAGCCGCATTTTTCCACCGGATAAGCACTACGATATTCAAAAAAATAACTACGTACTACCAGACGCAGTGTTGCCAACGGAAACACGAAGACGCTACATTTGCAGTGAGCTGGCAACACAACTTTTAATTACAGCCGAGTACTGGTAATGAACAGTGAAGTGTATTGTGCTGGGTACTGCATTGTGTTGTTTCATTTTAGATTTAATTGAAGATAGTGAAAATGTTCGGTTATTTTGTTACTCGTTTTGTTTGAGTAAGGAGATGTTATTTAATAGTAGAAGTCTGAGGGTTTCTTCGTGTGTTAAGTTTTTATATTTTCAGCAAGTATTTAACTTAATCCCACGAAAATCTAACACTATGGTTTTTCTTACTAATGGACATAGTAAGCGCGCCCTGGTACAGACGCCAACACATCAAGTTACCCCAATCTGTCAAATTTCTTTGATAGATTTTCAACTTTATCACAATATATATAGGGTTCATGTTCAATTGGGAAAATTTGACAGTTGGGGATAGCTTGACCTGCTGTCGTCTGTACATTAGAAACAGCGCCCTCCACCAGGACCTTAAGATTGATGTCGTAAACATAGTAATTATACAAAAATATGCAGAAGCTCATGTACACAGACTTCATCATCACGTGAATGTCGAGGCAAATCCAACTCCTTGACAACACTGAATTGTGCAATGGTTAAAAAGGTTGAAACCTTTTGAGTTAGGTTAGTGCAGTGTAATTGAACTTAAACTGTAGTGCAAGTGCTGACTTCAACAAAGAACACGTGAATAAAGTGTCTTCCCCTTAACTTAAGAGTGATTAAGATGTCATCGATGTCAAGTGTCATCCAGATGTCAAAAGAACCAGAAGTTCACATTCAGACTGAATGACATTTGTTACCATGCCATCATGTTCGCTGTTTTTTATTAAAATCATAATCAATACAATGTTAATGATGAAACATCAAAGGAGTACGTTATTTAACTCCCAAACAAAAGGCAATGTCACATTTCTTTTTGAAAGCTTTCTCAACATTGTACCTATCAAAAAAACTTAAATATTACTATGTATGACTAAATTAGAAACCAAAATGGAGGACTTTCACCTAAAACTAAGTTCTGGAGTTGAAGTTCGTCAGAATCAATTTGAAACCAAACCAACTGCTGCCATTGATACGATTGGTAAACAGTTCTCATCTACTTATCTCTTGAAGTATTATTAGATTAAAGAGAAGGATATATTAATGCATAAATCCCAAATCTAAACAACAATTTAAAACCATACAAACAAAACAATTAAAACAACAACAAATCAAGACAAGAACATCGTACGGCGGAAGTTTTTAAAAACAACTGTAAGCCGACCGTAGTCCCGTGCCCGTATGTTCTCCAACTTCTGGCCGAAAGCCAAGAGGCCGAAACAGAGCCGACACTTTAGGGATAATGGCAACAGTTTACAATATGTTGATGGATGGTGATAGTTTAGTAATTAATATACTATTAGAAGTGGATTATCGCCGTATGAATCGTATTAAATGGGTGGACATTGAATTTAATTGCAAATAATTAATTGCTTATCGTCTTATCCACGATAAGGCTATGTTAATATCGATGTGAAGTACTCTTAAAGTCTTGCAATTGAAGAAAGTAACCAAATTACTTTTGCTAACGTGATGTTTGAGATAAGTGCGAAGCAACAAAATAAATCATGGTTGAAGTTTAACATACATAAACTCTCGCCCATAGGCAGAAACTGCTATGCTATTCTGTAACCATCTCACCGGGTGAGGCGAGCGTGGAGTGAGCTGTCAGTGTCATTTCACCTGATATTAGGGATGAGCGAGCATTACAGTTAGTCATAATCGAGATCAAAATAATTAAAATAATATTTTTTATACTGATTCTATTGATAATTTTATTTCAATTTTTCAAATAAAGTAGCAAAACAAAAACTTAGTCAGAAACTCAATGTTGTTTCTGTCTATTTTTTCCTAGACTAGTCCTTATATTGCCTGAGATGCGAGCGCGTCACGCAATATAAGGACTAGTCATCATAATCGAGATTTAATCTAGATTATGATTGTAAATGTAATGCTTGGTCAATCCCTAGCATCAGTGGGATGACACTGACAGCTCACTCCACGCTCACTCGGCTCGCTTCACCTGGTGAGATGGTTACAGAATAGCACGGCTGCAGTACGTCACCTGCTATGATCGTTCCATATCTACTCATTTTGCTTTGTTTACGTTCATTTAACGTGTTACTCTAGATATTATGCAAAAATGTTATCTCCTAGATTGCTAGCTAAATAGATAGAGCTTTACCTGAGAGGTCGATTTTAATAGTCATTTGGGACACGAGTATTATGTTACCTATACTTTTCACACTCACCGCCCAATTTTCGGCTTTTAACCGAACTCGTAATTCGGCAGAATCAACAATTAGTCCATCACTAAATGAAAGCCTTTAAATATTCGCAGCGACTCAACAAAAAGTGACGGGTATCGATAAATTCATCAGAAATTCCCGAACCGGGATGTTTCCCGGAAAACTGTTTACTGATATTAACCAAATTCCTTTTTGCTTCCGGTTTTTATTTGTTTTATTGTTTAAGCGCTCCTTTGTGTATTGATGTTCGTGATTTTATAATTAATGTCAAGATTTTGTTCAGATTCATGTACCTACATATTATTATTGTGCCTTTGGGAATCATCATTATTTTGAGTCGAAAGAGGTCTACTGTTGGACAAATGCCTGGGTGAAGCCTGTATCCAGCAGAATAAATTTATAATAATTATAATCAAAAGTCATTTATACAAATTAGACCGAGATCAGCCATTTATGAACGTCAAAATTACATAAGTCAATCCCTTAAAACGTGCCTTTTACCTGTACAAGTTTGCAGGGACATTGACCCAAACAGTAATAATGTTAAATTCAGCACATGAGTCTGACATAGGACAATTTCGTTTTTTAAATAAAAATCTCCAATGACCATTGTGTAGGTATGTGGATATTTTTGGTGCGTACCTATTATTATTATTAAATGTACAACTGTTTTCACATACATCAGGAGACACCTACCTAAGTATAAAGCGCTAATAATAATAAAAATAGGTGTCGCCTGGTGTAACTGAAAACGAACAGTACCTACCTACTGTATACAACGTGTAACGGAAAGGGTATATACTTACATACCAAGGGCACAGCTTCTTTGGATGATCTCATACGATATTGGAAGGGTTTTTTAATCCTATCTCTACATGTTCGGAAGTTATGAGAATTTTAATACATTGGTATCCGAAACCGAACTTTTCAAATTGAAATAAACACATCACTCGGAAGAGATTTATCGTGATATTGGCAAGTAACGTGGAAAATTATTGAACTACGAAGTCCGGTGACACGTTTGTTATGATTTTAATTTAAGAAACATATGAAACCGAAAATTTGGTATCAATTCTAGAGAATTTTATTTTGAGCTGAAACTATGTAAAGTGATTCTATACCAGCTGTTATCTTTAGTACTTAAAGATAGCAATAGGGTTTCTGTTACACCCTATATACAGGGTGATTGGAAGATGGGTGCAAAGCTTTAAGGCGAAGATAGTACAGACAATTTAGAACCATTTAAGCCATGGTTGTCTTAGACGAAGTCTTACTAAATATTTTTAACCAAATTTTTAAGTTTTTTTTCGGAAATTCTCAAAATTTAATGTAAACTGCATAATTATGGCCAAATTGAATGATAATGAATTCATTTTTTATTTATTTAATTAAAGTAATGTGTAAGCAATCAAGCAAAACATGTTTTAGGCTTCTGTGTCATTAGACATTTTTTTTACAGACATTTAAAGCTCAGAAAAAATAAAAAATTTGTACAAGACGTCTTTTAAACCTTATTAAAAAAAAAAACATTGGTAAGACTTCGTCTAAGACAACCATGGCTTAAATGGTTCTAAATTGTCTATACTATCTTCACCTTAAAGCTTTGCACCCATCTTCCAATCACCCTGTATGTGTTAAGAGTAGAATACAAAAACGTACAATAAAATGAAGTCACCGCATTACATTGGCAACATTAACCACATTAAAACAACATAAAGTCAGATGGAAATAAATTCCCTCCATTGAGAGCTTAACGTCAATACATCCGTTATAATAAGGGTCACCATAATATCAGATCACTACTCGGACACGCCAAGGCTTTATTCGTGTAAACTTACCAGGACCTATCGATTATAAGTAAACTAGCTATTACCTGCGACTTCGTCTGCGATCCAGGGTGAAAAGTAGCCAATGTCCTTACCTCGGTCCCGGTCTATCTGTGTACCAAATTTCATTCAAATCCGTACTGCAGTTTTAGGGGGCAAGCGTAACAAACAAAGTTACTTACGCATTTATAACATGTCTTTTCAAGAAGAATAATATAAATACAAAAATTAAAAACAATTATGCTACTAGGTATAGACGACAAGCACATCAATCAAGCTATCCCAAATTGTCAGATGTTCCTAATTGAACATGAACCTTATTTTTTTGGAATAAAGTTGAAAATCTATTAAATCAATTTGACAGATTGGGGTAGCCTGATGTGCTGGCCTCTGTACAAAGCTTTGTTTAAAGATTAGCTGTTGTCCGGGACTTCGTCTGTGGACTAGGATAAAAGTAGCCTATGTAAATCAATTTTGAATGATTGGTTCAAATTTTCTTAAACCAGCTTAAGCACACTATCAATTACAATCTGAATCTTATTGAAGGACATTGCTAATCCATTGCCTCATATGTTCGAAAAACTTGTCTGCTCAACAACGTAAATAACGCAATGGATGATGTTGAACTGTCAAAATGAAAATATTTTTTCTACACACAGTACGTTATTTTTTCTTTCTTTACTCTTCGAAGATCAGACTGAAAATAAACTTTTTAATATAAAGTGACATTTCTTGTCGCCTTTGGCATCGCGCTGGATTACTCAACACCCTTATAAAAACCGGTCTCCCAAAACCCAGAACCATGGCAACCCCAACGATAATAGCGGTACAATATCCTGTCTCGACAGCGATCGTAATTTCACTTCCTCACTGCGCCAGCGCTGATCAGTCTTGAGAGAAAGTACTGAGTTACTGGCCGGATTTATTTTATGGATAGATACTGTTGGTTGAGTATTGGGTACGTACCTGTCTTTCAGCTAATTGAGATTTATCTGAAAGTGATCGCGGCAATGTATTGACGGTTGTCTCCTGTTGGTGGCTTGTTAAATAGTGGGTTTATTGGTAAAATAGCATAATCAGCCTTTAATGTTTGCTGAGACACGGCCCCTACGAGGCACGAAGCACGGGTCCTCTCTCTTCACAATAGGTACATATATTTCCCACCGAGCAGTGGCGAAAGCACCATATAACACGATTCCTACCGGCTTCCCTTCAGTGATTCGCAACTCTCCCGCTTTTGAAAAATGCCACGTCAATAGTGTCTACTATTGCCAAAAAATAAGTCACACCACGGGTATTTAATTCGCCATAACATGCAAACAACTAAAACGCTTATTTTTAGCTTTGCTACTACAAAAAAATAAAATGCTAAATTAACCCGCCGCCAAAACGTCATTATCGGGAACTAAAAATTCAGACAACAGTGATCCCGTAATGATGTCACTTTACAACGGGTTACGATAGAGACGGATATACATAGAGAAAATGCGTAAGCAAGGACGAGATGGAGGAATATTGCACATTTTATTTGGTTTTCAGCTATTAAATTTTATTGTATTTAATTATTTATATTAATTTTAGAATAATAGCAAGTATATTTTTTTTATAAGGCAGTAAGTTAAAACCGGGTTCGCGCTGGCTTCTCTCTTAGAAAAATTGACACCTCGCCGCTGCCACCGAGGAAACTTCGTCTGCTGTAAGAAAAGTATTCTAATATGAAGCAAAGGGTTTTTTGGCACAGCTATATTTTTAGTACAACGAATGATGAAAAGTACAGTTTTAGCTGAAAGCTTTTTTTGTATATAGGCATGATAGACGTTGCTAAGGTAGAAATAACGTTTTCTTTTTATTTATTTTTTTGTAGGAGAGAGGTTTCAATTTGTTTGCTAAAAATACATGTTTAACATTCGCCGAAAACTTAAAAGGCACCAGAACACAAAGAAGAAGTTCTGAGAGAAGTTCTGATGGATCCAGCTACGAGCCCCGTCATAATGTTAGCAAGAACTTCTCAGAGCTTATAAATCACGTAAAAACTAAAAATTCGAGAAACGTATGAGAAACCTAAAGACGATTTTCAATTACCTATTCAATCATACCTCACTTGACATAGTTCGTCAAATTTCTTTTTACACGCTTTATATTAGCTTCACTTGTATGTATGTTTGTATGTAACCGACTCCTTTGAGCGCGATTTTGACCCACTTTAAACGGTCAGATTTCATTGAAACTTTTTAAACTTGTCGAGGACCGATGACAATACAATAATTAAAAAAAAAAATGAGAAAAAAAAACACGTTTTTGTAGTTAGCAGAACTAAAAAATAGAAAATAAATAATAGTTTAAAAAACTAAAAAACACGCTTTAAAAACCAAACTAAAAAAGGAGAAAATAATTTAATTCAATTAAAAAGCGTGGGGTGCTTGACTTTAATTGATTATTAAAATACCTCAAAAAGCACCCCACGCTTTTTAATTGAATTAAATTAATTTCTCCTTTTTTAGTTTGGTTTTTAAAGCGTGTTTTTTAGTTTTTTAAACTATTGTTTATTCATTTTCACAATATGGCGTCTGGATGTCACCATATTGAATTTTGATTACTGTCATGTCTTTATTTATTTATTTAACACTTTAAGCACACCAATGTACAGAGGCGGATTTAATGCCATAGCCATTTTATACCAGTCAACCTTTGGGTGATGCAGAGACAAACAGTGGTAGGTGCAATATATTTGAGGAAGCATGATTTTGCAACGACTTTGTTTTCTCCTAATGTGCTGAATGAAGCTTTAAACTTTTCAAATAACTATGTACTTTCGAGTAAGACAGTCAGGCAGATTCCTAGAGGCCACTTCCCTAATCAAAAATATTTAAAATCTAGTCATAATCTCATCTTACCGACAATCTCATATTTTGGACAGATTGACACGTGGTTTTACCGATTTCAGAATTTGAAATTGATTCTTTTAACGTTGCCCATAAAATTCACTCACGTTTTTTGCAGGAAAAAAACTGAATTTCGCGGGTATTACATCACAAGCATCACGGTAAAGTACAGTTTGACAAGTTTTCAACTTCAATTTCTCAATACAGAAACCGGGTCAGACTGTGGTTAGAATGAGAATGTTCTTAAAAATGCCCTTCTGATGCATTGACAATCAACCTAACTGTAGGTCCTGCCAGGGGTGCGGGTTGTTCGAAAGAGATACCGCGGCCCCTGGCACACAGGCAACTGAGGGAACACGGGTGGGTTTTAGTCAGTAAAAGTCTGACACGCCCTCCTGCTCCACCCAGAGCGGGAGAAGTAATTTGATGATTTCCTACCCAAAAAAATAAAATAAAACCTAACTGTAGGTTAATATTATCGGTTTGTTATATAACAAGGCTACTGCTATTTTTCCTCCAAATAAAGCTCGTGTAACTACACTTGAAGGTGTCCTTCAAACACATACATAGTTAGGAAAAGACTACATTGGTACTATGTATGTTATCGTAGTATATGTCGCACCCACATTCGGCCTTCTCGCGACACAACTCACAACACAATACATCGGGGCACGATACATTACTTCTATTGTATGTAGTACATTTTAACATGTTTAAAAATACAAGACTATACGTCGCAATAAATTGTACGTGTCCACATTTCAGTTTCGTTTATGAATTACATTTTATTTTCGCGTTTGTCTGGATTTAAGTCTGAATATTCTCGTGTTAACAAAGTAAATGGGAGAACTAAAATCTATAGCGTTTTATTGTAAATAGGTACTTTTAGCAAATAATTCTTTCTAAATCACAATTATGGCTACGTTTTAAGCTTCCTGTATGGCAGGGTGAGATCTTACCCGTAACGAGATAGAAGAAATTTAAAGTCACTTTTCGTGTCTGTCATTTATTTCGAAAGGTTCAATTTATTAATATTAAACTTATTTGTGATACAGAAATCTCGATGTTTTGTCAAGTCGTAGAAACTGTGCAAAGTAGGGCTGGGCTACTCATGAGCGCAGGGAGCGGAGTGCAAGACGGTGCACTTGTACCTCCCTGGCTTCATAATGAAATGTAGGTGTAAAAACATTCAAAACTAAAAAAAATATCCGAAAATGTCTAATACAATATTCGGGAACTACCGCTCACGCCCCGCTGGTTCCTAAAGGAACCAGTTATAATGTACTAAATATATGAGGCGGCATCCGAAAATGTTTGATCTTGCTCCGCCTGCTCTTGCATTCTGCAATCTCTCAATTCTGAAGCTTAGTGCATTAGTTAACCATTTATCGAACTCCTATTTCCGAAAATCAAATCAACCCTAGGCGGGGTGCTAACATTATTGAGCTTGCTTCGCTCACTCTTGCATCCTACTCTATCTTTAAGCTAAGCTTCTTCATCATAATCGACACAGTTAGACCTCTTTCTGCATGGACAAAATAAATCCTATCAAGACCCCAGTCAAGACGATGTGCAAAAATTGTCGAGCTCACTTGGCTCGCTCTTGCATCCTACATTTACTCTTTGTATGAATGGCCAAACGATAACCTAACATTTAAGACGTGCAGTGAAAAAATTATCGAGCTCGATTCGAGGAGCTGAAGATGCACCTCCCTGAAAATAAACTGATAATAAACCCATAGTCGCTAGTCTTTTATAAAACTGACAAAAATGTATACACATACGTGGGTTAAAGCTACAAGTTGATGCAAAATCTGTTAAAACTACCACCTATCAGCTATACCCAAAAGTTCAATCACAAAACAGTAATTTAAAAAACCAATAATGTTACAAACACGACGTTTAAACGACAAGCCATTAATTCTGTAGCTTGATATATTCAGTCTTCAAATTGAATGTCCCTTTTACGTAACAAAGAAAATGTACCGGAAAAGCATTGACTTTAATATATTGCTGTCATACATCTCCTAAGCTGGCTGTAGTCTAAGTTCGAAGGTTTATCTAAGACCGGGTTCATATAAAGAAAACGATTGTTTTTCGTTACCTTAATAGATAATAGCTATACTTTTGAGCTGTCTCTCGGCCAGTGGTGATGATTCTGTTGTGAACCAATTAAAACTTAATTTAAGATATTGCCATCTTTTCCCTTATAATGAAACAAGAAAAAGAGGGAAATAAATAAGAGCTGTCAAATTTAGTTGAACTAAGATTTTCTTTGACGGACTAAATTCTTCATTTAATAAAGATAGTGGGGCTTAAAATCACGCCAAATTCAGGCAATCGACACATAATTTAGTTTGACAATTCTAAAGCGTCATTTTTGTCTTTTTATTTAGCGGTCTGTCAGTAAGAGATAGCAATACTATTATTTTAGTTTAGGTGTTGAATAAAAAAATCGGAGCCAATACCTTTAATCTGGAAAATTAAAATACGGGTAAGTAGGTACTTAAATTCAGAACCTGCTAGTTTTTCAGATACGCGAAAATAATATAAAAGTTCTTAATATAATTTCTGAAAATCACCGATTGTTTTTCCAAATCTAGGTATATTTTATCCTAGTACCGTTATATTTCAGCGATCTAGGTTTAAACCGCGGGCTAACGCATGCTTAGTTGAAATTAACTTATAGAATGTGGAAAGTCAAATCATCAATTTCAAAACAAGAGTTGCCTATTTGAAGTTAAGGATTTGAAGATAAGACGTCAAAATAAAACACATTGCAACCCACACTGATGATTTTTGAGATGTATTACTTGAAAATCATTTGCAAAATGCGTGTAGCTATAAAAATGGATTAGCTATGGAGATAGAAGGTAGAAAGAAGGTTTCTATAGCGACGAGGACATGGTTTAGTACCCGAGATACAATGAAAGCTCTCACTGCCTTTTGATAACAAAATCCTACTTTACATGTTATTGTACCTTTCTGGGAAACTCTGTAAAGGTACGGAAATACCCGTGAAAACATGAATTTAATTGCCTCAAAATTCACTTGCCTTTCGCAAGTACAAGTTTTACCAAAGGGTACCATTTTACCCAGTAACTGGGGTGTAGAGGTCAGATAGCTAATCGCTCTATGTAAAATACTAGTATTCAGCTGCGTCCGATTAGAATTGAAACCGACCTCAACATAGTTGATAAAAGCTACCTAGGCAAGTTAATTTCTGAAAGAAGGTTTGTAATAAAAAACACGCTTTAAAAACCAAACTAAAAAAGGAGAAAATAATTTAATTCAATTAAAAAGCGTGGGGTGCTTTTTGAGGTATTTTTATAATCAATTATTGTCAAGCACCCCACGCTTTTTAATTGAATTAAATTATTTTCTCCTTTTTTAGTTTGGTTTTTAAAGCGTGTTTATTAGTTTTTTAAACTATTATTTATTTTCTATTTTTTAGTTCTGCTAACTACAAAAACGTGTTTTTTTTTTTTCTCAATTTTTTTTAAATTATTAAATTGTCATCGGTCCTCGACAAGTTTACAAAGTTTCAATGAAATCTGACCGTTTAAAGTGGGTCAAAATCGCGCTCAAAGGAGTCGGTTACATACAAACAAACAAACATACAAGTGAAGCTAATATAAAGCGTGTAATAAAACTAGATGAGGTCTTCGTTTCCTATCTGACTAAAGACCGATGGCCGCTAAATAACATCGCGGTTATGGCCGTCATGAAAATGATTGGTTAGATTTTACGGTGTCGAAAAACACGCTCAGAAAACACACCAACTTATACAACGTTTCAGTGACGTCTTTCGACGGTAAATTGGGGACCCTATAGGGCGGTCATGCTTGGAGTTTCCAGCAATCAAATCTGAAATGAAGAGATCCGTAGGACAACCTAAGTAACCGACATAGCTCGAAGAATTGCCAAACTTAAGTGGCAGTGGGCAGGGCACATTGTTCGCAGAACGGATGTCCAATGGGGCCGAAAGGTTCTGGAGTGGCGACTGCGTACTGGAAGACGTAGTTTTGGAAGACTTCCCACAAGGTGGACTGTTGACCTGGTGAAGGCCGCAGGAATCCACTGGATGCGGGAAGCACAGAACCGGTCGAAGTGGCGCTTGGGGAGGCCTATGTCCAGCAGTGGTCATCTTTTGGTTGAAACTATAATGATGCTGATGATTTGGCGGCCGTCGCAGTATTTGGAAGCCCTAGCTTTGTGCTGAGTGTTGTAACTATATTAATCCAATAAGTCTATGAAACACGCTTTTGAATTTATTAAAAAAATATCGCAACTAGATAGGAATTTGCCGTAAGAGGATTAATGCACTAGTCCAGCTTTGTTGTATCCATTTTAAATGATCTAACGTGTTTTGTTGGATTTTACATAAAACTTACCAGAGTATCTACCGTAGTTATGATGGGAAATTAGTTGTACCGACTTGATGAAATCAAAGTATGGCTACATTCTTTTTTTTTAAGGTCAACGAAAAATCATTTATTTCAAATAGAAACATAAAAGATACATTTTACGTCATTTCCAAGATAACAGAATTGATTCTAGTTGCCCTTTACAAAAGGTAGTTTCGTAATAGAAGAGAATGAGCAAGAAACTCCAACAGGGTGGGCAGATAGGTACGGTTTAGAGTAGGTTCCCAGTTGGCCTTTTTTAAGTCCAACGGTTTAAGGTTTTCGAGCCGTTTGGAGTTGAAACAGCATTCTTGCGTCCCCTTTATCAAAGGATGCTAGATGTTTGTATAAATTGGCAAAAATAGGATTTAGATCATAAGGAATAATATGTTTGTACCGATGAGGGTGGCATAATCAGTTCATGATTAAACCCTCTATAAAATAAATAGAATAAAAATAAATAAAAAAGAAACCCTCGAGCCGTGGAGTCCAGTGCTCATGGCCTTAAAATTTCGAAATGGCTGGTTGAAACTTCCCGTGACCCAAGGGCTGGTTTAGGCCTTGGCCAGAGGTTAAGCATTGCTATACAACGTGGCAATGCCGCCAGTCTCTTGGGTCCCAGTCGACAGCGATGTGGATGAATTTTTCGACGTTATATTTTAGATTGTTAATAGTTTAAGATCACTTGATAAATACAAGCTCCTATAACCATTTCCAACCAACAATCCTCAACGCCTTTACACACTATTGTTATTCAGAATCCTCTCTAAACTCAATCCCAATAACACACAATTTTATTCTAAACTCAATAGTAACTCCAACAGAAAAGGGTTCACATATTCAACTCAATAAAGACGATACGATGAACAGAAAATAAAATTTTATTAGACATGTTCACCCTTCATAAAATTGGTGAGATACTCGCCTATTTCAGTAAACATGAAACTTGCAAGGAGTCTGAAGAAACGTTATAAGGAAATACAATCCAAGTCTTTTATATCTTTGCCAGATTACTGCGAACCCGTTTACGGTGAAGCAAGAAGGAGGGTTGTGATTTTGACCGGCCTTTATGTAGGTATATGGTAGGTATGTATGATCTTCTGTTCTGTTTCAGGTCCAGTTGAAAACTAGCGTCAGGCACTAACTGTCTGGCATTTTTGCTGAACTGGGCCTTCTTAGCGCAGCTGTGAGGCACACTTTGACGCTAGTTTCTGACAGCGCACTTGACACTTTTTGTTGGTTTTTTATTATTTTGCTGTATATTGTGTGCCTTTTTAGTCTGTGCTAAATAAATGTATTTTCTTTCTTTCTTTCTTTTCCCTCTATTATTATTTAACAAATAAGGTATCGTTGAAAGCATCGCAATCGTTCGCTGGTCATAGGCTATGAGACGTAACAATAAATATGGAAACCTCTAGGGTGCTTAATTAGCATACCTATTTCAAATTGTTAGCTCCAAAATCATTCAATAAAAAGTAAAAAAAAAACCAGCAACTGAAAAATCACTGTCTAGAAAGTATAATACATGATGATATAATTCATATCTGGAAGCCGTTCCCTTTATCAAGTCAAGGGTCAGGGCACATCATGATCATCTGCCAAAGTAACCTTTCCCAACTACGTTGGGGTCGGCTTCAAGAGTAACTGGATGCAGCTGTATACCAGGCTGTATACCTGACTTCCATAACCAATTTACCCTGGACGCCTTGGTAAGTCTGGTTGTCAGAACTTCAAGCTTCTGACGACCCATAACGACTGTCAAAGATCTACGAATGACTGCCGGGACCGTGGTCTTGGTATGTAAAAGATGGTGGGTGACCACGGACCAACTGCTGCAAGCGTATCATAACTTGATCGATCGACTTATAACTTAGCCACAAATCCATCAAACCAATCCAATAGACTCTATCGTACAATGAGCAGACAAAAATTGCCCTTAAGGTGACAAATATATTTTGGCTATGACTGTAAAGACAACAGCACATCAAGCTACCCCAAACTGTCAAATTTTCCTAATTGAACATGAACCTTATACTTATGCAATAAAGTTGAAAATCTATCAAAGAATTTTGACAGATTGGGGTAGCTTGATGTGCTGGCGGCTGTACTTTCATTCAGGGAAGTAAAAAATAAACATGTACCCACTTTTGATGAAATCTGTCAATCGCACAAACAGCACAAACGAATCTGTGGAATTGGCAGTTGTGTGTTTGGTTATTTTGCTTCTTTCAATAAGGTAGCAACTACACAAATAGGTGTTACAAGTCACTTTTTAAACACAATCCCAAAACAAAACATACACCAATTTCGTTTCAATAAGAAAATAACGTATGATGTCAATCATACGTTGATGAACCCTCAATTTCTCCAAACAATAATAATCTAAGAGCGCCAGACGAGAAAAAAGCTAAGTTCTTTATTGGCTAGGCCTTCGATAAATCCAGGGTTTTACGAGGACAGATCAATAACCAAGCTGCGAATGATACTCTTGTTATAAATGGCGTTCATCTTGGAACTATTGTTATTCGATAAAGGTCGGTCGAAAGAATTTACGCTTAAGTGGACGTCAGGACGAATGATAAAGTGGTCGATAGAAGGAATGTTCCTAACTATATAATAACAGCTGTACGGGTTGATCGAAGGTCACGGTACGCTCCATCAGTGTATACGTATCATTCCATTACACCCGCGAGTACCCGACGAGCCTCGGAAAAATCAAAAAATCAAAATCAAAAGTCATTTATTCAAACTAGGCTGAGGGTCAGCTCTTTTTGAACGTCAAAATTACATAAGACAGTCCCCCCAAAACGCCCGCCCTTCACCACTTCCTAGTGCTTTAGCTGGGAAGAAGAAGTAGCGCAACAAACTCCCCAGCAGCACAGCTGTCTGTTAAGTTAGAAGAACTTGATTCTATACAATAATAGGTAATTAAAATGACTAAACACAAAAAAAGAAACATTAAATTTGCTATATGTCAGCTAGCACACGCCAATATACCATCAAAACATTGAAAACTAAAAATAATAAGAAATTAAAATAAAACGTAAACAGAACTTATAGTCTAAATAAAAGCCTCCAGGCATAAAGGGCATGCCCGCTTACATATGCAATTCACGTATATGGAAAGCACGTTAAACTGCTAGTTCTGGCTGTCATTTGTAGATACCTACTTAAATATCGTTTACAGGTAGTAAGAAGTCCAAAAGTGTCACAACCAGTCTTACCAAAGGGTATCGTATTATCCAGTGACTGGGTTTGGAGGTCAGATAGGCAAGCGTTCCATGTAAACTTGGCTGGAAGGTGCCAACCCCAACATAGTTAGAAAATTACTAGATTGAGAAGGAATGCATAGCTACAGTTTGATAGCCATTTGAATGGATTGTAGTAGATAGACAAACACAACTCTCATCCTATTTATCCAGACGGTATTCAAAGAGTGACAGAAAGAAATAAAAATAGTTTACTGAAAAACACAAAACACTGATAGAGAGAAGACACGAAGGTGGAACACACACAAAAACTTAGAACACACAGAAGAAGAACACAGGAAATAGATATTCAAGGAATCCAATAGGGTGGCCTGAACCGATTCCACCGCTCTATCAGCGGTTATCTGAAGCACTGCCGCGCAGCTAAGAAGCTAGGCTGACCCTTTATAACTTGATGTTTTTTTTTTATAATTCCAGAATACTGACAAACCCCAGTATTTCTTTGGCACAACAACAAAGAAGATTATTCTTTCAGTAATCATTTCTAAATTAAGACCATATAAACGGTCTAGCAGCGCCAACAAAAGTCCAGTTATGACCCATACCCTTTTATAATAACTCTCATAAAAATGGCGAAATTAAGGTCCAAAGCAAATTCAGCTTATTAAAAATACTGTTGCTAAGGGACACTGGCTATTAACATACGTAAAAAGTGCTAAAAAGCTGAATATTATGTTAATGTCTTGGACGGGAAGCACCATTTAACAACATACGGTCTCTGTTTGGCAAACGTAGTGGTAGAAAACATTTTATACATTTAACTGAAGCTTTTAAGGAATTATGCAACAAGCACTAGCAGCTAACAACGTCTATCTGTTAACTAAATCTATGTCTGTTCTATAACCTATATAAATCTATTCCTCATACTATAAATAAAAGTTGTTTTCATGTCTTTCTGTGTGCCCGCGTTGTTCATATAAACTACTCAACGGATCTTGGTGCGATTTTCATCATCATTGAGAGAATTTATTCCGGAAGGTGTGTGTGTATACAATAATTTATAACTTATATCGTTTTCAACATGCACAACATTGCAAACGTCCGAAGCAATGGCACCCTCGCTAGTAATCAATAAAATTAAACTAGTCAATAGGTTTAGGGGTGCAAGAATCAGTTTACTTGAGGAACAAACACTATAATAATATATCAGAATGAACATATTCAAATACCTGCTCATTGTGTGATCAGAAGAACCAATAGTTTTTACCTATTTCGAGAATCTAACTAGAGCCCATCATTTTAAAGATTGTGGTAGGGTACTCGCGGAACCGTTACTTTATATATTTAACGCCTGTCTTAATTGTGCGAAGTTCCCGGCCCGGTGGAAGATTACGCGAGTCATTCCTGTGCCCAAAGGCAAGGCGGGAGCTGACATCGGTGGGTATAGGCCGGTGGCGGTGTTGTCGACGCCGGCAAAGGTGTTCGAGTCTGCCATTCAACGCTGTATGCAAGAGCAAGTGCGCGGACAGTTATCGGATGCGCAGCACGGATTCCGGCCGGGGCGTAGCACTGCTACCAATCTCCTTGATTTCATGGGACGCGTGGTACCGGCGGTAGATGCTGGGGTGCAGGTGGACGCAGCTTATTTTGACTTCAGAAAAGCTTTTGACACCGTCGACAATGACATCTTACTGCGGAAGCTAGCAGAGATCGGATGTACTCGGCATCTATTGCGGTTTTTCGCCAGTTACATGCAGGGCAGACAGCAGTATGTGGACTACAACGGATGTGAATCCGACTTATATTACACTTGGTCGGGTGTAAGTCAGGGCACCAACTTGGGGCCTCTTGAATTCATAATAATGATAAACAATTTGCCGGAAGTCGTAAGACATGGCTATTGTTTATTATTTGCTGATGACCTCAAGTTGCTGCTTGAGATTAGGTCCGAGTCTGATTGCAGGCGCCTACAGGAAGACATTGATCGAATAGTACAATGGAGCCATGAAAATAAACTGTATTTTAACGTGTCCAAGTGCTCGTTGATGAGCTTCACCCGTGCTCGTGCACCTCTGCTCTATGAGTACGGGGTGGACGCGGCGCCAATGCAACGAGTCACGGAGGTGCGAGACTTGGGTGTTTTCATGACGCCCGATCTAACATTCCGTGAGCATGTAACCGGGATCTGTAAGAAGGCCTACAGAAATTTGGGATTTGTTCTGAGACAGACACAAAGCTTCACAAACATCACAACAGTTAGGGTCCTGTATGATGCACTAGTCAGGAGTCATCTGGAACATAGTGCGGTCATATGGGCTCCACATGAAGCTAAGTACTCTGTGATGTTGGAGCGCGTTCAGAACAAATTCACGCGTCATTTGTACAGGAAATTATATGGGGTATATCCGTTTTACCCACTGATGTATCCTACTCTGTTTGTCCTGGGCATGGTTGGCTATAATCAACTGCAGGTCCGACGGGAGTTTACGCTGGTCGCCTATTTGGTGAAGGTGCTTCGTGGAGTAGAGAGTAACCCGGGAGTATTGCAGCGCTTGAGTCTGTGTGTGCCAGACCGCTACGTGTGGAGGCGGCGCAGCCCGCCATTGCTACTGGTACCTATAGCCAGAACTAACCTGCTTGCCAAGGCACCCCTTAACAGAGCTATTCGTGCTATCAATGACCTTCAAACTCAGATTGATGTGTTTACATGTTGTTTGAGTGAATTTGCAAGGGTATTACTATTTATTTTATGCTACAATCAAAATAATACTTAATTTTTATTTTATTTTTTTCTTAAGTAAGTAAAGTATGTTTGTACTGTTATGTAATTAATTATGTTATATGTACTATGTTTTGTGTTTTAACTGTGTAATAATTTAATACTGTTGTTAGTGTATTTTTTTTTTCTTCTAATTTAGTTATTGTAAGTATATAGCTTAAGTTATTACTTTAAGTTCTTAACTGTCGCATTAGGGTAACCCCTGTAATGATAGTTTAAGATGTTATAAAATAAATAAAAAATAAAAAAAAAATCTCCTGTGGCCCTCTGTGATGACCTGTGGGAACATTAGAGGCTGATACGATAACATATACGCTTGGGCACTGAAGTATCATACAACATTTAAAACTCGAGAGAAGAAGAAGAACCCACCCACTTCCCCATCCTCAAAAAAAACCATAATCAGTCATCTATATAATGTTCCCACTTCTCTGCTGGGACACAGGCCTCCTCTGTGTGAGAGGGAGTGGGCCGTAATCCACCACGCGGGCCCAGCGCGGGTTGGTATATGTCATATATCTTACAATTTTCGGTTCTACGACATGCCGGTTTTCTAACGATGTTTTTTTTCACCATTTTTAGAACAGTGGTGATGTGTAAAGAAAAATACATGACGTGTGTGTTCGTAAAGTTAGTCGTATGACGATGACTTAATTCTTGTTTAGAAGAAGTTGATTTTGTGAATACCTCCAGCTCAAAGATGGCGTTAGATACAAAATGCTATACTAATCTATTTATACCCGTTTTCACTTCCACTGAACGACACTGTTACAAGGTGTTTAAGATCAAGGTTATTCTGTTAATAAACGCCAGTACTGAAAGTAGTTTGAACACCAAACCGATTTCAGTAACTTTTGAAACAGGTTTTTATATGTATTTTGTTATACCTACTGCCGATTGAGCCAAAGAAAATTCAATCTTAAAGGCAATACGACTCAATTTTAAATGCACAAAGTAATGCTAGGGTCAACATGTTTTTTCAATAGTAACAGCTTTAAAAATATATTGTTTTGGTAATTGTATCTATTATGTTTTTTAACTCAATACTCTAATTGGGGTGTATGAGGTCTTGCGTTAATGTGCGTAAAAATCAAAATCAAAAGTCATTTATTCAAACTAGGTTGAGAGTCAGCTCTTTTTGAACGTCAAAATAAAATTACATAAGACAGTCCCCCCAAAACGCCCGCCCTTTACCACTTCCTAGTGCTTTAACTGGGAAGAAGAAGTAGCGGAACAAACTCCCCAGCAGCACAGCTGTCTGTTAAATTAGAAGAACTTGATTCTATACAATAATAGGTAATAAAAATTACGAAACACAAAAAAAAAACATAAAATTTGCCATATGTCAGCTAGCACACGCCAATATACCATCAAAAATTGAAAACTAAAAATAATAGAAAATTAAAATAAAACGTAAACAGAACTTCCAATCTAAATAATAGCCTTCAGGCATAAAGGGCATGCCCGCTTACATATCGATGCCTTACGGCCAAAAAGGGATAAGCGACATTTTTTGCGAAATCGACTTATATATATGGTTAGAATCGGTTTTTTTTTCTGCGTCTATTTGTTTAAGTTTCGTAACTCTAGGTCGAACTTTTTGTCGCTTAGGCGGTAAAGAAATTAGGGTCCTAACACTTATTTAATCGTCATAAACGACAGTTATTTTGGTGTATTTTTTATTATGGTGGTTGGATGAAAACAATATTTCAAAACTGTGAGTTATGCAATTTTGGCTTTGTATATTTTTTTTAGCTTGAAGCGTTAACTGGTTTGGGCTATAAATATTTTTTGCAAAAAAATACATTAATCAAATTTTACTTGAATCTTTATTTACCAAACTTCCGGTTAGGATAATATGGCAGTTTCTTTGGACAAAATAGTTGTCATTTATTACATTTAGGCCGCAATTCCGAGACTTTATTTGGCGCTTATTGCTATTTTCCCTAGTCACTATATCAATTATTATTGAAGGCGCTTAGGATAAATCATCCAAACGAATGTCGCCTAACATTGAAACATTAAATAAACAGTATTTTTTAGAGTTCAAAATTGTAAGTTTATTATTATTTTGTCATACCTAAGAGTAGTCCTTAGGTACGAAATTTTAAGTTTATTATTATTTTGTCGTACCTAAGAGTAGGTAGTCCTTAGGTACGAAATTTTAAGTTAATTATTCTTTTGTCAACATGACAACATGGATGTATAGTGCAAGACTTACTTACAATATTTAACTATTGTTTTGTGTAATTTTGTAAATTAAAGACTGATTTACCAAAAATCTCTTTTTTTAATATCCTGTCTATGGGTAAAGGTCTTATGTATGTATGTACGTATGTATGTATAAATTGTATAAACATAATCACAATGTGCTTTCGCGTTGTATAAAAGAGCTTGTTATAAATTTTATAGATAATTAACTTATTACAATTTCCTTGTTCGTCTGTCATTAACCAATAGCCGGTTATATCATATTGGCTCCACTTGATGAACAGAAAACTCACAGGTATGCTCTTTTCCTTCAATTGAAATAAAACAAATGGTGCAGTTAAATCATTTAGGTTGGAAGTGAATCAGTGAGTTGTTTTCATTTACGACGTTTCTTCCTGTTAGTAAAATCAGGACCATTTGAGGGTAAGCGTCAGTAGATGGTGTTAGGAGTGTGATTTATTTTAATTAACAATGACATTTCGTAGAGACCTAATTAAAAGCTGTATGGGTAAATTTTGAAACTTTTGGAACCTACAGAAAAATTTTATTGATTTTTTTTCACTTATTTTGAACTTTAAACTATTCTCCTGTAAAGTTTGTAAAGTGGCGGTTATCCCTTTTTGGCTGTGAGGCATCGATATGCAATTCTGCATTATGCAAATATAGCTGCAACTTAAAGTAACAAAAGTTAAACTAGGACCTCTGGACTAAAATTAATAAAAACTTAATACAATTAACAATAACAAAACCATGGTCAGCAAGACGACCAGTCACCACGAGCAGCACCCGTTCACGAGCATAACGCAAAGATCAGCCATTACCCCCCTTGCCATATTTGAGGGAAGGAGGCAACCCGACCAACGTAAAGCGCACTATTGGATTTTCAACCCTGGGCGCAATTCCATACGCGCTTTTATTCAAGGATCCATTTAGATCTTGCTTTTTGTTACTGAAAACGGGCACTACCCTCATATCATGACTATAATGTAATCTATCTGAGTGCTTTTAATAGGCATCTCCTAAAACTTAATCAAGATAACTAGGCAACCTAATTCTAGCAATGAATAAGTGAGAGTGAGACATTCACTGAGTTTACGACAACGTAAGGTACCTCAGTTATCTCCGAGACATCGGTCATTTTCCGGGATCACACCGGATCCCGGGATCCCGAGGTCTTCCCGTGCTGAATACAAATGAAACTATTATCTACTTGGCCTTAAGGTTGGGCCACGGAAACAGCGGAGTGGAATTTGGTATCCCCATTAATTAGGCTTATAGGTTTTTCTTTTTTTTTCTTTTTAAGCAGACATACTCACTGGACTATGTTAGCTTTGATATCATGTTAATAGTTTTTTTTATCAGTCATCCTTGCCTTTTCTTTACTATTTTGGGGTCGGTTTCAAATCTAACCGGATGCAGCTGAACATCTGACCTCCACAACCCAGTTACTGGGTAATACGATACCCCTTGGTAAGGCTGGTTGTCAGACTTCCGGGCCATTGACTACGGGTAGGGACTGTAAAAGATCTACAAATGACAACCGGGACCAACGGCTTAACGTACTTTCTGAGGCACGGAGGGGTCTCGAATTTCGATACGTAATGACTAGTCAAGCCACCCATCTACGAACTGGCCTCGACTAGTGTAGCTTAACCTCCGATCTACATGTGCGGTTGTTATTATTTAGCCACAATTCCCTCTTGGTATTTTTTATGAGTCTCAGTAAATTTTAACTAAAAAGCAAAAACGCCCCCTTGCTTTAATAACAGACTGTAGGCTTATTATAGGAGATCTAACAATGTTTCGGTAAAATGTAGTAGGTCCTATAAAAAACCATTAACGCGAAAACTATTACTTAGACTCTGCAGAAGTTTTTGATAGCTCGTCGACAAAAAAATGGTGCAAAAGCGTGTCACGCTCCAGCGCGTCGAAAGAATGAAAGTGACCGGAATACTGTAATTAATGATCTTTGACGTACTAAGTAACTAGGTTGGAACATACCAGTCTACAACGTGCCACTTGTTTTTGCGAGTTTCTATAGCATGCAAAAACGAAAAACTATTTCATAATGTATTTGAATGAACTGTAACTTTTCACTAGTGTTGGCGAAAGCTGTAAAGCAGGAGTTCCCAACAAGGGGGCGCGCCCCCCTGTAGCGAGTTCAAGAGGGGCGGAACACGTTCGCATTTTCGATAAAACGAAAAATAACGTTTAATTTCAACATCAAAATATCACGTTCTTTTTTTTTTTGAGGAAAAGGTAAGCCAGTAACTATGTTGTGAAGGTCAGATAGGCATTAAATGTAAAATACTGGTAATAAACTGCAGCCAGGGAGACTGGAAGCCGACCCCAACATAGTTGGGAGAAGGCAGATAGATTGATTGGGGCATGAAAATATTATTTACTAGCAGCGCTCCGCGGTTTTACCCGCGTAGTTCCCGTTCCAGTGGGAATACGGGCATAAAATCCTATGTCACCCGGGGATAGTGTAGCTTCCCAACAATGGAAGAATTTTTCAAATCGGTTCAGTCGTTTCGGAGCCTATTCAATGCAAACAAACAATCAAATCTTTCCACTTTATATAGTATATATAGATAGATAATCAGGGCCCCAATTCTGTATCGTTATAATGATTCCACGCGGAATCTTAATATGTTCAAACTATGTCAATATCGTATTTTTTAGAAACCAATGTAATGGTAAGGAATCGAAATGTCATAATATGACATTAATTATTATTATTATGACAAATTGTCTTGAAACATACAGACAAGACAAGACAATTCGTCGATATTATTAATACGAATTAGCAGAAGTCGTGTGTGATTGACGTGGTTACGAGTAAGGAATCGTTAAGTGGTCATAGTGAATTCAGGACCTGGAGAAGCTCAACAAAAGAAAGGTGACACTACCCTGCTATAGAGGATTGCTCCTAATCTGACATAATGAAGAGTTTACTTTTCATGTTGGTTATACTATATGTATATTAATAATAATATAAACGCGAAAGTTTGTATGTATGGATGTTTGTTACTCTTTCACGCAAAAACTACTGAATGGATTTGGATGAAATTTGACACACAGATAGTTCATAACCTGGATTAACACATGGGACAATTTTCATCCTGGTAGCATGTTCCAGTGGGATAATTTTCAACCTCCACGCGGGCGACGCCGCGGGACACAGCTAGTCCCAAATATTTAAAATAATAATTTTAAGGTTTCTCGGAAATATGCAAAACACAATCATTCTGCCTGTACCAAACATTTTACAAAACATCATGCATGTAATCCCTGGAGGGATAGACAGAGTTGTGCCAATAATATACCCTCATTTCGCCAGCTATGTTTAAGTCCTATGTAATAAGGGGCGTGCCTGTTGACAACAACTGAGCACAAATGCAGATTCCGGGCAACTACCAGCGAAACATCAGATGGAAAAACCTCAGCTCATGAGCAGCGATTGTGGACTCTGGACCAACGAGGCAGTCCAACATTTATAGACAACTTCACCGCCGCCTTTAAGGCCAAATAATAAGTAGGTTCAACGTTTGAAAGTGAGCGTAATTTGGTTTCTGTCCGTCTCTTTAACGCAAGTCATTTCACAGAATTTTCCGAAGGGATCATCCCTAATATATTTTATGATATGATCGAAAAGAATGGAAAGAAAGTGGTACTTTTGAGGACAATGTCGGAAAGGTATTTTTTGATATTTTATACTCAATTCAGCGGGGTTATTACGCAAGACACTTGCAATGCCTTTCATTTTGAGAGTTCAACAACATTCATTGCGTTATCTACGTTGCTAATCAGTAGGCTTAGCACGAGAACCGTAGACAAGCGTTTTGTCGTCGGAAGAGTAGACAAAAATTACGTTTAAGTATAGACAGTTGACAGTTTTTCACCGAGAAATGTAGACAAGCGATTTCTATTCTACAGTAAAGTAGAAATAGAAAGCGTCATGCTAAGCCAGCAGGTGAATTTTTCAAATATATGAGGCAATGGATTAGCAATTTTCTTCAATGTTTTCCGAACTATGATTGTAAGTGTGTTACGCAATTACGGTGCTGTATATAGGATGTTTATATATTTCAGTGATGATCTTGATCATAAACAAATGCGACCTTGATAGTTTATAAAGTAGTGCATCTTTTTGCGTGATTTGGCATTTTCTATGACGAAAATCATCGTCATGATTTATAATCATTCACTTGTCGTTATTTCAATTTATTTTTAGACGTTTTTGTCTATTGGTCGTCATCTCGGTGGTCACTCTCTTCATAGCAATATAATCTTTCACATAGTCCTTCCATCGTTCCTATAGAAAAAAGGTCAATGTAGAAACAACAATCGCTTTCGTTCGCCTAATTGTTAGAATGTTTCAACATTAAAAACACTTTCATGCTAAATTAATGTACGAACACACTCTCCACATGAATTATGTAAATTTTAATTGTTACCCTTTTACCGAAAACGATAAACATTCCAAATTATCGCCATCTTTAATAGCCGGAGTTACGCAACAGTAATTATAGGCGTTGGCAACTACATTTCTGTCAATTTTGTGTACAAAATCACTGGAAATAAAACGTGCTTTTTATGATTGGTGTTTTCCAAAAAGGGCAGAAATCATCGTGATTTTTACAATTCTTTTTAATGGTGATAGTGGGAAATGATTTTATTTCTGTAAGTAGGTTTGTACAAACAATTTTACACGTCAAACATATTTTTAGAAGTAGACGACGTCGGCGTTTCTTTTCTGACTACTCTCAGAAGAAAGGCCGAAATAAACTGAGAGGTCGAAGTGTCTTTTCTGTAAAGTCCAGACATAATCTTGGTCAGACCATGGATGGTCGTCGGATTTTTTTTTTTAGGAAAGATCCACACAATTTGAGTGGACCTGTCCAGTCAGTGCATGCATTTGTCAGTAATAATGCATCTCAACTTAGAATTTAAGGAACTCAACCATTCGACGGTTATTGAGAGACCAATGTTCAGCAGTGCCTAGAGGCGATTTAAGGCATGTAAAGATAAAGACTTGACAAGTCTTAATCTTTCCACATCCTTCGTTTTCTTTAACGTTAATTTCGTTCCTTGTGACATCTATCAGAATTTGCTTAATTTATAGATAAACGTAACTTTTTGTTCTAACAAGTCATCCTCTCTTTCTTCTGTCTCCGGAGAAGTGTCAAACTTTTAGTTTTTTTTTTTTTGAGGATGGAAAATCATCAAATAACTTCTCCCGCTCTGGGTGGAGTAGGAGGGCGTGTCAGACTTTTACTGACTAAAACCCACCCGTGTTCCCTCAGTTGCCTGTGTGACAGGGGCGACGGTATCTCTTTCGAACAACCCGCACAACTGGCAGGCATCGGCCCTTGCGGACCCCACCCTTTGGTGCTGACATCTCTTTGAGGCGCGCGTGGAACACAACGCGCCGTCGACCCGGGC
Source organism: Antitype chi (assembly GCA_947359405.1). Classification (NCBI taxonomy): domain Eukaryota; kingdom Metazoa; phylum Arthropoda; class Insecta; order Lepidoptera; family Noctuidae; genus Antitype; species Antitype chi. The sequence goes on from OX375826.1 coordinate 3,371,849, forward strand.
TTGGTCCTTACCGGACACGGACAGCGAGCTACCCATTACTCGCCGTCCGCAAGCCCGCGCCTACGGCGGTGGCCGGGAGTCAAACTTTTAGTCAGATCTGTCAATCCTTTTGCATCAACTCCGCATAGTTTATGTCCGGCCCCTCAGAAGCCATAACTCATCAATTCGTGCCTCTTTTACGCTGATGTTGTATTTTTACGTCGCCTTTTGAGCTCTTTCTCTCCAAATTGTTAATTTTCGTGATAAGATCTTGGTAATAAAATTGTTTTGTCTGTTTATTTTGTTAAGTTGTTTATTTGCGATTTTATTTTTGAGACGGTTCGTTTCGGCCCAGCATTGTTGTAGTTAAACTAAACTAGTTATTTTGTTTTAGTAAATCGGCTTACTAGTCGAGCGAATGAAATATAGTTTAAAAAAAATGGTTTTACTAGATAATAGGAGTAACTCGACCTAATAAAAATAATTTATTATTTAAGAGTTTCGATTTGCCCGTTTCGGGCGAGTAATTTTGTGTGAATTGCCTTATTTTTGAGACACGACTGCATACTGTTAACCCAAGTGTGAACGTCAGCACTGCCTGCGTACAACTTCATCATTGTGACGTCATCTTTCGAGTGGCGAGTTACACAGCCAGCCAGCACCCACGGTTTCAACGGATATCTTGACCACCAACATGCAGCAGACGCAGATTTCTGGTCATCACCCTTAGCCACATTACCAACCTAGGGCAGCTCTGCCAAGGTACTTTGGTAGGTACCTACCTACCTACCAAAGTATGTATGACTAAAAAATATATTTTCTTTACTTATATACCTATCTAAGTAAAGAAAATATATTTTCTTTATTTCAATTAAAGGCCGCGCTACTAGCGCCATCACGGTGGCAGAATAATTTATAAAGCCGTTTCCATACTTTCACAGCTAAAGTTTATCTTTAGGTAAATATGCATCCGAATATCCGATCTCTGATCATAATGCATAGATAATAGTTTATTTATCAATTAATTAGTCCGTACAAGTGTTTGTCTAAGTGACAAGTAAGCAAATACTTGCGCAAGTGTCTTTGAATACCTGGGTAGGTACCTACTCGAGTCTTGAGTACCTGATTAAATTATCATATTTACATGGTTGTAGAGGAAGCGATACGATGTTGTCATCACTTGCCTAGCGTGTGCCCAACTATGTTATGGTCGGCTTCAATCTTCTTTAACCCTTACGAGTAGTCAATGGCCTGAAAATTTGACAACCAGTCTTAGGTTATAGGTAATACGGGCTGATATGCGCAACTCCACGTCAAACCGCATATTTTGCGTATTCTGACAACCAGTCTTACCAAGACGCTGTTTTATCATGCGCAGGGTACGCGCCAGCCCCAACAGCTATTTTATACTAGTTACTAAACTCAATTAGTAGCTAACAAACTATATATAAATATCAACATTCTGGCTATATAAGTACTACTTGTTACTATTTTTATTTATTTTATCTGACACTAATTTATTTTATTTAAGTATGCATTCACACGTCACGTTGCAGTATTGGTATTAAAGCTGATTTACATCCGTCACCTCACACGTCAGGTCCAGTTGAAAACCAGCGTCAGGCACTAGTTGTCTGGCATTTATGCTGAACTGGGCCTTTTTAGCGCAGCCATGAGGCACACTTTGACGCACTTTACACTTTTTGTTGGTTTGTTTAATTTTATTATTTTGCTGTATATTGTGTGCCTTTTTTAGTCTGTGCTAAATAAATGTATTTTCTTTCTTTCTTTCATCCTGAATGCTATAGCGGATAGGTGGGACAGCCCCATACTGGGACATTGGATACACCTACATTCAACTGTGGAGTAATAATAAATATAGTTTTTTTTTTTCTCTAGTCGATGTAAGTACTAACACTAGTTTCTAAGTCGTTTGTATACTAACCAAATGGACGTTATGGGTCTGAAATAATAGATTTTTATTTTATTTTTTATTTATTACCCAATAAATGCATTGTGTAGGTCAGATAAGCGGTCGCTCCATGTAAAATACTGGTATTCAGCTGCTTCCGGTTAGACTGGAAGCCGACTCCAATGTAGTTGGGGAAAAAAGCCGGGCAGAAAATGATGATGTTGTGATCGGCTTCAAGCCTAACCGGATGCAGCTGTATACTAGTCTTAGACATGGATCGACTGCCTAGCTGACCTCCACAACCCAGTTATTGGGTAATAAGAAAACCCTTAGTAAGACTGGTTGTCAGATTTTCGGGCTTCGGACTACTCGTAACGCCTGTCGAAGATCTTCAAATGACAGCCGAAACGTGCTTTCCGAGGCACGGAAGGCTCTTGATATGTAACATGGATGGTCACCCACCTACGGAACGTCCTCGAAAAACCGCAGCTTACCTTCGATCGACTCGTGCGGCTGTTATTATTTAGCCGCAAGTCCCTAGCGTGTTTTTTTTTGAGTGTGAGAAATCATCAAATAACTTCTCCCGCTCTGGGTGGAGCAGGATGGCGTGTCAGACTTTTAATAACTAAAACCTACCCGTGTTCCTTCAGTTGCCTGTGTGCCAGGGGCCACGGTATCTCTTTCGAACAACCCGCACCCCTGGAGCCCCTAGCGTTACGATTTATGGCTCAAAAATTAAGTTACTATTTGTATACCTACATACAAACCTCTGGTGACTATGCCATGCCCACAGTACCATAGGAAAGTAACTTTATTTGTCTCTGATCAAGCCTAAACCACTGAACCGATTGTTTTGAAAGACAGGTAGATACCTGGAGAAGGACGTTGGCAACTTATACATAGGCTCAAACCTGCAATGGCTCTTTCTTCAAAAAGCCTTTCCAGACTTTGCACTGCATTGTCAGACTCATATAAAATCCTATTAATATAATTTTTGGACTTTGAAAGAGACCATGAGCGCTAAGTTTGTTTCGGCATTTAGTCTCAGGAATTAGTCTGCTACGAAATGCCGGCGCCATCTAGTTTTCAGTCAGCACCAACTGGTGGGATCCGTAAGGGCTGATGCCTGCCAGGGGTGCGGGTTGTTCGAAAGAGATACCGTGGTCCCTGGCACACACGCAACTGAAGGAACACGAGTGGGTTTTAGTCAGTAAAAGTCTGACACGCCCTCCTGCTCCACTCAGAGCGGGAGAAGTTATTTGATGATTTCCCACCCTCAAAAAAAAAACTATAAAAAAAAACTGATCAAAAATACCTATTGACGTGTAAACATGTCTTGATCTACTTACACAAATAAACATTTCATTTCTCTTTTCAATTTGGTGCATAAATATTCATTGTTGCTTTTGATCGTTTAACATTGCTAAAGAGAACGCAAGACTACGTAAAACATACACCTGGTTACACCAGGAATAACAAACGAATAACCTTATTATATTTTCATAGGTTTAAACTTGGAGTAACTTTATTCTGTATTTATTAAGTTAAAGGGTTATTTTAAAACGATGACTTTGTTACAGTACATACAAGATATCAAATTTTCTATGGCTAAGAAATTATTGAAAATATAAATGTAGGTACCTATACAAGGTGGCAGGCAGTGATAAGATTGAAAACCGCATTTGATTGTTGTAAGTGAAATTAAAACAAAAGGCTTTGTTCAACTGTGCTTCTCCATTTCCGTTAATTGTTTTATGTCTTTCTTTCTTTCATTATCAGCTAGACTGGGTCTCATAGATACAGTCATTAAATACTTTGTTTTAAAATGAGTCAGCATGATTAAACACCCATTGTATTAAAGAAGATCCAGCTGTGTTAAACCCCAAACTTATCTGTGACGTAACCTTATCTTATCATATTGTGTCATGTGTAGAGATCGGATATTCGGATGCATATTCACCTAAAGTTGACATGTTGGCTAACATGGAATGCGTTTTTGTATCGAAAAAGTCTTAATTTAGGTAAGTAATTTGTCATGTTGTCATTTGTCACTGGTCATGTGTAAACGAAACAATAAGGAATGCAGGAGCAAAACTATTCATGTTTTTACACACGTCACGCACACACACACACACGCTATGTAATAGTTCTTGGGCTTAACTTTGGATGCCAAGCTTCAGTGGGGCCCACATAAAGATAAATTGTTGAAAAAGCTAAGCTCCGCAGCATACGCTGTTAGAAAAATTCGTAATTTAACTGATATAGAGACAGCCCGTTTAGTGTATTTTAGCTATTTTCATAGTGTAATGTCGTATGGTATTCTGTTGTGGGGAAATGCCGCCGACATTCAGACTATCTTTGTCTTGCAGAAAAGAGCTGTTCGATCAATTTATAAATAAAGTCCGAGACACTCTCTCAGAGAGAAATTTAAGGAGATTAATGTAATGACTGTGCCTTCACTACTGTGAAGGCACAGTCATTACATTAATCTCATTAATTAAAATATACTTACTAGTATATTTTTGAAAATCTCTATATGCCCATAAAAATATTAAATTGTTTAAAAAATACAGTGATATCCATAGTGTAAAACTAGGTACAAACACAAATTTGTTGTACCATCAACAAGGCTCAAGAAAGTAGGTGGGTCATTCAGTTGTCAATGTATACGATAAACTTCCAAGCCATGTTCAAGATCTAAGTCTCAATAAATTTGAAATCATTCATTAAACGTAAGTTGTGCCTGAAAGCCTTTTATACCGTTAAATATTATATTGAGGACCGAAAAAAATCGTTGAGCACCTCAAGTTCTGAGTTGAGCTGCATGATTACTGATAAATGCGTGCACTGATTGGACAGGTCCACTCAATCTATGTGGTTCTTTTCTCAAAAGATCATTTCAGACACAAATCCACAGGGTATTCACATGATCTGACCAAGATTATGTCTGGACTTTAAAAGAGACTGTGACCTCTGAGTTTGTTTCGGCCTCTCTTCTCAGAGTATTCAGATAGGAAACGCCGACCTCATCAAGTTTAAAAAATATGAATGACGTGTAAAAGTGGTTGTACAGACGCCAGCAGATCAAGTTACCCCAATTTGTCAAATTTCTTTGATATATTATTAACTTTATTACATAAGCATAAGGTACTTACAGAAATAAAATCAAGGGGGCGAGCCTATTGCCATCAAACGGGCACAAATCCAAACTCCGGGATGCTACTGAGATATTCCTAATCGAAAGCCCAATCAAAAAGACTTTTGCTAGACCTTGGTATCGAACCCCCCATCTTGCATTCAACTTTTTACTATACCGATTGTCTACTATTACACTGGCTACACAAGGTTCAATTGGAAAATAACTGAAAACGTAAAAAGGGGTCATTTTAGTCAACATTATGAGCACTTTTACTACTTATTTGATTAAACCGAAAAAAAAACCGCTATTTCTTTGTTGGCACACACGGCTACACATCAAGCTTTACATTTCCAGTATAAGCTAATCTCGCATTGTAAAGATTTCCGTACAGTGCGAGATCAGCGTAAACTGGAAATGTATATAGCTTGATGTGTAGCCGTGTGTACCTTAGTAAAAGTCGTTCGTGTGAGTGTTGTTGTGTGTTCTGTTGTTGTAATTGTAGATGGTTCATACACCTTGTTTTAAGCTTAAGAGTTAAGACTCAATATAGTATAAAGACTCGGCTCAAAACATCGTGTAAAATTGTTGCAAGTTTGTGGTCTGATTACTTATCTATTAGTTTGACTGTACCAGCGTATTCTGTAACAATATTCATGACGTCATTGAGGAAGCGTTTAAAAGATAATGATGTATCCACAAATAACGGGAGTCCTTGCCACGAGCTATCTATAGCTTTGTCAACAAGATTGCTATGGTAATGCCAGTCGTTGGCATAATCGGCGCTAGTATTAAAGCTATTAGGCGTCTTACAAATTTTAGATAGTCTGCTAGTTTTGAAGATCATCTATTTTGTAGGAGTTTAGTTTTATGGTATTTTGACTGGTAGCAAAAAGGATGGGACACGAAACAGAATATTGCATTTACTGGTTTTCAATCAAATTCATAGAAAATTGGGGAAATTGTGGTGAATTGCAAAACTAACTTATTCAAATATACATTGATTTTGGCTAAATGGTAACAGCCGCACGGGTCGATCGAAATTTAAGCTATGCTTGCCGCGGTCGGTTCGTGGATGGGTGAAAATCCATTACATATCGAGACCTCTTTTTTTTGAGGGTTGTAAATCATCAAATAACTTCTCCCGCTCTGGGTGGAGCAGGAGGGCATGTCAGACTTTTACTGACTAAAACCCACCCATGTTCCCTCAGTTACCTGTGTGCCAGGGGCAACGGTATCTCTTTCGAATAACCCGAACCCCTGGCAGACATATCGAGACCCTTCCGTGCGAATAGCACGATAAGCGATAAAAGCGAAAGCGATAAGGCCGCCCATTGTATGTTTTAGTTTTTAAATGTTTTATTTTTGTTACGTATTTTCTGGTGAACGATAAAGCATTTATAAATAAATAATGAATAAATAAGCCGTTGGCGCTGGCTATAACTTTTCAGATCTTTGACAGTCGCTACGTATCGCCAGAAGCCCAAAATTATGGTGTTACCCAGTAACTGGGTTGTGGAGGTCAGATAGGCAGCTGCTCCACGTACAATACTGGTATTCAGCTCCATCCAGTTAGACTGGAAGCTGACCCCAGCACCTTTGGGAAAAGTTTAGGCAGATTGACTGGCTGACTAGCTTCCTCTCTGATAGAGGGAGCGGGCAGTAATCCACCACGCGAGCCCAGTGCGCATTGGTAGACGTTACATGTCTCGGAATTTATGGTTTTTAGAAAGTTTCCTCATGTTTTCCTTCACCGTTTTGAGAGCAGAGGTGATTATATACACAAACTAAAGCGCCTGACAGCTAGATGGACCCACGACCTCAAGAAAGTGGCTTGGCTAGACTGGATGCGGAAGTCAGAGGACAGGTTATTGTGGTGCAGCCTGGGGGATGCCTATGTCCAGCAGTGGACTGCGAAAGGCTGAGTTTATTAATTGATTGAAAGCGCCTGTCTGAGTTCTAACCCACACCTGGAAAGTCAGGGCCGATACACCTGCTCCTGATTACAAATTCCATATGAAACAGTGTCCATTTATGAATTGCTATCGATCCCAGCATTGCAATGAGTGTTTTCTGAAATAACGTTTACTAGGTGGCAGCACTGAGACGTCAGGTCCGGGCACCTGTCAAAAGTGTCAAAGCACCTACGGACTGAATGGTGAACGAAAGAATGAAACGAATGACATCAAATATTTTAAGTTCATTTTCGAACTGGAAGACCTCTTGTCAAAGTGGCATCAACTGGTGGCTTGAATATTCATGAAAACCCTCAATCGGAATTAGGAATTAGGGAATCATTGCACGTTTTGGCTGATAAAATGTTATATTAGGGCAAAGAATATTGGAAGTCAAGTCAATTCGGTTAAAGGCTGTTCGTATTTTGTTTCAAAGAACTGTTGCAATGAAGTTATTTGGTGGAATGCAATAAGAGAGGATTTACCTATAGGAAAAAAAACAAGTGCGCAAACTGTCCAGTATTACAATCCTTAAGAAGTTTGCTATATTTAAAAAAAATATTGGTTGAGCACAGTTGTTCAATAATTTACCGGAGTTAAAGAAGTGTGATAGTATAAACAACATATTTAAAAAGAAATCTAACGTCACCAGAGGCAACTATGACAACTAACTATAATGAATGAAGCACTTTTGTATCTCATTCTGAGCAAACTGTTACGGCTCATGCAGATTAAACGCGACGCGACGGTCGCGTCGTGACACTCGATAGAACAATTTCTATAAAACCTTCATGGAAATTGTTCTACAAGTGTCGCGTCACGCTGTCGTGTCGCCCCTGTTTGAAGAAGCCTTTAAACCCATGTTTACAACCAACTCCAAAGAAAGGAGGACGTTATGCATCGGCGTTTTTTTATTTTCCTTGATGCATGTTTTTTTACGGGTCCAGCCGAAGAATCAGCCACACTTAAATTGTGGGTTTCCTATATAAATTGTCTTGCTATTTCGTCAAGTTAGGATAACAGTGTGTTTTGCTCGACACACACGATGATATTTCGATAGACAAGCGCGAAATGTAATGGTCACTGAGAGGTGTTCACGGGTTAAAAACAGTATTTATGGCGTTATATTTTAGGGCAATGCTACCTAGGGTTGAGGATGCATACATTACAATTATTTTTTTCTGTGCTATATAGGTACATATATAAAATATGTATTCGAGCTATATATGTATATAACAAACAGATTCATGCAAGCCACATTTTTAAAATGTCAAAATACTAACTATACCATCACTTTATGTCTATGAAGCCTGTATCTTTGTAAAACACAAACGTGTTTTTATTTAAATCTGTCGAAAGTCGACGCGCTCAAAAAAGTTACTACCGTTATGCATTAAAACCAAATTCCTCTACAATACATAGTGTGTATGCAATGGCTCCAAAACTCTATAATAAAATACCTGATCAATTTGTATCAAGCAACAACATGCATCAATTTAAACGTAAACTTTATAAATTACTGAATGATAAGGCGTATTATTCCATTAAAGAATATCTTAGTGACACATTGAAATAATATTTACATAATTTTATATCGGTCTATTATAGTGTTGCTCTCATGTATGATAATAATATTATTCATTGACATTTTTATACCATTTATTATATACGAAATTGTAATTAACTATTATCTATTTGTCTAAATGAATTTGAATTTGAATAATGGCTCTATAATTCACCTGAGACTAATTACAACTATAGTCATTAAACAAGTCATAACTTAGGTAGACCAAAATATAACTTACATCCACAGACCTTTAAGTCTCAGTTCTCACTCACAAGAAGTTAAAGCGATGCTATTTTCATGTTTAAGACCACTCAGCAGTATCCAGCGTAACTACCACGAAGGCTATAAACATTATTGATTCTATAACAGTATTTATAGCACTGCTTAGCAGCGCTGCAGCGGATGCGGGCTCATATACCGTATAATGGCAGTATAATATTTGATTGGAAGGTCATTGTGGTGTGTTATGTGGGTAGTTTTGAATGGAGTTGTGATGTATAGAGGTATGGTTTAATGATACAATGGGTTTGCGAGAGGAGTGGATTATACTCAAACTTAAAACGTCTTATTTAGCCTAAAGGTCTGAGCCAATTTTTGTATTTCCAACTTTATTTCGATTTGGGTAACGTTTTTAATACAAAAAATTTCAACTCAGCACCGAACTAAGCTTTCAGTTTTGTAAAAAGAAGTACATTTCTATACACGGTATTGGGTTCTTAATTCAAAAACTGGCTTGGTGGTTCCAACCTGATCTAAATAAAACCTTATTTTGTAAAGAGGGGAAACGGTCTTAAAAATAAGGATCATGTCCAACCGAGAATTAAAGAATGACGTAAAACGAACGCACGACGTACCTAACCGTACATCTGCCAGGGGTGCGGGTTGTTCGAAAGAGATACCGCGGCCCCTGGCACACAGGCAACTGAGGGAACACGGGTGGGTTTTAGTCAGTAAAAGTCTGACACGCCCTCCCGCTCCACCCAGAGCGGGAGAAGTTATTTGATGATTTCCCACCCAAAAAAAAAAAAAAAAACCGTACATTCGAACGATTTTAAAAATCGAAAATACAACTCTCCTTTACTTAGCATTATGGAGCGATATTTGTGTCAAGCACAGTCAGTACTACCTAGAGATATTAATTAAGCCTTAAACTAGATAAATTATAAACATCACTAGTATTTTCAATTTTTAAATCGCACGGAAATCTACAATTCTCGAGTGTCAATCGCAAAAATGGTCAAAGAGACCTCACGTTTTATAATAATATGTAAGAAAATCAACGGCAAAAAAAATGGCCTTGATAAGTACCTAATGCTAATAATTTTGCTGAGCCAACTAAAAAAACAGAAAGTCTAGTTTAATAACTTTCTCAAAGAATCCTAGAATTTTCATTTCTCAGAACCTAATAAATTTTACTATTGAGCTAAAAGAAATAAATGACCCAGAATGAATTCTAACAGTGCCCAATGGTGGGTTTGATCCGTAAATTCCTTGATACCTTAATATTTTGTTGGCTTTATACAGCTTTCTATAAATACTCGGTTTATTGTTGGGAATGATACGACAGGATTACTTTCAACCGTTTGTTTCTAAATAAGGGCTGTTGACAAACTTATCGACTTTTAGTCCAGGCCTGTAACTAATCACAATCACAACCTGAAGGGTAATTGCGAAACACGCTAAAAGTATGAATGGCTGTCATTTTGACAGTTCTACAACATTCATTGCATCATTTACGTTGCCGAGCAGTCAATTGTTTCGAACATATGGAGCAATAGATTAGCAATATCCTCCGAAATTATTCAGATTCTGAATGGTTAGGGTGCTAGTCTCGGCTGTCATTTGTAGATCCTCGACAGTCCTTACGCTTAAGAAGCCTGACAATCAGTCTTACCAAGGGGTATCGTGTTACCCAGTGACTGGGTTGTGGAGGTCAGATAAGCAGTCGCTTCATTTAAAATACTGGTATTCAGCTACATCCGGTTAGACTGGAAGCCGACCCTAAAATAGTTAGGAAAAAGCTAAGCAGATTGATTTTAGTTGTTAATATTAACCTTGCGACTATAATAATGGATCGTGTGGATGTCGGAAATGACATCCACACCAGTGATGCCGTGGACAATCAGTTATCTGCCAGTGAAAGTCCTTTCCAAATCGGTACAGTCGTTTCCGAGATTATTCCGAATAAACCGACAGACATACTGTACAGTTTTTTGTAATTTTATAAGCATTTAGTAAAAAGCTGTTATTTTGTCATAATCATAACAAACGGACACTTTAATTTTATTTATTTTTATGTAACATATATTGTGTTTGTATAGATGTTGATTATGTAGATTGTAGATCCTGTTTAAATTTTTGTTTTATATATTTAGATACTTAATTAGTTTGTTTATGTGCACCAGGTGCGGAAAGTAGGTGGTGTTATTAACAACTGATTTTATTGTTAAATAAATTAATGCGAAAGTGCGCTCTAGGCCATAAAAACCATTAATAAAATAACGTTCTCTTTATAAATCAAGGTTTTTTTTTAATGTTTTATAATACAGTGTCCTCAAAAATATATTAAACATGATTTTAGTTTACTACAAACCGAAAAAAACGTGTTTAAAAAAATAAAAAAAACTAGTGTTAAATATCGGTTGGTGATACGAAACCCATCGTATGCGAGTCTGACTCACACTTGGCCAGTTTTTTTTAAGTAGATATACCTAGTATTTAGTCGACAGCTGCCACTATTTCAAATAAGAGCTAAAAGCCATAAAAAGACTTAAACGCGTAATACCTGAATACTCGCTCAAAATCCCTAACACGACTGGTCGGCCTGCGACTAAAAATCGCAAATCCACCGCCAACCTTATCACAGATTCACTGGATTTACTCAATGATGAATGTGTCCCTTCTGAATGCCGATCGTGACGTATATCTATTTCCGTTAACGGAAAAACTTTTTCCTTAGATTGCTTTTTCCGGAAAATTATTTTTCCTCGGAGCGGAAAATTCGGATCACAAGTTAGTTAGGTAGTTTCGTTTGATAGGTTAACATTAAATCTTTCAATGTCATTTTGGCTGATTTTCCCTGTAAGTGACGAGAAGCCATATTTTGGTGAAAAGTTTTGGGTACGTAACTTTTCTTTTGTAAAGAAGTTTTTTTTTTATTGATTCGAGATTGAATAGAGTAATTTTTTAGCTACGGAAATTGTTATCGTAATACCTACATATTTTTCCGCCTAGGCTAAGATTTTTGGTCAGACATCGTAATAAGCCTTTTATAAAATACTAATTCTTCGCTTGCGACTTTTTATTTTTGCTCGGCCCTTAAGGGTCGTAGCGTGATGTTAAATAGCCTATAACCTTCCTTAAAAATTGGGCTGTCAAATGCAGAAATATTTTTTTTAAATCCGACTTTGTTTTGTACTGTTTAATAATAGAATAGAGATATAGATAAAATTATCTGTAGGGATATTTGTTGATGTCATTAAAGAGTATCTATCTTAAAACTATGTCTTAATGTGTCTCAGTGAGTGATAGCTTTTATTATTATATTTTTTTATATCTTATTTTTTAAATAAATGGTAGTAGTCATTCGGGCTGCCGTTGTTAGACGATTAAAATGCCACCCACGGTTTACAGTAAAAAAAGAAAAAAACATTTTCCTATCTAACCACTAAGGTAATGAATGCGTTGCCAACTTTTTCCATAACTCGTACATCCAAAACTAAATTTATAAATTACCAGCAAATGTATTCTGACAACTATTCCATTTTTTGCTGAAACTGAAACCACGCGTTTCATATTACAGAACATTTTGATGAAATTCCTAATATCAGGTCATTGTTATTACTAGCATAATTATGAAGGTAGATACAGTCGTTAGCATAAAAAACTTACACAAAAGAGATTTATGCCTCAGGCTTAAAGTCCGCCACTGTACAGTATTTTTTACTTGTGCATTAAGTTTTAATAAATAAATTAATGTATTTATATATCCGTCCGGCATCACACGGAACAACTCAACTCACGGTAATTGTGAGGTATTTATGTTCATGACTGTACAACTGTATAATATGTTGAAAGACGAAACGCGACGGCTCACAAAAGTTTTATTATTGCATCGGTTGCAATGGGACTCCGCTCGCGTCACACGTCGAATGTTATTTGATACAAAAGTTGGTATATCGTAAGGGACTCCGACGGGCTAACTAGTACTGTGAACTCAGTAAATACTAGTTTCTGGACCCAACAGTGTTGGTTTTTTGTCAGTTAATATAAGAACAGTCGTGATGAACCAGGGGCGGTTTTAATGCTCGAGGGTTCATATCCGGGAAAGTACTAATGTGACTATTTAAATTCATATGTACTCATACTTTCTGAGTTTAGTGTGGATATTACTAAAATCGGTGAAGGATATCACCCGGTGGCTAGCATATCCAAGACATGTGGCACCCACCCACATAATAACTTTGTGGTTGTTTTTATTTTACTATTGTTGCCTCAAAAATGGCGAAAGAAAACAACGTGAATGCCACAAAAATTCGAAGAGATGTGACATCTTTCAACCCGGACTGGGCCCGCGTGGTAGACAAAGGCCCATACTCTCTCACAGAGAGGAGATCTGTGTCCCAGCAGTGGGAACGTTATTAGCTGATTAAGCTTATATGCTGCAGTGGGTGATGATATAAATTACACAAAGTAAAGCGCCTGGATTTGAGCCCCCGACGTACGATTCATAATTCGGGGCCGTGATCGTGACCTGGGCCCCCACTTTCCTTTTTTACACGCTTTATATTAGCTTCACTTGTATGTTTGTATGTAACCGACTCCTTAGAGCGCGTTTTTGACCCACTTTAAACGGTCAGATTTCATTGAATCTTTGTAAACTTATCGAGGACCGATGACAATTCAATAATTTAAAAAAAAAATGAGAAAAATGAAAAAAAAAGGAAAAAAATATTATAAAACAAAATCACGTTTTTGTAGTTAGCAGAACTAAAAACTAGAAAAGAAATAATAGTTTCAAAAACCAAAAAACACGCTTTAAAAACCAAACTAAAAAAGGAGAAAATAATTTAATTCAATTAAAAAGCGTGGGGTGCTTGACATTAATTGATTATAAAAATACCTCAAAAAGCACCCCACGCTTTTTAATTGAATTAAATTATTTTCTCCTTTTTTAGTTTGGTTTTTAAAGCGTGTTTTTTAGTTTTTTAAACTATTATTAATTAAAGTTACTATTGTGAATATATGGTAACAGTTTGCGCGTCGATGTCTCTTATACTGTGTAGGTACGTAGGTACCTTGTCATTCGCAGATCATTTCTAATTAACAGAATCCGCTTCTATTACAAGTTGCCAAAGTCAGTTGCAGAGCTTAGCGATGGAAAGTTTAAAACTTACATCAAAGGAACACGGGTGGGTTTTAGTCAGTAAAAGTCTGACACGGCCTCCCGCTCCATCTAGAGCGGGAAAAGTTAGTAAATGATTTTCCACACACAAAAAAAAGTGTCATTATCAAAAAAGCAAGACTACGTTGAAGACAGGGAAGTTTGGCATTCATTCCTTCTGCACATGTGGCTTCGCTGTTACAAACTGCTCCCAAATTACAATGTAAATTTTTATTCTTTTTATTTTTACAATGTTTGACATATTCTCGTCATTGTTTGACATTAATTATACATCAATTCTAATATCGACTATTTATTAGTGATTGTCATAGAAATCATGTTACTTGGTTTAAATAGGTTCATTTTATTTATGTAGATTCTTTTACTTATTGTGAATGAGAGAATGTTGCGGGCCTTGCAGAATAGATTTGGATACGATTTTCTATTATTATTTTCATTCCTCTAAGTACCTCATACTTATTGACAGGCATGCACTGTCCTCCCATATCTATTATCACTGTAATTTGAAAACATTGTAAAAGCCAATTATTTTAAAAAGAATAACCGTGGAGTTTCTTGCCGGCTCTTCTCCATAGGAAGCGACAAATTGGAACCGTGTACCTAGCTTCTGACGTTTCATAAGTGCCCATGCAGGTTTATGTGAAATAAAATATTTGGATTTGATTATAAGTGAGTTTGTTTATGTAGTTATTACGTGCTTGAAATTCCGCATACTATATCTACTGATTAGATGTCTAGACCTCTATCTATGTAAGTATCCCAGGATACATTGTTATTCAATTATTGACATGAGTAATATCGCATTATTGTATTGAAGTTTCCGTTACAAATTATACGCATAGAAAAGGTAAATTTTACGTGCTTGAATATTTTTCCCGACCGACCCTTACTCGTTGAAGCGCCAGCCCTGCGCCGCAGCTGAGCCAGTAGAGTTAAATTCCCTTAATAATAATAATGCCAATATTTTGATTCAGCTTGTCCCCCACTCGCTGTCCCCCTATCAGTGACGCCCTGAGCCGACGCCCGTGCCCCACAGGGGGTGCCCTCAGCGTGCAGTCGCCTAGTATTTAAGTAGTTTTTAAGCCCTGGCTGGAGGCGTTAAGTTAATTCTTAATGGTAGCTCCAGGAAAGCCCGGTTAGGTAGTCACGGCCTCTCAAGGTCAACTACGAGATGCTCGACAAAAAAAAAAATGCTTGAATATTTGTACAGTTTGAATATTTTTACCTTTAGCTTGACATAAACAGGGTTCTAAGGTAGCAGCTTCTCCGTACCTGTAACAAAACAAATTCTAATTACTAACAATATTCAGTGAAAAATAATAAAAAGTTGCAAATACAGGGTCTATCAAAAAGATGTCGTCATTTAAATAAGCGTGTGGTACAGAACATCGAACTGAACAAGTTTCATCGTGGGACCAACATACACTGTTGGTTGCCATCATAATCAGTCTAAAATGTTCCCACTGTTGGGACTCAAGCCTCTTCAAGAATAAGTGGACTATAATCCACCACGCGGACCCAGTGCGGATTGGTAGATGTCACATGAATTCGAATTTTTGGTTCTAAGGCCTCGCGATGTTTTCCTTTACCGTTTCCAGAGCAGGTGGTGAAATTATTTACAAAAAGTCAACCGCCTGCCTGGGTTCGAGCTACTACAAGGTGAGGCCATTACCACTGGCACACCACAACTTGTTGGTTGCCTAAATATCTACAGGATAAGTTTTTAACCAGTGCGCAAACTGTAACCAAGAATTCAGCATATTATTCGAGATCCCCCAGCGCAGAAATTTTTCGTCGGTTATACTAAAAACAATCAGTTGTTTCATAGACAAGTGCGATACCTACGCGGTCAAAATGTATGGAACAGCAGATTTTTTGTACAATCGACGAAAAATGTCTGCGCTGGGGGGTCTAGAATGATATGCTGAATTCATGGTTATAGTTTGCGCACTGGTTAAAAACTTATCCTGTTTATAAGAAATAAAATTGATGCGTCAGTTTCAAATGTCAAAACTAATAGCTTTTGACTAATTGCATATGAAAGGTTTATACGGCACTTATATTGTTTTTTTGTTTTGAAATTTTCTCTGTCTGTTTGTTCCGCCTAATCTTCGAAACAACTGGACCGATTTTGATGAAATTTGGCATAAGGATACTTTGAACACTAAGGAAAAACGTAGGTTTCTTTTTATTAACATATCAGGCGGGCGAAACCGCTGGCAAAATATAGTAAAGTAATAAACACGGGTTGTTCGAAAGAGATACCGCGACCCCTGGCACACAGGCAACTGAGGGAACACGGGTGGGTTTTAATCAGTAAAAGTCTGAAACGCCCTCCCGCTCCAAACAGAGCGGGAGAAGATATTTGATGATTTTCCACCCAACAAAAAAAAACACCACCCGTACCTACCAGCCAGAATTTCAGCAAAATTTAGAACAAAAACAATACCTATCTAATAAAAGACAATTTCCAGGTAAAGCTGTTTATTTGACAAGCCTTAATATGTTTATAGAGTTTGTTGACACCACTCGGGAAGATGTGAGTCGTTTCTGGGAATTTGTAGGCAATCCTCGATCCGAAGATCTTGAGACGAGGTCGTTGAACCTTTCGGTATCTTTTTAATAATATTATCGTGATGTATTTTCTTGATTTTGAAGATAATATTTTCTACGAAATAAAGTTGTTTGTTGATATCATTTTCGTGAGTAATTTTATTAGATTATAAGATCGGGATTTTTTTTTTTTTTTTTTTAATTTAATTTTTAATAATTTAATAATAATTTATTTAATAAAAAAAAAAAAAAAAAAACGTATACAAAAAGAGTACATTTAGCTAACAGTAGTAAATTTCCCATACAATTATAGTGCCTAAAAATAAACTATTTCTAAAATATTTTTACTAAAAGTCCAAGTGGTAATGTTTCGGAATTAGAATGATAGATAGCGACCCACCCGATCTAGGTTCATTCAAACCTGTGTTTCGGGCCATCACTTTACATTGCAATTAATTTGGGACATTAACATTAAAAATTAAATTGATATAAAAATAATCGATTAACAACTATGAGATAAAGCATATTGGTAATTAAACATTAATACCTACAACTAAGCCAATGTAAATACTACAAAAGTAAATACTTACGAGGGAATAAATTATCGTCATGACATAATTTCTAGAAGTTTTTCTGTGTCTGTGTAACTGAGCAACGCTAGGTATTCTGATAACTTAGTACTACATTTTTTATAGCTTAAAATATAGATGTTCGTTAATTTGTTAAGTCTATTATACAGAAAAGGACCTAAAAACACATAAAATCGATTAGCAAACGCATGTCTAGTTTGAGGTTTTATGCAAACTAAATCCTTCCTTCTCTTGTCGGAAGGTACTGGGTTAAAAGGAAGTGCAGTGTGCTGGTGTAGTACTATGCTTCGAATGAATAATTGCCGAACTGTTAGTACATTACATGCAATGTAGAGCTGGTGCGTAGGAAATCTAAAAGGGCGAAAGGTAGCAACCTTCAGAATTGCTCTTTGAGCACGCTCTAGAGGAAGTAAAATGGTTTTTGCTCTAGAGGAAGTAATTAGGGTAAATAGAAAACGTATTTTCATGAAAGAGATCTCTATAAACTTTATGTTACTGTACATTAAGTTAATTTCAGTATTAGTACTATTAAAGTCTTTCTCATAAAAAACAGGTGGTTTTTTTGGTTCAAGTTTTACCACCAAGCCAATTTTTGAATGAAAAACCCAATATGTAGGTATAGAAATGTAGTTGTTTTTACACTTCTGACAACCGGGTCGACGGCGCGTTGAGTTCCACGCGCGCCTCAAAGAGATGTCAGCACCAACTGGTGAGGTCCGCAAGGGCCGATGCCTGCCAGGGGTGCGGGTTGTTCGAAAGAGATACCGCGGGCCCTAGCACACAGGCAACTGAGGGAACGCGGATGGGTTTTAGTCAGTAAAAGTCTGACACGCCCTCCTGCTCCACTCAGAGCGGTTGGGTGGGAAATCATCAAAAGTTATTTGATGATTTCCCACCCAAAAAAAAAACACATAATCCGTTGTCATTTTCGTATTGAGAACTTTACCCAAATCGAAATAAAGGTTAAGTAAAAGGAAAATTTAGGTTAGAATTGAAGCTAAATCACGGTTTTGTAATAATTAGACCCTTATGTTTTAAAGTTATTTTTCTAAAAACACATACGTAATTATAAATGTTTATATTTTTTCAAACTTAATTGCGGACGTAAAATACCGTAAATAAGGCCTGAATGGTTACTTTTATCCTTAACGATTGTCGAATCCTAATAATTTATTCATAATTACTTCATTACAGTTGAGAAAAGCAATTAACGTACGATTTAGGGGAAATTGGTACCCAATTAATGAAAGTTAAAAATTATTTAAGTACACGTAATCTCTTAGAAGTAGGTGCGTATTATTAGAATGAAATTAACCCAGGTACCTACACCTCTGCCTATACCTCTGACAATACAGGCGTGATGGTATGCGAGTCATATATAAATCTAATCAAAAGCCGTGAAGGGAAAAACATAAAAATCTTTTTCCAAAAAATAAAAAAACCGACTTCGGAAAAAACACTACAAATTGAAAAATAACTTTAATTTCGGAAGTCAGTGATTTTGGATATGTATTTAATTTTTTTGCCATCGCCTTCCGAAATGAAGGCAATTTTCCGGAAGTCAGTTGTTTTTTTTTTTGGAAAAACCGACTATAGGTAGGTACTTCGTTAACGAACCAAGTCATTCTCAAAGTGTTAACATAAATTGTCTCCACCACAGTGTACTAACTTCATACTCAATTTACGAGATGACTACAAGCTATCGACACAACTCAAGCACCCAATTTTACGGCTGAAGAGACTTTTTTTCAATAAACTCAATCTTGGGGCCCTGTGGGGGACCGTTAGCGACCTCTTAGCTATTTGTTCTTTACAAGAAGATGATTTACTTAGTGAGGAGAGGGCCGTGGTGACTGAGGCTCCTCCATGCCTCGGATAGAACGTTAAGGGCCTACGTCCCGTTTGGTAGCGTAACACGGTCACTTTATGAAACGTACTGCTCATTAACGGCTTGTCTTGAAGATTTGAAAAATATATGATTTTGTTATAGATTCATATAGATCATTTTGCCGAGGGTACATTTTTTGTATGGTTAATACTTTTGCTGTAAAAAAATATTTTCCAACACGCAATATTTTGGCTTCTATTCCATACTCTTACTAAACGGCTTCGTTATTTGGAAAAAAAAATACTTTGAAAAATAGATAGTTAGAGGTACCACAGAATCGCTAGAGCACAATTGTAAATTAATCAACATTTGCCAAGGAATATCCCCATTTTGAGATAAAGTCCTGCGCGGGCGCGGGCGGCAGTCGTGCCGCATACAGACGGGAGATGAGGATACTATGGGCCTTAAGCCATTGGTTCCGGCTGTCATTTGTAGATCTTTGGCAGTGGTTTCGAAGCCATAAGCTCGGAACTCTGACAACCAATCTCACTGAAGGGTTATGTGTTACCTTCTGTGTGTTATCTAGTAACTGAGATTTGAAGGTCAGACAGGCAGTCACGCTATGTAAAATACTGGTATCCAGCTGCATTCAGTTACACTGGAAGCCGGCCCCAACTTAGTTGGGAAAAGGCTAGGCCGTTGATAATGTATGTATGCCGTATGTTTCGATAGGAATGGGCTAGGCGATAATAACATGAAATTCCAGATGAAAAAACTAACAACACTTTGCCCGACCTGGCAATTGAACACTGGACCTCATGCTCAGCGCTTGCAAGCACTACACCAACGAAATATGCCAGATATTATATTACTAGCTTCCGCCCGAGGTGTCGCCCGCGTGGAGGTCAGAAATTATTCCACGGGAACGTACTACCGGGATAAAAAGTATCCTATGTGGTAATATAGGTTATAATCTATCTGTGTGCCAAATTTCATCCAAATCCGTTCAGCCGTTTTTGTGTGATTGAGTAAAAGAAAACAAACATCTTCACAAATTTTCACAATTATAATATTATATGTAGGATAACTTCGACATACCCAACTATGTCTCGACAGCTTTCGTAAGTTTAAACCCAACGTGTGTGGTTAAAGTTTATGTTAACCCATTGCCTTAACTCTATAATTTACCGGCTTCCTTTAATTAAGTGTTTATACTTGCGTAGGTGACAAATTGGTGCCTAGCAACGTGAAATATGTCTGCGAACTTAGAGATGGGGACAGACTTGTGACACCTCGTTTCTGACACACGCTAGCAGTAGGTAGCAGTTGTGCTTGTTGGGTATGTTATGTTGCATTTTATGTCAAAAAAAAAAACAAACGTCTTCCAAAAATAACACTTCGAAGTGAAAGACGACTTTAATTTCTGATGTCTTTGTTTTTTTATTTTATGCCATCAAACATATTTCACTTTATAGTGTTTTATTGGAAGTCGGCTGTTTTTATTTTCCGCTTTACGCCACACAAATCGTATGCCTTTTCTTGCAAAGTAAATAACAGTGTGAGGCAGATGATGAATGTGATCTTGAATTTATAGAGTTAATAAGGCAATCCAAGGAATTGACTTTATAACATACAAAAAATATTTGTGCAATGAATTAGCACAAATATATTTAAAGCTTTACTTTCCCCAGAACAGGGCACAAAGAAACGTTTCACAGGGAACTCTTACTACAAAATCAATCACGAGACATTATTCATACAAATAACCCAATTAGTTTTAAAATTCCAATCACAACCCACTCTCTATCAAAAGCCAGTTTGTATTGAAACTACCCTCAAATACGAATGCTATTTCGATATTGTATGCGTTTCTGTTTATTCATTCCATGCTCTTGAACGACTTTGAATTCTGAATGAGGGTAGATGGAGAATGTTCTATGTAGGTATTGAGAGACGGGTTGTAGTTAACAGGGGGGAAAGGGGGTTAGTAATCGTCTTTGCTTCGGTAAGACCGGTTTGGTTTTTGTTTTTTTTTTTTATAACGTTGCCCCACACTAGGAATTTCTCATGTATTGTGGGTGCGTTTACAAAGATTTAAACTTACATACACAAACAGCCAGACCCAGAACAAGTACTTGTAGGTCATACAAATATCTGTTCCGTGCGGGAATCGAACCCGCGACACGCAGCGAAGTAGTAAATCGCTTAACCTCTGCGCCAACCGTGCCGCAGAGTCTCGGACTTCTGACAACCCGTAACGACTGTCAAAAATCCACGAATGACTTGCTGGACCAACGGTTTAACGTGCTATCCACGGAGGGGTCTTGGTATGTAAAGATGGACACCCATCCACGGGCCAACTGTGGCAAGCGTAGCTTAACCTGATCGATGGACCCGTGCGACTGTTATTACTTAGCCACAAGCCGTTTATTTAGTAATTAAATAATTAAAGTTAGTTGAATCTAAACTTCTATGATTTCCTAGCACCGTAACCAGAGAACTTTTTAAATGTGGTTTTTATTTTAATTCAGACATAATTCACGCATGAGATTCATAGACAATAAACCTAAAAATATGCTAAAAAATCGTAAGAAATGCAATTTCAGAGATTTAATACCAGAACTGATGTTGTTTCTAGTTTTTTCGTTCATCTTAATGCGTGATGAATTGCATAATGCTGAAAAGAATTAACCGGTAATTATACACAGCTCTGCAATATACAATTTGTATGCTTATTTTACGCTGAATGAGCATGAACCACCTTGAAAACTCGTAAACGGAGCAAAAAGTTGAAAAGCTATTTAAAAGCTCGTTCCACGTATTATTTCAGGTTGTATCTGGCTCTTATTTTTGCTGAACATCATCAAAATCAATTCAGTAGTTTGCCTATGCATTCTAATTCTATATATACAAGGTGTAACAGAATGGACGCAAGGCCTGAAAGTAGTTTGTTCCTAATTGACTACTGAATCGATTTCACTAGCTTTTAATACAATTTTTTTTTAAATTATGTGTTTTGCCATACCTACCACTGATTGAGCCAAAGAAAATTCAATCTTATTTCAAAAGAATTAACACTCAATTTTAAATGCATAAAGTAATGCTTGGGTCGACACGTTTTTTTTAATAATATCAGTTAGCTTTAAAAAAAAAATAGTTTTGGTCATCGTATTATGCTTTTAACTCAATACTCTAATTGAGGTGTATGAGGTCTTGCGCTAATTATGTTACTCGTTGTATATAAATATAATATTCTTCGAATGGGTGTCAATATTCCTGCTTTAATTAAATGTGTTTTTTGGGATAATAATAAAATCAATTTTTATTCTAAGACTTATTTTTTAAGCGCTTCACATTACAATCGATTTTGACACCGTACTTTAAATCTATGTCGTCCTCACACCCTTCCACCATATTTGTTTTAACTGGCTCCTTCATTCTCTCACTCACTCAGTCCTTCACTAACATCCCATTCGTTCTATTTCTTTTAAAATGAATTCCCATATTAATACAAATCAATAAATTGCTAACTTCTAAACTGTAATTATATTTTACAAATTTTTGCCAGCGAATTCGCTTGCGTGGAGTTCGAAAATGATCCCACGTGAACGAACTATCGGGATAGAAAGTATTATGTGTTATTCCAGGTTACAATCTATCTATGTGCCAAATTTCATCCAAATCCGTTCAGCCGTTTATAATATTAATAGGATTAATAATTAAATAAGTAGTCAATGGTAAGATTTGTTTAATGTTATTTGTTTTTCCAATGGATACTTGGTTGTTTTCCAAGGACATGTTATTTTCTGAATCTTGGGCTAGCTATTATCATGGTATTAGCAGCCTCAATAGTTTAGTATAAGATACCAGAATTTTACTCAGAATGAAACAAACTTAAGGCCCATAGTATCCTCATCTCCCGTCTGAATGCTAAAGCACGACTGCCGCCCGCGCCCGCGCAGGTGACCTCTGAACCTTTATCTCAAAATAGGGAAATTCCTTGGCAAATGTTGACTAATTTACAATTGTGCTCTAGCGATACTGTGGTACCTCTAACTATCAATTTTTCAGTGTATTTTTTTTCCAAATAACGAAGCCGTTTAGTAGGAGTATGGAATAGAAGCCAAAATATTGCTTGTTGGAAAATATTTTTTTACAGCAAAAGTATTATTAACCATACAAAAAAAGTACCCTCGGCAAAATGATCTATAATATGAATCTATAGCAAAATCATATATTTTTCAAATCTTTAAGACAAGCCGTTAATGAGCAGTACGGTTCATAAAGTGATCGTGTTACGCTACCAAACGGGACTTAGGCCCTTAACACCTCAAGATGAGAGAGCGTATGATGAAATTAATGCACTGTGGGAAATAACGCCGCCGCTCCAATTTTCTTTTCACTTACTATTGCTCTAACAAAGTACTCTATTAGCTTAGATCTTTCTTAAGACTGCTACACACGAGACACTGACATCATCCATTATCAATGAATTTACTGGACAACCACTTTGACAGGACAGCCACATTGGTAATGGTTGTATCACGGCGGGTATTTCATTTACGTTGGTCCCAGTTTAGTTAGTTCCTCCAAATTAGCAAAGGTACCATAATTAGAGGAGAAGAAGTTCCGTGTGGTGCCGGACGTAAAAGAATAGCACCATCCCATTTCTTCTCGTGGGTGTCGTAGAAGGCGACTAAGGGACTTACTAGAGAATGGGCAGCAGCGTGCTCTATTAATTTTAAAACAATACTGCGATCGCCAACCCGCCTGCCAAGCGTGGCGATTATAGTAAAACCCCCCTTTTGGGGAACTCCTATGTCTAGCAGTGGACGTCTTTCGGCTGAAATGATGATTACAAGATAATCGTGCTGTCCAGTGGGGTAATTGTTTAACACACTAACAATAGTATTGGCTTTCATTTTGACAGTTCAACAACATTCATTGCGTAAATTACGTTGCTGAGCAGACAACATTTCCGAACACATGAAGCAATGGATTAGCAATATCCTTCAAAATGATTCAGACTCTGACTGATAGTGTGTTCTGCAATAAGGGTGCAGCTCAATCAATTAGGGAGCAGCTCGATCAAGTAGGGAGCAGCTCAATCAATTAGGGTGCAGCTCAATAAATGGCGAAAATAAGTGGTGTCGGTAGAAACTGTCTTAGAAGTCACCATGAGCTTAACTAAGACATTATCTTCAGTTTTTATGAAGGTTACGATAGGGAAAGTAGCTAAGTAGTTGTGAATACCTAATCTTCTATTGTCATCAGTGTGTGGGTGCTTTATCTCCGACAGCGGAACTTGGTACGTTGAACCCGAAGCAATTTAGAGAAAGTGTTCGGCTGTTCGCCATTGTATCGCCATTCGTTGCACAAGCGCACGCACCGCTTGGCCCTCGTGACAATAAG
This sequence comes from Antitype chi, assembly GCA_947359405.1. NCBI lineage: Eukaryota > Metazoa > Arthropoda > Insecta > Lepidoptera > Noctuidae > Antitype > Antitype chi. The sequence continues at coordinate 3,396,185 of OX375826.1, forward strand.
ATGAATCAATTTGGTGTCGGTGCGTTACAAAGTGGGCAATTTTTATGAAAGTTTGAATGGTATTATGATGGCTTTATTTTTTAATGGCCGCGAGTTTTACGGCCTGTTGTTGCGGGAATATAATTTTATAATGTTATTGGTTATCGTTTGAAAGAGCCTTTCAAAATGTTAAGTGAAGGACCTCCGTCCTTAAATGTTGATAAACATTCAGCCGAACTAGACAGTCGTAAAATTATCGCGGCAGGATGTCATCGCGCACTAGATTTTCACCGCACTGCTAAGCACTGAGAGTTGACAATCGAACAACATATGTTTTTTCGAGGCAATGGGATGCGCTCTGTTGCATTCTCAACGCTCGGTTCAACACCGAGAGTTGAAAATCGAGTGATCGATACGTCCGTATGTTTCTTCTAGTATGTATCTTGATACAGACAGATCACGCCCATATTGCCCAATAGAGTTGGGCAGAAATGCACTTATAGTACCTATACCCACATGACACCAGTTATGATTAAGTTCCTGGATATAATTGCGGGCGAGCCTTTTACCATCAGCCGGGCACACATCCAGACACCGCGCATGGACAGCCCAATAACCCTTTGCCCGACCCTGGAATCGAACCTAGAACCTCATGCTTAGAAAAAGCGCTAGCGATCACTATACCTACTGATTTTTTTTATAGTAGTAGTATTATATAGATACACTAGTATTTTTTCTCAAAATCGGAAGAATATTTTTAATCAGGGGTTGTCCCTGCCACCCTGTTATCTGTGCTTACTTCCTTGAGATTACAGGCGTGGTGATATGTTATATTTATAACCGTATTTCTAAGAGCCACTACCCCAGTAGTTTCTTATAACAACTTCCTATCTGTCGCAGATACTGTCTACAATTTCTCCAACAAGTTCTCACGGTGTCGCCACAGACTATAAAGTACATCTATCTCGCTCTAATTGCTCTGAGAGATTGAAACGTAGACACATTAAAGCGAACTAATGTGTGTTTCTAAAGTGTCTGATCAAAGTGTAAACAATCCCTGTTCAAATTGCATAGTTAATTCTTACGCAATAATTGACTATAGGTAGTTAGTAACATATTCATCTGTACTCGGATTAAGATGGTTTCAACTATATATCACTAAGCTACTTCCAACTCTTATTGTTTAAATAACATTATTAAATTGTACTACGCGCTAAGGAGCGCAGTATGCGCAGTATTTATAACTTAAAAAAATCACCATAGAGTTCGCAGTTCGACACTAAAAAATTCGATCTATTTCCAAAGTAGCCCTTCACTTCAAGGGCTCTCAAAAAACGATTATCTCGAAAAAACACTGTTACCTATATGGGGCCATGCAAGTATTACGTAAGCACAACAGGGGGACGGGGGGGTCTTTGTAGGGCTTATTTTTGATGACATGGGGGATGGGGGGTCTGGACGGTGATTACGTCAGCAGAATTTATTACAAAGAACACATAATTATGGCAACCCTAATTGTCTATGAATGGCTCGAAGAAAACGATGACAATATTCCAAAATCACACGAAAGTGAGCAGACACGATGTGTGTCTGCTACCAATGTTTACGTGACCATGGGAGGGGGGTAAGAGCTTTGCTTACATTTGCTGACGAGGGGGAGGGGGGGGGAGGGTCAATAATTGTAAAAATCTGCTTACGTAATGCTTGAATGGCCCCTTTATATAAGAGATTTTTTTTAGTTTATTATTTATTATAAATTGTAGGTATTTGAACAATCATCGACGAAAATTGAGGTTACGAAAAGGAACCTCAATTGTCAAATGAAAAACGTGTTTAAGGCGATCTCATCAGGTTGTTTACATTTCCATCGGGTTATTTTGGAACGGATAATAAAGGGAATATGTGCTACAAATGCAACTCGTCAGAGCATCGAACTGACTCACAGCATTCATTAATTGATCGATAGAATCCTTGCGGAAAATTGGATGATCCATCAGTTATGACAATTCGATCCTTTTTTTACCGATTTCAAAAAGGAGGTTACCAATTCGGTATGTATATCGTATATTCTTATATATAGCTCCGTCAAATATAGACGGGTTTGCAAAATATTTTTTTTGTTCGTCAGGGGTTTATTCCGAAATGGTCCTGTTTAAATTTCATGAGTTTCAGAGACAGTTTACGGAACTCTTCAAAGAATGACAGCAAGTCAATAGCGATTGCTGCTATCACATAGATACTAGTAAATATGCATTGTTTTGATTTGATTGACTTTAAGAATACCCCACTACATCTTAAAAATTAAAAAAAAATCTTAAAAAAAGACAACTGACTTCCGAAAAAAAACTGCAAAGTGAAAAATAACTTTAATTTCGGAAGGCGGTGACAAAAAACTTAAATACATACCCAAAGACACCGACTTCCGAAATTAAAGTTATTTTTCACTTTGTACTGTTTTTGCGGAAGTCAGTTGATTTCTTTTTTGGAAAAAGTTTTTATATGTTTTGTTCAAATGTTTCAGATTCGGGACGCTGAGTAGTTATGTTGCAAATTATGGAATGGCAATTGTTTTCGACTGACTGCTAAAATATTTATTAGGTCTTTACCTATGAAATTGCCGTTTTGCAGTACTGGCCATTTCAAATCAAAATAATTTTTGTTTGGGTAAGAATTCTAATTTCAAATTAATTTTATTTTAAAAACATGGATTTTTTTTTCCAAAAGTAGTCATTTGTTTATTGATTAGTGTTACATTTTCATCGCATTTCAATCTTTTTCGTCATCATGGATACGTTAAAAATTCGAGTAATTATGGAATATGAGTACCGTCGTGGCAGCAACGCGGCACAAGCGGCACGCAACATCAACGACGTTTACGGAGCTAACACTACAAACCAACGCACCACCTGTTATTGGTTTGCTCGCTTCCGTTCTGGAAATTTCGACCTGAGAAATGAACCTCGCGGTCGTCCGAAGACTTTGGTCGACAATGACGAATTAAAGGCGATTGTGGAAGCTGATGATACACAATCTACGGCTGAATTAGCAGCAGCTTTCGACGTTAGCGTCAAAACAATATTGGTCCATTTGCGTCAAATTGGCAAGGTAAAAAAGCTTGACAAATGGGTGCCCCACGAACTCAATGATCGTCAGCGCGAAGTACGCGTCGAGACGTGCCTTGCACTGCTCAACAGACACACAAATGAAGGAATTTTGAACCGCATTGTTACCTGCGATGAAAAATGGATTCTGTTTGATAACCGCAAGCGCTCAGCAAGTTGGTTGGATCCTGGTTCAGCACCTAAACAATGCCCTAAACGAAAACTTACCCCTAGAAAAGTGATGGTCACTGTTTGGTGGTCTAGCGCCGGTGTGATTCATCACAGCTTCTTACCAAACGGGGTGAGCATTACTGCAGATGTGTACTGTGAAGAACTGAACACAATGATGGAGAAGCTGGCACATCTCCAACCAGCATTGGTCAATCGCTCGTCTCCGCTGCTCCTGCACGACAACGCGCGACCTCATACTGCACAGCAGACGGTCTCCAAGTTGCAAGAACTGGGGTTGGAAGCTCTCCGTCATCCGCCCTACTCACCAAACCTTGCGCCTACAGACTACTACTTTTTCCAGAATTTGGGTAACTTCTTGGCGGGAAAAAAATTCAATACCCGAGAGGCAGTACAAAATGCCTTTGAAGAATTTGTTGCCTCCCGTCCAGCTGATTTCTTTAAGAAGGGCATCAATAAACTGCCACTGCGATGGCAAAGATGCATTGATTGCATGGTTGATTACTTCGATTAATACAAATAAAAAATACATGAAAAAAATTCGTTTAAATTTTTTCATACAAAACGGCAATTTCATAGGTAAAGACCTATTATTTAAAAGATGCTTAGGTAGGTGAACCTACCTATTTCTAAAATCTGACATGAAAAAGCAAATAACACTTCTTTGTCTTACAAGGATGAACGCATCCATCGATATAAAAAAAACATGAGGAAAACTCACAATTCACGTAAAAAATATAATTGTCTCCCATTACACGTCTCTTCTATCCAACTTGTGCGTTCAATAATAATTTTAATTCAATTATTATTATAATTGCAAAAAGCTTTATAACTTCAACTGTCTTAACCTAAAAGGTTAACATTATTTTGATAAGTTATCCCGATGTATTGACTAATGACACCAAAGAAAATAAACTTATAAGAGTAGCCCGACTCTCGTTTTATCAGCCTGTCAGTGCAATTTTCCCGCCGGCCGTTTCAAAATGGCGGACATATTGACGCAGCTAAAAGTTCGTTGCGGGTGGAATTAAAAAGTTTTAAACTTGGAATGCGTTCGATTTGTTGAGCTATTGGTTCGTTTTATGTTTGTGGCTGTGTTCGTTATTTAAATATTGTTTTTTTCTGACTTTAAACAGATTGCGTTTATTTATTTTTTAAACCTTTTAGTAGATAGCACAGCCCTACAAGGTTATATGGCGCGTGGCGAAAATCGGAAATAACGCCTCCATCTTGTATTTGGAATAGGTACCTACATTTCAGTTAATATTTCACAAAACAATTGATAGATAGATAAAGCGCTTATTTGGTGCACACAAAAGACAGAAAACAAAAGCTTGATGAAAAAATAACGAATTAGGTAGGTACATCAATATTATGAAATAGCTAAAGTATAAGGTGAAAATATAGGGACGTCCCTTTGGGCTATGACACACTTTGAAATTCAAATGAAATAACGAATCTAAAACGAACTATCAACGTCACTCGACAACGCCAATATCCGTAGAGCAGTGAAACTAGATAAATATACTCATAATTGGAATATCGTCTTTAAAACTACAACCGATTCGACTTCTACTCCTATTCCTTCACTGTGCACGCGGTCCGGTTATGGAATTCACGTCCGCCTGACATTAGGGACTGCCAAACTGTAGCAGTATTCAAAAGAAGAGTGAAAGAACACTATCTCTCCACTTTGTCACAATTGCTTATGTATTTATTAATTAAATTACATTATAATAATATATATTTTAGTGATATTTATTTTAGAAGTATGTATGTATGTTAGTATGCATGTACATTCTCATATTATGTGTGTATATTTTAAATTAGAGTTTAATTTGTAATTTTAGGACTTTCCTTCTACTGTTATTACACGCGTTGTCTACATCTCTGTTATCTTCTCTCCTATCGCAGGTGTGCTGGAAGAGATTTCTGTAGAAATAAGCATTACCTATGTACGTATTTTTCTGTTCCTTTCTTCTTGTCTGTTTATATGTGTGTGCATAAATGGTTAAATAAATAAAGCCTTTTTTCGGTTCTTACATTCCGCCGCTAAAGGAAACCATCAAAATAGAAAATTCGAATTCTTTATTTTAAAATTTAAAAACCAGACCACACATAACTTCAAAGGAATTAAAAAGTAAAGCGCAATACCCGCTATCGCGTTGCCTCGGGGATGAAACAAAAAAAGTAACACAAACAAGAGACTTGGAACTTTCATAACATATTGTTATCAAAGACAATGAGTAAATTGAAAGTGCTGCGGGTAGTATGGACTAGACTAGTACAGTTGATGACGAAAGTGTTTAGGTTTTTATGAAGTTAAATGGGATTATGATGGCTCTTGAATTACATTACAGACTTTTTTTCTGCCCGTTATATTATGTTTAGTATTTTGCCTTATATTTTCGGTAGTTACTTTTCTTGAACTTTTTTGTAAGAGGTCTACTGCAGCTTAGATTTATTTCATACTATATTTTGCCAGGGGCTCTTATCGACGGAAATTATGCCAAGGGAACATACTACCGCCCGAGATTAAAGTATCCTATGCAGGTTATAAACTAGCGGTGTGCCACTTTGTTTCTAAATCCGTTCAGCCGTTTTGCGTGATTGAGTAACAAATGTCGAAACATCTAAACATCTGAACATCCAAACATACAAACTTTCACATTTATAATATAAATAAATAAGATAGTAGGATATCAGTAATAGAGCTCAGTATTTCAAGTTGGAATTTTGTTCGTAATCAGTAATTTAGGTACCTATTCTGCGAATTTCACTTTACATAAATTTTCAACCAAAAAACTAGTGTTGATCATTAATTAAACATTCAAATTGTAACACATCCGATAAACATACTTTACTAGAAATTATCGTTAGTCAATGGCCTTTGTAACAGCCGAATTGCAAACATAAAATAAGGCTAGTACTATAATTTACCATTCAGCAAACGATACATAAATGTAGGTAATCAAAACAAATCTACATTAATGTGGAGAGTTCCTAAATTTGCCCCCTTATTTATAAACGCTGCTTAAAGTTATGTAATGATTAGCGACTGATTAACCATAATGTTTGATGTTTAAACATCACTTTAATCATCGTTTATGAATACACCCCTATGTTGGCGAACAACTACGTTAATTGAGCTTTTTGTTGTTTTCATGTGGATATTATTTAATGTATTTGCATGTAACTGAACTAAAAGGGTAGGTAGGTATTTAAAAATCAATTATAGAAATATTTTGCCATAATATTTTTTTCATAATTGTAGAAAATGTTTTGCCATATCCACAAATGTATCAAAAATATCATATTCTATCTTCAAAAACAAAGAGATTTTAACCATGAAGCACAAACGAAAAACAATAGAACGTTCCCGGATAGAACCGTCAAAACAAAACGAGAAATAGAAACACATTTTTTCGAAAACAGCTCCACAAATCAGCGCCGGGAGTTCGTTAGTCTTATTTTCATTCCCGCGAAAAAAGGATACGGAAGCACTTTTGCGCTCACCAGTACCAACCCTGTCATCGGTATGCAGTTGGTACGTAATTGCTCGATGTTGGAAAACCCGCTAGCGCTTTCAATTTAAACGATTTCATTATTTTAGCGGTTGTACTCGACTGTACTGTACATTAGTGAGATTAAAAGAGTGAACTGTACTAGATATATACATCCAACTGGTGCGTTTTTAAAAGCTTATGTGATTGCGATTGCTATTGATAAAAAGTGTCGGTAAACATCGATTTCATTTTAAATGTAAATAAACATTAAACCAATCGGCGGCGGCGATCTCTCGCGTCCGGCCCTGGTTCAGGTCATGATACGGAGCGAGAGTGCATGATTAGCCGTCACTTCCTTCTGCGAAGCAGTAATGCTCGCGAAGAGGGAGGCGGCGCACGTGAGGGAGAAGTATATGCGCCCTCACGGCCGTAGTCGCCGCGGGAGACGCCCTGGGCGTCGGGAATCCCAGGCTGATTCCCGGCCACCGCAGGCGTGGGCTTGCGGACGGCAAGCTGACCTCACGATGTCACGTGATAAAAAAGTCATCGTAAATAGCGTTTTGGCGGTAAATTCAAAACAACGAAACAAATTTTATTTTGATCGTTTTTAATTGAGAAAATGGTTAAAACAAAATTTATTTTTCTGTTAAATAGGTACACACGGCTACATATCAAGCTGTACATTTCCAGTATAAGCTGATCTCGCGTTGTATAGGATTTCCGTACAGTGCGAGATCAGCGTAAACTGGAATTGTATAGCTTGATGTGTAGCCGTGTGTACATCGTCCCAATCTTCAAATTAAAATAGATTTTTATTAAATTGTAAAATACCCTATTCTGTAAATAAATAGTTACGGTCGCGAACCATAGTTTGATTAACATACCTACAACGCGGCACTGACCTAGAATATGTCAAAAATGAAAGAAAGTTAAAATTTTGCGGGCTATGTTGACGCGTCCCCCTTAACAAATCCCAGACTAATTTTACAACTGAACATTCTTAATTATACCTTTGACAAATTCATTAAATTAAACTTGCGTATGATATAAGCCTAGGCTTAAACCAATTTAGGAACCCACGTCCCCATAGACCATAAAAAGCTAAAATAATTTACGTTCTGAAATTTAATTGATCTCTGAATTTTAAGACTTGAAGTAAAAGGTTTAATTTGCGGTTAAATTTTGGAGGGATTTTCTCGTTGATTTTTTCATAAGCCTGCTACTAAATAATATGCCTACGTATAATCTTAGTCCAACATATAAATGCACATTTTAAACAATAAAAACATTTTAACAAAAAAATTAAACCGCCGATAAAACTGAAAAGCAAAAAATTATAAACCTTTTTTGTTTACCCTTATTAACTAAGTTCGCAAGGAGGTGACATGAAATTAGAATACATAAAAAAGGTTTTTTAATTTTTGCTTTTCAGTTTTTTCGGCGGTTTTTTTTTTGTTAAAAAGATTTTATTTTATATTTTTTTATGGCTATAATCTACTAATTACTACATGATTAATTTTTGATTACTTTTTGTAATACATAACTTAGCATTAAAATCTGTGAGTGAACAATCAGTCATCTCCTGTTTTCCTACCCCTAGGGTTGGTTTTTTTTTCAAATTTATAGCGGACCAACTTCGGGGTATACCCTATCCGATAAAAAAAGAATTATCAAAATCAGACTATTCTGTAAAAAGATATGCGTGGTCACACATTAAATAAAAAATACGCGTCGACTTGAGAACCTCCTCTGTTTTTTCGTCGGTTAAAACACCATTGCATTGGTTTACGTATGTATTTCGTTGGGACACGACGATATATCAAGCTATAAACCAGTTTTATCTGAGCTCGCATTGTATAGGCTTTTCGTAAGCGAGAAGTCAGCTTATGCTGAAAATGTTAACTTAGCTTGATAAGTCATCGTGCGTACCAATAGGTATATTTTTTGCTAAAGCCTACACGGAAATCAAAATAAAAGACTAAAGTTAATTGACGTTCACAAGGACGTAATAATATCGCGGTGGATTTTTTTCGGACTCTGAATCTTCAACTTGAGTTGTAAATCGAAGTGTGTTTTTCGATACGCTGAGATGTTTTCTGTTCAATTCTCAATGCTCGGTTTTAAAAATCCAGCGTGCGATAAAATTACGCCACGATATTTTTACGTCGCCAAATTCATCATCAACCTATCTGCCCAGCCTTTTCCCAACATGTTGGGGTCGGCTTCCAGTCTAACCGGATGCAGCTGAATACCAGTATTGTACATAGAGCGACTGCCTATCTGACCGCCATAACCCAGTTACTGGGTAATACGATACCCCTTGGTAAGATTGGTTGTCAGACTTTCGGGCTTCTGACGTCCCGTAACGACTGTCAAAGATCCACAAATGACAGCCGGGACCAACGGTTTAACGTGCTTTCCGAGGCACAGAGGGGTCTTGGTATGTAAAGATGGTAACCCATCCACGGACCAACCGCGGCAAGCTTTGCTTAACCGGATCGATCGACCCGTACGGCTATTGTTACTCAGCCACAAGCCCTTATGTCCGCCAAATTATCCCTACTAATAAAAATGCGAAAGTAACTTTGTCTGTCTGTTACGTTTTCACGCCTAAACCGCTGAACCGATCGTCTTGAAATTTGGCAGAGATGTAGGCTGGGATATGGAGAAGGACATAGGTTAATTTTTTACGCAATAACCGATATCCACGCGGGCCGAGCCGCGGGCAAAAGCTAGGTTTTATACCTATATTTGCGATCATTTTCGGTCGAGAAACTGGCCCTAACAAGTCCTTATTTTAGCAAAGAAAGTTGTATGAAGAATACACGAAAACTTAAAACACGATTTTATGTTAACTTGGTCCGTAGTTATTCGTCATCCAGTCTTAACTTAAGCTGCTAAGATTAAGTTAGACATATTTAGGTAAAGTATACATTTTGCTGGAACATTTTAGGGTCGACAAATTAATCTGTTTAGGGACAGTCTGGAGCGAAGGTTTATCTCATTTAAGTTTAAATAAATAAACAATTTATGAGACTACATAGGTACGAAGACAACATTTTCTAACTGTTAAATATGTAGATAGTTATGAAGTGGCTAAGTAATAAAAGCCGCACGGGTCAATCGATCAGGTTAAGCTACGCTTGCCGCGGATGGTCCGTGGATGGGTGACCAAGTTTTGATACCAAGACCCCTCCGTGTCTCTATGTGGATTTTTGACAGTCGTTACTACGATTGAATGTACTATTTTAACTCACTACTTAATTCAACTAAAGATCGCCTATTTTAAACGTAAGAAAATCTTGAAAGACTTATATTTAAAGCTAACGATACAGACTTACAAACTCAACAACAGATCAATTTAATTAAAATATGAAGTCACTAATTACCTACCTATTACATTTTCCAATTTAAGCCTAAAATAATTAAAACAAAGTTATAATGAAAAGATAAGAGAAATGTCCAAGAAATCTTTGTAGATTTCAATGATAAATTGATTCAATTATTAGTTGAATAAAGCTGGTTCAGTTATATCTCAATAAATCTATTCAATTTACTTCAAAACCCTTTGTTTATTTCAGGCTCGAGATTAAGTTACAGCAGCTAGAGAAAAATCCACCTTGTACGCAAGCGAAAGAGTTTAAAATTCAGTAGCAAAGGTGTAGAAAAAGGAGGATTCTTGAATAAAAATTATGTTAAAAGAAAGGAGGTCGGTAATAGCAACATTTCCGAAGCTATTTGTGAGTTGAGGAAAAAAATGTGGCAGGTACTTATCTTGTCGCAGGAGATCGAGTTGATTCCAGCGAAATTTTCTCGCTATTTTGGTATCACTGATATACCCAAGGGTTTAAAAATGTGAATGTTTTGGCTATTACATTGAACAATGGCCTAGTGGTTGTCGGCCCTGAGTTACGTAGTTGTAAGTTGCGAGTTCGAAGCCAAGCAGACACTTTACTTTGTTAGTTTAATTTAATCACCACTGCTCTTAAAACGGGGCACCAAAAATTTGAAGACATTTACCAATCCCCTGAGCCCGCGTGGTAGGTTATGGCCGGCTCCCGGGATATCATAGAGAGGAGGCCTCTGTTCCAGCAGTAGAAACACACTACAGGCTGATTTTTGTAATTCTGACGTGGAACCGTGTGCATATGGTCTTGCCCAATACTTAAAAGATTTGACCAGAAGAGTATTTCACCAATATTTGTAAAACAATAAAAGTTTTTATCAGCCACTGCATATCTTTAACATCTTTCCAAGCTCATGCCCGTTTCCACTAACACTAGACACCTAAATGAATTGTTAGATTTCAAACTCTTGGCGCTAAGTTGAGAGTTTCAATCCAACAGTTAGTTTTTTAGGCATTATACGTGGGAAACTCAGAAAAAAAAATGTTCTGTAGGTAAATATTTTTTTATTAAATCTTTTCAAAGTACTCTCCACTAGCCTCTATACAAAGTTTCATGCGTCTGAACCAGTTTTCAAAACACTTTTTCCAGTCCGCCGCAGACACCTCGTTTACAGCCTACTCGAACGCTGACAGCGCATCTTTCGGCGACGAAAATTGTATCCCTTTGAGCTGATTTTTATTTTCGGGAATAAAAAGAAGTCACATGGTGCTAGATCAGGGCTGTAAGGAGGGTGACCCAGGAGTTTGACCGGCGTGCTGTCCAGGAAGTCCCTCGTTTCGAGCGTGGTGTGCGAAGGCGCGTTGTCGTGGTGGAGTAGTAGCCCGCGGAGCCCTGTTTGGTCACTTGTTGCTCACAACAGAGAAAACTTCTGCCAAGCATTTGATAGTATACCATTCAGCGTTGATGCTTATTTGGTACCGTAAAGGAATCGATACCAATTAGCCAGTCAAATTGTAAAAGCTCGTGACCAAAATCTTCCCCCTGCTTCTAGATCGCTTAACTTTGGTAGGCGTTGATTCGTTTTGAAACACCCAAACCGTCGACTGGCGCTTTGTTTCTGGATCGTATTGATCTCGATCGTATATATCCAAGACTCATCACCTGTATTGATGTCGTAAACACGCCGAGACGAGCCTGCTTCAAATTTGTTTATCATATCACGGCACCATTCGACCCGGGCCTGCTTCTGAGCATTGGTGAGGTTGTGCGCCACCCAGCGTAAAACTATCCTCCTCACGCGAAGATGCATGTTTAGAATTTCGTGAAGACTTCTCGATCCAACCTGCAGTATGTGCTGAATCTCTTGATACGTAACTCGCCTATTGTCATGGATTACATTTTTCACTGCTAGAACGTTTTCTTCCGTAACTGCCGTCAAAGGGCGACGACTTCTTTATCCATGAATGCTATTTAAATTCTTTCGTATAATTCGTCCGGTTCAGGCGACACTTGAAATCGTAACAAATCATAGCGCGAAAATGTTACCGGCGCAGATCCATTTTTATATGAGACACGATAATTTAAACGATGTGGAGAGACATTTTGAAATTGGAACGTACCGATTTTTACTTACAAATATGTAATCATATTTTCAAAATCGTTTATAACTGGCCAGTTTCCCATACCTACATAAAAACTGTTTATCGCAATACTTTCTGAGTGGCCAGCACCCTAATTGCGTAATAATCGGTTTCAACAATATTCATTGCGATATTTACGTTGTTGAGCAGACACATTTTTCAAACATATGAAGCAATGGTTTAGCCATCAGTTTCAAAACGAAACAGATTACGATTAATCGTGAGTTCCGCAATTAGGGTGCTGGTATTTAGGTGTAGCCTAGTGTAGTATGGATGAGTAATAGGAGCAAAAGACAGCAATACGCAACTGAAGTATAATCTAATCAATGCCCAACTCAGGGCTTCTAATCTAGGATCATCCCGTTCAAGCATCTTACTTAACCATTAGAACAATGCAGTCACGTTGCTAAGTAATTAAGTTATTACATAAAAGCCAGACACGAAGCGCCCAAACTTCAGCTCGGAAGCCATAACTTAGTGCTGTAACGGTCGCAAGGTTATAGATAATACCTAGTTCTACTAATTCTATTAAAAAGTTTACCTCAATTTCAGTTAACTCTAATTTTATCCGGTTCAGTTAAGTTGAGTTTATAATTAAAATCGATGCAACGGAGTTCCAATTAACCGATTGGTTTAGTTTGGCTGCGAGCTTGCGGTTTTTTAAAAGTTATTTTAGTTAAAACTATAACATTTTTAAACGGTTTTATTCAGCTTGCCCTGTTTGTTTTTTGGGTAAAATTTAGTACTTGAAATTTTACCCCCTTCCTGTTGGCAAATTGATCTGACATTTAGTACACACTTTTAGTTTTGATATCAATACAATTTAATTCAATCAGTATCATTGTAAATTCAAGAGGGCCGCCGCTACAAAATGGCGGATTACATATTTTTTCACAACCCCCTCAATATGGCTATCAAATGAAAGGGCTTGACTATTAAAATACACAAAAAAAAAACTAAATAAAATAAGAAATATTAAGTAACGAAATAAAAACTAAAAACTTGAAAAAAAAAATAAGTTGATCGGTTTTAATGAAAATAATGTACTTACTAAAATCTAAAAAATAATTCGGTAGGTCCTAGGTACCAGACATCACATCACTTGCCTCATCAATCTAGGACATTGATCAGACCAAAAAAATAAAATCGTGAAGCGTAGTACCTGAGTAAATATTCTAAATATGTAAATAGCATATGAGCGGTTGAGTGTTCATAGAACTTTCATGCGCCCCATAATTTTATTTTTTTGGTCTGATCAATGCCCTAGATTGATGAGGAAAGTGGTGTTAAGTCTGGTACCTAAGACCTACCGAATTACTTTTTAGGTTTTAGTACATTATCTACATCATTATTTTCATTAAAACCGTTTAACTTAAAAAAAAAAAAAAAAAAAAACTATTTGTAACTCGTTGGTCTAGTGGTCGAAAGCGCTACTGCTGAGCACGATGTCCTGGGTTCAATTCCCAGGTCGGGCAAAATTTTATCGGGTTTTTCTATCCGGAATTTCTCAGTAGCAGCCCAGACTTTGGATTTTTGCCCGTTTGGTGGCAATTGACTCGCCCCCTATAACTGGCGAAATGTGGGTGTACTAAAGGTAGGTACCTACAATTCTGCCCAACCTTTCGAGGAAACAAGGCCTGATGTTATGTTTGATATGCAGCCACTAAAATTCTACCTCAAAACAATTTTAAAGCCAACAAAACTAAATAAAAAAACGTAAGTACCTAACAGTCTAACGAAAGCAAACAAAACGATGGAAACCGCTAAAAAAAAGAAGCATCTCTTTCAACAGTAACATTTAATACAAAGCGTTAATATTTTCCCAACGGGCGTTTTCAGTCTATTTATACAAACTTTAAAAGTTGAAACGTTCATGCGATCGTGTAATTAGTACGGTAACAATTAAGCTCTAGTCAAACTGGGGCGGGACCCGCGCCGGATGCGGGATAAAATTCGGTTACGCCGATTATGTCAGCTAACTTTTATGACGCGTGACTTCAATAACCTCACAACTATGTCTCAGTGCCCCAGGGGCTGAAGTGCCGAAAACGTTTTCTAGGGTGCGTGGGTCCGGCCTCTAGTTACGCCTCCACAGCAAGATGTTATCTGTCGACGGGAGCTGTATAAACCCCCTGACAATTTTATTGAACCATCTGAAAGCCTTCCAACTGGGCACGCGTTACCCTGGCCGAATTGGAAATCTCTAAATAGACTTCGAAGCCAACCCGGCCGGAGCAAAGACGACCTCCACAGATGGGGGAACACGGACAGCTCTGATTTCAAGTGCGTATGCGGAAGCTCCCTCCCCACAGACAATGGCCCACATTCCATCCTGCGCTGCATCTGTTATCTGTGCATTTGATGATCTTATAACTGCGTCAGTTCGCGCAGCTGAATTTTAGATCAAAGATGTTTGAACTTTGTGGTATCGATATGCTAAGAATAAGAAAGGCTATGTATGATAGGCGCGACGCCACTCTAATAGAACAAATGAAAACTTCTTGGAAATTCAACTACACGAGGCGTGTCACGCCCCGAGCCTTAAAACAAACGACACGCGCAGTGACGTCCTACATCCCGCGCGGGATTCGCCTCGGTGTGGCCAAATCTTTATTCTATACGTGAGAGCATTCTAGGGTAAATATTATAATTATGTCGTGTATTTTCCCTTAAGAAGATACACGCGTATTTCTTTGTACAACCATATAATTTAAAAAAATCTGCGGACGCCATTCACAAGCGCTACTTCTGACAATAAGTAAGGTTCGATTAAAGATGGGTCGGGCAAAGTGTTACAGGGTTTTCTATGAAGAATTTTACAGGAGCAGCCCAGAGTCTGCGTTTGTGCCCGATCAATGGCAATAGGCTCGCCACCTATTAGGGGACGTCCATTACCTATTTACGTGAGGCGTTTAGGGGGGGGAGGGGGTCGAGTTGAATCTCAAACAATCTCACGTGGGTAAGAGGGAGGTCTTGTCAAATATCACGTAATTTATATTTGTTTCCGCAAAGAAACAATGTAAAATTGCAAGTAAACTGGGTTAAATTAAGTACCTAACACATGTTTATCTGCTAATATAGCGAAATTCAACAAAATAGTATTTATCGCGGTTATGCGAACGCCACAAAATAGCACAGTAGCTCCTCGATTGTTAAACCGCCAACGGCCAGCTGAGCCAGCCAAACGCAATGCATGAATCCAACGCAAATAAGCACAGATTAACGTTTTTACACTAAAAATACGCAGTGTGTGTATGAATTGGGTTGCATGTAGTTAGCTCAACAATTGAATATTGCAATTAAACATTGTACTAACAGATAAATGCACCGGATAAAACAAATAAAAATAAAAAATACCACTAACTTATGTTAACACTTTATAACTTAAACTTAATGCATAATGCACTACTTTGTTAAAGGTTAATTGCTTTTAAAAAACTAAATGCATACATACAGTTGACACGTTGAAAAGGGCATCAAAAGATAAAAATAAGCATGCCTTTTCAAACTGCACATGCCATTTAAATTAATTCCAACGAAAGCAAAAAAACCTATTTCCAAAAAAAAAACAACCGACTTCCGACCCGAAAAAGAAATCGGACCTCCCATGCAAAATCGATAGTCAGCTGATCGATTTTGTATGGGAGGTCCGGCTTTTTTTTTCATATTTCGACCCATGTTCCTTGGAGAAAGTTGTTCAATTTCACGGATACTATCACCCTGAAAAATTTAAACGGTGACTAAAAATTCACCTTGTATATGTAACCGGCCAAATCCGATTTCAGGCCAAACTAGTTTGTCCTAGGCCAAACTAGTTTGTCCTAGGCCAAACTAGTTTCTAGCTTAATTAGCCATTTCGTTAACAGCCTTTGGAAGTAACGCTCGCCGGCTGCTGCCGCGAGGCCCGCGCCGCTCGCTTCGCTCGCTGGGCTTGCGCACTTTTGGTCACAGTTCTAACCTAACCTAACCTACCCCATTTAATCGGCGTGCCCCCGCTTAATAAACCAGTTTGGCCTAGAACAAACTAGTTTGGCCTGAGATCGGGTTTGGCCGGTACATATATAAAAAAGTGATCCCAACATCCTATTGAAGATGAAATAATTTAATTTAATTTCACAACTAACATATCGATGTTCCAAAGCTGCATAAAGGCTCAGAGCTACCAGCAATAAAACCACGACTAGATAGCACAAGATTTCTCTTGTCACTAATCGGGTACCGTTTAACCGGCAAATCAGCCATTAAGTTAAGCTTTTCACTTCCATGAGACGGAACGTGTAGAAACTTAAACTACCCCTCATTAAGACTAATAGCAAAAAACTTGTGTGGTTTTATGAAACCACCGTAAAAGTGAAACTTTTTTTCACATTATAGACATTTAACTAAAAACTACACGGTCAGCTGATGCGAACTATAGGCGCCGCCATATTGGCCTCGGCTGCTCTGACGAGCGCCTTTCACTTTATCCCTACTCCGCGGCCGACCGTCACGCGACACGTCACGCGACATGCAACACACAGACGAAAAAGTTTGAGACGATGTAATAAAAGTTTCACTTTAACAAAAACTGACCGTAATATCGCGCAACAGTTTTTTGTTGCCTACAGTTACCAACAGTTAACTACAACGGTTACAGCGCACCTGCGTACTTAAATGTCACCCGTCGGTTACAACGCAGTAACGAACTAGTTTAAAATACCAACGGTTATGTAACAAGTAACCATTCAGATATGAAAAAGTGGCCAAGGGCGAGTAGGATTCGCACGCGAAGGGTTCCGTACCACCCGTACAATATTTAAGCGTGTATCTAACCGCATGTCGACCGCGGCCGATGACGTGTAGCCATCCGACGATGGCCGAATGCTGTGTTTAAATGCACTGGCGCGGTCTTGCTCGAACGAGCGTTTTGACTATCTGCGGCGTGTCGCTTGTCCGTCGTGACGTCACCGTACGCTGTCGGTACCGTCTGAAGTTCTTACGTGAGACCGTAGCCCTTATACATTCAAACTCAAACTCAAACTCAAAGCATTTATTTCAAATAAACCAATTAAAGGCACTTTTGAATTGTCAAGGTCGGTGAGGTAGAAAGATGAAGCTAGTTGCCCATTCCAAAGCGTAGGTACCTATGGAGAAGAACGGGCAAGGAACTCCATGGACACTCTTTTAAAATCATGATATTATTACAAACAGTTGGTTACATCATTATGTTGAAATTGTCAATGTGAGAACGATGTAAAAAGACGTGCACATTAAAAGCGTCCGTAATTAAAACAAAAATAAATTAACAATTTAGAAATTAAAATAAGCCGTGGGAGCTAAGAGATGACCAGTCCCTACTGGCGGCGCCCGTTCACGAACATGACGTATGGATCAGCACCATATTATGCCAGAAGATGGATTTCGTCACCGAGGAGGGCTAATGAAACGCTGGGGTCATGACATAGACGCGTTTACTTGAGATTGGTCGTAGAAGGCAAAATATAAGGAACAGTGGAAACTTATTAAGGCCTTTACATAGCTTTGGGACAGCAGGTTAACACTAAATAAAAATAATACTTTAGTAGAATATTGGATATGCAGTGGGCTCCATGTAACGCAGATACTGGTATTCAGTCTCGAAGACGACCCCAAATAGTTGTGAAATACCTAGACAGGTTGACTTTCATTATCATAATTTCAGTCTGGAATCACTCCTACACACATTAATTTTAATAGAATAAAAACACGTTTCTTGTATAGGGTTGCCCTTCACACTTTATCTTGTTCTATTTTTATTATTTGTTGATATAACGGCCATAGTAGCACAGACTGAGTAAAAGTTTAAAGTGTCTACCTATTAGGGTTCAAAAGAAACAGCCCATGACAGACAGACGGCCTTAGTAATAGGGTCCCGTTGACTCCGTTTATTTACGGAACCCTAAAAAGCGAAGCATTATTACCTACGCTGACATTTAGCGAGGGAGCGTAAAAGGTTTTTTGACAAAGTCCTAACTAACTACCAATTTAAGCGCATTAAAAGTGCCTCTACGTGTTACGAAACTTACTTATTTAGGCACAGACAGCTGCATTAATTAGGTATCTTTCACGCATTAAAAACTTCAGAGAAAGGGATAACTAATTTATGCAGCCGTCAGTACGTCCGGTGCATTCTTGGTAGATAGCCATAACACCACGCCTTTAGGGCTCCCGCAGACAAGCGCGTCATGACGTTGAGAACCTTTTTTTTAAAAAGCTTTTTTTTCTATTAACTTTATTTTTCACGCTTTATATTAGCTTCAATTGTATGTTTGTTTGTATGTTTGTAACCGACTCCTTAGGGCGCGATTTTGACCCACTTTAAACGGTCAGATTTCATTTAAACTCTATAAACTTATCGAGGACCGATGACAATTCAATAATTTAAAAAAAAGTAGAAAAACAAGGAAAAAAAATTAAAAAGTGTAGTTAGCAGAACTAAAAATTACAAAATAAATAATAGTTTAAAAAACTAAAAAAACATGCTTTAAAAAACAAACTAAAAAAGTTGAAAATAATTTAATTCTATTAAAAAGCGTGGGGTGTTTGATATTAATTGATTATAAAAATACCTCAAAAAGCACCTCACGCTTTTTAATAGAATTAAATTATTTTCTACTTTTTTAGTTTGGTTTTAATATTGTAGTAGATTTGGGTTAGTAGTAGATTAAGTAAATAAGTCAAGTATGGATTATGCATGATCATAAAATGCTTCAATATTTACGACCTCACTCAAATCTTTCTTAAAGAAATTGTTACCAAGTTGAAGTAATAGGTATTTACTTTCCAAGAATAATAAAGATTACAGCTTTTTCCCGTAACCAAAAGGAAACACGGGATTTCAGGAAATTGAGATCGAGAGTTCCCGTTCCCGGAAACTATACGCTTCCTGTGTGAACCGGGGTTTATTTCATTTGTACGTTATAAAGGATAACTGATGTTAAAACTTATAAAAATTGTAAGACCTATACTAAATAGGTTTAGGTAGTTAAATAATAAAAAACAAAATCAAGTCAAGTCAAACAAATCGAAAAACGGGTTTTCTATAGTTGACACCTTCTTGTTTATAAATACGGTGTAACAAAATCAAATTTATTTTCGATTTGTACGATAGTTTCTCCTTTAATTAATTAATATTAAACTTTATCCTTTATTCTTAAACTACTCTTCCTAGATGTAACTACTTGAGCACATTTTTTTTGTTAGATTTATTACAATAATATTGTAGCTGGTAGTAGGTGGTAATCAGCGAAGTAAAACGTGAAGATGGCTTTAAAACTTATATTTTGAAAATAGCACGGATATTTCTTAACAGAACAAGATAAACATACAAACGCACCCGCTTGCGGTGCTCGCACGGACCGAACTGCCGGCGTGTTTGGTGGGGGTCCAGTGGCCCTTACATTTGTACTTAGGTATACATAGGTATTTGTTATTATTACTAATCTATAAATCTAAAACATGAGCGCGTCGCTAACATTCTCCCCCCAGTGCTGGCTCAGCACTTCTCACCGAGTGAAATACGCGCGACGCGGGCTGCAGGTCGCTTCCAGACACCAGTCTTAGTCTTCACTTCGACCAGTCTGATTCGTCCATCCTTACCTGGACATGTCTTCTGGATAACACCCTTCGGCCAGGTACTACGAAGACTGTTAGGATCAGCCACTATAACTACGTCACCTACCTGCAAAGGTTTCACCTCCTCGTTCCATTTTCTTCGTGGTAGTAAGTCAGGGAGAACCTCTTTCACCCATCTACGCCAAAACATATCCGCTAACGCCTGTGACCTTCGCCATTGTTTGCGTAAAAACATGTCGGAATCGTCGAAAGTCCCAATGATAGGTGTGTTGGATGAGCTACCTAAAAGAAAATGGTTAGGAGTTAAAGTTTCCAAGCTTTCAGGGTCGACGGACACGTGTGTCAGCGGACGACCGTTAACCATGTTCTCCACTTCCGCCATCAGGGTAAGCAGCACTTCTTCGCGTGGAGCGCGTTCGTTCATTATAACTCGAAGTGATGTTTTAACGCTCCGAATTAGCCTCTCCCAGGCTCCACCCCAGTGAGGACTGGAGGGGGGTATAAAATGCCACTGCATGGCGTTGTTCACACCGACGGCCCTGAGAGCATCTATATTAAGTGCCTGCTCCGACTGCTTCAGCTCCTTATCGCTTGCTCTTAGGTTGGTGCCATTGTCAGAGTAGAGATGACAGGGCCAACCTCGCCGTGCTGCCATGCGTCGCAGCGCCATAATCAAGGAGTCTGACGTGAGTGACGGGAGAAGCTCGATATGAATCGCTCGTATAGTTAGGCAGGTGAACAAAACGCCATACCTCTTCTGCCTTCCCCTGCCTACAGTCACTTCCATTGGACCAAACAAGTCCAGACCACAAAATGAAAATGGTCGGTGGTGATGTGCTACTCGGGCATGAGGTAAGTCACCCATTCTGGGCACTTGAGGCTTACATTTCCTTAAGCGGCATAGCATGCAATTCGAAACCACCTTTTTAACTGTTGGCCTTATTCTAACAATCCAATATTTCTGTTTTAGGTTATTAACGACCATTTCCTGGTTCCCGTGTGCTGCCTTAACGTGAAAGAACCGGACAAGAAGACGCGTTATGTCGTGTTTTCCATCTAGTATGATTGGTCTCTTCATTTCTAGGTCCACGTCTGATGCAACATCGATGCGGCCACCGAGTCGCAGTAAACCAGTTTCGTCTAAATACGGTGACAAGGTAAGTAACTTACTATCTCGTGATATGTGCTTTCCATTTTTGATTGCAGATATTTCGGCGGAGAATGAGTCCACCTGCGCCTTCTTCAGTAATAGGATCTCAGCTCGAGCCATCGCATCGCAGTCAACCTCTCCGGTAAGTCTCTTGCATCTGTCAATAAATTTCAGAATGACGGCCGTGGCTCGCAGCAAGTGAAGCTAGGAGGAAAACCGCTGCGGCTCAGGAACAGGTAAGTTACATGTAGGCTTATGTATCATAGCTACACACTCTAAACTCCCTTCGTCTCCGTCGATGTCGGGGTTCACGACGTCAGCAGGCCATAAGGACTCGTCTTTGTATAAAAAATCGGGCCCTGTGAACCATTCACTGTGAAACAATGCGTGGTTAAATTCATCACGAGTACCAAGATCTGCTACATTTAATTTGGTAGGTACATATCTCCATTCGGAAATACGCGTAAGTTCATCGATTTCTCCTAATCGGTTCGCTTCGAACGTTTTATACCTACGTGTGTTATTTCTAATCCACTGTAAAACGGTTGTGGAGTCACACCAAAAATATCGTCGGCCAGGCGCTAATCTGTGTTCCTTCAGCACGGTATCAGCCAATCGTGCAGCCAACAGCGCCGCCTGTAGCTCGGCTCGGGGCACAGTCATGGGCTTAACAGGTAAAACACGACATTTACTTGCTATAAATGCAACGTTAACTTTCCCATTGACTATCCATCGCCAGTACGCCACACAACACATGGCTTGAACAGATGCGTCGCATAATAAATGCAGCTGTAAGCATGTATAATGATTACTTGCCGGCGTAGCACACGTAGCGGTTGTCGTAGGCGGTCTACACGTCTCGTAGCAGCTTCTCGTAGCAGATAACTCCAGCGCGGGGTCCGTGGGTGCGGTGGCGGGAGGAGGTGGTCTTATCATCACTGGCTCGGCGACCGGTTTTCGTCCCGTCTCGCTCCCACCTTGTAACACAATAGGTTTATAGCACCTAGGTATACGTATTTGCTTTATATCTTTTAATAACTCGATCCATTTACACCATTTATTGAAGATACTATCGGGTACTACGTCATCCCAGCCTATATTTAGGCGCCAAATATCTTGCAACATAATTTTGCCCTGAATAGTGAATGGTGCTAAGAATCCCAATACATCAAAAATCGACATAACTATTCGCAACATCATTCTTTTAGTCGGCCTATCCTTATTTAAAATAATATTTTCAGGTATTCGTTTCAGAGATACGTCGAAACCTAATTCATCTTTTCCAGGATACCAAATGAGTCCCAAGGTGCGCTCGCCATGGTACTCCTGTTCAAATTTGAACCTAACGCTAGCGGTACCTAAAGTATCCCTCGGAACACTTTCCAAAACGGCAATGCTATTACTTGTCCAGTTACGCATTTCGAAACCACCACTGCTATGAATCTTACTAATATTTTCAACCATTTCTACCGCCGTCGTTTCATCCGGCAGGCTATCAATATAGTCGTCCATATAGTGCGATTTATATATCGCATTAACAGCGGCTGGAAATGTCGACTCGTAACGACGCGCATTTACATTTTTAACAAACTGAGCTACAAACGGAGAACAGTTAGCGCCGAAAATAAGTGACGTCACAATGTAAATATCAACTGGTTCGTCAGGGCTGTTCCGCCAAAGGAACCTAAACGCGTGTTGATCTTCAGGGCGAATTTTGACCCTAAGGAACATGTCCTTGATGTCACCGGTTACTGCAATTGAATATTCCCTAAACCGCAGCATTATACCAAACAGGGATGACAACAAGTCTGGCCCTGTGAGTAAATAATCGTTGAGACATTTATCACCAACTGGAGCGGCGGAATCGAACACTAACCTAAGCGACCTTTTGTTGGGATTATCTACCCCGAAGTGGGGTAGATACCACGTCCTGGGTGCCGGCAGTTGCTTATCCATCTTGTGAGCGTAATCATTTTGTAATAAATGATTTACACGCTCTCGGTATCTGTCGGCGAAACCATCGTCACGTGCCATTTTCCTTTCTATCCCCTTTAACCTTTTGAAAGCGTTAGGATAGGTGTCGGGCATAGCGCAGGCCTCATCCTTCCAGGGCAGACCCACACGCCAGCGATCGTTGACGAGTTCGACAGACTTCTCCAGCTGAGCGACGGCACAAGTATCATTAATATTTTGTCTCGGCTTACCTGACACTCCCAGGGCGTCTACAGCAAATGAGCGCCTCACCTCCTCGTGGAGTTCCCGTAGCAAGCACTCATCCCTGTCCGCGGCGATGGTAGCTGACGAACTCAACAGCAGTGTGGCGTGCGCCTCGACAGTGCAGGCAGCGACCTGCGCGTGCCGAGCGTGCGGCCTTCGCATCATTCCGTGTATGCACCAACCTAGGGGAGTCAACGTAGCGGACGGCTCATATAATTTACCTACCATAACTTTAAGAGGTAACAATAAATGACAGTTATCTTGACCTATTAAAATCTCAGGTTTTACATTATATTTACATAACTTATCATTTATCCCAAACAGGTTTTTATAATGATTACAATCGACAACAGAAAGTTGTTGCAAAGGTAAGTTTAATTTATCAACACACCGAACTGTCACATTATGCATCTTATTGTCCATACCCGATAGTGTAACATTCGCGATGGTCGTTTCACATACCAGTTCATCGTCAGACCAGGCTCCGCGGATTCGCATCGTCTCTGAGCGGCCACGAAGCCCCGCGCGCTTCGCTAGCCCCGCACTGATAAGCGAGACGGTCGATCCGTCATCAAGTAGGGCATTTGCACTGAATACACCGTTAGCACTATGTATACGTATAGGTACGACTTTAAGCAACACTTTGTTTTCACTCGCGTTTATGTGCGTCACTGTTTGTGTACTATCAGCGGAGGACATTAGCGACGTCGTCGGCGTCTGCACAGGCGTCGGCTTCGGCTCCGGAACCTGACTACTTCCAGCGTCAGTTTTGGGCTTGTTTCCGACGTAATGAAGTAGATTGTGATGCCCCTCGCCACAGCTGTTCTTATCGCAAGGCGGTGCCGAGCATGTATCACGCGCGTGGCGCGACAGTAGGCATTTATAACATATCCCGTTACGTTTTACGAATTCCCATCTGGTTTTACGTAATGCCTTCTTGAATTGTTTACATTCAGTTAGCTTATGTTTTGAGGTACGGCAGAATTTGCAGTTATCATTATCATCATCTGTTTGCAATAATATAGTTTGAGATCGATTGCCGGAACCATCTTTGTTTTTATGGTAATTGTTTTTATATTGGTCAGTGCGAGAACTCGTAAAATAGATATTTGATGTAACTGATATCTTTACGGCCTCATCGTGCAAGAAATCAGATAAAATGACCATACGGGATTTCTGTCCTTCGGTGATGAGTGGGTAACTATAATCAGACCATTTAGATAACAGTGTTGTAGGCAGCTTGGATAATATAATTGAAACTATGCTCATACCTTGTAAGTACTCTTCGCGTCCAACTGCTCGCACTGCTTGTATAAGGTTTTGCACCTTCACTGAAAATGGCACGATCTCATTGTGATAGCTTTGTGACATTGGGGGCAATTTCTTGATATCCTGCACTATTTTTGATATTATTAAATCAGCATTTCCAAAACGTAACTCCAAGGTTGACATGATTTTGCACGGTGGACTCGCAGAAATAAGTAAGGCTGCGACTGCATCTTTGGCAGCTCCTCGGAGACATTTTCTCAACCTCCACAGGTTTTCTTGAGCAGAAAATTTACAAAGCTCGGTTGACTCTTTATAGGCTTGTTTGAATTGTAGAAATTCCAGTGGGTCTCCTGAAAAGTCTGGAAGATCCTTCGGCGTGCTTAATCGAGTTATAAGGTTAGTATTCGGTGCACTCGTAGAAGCCAGGTCTTTCAACGCGCCAGCTAGCATCTGAATAGTCACTTGCATACACGTGGCCTCCGCCGCTGGTGGCGGTGCGGGTACAGTGTGTGGGTGCGACTCCATCGGCAGATGTGGCACTGAAAGTGGCGGATTCTCAGGTGACGTAGGTAGCCCTGGTGGTGCTGCTGGTGCCGTAAAAGGAACGGCATTTACAGGCGCGGCTGGTTCTGTGTCAGGCGGATGCAACTTGCCCAGGGGGTCGCCATGATCGGGGGCCGATTGCATCAAATCGTGATGACTCCGTTCCAGCCATTGCTCCACGTCGTGAGCGCATTCTTCGTGTGGACTGTATTTTTCTTCTTCCTCTAGTTCAGCTAAGTCCGCTTCTAGCTGTCTGTCTATGAGTTCCAGTCGTATCTGTGCCTTTTGCTTAGCAGCATCCAAAACCAACTGCGCCTTTCGAGCTTTTACAGATGATGTGTCGGAATGACCTTTCGACCTTGGCAACGTGTTTTCTGTTTTGATGCTCGGCGATGCCGCAGGTGTTTTGAATACCATATTTTTAGCTGCTGCACTAGTTGAAGACTTACGCTCTTCAGTATCTGAGTCTTGAGCAGCCTTTTGTTCTTCAAAAAGTTTGCGTTGCGCGCGCTCGCGTCGCACCGTACTTCGCGTGCCCACCATTTTGCTTTTCACTGGTGGCGTGATAAACATTAGTTTTAGTTGATCTGGCTAGATGGACCACTTTGTAGCTGGTAGTAGGTGGTAATCAGCGAAGTAAAACGTGAAGATGGCTTTAAAACTTATATTTTGAAAATAGCACGGATATTTCTTAACAGAACAAGATAAACATACAAACGCACCCGCTTGCGGTGCTCGCACGGACCGAACTGCCGGCGTGTTTGGTGGGGGTCCAGTGGCCCTTACATTTGTACTTAGGTATACATAGGTATTTGTTATTATTACTAATCTATAAATCTAAAACATGAGCGCGTCGCTAACAAATATAATATTTTGTATTCTGCCTATTGTAAAGAGCCCAAAATGACAGATTCCCTAAACCTTTTAGAAAATACAACGAATTGCTAAAATGAAAAGTAGGTACAACTGTGATGTAGTATGGCAACTGAAGTGGAAGGTATTACGTTTAGTCGGTTAACCAGACTTTGACAACGCTCTCAACAATCGACATTTACAATTTTGTGAGTGCGTTTCGATTTTGTTAAATTGTGTTATTAAAGCTAGCAAAATAATTGATGATACAACGGAACGATTTATTATTAATGTGAAAGATAGTTGATCAGATTCAGATTCAGAATAGAGCCTATTATTACTTATACGACTATAAATAATAATATGATCTTAACATTTGAAATAAAAGGTTTTGCATCTATGAGTCATGACTCATAGATGCAAAACCTTTTATTTTAAAACCACATGTGGTTTTTTTTGTTTACATTTATTTAATTACCTAAGCCTATGGAGTATAGGTTTTATTTCTCAAAATGGGTAGGGGCTAGTGACATTACTTACATCACACCGGTACTCCCCGAGGACACATCGTTAGGGTTACTTAAAAGCACCTATGGTACATCCACGTTTCGCCAGTTACGTCTAAGTCCCATGTGATAGGCGGCGAGCGTATTGTCATCAACCGGGTACAAATCCAACCTCTGGGCTGTGCGGTGCAACCGCACTTTCTGCAATTTAGCAGTTTGCGCCACACATTCATTTTAATTCGTATTACACGCTTTATATTAGCTTCACTTGTATGTTTGTTTGTTTGTTTGTATGTAACCGACTCCTTTGAGCGCAATTTTGACCCACTTTAAACGGTCAGATTTCATTGAAACTTTGTAAACTTGTCGAGGACCGATGACAATTCAATAATTTAAAAAAAAATGAGAAAAAAAATTGTAGTTAGCAGAACTAAAGAATAGAAAATAAATAATAGTTTAAAAAACTAAAAAACACGCTTTAAAAACCAAACTAAAAAAGGAGAAAATAATTTAATTCAATTAAAAAGCGTGGGGTGCTTGAAATTAATTGATTATAAAAATACCTCAAAAAGCACCCCACGCTTTTTAATTGAATTAAATTATTTTCTCCTTTTTTAGTTTGGTTTTTAAAGCGTGTTTTTTAGTTTTTTAAACTATTATTTATTAATTAGCTTAATTCACGCTGGGCTATCAAGTCAGCCAGGCGTTCTCGTTACAGCCAACAAGGGCCGCGTCACTCACTTCATAGTCACACCATCAGTTCATTAAGCTCATTTTACTTTACGTACCTTTGGGACAATACGTTAGTGTTTCAGTACTTTACCTTCTTTCATTCCATTCATCCCGCATCTAAAAGTAATGTGTGGGTCTACCAAGGGATCATTCAGGGCTGTTACTGAAAAATTCCAAATGGAAAAACTTAATAACATTTTGCCGAACCTGGAAATTGAACCTAGGACCTCATGCTCAGCTGTAGCGCTAGCGACCACTAGACCAAAGAATTTCATATTACCAGTAATTCAACTAACTTCACCTTAACAATGCAGATACACGTAGAAAGTCCATTTATTACTGTATTACTTAATCACGCTTGTACAAAACAATAGATAACTTTGCATACAGGAAGTCGGTGTCACGGAAACCGACGCCGGCGCAATGTTAGTGCAACTACTTGCTTTGTTCGCCTTTGAGATGCTTTCCGACCCATTGCTCTAGGTACCTACTGGTCTGTTGTTTTTCAAGGTGTGAAGGTAGAGTTTCTAGGTAGGGGAAAGTATTTATTTATTATTAGCTCAGATTATAAAACAAAGGAAGATATAGACCGCGCGGAACACCAAGAGTGAAGCAAAAAAACCAAATACTAAAGCGTCGCATTGTGTGTTACATTCAATGCGACGCTTTATTTTATAATCTGAGATTATTAGTAAAAGATGTTACGTGGGGTGCAGACACGTGAGTTACAACATTTTTACTACATATATTTTTATTTCATTTTTTATTTATTAGACACATACTCGTACTATCTTATTTCAATTCATTTACTTTTTTGTTTCTGTATCTATCCGTGACATCACAGCGGGCCCTATCAGAATACCAGCGCTGCGACACTTTATAAATAACGCAGCATCATGCTGAGATAGTGGCCTTTTGGCTTCGTACAGGACTTTGTTTTTTAGTTTACTTTTATTTTTTGTTTAATTCAAATTTTAATTTTATTAAGTAGCGTAGCGTAGTAGTGTTTTTTTTTTAATCTGTTTAAATCAAATCATTTATTTTTGCAAACATGGGTAATTGGTACATGGGTAATAATGGTATTGTGTTGTAGTTAAATGATAAATGATTTTATTTCTGTAAGTAGGTTTGTACAAACACTTTTACACGTCAATCATATTTTTTTTTAAACTAGATGAGGTCGGCGTTTCCTATCTGACTACTCTGAGAAGAAAGGCCGAAACAAACTCAGAGGTCACAGTCTCTTTTAAAGTCCAGACATAATCTTGGTCAGATCATGTGAAGACCATGTGAATTGGTGTCTGAAATGGTCTTTTGAGGAAAGAACCACACAGATTGAGTGGACCTGTCCAATCAGTGCACGCATTTATCAGTAATCATGCAGCTCAACTCAGAACTTGAGGAGCTCAAAGATTTGACGAACAATACCAAAGAAAGGACATTTGGATAGGCCGCATAAATTACTCAGTTAAGTTTGTGATATTCCTGTGTGAGTCCAATAAATACTTTTTCTTTCTTTCTTTGTTTCTATTTGTGCAGTAATCGCAACCAGCGTGCGTGTATGACCAAATGTATCAACGTAAAAGAAGCAAAGAAATATAATTACATAATATATGGATCGTAGCAGGTGGCGTTCTGTAGTTTTTGCATACTCTATGGGACGAAACCGTGAGGCGTAGGTATTATAGTGTACATGTTATTATACAGCACCCTAATTGCGTAACTCACGATTAATCATAATTTGTTTCGTGTTGAAACAGATGGCTAAACCATTGCTTCTTATGTTCGAAAAATGTGTCTGCTCAAAAACGTAAATAACGCAATGAATATTGTTGAACTGTAAAAATGAAACCGATTATGATTAATTGCGTGTTACGCAATTAGGGTGCAGGTTGAAATTGAAAACATGCGACAAACCGTAATGGGAGATTGTACTCATCATTATGAACAACTTTTACTAAGGGACCAAATATGCAATCGCAAAAAAAAATCAGCTGTTCCCTACATTTTGACGAGTCATGCGAACATAAATGTAGGGAACAGATGATTTTTTTTTCGCGATTGCATCTTTGGTCCCTTAGTAAAAGTTGTTCATAATGATGAGTACAATCTCCCATTTCGGTTTGTCGCATGTTTTCAATTTCAACCTGGATACTGGTGTACATGTTATTATAGAGTATTCTATAATTAATTACATAAAATAAATGTAGCAAATGCGAGGTAAAGCTAAAAGCGATATTTTTATGACAACCTTTAAATAGATTTAAGGGAGAAAGAGAAACATTACTGCTGGTAGTTGTGATGTACCATTTACGTGTACAATAAATTACAGACATAAAAAAATATAGCAGATCAGCCTATAATGTTCCTACTGCTGGGGCGCAGGTCTCCTCTCTGTGAGAGTGAGTGGGCCGTAAAGCCGTAATCCACCACGCGGGACCAATGCGCATTTTTAGATGTCACATGTCTTAGAATTTTTATTTCTACGCCATGCCTTAAGATTGCGTAGAAATGTTTAGTTAAATTAAGTATTTGAAAGCGTTTCCAATTATTTCTGCTTAAAAACATTGAATAAGTTGAATTACATTCAAGCGATTAGTCACCAGTTATTCATATTTCCGTGTAAAATCAATACACAATAAAGCATTAATGAACAGAAAATTAATTTCGCCAAATTCTGGCAATCACTGTAAAACATATGATGCATAAAGCATAAACAATGTGTCGAAACTCCCAAATACGGTAAAAGCGAAGTCCAATAGTTATGAATATTATTAGGAAACATGCTTATTATTCAAAGCTAATCACTCTCTAACGTTTCATGAATAAAACAAGTCCCTTTTCCCGTCCGTCTGTCTGTCTGTGCGAGTTGAGCTTAACCAATGAAATTTAAGTTTCTAGTTGTGGATCGATTTAATAAAAAAAATGTCTTATTGGTGTATGTGAAAATGAGTGGAGGTAATCTTATGATTTTTTTGTGTAACGTACAAGAACATGCTGAAGACAAACTCTTGGGTATCACTTAATAAAAATCGTAAATTGATTTACAGACAGACAATGCGCGGTCTAAACACTTCCATCGTTATCGTTTCATTTAAAAAAATTCAACGATTTTAGAGTGATTTGTTTACATGAAGCAATTTTTTTAATGCATTGCAAGCTTCTGGACTCAGCGTCCAGAAGCTTGAAAGAAATGGAACGATTTTTAAAATCTATCTTAGATATCTTGTAGAGGTAGGTTAAATAGAGGATAAAAGTTTGTATGGAAGTTATTTTAAGCCGAGTGCAAATCCGATCAGGTATCAAGGGTCAAGTCTACGTGTTTTTCGTACGGTGGCTTACATTTAGATATTTGACCACAAACTTCCCTGCTTTGTAAACGAATATGTACAGTTGCGAAAAATCCTCATACTCAAAGCATTTATTTCAATTAAGCCAATTAATTATAGGCACTTTTGTTTTCTCAAGGAGGTTGTCACTGACAACCTCCTTTAGAGTACAAAAGTGCCTGTCTAACTTGTCAGCTAGAAAAATGAAGTGCCCATTTCAAACTTATAGGCTTCTATGGACTAGAAACTCTTTGGAATCTCTTTTAAATCAAAATATTGTTCCAAAATACATCACATCCTACATTTAATGACATTCAAAACTAAAGGAAGGTGCCTATTCTCAGAACCAGCCGACAGTTTTAATAACCGATATATTACTCAACATAGATACTTAACATTCTCGAAGTTGATCTAACAGATGATAAAACTCGCAGAATGTCCTCGCTACAAGTTATGTATAATTTATTCCATCGAACGTTGGTGTATGCGTTGGTATGTGCTAGGCACACACGGGGAATTTGCATCTTGTATCAGTGAATCAGCTACCGATTACGAGGATGCAAAAGGGATTTTTCATCTAGTTTCTTAATAGATAGGCAGTGCTGAATGTGGCTGGGAAACGATAGTTCAAAAAAAATCATTGCATTTATTTATTTATTTAATACTTCACGCACAGAAATGTACAGAGGTGGACTTAATGCCAAAGGCATTGTCTACCAGTCGACCTTTGGGTGTTGCAGAGACAAACAGTGGTAGGTGCAATTATGTAACTCGTGTTTTGAATGTTACGTTGATGAGCAGAACAACTTTTCGAACAATATGATGCATTGATGCAACCAAAGAAACGATAGATGGACTGTGTGAATGATGATATGGTTGGTTAGAAAGGCGGTGAATACCGAGATTACGACTAATAGAGAAGAAGAAGAATGGAAGAAGAAGACATGTTGCGTCAACCCCAAATAAATTGTTAATTGTATTAAGTTTTTATTCATTTTAGTCCAAAGGTCCTAGTTTAACTTTTGTTACTTCAAGTTATAGCTATATTTACATAATGCAGAATTGCATATGTAAGCGGGCATGCTCTTTATGCCTGGAGGATTTTATTTAGATTGTCAGTTCTGTTTACGTTTTATTTTTATTTATTATTATTTATTTCTACTTGAGTACCTATAGTTTTCAATGTTTCGATGGTTTTTGGCGTCTGCTAGCTGACTTATGGCAAATTTAATGGTTTTTTTTTGTGTTTCGTAATGTTAATTACCTACCTACTATTGTATAGAATCAAGTTATTCTAACTTAAGGGCCTACGTCCCGTTTGGTAGCGTAACACGGTCACTTTATGAACCGTACTGCTCATTAACGGCTTGTCTTGAAGATTTGAAAAATATATGATTTTGCTATAGATTCATATAGATCATTTTGCCCGAAGTACTTTTTTTGTATGGTTAATACTTTTGCTGTAAAAAATATTTTCCAACACGCAATATTTTGGCTTCTATTCCATACTCCTACTAAACGGCTTCGTTATTTGGAAAAAAAAATACACTAAAAAATAGATAGTTAGAGGTACCACAGAATCGCCGAAGCACAATTGTAAATTAATCAAAGGAATATCCCCATTTTGAGATAAAGGCTCAGAGGTGCCCTGCGCGGGCGCGGGCGGCAGTCGTGCTTTAGCATACAAACGGGAGATGAGGATACTATGGGCCTTAACAGACAGCTGTGTTACTGGGGAGTTTTTTGCGCCACTTCTTCTTCCCAGCTAAAGCACTAGGAAGTGATGAAGGGCGGGCGTTTTGGAGGACTGTCTTATGTAATTTTGACGTTCAAAAAGAGCTGACTCTCAGCCTTGTTTGAATAAATGTCTTTTGATTTTGATTGGGATGAAGGCAGGAGAATGATTCACCACCATCCATCACCAATTACTGTGTATTACGATACCCCTTGGTAAGACTGGTTGTCAGACTTTCTGAGCTCCTGGTGGGGGCCTCTAACGACAGTCAAAGATCACCGAATGACACCCGGGACCAACGGCTTAACGTGCTTACCGAGGCACGGAGTGGTATTGGCACGTAGAGATGGTCACTCGTCCACGGACCAACTAAGGCAACCGTAGCATAGTCCGAACTTTCGATCAGTGCAGCAGTTATTACGTAGCCACAGAACAAAACAGTGTCTTTATTAACACCAGTCACGCCTTCCTAAACATATCTTTTGTACTACCTCATAATAGTTTCCACAGCGGAAATGACATCAAAACGGTTATTATCACCCACGAGACACCTTCGTCTAATATTATTCGAGATAGATGCTCATCGTGTGATCATTCTCAATTTATCTCGGCATTACTGTCATTACGGCATGGTATGATGTCATATTATGAATACTAAAATAGAGAATCATGAACAAAGTGTCATCATCATCTACCTAGCAGAATACCAGTGTTTTACATGGAGCGACTTGCCATCGGGCTTCCATAACCCAGTTACTGGGTAATACGATACGCCTTGGTAAGGCTGGTTGTCAGACTTTCGGGCTTCTGACGACCTGTAATGACTAGCAAAGATCCACAAATGACAGCGGGGAGTAACGTCAACGGCCGCCTCAAAGAGATGTCAGCACCAACTGGTGGGGTCCGCAAGGGCCGATGCCTGCCAGGGGTGCGGGTTGTTCGAAAGAGATACCGCGGCCCCTGGCGCACAGGCAACTGAGGGAACACGGGTGGGTTTTAGTCAGTAAAAGTCTGACACGCCCTCCCGCTCCACCCAGAGTGGGAGAAGTTATTTGATGATTTCCCACCCAAAAAGAAAAAAACGTGAACGGCTTAACGTGGTTTCCGAGGCACGGAGGGGTCTTGGTATGTAAATATGGTTGCCCATCTACGGACCAACCAACCAATCATGAACAAAGTGTGTAGGTACTAGGTACGTAAATGTTGTTTGACCTCTAATCGGATGTTCCATGCCTGGTTGGTCTAGTGGTTGCGAGCACTGCTGTTGAGTACGAGGTACTTATTGGGTTCCATTTCCAGATCGGAAAAAATGTTTATGGGTTTTTAACCGACTTCAAAAAGAAGGAGGTTATCAATTCGACATGTTTATACCTATATATATATTATTTTTATTATGTAGGTATGTTTAGACGGATTTGAAAATTTTGTGGTGCCATTGTGGTCCCATTTAAATTTCATAGAGATCTGATGATGCGTTTCGGAGATAGACAACGGAACTCTTCAAAAAATTATAGCAAATCAACCGCGGTTGCTGCTATCGCATAAATATGCATTGTTTTGACCCCAAGGATGATGCAATTTCGAATTGGTAAGGGGTAGGTACTATAACTAAAAAATGAAAAATATTAAAAAAAAAACAACCGACTTTGGCAAAAACACTACAATGTGAAAAATAACAGTGGGGTTCGAAAATTATCCCACGAGAACGTAAAACTGGGATAAAAATATCCTGTATTAATTTAGGTTATAATCTATCAGTATGCCAAATTTCAAACAAATCCGTTCAGCCGTTTTAGCGTGATTGAGTAACAAACATCCAATCATCTAAACATCCAAACATAAACTTTCACGTTTATAATATTAGTACCTACTAGGATATAGTACTAGGACACAATATCAATACCTCATTACATCTCCATTTTATTAAAGTATCGAGTTGAAAGCATGATTAATTATTACAATGACCAAAACCTTTTTTATACGCTTTATATATTAGCTTCACTTGTATGTTTGTTTGTAACCGACTCCTTTGGACGCTATTTTGACCCACTTTAAACGGTCAGATTTCATTAAAACTTTGTAAAATTATCGAGGACTGATGACTATTCAATAATTAAAAACATTTTTTTGAGAAAAATGAAAAAAAAGGAAAAAAATACACGTTTTTGTAGTTAGTAGAACTAAAAAATAGAAAATAAATAATAGTTTAAAAAACACTCTTTAAAAACCAAACTAAAAAAGGAGAAAATAATTTAATTGAATTAAAAAGCGTGGGGTGCATTATGTGATTATAAAAATACCTTAAAAAGCACCCCACGCTTTTTAATTGAATTAAATTATTTTCTCCTTTTTTTTTTTTTTTTTTTAGTTTTTTAAACTATTATTTATTTGTAAGCTAACTATTATTATTAAGAAAATGGAGTTGACCCTAGCATTACTTTTTGCATTTAAAATTGAGTCTTCTATCCTAAACATACGGTTTAATTTTCTTTGACTTTTGGCCAGTATTGCAAAAAACATGTATGGCATATATAACACGGCAATTGGTCCTAGTCGTGTTTCTGAAAAATATACAACATATAAATTAACAGCTGGGTATAACCCAAACACCTTAATATAATAAACATTTTCAAAGCAATTAGTCTCCATCAAACTCTCAAGGACCTCGCCCGTTTTGAGGATCTTACCATGTGGAAACATACACACGAGGCGCGATTATCACGTCAAGTAGGTCTGACAGTTCTCTACGCGGACTGATCGTATGAAGGCTTACCAAAGGCACGTGTAGCTAGCTCAATTAAAGGAATGTCCTTGTAGATAACAATGGCCGATTATTGAGCGGTTTTCTATGTTCGTGGCTTAATTTATAATATTTAACGTGTTACTAGGAGGATAATTGTGTGAGTGGAATCAATAATCACGAATATTAATAATCACCTAAATTGGATATCTATAGCAAAATGAGCTTACCTGAAACAGCTAGAAATCGTTGAGCGGCATCGAGAGTATTTCAAATATTGGCTCTACTGAAAATACAGATCAACCACTTGATCTCATCTCGATAGTCGATCAGATGAAAAATACAACTTAGCCAGTTTTAATCCAACTATGTTGGGGTCTGATCATCATCGTTATCATTTCAGCCGAAAGACGTCCACTGCTGGACAGAGGCCTCCTCCAAAGGGGGTTTTGCCATAATCGCCACACTTGGCTGGCGGGTTGGCGATCGCAGTATGGTGGTAAAATGCAAAGAGAATGCTGCTGCCCATTCTCTAGTAAGTCCCTTAGTCGCCTTCTACGACACCCACGGAAAGAAATGGGATGGTGCTATTCTTTTATGTCCGGCACCACACGGAAATAAGTAACTTAGCCTTCGAGCGACCCGTGCGTATTATTTAGCTATGAGCCCCTCAGATAAGAAGAAAAATAAAATCTTGATTTTTTTTTTATCCAGTAAATATTATTTCCCTATTGCTCAACAGTGGCACACCTTGAATAGAAATATTCCATCTATACATATTACTATATTTTTATATTGGAACAAGCTGGCCCGCCAGACGTTGTCCTGTCTTAACTATGAATTTTGAATTCGCTACTTTTTTTATTTTTTTCTTTCATAAGAACCTTCTCCTGACAGTCACAAACACAACAAAAAAAGAATTACCAAAATTGGTACCAGCCGTTCACGTGTGATGCCGTGACCAAGGGAAATAGGGATTCATTTTTATATACCTAATAGATGGCTTTATGTGTCTGCCTGTGTGACCGTGGTGTTCTTCTGAAGTAATTTTGACGTAGTTTTCAATATGATTTCGTGATTTTATTCCGGAAGCTTTTTGCGTTTCCATTGAAACTTACATTTAATGAAGAGATTTAGATTTGTTGTTTAGTCGTAAATACTGTGCGAAGCAGGGGCGGGTTGCTAGTCCTACTATCCTTTGCTACTAATATTATAAATGTGAAAGTTTTTTTTTTGTTGGGCATCTCGTAGTTGACCTTGAGAGGCCGTGACTACTTAACCGGGCTTTCCTGAGGCTGCCATTAAGAGTTAACTTAACGCCTCCAGCCAGTGCTTAAAAACTAAAATTACATACTAGGCGACTGCACGCTGAGGGCACCCCCTGTGGGGTACGGGCCTCGGCTCAGGGCGTCACTGATAGGCGGACAGCGAGTGGGTACAGGCTGGATAAAAATATTGGCATTATTATTATTAGATGGGGAGTTTAACTCTACTGGCTCAGCTGCGGCGCGGGCTGGCGCTTCAACGAGCAAGGGTCGGTCGGGGGTCTCGATGTTATGCGCCGTTACTCGGGGTCTTCGCGGGGTTTGTATGTATGTAGATGTTTGGATATTTATATGTTTAGATGTTAGTTACTCAACCTCGCAAAAACGTTTGAACGGATTTGAATGAAAAGACAATGAGCAGAAGTGGTCCAAATTTCCACCACTATTGGGGGCTATGTAAGCTTAAAGTCGACTAAATACCATACAAATTTGACTACTAGGCGAAAAAAATATATTCACTCAGAAAAAAGTTATGACTGTTTTAAAAATACGTATTTTTTAATTATTTAACCGTTTATTTTTTTCGCACATAGCCACATTTCAAGCAGTAAAAACATGGTAGCAATGATGACGCATTCCCCCTGTTCTGTAATGCGCTCAAATCGTCTGCAAAGTATACAATGATAACGTTCCCGCGGGATAATTTTTGATCTCAACGCGGGCGAAGTCGCTAGCAAAAGTTACTACAAAATATATGAAAACAGCAGCTAACTTTCAAGTCTTAATATGTAAACTACCACTAAAACAATTGCCAACTCAACTCCCATTGTTATCCAATCGTGTCGTGATTCCGCTGCACAGTAACTTACAACTTAACATGATATACTCGCTTTGTTTGAACTTCATTAGTCCTAAGCTGTCAAGTTGAAGTGTTCATTAAGTTGAATTATCTGAAATGTCAAGTTTTAGAGCCTTTCAAGTTTTTTAATTACGTGTTGAAGACGCATTTTGTAATAGAGCTATCTCAAGTGGAATTAATTGTCTGTTACTTTTGAATCAAATCTGGAGAAGAAGCATACTTTTGATTGCTCTTTGCATTATATATAATTCTCTACTAACTCCCTTCTTGCGTTACTCAAATAGACTTTTAAAAGTAAGTTATTGTTATTGGTATACTACTAGTCTACTAGTCCCTACTTCCCTACTTATATTACAAATGCGAAAGTCAAAGCATTTATTTCAAATAGGCACTTAAAAGGCACTTTTGAACGTCAACATTTACAATGACATTAAAATAGAATTGATTGTAGTCGCCCCTTCCAAAATGTAGTTTCGTATGGTGAAGAATGGGCAAGAAACTCCACCGTTACTCTTTTAAAATGTTTCAAGTACAATATTAAAGTAACTCTGTCTGTCTATTTGTAATGCTTTCACGCCTAAACTGCTGAGCCAATCGTCTTGAAATTTGGCAGAGATATAGCCTGGGATATGGAGAATAGGTAAGTAATAGGTTAAACGGGCTGCTGTCCGCAACTCCACGTCAAAGCGCGTATTTTGCGTACGGGTGGGAGAATCAGTTATTCGATCCACCCCAGCTCTTCGAGAAAGGCCAGCAACGCCTTGGTGTTGCTGGCAATCAAACGTAACGTAGGGTACCTGGGTTACCCAGGTTTTTTGCCCTGTAATTAGCGACCACCGGGCAGTTTAACACCACATGAGCCGCTGTCTCGTCGTCCTCCATGCAAGCCCTGCACAGCGGACTGTCTGTTACTCCTATGACAACGAGATGTTTGTTAAATAACCCATGGCCAGTTATAGCTGCTGTTACTGTACGCAGCTGTGGTTTAGTTAGACGGAGAACCTGTTTCTTGAGGCCGGCATCGATCGTAGAAAGTGCTTCCTTAGCCTGCCTGCACTCACTTAGGTCCACCCATATTTTTTTAATGTCGATCCCTAGTTTGTTTCTTTACCAGACTGCGTAGATAACCGAAGGGGAGTGGCGCAATGGTATATGGAAAAGGATATAGGCTACTTTTAACGTGATAACCGACATCCAGGCGGGCGGAGCCGCGGGCCAGTTTACGTTTGGATGTTTAGATGTTTGTTATTCAATCACGCAAAAAGTATCCTGTGTGTTAATCCAGGTAATATACCTACTTATATTATCACAAAGGATACTTGATATTCCAGTAGTACATTCCCGTATAATATCCAACCACAACTAGAGTGAAGCTCGCGAACAAAAATTAAAAATGATAGGTCTGATCTCAAAACTTACCTTCATCAATTTCAATATGGTTCACTTTTACTAACTGCCCAGTGATCTGTTATCGACTTCCCGTCAACAAACTTAAATAAAAACGTATCGAAACTTCAAATAACCGTAACAAAAACTAGGTCGGTTTTTACGACATGGCGTCTTCGCAGCTAAACTAAGTTTGACGAGTTACCGATAGTTCTACATTGTGGTCGCATGTCACGTTGAAACGACAGCGAATTAAATGACAGAATATTAGTATAATACAAAAAGGAACTTGGGGCTAAGTAATAAGAACACTCGCTTGCCGCGGTTGATCTGTGGACGCAGCTTATTACATACCAAGATCCCTCCGTGCCTCGGAAAGCACGTTACGCCGTCAGAATCTCGAATGTCTGTCAACCAGTCCCACCAAGGGATATCGTGTTACCCAGTAACTGGGTTGTGGAGGTCAGATAGGTAGTCGCTCCAAGTACAATACTTGTATTCAGCTGAATTCGGTAAGATTGGAAGCCGACTCCTATTTAATTGTTTTTAAAATTGTTTATAAGATCCGCAACACGAAGTTAGGTACGTACTTAAAATCTTGAACTTTTAGGTTTTTCTTTTAAGCTAGTTGACTGTAAAGGTTCACAATTATAGCAGAATCAAAGGCAATGTCCGAGCTCGATCGGGTCAAACGTTGCTATGCCGCGAAGCTATCGCGTCCCGGTCACCGCGCCGTACCGCGCCGCGCCGCTTGTTGATGACGTTGTAGTGTGTTCGTTGGATTAGTATGTATGTGTGTGAACAATCTGTTTTTCTTAACTTTTTGTTTGTTTGTTTTGTAAGTTGGCACCTATAAAGTTACAAGAAAACCACAAACGTATCCACAAACCACATTCGTTGTATAATCATGCAAGGTTGTTGGTTTCATTCGCCATGTTTGTGGTGTCATTAAAGTGGGAATTAAATATTTTATCTACTTAATGAGAATTGTGTGTATTTATTTCCTTGTCTAGAACGAATGTTCTAGAATTTACTTTTAAGCGATCATTTTTAACCGACGAAAATACGGATGAGGTTCTCAAGTCGACGCGTATTTTTTTTTTAATGTATGACCACGCATAACTTTTTACAAAGTTGTCCGATTTTGATCATTCTTTTATATTGGAAAGGGTATAAGTACCCCGAATTTGGTCCCATATAAATTTGAAAAAAAATCCAACGTCTAACCCTAAGGGTAGGAAAACAGGGGATGATTGAATGTTCACTCACAGATTTTAATGCTGAGTTGTGTAGGTATTACAAAAAGTAATAAAAAATTAAGCATGGAGTAATTAGTTGATTATAGCCACAAAAAATTATAAAATAAAAACTTTTTAACAACAAAAAATTAAACCGCTGAAAAACTGCAAAGCAAAAAATAATAAACCTTCTTTGTTTAACCTTAATAACTAAGTTCGGAAGGCGGTGACATAAAATTAAAATACATATCCAAAGTCACCGACTTCCGAACTTAAATAATAAGGTTAAACAAAAAAGTTTTATAATTTTATGCTTTTCACTTTTTCGGTGGTTTAATTTTTTTGTTAAAAAGTTTTTATTTTGTATTTTTTTAAAGCTTATAATCTACTAATTACTACATGCTTAATTTTTAGAGTACCTATCTGGGTAAGAATGCTTTTTGAGGGTCTCACCTGTCTGAAACCACCTGACCATCTACTTTCAACGTGCAATAATAGCTATGACAGCTAAATAAATTGCACTTTTTTTTTATTGGGATGCATTGTTTGATCCTCAACGCCTTTTTAACACCGAGAGTTGAAAATCTAGTGCGCTATAAAACACAGCTGTTTGAACGTGGGCTAAGACTCTAAGAGCGTCACAAGGAGAACATGTCAAATACAGCTGTTTGAACGTGGACTAAGACTCTAAGAGCGTCACAAGGAGAACATGTCAAATACAGCTGTTTCAACGTGGGCTAAGACTCTAAGAGCGTCACAAGGAGAACATGTCAAATAAAAGACATTAGTGACAAGACATTAGTGCACTTTCTAGTTAATTCTTATCATAATCTATCAATGTCGTTGAAGTCCCACTGAAGATGTATCCTATGTCCCTTACTTAGGTAAGGTAAGTATTTATAGTTGATAATATTTTAATTTTTTAACCGAAAAGTACAAAAAGCCTTAATTAAGACTCCCACAGCCAGGCGCAACGCGACTCCAACAAAACAATTTCCATGAAGTTTTCATAGAAATTGTTCCACCAGAGTCGTCTCACGTCGTCGCGTCGCACCTGTCTGCGGGAGCCTTAAGGCATTTTATACTTTTTGGTTCTCCAGCAACTCAAGTAAGCCGGGGCCGATACCATCGGGCCACGACGGCTCTAAAAACAAAGTTACTTTAAAAACCAATATTGATGGTGCACTTCAATTTATTAGATTTCAAAGATGCACAGCCCGAAAGCCTAAGAATAACCTATAGGTAAGAGGTATTTAGGCTTCCAAATTATACTATACTAGGAATCAAGATGTCACACAGAAATTGTAGCTAGAAATCTCAGCGTGTTTGCCCAGTACCCAGCGAGTCAACTGAAGTGTATATTTATCAGACCGACGACACGATGACAAGTCGACAACGCACTTAGTACTGCACTTGAAATCGACATCGCACGCTATCTAGTATTTATGTGCGCCTGGTAGATCGAATACGCGGAGCTGAGTATGTCAGTATGACGCTTCCAGTGAACGAGTCTCAGTCCTTTAGAAAAATAAACTTGTATTTAGAGCGCTTTATTTTCTAGATTTAGGCTACATTTACTATCGCAATCGTTTTTTTTCTATGAATATGTTCAAATTGAAAAGGGATATAGACGAAATATTCATTAAAAAAAGTTGTTACCTACACAATGCCGACTTCCTTAACGATGAATCACTGACTGACAAATTATATTATTCCATTTAGCATTTTATTGTTTTGTTATTACTGTAAGCACCCTCGATGAAATGATGACCTTTGTTTTTTTTTTTTATTAAATTGCTATCAATACAACCCCCTACGTTCATTTAATCCCATTGAATGACTATATCTTGAAAATTTTAGCACGGTACACCACCGTGCAATGGCGACATGCTAAACCATTGAGATTTCTGTCCTAAATCTAACTTAAATATTAATGTATTCAAAACATGATCCTTCCGGGATAAATGCTCTAAATTATAGTGAAAACCGCATTATAATCCATTGTGCAATTAAGAAGATATAAGCGATCTGACAGACAGACACGATAAGCGATTGTGTTTTATTCTATGAATGGGCTACGATGACTCAACAACGAAAATTCCTACGGTCTTGGCCAAGGCTAGTTCTATTCTTATCGTATTGTAGACCACTTTAGACCACCGTTTCATTCGGATGCTTTATCGGCTGCATACTCCCATTCAAAATGGATGGAAATCATTAGAATAACCGTATACCACAGTGTTTGTTTAGAGCTGCATAAAGGATGATTTCCACCAAACGGCTCGGAACGGATTTTACAATCTTTAAATGATATTAAATCGTGTACACAGTATTTAAGCAGCTTGACCGCGGGCGTCTTCCGCGACACGCGATCGTAGCCGAAAGTATGCTGCGACGCGCGATCGGATCCGTTCACTTGTCGTCGTATCCGATCGGATCCTTTCGGCTGTCGTTATTCGTTCGTCTGCCTTTAAAAAAAATTGCACACGTCAACACGGTAGGAATGACACAATTCGACTAGGCGCAGAAACGGATACGTTCGCAAGCGACGTTACGGAACCGATCGTATGCGTCGATATCCTGCCGGACACGATCGGCTGTCGCCGCATCCGTTCGTATCTTTTCCGATGCGATGCGATGCGAGCAGTTTGGTGGAAATCATCCTTATCTCGTGTGTTGTGTCGTGGGCAGTCTACAAACGGTGTGGTAATATAAATCAATCCGGCATGCAGTGAATAGCTCCTAAGTCCGTAGACGGCACATGAAATAAACATTGTACACTGTGGGTGAGTGTGACAGTCACACCGAGAGATTCTGAAAAACAACTTTGATGAAGAAATTCGCTGTTCTCTGTTAGCTCCTCAACTTTTTTTATATTCTTGCCAGTACCTTGTCTTGTCTTCTTTCTTTAAATATAGTTTTGGTCTTTTCTGCCCATAATTGCGTAACACGCGATTATCATAATCGGTTTTATTTTGACAGTTCAACAATATTCATTGCGTTATTTACGTTGTTGAGTAGACACATTTTTCGAACATATGAAGCAATGGTTCAAATCATAATCTGTTTCAAAACGAAACAGATTATGATTAATCGTGAGTTACGCAAATAGAGTGCTGGTATAATAAGTGTAAATGTATTGTGGTGCGATTTGTGTCAGTTGTGTGTTGGTCTTGTAAAAGAGACTCTGTGTCTTATACGTATGTTAGTAAGATAACATGTCAGTCTTTTCAAAGGTTCATAATTCAATTACGAATTTTCCGTTCATAACATCCTATGCCGCTGCCATACTCCTTCATTATCTTCACAAATATTCAACTGTTAAGTATTAAAAATCGAAACAAACTAAAATATCTTCACGAAAACTGTAAACACGGTGTGTGACCCGGACCTCAACCGGCGCCTACTTATATCTAAGTCTTTAGCCAGTGGGTGGAAGACAATAAAATAAACAATAAAACGACAGTACCCACACTTCGGTGTGATACTCAGCCCACACACATGCCCACAGTCAAACCGTCAAACTATTCCAGTTTGATAATAATTTTAAAGTAGTGTTTTTTTTTGTCATTTTGCATTTATTTTTTGTTTTTCGTACAATGACACTTCGCTACGTTATAATTAGAGTTCTTATTATCAGTTTTACAATGATTGATTGGGTGTCATTATTATTATTTGTTGCTGATGTTATAATAGCCTAGAGCGTAGGCCTCAACATTACCTCATTATTAGGTAATCCATGCTTTTGTTTATAATGTACGAAAATTGTGTAACATTATTTCCGTACGATAGAACGGATGATGATGAAAGCAGAAATAATAGGATACTTATTTCTGCCCGCGATTTCGTCTGCGTGTAGTTTCTTGTTTCAACATAATATATGGGCACGCTCGTTCCATCATAGACCTTATCCATCGTTTTTCATCTGGCGTGATGGAGTTCAAAGACAGGCCCATACAGCAATTTAAAAAAATGGCGCTCTGAAATGCTCTGAATTTTTTGCAATAATTAAAGAATTTTCGGAATCGGATCAGTCATTTCAAAGATTAAAAACATACAAACTTGCAAATATTACCAATTTATAAAATTAGTGTGAATTTTGATACTCGGCAAATAAAGAAAATCGTAACGGAAATGACTAAATTAATTAAATAAAGTGCATAAAAAAGGAAGGCGGTGTTACGCTACGGTGTAACAGGTGGCCTCACATCACACGCATCACGGAACCTGCACTTTATAAGGATTGCTGCTCCTTTGTGCTAAAAATATTGTCCCCTCGGTGTGCCCGAGATACTGTATTGTGATATGATGCTGCCTACGTTATTAGTTAGCATATTATAAGATAAAAGACTACGTTGAAGACAGGGAAGTTTGGCAATAATTCCTTCTGCACATGTGGCTGCCCTGGGGGCCGATTCTACTAACAAATTTGTTAAAAAAACGCAATAGAACCGCAACCGAATCACCACTTTTAAGCGTTTTCGCATTCTACTAAAATGAACAACGGTCCAGCTGCGACACAGCTGCGGTTACGTTTTAGTTACGCCAACGATCGATTGAAACAATGTCAAAACCTATTCTACTAACAAAATCGAACATGAGCGTGACGTTTACTATAGGACAAAGTTAATGATAAAATTATGATCATTATGTCTTTTAATTATAGAAAATACTTTTAGTGCCACATATTCGTGTTTAGTAACATTTTTAGATTCAACTTTTTTCTTTTTGGTATTAATAAAACATATTATTTTGGCATGTTGGTAACGCGGGTTACCCGCTGTGTTCCCGCTACAGTTCAGTTGCAATTCGTTTTAAGTTTAGTTTCCATTTTGCTTATAAAATAGTAGAATGACTTTTTATGTAACTATC
Source organism: Antitype chi (assembly GCA_947359405.1). Lineage (NCBI taxonomy): Eukaryota > Metazoa > Arthropoda > Insecta > Lepidoptera > Noctuidae > Antitype > Antitype chi. Next base: position 3,440,734 of record OX375826.1, read on the forward strand.
GAACGGCGATCGAAATCGAACTGTTGTGGAAACACAGTTTAACGTGTAACGTTGCAAATTAGTAGAATCGGCCCCCTGGTACCTCATTAACAGCAAAGCTGTGTGAAAGTCTAATAACTGCTCCCAAATTGCAATGTAAATTTTTATTCTTTTCATTTTTTACAATTTCTGACATATTCTCGTCATTATTTGACATATACATAAATTTTACTTTCGACTATTTATTATTAGTGATTGTCATCGAAATCATGTCACTTGGTTCAAATAGATTCATTTTTTAAAGGTAGATTCTATTACATATTGTGAATGAGAGAACGTTGTAGGCCTTAGAGACTAGATTTGTAGACGTTTTTCTATTCTGTATTTACATTCCTCCAAGTACCTGGTAGTTATTGACTGGCCTGCACTGTCCTCCCATACCTATTATCACTGTAATTTGAAAACATTGTAAAAACCAATTATTTTTAAAAGAGTAACCGTGGAGTTTCTTGCCGGCTCTTCTCCACAGGAAACGACAAATTGGAACCGTGCACCTAGCTTCTGACGTTTCATAAGTGCCCATGCAGGCTTATGTGAAATAAAATATTTTGATTTTGATTTGAGTTCCTTCATTTTAGCTAGCGATCCGCTCTTGCTTTGCACGTGTTCAATGGCAACATGACAAAACATTGTGAATAGGGTATTTTATTCTAGATGAGAAAAAGTCTAAAAATATATTATTATTGCGATAGATTAGGCAAAAAGCAGTCGAAAAATGTTGGCTAAGTTCACGAAATAACAAAATAAATTTTAAAATTCAATTAAAAGATTTCAGTTTTTTATCTGTTTTTGAACATCATGAAATAGTAGCCGCCATGTTATTAGGTCATACCGCTGTTTAAACTAATCAACTGAACAACTTTGTGCTTTTATTATTTTCGTAACCAAAGTATTTTTTATTGAAAAACTTACATTCAGGAACAGAAAACCAACGATAAGTAGAATATGATTGTAACATTTTTTTTTTAATTATCATACAAAATATCAGTGCATTTGCTTACACAGCAAACTGACGTCATACCCACAGAGCAATATGGCGTCCATTGCGTCCAGCGTTTTCGTCAAATTACGCGCGAAATATGATAATGTAAAAAAATTATGCCTTTTTATAACACTAATCAATTCGATCAAAATGTTGTTTTTTGGTGGTTTATAAGCATTTTAGAATATAATACCCTATTCCGACATCATCATCATTCTCCTGTTTTTATCCAAATTTATCTGTGGACGGCGCAACATTTTTTCTTCCTCCATACGATGTCAGACATGAGGACTAATAGAGAAACCATCGTCATCACGGTAGACACTCGCTTCTTCAGTACTTAGTTAAATTACAATAAAATTAAATACCAGCCTATAATTGACAGAGCAAAGACCTCTTCTTATACAGAGAAGGCATTGATCACCACGCTTGATCAAGACGGGTTGGCGATTTCACACTTATACTAAAGGCCTAAGTCCCGTTTGGTAGCGTAACACGGTCACTTTATGAACCGTACTGCTCATTAACGACTTGTCTTGAAGATTTGAAAAATATTTGCTGTAAAAAAAATTTTTGCAGCACGCAAAATTTTGGCTTCTATTCCATACACCTGCTAAACGGCTTCGTTATTTGGAAAAAAATATATACTGAAAAATAGATATATAGTTAGAGGTACCACAGAATCGCTAGAGCACAATTGTAAATTAATCAACATTTGCCAAGGAATATCCCCATTTTGAGATAAAGGCTCAGAGGTGCCCTGCGCGGGCGCGGGCGGCAGTCGTGCTTTAGCATTCAGACGGGAGATGAGGATACTATGGGCCATAACAAACCAACCACCCACCACCCATTAAACAAACCTTGCCAGCTCGCAACCTCGTGCAAGAGAGGCAAGGCCTCATCCACTAGGCCATCATGACATTTAGTCCTTATATTAATAAATGTGAAAGTTTTTGTTGTTTGTGACACAATTACGCAAAAACGGTTAAACGGATGTGGATGAAATTTGGCACACAGATAGATTATAACCTGGATTAACACATAGGATACTTTTCATCACGGCAGTAAGTTCCCGTAAGATATTTTCCGACCTTCACGCAAGCGAAGTTGCTGTTAAAAGCTTGGTCAGTGAAACATAAATATGTTGTAACATAATTATTATTATACGAATAAGCTGAATACTTATTACCTGCGGTCTGGCATGGTACCCTAGTTAGGGGTGAGTAGGGTCCACAACGACAGGACCGTCACGGCAATCCAGCCGTATTTTATATCGTTCCACATTATTAGATTTCTATTTTATGTTTGGGTATATTTTTATGTTATACAAGGCCTGTTTAATCTAAAACGTATGTTTTGTAATCCAGAGGCAAATAATCGTATGCCCATTGTTTACACTAGGCGACACCTAAATGTAGTACTTACATAGCTAAATATTGAATGCGTGAATTTTGTTATGTAAAACATTACGTAGATAAACAATATCGAATTCTTCAAACAAGAATGCGATCTATGTCAGGAATGCAGACTAAAATAAGACATTCCGATTATTTTTGTGTAGATATATTATGCTACACAGAAATACCAGATTTAAAAACCGGTTATTGGCAAATACCGGTTTGTAGCGATCTAGAATAACTGGCTATCTAACCTAGTATAACAGAACTTCTAAATGAATTGCAATACATCTGTAGGTACATTAATTAAAGGCAAACGTAGAATAATTATCTATTAAATTATATTAGAGTCTAGTCAGATCCTTATTTCCACTTAGGTAAACAAATATCAACTTTACCTACATGCAAATTAGGTTCATTTCAGATCGTCTAATACTACTGAAAGTCATAAAATGTTTTATCTTGTATTGCAAACTGAACGCTATACTGAGTAGCTAAAAGTTGTTTTTCTTAAAACACTTATTTTTATAGAATTGCAACGATCATTTGACCAGACCAATCCCAACTATGTTGGGGTCGTCAGCTACCAGTCTAATTGGAAGCAGCTGAATACCAGTGTTTTACATGGAGCGACTGCGTATCTGACCTCCATAACCCAGTTACTGGGTAATACGATACCCCTTGGTATGACTGGTTGTCAGACTGTCGGGCTTCTGACCACCCGCAACGACTGTCAAGGATACTCGAATGACAGCCGGGACCGACGGCTTAACGTCCTTTCCGACGCACGGAGGGGTCTTGGTGTGTAAAGATGGTCACCCATCCACGGACCGACTGCGGCAAGCGTAGCTTAAGCTGATCGATTGACCCGTTCGGTTGTCATTATTTCTAAACACCATGAATACATTTTATTTTTTGGGTGGGAAATCATCAAATAACTTCCCCCGCTCTGGGTGGAGCAGGCGGGCGTGTCAGTCTTTTACTGACTGTTCCCTCAGTTGCCTGTGTGCCAGGGGCCGCTGTATCTCTTTCGAACAACCCGCACCTCTGGCAGGCATCGGCCCTTGCGGACCCCACCAGTTGGTGCTGACATCTCTTTGAGGCGGGCTTGGTCCTTACCGGACAGCGAGCTACCCATTACTCGCCGTCCGCAAGCCCGCGCCTACGTTGGCCGGGAATCAGCCTGGGATTCGACGCCCAGGGCGTCTCCTGCGGCGGCGAAGGCCGTGAGAGCACATATACTGCCTCTACCTCACGTGCGCCGCCTCCCTCTTCGCGAGCATTACTGCTTCGCAGAAGGAGGTGACGGCTACCCATGGACTCTCACTCCGTACCATGGCCTGGACCAGGACCGGACGCGAGAGATCGCTGCCGCCGATTGCCTCCACAAGGACTCTTGAATACATACTAGCACAACTCGCGAAATGTACCTTGGATACATTTAGCTAGTTGTGCTAGCTATTTATAACCCCACGGTAGACCAACGACTCACTGAGACAGGCAAATCGAGGAAGAAACAAATGGAGAAAGAAGAGTGTAGGAATTGAAAGTTAAAGTCCGAGAAAAAATACCATATATTTGGACACATTTCGTTTAAATTATAACACAAAAAAAAAAAAGTTTTTCCAAAAAAAAAACAACCGACTTCCAAAAAAACACTACAAAGTGAAAAATAAATTTGATTTCGGAAGTCGGTGACTTTAGATATAATGTATTTCAATTTTAATGTCACCATGCAGTCACCGTTGGAAGTTGTTTGTTTTTTTTTTGGAAAAAGTTTTTATTTTACACTTTTTAGCCGTTTTTATTGGTGTGAGGTACCTACCCCACACCAATTCGAAATGTCATCATCCTTGGGGTAAAAACAATGCATATTTATGCGATAGCAGCAATCGCGGTTGATTTGCTGTAATTTTTTGAAGAGTTCCGTTGTCTGTCTCCGAAACGCATCCTCAGATCGATATGCAGACAGAATAAGGTACTTTCATTCATAACATCAACTCAAAAAGTATAGTTTTCCATGCTAAAATGGATGATTTTTCATACTTCACCTAACATTTTTCTTCTACCAAGTTGATAACAAACACTGTAGATTTATAGGCACACTTTAGGCAATATTCCCAAACTGATGGCCGACGCAGGCGTCACTATGCTGTTGATAGATTACCATAATATTTCGAAGGCAATCGATCAGTCTTGACGTTCAGAAAATGGCTGAGAAAACTAGGTAGAATAAAAATATGCTCTTGAAGAAATGCCTGTGACGTAATGTGGTGTTTTATGTATCTATTGTGAATTGAAACGGTGTAAAATGTAATGTATTAGGCTTTTAGCTGCTTCAGAAAAAGCTATTTAAAAAAATCTAGAATATAAAAGTTGAGTGGTATTGATTGGGTGATATATTGAGTGAATAGCTGTGCCCGCGGCTTCGCCCTCATAGATGTCAAAAATTATTCCACAGGATTGTCCCGTCAAAATCGGTTCAGCCGTTTCCAAGATTTGCCGGAACAAACATACAGAACGACAATAAAAAAAATGCTTTTTGTTAAGTTCCCACTGCTTGGACACAGGCCCCCTCTCAATGAAAGGGACAGAGCAGTTAGTATCCACCACGCGGGCTCAGTGCGGGTTAGTAGATGTATGTCACATGTCTTCGAATTTCCAGTTTTAGGCCATGCCGGTTTACTCAAGATGTTTTCCATGACCGTTTTGAGAGCAACATGAATAAAATGTAACAAAAAATATTTAATAACTATAGCAACTCAAACAACAAAAGACCACGGATAAACAAAATGGTAGCCTATTTATATATCACAGTAAGTAGTTAATGCCACTTACTCATTTTAATAATCACGAAACCACAGTCCATCGTACCTACATTCAGTGCGTGATACGTAAAAGCATCAAATGACATAAAGAAGCACATTTCATAAACATAATACGATCCAATAATAGCATTTATGTACGATTAAAAAGCGGCTAAGTGTGAGTCGACTGCTAAACGAAGGTTTCCGTACCACAGTACAATAATCAACACTACATATACTTTTTTAGTACAACATTAAGTGTACGAGGCGACATATTATTATTCATTTAGTCAGCTATCTAACTAGCTCTAAAGGTACAAATATTAATTAAATGTTGCATTATGGGTCACAGTATCACATCCTGGAAATACTTTTTTAAATCATACTTTTTTTTAAATTATTGGCATTATTAAGATCGAGCATAATCATACTATTACCAGCCTATAATGTAGGCCGCTGGAACACAGGCCTCCTATCTGTGAGAGGGAGTGGGGCGCATACGTACCCACCAAGCGGGCTAACCGCGACTTGGTAAAAAAAAGGTTCCAACGAATTGCGAACCTCCTCCTTTTTGAAGTCGGTTAAAAATAATGCACACAAAGTAAAGCACTAGTCTAAGTTAAAACCTTCCGCCAGCCGTTTCCACTGGGCTTCTCTCAAAATCGAGCAAAAACGCCGAAATAAACACGTTTCTTGCTGCCCCCCTTGAAGTTTTAACTTTATTTAATTTTTATTATATTGTGTTGATAGCAACTTGTGGTTCATATTCTGTGAATATTTCAAATGTCTACTTATTATGGTTTAAAACACAGAACAAAAGATACACCCTTGTGACGGAGCCTTGGCAATAGGGACCCGTTGGCACCCTCTAGGTACGGAACCCAAAAAAGAAATACGACTATAGGTATCTACTTTGTTATTGACAGCTTAACGAAACCTAACCATATACCTATTTGAAATGAGGTTAATACGCATCAATTTTCCTTGAACCAATAATAAAAACAAGCATTTCACCATTTGTGTTCATATTACATTGTATTTGGCGCGTCATTAAATCTAATGTAAATGGACTAAAACTTATGTACTTAGAGGAAAATATAGAAGTCCCATTTATGAATGAAATTTAAGACTGACGTAAAAAATAGCGTAATTTGTATTTATGAAGAACAAACGGCTGTTAATCATTTGATTATTCTGAATACCAGTATTTTACATGGAGCGACTGCCTATCTGACCTCCACAACCCAGTTACTGGGTAATACGATACCTCTTGGTAAGACTGGTTGTCAGACTTTCGGGCTTCTGACGACCCGTAAAGTGTGACAATGTGCAACCAAAACGTGGAATTCCTATGTTCCTAATCACGATGAATTGCATTCATAGGTTCCTTAAACGTGCATAAGTAGGACACGTTCCTACGAAGGTAAAAATATCGCGGAATTTTATCGCGCACTATATTAAAAAAAAATCTCTCGAGTAGGTATTGAACATACAACAGATTGTATCCCAGCGCTTTGAAAAAACACACTTTTCAATTTACAATTCCCGGCCAGTCTCGCGGCGCTAAGCAGAATCTAAAATTATTTTTAAAAAAATAAGCAAGAAGGAGACGGCATTTCCTTTCTGGTTAGGCTCCGTCAAATCTTGCCGTCCCCACACTGATAACAATATACGTACCTAATGATGTGTGAACTGCCTATCAGACGCAATGTAATAAGCCTTCTGTTACATTTGCACTGCCCTTATCATCAATAAACAGTGATAAGTGCTAGAGCCGGTAAATATTTGTCTGCCAGTAATCTGTAGTTATTCGCATCCTGTAGGTACTCATTCTATAGAAATAAGAAGATAGTGACACTTCCGCATGTTATGAGGAGATTTTGGCAGTAACGGTTGCGCTTCCCCCCCAGTGGGTTCCCGCATTGTCGTTGCGGGGGGGGCTCAGTAGCCGTGGTCCGCTCCCACGGTGAAGCGAAGAGGAACCCCAAGATGGGGCCGCTCGTCAGGGCTTTTGTCTCCAAGCCGACGACGTAGCGGCCAAAAAGTAGGTTGCGGTGAGGTGCACCGCAACTGAGGCGGGCCGCGATGTCTTATGGGAGGCATCGCGGCTGAGGGTTACAGGCCGCGGCGGAGGAGGAGTGCCGGTACTTCTGAGTAGCGCACTTCCCTTCCGTGGCCTGGACGGGGCCGCCACCGTTTGATGGCGGACGCGGTGGGGCCGCAGGGGAAGAGAAAAGAAGAAGAAGAAAAGAAGAGGGGGAGAGAAGTGTGGGTATAGCGTTGGCCGCTCTCCCTATCCCCTGCGGCCGGGAAGTGGTAGGCGGCGGGGCTGCTGCGCTGGCCCGGCGCGGGGGGACCAAGGGTGCCAGGGTAGTCTAGGGCCCTTGTGCTGCTTGGTTCCTGGGGTGGTCACGGCGTGCCATGTGTCCTGGTGCGCCGGACTGGTGGGGTCTGTAAGGGCCGATGCCTGCCAGGGGTACGGGTTGTTCGAAAGAGATACCGTCGCCTCTGGCACACAGGCAACTGAGGGAACACGGGTGGGTTTTAGTCAGTAAAAGTCTGACACGCCCTCCTGCTCCACCCAGAGCGGGAGAAGTTATTTGATAATTTCCCACCCTCAAAAAAAAAAAACGGTTGCGCTTTCTTTTGTTTTGCTGTGAGAAAACCTTAGTGAGGAAACCGGCAAGTCCTCAACAACGTCGTTTCTTCATAACTTCTAGAAAAGAAAAGAATACACTACACTGTTGCTTTGAAGAAAAATATATTCAATGAGGATTCTGGCAATCTATGCTCAAAGTTATTTATCACGAGAGCTGTGGTGGCTCACCAGTGGTTACGGTCCTGACTTACAGGTTGTAGTTCGCAGGTTCGAATCCTGGCAGGCACTTTATGAAATTAATTTAATCACTATTTTAACACTAACTGAAGGAATATTATGTCATTTTAAGAATATAAATGTGTCACATTTATAATAACATCATACTTACTACTTTCTTTGTACACCTACATTTTGGCAAATACATTATTATTATTCTCCTTTATTTTTAACCGACTTCAAAAAGAAGGAGGTTATCAATTCGTCGGAACCTTTTTTTTTTAATGTATGTTCCCCGATTACTCGAAGATGGCTGGACCGATTTGGATTTTGTTTTTTTTGTTTGAAAGGGTATACTTCCCAGGTGGTCCCATGATCATCAAGTCAGGATCTGATGATGGTATCCTGGAGAAATAGAGAGAACTCTTCAAATTTTATAGGCACACGAAACGATTTAGGTATTTTTTGGAAGAGTACTTTTTCGGAGTGGTTCCATTTCAATTTGGTGAAGATCTGATGAAGAACTTCGGAGATAGGCAACGGAACTCCTCAATAAATGATAGCAAATGGACTGGGATTGCTGAAATCTCATCTCTGTCTATTGCTTACACCAGTTCATAACATAACATCACGCCAGTATGCTGTGAAGGGGTAAGCACATGTGAACCACTAAAAAGTGAAAAATAAAAACTTTTTCCAAAAAAAAAACAACCGACTCCCAAAAAACACTACAAAGTGAAAAATAACTTTAATTTCGGAAGGCGGTGACAATAAATTCAAATACAGCTCAAAAGACACCGACTTCCGAAATTAAAGTTATTTTTCACTTTGTAGTGTTTTTTTGGGAGTCGGTTGTTTTTTTAACGTTTCATATTTATTTATATTATTTCTAATGTCTAATGCTAGTTCATAAATATACAGTGATGGGAATGTCAATATTTTCAAATTTATAAAATGTGGATTACAAGTATCCGTAGGTTTTAATTCACAGATTGCCCGGATACACTTCTTTTGAGCTTTGAAAACTGTTTCTCTATCTGTGGCATTCCCCCAAAACATTATTCCATACCTCAGTGTTGAACCAACGTAAGCGTGGTAAGGGCCCTGGGCGTCGGGAATCCCAGGCTTATTCCCGGAAACCGAAGGCGCGGGCTTGCGGACGGCGAGTAATGGGTAGCTCGCTGTCCGGTAAGGACCAAGCCCGGGTCGACGGCGCGTTGTGTTCCACGCGCGCCTCAAAGAGTTGTCAGCACCAATTGGTGGAGTCCGCATGGACCGACGCGTGCCAGGGGTGCGGGTTGTTCGAAAGAGATACCGCGGCCCTTGGCGCACAGGCAACTGAGGGAACACGGGTGGGTTTTAGTCAGTAAACGTCTGACACGCCCTCCAGCTCCACCCAGAGCAGGAGAAGTTATTTGATAATTTCCCACGCAAAAAAAAAAAATATCAACATGCGACTTTAGCTTGGCGGGAATTCACGTGCCTGAGAATTCTTCGATAATCTAAAAGTTGATGAAGGCACTCACCAGAGGCTCTTGGTAGAGTAGTGCCCACTTTGGAATATCTGGTGCACTTACGTTGACTGCAGTCCAATAACGTACCAAGAGAATTCTTGTGTGTGTGAACAGGCCATTTTAACGCCCAAACATTATCAAGGTGAAATGATATACACCTCCATTAACACTGTTATGGAGCAAGATGACGCCACACAATACCCGTAGAATTTCTGAATTCAGTTACGGCAAGTGGACCCCCAGCTGAAGGTCGGCGTCCCGATAATGCTCCTTCGGAACTTTACTCTGCTGATGCTGTATAACGGAATCCGGTTTCGTGTCTTTACAGAGAAATGTCACTATACACAAAAATTCTAACAGGTTGTAGCGGTGGCGAGACAGTGCGCGTGGCCGTGGCGCGTGTTTATATGGAAGTGTGTATCTGGATGCTGTTATAGTACCTATATTGTGGTGGCCTAAGCATTCCACGCGAAAGATCTAGACGTGAGGCATAAATATTGGATTAGGTATGTGGATTAGGTATTTTTCGATGCGAGTCCGTACCTAATCCAAAGCGTCGAGGATTAGGTATGGCACAAAAATATTCGTCCACAGTATACTCAGAAGATATTCCGTACCTTAAAATGTAGGGGTTAAGTTTCAAGTTTAATTAGCACTGCCGCGCCGCCAGCGCCATCTATGTAGAATACCACTGGACTAGTTAGTGCTCTAGCGATGTACCTATGTTGTAATGCCGGAGCCACACTAACGGTCAACGTTAATGCCCAAAATCGCTGTTAACATTCTGATAATTAAAGCTATAAATTCAGTGGCCACACTTGACCGCCACCCGAGTTATCGCCTAACGTCAAATTGCAATGTGAATGCCGTTGTAAAATTATCGCGAAAAATGGTGGCTACACCTACGGTTAATGTCTATCATTGCGATAATCAACGGCGTGTCTCGTTGGTCTGGCCCCGGCATAAACGTCGTCGATAGGTGGCGTTATTTTTTTAAGATGATACTCTCGAAGAAAAATAACAAAACGTTCACGTCTTTTATTGAAAATAAATGTATAAAAATCAGAAACTCATGACATGGGTGAAATAAATGTTAATAATAGGTCTTTACCTATGAAATTGCCGTTTTGTATGAAAAAATTTAAACGAATTTTTTTAATGTATTTTTTATTTGTATTAATCGAAGTAATCACCCATGCAATCAATGCATCTTTGCCATCGCAGTGGCAGTTTATTGATGCCCTTCTTAAAGAAATCAGCTGGACGGGAGGCAACAAATTCTTCAAAGGCATTTTGTACTGCCTCTCGGGTATTGAATTTTTTTCCCGCCAAGAAGTTATCCAAATTCTGGAAAAAGTAGTAGTCTGTAGGCGCAAGGTCTGGTGAGTAGGGCGGATGACGGAGAGCTTCCAACCCCAGTTCTTGCAACTTGGAGACCGTCAGCTGTGCAGTATGAGGTCGCGCGTTGTCGTGCAGGAGCAGCGGAGACGAGCGATTGACCAATGCTGGTTGGAGATGTGCCAGGTTCTCCATCATTGTGTTCAGTTCTTCACAGTACACATCTGCAGTAATGCTCACCCCGTTTGGTAAGAAGCTGTGATGAATCACACCGGCGCTAGACCACCAAACACTGACCATCACTTTTCTAGGGGTAAGTTTTCGTTTAGGGCATTGTTTAGGTGCTGAACCAGGATCCAACCAACTTGCTGAGCGCTTGCGGTTATCAAACAGAATCCATTTTTCATCGCAGGTAACAATGCGGTTCAAAATTCCTTCATTTGTGTGTCTGTTGAGCAGTGCAAGGCACGTCTCGACGCGTACTTCGCGCTGACGATCATTGAGTTCGTGGGGCACCCATTTGTCAAGTTTTTTTACCTTGCCAATTTGACGCAAATGGACCAATATTGTTTTGACGCTAACGTCGAAAGCTGCTGCTAATTCAGCCGTAGATTGTGTATCATCAGCTTCCACAATCGCCTTTAATTCGTCATTGTTGACCAAAGTCTTCGGACGACCGCGAGGTTCATTTTTCAGGTCGAAATTTCCAGAACGGAAGCGAGCAAACCAATAACAGGTGGTGCGTTGGTTTGTAGTGTTAGCTCCGTAAACGTCGTTGATGTTGCGTGCCGCTTGTGCCGCGTTGCTGCCACGACGGTACTCATATTCCATAATTACTCGAATTATTAACGTATCCATGATGACGAAAAAGATTGAAATGCGATGAAAATGTAACACTAATCAATAAACAAATGACTACTTTTGGAAAAAAAATCCATGTTTTTAAAATAAAATTAATTTGAAATTAGAATTCTTACCCAAACAAAAATTATTTTGATTTGAAATGGCCAGTACTGCAAAACGGCAATTTCATAGGTAAAGACCTAATATAATAATGCTTTGGTTTCTACACGTAGTACACCAGTTTTAATTTTAAGCCATTTTTCGGTAAAAAAGACAAAAAAAAATGTCGTTTGAGTGGTTTTAAAAGAGTTATTCTACAATGAACTTTAACCTTTACCTAACACGTAATCTCGTTGACTTTAAGTACCGTTTGCCCATAAAAAACGAAATACATATAATCCACCGTTCCACAATATATCAGAAACGAAATGTCCTTAATCCATTCCGAATATTTCTTACCTAATCCACATACGATACATAATATCGATAACAGGCCAGCGGCTATATTGAATAAATATTCGGACTTCGGAGTAGGTTTTTTAAATACTAGGATTTGGTGGATTATAATCCGATTATCCGACCCATGTCTATAAAGATCGAACCAAAGGGCACGATCTGTACAAAAATAAGGTATTACAATTGGTGGAGGACGCCCTTGCGATAACACACACATGTTTGAAAACCTGATGCTTATATACGTCCCGTGGTAACGAAACCATAGCGAGATCTAATTCGATTCCAACGCCATCTATCGAGCTATGAGACAACTCTGTCATCAGCGGAAAATGCAATTTTTTGTTAACTAGATTTATTCACGTTCTTATTTTATTTTAATACAAATTATACTTTATTTTTAACCGACTTCAAAAAGGAGGAGGTTCTCAATTCGTCGGAACCTTTTTTATAATTTTTTTGATGTATGTTACTCAAAGATGGCTGGACCGACTTGGATTTTTTTTTTGTTTGAAAGGGTATACTTCCCAGGTGGTCCCATGATCATCAAGTCAGGATCTGATGATGGGATCCTGGAGAAATAGAGATAACTCTTCAAATTTCATAGGCACACGAAGCGATTTAGGTATTTTTTGGAAGAGTACTTTCTCGGAGTGGTCTCATTTCAATTTGGTGAAGATCTGATGAAGAACTTTGGAGATAGGCAACGGAACTCCTCAATAAATGATAGCAAATGGACTGGGATTGCTGAAATCTCATGTCTGTCTATTGCTTACACCAGTTCATAACATAACATCACGCCGGTATGCTGTGAAGGGGTAAGCACATGTGAACCACTAAAAAATGAAAAAAAAAACTTTTTCCAAAAAAAAAAAACAACCGACTTCCAAAAAAACACTACAAAGTGGAAAATAACTTTAATTTCGGAAGGCGGTGACAAAAAATTCAAATACAGCTCCAAAGACACCGACTTCCGAAATTAAAGTTATTTTTCACTTTGTAGTGTTTTTTTGGAAGTCGGTTGTTTTTTTAACGTTTCATATTTATTTATATTATTTTAACGCTGCTGTTGGGATTTTGGGATATTTAAATAGTTTAACTTCACTCAATTTTGGCGATAATACATTACCTTCACTCTCTTGCCACCTCAGATCATATGATCTGAGCTTGCCACTATCCCAATTTATTAGGGGCTGGCGCTTTTTTTACACGCTTTATATTAGCTTCACTTGTACCTATGTTTGTTTGTTTGTTTGTATGTTTGTATGTAACCGACTCCTTAGAGCGCGATTTTGACCCACTTTAAACGGTCAGATTTCATGGAAACTTTGTAAACTTGTCGAGGACCGATGACAATTCAATAATTTAAAGTTATTTTTGACTTTGTAGTGTTGTTTTAATCTATCTATTCATCCTAAAACTGACTACGCGTGTATCACATCTACATCACCCTGTCCATTGGCGGTGCCTGCAGAAAACAGAAACTTGCCTTTAGATTCCATGAGTTGCAGCAATCACCCTGTCCATCAGTTGTGCTTGTAGAAAACAGCGACTTGCTTGTAGAAACTGTGAGGTCGCAACAATCACTCTGTCTGTCCGTGGCGCCTGCAGAAAACAGTGACTAGCCAATAGAATCATCAAAAAATCGTCCGCAAAGCTCGGCTGTCAATAGTAAAGTGCCTAAAAAAACACTACAAAGTGAAAAATAACTTTAATTTCGGAAGTCGTTGTCTTTGGAGCTGTATTTTAATTTTTTGTCACCGCCTTCCGAAATTAAAGTTATTTTTCACTTTGTAGTGTTTTTTTGGAAGTCGATTGTTTTTTTTTGGAAAAAGTTATTAACATATATTATACATGTATAAATTACATTTTTAAATATTAGAATATAAAAACAGAAAAGAAAAAAGTGAAACATGGCAGTTTGGCATGTCCTAGAACCAAAAATTCGAAGACATGTGACATGATCTACCAACCCGCACTGGGCCCGCGTGGTGGATTACGGCCTACTCCCTCTCACAGAGAGGACGCCTGTGTCCCAGCAGTGGGAACGTTATAGGCTGCGTTACTGCTGAGCAGGAGGTCCTGGATTCGGTTCCTAAGTCGGGAAAAATGTTTTGGGTTTTCCCAACAAGAATTCCTTAGCATCCCAGAATCCGGATTTATGCTCGGCTGATGGCAATAGGCCTCATCAATCGCCCCCTATAACACAGGACTTAACAGACACAATTTTCGAATGGTTGACCCAAATAACGAACAATATCGTATAAAAACAAATATTTATTATGAAAATGGTCTTATCAGGTCTCTTAACCGCTGTTATTTAAGTAACAATTAATTATATTTTATAACGGTGAAGTATTACAAGGCTGGTACCTATAAATTTTAATTTTGTTGTGAATTTTATCATTATGTAGACGATGTGAATTAATGTTGGTGTATTTTAAAAGCTCAGCAAACGCCTAGATTCCAAGAATGCTGTTAAAGGCATTTATAACGAAAACATTAAAGTATAGCTTGGTAAAATATTTATTAAACAAGTTAATCGCTAGTAGAGTTATAAATAAATATAAACCGGCCAAGTTCGAGTCGGACTCATACACAAAGGGTTCACCATCGTACAAAATTAAACAATAACTACATATTTTTAATAGAACACGTTTCTTGTATGAAAATTAAATAAATATATAGATAATATAAATTGTAAATACATTTATATAAAGGTTACTTAATTTTTATTATTTGTTGTTATGATACCGAACTTACAAGTGACTTTACCTATTTATAGCGAAAATATAATTATTGATACAGTGTCTTTAGTCTTCAGTGTGTTCTAAGTTCCAGAAAAATTCATACTTCTCTTCAGTCACTTCTACCTCTTAGCGTATCGATGGCAAAAATTTCAAATTATATTTGACCCAAGACCCAAACAGCTGCGCGAACTCCACTCACTGACAGTCATCATTAGTGCACAGGTGACAGCATGCGGCGCAAAATGGAAGGTGGGCCATTGTCTGTCTGTCGGGAGTCGGAAGATGCCGCCGCGCCGCATACGCATTTCGAATGAGTCGTCCATGAACCCCAAAGTTTAAGGCGGTGAGTTCTTGAAAACGCTCAAAAAGGTGGTTTTTTAAACCAGTGTATCTCTTTAACCGAAAATAATTTTGAAAGCCAAAAAATATAATATGATATTTTCAAGTATTTTCTGCATACTGTGATGGAACTCACAACATAATTAAACATACTATAATTCATCAAAAAAATCATCAAAGTCACCTCTTAATTATCTTTAAAACCCTTCAATAACAATTATAATTATAAATAAAAATATACCTTAAAATTTCAGATGCCAAACTGCATCTAGTGATCGATTATTTGTTATTAAATAGTTAATATCTAATTTTATACGATTTTATTTGCATTTTTACGACAATGCTTGCTCATTTATTAATCGAATTTATTACAACAGATTTTAACCCGTATCGGATTGCAATAAGATCTATTATCGCTCATAACGACAATATTTAAAGTTACTAGAGCCTTAAGATGGTATTTGCTCCGGCCAGCTTGGGTTTAGTCACTGATCATTCTATTCCTACCTAGCTACTAAGATTTTACGATCAAAATATACGACGCGAATCGAATGAGTCACGTGCGAGATGATCAACAAAAAGATAAACAAACATGTAACGACTTTAACAGTAGTAACGATATCTGTTATGGTTTTATTCACATCTGTCGGTTATGTCTTCGAAACGACGCCGACGCGAGTCTGTTTGTCTCTAGCAGTTCAGAATCAGAATCGATTGTGGTATGGGTATGATATTCTTTGGGATTAGAATTGAAATGCGTTTTTAGATTATTATCTTTATTGTCGTGGTAAATGTGAGTGTACTACAGCGGCGAGGCGTCAATTTTTTTAAGAGAGAAGCCGAAGCGATGTCGGCTTTAACTTACTGACTTATCAAACAAGAATATTTGTTATCTTTCTAAAATTAATTTAGGAACATAAAGAATTAAATACAATAAAATTGAACAGCTGAAAACCAAATAAATAACATGTGCATTATTCCTCCATCTCGTTCTCGCTAACACATTTTTCTATATCTTTCTCTGTCATAACCCGTTGTACAGCGGCTTGCTCTCGTCCATAGCAAGCGGTGCCACGTGACCAAAAGTGACATCACTACGGGATCGCTGTTGTATGATTTTTTAGTTCCCGATTATGACAGAAGATCTTATTTTGTTGTAATACAAAGTTATGGTCAATTAAATACCCGAAGTGTACTATTTTTTTCACAATAGTAGCCACTATTGACGGACCTTTTTTTATAGTGATAGAGTTGGCGTTGCGAATACACGAAGGGAAGCCGGTAGGAATCGTGTTATATGGTGCTTTCGCCAGTGATGTAATATGTACACCTCTGGCCAACATTTTGAGGAAACAAGGCGTGATGTTATGTTAAGTTAGGTGTGTTTTAATCATCATCATCTGCTTAGCCCTTACCCTATTCAGAAATATGTTACGGTCGCCTTCCACTCTATCTCGGTACAGCCAAACACCAGTAGTACATAACTGACCTACAGACTTATGGCCTATGGGCTTCTGAAAACACGTAATGACTGTCAAAGATCTACTATTACTGCAGGCACCAAAAGCACAATGGGGTCTCGATAATGAATGGTCACCCATCCGCTAACCGACCGCGGCAAGCATAGTTAAATCTTCGATTGAATCGAGCTGCTGTTATTATTTAGCCAAGAGCCACTTCCCAAAAGAAAATACGGCAAAAAAAAATGTCATCATCATCATTTCAGCCGAAAGACGTCCACTGCTGGATATAGGCCTCCCACAATTTGGAGGGGGGGGGGGGTTTCCATAATCGCCACGCTTAGCGGGCGGGTTGGTGATCGCAGTATGGTGGTAAAATGCTTAGAGAACGTTGCTGCCCATTCTCTAGTAAGTCGCCAAAAAAAATGTATTACGACTACTTTAGCAAATTAAAACCATCTTCTGCTAAAACGATACTCCTTGGTAAGACTGGAGATCAGAATTACGGGCTATTGTTACCCGTCTTCATCATTATCTTCCTGTCCTTGTCCCCCCCCTTTTATTTGGACTCGCCGCAACAAGTTTGGCTTCGTGACTGGTTGGTCAGAGTTTCGGGGTTTTGACTACCCGTATCGTCTGTCGAAGATCTACCTCTGATCTGCACCCTAATTGCGTAACACGCGATTAATCATAATCGATTTCATTTTGACAGTTCAACAATATTCATTGCGTTATTTACGTTGTAGAGCAGACAAATTTTTCGACCATATGAAGCGATGGTTTAGCCATTTGTTTCAAAACGAAACAGATTATGATTAATCGTGAGTTACGCAATTATGGTGCTGATCTGACCTATCTAGATCTGTTGTTCATTAACTACAATAACTTCTTTTATTTAAAAAGTTGCATGTATAAATTCTTTTTATTTCGTCTGGTGAATTTTATCAGTGTGTTTCCTAACTTCACTGGTAATCGGATTTTTCCAATATCATCAAGTTTAACATCTAGTACAATCAAATAGATCTTATGCTGCCAATCCCAAATAAGTGATAAATTGTCGACCAATCATAATTATGATTGATAGATTCTCATAACCATTCCTGTATCAGTGTCTAGAAATTCATACAGGGTGAAATTGAAAACATGCGACAAACCGAAATGGGAGATTGTACTCATCATTATGAACAACTTTTACTGAGGGACCAAAGATGCAATCGCAAAAAAAAAACAGCTGTTCCCTACATTTTGACGAGTTATGCGAACATAAATGTAGGGAACAGATGTTTTTTTTTTTTTCGGGATTGCATCATTGGTCCCTTAGTAAAAGTTGTTCATAATGATGAGTACAATCTCCCATTTCGGTTTGTCGCATGTTTTCAATTTCACCCTGTATAGGTACGTAATTGGACATTGACAAATAGGTTTCATAAAATATTTTATTTGTTGTACTGTTTCTTCGAGCTTAGGTATCCGTATGAGTAAAAGGTTATGTGATAAAAATATAATATTTCATCATAATTCCCTATAGGCCTACCCATCAAGCCGACATTTGTTTTGTGACGTTGGTCTTCTGTGAACAAGACCTTCATCTATTATACGGATGACAGTTCTTTGTTACAAATATTATATTATTTGTATACCTTTAATCATTTATTTATTTTTACTTTTAGCCTTTTATGTCGCACTTAGACTACATGGCAAAGAACTTTAATTTTACGTCAGCGTGCGATTCCACCTTGTTTTTTGGGTAGGGTGACAAAGGGACGCTATTGTTAAGGTTCCGCTGTCACAGCTGTATCTTATCAACCGTAATAGGTGGACACTTAATTTCTTTAGAGCGTGTAGGTACTACTATGGTCGTTATACAGGCTGATTTTTTAATCACCGTCCAAATACTATCACCTTGAAAAATTTGGACGATGACTAAAAAATCAGCCTGTATTAAGGGGAATCTAGTCGCGGGCTCGAACTCACTGGTGGGCCTGGCTAAAAATCACGCTGTCTCACCAGGCTTCGTGTCCGACAACGATAGTATCAGTGATGAGCAGTTAGACGCTAGTCTACACGCACAACGTTATTGAGTGAGATGCAGGATCATTTATAGCAAAAAAATCGCGAAAAAATTAAGAAAAGTCCTTTGGAAAATCGGGTTTTATGAAAAAGCCAATGCATAAATCAATGACCAATAAAATTTATTGAACTTTTCGATAATTAAACTTTGTCGGTACTGACTTGGTTTTGGAGATTTTACACTTCTTTTATTACTTAAACACGCCCAAAGTTAAGTAAAATTAGCAAGAAAAACGAATCTTTGTTGGCTCGTAACTTTTTAATGGGTTTTTATTTTAGTATTCTGTTTCCGTACAGACAATATTAATAATGAGACAAAACGATATCATATTTTACTTTGGATGTGCCATGTCAGAGAGTGGAGTAAAACACTCCCGAAGTTAGTATGCAAAAAATGTGGACTAGGTTCACCTTAGGAAATAAATAAATTAGATAAATAAAAAAGAAACGCGTTTTATAACTAACACACATGACATAACATCACGCTTTGTTTCCCCGAAGATTTGGGCAGAGGTGTACCTTCCTACCTATAGTATACCCACATTTCGCCAGTTATGTTTAAGGCGGCGATTTCATGTAAACGCTCAAAAAGGTGGTTTTTTAAACCAGTGTATCTCTTTAAGGTGAATGCGCAGTGGTAGAGCGCGAAATTCAAATTTTGTTACGTTTTTTGCAATTTTCAGGTGAGTGTCAGCTTGTTACTTGATTAAAATATGATTTGCGACTATAACATGTACGTATTTACAGATTTATAATCATTAGAATCAATAATACATCTTTCTAAGTTAGATTTGTTCCATAAGAACAAATTTCTTATGGAAAAGTGCTTGTGGAAGAAATCTAACTTATAAGAGATATATTAGACATTCTAATGACTAAATTCTGTAAACACGTACCTGTTATATTCGCAAATCACATTTTGATCAGGATACAACCTGATACTGACCTGAAAATTGCAAAAACGTAGGAAAATTTGAATTTCGCGGTCTACCACTGCGCATTCACCTTAACCGTAAATAATTATAATAATATATGATATTTTCAAGTCTTTTTTGCATAGAGTGATGGAACTCAAAACATAATTAAACATACTTTAATGAATAAAAAAATCATCAAAGTCACCTCTTAATTATCTTTAAAAGCAGCTTGTCTCTTCAATAACAATTATAATTGTAATTAAAAATATACCATAAAATCCCAAATGCCAAATTGCATTCAGTGATGGATTATTTATTAATAAATAGTTAATATCTAATTTAATACGATTTTATGTGCATTTTTACGACAATGCTTGCTCATTTATTATTCGAATTTATTACAACAGATTTTAACCCGTATTGGATTGCAATAAGAACTTTCATCGCTCATAACGACAATATTTATAGTTACCAGGGCCTTATTTCCAATGTAATAGGGGCGAGCCTATTGCCATCAACCTGGAACAAATCCAGACTCCGGACTGCTACTGAGAAATTCCGGATAGGAAACGCAACTAAAGTATTTTCCAAAAACGTAGTATTCAATATTACGGACGGAACCGTTTGTGTGCGAAGCCAACTCGGTTTATACCGGTTTTTTGTTAATAAATCAGACATTCTTCAACCGGAAAGTGTTGCAGCTAAAATCCGTAACCTCAGTATTAACGCTCAAAATCGTTCTGAGAGATAGTAGAAAATAGTTAATGTAGTTAATCTAGTTTATGAAGACAGTAAAAAAGTAATTGAAGGTAATCAACGTTTCGAAAATTAATCAGCACTGATAGTAAAACGGAACGTGGAATCAGTATGTAGACTGCTAGTTTTATTTTCTTTATTTAATGAAAAAAATAGGTCACATCACACCACACTTTAAAATTTTGTTCATGAAGACATACTCCCGCTAAGATATTATTTTGCTATTAATATCACACGTCTTCGCACTATTTCCGAAGTTAGAACATCTGGCAACATTGGAAGCTAAACACGAGTCAATCAGAGATGAGATAGCACGATGATTTTCGTTTTGAGCATTTAGCATTATTCCGACGCTGGCAGATCATTTTTTAAAACGATGAAAAATGTCTACTACATGGAAATTGACAGTCTACGTAAATGTTCCCTCATAAAGCTACTTACTTTATACCACTTTCAATGAATGGCAGTGAAGTGAATCCTCGATTGTCGTTTAGGAGCTAAAGGTAGGTTTTAGCAATGTAAACACTAACTGAATACAAGGATAATTGATGACAACTGTACCTCAGATAAGTAATGCCAGCTAAAAAGTGTAATTATAATAGTATCAAGTTATTCAGATGCTTTTGGGGGGCACCCCCTGGATGCGCCACTGGACAGATAGTGATTTGAATATACGGACAGATTTACTTGACAATGAATAAAATAAGAAAGAAAGCGTGTATGACCTGAGGGGCAATTTTTGTAATTTTAAGAACGTTCACAGTCTGACCTCGGTCTCAATCTGTCAAAAATACCTCGAGTTATCATATATTTATCATCATCATCTTATATATTTTGGACAGGTTTTTGACATTTGGTTGCCGTCGAGATGAGACTACAACTGAACGTTTTTAATTACGAGAATTTACCTTCAGATGTATGGGCACGCCACGATAGCGGCGGTAAGTCCCCTCTTTGAGGAGTGGCTTGAGAGGCGGCATGGCGTCCTCATCTTCCGCCTGACGCAGGTCCTCACCGGACACGGTTGTTTCGGGAGGTTCCTGTTTCGCATAAGGCGGGAGGAAACGCCCGGGTGTTTCCATTGTGAAGATCGCCCTGAGGACACGGTGGAGCATACGGTGGCGGTCTGCCCGGCTTGGGCGGAGCACCGCCGTGTCCACATGGAGGCGATCGGCGGCGACGATCTCTCGCGTCCGGCCCTGGTGCAGGCCATGGTACGGAGCGGGAGTGAATGGTTAGCCGTCACCTCCTTCTGCGAAGAAGTAATGCTCGCGAAGAGGGAGGCGGCGCACGTGAGGGAGAGGCAGTATATGCGCCCTCACGGCCGTAGTCGCCCTGGGCGTCGGGAATCCCAAGCTGATTCCCGGCCACCGTAGGCGCGGGCTTGCGGACGGCGAGTAATGGGTAGCTCGCTGTCCGGTAAGGACCAAGCCCGGGTCGACGGCGCGTTGTATTCCACGCGCGCCTCAAAGAGATGTCAGCACCAAATGGTGGGGTCCGCAAGGGCCGATGCCTGCCAGGGGTGCGGATTGTTCGAAAGAGATACCGCGACCCCTGGCACACAGTCAACTGAGGGAACACGGGTGGGTTTTAGTCAGTAGAAGTCTGACACGCCTTCCCGCTCCACCCAGAGCGGGAGAAGTTATTTGATGATTTCCCACCAAAAAAAAAAAAAACCTTCAGATGTATGTTAGGATCGTAGCAGATAGTTTCTGCTTGCTCCATGGAAAAAGGCGTGAGTTTATGTACGTATTTATGTACGAAAGAAAGCAAAACAATTAACACTACATCGATAAGCTCTTCCGAATTGACATAGAAATGGTATCACGGTAGAGATAAGGTCACAATTATTATACGTAGGTACCATTATCTGATAACGAATATGCTTGATACTTAAATATTAGATTAACTGTGCTAATGTAGACGGTATGAGATAACATTATTTGTTTTGATAACAAGAAGACGCTTCGGGCAAAACGGATTTTTTCCTTTTTATTTGAGTTGCCGAAAATGCCTGATAATATTTTTATCAGTCCAAAAAGATACGAGGAATGATTGTGATTTCATTCAATTTAATTTGTGGAATTTTCAGAATGGGTGTGACGGGTAGATTTTGATGATAGCTCATAGTCGAGTGCAATTAGCCAAAAACGTCGGACGAAGCTTATCGCTTATAGTGGATGGATTTTCATGGGATTTTTTGTGTTCAAAAATTTGAACGCCGACTGCTATTTATTTTTATTTTGTGTTAATATTTTCTGAGTTAAGACTCCCGTAGAGCACCGCGACAGCGTTACGTGATCTTAAGTAGTAGAACAATTTACATTCTGTTTTCATAGTAGTATTGGTCTAGTAATACAGTCGCGTTGCGCCAGTTTGCGGTAGCCTTTACTTGAAATTAGTCGACTTCATGTTATGGCATAATATAGGGACACTATTCACCACCTATTTGATAGATAATTATGTCTATTGGGATTGTTAACTTTTTCGAAGAATTAAGGTACCAATAGGATATCTCTACAAAAAATCATTGCTGAAATATCAGAGAAACTTTCTATCTCCTGTTAAAAAAAATTATGTGCATAACGAGTTTTTTTTTTCATTATCTTTATATAGGATTATATAGATTTATATAGCTTTATATAGCATTTATGTAGCATTCTTTAGGTAGCATTAGGTAGTAGCTTCTTTTCTGTTGTGTAGTATTGCTAAACTGTTAACTAATCAATTTAGTACGCCAATGTTATCTTGACCGATTAGCTACATATTGTATTATTGCCGCAATAAATAAATAAACTGGCATAAGGTGCGGTAGTCCATATCAAATACTTAATAATTTATCTATCAAGGATCGATTTCGGTGCGAAGTTTTTATAAGAAAAGAAAAAAACATTAAAAAACACGCAATTTCTATGAAAACTTAGACATTGTTCTACCAGAATCTCGTCACACCATCTTTCGCGCCCGACTGCGGGAGTCTATATTCCTATTCTACCAAGGAAGGTACTTCTTACTTATACGCATGCGGTTAGAAGATGGATGACTTACTTAATTTTAGGTATAAAAATGCCTAAAATTTCACAGGGCTATTTTCAAGCCTGTGTGTTTTTTTTTTCAATCTTTAACTTTACTTAGAACCTTGAGAAAAACGCTGAGGGGTTACGTTGTAAGTTAGAACTTACCAATACTGGCTAGAAAAAAAATCACCTAGGTTATACAGGAAAAACTTTTATCCAGCGCGCAAACTGTAACCATGAATTCAGCATATCATTCTAGAGCCACCAGCGCAGACATTTTTCGTCGGTAATACAAAAAAAAACAGCTGTTCCATACATTTTGACCGCGTACGTATTGCACTTTTCTATGAAACAGCAGATTTTTTTTTTGTAAAACCGACGAAAAATTTCTTCGCTGGGAGTCTAGAATGGTATGCTGAATTCATGGTTAAAGTTTGCGCACTGAATACAAACTTTTCTGTATAGGAATAAGCAACTAATCTCTATCTAATTTGCCCCAAACTACTTGTTTAAGGAAATCTATTATTCATTTAAAATATAGGTAATTAAAATAAGTTAAACATTAAGCTAGGCTAATGAAATAGGTATATAAGTAGTTTTAAAAAGCAAACCATGTAACCAGAGTCGTCAGATACAGTTGAAATTTAGTAAGGAACCGATGGATCTCTTACCAAATGTCAACTAGGTATATCTGACGACCCTGGCTGGTTAAACTCAAAACATTTATTTCAATTAAACCATTTATAAGCACTTTTGAACTGTCAAAAGTCGGTCAGAAAGTTGAAGCTAGTTGCCCATTCTAAAACGTAGATCTCTATGGAGACGAACGGGCAAGAAACTCCAAGGACACTTCTTCTTTTGAAAACGCTCAAAAAGGTGGTTTTTTAAACCAGTGTATCTCTTTAATCGTAAATAATTTTGAAAGCAAACAAAACTTATGATATTCCAAGTCGTTTTTGCATACAGTGACGGAATTTAAAACATAATTAAACACACTTTAGTGCATCAAAAAAATCATCAAAGTCACCTCTTAATTATCTTTAAAACCAGTTTATCCCATCAATAACAATTATAATTATAATTAAAAATATACCTTAAAATTCCAAATGCCAAACTACATCCAGTGATGGATTATTTATTATTAAATAGGTAGTTAATATCTAATTTTATACGATTTTATTTGCATTTTTACGACAATGCTTGCTCATTTATTATTCGAATTTATTACAACAGATTTTAACCCGTATCGGATTGCAATAAGAACTATAATCGCTGATAACAGCAATATTTAAAGTTACCAGGGCCTTAAATCAAGCTATTACAAAATCCTGGGTACATCGGATTACTTATTTCTTTTGGTGATTCTACCTACATAAGACAACAAGACTAGGCACTTTATCAAGTTTCTTCCACCCATGTCTCACTCCTTCAGCAAAGTTTGGCAATTAAGAGATGAGTAGAGTTGAGTATCCAACCTCCGCGTGTTACCAAAATTGAGGCAACAATCCTCCAAATTAATTTAACGAGTTCCGGGAAGAACACAAATAAAATAATAAAACTGTAGCGTACAAGGAATGGTGCAGATATTAATGAATTTTGCTCATCTAAATCAGCCTAGGATTTTCACAGCTATCTTGGGGTCGGCTTACAGTCTAACCAGATGCAGACCTCCACAATCCAGTTACTGGATAACACGGTACCCCTTGGCAAGACTGGCTGTCAGACTTTCGGACTTCTGACGGTCTGTAACGACTGTCAAAGATTCACGAATGACAGCCAGGACCGTCGTCTTAACGTGCTTTCCGAAGGTGAGTAAAGATGGTCACCCATCCAAGGACCAATCGCGGTAAGCGTAGCTTAACTATTTTAGTTTATTTTAAATTATTTATTCTTTACCTTGATCCAAAGCCCTCAAATATTACGCAAGATCTAGTAATGTATAATTAATATATATAGGTATATAGTTACATGATGAATGATGAATAAGATGCAGCAATCAGTGCAAATGACGATAATGATGATACATTTAAGAACGTTCCAAAAACGGCCGAAGGAAGAACAAATTATTATTTAGGTACCTAAATAATAAACGAGGGAAAAAACAGTATATAATATGGGTAAGACATTAACGACATACACAATGAGTCACGAAATAAAGATACAACAACTTGGCATCATAACAAAGCACGCAAACCAACTTAGCTCAGAAGAAATAATAAAGTTGGAAAGAATTCTGTAAACACAAATAAAGTTTGGTTGGAGCAGACACAAAACTAACATCATAAATTCACAAATAACAAAATTCAAACAACAAGTAAGTTATTCATGTAATCTAAAATTGAATCCGTGAAAACAATATTAGAGGATAACGAGCCGATCCAAACAATGCACGCAATCAGACATGAAATTGCAAACCAAATACCTTCCCACGTTTGACCGGACGAAAAACCGGTTGTTGCATTCAGAAAGGAAATCACTCTTGTACGTTCCTTACTAGTAATTATTAAAAACTAAAGAGAACTGGTTGACATACCTTCGACACAGAAATCCGATAATAACTGAACACCTAACACAACACTAGAACTAATAAACACACATGTTTTTAAACTTCACTACGAAAGATTAAATATGTGAGTCGACTCTCAATAGTCACTTTCGTTTTGATTATATCGCACACGCGGTCGCCGGCTTTCGGCGGAAAATAGCGCACACGATCACTCTCTACCAAGTCTCGGGCGACACTGACTGTGACTTTGCTGTTGTGAATGTGAGCGGAACCATTCTCGAATACTACGCTACGGCCATTCAGGTATGTGAACAACCTCTGAGATGGGATCACTCCAATCGAAAACCAACTATACAGGCTCGAGAATAAAGGTAAAAATCATACACAGGCGTGGCAGTGATAAGGCTGCGTCGATATCAGAGCTGCGTCTAGGATTCCAAACAGAGAGAGATGGGAGACTAACGCAGCAAAGTGTGAAAGAGAGAAGAGTATTTCGACATTAAGATGATTGGAGCGTGAAATTTTTATATTCAGTTTGCAGCTAAAGCGCAGCATCAGAACAATAGTAAATACCGGAGACTGCAAGGCTTCTTTGTCCCATACTTTATTTAACGATGGAAAGAGACGACGATAGTAGTCATTGTTTCAAAGCGGCTTTTCCGAGCTCCTGTTTGAAGCCTTCGTTAATATTATTTCCCAAGGATTGAAATGAAAATATGCATTTGTTCGTCTGGATTTTCTGATTCATCAATTCATCGAAAGCTCATTTGAATGGAAAAAGTCAGGGGACTATGTCTGGTCGTCCTGAAGTTCGACATATTGCGACTGGCTTCATTGAAACAGAAATTCCCAAAATTGAGTTATCCTTATCAGGTTGTGTAAACCTCATCTTTTAGTTCGATTCTTCATGCCTGGATAGCTGATAAAAATAAGGAAAAAGTGTTATACTTAATTACTTTCATTTTACGTTAAGTGGAAGTCTGAAATGCATTGAATTCTCTAGTGTTTAAGGAATTTACAGAAATTCAACTGCTTTAAATATTCTTCAGATGGAACAGTAGTAGCTCTTCGTTTATTTAAAAGCTCGTCTTGGAAATAAGTTCTTACAAGACTAGCGCCAACAGTATGTTTTTATTATCTTTTTATTATATTTATGGACTAGCTTCTTTGCAGATGGAATTTTTAGCACCCAGTAGTAAATATTATACTTAGCTATAACAAGCTTCAATGTATTTTGAGCATATATTGTCAGAATCCTCAGCGATCTTTAAAGCTTTTTTGAAGCTCTGAAGAATAGACGTTATTTAACGCTGCTGTTAGACATAAGCAAGCAAATAATTAAATATCATAATAGTAGTTTCGTATACTACTTTACCTACTCTCAAAAATTGAATCAATACTAAACAAAAGATCAAAGTTAATAGAATAAGAAATAGTTTTGTTATATACAAATTGCGCGCCTCGCAAATGTGCTCCACAAATAATAATGATACCTACATAACTAATCTAATGCGGGGTAGATGAGATGCAACAGTTCCGTAAATTATTAATAAGTAGTTAATTTTTTTTTATATACAGGAGATGTCACGTAAAGAAGTAAAAACAGAAGAAGAGAACACGTAAATATTTAAAATAAAGAAGAATCAAAACAAAGCTATAAAAGAGGTTTTACACTTCTTGTTTTGGCCATCAATAAAATGCGTTTTCTCCAATTGCATCCGACAAGTCAGTACATGTCCAACCAACATACATTTTTTCTACATTGAAAGCTTTGGTTCCCACAACTGCATACCCTTAAAGGATCCTTTCTTTGATTTTTTTTCATCCCTTGTGAGATCCGTCAAAGAATAACAGAACAGGTACCTGTCATGAGAAGATCCCAAATGTACGGGAAAAAAATGTTTGGAGTGTTACCGCCTTGCGACCTTTTAACGCTGCTGTTGGATTTTGGGATATTTAAATAGTTTAACTTCACTCAATTTTGGCGATAATACATTACCTTCACTCTCTTGCCACCTCAGATCATATGATCTGAGCTTGCCACTATCCCAATTTATTAGGGGCTGGCGCTTTTTTTACACGCTTTATATTAGCTTCACTTGTATGTTTGTTTGTTTGCTTGTATGTTTGTATGTAACCGACTTCTTAGAGCGCGATTTTGACCCACTTTAAACGGTCAGATTTCATTGAAACTTTGTAAACTTATCGAGGGCCGATGACAATTCAATCATTTAAAAAAAAAAATTAGAAAAATTAAAAAAAAGGAAAAAAACACGTTTTTGTAGTTAGCAAAACTAAAAAATAGAAAATAAATAATAGTTAAAAAAAAACTAAAAAACACGCTTTAAAAACCAAGTTTTTAGTTTATTAAACTATTATTTTTTTGGAAATTACTTCACGCAGGTCATAGGAGTTCATAGGAGATTGCCGGCTGCTTGTCAGTGGCTGCCTCAAGAAATAGGGGCCTCGCTAAAAGGGGACAGCAAGGGAAGAACTGGAACAGAATAATTAATTACCTCCATATTCATAAACGCTTTTTAAAGTTAAGTAGGTATTGATTAGCTACTGTATAACCATACATTTTTGACGTTTAAACATCTCTTAACTTTAAGCAACGTTTATATTATAAATAAAGGGAGTATAAGGACGATTTTGAAGCTACAGGCTTAGCGGCGCGGGCTGGCTCGAGCATGGGTCGGGGTTAACGTTGCCAGGCGTCCGGATAAAGCCGGACACAGTCAGGCTTTTGGGTTGCGTGTGCGGCCAAATTATACACCTTGACATTTTAATCGTCTTACAACGGCAACCCCGTTCATGTATCCAATGCCTACTAATCATTTATAAAAATAAAATTGAATCTTTTACACAGTCCATAGATCGTTTATTTTATTTGCTATTAGCTTCCGCCCGCGGCTTCGCCCGCGCGAAAGTAGGAAATTATTCCAAGGGAACGTACTACCGGGATAAAAACTATCCTATGTATTAATCTAGGTTATAATCTATCTTTATGCCAAATTTCATCTAAATCCATTCAGTAGTTTTTGCGTAAAAGAGTAACAAACATCCATACATCCATACATACAAACTTTCGCGTTTGTAATATTAGTAAGGATAGTAGGATTTGGAATACCGAG
The DNA here is from genome assembly GCA_947359405.1 of Antitype chi. NCBI lineage: Eukaryota > Metazoa > Arthropoda > Insecta > Lepidoptera > Noctuidae > Antitype > Antitype chi. The sequence continues at coordinate 3,469,871 of OX375826.1, forward strand.
TACAAAATTCTTTGTTAGGACTTGAGCAGGATAATAAAATAGAATCAATTAGTGACTTTGCTATTAAAAGGATTAATTTTTATTACTCAATTTTATACAGTAGTGCCTATCACGTTGGTCACGTGTAGCAAAGTTTTGGAGGCATTAGCAGTATATAAAGTAACCAATGCTGGGACACGAGCTTCCTCTCAGTGAGGGGGAATGAGCCTTACTACACCACGCGGGCTCATTGCGGGTTGGTCAGATGTCTACGAAATTTTTAGTTCTAAGATTCCTCACGATTTTTCTTCAACGGTTTGAGAGCAGTCGCGGCCGTGCTCGACTTGATAAAAACATGTCAATGGACATGTCGTGGCCATATCGTAGATTTGCTCACTTCATGCTCGAGAATTTCATGAAATGCTCAAGAATTTCATGAAATGGTCGCATTTCATGAAATTCTCGTCTTCTTCTGGTTCTTATATTACAGAAGAAGACGGTTGCCGGAGCACCACTGTGTGGGGCTCCTATTTCTATCTGCAGGGTTTAAAGGAACCTAACCAAACCGAACCTCGGGGTACCCCTGACGTCGACCGTCTTCTCGAGAAAAAATTCTCGAGCATTTCATGAAGTGAGCAAATCTACGATATGGCCACGACAGACATACCGAAATATGAAAGAAATGGTCAAAAACCGTTCTTCTAGAAATGTTTTTAGTGTAGTAATAATTACTAGTGGTCGCCCAGTGGTAGAAATTTGACCATAATTCATTTAAATCAAAAATATTGGCTTTCTGCACACCTTTTCCATATATCTAATACCTTTAAACGAGCAATTCTTGTATATATGTATATGTTACCGGCCAAACCCGATTTCAGGCCAAACTAGTTTGTCCTAGGCCAAATTGGTTTCTAGCTTAATTAGCCATTTCGTTAACAGCCTTTGGAAGTAACGCTCGCCGGCCGCTGCCGCGGCGCCGCTCGCTTCGCTCGCCCGGCTCGCGCGCTTTTGGTCACAGTTCTAACCTCAGATCATAGAAAGACTATTATCTGAGGTTCTAACCTAACCTAACCTAACCTAACCCATTTAATCGGCGTGCCCCGGCTTAATAAACCAGTTTGGCCTAGGACAAACTAGTTTGGCCTGAATTCGGGTTTGGCCGGTAACATATAAATATAATCTGAATCTCAGAAACGGCTCAAACGTTTTACATGAAATTTGGTATGCAGGGGGTTTAGGGGGCGATAAATCGATCTAGCTAGGTTACATTTTTAGAAAACGTCAAACCAAAAACAAAAACAAAAACCAAGCAAAGCTCGATCATCCAGATGTTAGGAATATAAATAAACTTTTCACTTCTCATGCTCTAAAAAGACATCAATATAGCCCTACGAAGCGGGACTAAAGTGACCACTTTAGTCCCTACTGTCCCTAGGGAGTAAAAAGTAATTCGTTTTTTAATTTCCTTCATGTGACATAGACAAACTCAAACAGCCAGTAAATATACTATTATCTGTGGAGTGTGGACCATCTTCATTGCGAAAATGTTGAGAGTTTTAGTTCCGTGGTTTTTGCCAAGGTGGTGCCATGTCTTTTAAATTGTTAATCTGTTACTGGTTTAGAAGAAAAACTGACCGAGAAAATTACAGAATTTTTGTTGAGTGTAAATTTGTTCGGCTTAAAATAAATTTATTAAGAATGTCCAGTGATAGTTGTGGTATATTATGTTCCTTGGTGAAGAGTTTGACGTCAAGCAAAGAGCAAAAGACATACCTAATAGAATTGTGATTTTTATTTTATTAACCGACTTCAAAAAGGAGGAGGTTCTCAATTCGTCGGAACCTTTTTTTTTTATGTATGTTCCCCGATTATTCGAAGATGGCTGGAACGATTTGGATTTTTTTTTGTTTGAAAGGGTATACTTCCCAGGTGGTCCCATGTTCATAAAGTCAGGATCTGATGATGGGATCCTGGAGAAATAGAGAGAACTCTTCAAATTTTATAGGTACGCGAAGCGATTTAGGTATTTTTTGGAAGAGTACTTTCTCGGAGTGGTCTCATTTCAATTTGGTGAAGATCTGATGAAGAACTTTGGAGATAGGCAACGGAACTCCTCAATATATGATAGCAAATGGACTGGGATTGCTGAAATCTCATGTCTGTCTATTGCTTACACCAGTTCATAACATAACATCACGCCAGTATGCTGTGAAGGGGTAAGCACATGTGAACCACTAAAAAGTGATAAAAAAAACTTAAAAAAAAAACAACCGACTTCCAAAAAAACACTACAAAGTGAAAAATTACTTTAATTTCGGAAGGCGGTGACAAAAAATTCAAATACAGCTCCAAAGACACCGACTTCCGAAATTAAAGTAATTTTTCACTTTGTAGTGTTTTTTTGTTAAGTAATATTTATTAGGTAAGTACATGTTTTTGTACTAAATTGACTATTTTTCTCGCACTCAAAGTGAAAAGTACAGTTTGCACCTCGAGACTAAACGCCAACTTAATATACCCTCGGTTTCATTGACTCCCTCGCACGCTCGGGAGTCAAACCACCTCTGGTATATTATGACTTCGTTTAGTCCTTCGTTATAAAATATACTAATAATTACGCCAAACATCATACTTCTCAGCTCGCGTAATTTTCGTAAAAAGGGGGGAGGGGTAAAGGGGGGGCTTCACGTATTAATATATAGAAGATATTATGTAATTTCTCATTTGACCCCATTCAAAGTTCAATTTCAAGTAGGGGTGTGTCTGACCGGGTTTTAATATACACAAATTATGTTTGATTCTTAACGACAGTTAATTTATTATAATGGATATTCGGTTTTCCATCAAAATATACATATAGAGAGATCTTTAAACTACCTACTACGAGCGGTTTAAAGCGTTATTTCACATTTTGGTAATCAGATATTTGTTCAGCGTGGATGCTTGTGTACTTAACTGATTCGTTTGTAATGGAACCCATGACACACAGGGAATTTGAAAGCAGACGTTGTTTTCCTATGGTTAAGCAGCGTGTATATCAGTAATGAGCACCGAAATAAGATTCTACGTATCAAACCTGCATTGCTATGACAATGAAATTATTTAATAATGGCATAATGCAAACGAGCACTTTTTTTACTTCAAGTTAGGAGCTGCCGGACCATCTTGATTATTTTTTTTCAGTTCGAGGCCCAAACTAACAATGAATGACAACACGATTTGAACGCTGTCCCTACTACAGATATGTAAGTACGTGGTAAGTACCTATATGTTCATACGAAAACCTGAACGGGCCCGTGTTTTCGTTGACGAACTTAGAGACAAGACCGAGGTGGTCTCTTTAGGGAAGCACCACACAGGTTTGAGTCCTTCATGTCCAGACAGTGTGCGTATGTGTAGCTCAACTCAGAACGTAGGAAGCTCAACGATCCGACGAATCTTACAATGCTGTGTTTTCATAAACTTAACTATTAATAGCCAACCGACCCCTCATCCTTATCGATCAAGTCGGCAACGATAGGAATTCAATTATCTCAATTCATGAATACGCGAACCCTAGGCCAGAGTATTTTACAAACATAAGCAGAATTATATAATTCATCATTAACGAAGAAGTATCCTAATTACACCCATTTGGGTCGATTTTCATTCTCTCTAAAGATGGTCGAATATTTTGCAAATTCTTCAGTCCAATGACGGGGGTATTTGCGGTATTCAAACACATGATGATCAAGACATGGAATATCTACCGACTCGCACTGGTCTCGCGCGGTATGTTTCAGCCCACCCCCTCTCAATAAGAGGAGCCTAGTCGCGGGCTCGAACTCACTGGTGGGCCTGGCTAAAAATCACGCTGTTTCACCAGGCTTCGTGTCTGACAGATATAGTATCAATGATGAGCAGTTAGACGCTAGTCTACACGCACAACGTTATTGAGTAAGATGCAGGATCATTTATAGTAAAAAAATCGCAAAAAAAAATCAGAAAAGTCCTTTGGAAGATCGAGTTTTATGAAAAAGCCAATGCATAAATCAATGACCAATAAAGTTTATTGAACTTTTCGATAATTGAACTTTGTCGGTACTGGGGGCCTACTTCCTAAGCACGAAGTCCGTCCTTTCGGTCGAAGTAATCACTTACGTATCACTTACGGACAGAAGATTAGTTTGGAGCCCGAACTAAAAATGAATGACACCACGATTTGACAGCTGTCCCTACTCCCGATATGTTTTTGCGTGTGCGTTACCCCAGCCAGATGTTGTCGAAAATGGTAATTTGAATCTCATAGATAATTAGTTTTGCGGCTTCTGTAATTGTTGCGCACATTTTTAAATTTGTTGCGCTTATAGTTTTTTAATTATTTCACAAAAACAATTCCTGCTGGGGTAACGTTATCCCAGCCAGACCTTTTTCTTTCTAATGGGAATATTTAAATAAATACTAGCTATAAAATTAGTTGTCTAGATGAAGTAAATGTTGTGCCTTATTTTGTATTTGTTCTTTCATTGGTTGCGAAGTTATTCGAGATTTTGCTGGGGTAACGTTTTTGGTTTTGCTAGATCTTTGAAACGGTTAAGCGGATTCTTATCATATTTTGTACATGACTTCTTAGGAATTAGTTTAAATTTGTTCTGCAATAAAAAAACCAAAATAATGCATAGTTTAAAGGATATTTTATTAAATAGAAAAACACTTCAATTGGTTCCAGCACTCTCAATAAGAGGTCTAAAGACTTACTTTAAACGTTATTTTAAAGTTTGTAAATGCCTTCAAATGTATGTGAAGTTTCATTAGTATCCTGTAAGTATTTAACAAGTTATGATGATATTCAGTTCTTCACGAGCACGGTCTTGATGCGCGCGGTGTTATTTGGCCACTGGATTGGATATATGAACTGAATGTTATGTCAATAATTAGTTGTTCAGTTCAGTTGTATATCAGTAAAATTTCAGCGTAGTACATTGGATAATTAATGAGATAATACGATTAAAGTCATTAGGAAGTGAAAGACCGAGGTAACCCGACCAAGTTTAGGTGGTTACGAAAAAGCGAAATCGCAGAACATTATGGTACCTTCTAAAATATGTAGGATAGTGTTACAAATTTAGTACAGACATGTACACAAGTTTTAAAAAAAACTACATGTTTATTAAAGAATTTTTATTAACAGGTAAAATAATCATTTCAACTGAATTTTTAAAGTATTAATAAACTTATACTTAAAAACAATCACAGATTAAAATTACAGATAGTAATTTTGCTATTTTGAAATTTTCTATTACTTTTTATTTAAATTATAGATTTCAGTATACACAGTACAGTTACAGTTTTTATTTAAATATACACATATTGGAATGTGTAATGATCACAGACAATAAATAATATATAATGACTTTTTTCAGTTAACTCTAAACTTACGTATGTCTACTAATACCTACTTATATCAATTAAAATCACAGATCAAAGGTAATATTAAATGATATCACAATGTAGTAAAATGCTCACAGTTAGTCCTGCTGATTTGTTGTCTCATTTCAAATATCACATTTTCCCGCGTCCCACCGAACGACATGTTATATCGGTGATTTTTGATAAGTATGTGCAACTGGAAGATAATAATAATGTTTTCATAGTACAGATATTATTATATTATTATGTATTTAACAGTGTACGCGTCTGTACCGAAATTGTAAGGTGTATTATACTAAACATTTCAAAAGATAGCATAATGTTCTGCGATTTCGCTTTTTCGTAACCACCTAAACTTGGTCGGGTTACCTCGGTCATTCACTTCCTAATTACTTTAATCGTATTATCTCATTAATTATCCAATGTACTACGCTGAAATTTTACTGATATACAACTGAACTGAACAACTAATTATTGACATAACATTCAGTTCATTTATCCAATCCAGTGGCCAAATAACACCGCGCGCATCAAGACCGTGCTCGTGAAGAACTGAATATCATCATAACTTGTTAAATACTTACAGGATACTAATGAAACTTCACATACATTTGAAGGCATTTACAAGCTTAAAAATAACGTTTAAAGTAAGTCTTTAGACCTCTTATTGAGAGTGCTGGAACCAATTGAAGTGTTTTTCTATTTAATGAAATTACCTTTAAACTATGCATTATTTTGGTTTTTTTATTGCAGAACAAATTTAAACTAATTCCTAAGAAGTCATGTACAAAATATGATAAGAATCCGCTTAACCGTTTCAAAGATCTAGCAAAACCAAAAACGTTACCCCAGCAAAATCTCGAATAACTTCGCAACCGATGAAAGAACAAATACAAAATAAGGCACAACATTTACTTCATCTAGACAACTAATTTTATAGCTAGTATTTATTTAAATATTCCCATTAGAAAGAAAAAGGTCTGGCTGGGATAACGTTACCCCAGCAGGAATTGTTTTTGTGAAATAATTAAAAAACTATAAGCGCAACAAATTTAAAAATGTGCGCAACAATTACAGAAGCCGCAAAACTAATTATCTATGAGATTCAAATTACCATTTTCGACAACATCTGGCTGGGGTAACGCACACTGTTTTTGCCCGTCCAAAAACGTTAGTTAATTGGCTGTAGGATTCACTAAAAAGTTTCGAACTACTTTCGGTCGGGCCCGTATCTTCGTTGACGGAGTTAGAGAGTAGGCCTGACTTGGTTTTGGAGATTTTACACTTCTTTTTATTACTTACTTAAATGGCTCCTAACTTTTTAATGGGTTTTTATTTTAGTATTATGTTTCCGTACAGACAATATTATTAATGAGACAAAACGATATAATATTTTACTTTGGATGTGCCATGTCAGACAGTGGAGTAAAACACTCCCGAAGTTTGTATGCAAAAAATGTGGACTAGGTTCACCTTAAAGGCTGATTATGCTATGCTGTAAAGACATCCTGTGGCGATTTTTGGGAGAATTCCTCGCCCAGCTTAGAACATATTTTGGCTGGAGATAATTACGATAGTTGAAGTCTATTTACTTCACAAAAGAAGCTCAAAAGAATCTAGCGCGCGAACTGGGGGTCTAAAATAGCCACTTTGGCAGAATCATAAAAGGATCATAATATTTTCTAAAATTAGATGATTGCGTGTTATGAATTGTACGTAATTAATATTTTAAATTGTCAGTTTGTGACCATTTTAAGATTTTGTGTAGGTAGGATTCATAATTTATGTTCCTTTTATGATTCTGCCAAAGAAGCCTTTTTAGACCCCGTTGATGGTATGTTTGGAGACCACAATTTCTAACTGGCCAATCTTTTCTCCTCTAGCTACAAACAGAACAGAGGATGGAACCTGTCTGTAAATCTAACTGTAGGTGTCAATGGCAATTGACACAGCATAACATACTCAAACAATGTCTCACATACCATGTCTCAAACTAATTTACACTCGTGCCGAAACATTTATCACAGTGATGTTCATGAGAATTCTTGTAGGTACACTATGGTACACTTTTAGACCTTTAAATGTGAACTACAAATACATCGTTCTGTCGGTCTTTGTATCCGCAATTAGGCGTAATTGAGACAATTGATAAATGGCCGACAGTGAGTAAACAAAGCTAAGATTAGATGAAACATTTTTGTCCATTGTAGTTGCGCGTTAACTTTTAAAAAGGAACACATATTTTTTCCTCAAATACCTAATCCGTGATTAAATATTTCCTAATCTTGTGAACTGCTTTTTCATAAATCTGCATTTAATGTTCTCATTAAAATATACATAATTAATTTATTATTTCAGTGTCAATAAATCTGCCTAGTTTTTTCCTAATTACGTTGGGGTCGGCGTCCAGTCTAGCTGGAAGCAGCAGAACCCATATATTACATAGAGCGACTGCCTATCTGACCTTCATAACCGGATAACTGGGTAACACGATTGCTGGGGAGTTAATTGCGCTCCTTCTTCTCACAGGGAAGTGGTGAAGATTAAGCGTTCTGGCAGACTGTCTTATGAAATTTTGACATTCGAAAAGTGCTGATTCTCAGCCTATTTTGTTTAATTTGAATTAAATAAAAATTACAATATTCGATTTCGCTAAAAGAACCTGTTCGAAAACAGTACGAGCTAATATATCGTTTCAGATTCTAGATAGCTAGACACCCATACCTACAGCTCAATGTCCTGCCAAATGTAAACGAAGTCAGGCTTTGCGCTTTCGATCTGACAACGTTGCCTGGGCTTGCAATTAGGGTTACCAATTAAAAATTCGAAAAGTCCTGCCAAAAAGCCGGATATTATTGGCGAAAAAATATCGAACATTTTACTTTTAATGCTATATTTTAAGGGTTAGGGTTAAACAAAGGGTGCTAACGGGACCCCATTACCTAATAGGGCTCCGCTGTCCATCTCTCCGTCTGCAACAGAGCTGTATATTTTGAATCGTAATAGGTTAAGGGCCTACGTCCCGTTTGGCAGCGTAACACGGTCACTTTATGAACCCTACTGCTCATTAACGGCTTGTCTTGAAGATTTGAAAAATATATGATTTTGCTATAGATTCATATAGATCATTTTGCCTGAAGTACTTTTTTTGTATGGTTAATACTTTTGCTGTAAAAAATATTTTCCAACACGCAATATTTTGGCTTCTATTCCATACACCTACTAAACGGCTTCGTTATTTGGAAAAAAAAATACACTGAAAAATAGATAGTTAGAGGTACCACAGAATCGCCGAAGCACAATTGTAAATTATTAATCAAAGGAATATCCCCATTTTGAGATAAAGGCTCAGAGGGGCCCTGCGCGGGCGCGGGCGGCAGTCGAGCTTTAGCATACAAACGGGAGATGAGGATACTATGGGCCATAAAGGGGATCCCCATACACGTGGTTTTGCGGCGTTTCTAACTATTATGTTTTTTTTAAATAGTGTTAAATATTGTACGATGAAAATACCCTTTGTGCCGTACCTACCGCTTTTTTCAGTAGTTAGGTACTCATTTAACATTTTTATTTAGGTACTAAAAGAAATCTCCTATGTTGAAAAATTCTGACAAATGACGAGGCTGGACAAAGTCCGGACGGGTGGAACAGTCTGACATTGTCCGGATAAATCCAAACGGATAGTAAACCCTACTTGCAATCCAAATTGCCTCATTCAAAGCGTCAATTTCACCCACCTTTGTGTCGCTCACAACAATGACTTGTCCTGGAACAGGTATGGACATGTGCGAACATGTAGCCACAGACATGATTAGCTATGTCACAGTCAATTGTGATCTTGACTCTGAATTGTAATTTTTAATTATAAAAACATTTACTAAGCTACTCAAATAATTATTATAATTACTAGGTCGCCCAGTGGACGAAATTCGCCCAAAAGTTAAAAATTCAGAATTCGACCATAATTAAAAAATAATCGCTTTCTGCAATCCTTCTATCCATTTTAACTTTAACTTTGTCTTTCATACTCCTACGTCCGAGTATAAAATATAGAAAAATATTAAATATATATATGTAGCGGCACTACAGAAAAATACTTCGCAACAATATGTAGAAATACAAAAAGAGAAGTGGCGCCATCTACAACGCCACAGACGAACTACACAAAGACGCACGTCATAGAAAGCCTAGATCGCGCAGTTAAAGTTTACCGCGCGATATGGATAGGTGCAACATCCCCCGCCGACATCAACCGCCGGACAGTTGCCCACCAGACACAACACCCGTCTGGTCGGAGGATCCTCCCTTTTCCATAGAGGATGAGTGAACTTTACATCCTGTTCCTCATACCTCTATATATATACCTATACAGGCTGGAATCGACGCGCAAAATGTAACCATTAATTCAGCACACGAGTCTCGCCACTGACTTAACCGTTCCTTAGACCGTTCGCCAATGAGAGGGACTCACTTTAGCTTTTGCGACTTTTCAGCCTTTGGGATACGAGGATGTTATGTACTGATATGTACTGAAAAGCATTTTTTTGACGTGATAACGTATTATAAATCGATGAACGCCGGCTGCACGCACGAAAAAGCATGACTCATTGTCACGTTCCGCCTGAGCCGAGCATGCAAGCGAGAGCGCGGAACAAGCGAGTTTAAGGCACGATCGAAGTGGATGAATACTTATTCAGTGATAATAATGCAATTCAATTCATAAAAGTATGCAATTTTTCATCAATGTTTTCTTATGACGTTATCACGTAAAATTATAGTCCGTAAACCAACTTTACAGGCACCCATTTTTGCACGCTTTATCCGCTCAAGCGACCGCGCGCGTAGGTATTTAAATTACCTTCACTTGTATGTTTGTTTGTTTATAACCGACTCCTTTGGACGCTATTTTGACCCACTTTAAACGTTCAGATTTCATTGAAACTTTGTAAACTTATCGAGGACCGATGACTATTCAATAATTTAAAAAAAAATATTGAGAAAAATGAAAAAAAAACACGTTTTTGTAGTTAGCAGAACTAAAAAATAGAAAATAAATAATAGTATAAAAAACTAAAAAACACGCTTTAAAAACCAAACTAAAAAAAGGAGAAAATAATTTAATTCAATTAAAAAGCGTGGGATGCTTGACATTAAGTGATTATAAAAATACTGACCTCAAAAAGCACCCCACGCTTTTTAATTAAATTAAATTATTTTCTCCTTTTTTAGTTTGGTTTTTAGTTTTCTTAACTATTATTTATTTTTACAATCGTCGTAAACTTCGTCACCCCCTGCGCTGTAGTAGTTATTATGTACTGAATCCATGGTTACAGGTTGTGCATCGATGTATGCCACCTTATATACCACGACATGACATAAAACGTCATCGGGTAGCAGCCCGCCAGACTACTCGTCTGGTCGGAGGATCCTCCGCAACTTTTAGATCCTGATAAAGTCATGATGATCAATAAATAAATAAATGAGGATGTCACTTCGAAAGAATTGGTTACGTAGGTATTATCCGTGTTGTGCATTTAATTTAAGTTTGGCTGACACCTTTAACACCACATGAAGCGTAGCGTTGCTTTTGTTTAAAAAAAAAGGTCTAGTTGATGTACTGATCATCGTTATACTGTGGCTATGTCGGGGTATTCGCACGCGTATGCGGACGAACGCACGCGTTAGCATGCACCGCGTGATTGCACGCATTCAGTGGCAGGTAGCCGACGTTTTTACTAGCAGTGCAAAGGGGATTTCTTTTAGGATGACATATTTTGTTATTTTGCGGTTCATTTCGTTAGTGGCAAATACGGGTTTTTTCTGATATGATGCTGCCAGCAGTAATACGGTCTCTAATATTTTAGCTTTTAATAGTTTCCAAATGGTTTACCAACTATTTATTTTCACCCCATTAAATTTTACGATTTTAGAATTGCTATGTGCACAATAGTTCCTAGTCTTCCAGTTGTTTAAATGACTTATACTATTTTATTAATAATAACATGTAATAGGGAACATTTGCTAACTGATCTAAAGACATAAAGAAAGACATGACATAAATTCAACGCCTGCAATAATATGTATATGTAACAGGCAAACACATTGCTATAAACATTATACAAGGCGGGTTACGTTCTTACAATTTTCTAACAAATTATATTCTGAAATGGATTACCAACTAAGTATATGAATTTCACCCTGATTTCACCCCCTTGTGTTTTCTGATATAAGAATTACTATGTGCAAAAAGGTTCTACACGTTCTCGTTATGAATTTAGTCGCATTTAATTACAGTTTTGCCTGAGTAAATAACTTATTAAGTAGGTAATATTATTTTTGTTGTTAATTTTGCCTGCGCTTGTGGCTAAGTAAAAGCTTCCACTGGATTCATCCTATAGGATGAAAGCGCTATCCCTAAGCACGCGCCCATTATCACTGTTGCGCGATATCTCATAAACAGGTGTTCCGTTGGTCTCTAAACCTTAGTTAGACCACGCACAAGAAAGGGTTCCATATATTTGCGATGAATTTAGCCCAATAACAAACTTAACATTGTGGTTGAAAAACATGTTCTACAACTACAAATGTTGTTTGCTCGACTACTGCTCGAGCCTACTTAGCTGTGATAGTTTTCCTTTTGACTTCGTTACGTTATATACTACGATTTTTGTAACATATCCAAAGCCATTAGTTGGCAGAGAAGGGGACACACACACATTTGTGTCTAACTAATATTGTATTTGTATGTTTATCAGTGGAAACTTGTAAATAGCCTTCAGCTTCATATTGTTTAATAACATTGTTTATGTTAGCTGTAAGTTTTCCGAATAAAATAAAATAAATGAATGCGAAAATAACTATGTATATCTATTACGCTTTCATGCCTAAACCGCTAGACCAATCCACATGAAATTTGGCAGAGATATAGCCTGGGATATGGAGAAGGACATAAGCTACTTTTTTACGCGATGATCCACATCCACGCGGGCGGAGCCGCGGGTAAAAGTTAGTATTTCATAAGCGGATCCCTAAATTGAAATGTTTTTGCACAAATCAAGCAGTGGGTACCTACTATCCAACGACACCCCACACGATGGGGTAGACGAGAAAAACATCCGCACATTACTTGTACAGGAGGTACCAACGTACCTTATAAAATTAAATAAATCAAGATTTTTTCTACCGCTTTGTCGAAGTGACTAATATGAATACCTATGCCAATTTACAGCCTTCTAGTACTAAGAGTCTCTCCGGACAGACGGATGCACTGACGTGACGCGACGGACAGACAGGGCGAATCTATAAGGGTTCCTTGTTGACAACAGAACCCTAAAAACATTAAGTATCACCTAATGAAGAATGAACAGACGAATAGAACTGATCCTCCATTTAATACAGATTTCCCATGCCATTTCATGTGAACATGTCCCTTGTCAAGACCAACAAAAGACAATTTTACTTAAAGACACGGATCATTCTCTGGGTACCACGTACCAATGATGCCAACGGTAACTCAAGTATAGGAAGCGCATCAGGCTGGACAACAAGGTACTTTTTGTTTCCATTCAGCTCAGGGTTGTCACATCGATCGTCATGGAGGACTGACTTTGTATTAAGGGGTATGTTATAAATTGTGTAGGGCTGATGCAGTGTTGATTAAATTAGTTTTTGTTTTGGAACGTTGAGAACAGCGGGGTTTGTTGTGTAATGTAATTCACATAAAATGGTAATCGATCGCAATGCTTTTTATTTTGACAGTTAGCCACGTTCATTGCGTTAAGTATCCACGTTGTTGAACAGTTGATTTACAAAAAATTTACGACCAGTCGGTAATTAAGAAACTTAAGCAGAAATTTTCAAATCAGTTAATAAATGACGGAGTTCTGAGGTAAGAATCGGGAAAAAATAATGAAGTGCGAACCTCCTCCATTTTTTGAAGTCGGTTAAAAAGAGTGCCATAAGAGTAGGGAAAGATCGAACAAACGATGGATGGACAGTGAACGATCATAATTATATAATGGTTAAAAAGGAGGTGATTACCGAGATGACGACTTATACAGGATAAAATGTTAACCAGTGCGCAAACTGTAACCATGAATTCAGCATATCATTCTAGACCCCTAGCGTTGAAATTTTGCGTCGGTTTTGCAAAAAAAAAAATCACCTGTTCCATACATTTTGACCGCGTAGGTATTGCACTTTTCTATGCAACAGCAGATTTAAATTTTTGTATAAGCGTCGAAAAAATTTTACGCGGCTAGAACGATATGCTGAATTCATGGTTACAGTTTGCGCACTGGTTAAAAATATACTCTGTAGAGAAGTATGGTAGAAAAAGATATATATTGGGCCGACCCCAAATAAATTGGGATAATAGAAGGAGAATAAAAAATGATGATGGATCCATTCCACATTTAACCTGTCCACCTTCAAAACAAGAGTGAACAGGCATTTTCTGGGCACGCTCAATCCATCATAGACCTCATCAATCGCTTTTCATCAGGCGTGATCGAGGTCAAGAGCTGGGGGCCGATTCTACTAACAAATTTGTTAAAAAAACGCAATAGAACCGCAACCGAATCACCACTTTTAAGCGTTTTCGCATTCTACTAAAATGAACAACGGTCCAGCTGCGACACAGCTGCGGTTACGTTTTAGTTACGCCAACGATCGATTGAAACAATGTCAAAACCTATTCTACTAACAAAATCGAACATGAGCGTGACGTTTACTATAGGACAAATTTAATGATAAAATTATGATCATTATGTCTTTTAATTATAGAAAATACTTTTAGTGCCACATATTCGTGTTTAGTAACATTTTTAGATTCAACTTTTTTCTTTGTGGTATTAATAAAACATATTATTTTGGCATTTTGGTAACGCGGGTTACCCGCTGTGTTCCCGCTACAGTTCAGTTGCAATTCGTTTTAAGTTTAGTTTCCATTTTGCTTATAAAATAGTAGAATGACTTTTTATGTAACTATCGAACGGCGATCGAAATCGAACTGTTGTGGAAACACAATTTAACGTGTAACGTTGCAAATTAGTAGAATCGGCCCCCTGGCCCATTTAGCTAGTAATAAAAATAACTTTAATTTCGGAAGTCGGTGACTTTGGATATGTATTTTATTTCTCTTTTATGTCACCAGTCACCAACTTACGAAATTAAAGTAATTTTTCACTTTGTAGTGTTTTTTTGGAAGTCGGTTGTTTTTTTATTTTGGAAAATGTTTTTATTTTTCGCTTTTTAGTTATAGTAGGTACCTAGCCACACCAATTCGAAATGTCATCATCCTTGGGGTAAAAACAATGCATATTTATGCGATAGCAGCAATCGCGGTTGATTTGCTGTAATTTTTGAAGAGTTCCGCTGTCTGTCTCCGAAACGCATCATCAGATCTATATGAAATTTAAAAGGTACCACACGGGAAGCACCAGCAAATAAAAAAATAATCATTAAAATCGGTTCACCCAGTCGAAAGTTGTGAGCTAACAAACTTTAAAAAAAACTCTCCTCCTTTTTTGAATTCGGTTAAAATAGAATGCCACTGGACCCGGCGCAAATGATGCCTATAAAGTTTCTCATCTTTCTCTTCTTCATCTCTCATAAAAAAAACCATTCGCAACATTCATAAATAAGAAAGCTACATATCTCATAAAAGAATAAACATTAATATTAACAATCAAAACTAATAATAACCTTTACAATTCCGACAACTTAAGCAAACCAGTCATAAAATAACCAAATTAAATTCGCAAAACGTAAGCGTGGAAAATAATTCATTTTATCAAAACAACTTTAAAACCGCACTTTAGTAAAGCAATGACCAGTTAAAAAAATATTTTGAGTCATTAAAAGTTAACGGGACGTATAAAAAGTGTGCATAAAATGATTGGACTTCAGATAATAAAGTTGCAATTAAAATATGTAGGTACGGTTAACTTATCGTTTGGGGCAGCCCTAGCGGACACGTCGTTCAAAGAGCGCCGCTTGCGCATGGGCAAGCCATCGGGACACCGCAATGTCTTCATGACGTGTGTTGCAAAGTTTTATTATAGTTTAATTTCGTTTTGTTGGTGAAGATGTTTTTATGGTGTATGGTCCGAACGGTGGCAGTTGATTCGTATCCGAAGGATATATAAATCAGTCGTGTCAGGAATGTTGTTTATTATTTTTCGCCATTGAGCTCATGCATTTCATCTACCGGTACATTAGAGGCATGGTTTGCAAAACCTTCCTCTACTGTACCGGTAGATGAAATACATTTACTTATAAATTTTCGTTTTACCTTTGTTGCCAGCCGAGTGCCGCCCGATGGGATTTATCATGGGCGAAAATACAGCAACTTCATTGCAAACTTTCATGCCCTATTAAAACCCTTTAGGATCCCCTATTACGATATGATTACTTAAAAATCCTTTGCAACCTGCTATCATGGATTCAGTGGACGATTTTGGACGCTCTGCGATCAAATTCTTCGCCGGTTATTTATTTAAATCTGCTTTTACCAACGCGGTCAAAATATATGGAACAAGCTTTTTTAAAAAAATATCAACGAAAAATTTCAATGCAGCGGAGTCCAGAATTATGTACTGATGCTCTGTCACTTTGTACGAGTATAATTAACTCTTGTGCAACATTATAAGCTTCTAACCCAGCGGAAATAAAAGTGAAAAGATTTTTACTATGTTAGTTGAATACAGATCTATTACCCACATGTATGTCATCAGTATCACACATCCTCGACCAGCCAAATTTAAAATGCAAGCAAGCGGATAAACCATGAGATCAATAAATTAAGAGATGAATAAAGCTGTAAGATAAAAAGATCAATATCAGGAGTATCGGGCAACTTTCTCTTCCCTAATGTTTAGACGCCAGGCACACCTGCACGAATTGTATAGGTCTATAATATATTTAGAGAAGAGTACGCGCGAAAAAACTTACGCAGTTATAATATATGGAATATTATGTGAAGCAAAAACGGAGGAGTATGTTAGGCACAAAGTTTTTATGGAGAAGTACAGAAAGCTTATATTTTTCTATAATAATGTAGTAGAATAAATATATTATTAAGTTTTAAATTAATTATGGTCGAATCCCAACCACTGGGCGACCACTAATCTAGTTGGTCGACCCGAACATTGGTGTCCTAAATAGGTAAATGCCCGACGAATGAAATCGGAAAAGGGATATTGATGGCAGAAAGATTAGTAACTGCAGTTTGTATCTAGTAATATAACTTAACTATCTTAGTAAAATAATCAAGTGAAAATGGACTAATCAAGCATCGCCATATAACGTGGCAATGCGCCAGTCTTTTAGGCACTTTACTATTGACAGCCGAGCTATGCGGACGATTTTTTGATGATTCTATTGGCTAGTCACTGTTTTCTGCAGGCGCCACGGACAGACAGAGTGATTGTTGCGACCTCACAGATTCTACAAGCAAGTCGCTGTTTTCTACAAGCGCAACCGATGGACAGGGTGATTGCTGCAAGCCATCTTTGAGTAACATACATCAAACAAATTATAAAAAAGGTTCCGACGAATTGAGAACCTCCTCCTTTTTGAAGTCGGTTAAAAATAAAGTATAATTTGTATTAAAATAAAATAAGAACGTGAATAAATCTAGTTAACAAAAAATTGCATTTTCCGCTGATGACAGAGTTGTCTCATAGCTCGATAGATGGCGTTGGCATCGAATTAGATCTCGCTATGGTTTCGTTACCACGGGACGTATATAAGCATCAGTATCAGTCTTCATCATCAGTGTCAAGCATCAGTAATGGCGTCTCCCACCAAATGTGGGAGTTTATTTTTGTACAGATCGTGCCCTTTGGTTCGATCTTTATAGACATGGGTCGGATTATAATCCACCAAATCCTAGTATTTAAAAACATAGCCGTAGGCCTGTTACCGATATTATGTATTGTATATGGATTAGGTAAGAAATATTCGGAATGGATTAAGGACATTTCGTTTCTGATATATTGTGGAACGGTGGATTATATTTCGTTTTTTTATGGGCAAACGGTACTTAAAGTCAACGAGATTACGTGTTAGGTAAAGGTTAAAGTTCATTGTAGAATAACTCTTTTAAAACAACTCAAACGACATTTTTTTTTGTCTTTTTTACCGAAAAATGGCTTAAAATTAAAACTGGTGTACTACGTGTAGAAACCAAAGCATTATTATATTAACATTTATTTCACCCATATCATGAGTTTCTGATTTTTATACATTTATTTTCAATAAAAGACGTGAACGTTTTGTTATTTTTCTTCGAGAGTATCATCTTAAAAAAATAACGCCACCTATCGACGACGTTTATGCCGGGGCCACACCAACGAGACACGCCGTTGATTATCGCAATGATAGACGTTAACCGTAGGTGTAGCCACCATTTATCGCGATAACTTTACAACGGCATTGACATTGCAATTTGACGTTAGGCGATAACTCGGCTGGCGGTCAAGTGTGGCCACTGAATTTATAGCTTTAATTATCAGAATGTTAACAGCGATTTTGGGCATTGACGTTGACCGTTAGTGTGGCTCCGGCAATACAACATAGGTACATCGCTAGAGCACTAACTAGTCCAGTGGTATTCTACATAGATGGCGCTGGCGGCAGTGCTAATTAAACTTGAAACTTAACCCCTACATTTTAAGGTACGGAATATCTTCAGAGTATACTGTGGACGAATATTTTTGTGCAATACCTAATCCTCGACGCTTTGGATTAGGTACGGACTCGCATCGAAAAATACCTAATCCACATACCTAATCCAATATTTATGCCTCACGTCTTGATCTTTCGCGTGGAATGCTTAGGCCACCACAATATAGGTACTATAACAGCATCCAGATACACACTTCCCTATAAACACGCGCCACGGCCACGCGCACTGTCTCGCCACCGCCACAACCTGTTAGAATTTTCGTGTAGTGACATTTCTCTGTATAGACACGAAACCGGATTCCGTTATACAGCATCAGCAGAGTAAAGTTCCGAAGGAGCGTTATCGGGACGCCGACCTTCAGCTGGGGGTCCACTTGCCGTAATTGAATTCAGAAATTCTACGGGTATTGTGTGGCGTCATCTTGCTCCATAACAGTGTTAATGGAGGTGTATATCATTTCACCTTGATAATGTTTGGGCGTTAAAATGGCCTGTTCACACACACAAGAATTCTCTTGGTACGTTATTGGACTGCAGTCAACGTAAGTGCACCAGATATTCCAAAGTGGGCACTACTCTACCAAGAGCCTCTGGTGAGTGCATTCATCAACTTTTAGATTATCGAAGAATTCTCAGCAGAGGCGGATCTTGAATTTGTGGGGCCCTGGGCTAATACTGCTTAGGGGCCCTACCTATTTACTCAACTAATTGCCATTTTGACAAGAAACTGTTTTCAGTAGTGATGTAGGTATATGTAATGTAATATATGTTAAGTACAGGAAGAAAATAGGAAAACAAAATATTTTATTTATTTATTAAAACATTATTTATTGCAAAATAAATTGACGGGTTATAAATGGTTATGTTAAATAAATTATAAAGCAACCTTTCTGCATTTTTGTGCTGCAAATTCTTTTATTTGGTCATCGCACTGTAGGTCCTTTGTTAAATCGCAATTTATCGAAAGAACTGATAAATGATTTAGTCGATAGTTCGACATTGTTGTCCTGTATTTGTTTTCTATATACGACATCCTGGAGAAAGAACGCTCCGCTTCACAGCTAGTGATCGGCATCGTTAAAAAAATCTTTAAGATAGTATAGCAGTTTGGGAAAACATCAACAAGTTTCTTTTCATAAATTAGCCAAAAAATTTCACTGCAAGAGGTGTAAGACTCTGTCTTAGATTGCAGTAAGTAAGATTTCAACTGAATGCACTCATTCACTAAATGTTCGTCTACGTCATTTGGATAATAATCAATAATATTACGTACACTTTCCAGATCTATGTGTTCTTGATTTTTGTCTTGCAAATCCATTAAAAATTTAAATTTTTTGCTATAGGTCTCATAGGCTTGGCTTCTATTATTTAAATCCATAATCATCTTATCCAACGCAACGTTAAGCGTGTCTCTTTTAAATTTTTCTGCGCAGTTCACTGAGACTTTATCTGTAGATTTATCTGAAAATTTCAAAGTAATGCGTCTCTTATTTATGTCACTGTAGTCTGTTCCCACACTAGTACTTAATTTTTTAGCTTTCTCTTCGTATTCCTTTAGCTTCTGATCTGATTGTTGCCTTATGTTTTTCACGAACTCTTTTAATGACACAATTAACTTATTGCCTTCACCAATGTCTAAACCAGGGCTCTGTACTTTTTTATTAACTACATTAAATCTCTCCAAAATTTCTTCCCAAAAAACAATCAAAATTGCAGTTTCTAGTTTCGCCAGTTTATTAAATAAATTTCGTGCCTCTTTTCGGAAATCAACTTTTTCATCGTCATTTTCGCCGAAACTATTGAGAATTTTCATAATGCCATCATAATTACTTTTCAAAGCTCTGACAGCATCAAAGTGACAAGACCATCTGGTCTGGCTTAAACTTTTTAACGTAAATTTTAGTTTTGTTTCACGATTTAACAGTTCCCACCTATGGGTCGAAGCAGAGAAGAAAACGTATATTTGTTGCACTATTCCAAAAAAAATTACAATTTCGGTTGCAACCTTCACGGATTCTTGACCAACTAGGTTAAGGGAATGCGCAGCACATGGCACGTAATCCGCGGATTTATTTTTTTCTTTTAGTAGTGCTTGTACACCATTGTAGACTCCGGCCATATTAGCAGCGTTGTCATATGACTGTCCCCTGCAATTATCCAGTAGTAGTCCATTTGTTTCCAAAAAGGCTTGTAGAATATTAAATAAATATAAGCCAGTATGACTACTAATTTTAATGAAAGATACACATCTTTCATACACTTTTCCCCGAAAACAGTATCGTAATACAATAGCAAGTTGGTCATCGTGAGACAGATCTGGGGTTGAATCCATCATAATTGAATAATACTTTGTGTCGTCGTTATTTATTTCAGTTATAATTTGTTTAATTATCTGTTTACCCATAATCTCAATTATTTCCTCATATACTGTTTTTGATAAATATGATATTACAGGGTTTGGTCGCAGCTCTCGTTGTTCAATATGTTCACGTATGAATGGGTCGAATTCTGCCAATAGCTCTAGAGCACCCATAAAATTACCATTATGTGGAGAACCAAATACTTCCTCGGAACCTCTAAGTGCTAAGCCTCTTATACTCAGAAATTTTAGCACTGCAATAACCCGTTTTAGGACATTGTGATAATATTCTGTTTCTTTATTTAATTGCTCCTGAAGCTGCTTGTCTAAAACAGACTTATTTTCTTTTCGTGTCAACCACACTAACATTGAATTCTTATGTTCATTAGAATTTTCGTGATTTTCTAAACAAAATCCTATGTGTTTCCAATCAGAAAATCCGGTTGTGTATTGAGAAGGAGTTTTAGAAAAAAGTTTGCAAGTCAAACAAAAAACAGTACCAACCCTTTTTGAATAACATAACCAAGATCTTTCCAGTAATTGGCCATTTTTCATTTTTCTAGTGAAATACCTATTTGAAAAAGATCTGTTTTGTTCTTTATATTTCTTCATTGAAGCTGAATATATATTCTTCGGATCTTTATTTTGAAAGTCAGTCATTTCATGTGAGAGGACGAAATTAATAAAATCATTATTCAGCAAATCTGGCCACAAGCCCACGTCAACATATTTCTCAAACTCAAACTTAATATTTTCTAAATTTCTTTCCACCTCGGTATCGGTATTACCTCCCTTTTGCTGAACACCAATTTCATTTTCAGAGGAACCAGAGGGTTGCTGGAAGTCAAGATATTGCACATTTTCATCGTTGGTATTTTTTTTCTGGTTTTCAAAATCTTGCATATTTTCATCACTTGTATTTTTTTCCTCGTTTTGCGATTTTTTGCTGCCATCGGTTAGATTCTCTTCGCATAAAATACCTTCCTTTACGTTTTTTAATGGATTCATAGCTATTTCATTCGCGTTTATATGTTCCGATTTAAAAAAAGTTTCAATTTTTGCACATTTATTTCTTTCTTGTTCTCGACTAAACTGTAATTTTCTTTTTTCAGCTCCACTTTTATATTTTCTAGCAGACATATTGTAAAATAAGATATTTTTCTGAAAATAAACAAAGAACTGGATAGAACTTTTAATTTTAATACCTACTTTGTAATGAGTGTAGCAATTCACAAATTATAATTAAATATCGAACGAGTTTGATTCATTTAGTTTTGAAAACTGAAATAAAAAGTCATGTTTTATAATTCTTTTTACTTACCTACTGCCTATTAAAAGCAGGAAGTCTAGTTATGCTGAAGACTTTCAATTTTAGTAAATTAAAAGAAAGGTCCGGTCCTTATAACTTTTAAGTTATCTATTACTTAGTAAACTAAACACACGCACTAAACACATTTCTAACAATAACAAAGTCAATTCGTTAATATAGTCGACTATAGCAGAAGTGCGGAAAAATAACAAAATTGCGTCGGGCGATAAGCGGAGGGAAGTCCCCAGTAATAGACACTACTATACACGGAATACACCGACTGAAAACAAGCGACAGGGAATTCCCCGTTCCGTTTGATAGATGCGCACTCGGGTTGATTGATCGCAGTGTTGCCAACCTCATGATCGGATTTTTTAAAATTCTAGATAATTTTTATTATTGACAATATCGTCTATTGGTTTCAGTTCGGTTGGGGGCCCTCTGTATTCGCGGGGCCCTGGGCTGCAGCCCAAAAAGCCTTTAAGTAGATCCGCCCCTGATTCTCAGGCACGTGAATTCCCGCCAAGCTAAAGTCGCATGTTGATATTTTTTTTTTTGCGTGGGAAATTATCAAATAACTTCTCCTGCTCTGGGTGGAGCTGGAGGGCGTGTCAGACGTTTACTGACTAAAACCCACCCGTGTTCCCTCAGTTGCCTGTGCGCCAAGGGCCGCGGTATCTCTTTCGAACAACCCGCACCCCTGGCACGCGTCGGTCCATGCGGACTCCACCAATTGGTGCTGACAACTCTTTGAGGCGCGCGTGGAACACAACGCGCCGTCGACCCGGGCTTGGTCCTTACCGGACAGCGAGCTACCCATTACTCGCCGTCCGCAAGCCCGCGCCTTCGGTTTCCGGGAATAAGCCTGGGATTCCCGACGCCCAGAGCCTTACCACGCTTACGTTGGTTCAACACTGAGGTATGGAATAATGTTTTGGGGGAATGCCACAGATAGAGAAACAGTTTTCAAAGCTCAAAAGAAGTGTATCCGGGCAATCTGTGGATTAAAACCTACGGATACTTGTAATCCACATTTTATACATTTGAAAATATTGACATTCCCATCACTGTATATTTATGAACTAGCATTAGACATTAGAAATAATATAAATAAATATGAAACGTTAAAAAGTACCAGGCTTGCCTGTACACTTCGAGCAATACGCCATAGAATGGCTATGTTTGATAAGAGTGCATTCTTTATGTGCCCTAAAATATTATAATAAATGACCTAATCATATAAAGGAAGCAACGAATCTTTGGGCATTTAAAAATCGGTTAAAGCTTTATTTATTAATCAATAAAGCCGATTCATCATCATCATCATCATTTCAGCCGAAGGACGTCCACTGCTGGATATAGGCCTCCCCCAAGCTCCGCCACTTCGACCGGTTCTGTGCTTCCCGCATCCAGCGGACTCCTGCGGCCCTCACAAGGTCATGGGTCCACCTTGTGGGAGGCCTTCCAACTTTACGTCTTCCGGTGCGCGGTCGCCACTCCAGAACTTTTCGACCCCATCGGCCATCTGTTCTGCGTGCAATGTCGCCGAGCCGATTATTATAAAGTTAATGATTATTTAAATGAAACCCAGTTCTCGAAAATGGACGTGTCACACTGTACTGGGATCGATCCATCATCACTGACAGGACTATTGTTGCCAATAAGCCTGATATAGTGGTGGTGGATCGACTAGAGCGGCGTGCAATGATCGTTGATATAACGGTCCCGCATGACGGGAATCTCGTTAAAGCCGAGAAAGATAAACAAATCAAGTATCTTGACTTGGCTCGCGAGGTTGTCGACATGTGGGATGTGGACTCAGCGATCATTGTACCGATAGTCGTTACAGCCAATGGCTTGATAGCCAAGAGCCTCGACCAACACCTGAGGAGGCTCTCGTTGGGCAGCTGGGTCAAGGGCTTGATCCAGAAAGTGGTACTCCTGGACACGGCTCGCATTGTTAGGAGGTTCCTCCCTCTGGAGCCCTGGACCCTGTTCCAGATACCGGTAGGCTACAATTTTTTATATTTTTAAATGTTTTTATATTCCAATATTTAAAAATGTAATTTATATGTGTATGTTAAAATAAAGGAAATAATAAATTTAAATGATAAATGTATTTAGTATTTAATTTTACTATATATTAATAAGGATAATAAAATTATATAATTAATAACTGTCAATAAATGCTCAAATAATAATATTTGTCTAAAATAATGTTTGTTTATGGAGGTAAGAAATATTTCACGCAACCGTGCGTCGCGGCTGCGTTTGTGACCGTTTACTCACACATCCGCGGATGTGTGAGTAAACGAGGCAAAAGTAGTAGTAAGTAGTAGTAAGTAGTAGTAAGTAGTAGTAAGTAGTAGTAAGTAGTAGTAAGTAGTAGTAAGTAGTAGTAAGTAGTAGTAAGTAGTAGTAAGTAGTAGTAAGTAGTAGTAAGTAGTAGTAAGTAGTAGTAAGTAGTAGTAAGAAGTAGTAGTAAGTAGTAGTAAGGATCGGAACTGGTGGCGCTCTGTAACTTCTGCCTACCTCCATGGAAGGAAGGCGTGCGTTTAATTTAATTTACTTATGTCAATGTGTATATTTTAGTACCTACAATAGATATTTGCACACTTATTAAGGTAGGATATGGTCATAAGAACTTTTATTATTGTATGTATCACCTCATGTAACTACCCATATTCAAGCAAATAAATGATTTGATTTGATTGATTTGATTTCCTGCGGAGGCTAGGGCCGTGAGGGCGCATATACTGCCTCTCCCTCACGTGCAGAAGGAGGTGACGGCTACCCATGCACTCTCGCTCCGTACCATGGCCCGGACCAGGGCCGGACGCGAGAGGTTGCCGCCGCCGATCGCCTCCACGAGGACACGGCGGTGCTCCGTCCATGCCGGGCAGACCTCCACCGTATGCTCCACCGTGTCCTCAGGGCGATCTTCGCAGTGGAAACACCCGGGCGTTTCCTCACGCCTTATCCGAAACAGGAACCTCCCGAATCAACCGTGTCTGGTGAGGACCTGCGTCAGGCGGAAGGTGAGGACGCCGTGCCGCCTCTCAAGCCACTCCTCAAAGAGGGGACTTACTGCCGCTACCGTTACGTGCCCAGCACGTTGATGGTCAAGCGCAGTCTATGAAATTGCAATCACAGAGTTAACCTTTTCAATGAAGCATTCACCTCGTCAGCCCTTGTTCGTCGCGACCATAGTTAAGTAGTGTTTCCCGGAAATCGCCACTAAATAGAACTGCGACACCATCTATCATGTCCTGGTTCCCGCGGATGTCCTGCAGGGTTCTGTTTACAGCTTCCACTGGATCGATCAGGTTCAGCTGCGCTTGCCGCGGTTGTTCTCTGGATGGGTGACCATCTTTACATACCGAGACCCCTCCGTGCCTCGGCTGTCATTTGTGGATCTTTGACAGTCGGAACGGGTCGTCAGAAGCCCGAAAGTCTGACAACCACTCTTACCAAAGGGTTTCCTATGCAGTAAGGCGATTCGCACACTGCCCCGCATGATGCAGCGTCGCGCGTGGATGCGTGTTCTTCCGTTGCTTGTAAGTATCTCCGTTTGTATGGAAAACACGCACAACCGCGTGTATGCGCGTGATCCGCATGAACGCGCGTGGATGCATTTTCTGTGTGCGTGTTTTCCATACAAACGGAGATACTTACAAGCAACGGAAGAACACGCATCCACGCGCTACGCTGCATCATGCGGGGCAGTGTGCGAATCGCCTAACTGGGTTGCGGAGGTCAGCAAAGTTCTTACTCCCCCCCATGCTCACGTAAACGTTGGTACATGCATTTTTCAATGTGTTTTGGTTTATTAATTGATTCATGAGCAGCAGTTATAATTCCAGAAATAAGGAGGCTTGGAATAGAGGACTTTAACGCAAATAATGTTTATTTATTGAGATGGTATTCAGTTATTAACTAATACCTTTAAACGAGCAAGTCTTGTATATAAATATCTATATAAATAAAAAGAAAAGTCCTGACTGACTGACTGACTGACTCATCAACGCCCAGCCCAAACTCTTGGACCTAGAAAGCTGAATTTTTTCTCAGAGTTTTACTTTATAATGTAGACAAGGAATAAGGAAGGATTTTTTGAAATTCAACCCCTAAGGGAGTTATATAGGGGATGAAAGTTCCACGCGAGCGAAGCCGCTGGCAAAAGCTAGTAGGTATATATATAATCTGAATCTCGGAAACGGCTCCAACGATTTTCATGAAATTTAGTATGCACGGGGTTTTGGGGTCGATAAATCGATTTAGCTAGGTTTCATTTAAAAAAAAATCCAACCAAAATAAAAATAAAAAAATATTTCACATAAACCTGCACTTATGAAACGTCAGAAGCTAGGTGCACGGTTCCAATTTGTCGCTTCCTATGGAGAAGAGCCGGCAAGAAACTCCACGGTTACTCTTTTAAAATACTTGGCTTTTACAATGTTTTCAAATTACAGTGATAATAAGTATGGGAGGACAACCAGGCCTGTCAATAAGTACAAGGATCTTATAGGAATGAAAATACAGAATAGAAAATCGTCTACAAATCTAGTCTGTAAGGCCTACAAAGTATTATTGTCTCAGTCACATTATGTAAAAGAATCTACATACCACAAATCGAGCATACCTACTCTTTTAAAATTTTGTCACTACATCTTTTAGACTGCTCCGTTGCCCCATTATAAGTATGTGAAATCTGAGTAAACAGTGTTTCGACCCCTTAACGTTGGACTATTATTTACGCCACATCTGTATTATCTCATCCTGTTTTCTGAAAAGAATTTCCCCTCATTGACCTTAAAGTACCTACTTACATAATTATAACTTAAACAAAAGTTGGTTTAGAGCAACTTTTTTGCTGTCCGCCAACTTGCAGTTAATTACAAATATAAAGCTCTAAGAAATAGCAATAATTTACTTTATTATGGACATAAATAAACTTTATGTTACGAGGAAAGTGTTAGGAATCTACGAGGAAATATTCCGAGGACGCGAAGAACGCAAGACTCCGGGGCCAATTATTTGGGAAACCTCTGAAGCACTTCTGACTCGGAAGTTTAGATTATTAAAAAAATGTTAAAATATTTTCTTTACGGAAAATGTTGAACACCCCTACTTTTTGTGTAGGGTATTCATAAGATCAATAGGATTTAATATAGTTGCAGAGGGTTCGTAGCTAAATAAAAATAGCCGCGTGGATCGATTGATGGTTAAGCCACGCATGTTACGGTCTGTTTATGGATGGGTGAACCATGAAAACATTTTAAGGCGTTGGTCCTGACTGTCATTCGTAGATCTTTGACAGTCGTTACGGGTAAGTAGTCTGCAGACCAAAAAGCATGGCAACCAGTCTTACTATGAGATATCATATTACCCAGTACCTAACTGGATTGTAGAGGTCAGATAAGCAGTCACTCCATATAAAATAATGGTGTTCAACTGTTTCGGTGGAAGCCGTCTGCAACATAGTTGGGAAAGAGCTGGACAGATTGAATGTTCATTCACTTTTATAAGTAGCTGAACAAACGGCTGGTTGACTATCTGGTCACTTATTCAATATTTTTTTGGGTCTTGAGACTGCCTCGTTAGTCCAGTGGTCACAAGCGCTACTGTTTGCTATGAGATTCTGGGTTCAATTCTCATGTCGGGCAAAGTTTTATTGGATTTTTATGACGGGAATTTTTCTGTAGCAGCCCCGGAATATGAATCTGTACCTGGCTGATAAGCTCGCCCCCTATTACATGGGTTTAAACATAACTGGCAAAATGTGGTTGTACTAGACACATCTCTGTCTCTAGTTCCCATGATCCCCGGTCCAAGTATGGGAAGGGAACACCAGGGTGGTTTTAGTCAGTAAGAGTCTGACAGACCACTCCAACTGCCCTGGGGTTGAGGACATTCATGAGGATTTTCCACCTTGGAACAAAAAATAAAAAAGGCACACCTCTAACCTCTCAGTGAATTCAGGCAGTTGTGAAGTTTTTTTTTGTTATTTAAGAAATGTGACGAATTCAAGAATGGTTTCTGTCTGCCCGCCGCGCCGTCAAAATATGTAACTGGTATAAAAGTTTAAAGTAGTAGGGGTTTAAGTTAATTTCACCTTTGATTTTAAAGTGGGGAATATTTCACATACTCGCCTCAGCGACTGCTATTAACGTAGAGGAATTATTTAATTGTGTCGGCCAAATTAACTGTACTGTAAAAATATATCATTCACATTATATTACACTTAATTATACCTTACAGAAAAAGTGTTATTTGAGAATGCCTCGTCGGTCTAGTGACCGGCAGCGCTACTGCTGAGCAGGAGTGCATGACTGAGATTCCCAGGTAGGGTAAAGTGTTTATTTATTTAACCATTTATGCACACACATATAAACATATAAAGAATATACACTGGTATAAAATCAAGAAGAAAGGAACAGAACGTACACAGGTGATGCATAATTCTAAAGAAATATCTTCAAGTCAGATTTTTTGCAATTCGTAACCCCTCCTCCCGTCAGCAAAAGTAAGCAAAGCTCTTACCGCCAATGCTCAAGTAAACATGGTACATGCATTTTTCAATGTGTTCTGTTGTAGGTATTTATTGATTCATGAGCAAGTCTAGAAATAAGAAATAGGCTTGGAATAGAGGACTTTAATGCATATAATGTTTATTTAAGCAAATTTTATTGACATGGTATTCAGTTATTATAATCTATATAACAAACAACACAAACTTCTTTTAAAATTTTGGTATATTAATTCAAATTAACATTCTTCATATAAACTGTAAGTATTAAGTACAGTGGATTCGCTAAGTTTTAAATTAATTAGCTATAGCACTAGAAAGTGAAAAAAAAAGCTTTTAAAAACAAGTTTTTATTTAATTGCCCTAAAAAGAAGAAAATAAACTTTAAATTCAATCAATGCAATCAATTTAGTATACCTATGTATTACACAATTTATTAAATGATATAAAAGCTTGTCGCGAGATTTACCTGTGTGTTAACTAGTCTTGCTTGACATACTTATTATAAGTAATTCTATGAAAGATAATGTTTCCTATAAAATATGCAAATCTCGCGACAATATGCATTATGCATGCAAAATTTCAGCTCAACGGGTTAAAGATATCTGCTTCAAAATTGAGTTGCAAGAGTCCACCCGGACAAACATATATACATTGCAAGTTAAATAAAAGCTTTTAATAACTTTAATTTCTTAAGTTGGTGACTTGGCTATGTATTACAATTTTTGTCACCAAATTAAAGTTATTTTTCACTTTGTAAGTAGTGTTTTTCCGGAAGTCGGTTGTTTTTTATTTTTGGAAAAGTTTTTATTTTTCACTTTTTAGTTAAGAAGGTATCTACCTCACACTAATTCAAAATTTCATCATCCTTGGGGTCAAAACAATGCATATTTATGCGATAGCAGCAATCGCGGTTGATTTGCTGTAAGTTTTTGAAGAGTTCCGTTGTCTGTCTCCGAAACGCATCATCAGATCCATATAAAATTTAAATGGGACCATTTGGGAATAAACTCCTTTCAACCAAAAAAATATTTTTTTCAAATATATGACGTAGTTATGCCCGAACATAATTATATAAAATAAAATAACAAATATATAACATTTGTGGAATTGATAACCTCCTTCTTTTGGAAGCCAGTTAATAAAACAAAAATAAGATAATATAGGTTGTACGTTGTTTCATAGCTAATTGTTTTAAAGAATTTCGTTTCACATAAAATATTTCTCATATTTTCGTTTCATAGAATAATCAATACGCTTGCGAATGCTTACTTTGAAGACTTTCATGTCACTGATTTTTGTTTAATATAAAGTGTAATGTTAGTATTATCATAATAAATAATTACAAATCAAATATTCTTTTTCCTTATATTGTTTATTTAACATACAACTTATAACCAACAATAATATTTTATTATATGTTTATTATTTTATTCTTGTTGTTGGTAATTTCTGTCGGGGGTCTCAGTTCTAACAAAACCTACTGCTTGCATGCTGCAAGCGACCACGCAGCATGCAGCGTGCAAGCAAGCATCGCAGCAAGCATGCAACATGCAGCGTGCAAACAGGCATGCAGCATGCAACATGCAGCAGGCATGGTTTCTGTTACGGCTCTGGCGCCGCGGGGCTGCGGCGGTCCCACGCGAGCTTATCGTCGCAGATGGTATTCACACTCGCCACCGCGGCTGACGCCGGCCGGCCAGCAAGCCGAAGCTGCGGTAGTGAGCTCCTCAGCTCGCGGGCCGCCTCACCCCTCCGCGCCTACGCGGATTTTAATTACACTCTAGCGGTAGGGCAAACAAGTCTACGTGGAGTCGGTTTTGAAGCGATTCGTTGCTATCACTAACTTTTGTAGCACAACATATTGACATTTTAAGACAATATTTTAATTCGTCGAAATAAAATACCATGGAAAAATGCACCGAACAAACAATATTCGTTAAATAATAATTCTACTGTTTGTTAGATAAGTATGTTAAACAAACAAAATATATTAAAAATTGATTGAATTGTGTTTCTGTGAAATATGTTTCATTCAAGTAAATAGTCTTTGAAACAATAATATTCGAAATAAAAATACAAGGAACAAATATTATACGAAACATTTTCGGGGAAACAAAATTCTATGAAATTTCTGTCTGCGAAACAAGGGGGCACCGATAATAATATATTATTATACGAAAATTGAATTGATTCTATAGTGTTATCTGCCTAACCTATTCCCAATTATGTTGCAGTAGGGTTCTTAGTCACACCAGCTAAATACCAGTATTATAAATGGATCGACTGCTTATGTGACTTCCACAACCCAGTTACTGAGTAACACGATAACCTTTGGTAAGACTGGTGGTTTGGTAGACTGGGCAACGAGCCCATCAATAAATAATTGATTCTAGTTGCGATACCAGAGTATAATTACGTGACAGTCCAATAATTAATTAATAGTTCCTCTTCGTTACCAGCCTTAATTAATGTTTCACAGAACTAGTATCTACCCTCATGCTAGTAGTTTTCCAATCAACCAGGCTATTAGAGTCAACAGTTGCATGTAAACATTGGATTTAATTAAAATCATCCGCCTGCAGACTAGCTTGCTATGAAAATAGGCCAGAGGTTGTTGACCCTCCGGTCAGTGTTTATGTTCGTTTATTAATTAATTTTCGACTATGGCTTTCTTTTTTTTCTAATATTTTTAAGTGCGGTGTGAGAGACCGATTGAATTCCGTTTTATAGTATTTTTTACACGCTTTATATTAGCTTCACTTGTATGTTTGTATGTAACCGACTCCTTAGAGCGCGATTTTGACCCACTTTAAACGGTCAGATTTCATTGAAACTTTGTAAACTTATCGAGGGCCGATGACAATTCAATAATCAAAAAAAAATTGAGAAAAATAAAAAAAAAAAGAAAAAAACATGTTTTTGTTGTTAGCAGAACTAAAAAATAGAAAATAAATAATAGTTTAAAAAACTAAAAAACACGCTTTAAAAACCAAACTAAAAAAGGAGAAAATAATTTAATTCAATTAAAAAGCGTGGGGTGCTTTTTGAGGTATTTTTATAATCACTTAATGTCAAGTACCCCACGCTTTTTAATTGAATTAAATTATTTTCTCCTTTTCTAGTTTGGTTTTTAAAGCGTGTATTTTAGTTTTTTAAACTATTATTTATTTGAAATATTCATGCTTGGCCATTGCCGTTTTGTGGCCTTAAAAGAAAACCTAAGTTAATCAATCAATTAAATCAGCTTTTTGCAGTCCACTCCTGGAATTAGGCTCTTCCCAAGCTGCACCACAACACCCTGTGATCTGCCTTTAGTATCCAATCTATCCCAGCAGAATTTAGTTTTATAGTAGTTTTTCGAAACATACCTACATTATTGGTAATTCGCGTTTTTGTCTTTTTTTACGCGCTTTAATTAGCTTCACTTGTATGTTTGTATGTAACCGACTCCTTCGAGCGCGATTTTGACCCACTTTAAACGGTCAGATTTCATTGAAACTTTGTAAACTTATCGAGGACCGATGATAATTCAATAATTTAAGAAAAAAAATGAGTAAAATTAAGAAAAAGGAAAAAAAATATTATAAAAAAATCATGTTTTTGTAGTTAGCAGAACTAAAAAGTTGAAAATAAATAATAGTTTAAAAAACTAAAAAATACGCTTTAAAAACCAAACTAAAAAAGGAGAAAATAATTTAATTCAATTAAAAAGCGTGGAGTGCTTGACATTAATTGATTATAAAAATACCTCAAAAGGCACCCCACGCTTTTTAATTGAATTAAATTATTTTCTCCTTTTTTAGTTTGGTTTTTAAAGCGTGTTTTTTAGTTTTTTAAACTATTATTTATTAAACATAAGTAGATTCTCGTTGATTAAAAAAGTATGAAGTAAATTCTCGTGTGATTTAAGTTTCAAACGATTTTAATTCAATAAGACCTATTTCTGATACTTTTACCAAAGAAAAACCTATCGACACTTTTTTTTTATCGTCAAAGAAAGTTCCCGCTGCTGGGACATAGCCCTCCTCGAGCGGGCCGTAAGCCACCATGGCACGGGGGCCCAGTGCGGGTTGGTGGATGTCGTACAGCCTGCTGCAGATATCCTCACGATGTCTTCGTCACCGTTTTGAGAGCTGTGGTGATGAAATTTAATACACAAAGTAAAGTGCCCGCCTATAGGTTCGAACTCACGACCGATAAGTCAGAGTCGATGACTCTGGGCCACCACTGCTCTGAAGCTCTACTTTCTTTAAAAATATAAGCACATTCAAGAAATTCCAGCAAAATTTCTGGTCAGTCATGAAATGGTAAACCTTTAGAAAACCTTTAGAAAAAAGCGGCCAAGTGCGGGTCGGACTCGCCCATGAAGGGTTCTGTAGTATATTTGAGTTGATTGAATGAAAGGTAAATTGCGGTTTACGATTTATGACGTATTAAAAAAACTACTAACTAGATCTCGTTCAAACCAATTTTCGGTGGAAGTTTACATGGTAATGTACATCATATTTTTTTTTTAGTTTTATCATTATTTTATTGTAGAAGTTACAGGGGGGGGGGGGACACATTTTACCACTTTGGAAGTGTCTCTCGCGCAAACTATTCAGTTTAGAAAAAAATCAAATTAGAAACCTCAATATCATTTTTAAAGACCTATCCATAGATACCCCACACGTATAGGTTTGATTTTTTTTTTTATGTTTCATTCAGTTCTAAATATGGGGAACCCCCAAAATTTATTGCTTTTTTTAAAATGTTGAGTGAAAATCTTAATGCGGGTCACAGAATACATCTACTTACCAAGTTTCAACAGCATAGTTCTTATAGTTTCGGAAAAAAGTGGCTGTGACATACGGACATAAAAAGATGCGATTTCCATAATCTAAATACACGTAGTAAAGATGAAATTGTGATTCCAAAATTTAGATTAACTAAAACTAGCAAGTCATTTCTAATAAACAGTATCCGCTTCTATAACAAGTTGCCAAAGTCGGTTACAGAACTTAGCGATGGAAAGTTTAAAACTCACATCAAACGTGTCCTTATCAAAAAGGCATATTATAAGATAAAAGACTACGTTGAAGACAGGGAAGTTTGGCATTAATTCCTTCTGCACATGTGGCTTCCCTGGTACCTCATTAACAGCAAAACCGTGTGAAAGTCTATTAACTGCTCCCAAATTGCAATGTTAATTTTTATTCTTTTTATTATTATTATTTTTTTTACAATGTCTGACATATTCTCGTCATTATTTGACATTATACATCAATTTTACTACCTACTATTTATTTTCAGTGATTGTCATCGAAATCATGTCACTTGGTTCAAATAGATTCATTTTATATAGGTAGATTCTTTTACATATTGTGAATGAGAGAACGTTGTAGGCCTTAGAGACTAGATTTGTAGACGTTTTTCTATTCTGTATTTTCATTCCTCTAAGTACCTGGTACTTATTGACTGGCCTGCACTGTCCTCCCATACCTATTATCACTGTAATTTGAAAACATTGTAAAAGCCAATTATTTTTAAAAGAGTAACCGTGGAGTTTCTTGCCGGCTCTTCTCCATAGGAAACGACAAATTGGAACCGTGCACCTAGCTTCTGACGTTTCATAAGTGCCCATGCAGGCTTATGTGAAATAAAATATTTTGATTTGATTTGATTTGGACGGACAGACAGACAGACATGACGAATCCATAAGGGTTCCGTGTTTTGCCATTTGGCTACGGAACCCTAAAAATGATTATTCTGCACAAACAAAACGAACATTACAAAAAAATTGATATTTATCTAAGTACATGCTACATGACGACATCGCATTTCTCAGTCTAAATAATTACTTAAGAAAATATATAGAGACTATAAAATCATAAACCTAAAGATGCTAAAACTTATAATAAAATTAGAATTATGAACAAGTATATAAGTAAAGTAAAAAGGGAAAAGCTCACTGGGCATCAAAGAATTCGTCCGCATCGCTGTCAGTGGGAAAAGTGCCCAAAAGGCACAAATCAAAATCTAAATCGCCACATGACTGGCGAAATGTGTGAGTACTAAGGTTCACCTCAGCCTAACCTTTTGGGGATTACAGGCATTATGAATGAATGAATCAATGTCTTTATTTGTCAGAAACACGGTACCTACATAAGGATATTATTTAAAGTTTTGCCGACACAGCGGCGGAAAGATTTTTTTGTTTGTTTGCTCCGAATAGGCTCCGAAACTACTGGATCGATTCTAACCATTTTTTGACCAATAGAAAGCTAAATTATTAGGAAGTAACATAGGCCGTAGTTTATAAAAAAATAATAGAGATCCTTAAGAAAATTGCAATAATGTAACCCAAAGTAGCAAAATAGGTGTGTTAGATAAAAAAAGCTTTAAGCCTTCGAAGTACCAGCACCCTAATTGCGTAACTCACGATTAATCATAATCTGTTTCATTTTGAAACAGATGGCTAAACCATTGCTTCATATGTTAGAAAAATGTGTCTGCTCAACAACGTAAATAACGCAATAAATATTGTTGAACTGTCAAAATGAAACCGATTATGATTAATCGCGTGTTACGCAATTAAGGTGCAGGTTGTCATAACTCGGTAGGAGCACACCTAATGTTCTATAAACCTTAAATAAACTGTGACTATAACTTAAATATAATCTCAAGCACCGACTATTATTTTATTTCTCCAATTTCTATTCCATTAAAAACACAAAATTAAATTTGCTCAGCTCTTACATGCTCTTCAGAAAGTTCTTGAATGCGCTCAGTAATAAGCCAGGTGAGTACTTACCTCAGTTTATTAAAACTTCAGCTGATATTTTTATCTGAAAAGCTTCTTAGAGTCCCAGTGCAGACTATCAAAGAGGTCTTTCTATAACTTTCCCGCTAGTTTGTTTAATTCATGTTTTACTGAAAATAGTTTTGATTTAAAAGTTCTTGAAAAGGAGGTCTTGCAATTCGTCGGACCTCTTTTTCAAATTAAAGTTTCGGACATGTTTTTTTTTTAAAGCAAAGCGTCTATACACCGAGAAATTTTAATGGTTGCGTTTCCGCAGCGAAATGGTTTTGTCTTGGTAATACAATCGTTTTATAAACAAATAAAATTTAAGAAAAAAAAAATGGCAGACCAAGTGCGAGTGTTTATTTTGCTTTGGACATTTGTTTATGCATCGCTGTTCCCGATGAATATTTTTTTATTATTTTAAAACAAAAACATCTTTATTTTTTTTCTTTTACTCTATGATTCGAAAGTACTCCTTATGGCAAGTTGTTCTGCCGCGGGAAAACAACCATAATTTTTTTTCGGTGTATAAATATACAAGGTGTAACAGAATGGACGCAAGACCTGAAAGTAGTTTGTTCCTAATTGACTACTGAATCGATTTCAGAACTTTTAATATAAGTTTTTTTTTTGAAAAATTATGTATGTTGCCATACCTACCACTGATTGAGCCAAAGAAAATTGAATCTTATATCAAAAGAAATAAGACTCAATTTTAAATGCATTAAGTAATACTTGGGTCGACACGTTTTTCTTAATAATATCAGTTAGCTTTAAAAAAAAATAGTTTTGGTCATCGTATTATGCTTTTAACTCAATACTCTAATTGGGGTGTATGAGGTCTTGCGTTAATTATGTTAGTCGTTGTATAGTTGCGAATAATTTGCTACTATAACATCTACTTTGTATACAACAATCCCAAGATATTAACATAAATTAAAAGCTAACTTCACTCATCGTAATCATCTATTAAACCTTTCGCAAATTTATTGGGGTTGACGTCCAGTCTAACCGCTTGCAGCTGAATACCCACCAGTATTTTACATGAAGCGACTGCCTATCTGACCTCCACAACACAGTTATTGGGTAATACGACAGTCTTGGTAAGACTGGTTGTTAGATTTTTGGCTTCTTACGACCTCTAACGACTGTCAAAGATTTACAAATGATAGACGGGAACAACGTCTTTACAACAAGGTAACTTCACGATGGTATGGCATTAAAATATATTTTTTATTATTTTCAGAACGTGTGAAAACGAAATGTGGTAATGGTTCGGATAGTAAAAAAAAAAAAACATTAAGAATCATTTAATAAAATCTGTTTTAAAACCGTGAATTAATTCATTCACTGTTCCATACATTTTGACAGCGTGAACGAAAGGGGTACACTATCAGTAGGAATCGCTTTCATCTTGACAGCTCCACAACATTCATGGCGTTGTTTACGTTAATAAGCAGACAATTTTTTCAAACATATATACGAGTATATGTCACAGTAAAATTGTAAAAACCGTTAGATTATGATCTATCTCGCGAGATAATAAACTGTCGATAAATTGGGAACTGCAGCATACTGCTTACCGACTGAATAAGTTAGGTTTTTTTTTTTTTTTTTGGGTGGGAAATCATCAAATAACTTCTCCCGCTCTGGGTGGAGCGGGAGGGCGTGTCAGACTTTTACTGACTAAAACCCACCCGTGTTCCCTCAGTTGCCTGTGTGCCTGGGGCCGCGGTATCTCTTTCGAACAACCCGCACCCCTGGCAGGCATCGGCCCTTGCGGACCCCACCAATTGGTGCTGACATCTCTTTGAGGCGCGCGTGGAACACAACGCGCCGTCGACCTGGGCTTGGTCCTTACCGGACAGCGAGCTACCGATTACTCGCCGTCCGCAAACCCGCGCCTACGGTGACCGGGAACCGCGCGCGCCGAGCGAGCGTAGCTAGCGGTGCCGCGGCAGCGGCCGGCGAGCGCTATTTCCAAGTTAGTGGCAGTTACTTGACTATTTAGTAATAGCGCAGCGTACTATCCGTCTTGATACCAGTTCACAATTTGACGGTTTCACTTCGATAGATTTATAATCTACCGAAAAATAATGCGTTAAATTGTAAACGTGCGCGTGTTATTGTTTAGGTACGGTTCACAATCTTTCGACAGTTTACAATCTCGCGAGATAGATTATAATTTAACGGTATCTAAAATTTTACGGTGTCATTATACAAGCATATGAAGCAATGGATTAACCTTCAAAATGATGCAGATTCTGATCAATAGTGCGTTACGTAATTAGGGTGCAGGTTGCTCTCGGTACGGCTGGTCCATAAATTCAAGGTCGCTCAGCGAGCTATGGAACGAGCTACGCTCGGAGTATCTCTGAGGGATATAATCCGGAATGAGGCGATCCGGCAGAGAACAAAAGTTGTCGACATAGCTCACACAATTAGCAAGCTGAAGTGGCAATGGGCCGGCCACATTAGCCGTAGAACTGATGACCGTTGGGGTAGACGTGTTCTTGAATGGAAACCGGCAAACGTAAAGTAGGACGCCTTCAGGCTAGACGGAGCGACGATCTTCGCAGGGTGGCTGGTAGCAGCTGGATGAGAGTTGCCGAGAGTCGAGCTGAATGGTGTGCAATTGGAGAGGCCTATGTCCAGCAGTGGACTGCTGTAGGCTGATGATGATTACGACAACCTGACACTGAACTTCAAATTGCAGAAAACGGAAGAAAAAATTTGAATTTCGCGGGCCACTTTAGCGCATCAACGTTTAAGGCCTATTCAAACCTAAGCGGTATTCGCTACCGGTATGCGGTAATATTACTGTTCACACCAAAGTGGTTTTCGCTATCCTTGTGGGTAGAATAATCTGGCGGAATCTGTTTCGCCCAACAAGCAAAACAATACCTATGCGGTACTAGGCACCAACTATTGCGCTCTAGCTGTGGAACTATCCTGAGCGAAACCCGCGCGTTATGCACTTATACCCACAGCGGCAGCGAATACCGATCAGGTCGCTCTAGCCGCGGAACTTGATACTAAATACCTGAGCGAAACCCGCGCGGTATGTACCTCTACCCATAGCGGCAGCCAATACCGCTTAGGTTTGAATAGACTTTCTTATGTCCTTACAACTACAACAAGCGGTAGATTATCTTCAGCCTTAAAGTAATTTTCGAAAGTAGGATAATTTCTTGATGTATCCTTTTTGATTTGATTTCGGAACCTTCTGTTTATTAAAGACTCCTTGTTCGGAAAATATTTGAAGTAGTAGACCGGTTCTGGGAGCTTGTTGCTCTTTATCGTTACTATTTCAATTGGGTCTGCTGATTCTGTCCGGGTAATTTGTTGGTAGACTGTGAAGAAGAAGTTTGATTACTCACAATGAAACATGAAAATCATAAGTCATCCTAATATCCTACTTCCTACTTTTACAGAAACAGCTGACCGATTACGGTCATTGACCTCCATTTTTGATGCTGGGATATCATCAAAAAACTTCTCCCACTCTGGGTGGAGCAGGAGGGCGTGTCAGACAAACTAAAACCCACCCGTGTTCCTTTAGTTGCCTCTGTGCCAGGGGCCACGGTATCTCTTTCGAACAACCCGCAACCCTGGCAGGCATTGGCCCTTGCGGACCCCACCAGTTAATGCTGGCATCTTTTTGAGGCGCGCGTGGAACAGAACGTTTTCTTCCTTACCGGACAGCGTCACAGCGAGCTACCCATTACTTGCCATCCGCAAGGCCGCGCCTACGGTGCGCTGTGGCCGGGAATCAGCCTGGAGTCATTGACATCCATCGCATGATTAATTTTTTATCAGTTTTAGATATCGTTTCCCGATACGTGGATAAATTATTGCCAGCTAATTTAATTTGACACGATCTCGGTATCGCACGGCTGTCGCTTTCAATGCAAGTGCCAATGTTAAAAAAAAAATTAACTTACTCAGAAATATCAAAATATTTCCAACAGTAGCGAACATTTTATCTCAAATTCTAATACATTTTCGATTCGATTACCGATATTGAATGACTGATGGATTTAATGTGACGGTTACCAATAAAATTATATATTTTTTTATGATAGGTACATAAAGTATGTGTTACTTTCCTGTTTACCTATCCTGTTATTTGTTGCCCGCGCAAACGGTGCGCGTGCGTGTTGCTGCAACAAGACCCAGAGTGGTCGTTTGTATGATTGTATATCTGCGTCTTGACGCTTGCGTCTACGACTAATCGTCTTGCAGGAAAGGTCGTGTTGACCCCCCGACCGTCCCTTGCTCGTTGAAGCGCCAGCCCGCACCGCAGCTGAGCCAGTAGAATTAAATTCCCCGAATAATAATAATAATGCAAATATTTTGATCCAGCCTGTCCCCCTACCAGTGACGCCCTGAGCCGAAGCCCCGTACCCCGCAGGGGGTGCCCTCAGCGTGCAGTCGCCTAGTAATTTAAGTAGTTTTTACTCCCTGACTGGAGGTTTATTCTTAATGGCAGCCACAGGAAAGACCGGTTAAGCAGTCACGGCCTCTCAAGGCCAACTGCGAGATGCCCGCCAAAAAAAAAACAAAAGTCGTGTTGACCTGTCGTATGCGACCGTTGTCGGGTGTGCGCGTGCACTGTAACGTCTCGTGGTTCGACTCTGCAACTCAACGCCAAGTGAGCAAGCTTTGAACAAAACAACGATTATTGTCGGCCGTAGCCTGCCGTTGAGTCTAGTCGCCGAGCTGTCACAGTCGCATTTCGCATAGATTGGCCATGGCCCATTATCATCATGTGTCTTATCATGTTGGTATGTCTTGTTTTTGTGTATTGTGTGTATTTTAGCATATGGCTCACGTACGTAAAGATGTCGCGGTGGGACTTTATAGCGCACTAGATTTTCCATCCCACTGCGATATTTTAAAGTCCATGCGAACGTGGACTTAAGGGAAAGGGTATTAAACATAAATTGATTTAAAAGAAATTGTTGCAAAATGTTTTATTAGGTAACTATGATGAAAAAGAAGAAGGTTATCGATAGCTAGTGCCTAAACCCCTTTAATAACACGTACTGCTACACTGCCATGGTCATTTTATTTTACTAAGTGACACGCAGTTTTCATGTGGTAACCAAGTGTACAAACACGCTGTCAATGTGTGTGTGAAGACGGTGTTTAGGACGGTTCCGAGAGCTCGTGCGTTACACACCCGTTCTAAGCGTGTTTGTGTACTTGATAACCATAAAATAATAGTTTAAAAAACTAAAAACCACGCTTTAAAAACCAAACTAAAAAAAGAGATAATAATTTAATTCAATTAAGAAGCGTGGGGTGCTTTTTGAGGTATTTTTCACCCCACGCTTTTTAATTGAATTAAATTATTTTCTCCTTTTTACACGCTTTATATTAGCTTCACTTCTATGTTTGTTTGTTTGTTTGTATGTTTGTATGTAACCGACTCCTTTGAGCGCGATTTTGACCCACTTTAAACGGTCAGATTTCATTGAAACTTTGTTAACTTGTCGAGGACCGATGACAATTCAATAATTTAAAAAAAAATGAGAAAAAAAACACGTTTTTGTAGTTAGCAGAACTAAAAACCAGAAAATAAATAATAGTTTAAAAAACTAAAAAACACGCTTTAAAAACCAAACTAAAATAATAATATAAAAGACGAAATGAAAATATCTGGCTTGCTTTCTATGAGAGAGAGAGACAGACAGAGAAACATGCGCACGCCGCACGGCTTACAATAGCTTACTATAGCAAAAAGTGTCGTTACAACTTTTCGTGAGAATTTTTTCCGTCTAGCCCCCTTTCACAAGGCGCGATAAGGAACTTCGTTCCAAAAATAAATCCCCACTGGGTATTTAAAAAAATTAATAGCATTTTTTTAACTATTTTTTTTTAAACTAACAAGAACTTAATTTTCTTTCAAATCTTGGTTAGATATGTATTGTTTTTTTATTTCAATTTGATAAAGGGTTATTGACGATTACATAACAGCATTATTTTTTTAATACAGCAATATTTATAGGTACAGTTAGCAAAATAGCACAAGGTATAAAATTTTTAGTTTAAAAAAATGCCATTTATTTTTTTAAATAACCAGAGGGGATTTATTTTTTTATTTTTGTGGTGACCCTTGTGACCACCCCTATCACCCCCCTTCCCAGCTACGCAACCTTTTAGGAAACCCTGTATATACAGGTTGAAATTGAAAACATGCGACAAATCGAAATGGGAGATTGTACTCATCATTATGAACAACTTTTACTAAGGGACCAAAGATGCAATCGCAAAAAAAAACAGTTGTTCCCTACATTTTAACGAGTCATGCGAACATAAATGTAGGGAACAGATGTTATTTTTTTCGCGATTGCATCTTTGGTCCCTTAGTAAAAGTTGTTCTTAATGATGAGTACAATCTCCCATTTCGGTTTGTCGCATGTTTTCAATTTCAACCTGTATAGCCCAGGACACTCACAAATAACGCAGCTTTCTATTGGTAAAATAATTTTCAAAATCGGTTCCGTAGATCCAGCGATTACCTCCTACAACCTCACACCTCACAAACTCACAAACTTTACCTCTTTATAATATTAATAAATCTTATAGTATGTATAAGTTTAAATAGTATAGAAGTATAGATTATACTCGTATATTTATTATGTGCACAGCCAAAGTATGGAACTCTCTGCTTGCGTCTGTGGTCGTTTCCTTGTTTAATCCATTCACCGTTCCGTTTCATCTTCTGGGCATGCTCGTTCCATCATAGACCTCATCAATCGCTCTCCATCAGGCGTGATCGAGGTCAAGAGCAAGAACATACAAAAATAAAAAAGACAAAAAAATATTTGGCACTCGCAATCGATATTTTAATTACTATTCTTCTTCTTTGTCATTAATTTTCGGCTGAAGCAAGCCATCTATCCACTTAGGTACATATAATCGTTTTCGGTTGTAATCCATTGTTCCAAGTATCATATTCTTGAAAATTTTAACCACTTGACCAAACAAAATGGATGAGCCCTTTTCAATGCGGTTGTCAGACAAAGGTGGTTTCGGTTTAATGAAAGGGTAGTCTTCGTCTTGAATGTAGTAGCTGTCAATCCATATGTAATTCGGATGGGTCGTAAACAAATTCACTAACCAATTCTTCCTTTTTGGTTGCCTGATTACCCCACTAGGTGGCGCAAGAGAGGTGAGCGAAGAATATATTATTCTTCTGTACGGCTTCATGTCATGTTTTGGTACTGAAGTTCCTGATACATTCAAAAGCAGGTAAACTAGAAAAATATGAAAATAATTATTGAATAATTATATCCCGCAACTGGCTGCGTTCGTCTCGAATGCGATTCCCTCGAGTACCTACACGATCGTCGCACTCGTTTAAGAATATAATACATTCACGCGATCAATTAAGTCGCGTGTGTCATTATTTAGGCAAACGATAGCGTAGTCGCGTGACAGTTGCTTTCTGTTGTCATTAAATTTGTCCTATAGTAGGTACCAATTGGTTGTATCACCAGCTCTAATATAAACGACCCTATTGCCATCAACCAAGCACGAAACCTGATTCCGGGTTGCTATTGAGAATTTCCAGATCTAAAAAACCAAAACTTTGCCTGACCCGGGAACCGATCCCAGATCCTTGATCACATGAAAACTGAGGCAGTTTTAGGATAACACTTGCAAACTTGAAAAAGAAGAATTTCTTAACTGAATTCGCTTACAGAAAAAAACTAAACAATATAAAACCGCTGAATTTTTATTATTGTAAGCCATGTTACAACATTATTATCTGGAGCCAATTCTAAAATAAATTTTAGTTGAAAGAACCAATAAACTTTTAACTGGTACTTATTTATTTACAACATTTTCAATATTCAATAAAACATTGTGATATAAACAATGTAGTTCATACTCAATCTGCTTAGCTCTTCCCAAGTATGTTGTGGCCAGCTTACAATCTAACCGGGTGCAGCTGAGCTGAATACCCGTATTTTTCGTGGAGCGACTGCCTATCTGACGTCTAACAAATAACAAGTTACTGGGAAACACGATAACTCTTAATAAGACTAGTTGTTAGACTTGAGCTTCTGACCTGTAACGACTGTCAAAGATTTACCAAAAACAGCAAGAACCATCGGCTTACCATGCTTTCCGAGACACGGAGGAGACTCGATGCAAGGATGTTGCAAGCATAGATGGAGCTTCAGTCGACCCGTACGTCTGTTACTATTGAGCCACGAGTTTGAATCTTACTCTGGATGTTATAAAGACAAAGGTTACATCTTTATTTCTATAACATCACACACATTATTAATGGGAAAAAGGGAAAAATGACACTACTTATACTTCTTCCGTTGTACTTTAATCCATTATTGTACACAAGCTAGATCGTGTACCCATTATACAGAAAGATACAATATTCAATATGTTTCCTTAATTTACAAATGTTAGCCTTTTTTCACGTTTCGTAATTAATTCAATCGTAAAAATCAAACAGGATATCATACAGCCAATAATCCATGCGTAGAAGACTCCGGCGA
This sequence comes from Antitype chi, assembly GCA_947359405.1. Classification (NCBI taxonomy): domain Eukaryota; kingdom Metazoa; phylum Arthropoda; class Insecta; order Lepidoptera; family Noctuidae; genus Antitype; species Antitype chi. The sequence continues at coordinate 3,513,464 of OX375826.1, forward strand.
ACTGCAATAAGGTGATCGAGCAACCGGCTTGGCAACTATAACTACTTGTTATCATATTAGTATTAGCACTATTTGCTTTAGCCACCCATGAAATACCTATACCTTCAGTAAACAATCTTCTTGTAATCCCAGCTTCAAATAATCGCTGCATCACACTCTGAAATTTAGCCACAAGAGAGCTGTTTTTCCTAATTATCATTTCATTATAAACCGTCAGCATATTCTCTGTTGCTCTTAGAACTCTAGCTTCATCATTTACAGCTGAAAGTGCTTGAAAAATGTAAAAGTTACCTTGTAAAATAACTGTTAATCCGTTGTATTTTAATGTTTTCTCTGCACAATCATAAAACGATACACAATCCTCAGACGTGTCCGCGAACTTGGAATACTTCTCATCTGTTATGAAATACTTTGACGAATTCTTCAAGTACGGAGTTCTCCCAGATTCCATGACGTCTCTGTTTGTTTTAAGCAAATGTGGCGGTGCCCGAATAGTGAGGAATGAATAAAATTGCATGCTTATATATGCAGCAGAATATATGCATATGATTAAATACATTAAGTTCAAAAATTTCTGTTTATTCGATCTTGCGTCTTGCAGAGAAGCAGCACCGACGATTGCCCCCCAGCCATACAACAGTGAAGTTATCAATGACACTGAATATCCATCGAATAAAGAAATGAAATACCATACAAACGAATAGGTTATATGAAATATAAAAAAGAAATACACGTCGTGAAGTTTACTTACTAAATTTTCCCAAGATCTATCAGCTCTTTCGGCATAATAGACCCAAAAAATACTTTGTCGAACATATATGCCTGAATATTCAACCAAGTCACCGTATATTCTATACAGACCTCCTGCACATGCGTCCAGGCTTCCGTTCAGTACAAAATTTATAAAGCCCCTGTTATTATAAGGATTTTCTTCTTTTCTGTAAATGTAATGTATTTCCAAAGTAGCATTGAAATAATCAGTAATGATTTTCATTATTTCAAAATCAGATCCCTTGATTTCTTCGACATGATCGTATTCTTTAAGTGATTCCTTGTTTGGTATCAAGGAAAAAGGAAACAGAGTTGCCATGCCAACTCTAAATGGACATTTATTTAGATTCCCTGGGTTCTTTATTGGAAAAATTTCTTTATATTGAATGGTTCCATTAACACAAGTATTTATATGCGTTGGTTTGTCAACGATCTCTTTACATGTATTTCCATCTATTTTCGGGAATAAACTAAACATTTTATTTATGTCTGCTTGAAAATCTTGAATGATGAATGTTATAGCACATTTGCTTACACGTTCTCCAATTTGCTCAAGTTTTTCGACACAGCCTTCGTTTGAAGGATCTGATATTATTATTAGAAGTCTCATGTCCTCATCAATTCTTGTAAAATCAAAGTTGCTGACATCTCCACACGTATTGAAAAAGGCGACTGTCAAAGAGTTAATGTGCAAGTCATGATTTTGCTCAGTGAGTATTTCTTTTACAATTAGTTGAGGAATGTTATATTCCGTTAGTTTGTCAATCAATTCAATAATGAATGCATTTTGTTTAGATCCTTCACTTGTTTGCTCTAATATTGCCACAGTAGGTCTAAAGTATAATTCCTGGTCACTTATAGCTATTATGCAATTAGTTAGGGAGTTGAATTGATTAGTTTCTATTTTGTAGTTTTCTGGTAAAATAAGATTCTTATCTTCGAATCCATGAATACTTAAAAATAGATGAATTAAAATACAATAAATGAAGTTGCTCCACATTTTTCCACCACGAAGAGTTTCTTTTTGTTGCAGCACTTTCCTTCGATGGCCACCTTATGCCGTTTGGTTTTCACTAATTTCTTTAACATTAACTTCCATAGACTGTGATGCTATTTTGACTATGGAAATTATTTAAACTGCTCCCTTTATATTATGAGTATACCTACACAGCAGAGACATTAGTGATTTTTACTATCTTATACATTTATCTGTATTGAAGGTGTATGTAAAGCAAGTTTTATTAAAAGTGTTTGTCTATTTGTTTGTAGGAAATATTTTTTTTGTTACAAAGCACGGCTAAGTGAGATCTATGTTGTACTATATCATTCAAATACTAAATATTTTAGAACGAGTATCTTTATAACCTACATAGTTTGATTTAAGTCTCAAAAGATACACAAAGGTACTATCTTCTAATATATCAACGACTGGCTGGGAGAGCAGTCGTTTTTACACGCTTTATATTAGCTTCACTTGTATGTTTGTATGTAACCGACTCCTTAGAGCGCGATTTTGACCCACTTTAAACGGTCAGATTTCATTGAAACTTTGTAAACTTATCGAGAACCGATGACAATTCAATAATTTTTAAAAAAATTGAGAAAAATTAAAAAAAAGGAAAAAAAAAACATGTTTTTGTAGTTAGCAGAACTAAAAAATTGACATTAATTGATTATAAAAATACCTCAAAAAGCACCCCACGCTTTTTAATTTAACTAAATTATTTTCTACTTTTTTAGTTTGGTTTTTAAAGCGTGTTTTTTAGTTTTTTAAACTATTATTTTTAAATAAAACACATAGATAACACTTTTAATGTGCTTCTCGTCTGGTACAATCCTTCAGCAGTGCCGGTTTTAGCCCTACCAGCGCCCTGGGCGAGATTTCTGCGGCGGCGTCCCCTAACTGCAATTTAAACCCATACGGAAAAAAGGGAAAGGATTTATAGTGAAACAACTATTCATTAAAAGAAATAACCATTTATTTTAAAACAAAAACTAATAAAATGTTACTTTTCAAACCTTTCTATCATCCAACTCTTTTATTAAAAGTCAATGTTTTTAGCAATTTAATTTTCGATTGACAAAGTTACCTACCAAGTTTGTGAATCTAGATTGAGATATTGTCGATCGCAGATATGTTTTTATCAGCTTAAGCTTAGAAAAACTCCTCTCCCTACTAGCAACCGTTACAGGTATAGTCAATAATATTCGCAATGCTATCTATACATTTGGATACAGTTCTTGTAAGTTGCGATCTTTGATAAAATTTAAAACAAAAACAGGAGTATAACCACATTCCGATCAGGCAAAAAAGATTTCAGACTTACGAGTCCATTACACAACATACAACCATCTATATCTGACTTCTAGTCCACAGTTAATTTCAATTGGAGATCACCACAGAGTTTGGCAAGATCGGGTTTTTCAGGAATCTGTTTTATATTGTACACACGGCTACACATCAAGCTATACATTTCCAGTATAAGCTGATCTCGCATTGTATAGGATTTCCGTACAGTGCTAGATCAGCGTAATCTAGAAATGTATAGCTTGATGTGTAGCCGTGCGTACAAAAAAGACAATGATTCCGAGTACTCATTTAACTGTTCAAATCTTTCATTGACTGAAATTAATGTAGTGTCCAAAAGACAATTGAAAAATTGAACCTCAATTTTTTTTCTGGAGAACTTATAATGTGCTCATCGCGGGCAGTTTCACCAGCTTGATTCTTAATAAATCGAATTCTTGTTGTGGCTCTAAACACAGGTTCAATTTAAGTTCTTCAGCCATTTCCTTTGCAGTTAAAATGGCGCTTTTAAAGTTTGTATTTCTATATTCTTCTAAGAAATCTAAAAGCCACTTTAGTTTAAAATTGACAGTAATTTGACAATAGAATATACCTGAAATTTACTGGGCGAATTTGCCGACAATTAGACAGCAAAAGTTGGAAAGAAAAATTTGCGGTTAATTTTTCCTCAATTTAGAGGTAACTTTTTTTGCTAGAAAAAATTTGGAAATGTTCATTGTTACCACTACAGAAGGTAATTTATCAACAATTTTATAAACAAATTATAAATAAAATTGATGAATAAATTTTGTAAGCAAATTGATAAATAAAAATATCTACAATTTGACGGTAAAAAAATACTTTACAATTTTTCAAGTCAAATGAACAATAAGTTGATGTACGCCAGAAAATTTACAAGTTTTTTTAATCAACCGGAAAATTGACAAGTTTTTTTAATCAATTTTTGAAGTGAATTTGCATTCTAATTGGGGTAGTAAATTTACGTCAAACTGTATAGCAAGTTGTATACAAATTGTCGTAAATAACGGGAAAACCCGAAGTTGACGGACATTTGACGAAAAATTTAAGGAAACTTTTGTAAAGTAAACTTTTGCTAAGCAAACTGTGGTATTAGGGTAAGTAGCCCTCGGTCAAAGAGTGAGGAAAAGGGCGCCTGCGGCGCCCTTTCGTATCCGGCGCCCTGGGCGGTCGCCCAACCGCGCCCTACCCTAACGCCGCTACTGTCCTTCAGTATTAATGTAATGCGAACTTCATTATAATTATGGTAATACCACCCGTGGACTCCACGAGACAGACTCGTCCTTGTGTGGAGTTCATAAGCTAAATGCTTTCTTTTCGTCTCATTTTTCTTTTTAATGTAAACCAACCTATTAATGAAGCATTGCTTTTGGTAAACAATCATTATATTATCTTTACATGACTGCATTGCCCTAAGGGTTAGGCAGAGTTACACCTAATGTAATCCAATGTTTTCTTTGTACATACGCCAGCACATCAAGCTAAATCCCAAACTGCAAAATTTTCCCAATTGAGTATGAACCTTATACTTTTGCAATAACGTTGAAAATCTATCAAAGAAATTTGATAGCTTGATGTGCTAGCCTCTGTAAAAAAAAAATTAATACCTTTTAAAATTTTCATTCTTTTGAACAGACACGGGTGTTTGTGTAGTACAGAATTTATAACGTATGAAACTTTTTAAGGCTTTTATCTCTACACGTTAAAACTTTTAGAATTTCGTGTGTGTGTGTTCTGAGTCAGACTTAACATTGATTCTACATTTAGATAACAATAATACGTTTTCTGAAAACTTGTTTCTATCTTGTTGTATATCTTTTAAACGTTTACTTTGGGGGTGATTTCCCTAAGGTTTTAATCCTATAATACTACATTAAATTAATAGTCAGGAAGTATACTCAATTTTTTTCACTACATCTTTTACTTTACCACGTCTTTCCCCAGCCTATCATGCATAGCCGTACCACACATACTTCGCAAGGAACGCATTTCCATTTATTTTTTCGTTATAATTCCGAAGAGACTTTAGTAGTCTTTAATCAAAATAAACTAAATCAAAATGGCCGCCACGGTTGGCCCAGAAAGCGGTCGCGAGATGACCGCGTACCGCGAGTTCTGATTCGAGGTGACGTGGGAAAAGAGATTTTGGAAGGACTTGGGCCTTTTTCCAGCATTGGGAGAGAATAGGCCAAACACAAAAAAAAAATATATGTTAGCATCTTATATAAAAATCCTACCCACGTGAAATCTACCTAGATATACACACTTATATCACGCTCGTATTACAAGTAAATATATTAGCTGGGTCGGTAGTCCCCAGAGCCGGTCGTGTTTCTGAGAGAGACACCAGAATACTGAATCGTTGCTGCACAAATGAATGTGTCGGTATACATAACTTACCATCACGCCTGTAACCCTCGAAGGGTAGGAAAAGGTGCACATATAGTACACCCATCTTTCGCCAGTTAAGTTAAGATTCCCTGCAAAAGGGGCTTGAGTGTGTTTTGTTTTTTGGGTAGGAAATCATCAAATAACTTCTCCCGCTCTGGGTGGAGCGGGAGGGCGTGTCAGACTTTTGCTGACTAAAACCCACCCGTGTTCCCTTAGTTGCCTGTGTTCCAGGGGCCACGGTATCTCTTTCAAACATCCCGCACCCCTGGCAGGCATTGGCCCTTGCGGACCCCACCAGTTCGGCGCACCAAGACACATGGCACGCCGTGACCACCCCAGGAACCAAGTAACATAAGGGCCCCAGATGACCCCGTGTCTGGTACCCTTGGTCCCCCTGCGACGGGTCAGCACAGTGGCCCCGCCGCCTACCACTTTTCGGCCGCAGGGGATAGGGAGAGCGGCCAACGCTATACCGACACTCCTCTTCCCCTGCGGTCCCACCGCGTCCGCCATCAAACGGTGGCGGCCCCGTCCAGGCCACGGAAGGGAAGAGCGCTACTCAGAAGTACCGGCACTCCTCCTCCGCCGCAGCCGCGATGCCTCCCATTCGACATCGCGGCCCGCCTCAATTGCGGTGCACCTCACCGCAACCTTCTTTTTGGCTGCTACGTCGTCGGCTTGGAGACAAAGCCCTGACGAGCGGCCCCACCTTGGGGTTCCTGTTCGCTTCACCGTGGGAGCGGACCACGGCTACTGAGACCCCCGCAACGACAATGCGGGAACCCACTGGGGGAAAGAAATTTATGTTTAATCATACATTGAAATAAGACAATTAGTTACTATCGGCTATGTGGCATAGCTGCGGGTGCTATGCTATAAGCTAAAAACTTCATAGTCACTTTTGTTATCTACAAGAGTGCCAACTTACGTAATAATATATGTTTAAAAAATAAAACACACCTAACTGTAATAAATTAAACATTTATTTACAACGGGAGTAGGTACGTAGCACTTATTATATTTTTAGGAGACATTCTTCAAGAACACGTAGGGTAGAAAAAATATAAAATCTAACGTTTCTTTGAGCTTTGTACAAAAGATGGTAGCAACTGTTAATTTCTTGTGAGGTTTCCATTCACATTAATACTGAAAATGCCTTTCATTAACAGTTTTGTACGATCACATTAAACAAGACACGATTTTTAAACACAATATATATTTAAATAAATTAGTTTGAACTTGGCGGTTACACTGCCATGCACCTAACTTAAACGACAGAAGCCGATGACACAATAAATACAGATTTATTTAGAAAGATACTTAAAAGTAGGAGAAATGACTAGAACCGTGGGTTTCACTTTGTGAGGAATTGTGAACCAGAACATTAGCGAATAAAAGTAAACAATTTTCATGGGAACTTTTCCGAAAAAGTTATCAATTAAGCGTAGAAATGACCAAATGGAGATGCTGGGGCTATAATCAGCTGGCTGTATTGCAAATTATATCCTACTTAATATTATAAATGATAAAGTTTGTATGTTTAGATGTTTGGATATTTAGATGTTGGGATGTTTGTTACTCAATCACGCAAAAACGGCGGAACGGATTTGAGTGAAATTTGGCACACAGATAGTTTATAACCTGGATTAACCCAGAGGGTACTTTTTATCCCGGTAGTACGTTCTCACGGGATAATTTTTGATCTTCACGCATGTGAAGCAGTTGGCAGAAGCTAGTTATTAATATAATGTGCTAACAAGAAAATCAGACCACGGTTTTATTGCCTCTAGTGGAAAGGCACAGAAAATGCTGAATTAATTAATTTTATTTTGTCACTGAAACTTTATTACTTTTTAATGCTAACGGATCAAGAATTCATAAGGCTGTATTTGCAGTTGAATTCTGAAAATTATAACATTTACCATCGATATTAAAAATCTTTTCGAGCTGAAGTGCCAATATTGCAAAACATGAAAAAATCTTAATTCGTTTTCGCCTCTTCAATATTTTACATTTTGAGGTTATAAACGGTCAGTCGTTAGAAATAAAATATTTTAGCTTATTAAATTATTACGGTACCAAATTACTTGAGCTGGACTCTTTTAATAAAGATTGGTCCCTGTCAGCTTTGGATAGAGAGAGGTGGAAAGAGAGTAGGGAGGCCTTTGCCCAGCAGTGGGACGTAACAAGCTAAAAAAATTACTTGAGAGTTTACAAGCACCGTCCTAGCATTTTCACTTTTGTAAGCTTTTGTAACCTTAAATGGTTGACTTGAATATATACATAGTATCATTAACAGTTACATAAACTAGCCACGAAAATAGCCCAGCATAACCCCAAATGAAAATAATCCTTGAGAGTGTAATTTTAATCTTCTTTATCTGCCCAAATGCTGTCGCCGTTCGCTACACTGGTTCCTCTGACGTATCTCTGGATAATTGGTAGTTTGTAGAGGTAGACCGAAAGGATGGAACCCGCGCAGGCACCTATCCAGTAGACCGTGGCGTGTTCCAGGAGGGTATGCCCTTCGCAGCCAGCTTTGAGTGATGTTGCCAGGACAGGGTTGAAGTAGCCACCGGAGTAGTCGAAAGCTGGAATGAGAAAAGTTGACTGGATATATTTTTTGAAGCAGAGGGTAATTGCGCAGTACACTATCAGTAGGAATCGCTTCCATTTTGACAGTTCCACAACATTCATGGCATTATTTACGTTGTTGAACAGACAATTTTTTCGAATTTAAAAAAGACTGTATTAGGAATAACGTTCAAAATGATGCCGATTCTGATTAATAGTGTGTTATGCAATTAGGGTGCAGATATAAAATACAAAGTACAGGTAAATTTGATTTTAATTAAGATCCCTGCGGTGTTTATGACCGTAATTTATTTCGAAACAACAGCTACATTACATTAATCACTTCCTTTTTTTCAGAAATAATAACTACAAAAAAAAGACTCATAACGTAATTTTAATTACAGGGTAGCATGGAAATCGACGCGCAACCTGGGGTTCAACTCCCTAAGCACAAAGTCCGTCGTTTCGGTCGAAGTAACGGTCGTTTCCGAGTCCGTATCACTTACGGACAGAAGATTAGTTTGGAGCCCGAACTAAGAATGAATGACAACACGATTTGATAGCTGTCCCTACTCCCGATATGTTTTTGCACGTCAAAAAAGTTAGTTAATTGGCTGTAGGATTCACTATGAAGTTTCAAACTACTTTCGGACGGGCCCGTATCTTCGTTGACGGAGTTAGAGAGTACCATCGATTCAGTACATTAATCTGAACTGATGCGTTCAAATTTTTGTTGATTATCTATACATATAATAAAATTGTAACAGGCCGATGTCTGTACATTAAAGATATTGAAGAAAAAATAGTATGGGGGTCTTTATTAGAGCAACAGAAGCCAAAACAACGGTTTTTAGAATTTTTGTCTGTCTGTATGTTTGTTACCGCATCACGCAAAAACCACTGCATGGAATTAAATGCAGTTTTCAATGATGTATTCCGAGAGGTCTAACTTAAAAAATAGGCTATATATTATCAAAAAAAAATGATTATCTACTTGATCCTAAAGTCCACGCGTATGAAGTCGCGGGCAAAAGCTAGTTTTAAATAAAATTGTTGTTCCATGCATTTAGACCGCGTACGGTTTGCATTTTCATATGAAACAGCATTTTTTTTCTGATAACCGACGAATAATTCCTTCGCCTAGAACCATGTACAAAATTAATAGTTACAGTTTGCGCGTCGATGAGGTACCATCCTGAATAGAAACATTAAAGTGTAAATATAATTATGTAAGTAATATTACAAAATATATGCTAAAAAATTAAGCCACAACTACCTATGAAACTTCCAGAAGAATTAATGATATGAAATGTGAAGTTCTGTACAGTGAAAATGACCATGTTTTCAAGAATGATAATGACAATGAAATGCGTAAAGAAGTTATATTGATCCATGCACACCTACTGAAGTAGATAGCTTTAAAGTAAATGGACATTTAGTTACACAAGTATGTACCTTTTCCTAAATGTACTTTGCAAAAGACGGATACGCTTAGGTCCGCATTGGCACTATTGTCTTGATAGCGGTAGACGAAAACTGTGTGCCTAGTGAGGACCCCTGCAACATTGATAGCTACGAGTGAGTATGTGTGAGTGAATGAGCGAATAAATCAGTGAATGAGTTGATTCTGTTGAGTGAGTGAATATTGGGTAGTAAGAAGCGAGGTTGACGTTATGGGGAAAGCAGATTGGACGTTCTATAATATATTATGTGTGATGAGTAGACTGCTGTTCAAGAGAATTGTGTAAGAGAATCAATAATATGTAGCTGATTCATTAAGAATTATGACCCTAATATACGACTCTGGCTGTAGATTGGTCCAGAGACAAATCATCATTCTTTTAAGAAGAATAATTGCCATGTCTATAGATAAGACAGTAATGCAAAAGTTGAACGTGGATCAAAAATCATCATATAATTAGATAGTTAAGTACAATCAAATCAGATAGAATAAAATGTGAATTGTTGCATGTAATTCTAGTATTTTTGACAGTGTTAAAAAAAAACTAAAAGTGATAAGTAAGTACACAGTAATGGTGAAAATCAGTATCAATGTACAAAATAATCTCAGTAGTAATATTGAACTTACCAGCTACAACGAGGGATGTTCCGATGAAGGAATCGACGGCTGTGGCGAACCGAGGGTTGAGGTCACCAAGGGATTTGGAGGCCAGGCGACAAAGGCAGGTGGCAATGCCTTCGACCACAGCACCGTAGATTACTGGCACCTGAAAAATAAACATTAGGTGTCTAAGCAAATATTTTGTGTTATCCTAAAGATTTTGATGATGAATTTGTCATAATCAAAGATATTTAAGATACTACAGAGAGGCCATCACAAGAAATACCATAGAAAAACTGTAATCCCATGTCTACTGAAACATAGGATCACAGTTTTGCTATATTACGCTTGATACTACGGGGTATCAAGCGTAATATAGCAAAGCAAAGCATGCTATATATAAATATAGCATGTTACTTATTAGCCAAGTTTGACACGAACGTTACAATGATAAATTATTTGATTACCAATCATCAGATAACAATTAGACACATTTAAGAATATTATTAATGCTACCGATAATAAACAGAGTAGTTAATCCCAAACGTTCTGAGATTTGTAATACCACACTGCACAATAAATTTGGAAATTTTTTGGGGCGCTTTCTCATTTTTTCTTGAATTTGAGCGTTTGACTCGAGATTTGATAAGTGATTATGGGTTAGATAGAGGCAAAAAATAAAAATAAAAATATTTCCGGGAAAATTTCATTATTTGTCTAGGGAGCGCTCAAAAACAAATTTTTCAATTTCTTTACATAAGTCAGTAAAAACCTTGTCTCGGCAAAGGATGTTTCGTAAAATGTTACTTTCGCGTATCTTTTGATGCTCTGTTACATGGAACATACAATAGTTTAGTCATATATAAAAAAATCTGTGGTAGGACTGTAGCTTGTTATTTGGAGTGCTCAAATCAATTTGTTATGTTTCATACAATAATAACCCAAAAATTATTCCGTAAAACAGGGAATTAATGATAATTTTTCGTCTGAAATCATTTTTTTATCTATGTATGTTTAATCGAAATTCAAACAAAAGTATTTAATAACTAAGGTTACTAAGTCAACTTGCTTGAAAAAAAGAAACAGTCTATTTAAAATTAAAATAATATTTTTAAGCAATTTTTGAATGCAACGCTATGAATCAGTAATATATTTCGGGACGCGTGGGCTTTAGCTATAAGTCTGCGCCGGTTTGTTCCTGGGCGTCCGAATCATAATGGTTAGCATATCTGAGTAGCATACTTCACTATACACGCACGCACGATCAGCTACCACGCGCCGTTAAATTTACCTAAAACTAAATACTTCAATTTGTAATAGCCCTCTTACTTTTGGCAATTTTTGGTTCAAATAAAACATGAGAAGGCACTTCGTTCCTGATGAGGGCCCCCAACCTCACACGCGCTTTTCAGGAGCTAGTTTCAAATATCCTGAAGATCTATTGAGATCTTCAGAATATTTGAAACTAGCCTTAATGCGTTCGATATAGCAAAATAAAGAATTGTCTTTATTTTGCTCCAGCGAACGCATTTTGGCTCTCGCAGACCGGCGCTACGCGACCCTAATAGAACAATTTCTATGAAAACTTCATGAGAATTGTTCTAATTGATTTGCTTCGCGCTGTCGCGTTAGGCTAGTCTGCGGGAGCCTTTCTACATCCGTTTCAGTTTGTACGAGAACGGCTTAAAGCTTTGTCTGCATCAAACGTGTCACCACGTCTGAAATCTATTTCCTTGGTCACGTTTCACATTACGCAATCTATGCATGTTCCAACAAGCAGTGCACCACCATCACTCATTGAACATCGTGCATTCAGATGCTTTGTAGCCGACTGCAAAAGATGGACGAGGTTATGTATTCAGCAGCTTTTTTTTTTAATACCAAAGACGATACCGAAACTAAAAGTAAATTTTTGGAAGCCGGTTGTTTTTTTTTTTGCATAAACTTTTTTCTGTAGCTAAACACAAAATTCACTGATTGTACTTTGGCTTTATTTTTCAAAAAAATCTTATGAAGATCATCGCAAGAACCGCCTATACGAATATCAAAATTATTAGCTTGAAAATAAGATTCGTATCTACCGTTCGTTTCATTTTTGTTTTATGATTTTGTTTAGTTTGAATTGTGATCTTCCTTTGCGAGTCCCAATAAATACTTATTTTTATTTCTAATCCTGCTTTATCAGCAGCGGAAACTAAAAAAAAACTTTTCAAATCAATTCAATTCTTCATTGTATGCCGTTGTTACCCGACTGCGCGACGGTAAAGACAGGGATAGGTTTTTTTACGTGTACCTATGTGTCTTTGTTATTCTCTACGTGGGATTGTTTATACCCTCGAATTATGGTAACGGTTTTTATGAGATGACGGGTCCGTCGCCTCGTCTAGGTCGTGCAATGGTTACAAGCTAGTTTTGTAAAATGGAGTATGAGATATCAATACCTAAGTACACGAAAGTACTTGAAAAACTGTTTCCGTGTGTATTGCATCATAGAATTTATGGACTTGAGAAGACGATTCATAAAATATAATACGCTAAACAGGTAATCAAAAAATCTAATTTAAAGTGATCTTGTTTTGAGCTTATTCGTTTTGGTTGAGTTTTTTTATTTGTCTTTTGTTTTATTAACATGTGCCCTGACGGACTCTAGTACTGACATTTATTAAAATGCAGCCCTGTCTGGAAAGGACATCATAATATAGCACCTCATTCTCAAACCAGCCGCCATTGATGACGTGGTTATCGGTGTTCAGTGCATCACGAGGAAAACTGACTGTGTGTAATTTTCATGAATTGACTCACAACAGAAAGCAAAAAAGAAAATACATTTATTTAGCACAGACTTTAAGGCACACAATATACATTAGGTATACAGCAGGCAAAAGTAAAATAAAAGTGTAAGGTAAGATGTCAAAAACTAGCATTATAGTGTGCCGGAATTATTGCTGAAGGGGGCATTTTTGGCGCAAGCGTGAGGTTGCGCCAAAAATGCCCCCTTCAACAAAAATTCCAAACAACTAGTGCCTGATGCTGGTTTTCAACAGGAACTGATAACATCTCGCTCTGTTTCCCCGAAGGGATGAACAAAGGTACCTATAGTACTAGCTATGTGAACATAATCCAGCATTGCATATGTAGGACGTCACGCCCTTTATGCCTGGAGGCTTTTATTTTGGTATTATGCTTTGTTTACATTTTTATTTATTGTTTGCTTGTGTAGTTGTTTTCATTTTAATTGTTGGTATATTGGCAAGGCTGGCTGACATATGACAAATGATTTAATACATTTTTCTGTGTCTCGAAATGTTAATTACTTTGCTTAGCTACTATTGTAAAGAATCAAGTTTATCTAATTAAACAGACAGCTGTGCTGCTGGGGTGTTGTGCCACTTTTTACTAGCTAAAATACTAGGAAATGGTGAAGGGCCAGCGTTTTGGGGGACTGTCTTATGTAAATTTGACGTTCGAAAAGTGCTGATTCTCAGCCTAATTTGAATAAATGACTTTTGTTTTTGATTTTGAGTATACCCACATTTCGCCAGTTATAGTTAAATCCCATGTCATAGGTGGCGACCTTATTGTCACTAATCAGGTGCAAACCCAGAATCCGGGGGCTAATGAAAAGTTTCAGATAGAAACACCCAATAACGCTTTGCCCGTCCTTGGAACAGAACCAAGGACCATTCATTCATGAATTGACTTTGTGCTAATTTTTATTTTGATGATTAAGTTTTGTAATGTGAAACTGAGCAATCTTAATCAAAAGTATGCAACATTTTCAGTAATTATATCTGCAGTCCATCTTCCAAACTAAATCAGCGGCACTGTACGATGGCGCCTGTGACAACAATCCGACAGCTACTAGTAAAAGTTAATCAACACTCAGTTTGAACTAAAATAACTGCCACGTACTGCATCAGACTGCTTTTTTTGTACTTTCAGTTCGTTTCCTGTGGCTCTGAATGTGTCTGGACATAATCTTGGTCCGATCATAATGTTCAATTCAATTCAATTCAATATCTTTATTGTGGATCATAGTTAGGTACATATTACAGGTCTTAAATAGTTAATTGTGATCAGCTACATTCCGCCCTTAGGGCATACAACAGTTACATAAAAATTAGAATTTCATTCGGAATTACAACAAGAATTACATTCAAATTTCACAAAAAAATATTAAAAAAAATAAAATGGAATAAATTAAGGTAGGTACACATCAGTGGGTCACTGAACGCATCATGACTGAGGGGGACTATATTGGAGCAGTGATTTGTCTGATAGGAAGTCTTTTATTGAGTAGTAGCACTTGTTTTCTAGTAAATCATGGAGATTCTTTTTAATATTTTTCATTTCCGTAATTATCCTAATAGGCTCCGGAATATTATTAAAGATGCACGAAGCAGTACAAAAGATACTTTCATGCATTAGATGAGTCTTGCTAGCTACTGTGCGCAATTTGACCTTACGCCGTATACGCGTGTAGTAATTATACATGTCAATATAATTTTTGACATATTATACTGCTGCCTCAAATAAAAGGTACGTAGATTAGTGGCTGAAAAAGATTTGAGTGGACTCCACTGGGTGCAAGCATTTGTCAGTAATAGGGTAGCTCAACTCAGAACTAAGGAGCTCAACAACACAAACAATAACACAGTGTCACCAAACTCCACACCAAAACATTCTTGCTTCAACTGCTAGTTTTAAGGCTAAACCTCAATACTGCAGAGGATTTCGTTCGTTGACAACTAAATCCCCTTGTATGAATAGTTATTTATTCAAGCATACATCTTGTTTGTGCATCGCGGTTGCCAGATTTCGTACATACAGCTCTAAGACATCAGTTAATCTTTCATTTAATTAACTTCAGACGTGTGAGTGGGTCTGTTTATTTGAACTGCAGAACTGTAGAATTTAAATATTTAAACAGTGTAGTATTTTCACTTTAGTAGTTGACGTCAATTGGTGTGGATTTTTAACCGGCAAACACGCAACTCCTGATGAATTGTTAGGTGTATTTTTTTGTATTACCAATTTTTAGCGAAGTAGAAGGAATACCTGGGCATGGATCATAGCAAGTGGCGTTAAGTAGTGTCTGCTTAACCCAATGGGAAGAAGGCGCGAGTTTGTTTATGAATTGTAGGTATATGTATGTAGTATGTATTTTCAAAACACACATGCATGTCTGCTATACCTACACAGTCAAATTAAATCTGCTTGCAAAGCTCCATGGACGTGATCGGTGTCAATATATAAACGGTGAAATTTTAATGGTTGTTTTCCCGCAGCGAAATGGTTTTGTCTTGGTAATACAATCATTTTATAAACAAATAAAATATTAAAAACAAAAAATGGCAGATTAACAATTGTGAAAAATCACCACGTGCAAGAGTTTATTTTGCTTTAAACATATTTTATGGATCGCTGTTTCCTTTGTTGGCGGCGCGTGTGATTCGAGTAGTACCTACAAGTTGCCTCTAATATTACTATTGATTCTCACTTTTTCGAGTGTATGAATATTTTTTTAATAAAAATAAAAAAAACTTATTTTTTTTACTTTTACACTATGCTTCGAAAGTACTCCTTATGGCAAGTTGTTCTGCCGCGGGAAAACAACTATTTAAATTTCACGGTGTATACCATAACAAAAAATTGATCCTTGAAGGACATGATTTTAAGTAAATATTCATGTCATTGATTAAATAAAATTCATCAATGTCGAAGTGTGTATAAAAAAAAACCCTGAAATAATCGTGGTCAGATCATTTAAAGACCTGTAGATTAGTGTTTGATATGGACTTTTGAGGAAAGAACCACAAAGATTGACTGGACCTATCCTGTCAGTGCACGAATTTGTCAGTCATGATGCAGCTCTACTTAGCAATAATCTAAGCTCATACATCAAGTGACTAGGCATACTTACTTCGGTAGTCTCAAAAAAATCTTTGTTTTTGTAGAGATCTGGTCAACTGAGTTTCGCTAACTAATTAAATTTCGACTTGGGTACACAAACTTCACTCTTCAGCAAAACCAGTCAATAGCTACCTGCAAATCAGCTTTACAGTCTTCAAAGGCCTTGTCCTTATGTGTGTCAGAGATCTCCAGAGCCCAGTACATTTGGACATATTTGAAGACCAGGATACCACCGCCCAGCTCAGCCCAGGTCTTCAGGACAGCCTTGCGGATTTCACCCTTGCCTGAAAATGGCGATAGGATTTTCCTGTGAAAATCGTTCGTCTGGGAGAGTACAGCTTTCATCTGGTCTACATAGCTACAAGAGTCTTTTGGTAATTGAAGAGTTCAGAGCGCTGTTCGTAAACATTTCTTAAATATTCTGTGAAATTGTTATAGAAAAAAAAAATGGCTTCGTCCGATTATTGCCACACGTTAACCAGATCGTTGAACAGCAAAAGTTCTGATTTTTGTGTTGTAATTTGGAAGTCAGATTTTTATTTGTCTTTGCAATTTATGCACGTAAATAGGTCTTACTTATTTATTGTGCTCTTGTAATTACACTATCAAAGTTTAGTCTTCAAAACTCACATGACGGATAATGTAATGGAATATTTTTACGGGGGTGATGCATTACCAAAATCTATGTAATATGCCCCTTTATTTATAAACGTTGCTTAAAATTACGTAATGATTAGCGACTGTTTAACCGTACATTTTTGACGACTAAACATGTCTTAACTTTAATCAACGTTTATAAATATACCCCATGTTTAAGAACGGTTCTATTTTTGGTATCTTTATCGGAATATAAACAGGAATAAAACAATAACCTTCGATGACATCCTCGATGTGTGTGTACGGACAGGCAGTAGCATCTCCCCAGTTGAGTGACCACCAGATCGTCAGCGCGAACAGGAATATCGCATACGTCCCTACGCCAAAGTTATCGGCAACTGAAAGTGTGTAAAGAAATGGTTAGATTCAAATATGAGTCTGTCGATAGGAATGATCATTTTCACGAATAGAAGAATTTATTAAAAGAGTAACACTTGATACTTAGATGACACGCAAACACAATTGTTTGAAACTACACCATCGCCTGTTGGGGTTGACTTCCAGGCCAATTAGATGCAGCTGATTACCAGTAGTTATTTTACATGGATCTCCATAACCCAGTTGTTGTAGTAAGACTTTTTACTCCATAAATGCCACAAAGATGACTCCACGACAGTGTATCGCAGGTCAACAGTAAATTTTATCGCTTTTATTTAAGTATGCTACGATGCCAAAAAATTTCAATAATTTTGCATGCATCTACAGTTCTATCAATCTCTATACAAAGATGACATGGATTGATTGTGTGAAGGATGGTTGACAAGGAGTGAATTAGAAAGTGACGGTTGAAAGGAGAGAATGCAAGGAAATACACTGCTGCACCGACCCCAAAAGGGACAAGAGCAAGAAAATAATGGGTCGGCGCAGTATGACTTGTCTTCCATACTTTTACTATTAGTCGTCAATTTGCTAGTCACCTCTTTACTAGCCTTATCATCTTTCACACAGTCCAGCCACCATTTCTTCGGTCTTCCCGTTTCCGTTCATAAAATTGATCTTCTTAGAAATTCTTCCCTTTATTCCCAAAACTTACTTATGATCAGTTCGAAGCAGCAACCGCATAGCTCAGCAGCGGCTATGGCCTCTTCAAACAGTAGCCTGATGAAGGGTTCCTTAATCACCTTCTGGACAACCCTCCTTGCGCAGTGTGCTAGTAACGATGTTAGGAGAATGAAGAGGGTAGACACCACCAGTGGCGCGAAAGTCACTTTGTTTATCTGAAAACATAATAGGGGTTGTTAAGAAATGCCTGTACACTCGATAAAAGGGGAGAACGGTATTAAGTAGACCTGCTTGTGTTTTGTTGACAGATTTGTTGCGTGGACTTCTTCCCAGCGAAAACACTTATGAGGTGGTGAAGTGCAGGCGTTTTGAAGAACTGCCTTATGTAATTTTGACGTAAAAAAAGTGCTGATTCTCATCATAAATCGAGTAAAGTCGCAAGCGCTACTACTAACCAGACATCCTGGGTTCGATGCCCAAGTCAGGCAAAATGTTGTTGGATTCTACAACGGGGATTTCTCTGTAGCATCCCGGTGTCTCGATTTTTGCCAGGTTGATGGGAATAGGCTCGCCCCCTGGGACTAAACATAACTGGCGAACCTAAGTTACACCTCCACCTGATTCTTCGGGGAAAACAAGGCGTGAATGCGTGATGTAGTTTTCTAAAATGAATGCTGAGTTTTCAAGCAATCCACAAGCCTGGCAATAAATTATCATTCCGAAATCCTATCACGAAAAACTTGGAAGGATCTAAAAGCTAGTTACTGAAAGTGTCGAGATTGTAACAACAACTTCAATTTTAGAGACAGAGTTTATAAGTAAGGACAAGTTTTACATCTCCACGAGTTCTACTAACTTCAACCAAGTGGTATTCAAATTGTTTATAACTTTGAAGTACGTTTGCTAAGAATTCTCTTGTATAACTTGGTTTACAGTAATGAAACGGGTTCATTGTTTTTACTTGTAATACATAGTTGGAAGAGATTGAAGTTGGACGAGAAGGCCGTATGAATCTAGTCGCAATCTTATCTCACTGACATTCAAATTATAATTTTTTTCAAAAATGTGGGTATTTTTGACAGATGTTCTTTAATAATTGCCACTCTGACAGTTCATCAGGTTTCGGCGCCTTCTTTCTAAAGATATGTGACATCATCAACGTCTCAGCCTAACGACGTTTACGTATAGAGACGTCCACGCCCACTGCTGGGCCTCCTCAAACTTCGCTACTACTACCTGTCTCAATTTGCCTGTCATGATTCTCAACAATGTCGACGATGGTTATTGTTTCAGAATTCGATAGTTTACGAAAAAATTACAATATTGTGGTGTTGACTGCTTAAACCACCACTTTTATCCTGATGGTTTTTTTTTGCCTAATCTTATGTCTCACTGTTGGGCATACACCTCCCGTTTTTCCAAATCTTGTCTTGTGCGATCTCTAGCCATGTTGGCAACGCAGACGTCATCAGATCGTCTCACCACCAGTTTGCCGTATTCGACATGATAGTCAGTTTTTGGTTTTTGTTTGTTTGGGAAATCATCAAATAGCTTCTCTCACTCTGGGTGGAGCGGGAGAACTTATTTGTCGTGAAGTGTCAGACTTTTACTGACTGAAACCCACCCGTGTTCCTTCAGTTGCCTGCGTGCCAGGGACCACGTTATCTCTTTCGAACAACCCGCACCCCTGGCAGGCATTGGTCCTTGCGGACCCCACCAGTTGGTGCTGACATCTCGAGATGCGCACGTGGAACACAACGTGCTGTCGACCCGGGCTTGGTCCTTACCGGACAGCGAGCTACCCATTACTCGCCGTCCGCAAGCCCGCGCCTACGGTGGCCGGGAATCAGCCTGGGATTCCCGACGCCCAGGACGTTTCCTGCGGCGGCTAGGACCGTGAGGGCGCATATACTGCCTCTTCCTCACGTGCGCCGCCTCCCTCTTCGCGAGCGTTACTGCTTCGCAGAAGGAGGTGACGGCTGGGTAGCCGTCACCTCATTCCCGTTCGGAGCGAAAGTGCCAGGGTTGGCACTCTCGCTCCGAACCATGGCCTGGACCAGGGCAGGACGCGAGAGATCGTCGCCGCCCATCGCCTCCACAAGGACACGGCGATGCTCCGCCCAAGCCGGGCAGACCTCCACCGTATGCTCCACCATGTCCTTGGGGCGATCTACGCAGTGGAAACACCCGGGCGTTTCCTCCCGCCTTATCCGAAACAGGAACCTCCCGAAACAACCGTGTCCGGTGAGGACCTGCGTCAGGTGGAAGGTGGGGATGCCGTGGCGCCTCTCAATCCATTCCTCAAAGAGGGGACTTACCTACCGCCGCAATCATGGCGTGCCCAACATGATAGTCAGTAAGAAAAAAAAATTAACAAAACTAATCTTCCATTTCCAAATAGGAAACATTGGAAAAGGTTCAACGAACAATCGATCACTAGAAGAATTTCCTTTGAGACTGAATTTATTGACACCACAGCATCTTGCAAAAAGCCAAATAACCCTAAAGTAACTTTCAAACTAATTCATCAAAGTCCAAAACTAAAATAAAAACAGCCGTTCAATGTCAAGAATTTGTTAATACTCTGCAAACTACCCAACTACACCGGGGAATAACCGGATGGAAAACAAGTGAGAGCAATATAAATAATGGGTGTAAACGAAGTCGTAACTGAAAACGTTAAATCCCCAGGGTATACCTAACTGAGAGGGGATGAACACGGTATAAATAATGTGTGCCCGGGATGAGAACCCGACAACTAATATTTTGTTATATGCCATGTGCCTTGCTAAGCTGGCTGGAAGATGTTGCTTTATGCTTTTGGAGCTGAAATGCTTGAAGGAATAATGTTCCAACAGCTTTGAATCGCTTACAGAAGGCTTGAAAATGATTTTATTGAATCTTTTGGTATGTAGCGGCACTACAGAAAAATAATTCGCAACAAATATCTTGAAACACAAAAAGTAATGTGGCGCCATCTACAATGTCACATGCGAAATACGCGTCTGGACGACACAGAAATCCTACATCGCGCAGTCGGAGTTTACCACGAAGCTGACATATATCCTACAACATCCCGACTTCAACCGTCGGGCACCCCGACCGGCCGGCCCTTGCTTGTTGAAGCGCAAGCCCGCGCCGCAACTGAGCCAGTAGCTTTAAATTCCCCGATCAATAATAATGCCAATATTTTGATCCAGCCTGTCCCCAATGATAGCTGTCCCCCTATCAGTGACGCCCTGAGCCGAGGCCCGTACCCCACAGGGGGTGCCCTCAGCGTGCAGTCGCTTAGTTGGTAATTTATTTTAGTTTGTAAGCCCTGGCTGGAGGCGTTAAGTTAATTCTTAATGGCAGCCCCAGGAAAGCCCGGTTAAGCAGTCACGGCCTCTCAAGGCCAACTGCGAGATGCCCAACAAAAAATAAAAATCAACCGTCGATCACTTGCCCTCCAGACTCAACACCCGTCGGGTCGGAGGATTCTCCCTTTATGAGTATGAGTGAATTTTACACCCTGTTCCTCATATAGGTATAGGTCCCCTATAGGTATACTTTTTGTGTTTGTGATGCGAATTAAATTTTGTACTTCTGAGGTGGTCCCATATTTGGGTCCAGGTCTGACGAGTGGTTTTTGAGTTGGCTTTTATAATACGTATTTCTAGGGTTCCGTACCCGAAGGGCTACCAACGGACGGACGGACAGACAGCGGGCTGTATCTCTTGATCCGTAATAGATAGACAGTTGAAATTTTCACAGAATGTGTATTTCTTTTGCCGCTATAACGACATAATATGGTAAAAAGAAAATTAAATTGGGTCTCCATACAAGAAACGTTTTTTTGCTTTGTGGTACGGAACCATACGTGGCCAGCTTTTTTAGTGTATGATGATGATGTTATGAGGGGCTTGTGGCTAAGTAATAAAAGCCGCACGGGTCGATCGATCAGTTAAAGCTACGCTTGCCGCGGTTGGTCCGTGGATAGGTGACCATCTTTACATACCAAGACCCCTCCGTGCCTCGGAAAGCACGTTAAGCCGTTGATCCCGGCTGTCATTTGTGGATCTTTGACAGTCGTTACGGGTCGTCAGAAGCTCGAAAACCTGACAACCAATCTTACCAAGGGGTATCGTGTTACCCAGTAACTGGGTTGTGGAGGTCAGATAGGCAGTCGCTCCATATACAATACTGGTATTCAGCTGCATCCGGTTAGACTGGAAGCCAACGCCAACATAGTTTGGTAAAGGCTAGTCAGACGACGACGACGATATTGATATAATAACTTCCAGTCATATTTATTTTCTTAGCATGTGAAGGTACCTACTTATACCACAACCAAAAAGTGAAAAATAAAAGTTTATGTTTGGAAGTCGGCTGTTTTTACACGCTTTATATTAGCTTCACTTGTATGTTTGTTTGTTTGTATGTAACCGACTCCTTTGAGCGCGATTTTGACCCACTTTAAACGGCCAGATTTCATTGAAACTTTGTAAACTTGTCGAGAACCGATGACAATTCAATAATTTAAAAAAAAAAATGAGAAAAAAAAACAAAAAAAAACACGTTTTTGTAGTTAGCAGAACTAAAAAATAGAAAATAAAAAGCGTGGGGTGCTTTTTGAGGTATTTTTATAATCACTTAATGTCAAGCACCCCACGCTTTTTAATTGAATTAAATTATTTCTCCTTTTTTAGTTTGGTTTCTAAAGCGTGTTTTTTAATTTTTTAAACTATTTTTTTTTTAAATAAACTTTTCTCGTGAGCTTTTCTGTCGCACTTGGGTTTTAGTTTTATTTAGGAATGGGACGGACTGTTTTTTATTTTTTTCATCTTTATACACACTATCGATTGCAGGGATGCAATCTAGTGATGTGGGGACATTTCACAACAGTGAGATTTCTGTGCTATGCTTAAGTAGGTATTAATGTAGATAAGTATTACACACCTTCAGAAATATTTTGCTAATAATGATGATAAAAACCACATCAAAAATGATTTTGCAATTTAGTACCTATTTATGCCTTACGGCTGCGCCAAAAAGAGGCACTGTCACATTCTACAACTATCAATGAACTTCAGTTATGAATTAATCAATCCTATTACTAAGCTAGAGTTCCAGTCTAACAAGACCTTTTGAATACCTATTTTAAATACCACAAAATACTATAAGTTAATGAACATTCTTCGTCACTGAATTTTAAACTTTAATTAAAATGTCTTCACACCGGAATTATACCGTTTTCAGGCAGCCTATTTACCTCCACCAGGGTTTGTTTAATCGGGGTCAATAGAAGGTCCTATTGATTGCTTTTAACCATGGACGGTTCTAGGTCTCTGTTGGGGCCTAGTCTTCCTAGAAACAAGGTCAGTTGAGGCATTTACAAGTGAGAGTAGATGGTTAGGTGGGTCGTGTTTGTGATGGGCAAATGTTAGTGCAAAGTTTGTATATATTGGTTTGGTTAGAGGTTGTGATGTTCATATTTTGGACACCAAAATTAATTACAAATTTTATGCCTATTAAAACTATAGGTACAGTTGGTTACAGTAAAAGCTATGAAAACGTAATTAATTTATATCAATGAAATTATAACATACCTTATAAGGAAAGACAAAATAAAAAGTTGAATTCCAAGACCAATTGTATACTAAACTTTTCTTTCCGAAAGAAAAAAAGAACAAAATCGATCGACGTGTTAAAGAGTTATCGCTAAGCAGTGCAGAAAGCTCATACTTTTATATAATACCTACTTTTATTTAATAAAAATACATTAAGTTTTAAAAGAATTATGGTCGAATTTGGACCACTGGGCGGCCACTAGTAAAAATGTAAAAACCCTCATTATTCCTAAAATCTTTACATAATATATCAAAACACGAGTATTCTCAACTAATAAATTACCCAGCACTAAATAATTCAGAGCCTAGGCAAAAACTGAAAGCTAAATGACCTAGATTAGCTTTCGTTAACGAGCTAAGTTTTTGCGACCTAAAAGTATCTAACTTGGTATTATTTTGTATAGCACTACAGGGCTAAGGATTATTTTGTGTTGATTTTTTTTTAAACTCGCTTTTACCAGCGTCTTCGCTCGCGTTAACAAATTTAAACAAAACCTTAATAAATAATACACTTAAACCTACCTCACGAATCACTCTGTCACTTTTGTTTTCGCCGAATTTTCCAATATTCCTAGCCACATTTCAACATAAAAAAATTGCCAAATCGGTCCAGCTGTTCATAAGTAATGCGCATACCGCAACAAACAGCATTTAATTTTTCAATAGATTAATTAAAAACTTCAGTGTTACTCCATCGAGGTTCATCAAAAATACCGTCCTGCAGCAAAGTTGATAAAAACAGACCCAAAAATATGCCTGAAAAAGTTCCTGGTTCTCTTTTTATCAACTTCTGCCTTCGCCACTGTTATATGGAAGTCAAAAAACATAAAATGCGTATTTTTATGCACACAGGTCAACAATGGTTTTTAAAAGAGTTTTAAAAGCATACGGTATTGATTTAAAGTTCAAAATTTAGAATTTGATAGTTCAGAAGGTGGACCGATGACCTTGTGAAGACCGCAGGAATCCGCTGGATGCGGGGAGCACAGAACCGGTCGAATTGGCGGAGCTTGGGTGAGGCCTATGTCCAGCAGTGGACGTCTTTCGGCTGAAATGATGATGGTGATAGTTCAGAAAGATTTTGGATCAATGTGGCGAATTTTTCAGCGTTTTTTTAGGTCTGTTGGTCCTTAATATTTTTCTATCTTAAAAGTGGTTAAGCAGCGATATCGTCTAGGTATTTTTTTACGAATAAAGTTTTTCTATTGCACAAATAAACAAAATTCAAGTGTCTGTTTGTAATGTCAAAATAACAACTTTTTACTAAATTGAAAGTAGATACGGAAACACCATCATTATATTTCTTCTCATCCACACCGCACCGATCAAATTTAAATATATCTAATTTGACTGGGTTCACAATGTAGTTACGAAAACATGTAAACAAATATGTGTTTTTTTTTAAAAGAAACGCTTCAAAACTCACACATACAGTTTAGTATAACTGGCGAAATGTTTATTACTATTGGTAACTAGCTGACCCGACAGACGTTATCCTGTCTTAACTATGAATATCAAATTCGCATTTTACGCACAACTTTCTTATTTTTTTCTTTCATAAGAACCTTCTCCTGACACTAACAAACACAATAAAAAAGAATTAGCAAAATTGGTCCAGCGTGTGCTGCCGTGACCAAGGGAAAGAGGGGTTCATTTTTATGTTATAGAGAAGATAAGATATAGATAAACATTTCACCAGAGGGCGGGCGGTTTGGGCCACTGTCTTATGTAATTTTGACGTTCAAAAAGTACTGACACCAGCCTATTTTGAATAAATTACTTTTGATTTTGATACACCTCTGCCCAACCCCTCGGGGAACAAAAGTGTGATGTTATTTTAAAGTTTAGTTTGCACTATCAAACATATTAAATTATTATGACTGTTTCAATAGTACCTACATACTTAGTCGTCATTCTGACACTTAAGGGTAACCTAGTCGCGGGCTCGAACTCTCTGGTGGGCCTGGCTAAAAATCACGCTGTCCCACCAGGTTTCGTGTCCAACAGGGATAGTATCAGTGATGAGCAGTTAGACGCTAGTCTATACGCAATTGACAGTTGAGGTTCATGTTCAATTGGGAAAATTTGACAGTTTGGGGTAACTTGACGTGCCTGTACATTAAAATAATTATGTAGGTACCTATTCTTAGAAAAATACGACAAGCTCTAAATTCACGTAGTTTATAATTCATGGCTGTTTGTTGTGTACTAAAAAGTCAAGTTTATTTTAGTTAGTCTAACGATGTTTATGCGCTAGTTAAAAGATTTACGAGTGTTTATTAACGTAACAGATACGTTTGCTAGATTATTTACTGTATTTTAGCAGAACTGTACTATGTATATCGACTTTATTATGTAGGTACTATCCTTGACTCTGAATGCAAAAAAGCCGAGATACACAATCAGCATAAATGAGCGCAATGTGCGCAGGTGTCAAATCTCAGTTTGCGTACTGGTTAAAAATTTACCCTGTATTTAAAACCATCGATACGTTTATTAATGTCAATAGTTTGTAGATGACAGAGACTGAATAATGATTTTAAGCGAGCCTACTTTTGTGTATTCTTTTATTTATTACCTGCCTGCGACTTCAACCATTGAAATTTCTTGTTGAATCTGTCACATCGCATTGCATGCCCGCCCTGTACTTTTATTTTCGTTTAGTGTTCTTTCTTACTTTTTAGGGTTCCGTACCCAAAAGGTAACCAACGGGACCCTATTACTAAGCCTCCGCAGTACGTCCGTCCGTCTGTATCTCATGATCCGTAATAAGTAGACAGTTGAAATAGTGTATTTTACTCTATATGACAAAATATCTAAAAGTATATTATTGAGATAGCTCAGGCAAAATGCAGTCGGAAAATGTTCATGAAATAACAAAATAAATTTTTATATTCAATTTAAAGATTTCAGTTTTTTTAATCGGTTATTGAACACCATGAAATAGTAACCGCCATGTTATTACGTCATACGGCGTGTCAATTTAATAACTTTGTACTTTTATTATTTTCATAACCAAAGTAATTTTTATTGAAATAATATCTTACATTCAGGAACAGCAAACCAACGATAAGTAGAATAATAACTCATTTTTTAAATTATAAACAATTATCATACAAAATATCAGCGCAATTGTTTACTTAGCAAACTGACGTCATACCCACAGAGCAAAATGGCGTCCACTGTGTCCAGCGTTTTCGTCAAATTACGCGCGAAATTGGAAAATGTAAAATTTTTATGCATTTTTACGGCACTAATCGATTAAATAAAAATGTTGTGTTTTTTTGTAGTTTATTAGCACTTTAGAATCTAATTAGGACACTTCAAAAATGGATCTTATTGTCACACAATAGTATTTCTGTTGTCGCTATAACAACAAATAATAAAAAATAAAAACAAAGTTAAAAATTAAAGAGGTCTCCGTATAAGAAACGTGTTTTTTTTGCCTTCTAGTAGGTACGTGAGCGAGTCTGACTCTCACTTTGCTGTTTTTTTTTCTATTTTTGGCACAGGCTCCTTAGCATGATGCTAAATAGCATTTCTCAAGAATTGGGCTATCAAATGCTAGAAGTTTTTTTTCAAATCAGACTGGTAGCATTATTATTAGTATAGATTAATAAACTGGCCCGCTCAAAACAAGACGTCTTATGTATCGCTCCTATTCCGACGTCTGTGTATTCGACACCGGATCGCATGGTACAGTAGACTCCATTGGCGCTGACGCGCTTCATCGAAGTCTGCACACTGCGGGGCAGTGTGCCTCGTAGTTTGCAGACTTTGATGACGACCGCCAGGCTCTAGGGTATCATAGTGAGAGAGTGTGATTATGTTATGTTATTCATGTTCTTTAAGCAGTGGTAGAGCAGTGTCATCGAATCGTTGAACTCCTAAAGTTCTGAGTTGAGCTGCACGAATAGTGACAAATGCGTGCACTGATTGGACAGATCCACTCAATCTATGTGGTTCTTTCCTCAAGAGACCATTTCATACACCAATCTACATAGTTTTCACATGATTTACCAAGATTAAGCATGTTTGGACTTTAAAAGAGACTGTGATCTCTGAGCTTGTTTGTAGTCAGATAGGAAACGCCGACCTCATCTAGTTTTAAAAATATGATTGACGTGTAAAAACTGTTTATACAATCCTACTTACAGAAATAAAAACCAATTATCAGTGGTGGCTCAGTGGTAGAGGCCACGACTTACGGGTTGTAGGTCGTGCAGACAGGCGCTTTATTTTTGTAAATTATTTCACCACCACTGCTCTCAAAACGGTGAAGGAAAACGGCATGTCTTAGAACCAAAAATTCTAAAACAATGTGACATTTACCAAATCGCAGTGGGACCGCGTCCCACTCCCTCCCACCGAGAGAAGGGCTGTGTCCCAGCAGTGGGAATATTATAGGGAGATTTCGAAGCAGAAGTTCACCAGTTTACTAACAGCAACAATTTGCCAATTATGTTAAAGTCCCATGTTACAGGGAGCGAGCCTCTTGCGTTCAACGGGGCACAAATTCAGGGTATTACTGAGAAATTCTAATTTTCTTACCTTTTTTGCAATTAGCAGGTCAGTATCAAAGTCAATAACAAATAGAGCTTTACAGAATTATAGTCAATAAAATCATCAATTCACCCCTGTAAGTAGTTCTGCCAGGGGTGCGGGTTGTTCGAAAGAGATACCTATAACTGTGGTCCCTGGCACACAGACAACTGAAGGAACACGGGTGGAAAATAGTCAGAAAAAGTCTGACACGCCCTCCTGCTGCACCCAGAGCGGGAGAAATTATTTGATAATTTCCCACAAAAAAAAAAACAGTGGCACTCCGGGAGTGTCGACAGAAGTGAAAACTTGAACAATTACGTGTGTATTTTTTGAATCGTCAGGAAATATTTATTGAATCGTCAGATTAAACAACGTTCAACGTGTTTCGTTCGTACGTTCATGTTGTCAATGGTGTTGGTGACAGTGTTGCAAGTTCAATTATTTTTTCCCCATCTCAAAAAATGCCCAACGCGCCTTAAGAAGTTTTCACTTAAAAAAGAAACCCTCTGAGTTCATTTAATCCGATTTAATGATTAATTCATTTAAAAAAAATGAATTTCGTGGGCTCCATTATGCATCTGAATAAATTGTAATATTATGTAAAAATCGATTTACTATAGTTAAATTAAAACTTATTACGTTGTTAATCAATTTTAATTTCATTATGAAAAATTGATTTTCAGAGAAAAAGCAAAAAGGCTTAACATTGGTAAAGCCTTCTCGCTTGTGCAATAATTAAATTATCTAATTGAATTTATTTTGTATAATTTTAATGCTAAATTCCATTTTCCTATGAATAATAATGAAGTTATTCA
The DNA here is from genome assembly GCA_947359405.1 of Antitype chi. Taxonomy (NCBI): domain Eukaryota; kingdom Metazoa; phylum Arthropoda; class Insecta; order Lepidoptera; family Noctuidae; genus Antitype; species Antitype chi. The sequence goes on from OX375826.1 coordinate 3,542,129, forward strand.
TATAATACATATCTGTTGAAAATTACGGCTCTTGATCGAGTAATTATATTATGTTATAATTAAAGGTATATTCCACCTAATATCTTATTATTGCTATGCAATATCATCGTTATACACCATTTAATATACGCAATTACATTGAATAATATATTATTGTATACAAAAAGGCATGAATATTATTAACTTTCATAAGTATTATTAAGTTTAATTATTGTGTACGTGAAGACTATTAGTTAATTTTTTCATCGTTATTAGCATACTTAAGTAAATATTCTGAAAAAAACATAAGGCTTTTGCTCATTTTCATTAAAAAAAACATGCTCATGATTTGAAATGTGAATGAAAAGTTAGGGACTGATTCTTTTGCACTATAAACAAAAACGAATCGTTTTGCTTACATTTGGTAGCATTTTTATTGCCCCACTGGGCATATAAATAGATTCGTAAGCTAATTTTACCTGACATAGCTACTTCGATATCAGAGGGTCTACTATGCAAAGTTATGAGGTCTTTGCTCCATTTTTGGTAAAGTTACAATTAATTTGAACCAATATCGGTTCGTAAATTATAGGAATCGGCCATACAAGGATCTAAAGATCTATATCGCCGAAAATCACTATGCAGCAGGGACATCGATGCATAACCTGATACAACGAATTCAATACATGATTCTGCAACTGTCTCTGCCACACATTTTGACTTTTCTATGAAACAACAGTTTTTTTTTTTAAATAAACCACGAACAATTTCTACGCTAGGAGTCTAGAATCATGTTCACAATTCATGGTTTCATTTTGTGCGTCTGTATTTAGGACAACGAAAGACCAAACTGCTTGGAAGTTATTCTGTAAACTATTTAAGTGTATCGCTTTCTTAAAAACTGAACAGTTCACATTGTTGACCTTATTATCCAAAACGGTTCTAAGTCCAAAGTTGATCCGATTTCCTTGAAATTGAAAACCATTTTCCTGAAATCAAATGTGCATCATTTCGATCGTATTGTTTTCCAATACTATGACCAACATTTTTCAATTTTATAAACACTAAGAGTGACAACCTTAGCGCTGCAATGGAGCGTAGGTAATTATTTCAACAAATAGGACTATTTTTCATACTGTCCATATTTATATCGTGACCCCGCGCAGGATTCACCTCAGTATGACCATCCCTCAACGACTGTTTCACTTGCTTGTAATTTAGTGCTCGACATCAAACTGAACAAGAGAAAGGTTATCTTATTATTTGCTAATTATCTTTTACGAAGCAGCTCATGTTTACTGTTTATAGCCAATTGTTTTCAAAACAACACTACATCACAATAAATAAGTCATACATCTTGTAGTTTAATTATTATCATCATAACAATGTGACTATTTCTTCATTATAAACTTTTATTTTGTCATCTATTATATGTTATTAAATACTATAATAGCATTTGGGAGACTTGTGGTTAAGTAATAACAGCCGCGCAGGTCGATCGATCAGGTTAATCTACGTTTGCTGCGGTTGGTCTGCGGATGGGTGTCCGTCTTTGCATACCTAGACCCCGCCGTGCCTCAGGAAGCACGTTAAGCCGTTAGTCCCTGCTGTCATTCGTGGGTTTTTGACAGCCGTTACAGGTCGTCTGTAGGCCGAAAGTCTGACAAGCAGTCTTATTACCCAGTGACCAGAGATGTACAAAATACACTCGAGAGCAATGAATCCGGGTCACTTAAAGAATGTTAAAAATCTCGGAAACTAAAAATGATAGGTTAATGCAATAAATTGTATTTAATAGACAATGTAATACTCCTTAAATGAAAGTAAAAAAAATATGAGTCACCATACATTTTATTAACACAAAATTACATAAAGAAAAAAACTGCTGATCTCTCCTTAAAACAAAAATAGGAAACATGAAATTTTTGAACTTTATTACGATTTTCTTGAATTTTAATACTTCGTATTGCCTCCTCGTGCTTCCATTACTGCGTTTACGCGGTTTGGCATGCTGTACACCAAGTTCCTTATACGATTTTGGGGAATATTCTCCCATTCCTCTGTGAGAGCAATTTTGAGCTCACGAAGCGTGATTGGGGGAGGGTTTCGTTGTTTTACGCATCTGCCTAGCTCGTCCCAAGCATGCCCGATCGGGTTGATATCCGGGCTGCGCGCTGGCCACTCCATACGAGTAATGTTCATCTCTTGAAGGTAGTCATTCACAATCCTACCTGTATGAGGTCGGGCATTGTCATGCATAAATATAGCATCCTCACCTAAATTGACCATAAATGGACCAACGTGATCATTGAGGATTTCTTCCACATATCTTACGCTAGTTAAAGAGCCGTTTTCTATGATCACCAGCTCTGTGCGACTTTCAGAAGAAATTCCGGCCCACACAAGTACAGACCCACCACCGTAGGCTACTTTTTCTTCGATGCATGCTTGCTTGAATCTTTCCCCTGGTCGTCGATACACTCTGTGTCTTCCATCGTGCTTGTAGAGCATAAATTTTGATTCGTCGGAGAACATAACTTTTGACCAATCTTCAATACTCCAATTTACGTGGCTCTGGGCATATCTTAGTCTTGAAATACGATGCCCACGCTCCAGTTTAGGGCCGTTTGCAGGTCTAAGGGGTTTTAAGTTAGATTCAGCAAGCCGACGTCTTACTGTCCATGCACTTGGGTTACTTCCTCCGAGGCGTCGAAACTGATTTGTGAGTTCAGTTCCTGTGAGAAAGCGATTTCGAAGCATGGTGTTCACCAAGTATCGGTCTTCTCGTGCTGTGGTACACCTGGTTCTGCCCGTTCCTGGTCTGCGTAGGTTAGAACCAGTTTCTTCGTAACGTCGGAGAACTCTTTGTACTGTTGACAGCGACACACCGACAGTCCTGGCTGTATCGCGCTGACTCCGGCCGGTTTCCAGCATTGTAAGTATTCTGGTGCATTCTTCAGGCGTAAGCGACATAATTTCAGCTTGAATAATGAATATAGAGCACTATCAACATGGTTTATGTACCCACATAAATGACAGATTACAAACAAAAGCAAAACCAAATGCTGTAATTTCGTAGTTCCATCTTCGAAAGTGGCCCTTTTTCAAATTAGATTTTTTTATGATATAACTTTACAATAACTATGAAGTTTTAATACCTTCATTTAAGGAGTATTACATTGTCTATTAAATACAATTTATTGCATTAACCTAGCATTTTTAGTTTCCGAGATTTTTAGGATTCTTTAAGTGACCCGGATTCATTGCTCTCGAGTGTAGTTTTAAAAAAGTATTTAAATACAAAATGCAAATAGTTTTCTAATTTACCATTTCAAATGCAAAATACAAAATACTTTTGCTTTTTGTATTTAAATACTAAATGCAAAATACGTATTTTCAAAATACTTTATTCAAATAAAATAGTTTTAGGCTATTTGTCGAATCGCTTAGGTACCCATTTACATGATTTGAGTGTTTTTTTTTTTGAGGTTGGGAAATCATCAAATAACTTCTCCCGCTCTGGGTGGAGCAGGAGGGCGTGTCAGACTTTTACTGACTAAAACCCACCCGTGTTCCCTCAGCTGCCTGTGTGCCAGGGGCGACGGTATCTATTTCGAACAACCCGCACACCTGGCAGGCATCGGCCCTTGCGGACCCCACCAGTCCGGCGCACCAGGACACATGGCACGCCGTGACCACCCCAGGAACCAAGTAGCACAAGGGCTCCAGAGTACCCCGGCATCCCTGTCATCTTGGTCCCCTTGCGACGGGTCAGCGCAGTGGCCCCGCCGCCTACCACTTTTCGGCCGCAGGGGATAGGGAGAGCGGCCAACGCTATACCGACACTCCTCTTCCCCTGCGGCCCCAACGCGTCCGCCATCAAACGGTGGCGGCCCCGTCCAGGCCACGGAAGGGAAGAGCGCTACTCACAAGTACCGGCACTCCTCCTCCGCCGCAGCCTATAACCTTCAGCCGCCCGCGATGCCTCCCATTCGACATCGCGGCCCGCCTCAGTTGCGGTGCACCTCACCGCAACCTACTTTTTGGCCGCTACGTCGTCGGCTTGGAGACAAAAGCCCTGACGAGCGGCCCCACCTTGGGGTTCCTCTTCGCTTCACCGTGGGAGCGGACCACTGGACGCGGACAATGCGGGAACCCACTGGGGGGGGTGATTTGAGTGGTAAAGTGGCGAAATAAGCAGTAAAGTATTTTGCATTTTACAAATACAAAATACATCTCGAAAAGTATTTCAAATAAAATGCAAAATGCTTTTTTGTTAAAGGTATTTAAATACAAAATATAAAATACCTATTTTGCATTTTGTATTTGCATTTTAAATACAAGTATTTCAAATAAGTCGCAACTCTGCCAGTGACTGAGATGTGGAAGTCAGATAGGCAGTTGCTCCATGTGAAATAATACTGGTATTTCGCTGCATTCGGTTAGACTGGCAGCTGAACTGAACATAGTTGGGAAAAAGTTAGGCAGATGATGAGGTGTTTATTTATTACTTCATTGCTTTTTTAAACACACAATTACACGACATTTAATTTTTTTTTCCATTTTTTTTAAACGTTGCCCCACACTAGGAATTTCTCCTGTATTGTGGGTGCGTTTACAAACATTTAAACTCACATACACAAACAGCCAGACCCAGAACAACTACTTGTAGGTCATACAACATCCGTGCGGGAATCGAACCCGCGACACGCAGCGCAGCAGTCAATCGCTTAACCACTGCGCCAACCGTGCCGTCAAAAATTGCACTCGTGAGAAGCTGGGCGATAGTCTTTTATAAACGATGCATCACGCAACGAAATACATTATAAAGATGTTAGGTGATGCTTGCATCATACCAAACTTTTGACCTATTTTTTGAAAAAGATGGGGTGGTCTATTTTTTGCCGTGATCTAAATGGCAGTGGGTAAGTCAAGTGTATGTGTGTTAATAAGAAATATACACCAGCGAGTCTGTTTGGTTGCCAATCTTGATTTAGCTCTGTGTAGGTGTTGTTTGACTTACTTATGTTTTGGTTCGGAGTCCACCAAGCTTTCGTGTTTTCAATTGTAGTAAAAAAACGTTGTTGAATGAATGAAAGTTATTATTCTGATTTTACCTGTACAACGTGTATCAGAAAAATGAGGTGAAATTGAAGTGTGTGGTATGCTTTTGAGAAACTAATGTTAGTAAAGGCATGTCACGTTAAGAACTAAATACAAAAAACAAATAAGAAGCCATAGAGAAAATGTTTCTGTTTGATGGTCTGTATCATTAGACCATCCTTCTGAAACATGCTGTAACCACACAAGGCGAGAAAATGAGTAAATACTCGACTTATTAAATAGGTATCTACGCCATTATAAAGTTAATTCTAAACTATTTTTGTTACCAAACAATAACACATTAGCAGAAACAGCAACTCTCTGAAAATACCCCAAAGCTCTACTAATTACTAAACATCTAGTTTGGCAACACTTCCCCGAAGTTGGCGGGAAAGCATTAAAATCGGATCAACTCCAGAAGTCCGTTCAACTTAAAGCCGTTTGAGTTAAATTCGAAATGAATACTTGTACTTCACAGTTTTACTCATAATGAGGGTGCTCTGAAATGACGTTCACTAGGTGGCAGTACTGAGACGTCAGGTCCGGGCACCTGTCAAAACTGTCAAAGCACCTACAGACTGAATGGTGATCGAAAGAATGAAACGAATGACATCAAATATTTTAAGTTCATTGTCGAACTGGAAGACCTCTTGTCAAAGTGGCGCCAACTGGTGGCTTGAATATTCATGAACACAAAATTCGAAAAAGTGGTTTTAGATTTGAATTGAGAATGAATAGTCACGGTTCTTTTTCACCATAGCTAACTAGAAGGTCATCAAATAGACGAGAACATCATGCTTGTCCTCGTTATTTTGATGATATTTTACTTGTCAGCGGGGAGAGGCCAGCAACTGCGCCAGCATTAATCGTCAACATGGAATAATAACGCAGAGAATAGTCAGTTACGAACCCAAGCCCTTAAGTCCTTTAGAAGGTTTGTGTCTGTGGGGTAATTGCTCATGCTGCGGCGGCGAACGTAAGCGTCGACACGCACAACCTCGAGCATGCTCGAGCGTGCTCGCAACAAGTTACCTAACCTTGCACGATTTTCAACTCTATTTCAGTTCCGTTTAAGTTTATACTATCAATTAATCAAAGAAAAATACCCAAGCATCCTGAACTATAACTGACTATTGGCAAAAAAATAAACTTACGTTACCCTTTTCATATTTCAAAAAAATCCCCAAACTAACCATTTTACCACTTAATAAGCACAGCCTAAAAAAATCCACTGTCTAGAAAAACACGACGACACCACAGCACAGCACAAGCAATAACAAACGATTGATTTTAAAACAAAGTACTGGATGCAGCGGACTGTGTCTATCAATTGAATATTTCCTCATTGTGTTGGCTCTGAGTTGCAACTGAGGCAAACTAGTTGCAATTGGTACTGATGACTGTGATGATAAAACCAGAATAAACTGGCCTCTAAACCACCTCGTAAACTATACGACATACGACGATACGACTACGACAGCTCGATGACAAGACGCTCATGGGTGCCGGAAGCGGGGTGCAAGGGGATGAACTTGCACCCTGCTGGCTTCGAAATAAAATATAGGTGTAAAAAATATCCGAAAACACCTATCACAGCTAAACGGTGACTGATACCATACATGACGTCTGTTGGGACAGGTCAGCTCAAAGCAGCATTGGCTGTCTTCAAAAAGCCCTTCCAGACATGGCCCTGCATTGTTAGACTCACATAAAATTCAAATATTATAATGTTTGGACTATAAAAGAGACCATGACCTGTGAGTTTGTTTCGGCTTTTCTTCCCAGGGAACAGTCAGCTAGGAAATACCAGCGCCATCTAGTTTTTAAAATATGGACCAATAAAATATTGACGTGTAAAAGTGTCCTAAAAGATCTACATTACATAAATAAACATTACTTTTCATTTTCATTTCACAATTATAGAAAACTCAACCTATTCGAGGCGAGAGATCCTAAAATTTTCGAGCTCGCTTCGCTTGCTCTTGCATTCTGTAATCTCTCTATTCGAAAGCTTTTGTGCATTCTTCAACAGTAGTTATAGTACGTAAAATACGTGTGTAGCTTGAAATTGTTGGAATTTACAAAACGTTGATTTTTTTGTGACTTAGCTTGGTAAGTTTTTAGTGATCGCAAAGATACATAGGTAGCCTAGGACCACACAGAGAGAGACTAGAAAGACATAGGCTATTTTACATCCTGGATCGCAGATAAAGTCGGGGGCAATAGCTAGGTAAATAGCTTCATTTAAATAACGGGTTATCAGTTATGTATAACTTACGAAGATAATTCGATTGAGGGCAAGGACTATATTGCTTTAGTAACTGCAATAGTACCTAACCCTTGGTCCTTAATACTTTACAACTTGGCGACTTAGACCAGATAAAGAAAACGCACATAATATCACAAGACCTTTGTAAATCATAGGAATATTCTCAATTGGAAGATATCTTATTTGTGGAGTCCACTAAAAACTATTTCTTTTTTTTTTGGCTGAAATATGACATATGAAATTCGGCCTGATTTGCATTTTCGGCCTATACTGGAATAGTTATTTTGTTATGCAAGGCTGCAAAGTTGTTTTTTGGCGCGAGAACTTTTATTGAAAGCAGTGCCGGTTTTAGCCCTACCAGTGCCCTGGGCGAGATTTCTGCGGGGGCACCCCCTAACTGCAATTTAAACTCATACGGAAAAAAGGCAAAGGATATAGTGAAACAACTATTCATTAAAAGAAATAACCATTTATTTTAAAACAAAAATTAATAAAATTTTACTTTTCTAACCTTTCTATCATCGAACTCTTTTATTAGGTTAACAAAGTCAATGTTTTTAGCAATTTCATTTTCGATTGACAAAGTTACCTACCAAGTTTGTCAATCTAGATTGAGATATTGTCGATCGCAGATATGTTTTTATCTGCTTAAGCTTATAAAAACTCCTCTCTCTACTAGCAACCGTTACAGGTATAGTCAATAATATTCGCAATGCTATCCGTATGGATAGCATTGCGAATATTATTTGGATACAGTTCTTGTAAGTTGCGATCTTTGATAAAATTTAAAACAAAAACAGGAGTATAACCACATTCCGAATTTCCGATCAGGCAAAAAAGATTTCAGACTTACGAGTCCATTACACAACATACAACCATCTATATCTGACTTCTAGTCTACAGTTAATTTCAATTGGAGATCACCACAGAGTTTGGCAAGATCGGCTTTTTCCGGAATCTGTTTTATATTGTACACACGGCTACACATCAAGCTATACATTTCCAGTATAAGCTGATCTCGCATTGTATAGGATTTCCGTACAGTGCGAGATCAGCGTAAACTAGAAATGTATAGCTTTATGTGTAGCCGTGCGTACAAAAAAGACAATGATTCCGAGTACTCATTTAACTGTTCAAATCTTTCATTGACTGAAATTAATGTAGTGTCCAAAAGACAGTTGAAAAATTGAACCTCAATTTTTTTTCTGGAGAACTTATAATGTGCTCATCGCGGGCAGTTTCACCAGCTTGATACTTAATAAATCGAATTCTTGTTGTGGCTCTAAACACAGGTTCAATTTAAGTTCTTCAGCCATTTCCTTTGCAGTTAAAATGGCGCTTTTAAAGTTTGTATTTCTATATTCTTCTAAGAAATCTAAAAGCCACTTTAGTTTAAAATTGACAGTAATTTGGCAATTGAAATTACCTGAAATTATTTTACTGCCCGAATTTGCCGACAGTTAGACAGCAAAAGTTGGAAAGAAAAATTTGCGGTTAATTTTTCCTCAATTTAGAGGTAACTTTTTTTGGTAGAAAAAAATTGGAAATGTTCATTGTTACCACTACAGAAGGTAATTTATCAACAATTTTTTAAACAAATTATAAATAAAATTGATGAATAAATGTAAACAAATTGAAAAATAAAAATATCTACAATTTGACGGTAAAAAAATACTTTACAATTTTTCAAGTCAAATGAACACGTTGATGTACAAATTTTCCGGAAAATTGACATGTTTTTTTAATCAACTTTGGAAGTGAATTTGCATTCTAATTGGGGTAGTAAATTTACGTCAAACTGTATAGCAAGTTGTATACAAATTGTAAATAACGGGAAAACCCGAAGTTGACGGACATTTGACGAAAAATTTAAGGAAACTTTTGGAAAGTACTCTTTTGCTAAGCAAACTGTGGTATTAGGGTAAGTAGCCCTCGGTCAAAGAGTGAGGAAAAGGGCGCCTGCGGCGCCCTTTCGTATCCGGCGCCCTGGGCGGTCGCCCAACCGCGCCCTACCCTAACGCCGCTACTGATTGAAAGCTGAGCAAGCAATTCAAATATAGAATCCTGAACATAGCGAAGGTTTCAAATGTAAAAGACGCAGAATACCTTTGCTGCCGAGCGCAACATACAATTTTTCACCTAACTACAGCGAGGAAAATGCTAGGTGCCTTGGTGCAAGAAAAACGGCCTATAAAATATATTAAATTAGTGTTCTTCAATGAAGTATGATAGCATTGCATTGTATGTAGTCTTCGAAAACGTTTTCACACCTTTAGAATGTCTCCATGTATGGAACAAATTGTACGCTTTTGTGTTCTTTTCGCGAGATTTTTCTGAAAGATAACTCAATTCGGCATTATGTACCGTTTGCACTAATGCTGCAGCAGGCTTAGCACAAGAACCGTATACAAGCGTTTTGTCGTCGGAAGAGTAGACAAAAGGGACGTTTCCGTATAGACAGTTGACAGTTTTTCACCGAGAAATGTAGACAAGCGATTTCTATTCTACAGTACTCGTAGAGTAGAAATAGAAAGCGTCATGCTAAGCCTGCTGGTGTTAAATTTATATCTTCAGCGCTACTGGATTTGCTCATATTTTATGATTTCTTACGATTTTATCAATAAACAAAGCAAAGGGTAAAGTGAATTTAATAGAGACGAAAAATTTCAATGTTTCTTTTTTTTCATGCAGTCGTCGTGCTAGCCAGTGCGATTATTCTAAAAATAGGGTTAGTGCACTGATGCACTTTTGTACGCAGATTTCGAATGACAAACAATGTGTTTGTCACTCGAAATCTGCGTGCAAAAGTGCATTTTATCCGCTAGTGTGGAAAGAGTTTTTGAAATTCGGGCCTTTTTATTCAATCATTTTATTTATAGCCGACCCACTGAAAATGCATTTCATATCAGTGCGCCAACCCCATTTTTAAAATAATCGCACTGGCCAGCAGGACGACTGCATGAAAAAAAAAAACTAAAAAAAAATCGTCTCTATTCAATTCCCTTTCAATTATTTTGGCGTGTAAAAGTGATTCCGATACCCACTTGTCAAAATAAACAATTCCATTTCATGTTTACATGGATGGATAGCACAAAGTGTAATTTTCCAAATAACATAATGTATCCACGTGAGTTTTTTGTAAATCAATGATCCACGTAGACAACCAGACTGAATAGTGACATCACGTTTTACTTCACAAGTATTATTTTATATTATATTCATTCAAATGAGGATTCTGAGGGGACGGCGCGTACGCAGTCCCCACTATCAAAAATTACGCATCCGAGTTATCCGCATTAGGGATAATCGCAAGGGTCAACCTCGCCGCAGTGCAATGGGAAGGCCTCGCCCTGGGGGAACCGCCTATTTGATCACGGTTTCCCCTATGCCAGGTAAGTATGATTATTCTATAGTAACTCGCGAGGGTCATTCAACGGCGGAGAATCTTAACACCGCGATTCAGAAACGTGACGTAAATGTAATGCGCCATCTAGTGAGTAGAAATTGTACAAAACTACGAGTCCCCTCGTGTCGTGGCCCTCGTGCCTGTGTACAATGAATTTGTCGAGGTCCGTATTAAGATGGATTCTGATTGTGAATAGAGACGAAGTTTATTAGTCTAGTTTTTAATGTTTGAAATTATTGTGTGAATATAGTTTTAATTATACAATTGTCTATTCAACATACATTTCAGTACTCGTAGGTTTATGTAACTAAACATAATTTATTTTGATGCGGGGTACATAGGTGTGCGTCTTATGTTATCGAAATCGCCTCATGTGGGACAGCACGTCAGCACCCCATGTAAGCGGCAAACTTCTAGTTTTATCAAGAAAACAGAAAGTAAGTGCTTTTCTTCATACAACAAAAAAACCTTATTTTTTCTCAGAGATGGCGCTGTTCTATATCATCCATAGTACTTGTTAATATTCTAGGAAAATCGTAGGTAAACTTACTTTTACAATGTTTGTAAATATGTGAGCACCATGTATCTATCATAGAATTTATTTATGTGTATTGCTTCAATTTGATTCTTTTTACCTATTTTGGTATGGTAATTTTATTCTGGGTGCATCGTTTTCACACGTAATTATATAATGGATGTACTATGTTAAATATTGTACTTACTTAAAACATTTTAAAAGAGTAACGGTGGAGTTTCTTGCCCATTCTTCTCCATACGAATCTACATTTTGGAAGGGGCGACTATAACGTTCAATAGTGCCTTTTAAGTGCTTTTGAAATATATAAGTACTTTGACTTTGACTTACCAAATAACGATTTTAATATTTTTATTTTCTACTTGCTTTTGCGAGCAGGTTCGCCCACATGGAGGTCGGAAATTATCCCCCGGGAACGCAAATACCAAACATCCAAACATCTCAATATCCAGACATACAAACTTTCACATTTATAATATTAATAGGATGAAAAAATTAAATTTGTATTAGGTAGGTATAGGTATGCGGGAAACAACGCATTTTCTCTGAATAAAGGAACTAAAAGTATGATGATGATGGGACTCCCTTTTCCGCACGTAGACTCCCATTCGGTCCGTTGTACGTGGGGAACTAAAAGTATTTATTTGCATTTATTTTTTTTCAGCCACAAAGAAAAATATTAAGCCGTCCTCTAACGCAGTTCACAAATCCGAAACCTGTGACATTTTAAGGTAGAGATTTCTTGAAAACGGTCAAAAAGTTGGTTTTCTAAAGCAGTGTGTCTTTTTAACCGTATCTAAATAATTTTGAAAGCACAAAAATAAATGTTATTTTAAAGTCTTTTTGGCATACAATGATGGAACTCAAAACATAATTAAACATACTTTAATGCATCAAAAATCATCAAAGTCACCTCTTAATTATCTTTTAAAGCAGTTTATCCCTTCAGTACCAATTATAATTATAATTAAAAATATACCATAAAATTTCAAATGCCAAACTACATTCAGTGATGGATTATTTATTATAATAAAGTTAATATCTTATACTTACGATTATATTTGCATTTTGATGAGATACGCTTGCTAACTTATTAGGTAGGTAGGTATTCGAATTGATTACTACAGATTTTATTTAACCCGTATCGGATTGCAATAAGAACTATTATCGCTCATAACCACACTATTTAAAGTTACCATGGCCTTAAACGAACATTTTGACAGTTTAAACCAAATAGACGACCACAGTACAGTGAATATAACAATCAACGCAATATTAAATTGTAGCCTGTCAGAGTCATTATGCACGACAGTCAATTGGCTCTTACTTGTACTACACACGAAGCTTATTTACAATCCCGCGGGTCAGTTCAACAAAATAGGTCACATGTAAATGATGGACTCATCTAGTTGTATATATGTCGCTTGGTAGATAGTATTGTTTCAATGTATTAACCTACTAGAGACCCGACCCTGCTTTGTACGGTTTTTACTTGACAACACATATAATTTCTTTATTAAGTATATTATTTTAATTTTATTTACTTAACCATTTTTGTCCACACATAATTATATAAATAGACAAGAAGAAAAGAACAGAAAAATAGGTACAGAGGTGATGCTTATTTCTAAAGAAATCTCTTCCAGCATACCTGTGACAGGAGAGAAGATAAAGAGATGTAAACAGCGTGTATTTGAATGCCTTATACATTACACCTTCCACAAAAAAAAAAAAAACTAAATGTAAGCGGAAACCACATCTAAATTCATTGAGTATCTAGTTTAGAAGAACAAAGTGGTCACACAGACACGAAAAGCGATTTTAATCTATCTAATATCCTAATCTATATTGACTTACTGCTCGATTTAAACAGTAGGTATTATAATGCTCTCCTTAGTTTGTTTTCGGCAATTTTAAATATTGTACTTAACAATTTATTCTCCGTTAGGCAAATTTAATTTTATCTAAATCTTTTTTATTTAAAACTTTATAAAATAATATTTATAATTATAACAGCTTACTTATTGTAAATTAAAATACTACTAATAAAGTACTTTCATAATTGAAATGAATTAGAAGTATAATACGACAATTTCGAAAAAAAAAGCTACAGCTGCTAGCTAAAAGCTATATCGTTGAAAATATTAGAACGAGGTACCTAAAAAATAGAGCTAAATTTTACTCAGTGACAGACAAACAGAACTATTTACATCAACGTCACACATTCTCTTAATCTTTTCAAACACGCAAATTCTAAAATTAAAAGAGTTTTTATTTTATTTTGGCAAACATCTGTAGAGTTCAACGTTTTTTGAGTTTAGTCAAGATCTTGTCTTCACAATGATTACTATTTTATTCGCAAATATTATAGGTTTAATTTGGTTACATTTATGGAGATCAAGTTTAGTCAAAATTATATTGTTTTAACAATTATTACTATTTAATTCGCAAATATTGTAGATTTAATTTGGTTACATTTATGGAGATCAACGTTTTTTGAATTATATCAAAATTATCATGTCTTCACCATATAACTATTTAATTTGTTATTAAAATAAATAAAATAACTAACCTTAATGACGACTTTAAGAAAAATCCCCAAAACGTCAATGGTGAACTTCATATTGTCTTCTTCAGCGATCACCACACGATTATATTCACTTTATTCTCACTTTTTAGACTGAAACATTAAGACGGAAACCAATTAGAGCATCCAGCTGATGATAACTGTTACGCGAGCATTTTATTGACTATGTCTTAAAAACGTCTGATTTTCAAGTACATCTATTTTAGTAACACACCGAACTTACCATTTTATGAAAAAAAGCCAAAATATTATCAAATCACATAAAAAATTATGTGATGTCGGATTAAGTCGGGTTCGTCGGAAAAATATAATATGTACTACGTTTGGTTTTTATTGTGTGAACGTTTGCTGTGCGCACACGCATCGTGCGAGGCCAGACGAAGGCGTTCTTAATATAGAAGCGAACGAAATCGGACTAGAGATCCGATCACCCAGGGATTTAGTTTTATACCGCTCATTTGTAGGGGAAAAAGAATTAAAAATACGATCAACGCCTGTGGTACACATGTGCAGTACCGAGATGTCGAGTATAATGACGATAAAATTATAGTTTCCGAGATCTCCGGGGACATGCGGTGACATAGAGTAGATATTATAACAGAGCGATTATTATGTACAAAAAAAAAGTATGCACATTTTTGAGTCATAACTCTAAATTTTTCACAATATTTTGGTCCCTCGATCCGCGCTTGAGATTTTCTAGAACTAATCGACGATGAATATCACATGTTTCTTCAAAATTTCACTAATTTATCTACTGATTCATCATCCATGATACTCTAAATATGCAGGAATAGAGAGGGGAAAATATAAATAGGCATTTGTTCCTGTGTAATGAAATTAAAGAACGAGGAGATAAAACATCGCCACTATCATCATCATCTGTCTAGCCTTTTCCCAACTATGTTGGGGTTGGCTTCAAGTCTAACCAGATGCAGCGGAATACCTGTATTTTTAACTGACTTCAAAGAGGAGCAGGTTCTCAATTCGTCGGAACCTATTTTTTTTTTTATGCATTCTCCCCGATTACTCGAAGATGGCTAGACCGATTTGGATTTTTTTTTGTTTGAAAGGGTATACTTCCCAGGTGGTCCCATGATCATCAAGTCAGGATCTGATGATGGGATCCTGGAGAAATAGAGAGACCTCTTCAAATTTGATAGGCACATGAAGCGATTTAGGTATTTTTTGGAAGAGTACTTTCTCAGAGTGGTCTCATTTCAATTTGGTGAAGATCTGATAAAGAACTTTTACTACACAAACTGAACTTGAGTGAAAAAAAAGGAAACCGCAACATTTAGTCAGAAATATCTTTTAAAGTGACCATATTATCCAAATTTATTTATGCTCAGCGCAACACGTCATGTTGTTCCACACGTCTCTCTTAGCTGTCATCTGGGCGTTATTGGCGAAGCCGTGAGGCACACTATAATGCTAGTTTCCGACATCGCATTCGCACTTTACACTTTTTATTTGATTTTTATTTTTATATCACTCTTTCCTGCTGTAAATTGTGTGCCTTTAGTATAAATGTATTTTATTTCTTTCTTTCGTCTCGGAATCCACCCCCTTTCCAGTCATATCATCTTTCACACAGTCAAACAAGGTTTTAAAGTAATTGACTCAAATACAATTATGTACGATAGATATCTCTATGAAAGTTAAAAATGTAGAATGTGAACTCTGTTTTTTACATACTCTTTGGCGCCCCGTTGGTACCACTACTGATGCTATAATTGATATTCATTACATGCCCCGTCTGTATATCCGACGTTCATTATCATATACCTATATACCTATTTACGTCACTATAACCAGTCAACGATCCCAATACAATAGATGTGGAATTATTTACGCATATTTTGACGGCACTGTGTGCTGGGTAATATATAGATAGACCATAAGTCAAAACCATTGCAACAACAGCTCGTAAATTGGAGAATTAATGAGTTTCGATAACCTTACAATTAGCTTTTGCCCGCGGGTTCGCCCGCATAGAGGTCAGATATCATCTCGCAGGATCGTACTACCGGGATAAAAAGTGTCCTAACCGAGTGCAAAATTTCATCCAAATCCGTTCAGCATGAAAGGTAACAGTTAGATAAATCGACAGAGTTACTTTTAGTATGAGTTGTACCTATGTGTGTTAACGTTTGATCGATATTATGACTTGATCAAAATGATTCACCATCATCTGCTTAGCCTTTTCAGAAATATGTTAAGCTTGGGTTCCAGTCTAACCAGACTCAGCTGAATACCGGTGTTTTACATGAGCGACTGCGTATCTGATCTCCACGACCCCAGTTACTGGGTAATACAATACTCCTTGGATTCTTAGTACCTGGTACTTATTGACAGGCCTGCACTGTCCTCCCATACCTATTATCACTGTAATTTGAAATCATTGTAAAAGCCAATTATTTTTAAAAGAGTAACCGTGTAGTTTCTTGCCGGCTCTTCTCCATAGGAAACGACAAATTGGAACCGTGCACCTAGCTTCTGACGTTTCATAAGTGCCCATGCAGGCTTATGTGAAATAAAATATACTGTTTTTTTTGTTGATTGTCAGACTTTCGGGCTGCTGACAACCCGTAACAACTGTCAAAGATCCACGAATAATAGCCGGGGCCAACGGCTTAACCCATCTACGGACTGACGGCGGCAAGCGTAACTTAACCTGATCGATCGGCCTGTGCGGCTATTATTGCTCAGCCATGAGCTGGCCTTCTTCCTTCTCATCAAACAATCCACCAGAAAATCCTAGCTTTGATAAGAAAGTGTCACCAAGAAATCGCACTTTATAAAGTTTCCTTTCAGCTTAAATAAACTTAAATAACTTAACCAAGTAACTAAGCAACTGTATGTTTAAGCTTAATCTGTTCCAAGCGGTTGGTATCTTAGCAGCGTCTCTGTACTCTGCACATGTTTGTGGATTAGCTTGCTCAGCACAATTTCAACGGTCTAGCCGTTCTGCTCGTGACTTCGTCCAGGTGATTTTTTTTTGCTATAACATAAAATATATCTTATGACACTCGGCATTGACCCTCCCATAAGTGAAAGAAATTTAGGAATCGAATCAGTAGTTAGGTACCAAGATACACAAACTCACATACCTCTTTATATCTATAAGTAGGTATACCGGAAAAGATTTTATTCAGTGCGCAAACGGTAACCATAAATTCAGTATATCATTCTAGACCCCCAGCGCAAAAAATTTTCTGTCGGTTATACAAAAAAAAAAATCAGTTGTTTCATAGAAAAGTGTACCTACGCGGTCAAAATTTAAGGAACAGCTGATTTTTTTTGTATAACCGACGAAAAATTTCTACGCTGGGGGTCTAGAACTCTAGAATGATATGCTGAATTCATGGTTACAGTTTGCGCACTGAATAAAAACTTTTCCTGTATAAGAGTGGCAAGGACATCGACACGCAACCTATCAAAATCGAAACAGTCCATAATTCTGAAAACCACTGCGTTGAATTCTTTGTCCGTGATAAAAAACAAAATTGTTCCATACATTTTGACGGCGTTGTTATTGCATTTTTCTATGCAAGCTTATGTTTTTTTGATACCCGACAAAAACAACTACACTAGAATCATGTGCTAAATTCATTTCATTCGGTACATCCCTATGTACTGTTGTTGGGGGGATCTAGGGGATCTAACTATAAATAAAATATTAAATAGTGTTTAACTCCGTGGTACTCCACGTATAATTAAAGAAGTCAAGACTATAATAAGGCCGCGCCTAATACAATAATTATATTTTGTTCGGGATAAATCCCATCCTATTCTCATTGACGGATAGAATCCTAACCTCATCATCTTGATAGTTCAAATGTGACAGTCATTTCATTACCGGCCTGTATTAACATAGAGGTTGCATTCTTTAAGCAACAAACCTTTACAGTACCTACTCGATAATCTTCTTCCCTTCTAAATCAAAACACTAAAACAACGTAACTATAACAAAACCACTTCAACTCTAAGAATCCGGCCAGCATGTTAATGGATTCTGGTAGAATTTAATACAACTTGTCCTGTTCTGTCCCTTGCGCGCCATTAAGCTGAGCGCCTCGATCATAGAAACAGTTTCGTTAACCTCGACCACCACAAACGTTGGGGACGCTGGACAGCGGTTTAAGTGAACTGGCTTATAGAATAATAATTACTAGTGGTCGGTCGCCCAGTGACCGAAATTTGACCATTATTCGTTTTTTTTTAAGATATAAAAATATTAGCTATACACCGAGTTTAAATGGTTGTTTTCCCGCAGCGAAATGGTTTTGTCTTGGTAATACAATCGTTTTTTAAACAAATAAAATATTAAAAACAAAAAATGGCAGATTAACAATTGTGAAAGATCACCACTTGCGAGAGTTTATTTTGCTTTGTACATTTAAGAATCGCTGTTTCCTTTGTCGGCGGCGCGTGTGATTCGAGTAGTACCTACAAGTTACCTCTAGTGTTACTATTGGTTCTCACGTTTTCGAGTATAAGAATGTTTTTTTTATTAAAAAAACATCTTATTTTTTTATTTACACGCTTTATATAATATAAAGCGTGTAATTAAATTATTTTCTCCTTTTTTAGTTTGGTTTTTAAAGCGTGTTTTTTTTATTTTTTTAAACTATTCATTATTTTCAATTTTTTAGTTCTGCTAACTACAAAAACGTGTTTTTTTTTCTTTTTTTTTCATTTTTCTCAATTTTTTTTTTAAATTATTTTAAAGCGTGTTTTTTTTACTTTTACGCTATGCTTCGAAAGTACACCTTATGGCAAGTTGTTCTGCCGCGGGAAAACAACCATATAAATTTCACGGTGTATATTTCTGCTCTCCTTCTTTCTATAAACATTCATCTGCCTTATGTACCTAGCCATTTCCTAACTATTTTGGAGTCGGCTTTCAGTCTTCCAACTTCACGTCTTCCGTCCTTCTTCTCCCACAAGGTAAACCGATGACCTTGTGAAGACCGCAGGAGTCCGCTGGATGCGGGAAGCACAGAACCGGTTGAAGTGGTGGAGCTTGGGGGAGGCCTATGTCCAGCAGTGGACGTCTTTCGGCTGAAATGCAGCATGCAGCGACTGCCTATCTGACCTTCACAACCAAGTTACTGCGTAATACGATACCCCTTGGAAAGACTGGTTGTCAGTTTTTCGTGCTTCTGACGACCCGTAACGACTGCCAAAAATCTACAAATAACAGCCGGGACCAACGGCTTAACGAGCTTACCGAGGCACGGAGAGGTCTTGGTATGTTAAGATGGTCACCCATCCACGGACCAACAGCGGCAAATCGATCGATCCATTCGGAAATATTACTTAGGCCAAGCCCTCTCTATAAATATTAACTGTGCCTTTCATACTCATCCATCCACATAATTTTCAGAAAAAAAAAATGTGCTCACATATTTACAAACATTGTAAAAGTAAGTAGGTATACGATTTTCCTAGAAAGTAGTCACTGAGTGTAAATCAATGTCACAAGTATAATTAATTATACAATTCAATTAGCAACCAGTTTGATTTTGTCTAGACTCTAGATTGTCCCATGGAGCAGGACCAGCATGTTTCCAAGCATTCTTATATTGGATATAATCCTATAACTTGTAATACGCTTGTTTACTTTTAATATGAGTTTTAAATTTCCTTTCATCTAATTGCAATATATCAAAAGGTATTTTGTTGTAACATTTAACACAGTACCCCATAAAAGATGTATGTACTTTAACTAATCTGAAAAATGGTTGATCTATTTTGTCTTTGTTTCTAGTATTAAAAATTATGTCTATCGCTTATTTTATTAAAAAGATGTAGATTTTCTCTTACATACATGATATTTTCATAAATGAATTGGAAAGTTACCGTCATAATAACAATCCTTTTAAACAGTTCCCTGAGGGATTCGCGGCGACATATAAATGGCTCTGACAACTCTCTTTTGTAAAATAAAGATGGATTCAATGTCAGCAGCCTGACCCCACAGTAAAATGCCATACGACATAATGCTGTGGAAGTAGCTAAAATGGACCAAATGCGCGGTTTCTACATCTCGTAACTGTCTGATCTTTCTAACAGCATAAGCGGCCGAGCTTAGCCGCCCCGCAAGAGATGTTATATGAGGTGCCCTTTGTAATTTCTCGTCTAGCGTGATTAAAATACATGCAGTTGAAATAATCCGTTGAGCCGTTGACGTAAACTAACACCATTAGCAGCATTTTATTTTCAACTGATTTTATTTGGAACTGAATAAAATAATTACTATTGAACAATGCGTCTTGTGCGTTGAGGTAAATTTCCAGCTAATATTTTCAACCTGTTTTTTCATTGATGATTAACATTTATCTCGTTGACGAATGAAAAGTCGTTAAAAAAAAACAGTTAATTGATTCAACGACCACCTCTAGTTTAAAATATCTAAGCGTACAGACAAGAAAAGTGACTTTGTTTTATGCTATGTAAGGATTTTGTTTGTAAAGCTACTTAAGTCTGGCAGTCACTGGTGGGAATAATAATAATATAAAACATTTATATCAAGATAAATACCAGACCCTACAAACTACTAACATTTGAAAGATGGCAGGGACATCAACGCAATAACTGTAACCAGGAATTCAGCACATCATTCTAGACCCCCTAGCGTATAAATATGGCGACGGTTATCAACAAAAAATCTGCTGTATCATAGAAAAGTGCAATACCTTTGCAGTCAAAATGAATGGAACAGCGATTTTTTATTACATAACCGTCGAAAAATTACAAGTCTGTGTTAGTAGCTCTACACTTTGCACTAGCTTGACTTAGTGCTGTCCCGTGGAACTTGTCTAGGGAAGTGACGAAACAGCTCGTCCTGCAGCTTAGTACGAACACCGATTTGTCGACGGAAGAATAGACATGAATATTTACTAAATGATGTAAAATAGGAGAAGATGTGATTTTTAAGATATGTTTTCTATTAAATATCACAGCTATGCGTTATAAACGGGTCATGATTTTGTAGATAATCGTATATACTTTGTGGCCGTCGAGTTAGAAAGACAAAATGACAGATTGTAGAAGGATATCTACGGTTTTTTTTTTTTGAGGATGGGAAATCATCTAATAACTTCTCCCGCTCTGGGTGGAGCAGGAGGGCGTGTCAGACTTTTACTGACTAAAACCCACCCGTGTTCCCTCAGTTGCCTGTGTGCCAGGGGCGACGGTATCTCTTTCGAACAACCCGCACCCCTGGCAGGCATTGGCCCTTGCGGACCCCACCCTTTGGTGCTGACATCTCTTTGAGGCGCGCGTGGAACACAACGCGCCGTCGACCCGGGCTTGGTCCTTACCGGACAGCGAGCTACCCATTACTCGCCGTCCGCAAGCCCGCGCCTACGGTGGCCGGGAATCAGCCTGGGATTCCCGACACCCAGGGCTTCTCCCGCGGCGACTTCGGCCGTGAGGGCGCATATACTGCCTCTCCCTCACGTGCGCCGCCTCCCTCTTCGCGAGCATGACTGCTTCGCAGAAGGAGGTGACGGCTAACCATTCACTCTCGCTCCGTACCATGGCCTGCACCAGGGCCGGACGCGAGAGATCGCCGCCGCCGATCGCCTCCACGAGGACACGGCGGTGCTCCGCCCAAGCCGGGCAGACCGCCACCGTATGCTCCACCGTGTCCTCAGGGCGATCTTCGCAATGGAAGCACCCGAGCGTTTCCTCCCGCCTTATACGAAACAGGAACCTCCCGAAACAACCGTGTCCGGTGAGGACCTGCGTCAGGCGGAAGGTGAGGACGCCATGCCGCCTCTCAAGCCACTCTTCAAAGAGGGGACTTACCGCCGCTATCGTGGCGTGCCCAAGGATATCTACGGTGCGATGTCAAAAATGGAGAAACGAAATGTCACTTTGTATTGAAAAGGCACTGTATATTCTTCGTAGAAATAGAAAGCGCCATGCTAAGCCTGCTGCGACTAAAAGTCTTCTTCCATGACGACCTGCAGATAACAATATTTATATCTAAGTATCGCGTTTACGCTGAGCTCGCACTGTACGGAAATCCTATGCAATGCGAGATCAGCTTATACTGGAAATGTAGGTATAGTTTGATGTGTAGCCGTGTGTACTAATTGTATAGGTACAGGAAAACCTCGACAAACTTTTTGCGCTTCTAAAGATGCACACTTTTTTAAAGTGATTGATCGTCTTTTGATCTTTGGCCTCTTCTCTCAGTTAGCTGAGACGCAGTAAATAAGCTAGAAACAACATCCAAGTTGGTCGCATTTACTTGGCTATTTTGTATCATAGACCCCCAAAAAGGAAGATTTCAAAAAGAGGCGCAACCATTATTTTAGGAGCGCTAAATGGGGATTATTATAGGTTCGATAAAAAAACGTGACATTATGTAAAACTCGCTTACCTACTAATACCGCTTTATAATAAGGCACTGAGTTTATTACTAAGCAACTTCTTTACCAAGAATACGTTAACTTTATACAAGTTAATGGAAGCAAATCCTGGGAGGCGCCTTTGAGTCCTCGCGGGTATGTCTAGCACTAATCACATTAGTCTTGGAAGTCTGCTGACACCTGCAACTACGGTGACATTGCTTTCAAGCAATTTGGGATAGTCTTCACGCTTATGAGAGCATAAATATATCCATGACTCAGTACTATGAAGTATCATATGACCCGAAAGACGTCCACTGCTGGACATAGGCCTATGAAGTATAGTCAGGGAAAATAATCACACACAATTCAATTCAGTTCAATTTATTTATTCAGTAACAATTTGCATTGCATTAGAATATAATCCAGCATGAAACTTTAACAACAGTTTTACAAGTACACGTATAAAAGAATACATGCAATTAAATTAAAATGAGAAAATTATTTTTTAAGATAAAATATATAAATGTAAAATAAGAATACATAGAATCATAAAATAATAAACCATAACACCACGCCTGTAATCCCCGAAGGGTTAGGCAGAGGAGAAATGAAAAAATATTTTATTTCTGTAAGTAGGTTTGTACAAACACTTTTATACTGAATACTCTGAGAAAAAAGGCCGAAATAAACTCAGAGATCACAGTCACTTTTAAAGTCCAGTTATAATCTTGGTTAGGCAATGTAGATTAGGATCTGAAATGGTCTTTTGAGGAAAGAACCACACAGATGGAGTGGACTTATCCAGTCAGTGCACTAATTTGTTAGTAATCATGCAGCTCAACTCAGAACATAAGAAGCTCAACGATTCGACGAACAATACCAAAGGAAGGACATTTAGGTAATCTATAGTCAATATCTGGATGACCATAAAAAATGCTGAATTTAAAACAGCTGTTCCATACATTTCGACCGCGTAGGTATTGCACTTTTCTATGAAACAGCTGATTTTTTTGTAAAACCGATGAAAAATTTCTTCGCTGGAGGGTCTAGAATGGTATGCTGAATTCATGGTTAAAGTTTGCGCACTCAATAAAATCTTTTCCTGTATATGTATATTTTTTATGTATGTTCGAGCATAACTCCGTCATATTATATAGACGGATTTGCAAAATTATTTTTTGTTCGAAAGGCGTTTATTTCAAAATGGCCCCTTTTAAATTTCATATAGATCTGATGATGCGTTTCGGAGACAGACAACGGAACTCTTCAAAAAATGACAGCAAATCAACCGCGATTGCTGCTATCGCATAAATATGCATTGTTTTGACCGCAAAGATGATGAAATTTGGAATTGGTGTGGGGTAGGTACTATAGCTAAAAAGTGAAAAATAAACACGTTTTATAAAAACAAAAAAAAACAACCGACTTCCGGCAAAACAGAAGTCGGTGACTTTGGACATGTATTCCAATTTTTTGTCAACACCTTCCGAAATTAAAGTTATTTTTCACTTTGTAGTGTTTTTCCGGAAGTCGGTTGTTTTTTTTTTTGGATAAAATTTTTCTTAGTCCTTCTATTAATTGTGCTACACTCCCAATTAAGTTGCCTACATTTTTACTAATTTTGCGATTAATTTGTAATTGACACAATAGTGGCTAATAGACTAACACCAGTGCTGCCACCTATGACGAGCTTTCAGTTTTAAACCCCATTGTCTAAAACTTCAGTTAGGATATTCCTCGCTCCTAAATTTAAGTATCACACTATTTTCCTTATTTGCACAATTCACATTTTCTTTCATATTTACATTTTGTCTTATGTATGGATTCCCATAGCGTATTTAAAATATACATTACTTTATAGTAGTGTAGTAATCATGAAAATGAGTAACTTTTACTAAGGGACCAACACTGAAATCGCGAAAACAAAAAATAGACGCTCTATACATTTATGTTCGCATAACTGGACAAAATGTAGGGAACAACTGATTTTTTATATATATTTTGGTGTCCACTCCTTAATAAAAGTTGTATATTTTCATGAGTACCACACAGGGGGATGAGTACCAACTCATAAAAATATACAAGTAGGTATGTCCCTCATTTAACCTAACATACTGTATAAGTCCCAGAAATATTATTAAACTTCATGGTCACCCTAGCTAGTTACACTGTAATTTGCGAAAAGGTGAAATGCAGATTTTGCACTGAATAATAATCATCCTACAGTTTCCTATTAAGTTTTTAAGATAATTTACCTAAAGCATTTCCACAGCGTTGCGTTGAAGTTTATTTAAGTAGTATTTGGAATTGTCACCTACACTAACCATTATTTACAGAAGTTTGTTAACATCATGAATATTATTTTAAAAAGGTTTCATTTTAATACATCAGCTGTACCAAAAACTATAAAATAATTAGGACATCTTGAGATTCTGACATCTGGTAAGAAATCATGCAATATTAAAGGCTCCCCGAAACGATCAATTGCGATTGAACAATAGCCATCAATTGTAATTGTAGTAATAGGGTACTTTCGGTAGTGAAAAATAAATTATGAAATTTGATAAAAATTAAAATTGATGTATAAATGAACTTAAATATTCTGATTTTGAGTCATACATGCACATCGTATTTACCCAGTATTTCGGTCTGTACCCGGGCTGCGTACTGGGAAGCACATACTTGGCATATATACCTGTACCATTATATACGACTCACCTCTATTGTCAATTACATAAATTAAAACGCTACATAGGAGGTTCAAAGCATTTATATCATCTTGTTATATACAGGGTGTAAGGGACATCAACACACAAACTGTAACCATGTATTCAATATCTGTTTCTAGGCAAATTGCAATACCACCGGGTGTTGCAATTTTATGACCAAAAATAAAATGGTTTGCGCTCACGGTAAAAATGTAGATATGAAAACTGGATTTTTGGCATACGCTACCGAAAAAAAGCTGTTTACACACATTTTTACAGTGTGCCCGTGTCCCTTTTTTTCATAAAATTGCAATACCCGGTGGTTAATGAAACAAAAAGAAAGAAAAATTGCTTTGCGCGTCGATGCCTTCTTATCTAGCCTTAACATTACTTCTCCGGTTTATTAAGGGGCTTCTTCTTTTCTTCTGCCTTCTTTTTCAATTTCAGCAGCGTCTTGAGACGGTTTACAAAATAGTTCGGTGGGTATGTCAATTGTTCTGTTTTAAACGATCCTGGGGATAACTCTACATTAGGTTTCATCTCTTCAGTCGCTCGTCTGGACAGTGAGTTTAGCATAGTAGCCATGTAGCTAACCATATCCAATGTTACCTGATAATAATTTAATTTGATTTTAATTTAATTACAGTTAAAAAAAATGTTGTTCGTTAGTAAAATCAATCTGTTGGCAAAATGTTCGTAATCGTTTGGATTAGGTTTTTATGGAAAGAAAAATTGGAATTGCCACCGAAAAAATTTTAAATTCGGGAAAAACAGATCGATCTTTTATAAGCAAGCGCATTATTTAATTAGACATTACGAACAAGTATATAAAGTAAAATAGGAAAGAGCTCACTGGGCATCAAAAATTCGTCCGCATCGCTGTCAGTGGGAAAAGTACCCAAAAGGCTGACAGTGTTGCCACGTTGGATAGCAATGCTGATTCTTTGACCATTCTTCTTTGATCGATCTTTTTGTATAGGATTTTTGTATGAAGACAAGACCAACGATCCAAGCAATGGATAAGCATACTTCTATTTTTTGTGTTTTTTGTGGTCATGAAAAAGTTGGATAGGACAACGTCTGTCGAGTCAGCTTGTGATAAATATAAATGGATGGAGAGGAAGAGAGACCAACTAAAATATGGATAGATTGTAGGCAATGATTTGAATGAAAGTGGAGTGAAAACAAACGTGACTGTTAGAAGGGACAATGAAAGAGGATAACATTATGGCATGTGCCAACTCGTTCAAGAATACTTAAGTTGGTTTAATTTTGTGAGTTTTTATACTACTCTCGGCAGTCAGGCTAATTTATACTTTACGTAAACAAAAATGATCGTGAATGTGCTGCTTTAGAAAATCGGAATAAGGGCAGGCAGAAAAAGATAACAGTTTCTACCTGATACCATTTTTAAACAACTTTTTGTGGTCATCCAACCACATTGGGCCCAAAATTAAAAGGCAAAAGTTTGTGCTAACACTGTGAATAAATAAATAGATACCTTCTGAAGTCTTCCTGCTAATGTTGGATCTGCCATATCCGAATCCGCATCGGCATTGGGATCCTGGGAGGCCCGTGCAGACAGCAAAGATTGTGAGGAACTTAAAGCTTGTGTTGCGAAGTTGGTAAAACTATTAAAAATGGTTGGCACATCGAATGCTAAGGAGTACTCGTAACAATGTCCAAGGCTGAACATTGTGGTGAGTGCGTAGATGATCCCTGCAAAAAAAAACTATTGTTAGATGAATAAAGAAGTTGGAGGGAACGAGGTGCGTGGTCAAGATAGCCGCATCAAGAGAGGGGATAGTATGCGGCATCGGCAGATGGCGAAGAGCGCTCGCGCACTTGGGTATCGACACTTCACAGAACATAAATACACTAACGGGGTCTACCGTGTCCGATATACCACCATATTTAATTTGTTTTGTTTTTAGGTTTTGTTGCCAGAGTAAAATTATTCATTGCTTCTAAAAAATAAATACTTTATAAATAATAATAAAAAAAAACAATCATAGAATTGTTCATCACACGAATTTTATCCATAAAATAAATAAGAAACGGGGGCATCACCATTCTAAAACAGTAAAAGTTCTACCAATATGGTAGGAATGTTCTGATCCGGTCAAGCAAAATACGAATACTGATTTCTCTGTCTAGCGTATATCGTTGTCCTTTAGCCAAAAATTTGCATTGGCTACTTAGAGACTTGACCCGAACCTCTATCCACCTCAGTGTAAAGTTTAGGACCAAGCCTGGATCGACGGCACGTTGTGTTCCACGCGCGCCTCATAGAGATGTCAGCACCAACTGGTGGGGTCCGCAAGGGCCGATGCCTGCTAGGGGTGCGGGTTGTTCTAAAGAGATACCGCGGCCCCTGGCACACAGGCAACTGAGGGAAAACGGGTGGGTTTTAGTCAGTAAAAGTCTGACACGCCTTCCTGCTCCACCCAGATCGGGAGAAGTAAGTTGATGATATCTAACCCAAAAAAAGAAGTGTAAAGTTTTCTCGGTGACAAGTGATTAGTTAATTATCCAATTGCTCATCTCATTCTATCATGTAATGAAACTAAAGTAGAATAGTAAAGAACTAGTTTGTTCGAGAACGGTTATAACAAAAGAATATCGCAGTAGAGAGGATAACCGCTGACAGAGAAAAGTTCGTTAAGAAACGGTCTTATAGGGAGCTTGCTAATCGTTCAGAAATAACGAGGTTAGGTTTATGTTTTTATTCCAATTTAAGAGTTTATTTCTATAATAAATTTTGTTTATTAAAGTCATAAATGCAGTTGATTTGTATTGCGTATTTTTTTAATAAAACCTGCTTCTAATAGGAACCTAGGTCATAATGCCTATATACACTCGAGAGCAATGAATCCGGGTCACTTAAAGAATCCTAAAAATCTCGGAAACTAAAAATGCTAGGTTAATGCAATAAATTGTATTTAATAGACAATGTAATACTCCTTAAATGAAGGTATTAAAACTTCATAGTTATTGTAAAGTTATATCATAAAAAAATCTAATTTGAAAAAGGGCCACTTTCGAAGATGGAACTACGAAATTACAGCATTTGGTTTTGCTTTTGTTTGTAATCTGTCATTTATGTGGGTACATAAACCATGTTGATAGTGCTCTATATTCATTATTCAAGCTGAAATTATGTCGCTTACGCCTGAAGAATGCACCAGAATACTTACAATGCTAGAAACCGGCCGGAGTCAGCGCGATACAGCCAGGACTGTCGGTGTGTCGCTGTCAACAGTACAAAGAGTTCTCCGACGTTACGAAGAAACTGGTTCTAACCTACGCAGACCAGGAACGGGCAGAACCAGGTGTACCACAGCACGAGAAGACCGATACTTGGTGAACACCATGCTTCGAAATCGCTTTCTCACAGGAACTGAACTCACAAATCAGTTTCGACGCCTCGGAGGAAGTAACCCAAGTGCATGGACAGTAAGACGTCGGCTTGCTGAATCTAACTTAAAACCCCTTAGACCTGCAAACGGCCCTAAACTGGAGCGTGGGCATCGTATTTCAAGACTAAGATATGCCCAGAGCCACGTAAATTGGAGTATTGAAGATTGGTCAAAAGTTATGTTCTCCGACGAATCAAAATTTATGCTCTACAAGCACGATGGAAGACACAGAGTGTATCGAAGACCAGGGGAAAGATTCAAGCAAGCATGCATCGAAGAAAAAGTAGCCTACGGTGGTGGGTCTGTACTTGTGTGGGCCGGAATTTCTTCTGAAAGTCGCACAGAGCTGGTGATCATAGAAAACGGCTCTTTAACTAGCGTAAGATATGTGGAAGAAATCCTCAATGATCACGTTGGTCCATTTATGGTCAATTTAGGTGAGGATGCTATATTTATGCATGACAATGCCCGACCTCATACAGGTAGGATTGTGAATGACTACCTTCAAGAGATGAACATTACTCGTATGGAGTGGCCAGCGCGCAGCCCGGATATCAACCCGATCGAGCATGCTTGGGACGAGCTAGGCAGATGCGTAAAACAACGAAACCCTCCCCCAATCACGCTTCGTGAGCTCAAAATTGCTCTCACAGAGGAATGGGAGAATATTCCCCAAAATCGTATAAGGAACTTGGTGTACAGCATGCCAAACCGCGTAAACGCAGTAATGGAAGCACGAGGAGGCAATACGAAGTATTAAAATTCAAGAAAATCGTAATAAAGTTCAAAAATTTCATGTTTCCTATTTTTGTTTTAAGGAGAGATCAGCAGTTTTTTTCTTTATGTAATTTTGTGTTAATAAAATGTATGGTGACTCATATTTTTTTTACTTTCATTTAAGGAGTATTACATTGTCTATTAAATACAATTTATTGCATTAACCTATCATTTTTAGTTTCCGAGATTTTTAACATTCTTTAAGTGACCCGGATTCATTGCTCTCGAGTGTATTAATACGTGAAGCAAAAACTTTGTGCCCCTTTTAATGAAAATTACGAGGTCGGAGGAGTATGAAATTTGGCACAGTTCAAGTTTATAATGAGAAGGAGTACAGAAAGCTAATATTTTTCTATAATAACCATTAAGTTTTAATAGAATTATCGTCAAATTTCAACAACCGGGCGACAACTAGTAGGTAATATTAATTCAGGCATTATCCTTCTGACCATATTATGAAGGGCACGTGTCTAAATGATAACGACCAAACGGGTTGATCTTAAAGGAGTAAGCTACGCTTTTCTTCTAATCTTAAAGGAGGAAGCTACGCTTCTCTTCTAATCTTAAAGGAGTAAGCTACGCTTCTCTTCTAGTCTTAAAGGAGTAAGCTACGCTTCTCTTCTAATCTTAAAGGAGTAAGCTACGCTTCTCTTCTAGTCTTAAAGGAGTAAGCTACGCTTCTCTTCTAATCTTAAAGGAGTAAGTAATAATAAGGGTTAAGCTATGCTTGCCGCGGTCGGTTAATAGACATATCGAGATATCGAGACCTTTCCACACAACATAACATCTTGCCGGGAATCCTTGAAGGGTTAGGCAGATGTGTACTACACCAACATTTCGCCAATTATGCTTAAGTCCCTTAGAGTAAAGGGCGAGCCTATTGCCGTCAACCAGGCACAAATCCTGACTTCGGGCTGCTACTGATAAACTACTGACGAAACCACTGACGTAGGTATACCTAATTGGGAATAGTTTTGAGTGTTACTTTTGTTCGAGACTGTACATCTTGGGTTTTTGTATAACAATGGGTTTCCTAAATAATTATTAAATAAGCTCCCATATTAAATGGGTGCGGTTGTCGTTTATGTTATGATAATCCTAAAAAATTGTTACATTTTCAAACATGGGATAGGGGGTACAGTGGCTCACTGTACCCCCCTCTCCCTTACCTTAAAACCGAGCGAACCAGAAGCGGGTCGCTAGTTTTTTAAACATCGAAAATTAGGTACACTTACTAAAAGCACCCATTTCTTCCACTCGACAAAACTTCTGCAACAATTAAGTTTTTACACATCAAACAGCAAATTCCTTTAGAAGATCCCAAAATGTTAGCTGACTATTCGTTTGAAGATATTCAAACACGCATAGATGAGCGAACAGATAGAAAAACTAATCAAGTTTAAACGAGTATTTTTAATTAGTATCTGAAATTTCCGACATTAGCTACGTCGTGAGCACCGAATTGGTTTCGCCATTTTTCAATTTACCGATAGATGTTTTCAGTGTGGATTTTCTTTTTTGATTATGACATCTCGCAGGTCAACCTCCTATGAGACTGTTGGCTGTATAACTGGAGTTGCCTGGGGCTAACTTAATAAATTGAGGTCTCCAGCTAGGGCTTAAAAAACTTTCACTAGAGCAACTACACGCTAAGGGCACCCCCTCTCAAGGGGGTACGGGCCTCGGCTTAGGGCATCGCTGGATGATGGCAGCACTGGGACGGACTGTATCGGTATGATTATTTTTGGTGGACGAATTTAATGCTACAGGCTCAGCGGCGCGGGCTGGTTCGAGCACAGAGGGACGGCGGTTCGCGACGGTGAATCTTGAGAGTGCTGGTGAACTTACTCCCTTGGAGGAGGGTTGTAGCGTCATCGGGAGTGGTTAGGGTATGCCTCGGTTGGCGAATCCTAATAATGCGGGAGGGAGTTTAGTGGTGGCTGCCGCTATCAGGTGATTGGGGTTTGAGTGTGGAGATTCATTGGCGACATGGCCCACTCCCTCTCACAGAGAGAAGGCTTGTGTCCCAGCAGTGGGAATATTTTATATTCATTGCTATTCCATTGGTTACCTTATACTTTAACATACCTTTCGATGTAACGACATTTTCTATAACACCGAACTGTTAAAAGTTATTCAAATTCAAATGAATTTGCTTGCAAAGGTATCTTATGTGTGTACAAAATCTTAATATTATTTACAAAGTTCACATGGACCCTGTCAGGCACAACAATTGAGTACATTATAAGTAGTACCTAGCATGTTTTAATAGTAGAATATGCATTAAGGGGATAACGTAGTGTCTTATGTAGCGGGCGCCGTATTAAAACCCGAGCAAAACGAAAGCGAGGGAGTTAAGACATGAATCCTGAGTGCTCAAGGTCGCCCAAGACGATGGCACCTTTATCCCCGAGGAGAATACTCTACTTTTCACAGCATATACGAGACAGTAAAAGCAATAGTACTAGAATCAAAGTATCTAATAAAATTACAATTACAGTTAGTAGACCTATTTAAAACAATCAAATGTTAAAGGTAATGTTTGATACATTAGACCAGTTGTGGAATGACAGAGTTATTGTTAAGTAAAGATTCAGAAACTTGGGTCTGCTGAGGACCATTTTGGATCGTAAAAGTTGGTGAAGGTGGTGCTTGAGGTAGCGGGCTAGATGAATAGTGTATTGATGTGGAAGGTTGTGGTGACAAAGGTGTCCAAGGATCAGTATTATCAACAAATTAGTTTGATGTTGTCACCAATGCGGCAGCTTATTTTATCCTTATTTCGTATAGAAGTTTCCAGCCCCCGTGTCTTTTAACCTGGGTCATGCCTGCTCCTGAATTCGCCATTAAAGTAACCGATGTTCTCCTGAAACACTGGCCCGTGTAGAGCTCGGCATTTGTCAATTTCAGGTATTTTACAATTTTTTTCGGCATGCTGCTGATCTTATTTTTTCCAATGACTTGCTTGGTTGCCATATTATAAGCTACGAAAAATCTGTTAATGTTTATATTAGAGGGGCGTACAGCTTGGTACTTTTCGATAATTCTTATGTATTCTCCACGGACTACGAATGACCGTTCTTTCTTTGATTTTGTAACTGGCAAATTTACCAGCAACAAATCTGAATATTTTTCGATATCTTCGATTTTAATGTTTACGAGTTCAGTTCCACGACGAGTGCCAGTACAAACTGTGCGTTTAGCCCCTTCAATAAGATGCAGTGTCGTCGCTTGAGTCTGCATTTTGTCGTTGCGACTATACGCAGTGCTATCGTTTGCGTCTAACACAAGTTACTGTTGACTGACGTTGTGTGGGATTCCATCATTTTCATTGAGAACTCACCTATTCGAGAGAGACGAACGTGTTATTCCCAGAGTTGCACTTGCCTTAGTGCTTATCATGCAAAGGCGAAGGCGCAATACAAACGCACGTGCACCTACCTCAGTGCTCACAGCAAGATTTACGCTGCCCCGTGGCATGCGATTGTCGTCAGGTCTACGCGAGTATCGTGCGTCTAAACGCTACGACTATTAGCGAGAGACGACTTCCCTAGCCTAACCCGTCGTTGTGACTCTGCAATTTAACGCCAAGTGTGCGTAGCTTTGCACAAAATATATAAAATAAAATAATCATAATTACAGTGTCATCTTGTCACATGAAGCTGGATAAATCTCCTCAGCACTGCAGACTCTGGCCTCTCATCTGCCTCTCAGAGATCAACCCTAAAGGACAATAAAGAATTACAGTACCTAATATACCCATACCCGATCCGATCATACCCGTGCCTATATCTACTTTGCGACCTGCACAGAACCAAGCTTCCGGAAAGGTTACGTACGTTTTAGAGTTATTTGAAATTAGGGATATAACAGAAATGGGGTTACCGGAATCGAAATCGGAACCGGAGTTTTTTAATTTGATTTAAAGGAATCGGAACCGAAATTAGAACCGGTATCGATGTTGGTGGCGGGGCCGGAGGCGGAAGAAAGATGTGTTTTAAGGACAATCTAATAAAATAATACAAACATAATTCAGTCTCTTTCAATAAAGTTAACAATAAATTAAAACATCTACCTACCTAAATATTCAAATTTTCTTTTTCGATTTCAACCTCCGATTTAAAAGTGTCGGAACCGAAGTTGAAATCGGAAGTTCCGACTTATCGGAATCGAAATCGGATCTCCGTAACATCCCTACTTCAAAGACCCCCTTAACCGTAGTAAACCAATCTAACGCGTTCACAGCAATCGCTTCAAAAGACCACAAAATAAATCCGGTCCTTGTAGATTCCTATCGCCCACGTTATGGACCAAAAGAGTAAATAGAACTCAATACCTTAACACATGACGACTCCAAAATTTACTTCGTTCACATTTGACACATTTTATCTTAGCCTGGACCTTGTTGGAAGTACTTACATCGAGATAACAAAAGCCAATCTCACGTTGGTCGACGAAGTACTCGTACTATCCCTTCGGAGTTCCAAGTTTGCTATACAGATGCGAGGAAAGTAATCTCAAAATTGGACTCGTTGAGGACTCGTGAGAGTTTGTTTTAATCTCGGGAATAGGTTTGCGTGTATGTACACGTATTCTGCTAAGTGGTTTTAGATCTAAGTACCTATAGTGGAGACATCCTACTAATATAAATAAATATTATAAACTAAACTAATAAAGTTTGTAATTATGGATGGATGGATGTTTGTTACTCTTTCACGCATAAACTACTGAATGGATTTGGATGAAATTTGGCACACAGATACATTAAAACCTAGATTAACACATAGGGTACTTTTTATCCCGGTAGTACGTTCCCGCGGGATAATTTCCAACTTCCACGCGGGCGAAACTGCGGGCGGAAGCTAGTTGATGTATAATGTTTTTGAATGTTGTCATCATCATCATCATTTCAGCCGAAAGACGTCCACTGCTGGACATAGGCCTCCCCCAGGCTCCTCCACTTCGACCGGTCTTCGATTGCATAGGGAAACTCCGAGCATAGCCCTCTCCATTGCTCTTTGAGTGACTTTAAGCCTTCTGATAAGGCCCATTGTGAGCGACATGAATGTAGTAGTTGAGATTAATTTATTCGGCAAAATCTTAATCAAACTTTCGCAACCAAAGTCATAGCTATTGACAAAAATACATCAATGAAAATAACAACAAAATAAAAAATATACATAGACTTTCTCGCTGTCGCTTTATACGCTCCCAATGGGGGAAGGAATAACTTTGTAATCAATGAAAAATATTTCTTTTTTATGCGAGAAGTGGTGGCTCGGTGATAACGGCCACGAATTACCTACGAGTTGTAGGTCGTGAGTTCGAACCCAAGCAGGCACAGTACTTTGTGTAAATTTCAAAACGGTAGGTAAAGGAAAAAATCGTGGGTAAAACTAATGTCCTAGAAAAAAATTCGAAGACATGTGACATCCATCACCCTGCACTGGACCCGCGTGTTGATTATGCTATGCATTTAAGCTACACAAAAAACTGCTTTACTTTTAGATCCCATAAAGTAAAATATCTGTTGAGTTTAATTTCAGCTCTAAACATAATGAAGGTTTTTCCCATCTCAATGCGTTGAACTGACAGCGAAATTAAGGCATCGACCATAAAGAAAATTTTAATGGAGTTTTACTTGAATAAACTTAAGTGCATGGAGGTGACATTATAAGTGCTACTACTTGATAAGTACTAATAATCTTTTCGGACGAGGCCCAACTATAATTTTATTGTGATAGAACTTCACGTACAGGAAAGTTTCGTTTAATTACTAATACTTACCTATTATGACACATACATACATAACATAACATCATTAGACTCAAACTATGTAATATCTTGCATGCTCTTGTACCTATGTACCTAGTATACAATGTTTAAGCAAATAAAGAAATCTTATCATATCCTATATTTTCATTTAGTTATTAGATTATGGGTGGGTAAAGGCAATGTAAACTAATATAATTTCACTCGAAAAATTGCAAGTTATGGCTAAAAGTTGGAGCAAAAAGAACACAATATTTTAAAAGTTTTCATACTTGGGGAAAATTCTATTTCCGCAGAAGCTGGCATGGGCACAGCTCATGATTAGTATTACCCCATTTTGCGAGAAGTCCCAATTTACCGAGATTTTACGACACCCGGAAGGGTGCTAAAAGCTTTTTTTTCTTCGGACACCTATGCATAATTTACATTGGAAATAGCTATTCACAACCTTATCTAATAGACAATTCCGTGCCGAGTCGAACATCAATCAATGTAAGTAATCAAAAGAATCCAATAAAACCTGTTCAAAAATCCGAAACCAGAAAAATTTGTAAGTTTAAATCAAAAAGACGATGTCGATGCCACCCTGTAGGTTGATGATGATGATGATGATGATGATGGGACTCCCTTTTCCGCTCGTAGACTCCCATTCGGTCCGTTGTACGTGGGGATTCTGGCTAACAAAGCCAGCCTAGCTCCGCCCAAAAGCACAGAAGCTTCCTGGGAGCTTCACAGGCTTCGCGGAGCGACCTCACTGTTCCGAGGATTTCTTCACGTTGAGAAGCCACGGCCTCGCATTCCAGGATGACGTGGGCGGCTGATTCCTCGGCGTCAAGGCAGCCCCTGCAAAGCGGGCTGTCTGTGGCGCCTATAATATGAAGATGTTTGTAAAGGGGGTTATGGCCCGTAATTGTTCCTATGATTAGGTACACCCTGTAGGTATCATCATCATAATCTGCCTAGCCTTTTTCCAACTAGGTATATTAGAATCGGCTTCCAGTCTAACCGTATGCAGCTGAATACCAGTATTTTACATGCAGCGACTGCCTATCTGACCTCCACAACCCTGTAACTGGGTAACACGATACTCCTTGGTAAGATTGGTTGTCAAACTTTGGGGCTTCTGACGACCCGTAACTACTGTCAAAGGTCCACAAATAACTGTTGGAACCAACGGCGTATCGTGCTTTCCGAGGCACGGAGGGGTCTTGGTATGTAAAGATGGTCACCCATCTACGGACCAACAGCGGCGAGCGCAACCCCGTGCGGCTTTTATTACTTAGACTCAATCCTAATAAAGCTCGAATATAGTATAAATGGTCCCAAATTAGGTCGTACTTATACTTCCCTTCTTCTTCTTCCGTTCTTACTAACACTATCATAGGCACCCGCCTATGATAGTGTTAGTAAGAATGAATGGAAAAGCAATTAAGAAAATTATATTTAAAAATTAATCGATAATCAACAAGCATCATAGCCTAATCAGCCTCTATCGTTCCCTCTGCTGGGACACAGTGGGCCGTAATCCACGACGCGGGCCCAGTGCGGGTTGGTAGATGTCACATGTCTTCGAAGTTTTTGGTTCTAAGACATGTACTTCCTCACGATGTTTTTGGAACGAAGTTCCTTATCGCGCGTTGTGAAAGGGGGCTAGACGGAAAAAATTGTTACGAAAAGTTGTCACGACACTTTTTGCTATAGTAAGCTATTGTAAGCTGTGCGGCGTGCGCATGTTTCTCTGTCTGTCTGTCTGTCTCTCTCTCTCTCTCTCTCTCTTTCTTTTTTAGTACTGGCGGCAAGTACTGGCGGCGAGTACTGGCGGCGAGTACTGGCGGCGAGTACTGGCGGCGAGTACTGGCGGCGAGTACTGGCGGCGAGTACTGGCGGCGAGTACTGGCGGCGAGTACTGGCGGCGAGTACTGGTGGCGAGTACTGGCGGCAAGCACCGGCAAGTACTGGCGGCAAGTACTGGAACTTCGTTCCATCCGGGTGTCCCTTGACACCTCTCAAGATTTTTGTTCACCGTTTTGAGAGCAGTGGTGTTGAAATAATTTACATAAAGTGAAGCGCCTGTCTGGGTTCGAACCTACGACCTACTCGTAGTCACGGTCGTTACCACTGGGCCACCACTGTTCTAAATTAATCGAATGAACAAGTGTGTGGTGCTGTTTCTTTCGTGTGCTCCAAACAAATGGTTTACCTATCTATCTAACTCTGCAAACGTTAATTTTAGGCATGAAATTAAGGAATTCCACATCGCCCAAGAAATTCTGGTGTAACCTTATCCGCCGAATTCCTCTAAAGATTGATTGCTTCAATATCATACCCAATAATTTGAATTTTAATTAATGGCTTTATTCATCACTAGCTTCTGCCCGCGAATTCATCCGCGTCAAAGTTCTAGCTGCCCCGCCCCACCCCGTCGCATGGGATCGCCTGCTCGTGCGATTATTCCGTATTCGTGACGCGTCGGGATTCCCGGCCATCGTATGCGCGGGCTTGCCGATGGCGAGTAAAGGGTACCTCGGTGTCCGGTAAGGACCAAGCCCGGGTCGACTGCGGGTTGTTTTCCACGCGCGCCTCAAATAGATGTCAGCATCAACTGGTGGAGTCCGCAAGGGCCGATGCTTGCCAGGGGTGGGGGTTGTTCGAAAGAGATACCGTGGCCCCTGGCGCACAGGCAACTGCGGGAACACGGGTGGGTTTTAGTCAGTAAAGGTCTGACACGCCATCCCGCTCCACCCAGAGCGGGAGAAGTTATTTGATGATTTCCTACCTAAAAAAACCCATACCAAGGCCCATGTTAAAAGGGCAAGCCTATTCTCATCAACCGAGTACAAGTTCAGGCTCCGGAATGCGACTGAGAAATTACTAATGAGAAAACCCATTTCACTTTGCCCGACCTGGGAATCGAATCCAGGACCTCATTCTCAGCAGCTCCGTTCTCCGCTCTCGAACATTGGTCTGTTAACACAACAGAATTATAGGTCGGATAAGGTTTCTTTATACCTACCTAAGTAAAAATAACTTCAAGTTACAAGAAGTAAAGAATCAATTACCAGGATTTCTCACCCCTTTTTGCCGTTTTACATAAATCTTGGTTGCGACGCAGTAATTCTGTAAGTACCCATATTATACTTTGAATACGTAAGCAGAAATCTTTTATCACTGACCCAATTCGTTCTGGCGAATATTAAGTTGGAGAAGCGAGATTTAATTTGTGGTATTTTGTGCTACAAATTATAAGTGCATAATTATAATTATTGTAAAGAAGCGTTTTGAGGAGGAAAAGGAACACGACCATATTATTGGCCCGTAAGACGCAAAGTAAAAATAACAGCTGACGGGCTTACATTCATCGCTTTTCATCACGCGAGATTGAGCTACAGAACGGTCCGATTCGATAAAAAAAAACATAAATGGAAATATTGTTTTACTTGCGGCATGTTAGGTACCTATCTCTAAAATCGATTGTGTCACTCGTGTGGTTTCCGCAGATTGCAGGCGTCAACGACGAGAGGTGCGGGAATGGCTCCAATCTGTAATAATGGTGTAGGTACTATAATAATAATATGATGTTCAAATACACGCGGTACACATTTTTACAACTGTTCGCCGCGCCACCGTCACCGCCTCTGTTTATCCCTACAACCCTTACGACAAGTGTGTTTCAAGTAAAATGCAACCAAATCCGAGCACGAGGAAATAAATGGAATTACTAATGTGTAACTGGTACTTGAATGATGGCTTAGTGGCTTATCTAAATTACTGATCAACAGATGTACAAAAATAGTACCTACCTAAACAGCTCATTGAAATAAAAAGTTGTAAAAATAGAGAGACTAGACATAGATATCCATGAATAGTAGTATTTCCGGTCTTGACAGTCGAAGGCTGGGGCTAGGAAGAGATCTTGACACAATTTTGGGACAAAAAATATAAAAAAAATGTTAAAAAAAGCCTTGTCTGAACGCTTTTGAATTATTTTGCAATATGGCAACACTAAAACCAAAGTTATTGACATGGGCATCTCTCTGTCACAGTGTTGCCAACCCGTACGATAATTATGGGGGCGTACGATAATTTGGCCCATGGTACGATGTACGATAATGAATGTCTAATGTACGATAATTTTGTGCTTTGGAGAGTCAGAAAAAAAATCAACAAAATCTCAATGGGAAATATGAAGCATGAAAGCGTCAACATGTAAATGTCTCTCCAACTCTTTCCCTTACATTGATTAGCGCACAATCCTGAAAATATTCTTATGTTTCCATCTGCAATAAACACATAGCCGTAAACAAAACCTCAAATTGGCTTAAACGTAAAAAACTTAAGCGATGTTATTACTTACTTTATTTAATTTTACGGTGAAAAACATAAAAAAATCACTACGACAAAACACGGTTACGGTTCGATCTGCTGGTGAAACTTGGCACATACTCCTCCTTCGACTCTAATCTGGTCGTTTGTTATCAAATGAAATGATTTTTTTTAGGGTTTTTTGTGATTTTGCTTTTGTACGATAATTTTGCCCGGAATACGATAATTTTCAGGTCGGAACTTCATAATTTGAACTTTTGGAGTTGGCAACACTGCTCTGTCATCATATTGTCAAAAATATTTAAAAATCATAACAGCGCGCCGGTCATTTTCACAAAACATTTCAATTTACAAATAAAATGTCGGCTTTTCATGGATTTCCCGACCTCCCAGGGCCAGAGGAGATTCCCTTCTGCAAACTAAACGAAGTTTTCTGTTGTGGGAACGCACGTTACGGAAATATCACTACGTTTACTAACTCGGTAAGGTTAACTTCATTCCTTCGCAATTATTCCAATAAAACCTTAGTTAACCAGTTCATGTTTATTTCAGACGAAAAGCCATCCCGTGATTAACGTAACCCGCGACATACACCACCACAGGACTTCAGACGAAAACATTTCTATGTATATTGACGTTGAGGACAATTTGCTCAAGAAAATCACTAGTGTGTGGTACAAACAGGGATTTTTAGAGGCTTTAGGAGTTGCTGCAGACCCGTCAGTAAACCGCGAGAGCCAGGTCCTAGCTGTCGCTGCGTCATACGTGTTAAAAGTTGCAAATGTATTCACAGCATTCAGATACTTTTTGCAGCCACATTTGAAGGATATAGGGCCTAAAATCGTTGCCAACTACTCAAGAACCAGAAACTGGGGGAATGGTCTAATCAAATGTATAGTATGGCACCCTCATACAACTAAAATGGCTGTAGCAACAGTGGACGACAATGTAAGAATATACTGCTCGGAAGTCTCATTTGTATCTACGCTGAAATGTAAGGCACAAGGACATGTTTCTTCGTTAAGTTGGAGACCATTCTCAGCTTCAGAACTGGCTGTGGGGTGTGAACAGGGTGTGATTGTGTGGACTGTGGATCCTAATTCTATGTTTACCAAACCTTCGTCTAGTAATGCTGTAGTGTTGAAAAGGTATGTACTGTTTGCTATATTTAACCCTTGAGAAGCTGTGAAGTAAAATTCTTTACATGGCATTATGAGCAAGATAATTCTTATTTTATTACTGTATTCTGTAATACTTTATCACTTTACTATATTTTCCAATCATTTTAAACTTGGGTTTCATTTAATTATAATGTTAGAATTACACATGCTCTATTAGACATGATAATAATGTAACTGCACTACAGAAAATACTTCACAACAATATCTAAAAATACAAAAAAAGAAGTGGCACCATCTACAATGCCACAGGCGAACTATGCAGGACTCACGTCACAGAAATCCTACATCGCGCATCAGAGTTTACCGCGCGACTCACATAGGTACAACATCCCAACATCAACCGTCGGGCAGTTGCCCACCAGACACAACACCCATCTGGTTGGAGGATCTTCCCTTTACCAATAAGAATATGAGCGAACTTTACACCCTGTTCCTCATACCTCTATATTAATATAAAAACCCTACTATCATTTACTTTTGCCTTTCTTTTAACAATTCTTTCCTGTGATATTGAAACAATCCTATTAGAACTTTTACCCAAATTCATATTCAACTCATATTAATAAAACATCTTGCTCACTTACAGGCCCGGCCACAGCCCGGTTACTGACGTGAGCTGGTCTCCCAACGGTAACTTGCTGATCAGCTGTTCTGGTGCAGACACTTCCATGTTAGTGTGGGACGTGTCCATGGAAACTGCGGTGCCGCTCCGGAGGGTTGCTGGTGGTGGCATCGTGTTTGCACGCTGGTCTTTTGACGCAGGCAAAGTGATTGCTGCTACATCTTCTATTATTTTTAGGTATGTCTGACTGTAGGGTACTGTTGAGTTAGGAATCATACTTCATTTTGTACTTTTGTTTGTATTTGCACAAGAAGGTTTTAGACGCGTGGGATGAACGCTCTTTAAAACATGGAAAATATGGACTGTACATTAAACCACCAACTTAAAACACCTATATTTTCTACAAATGATTCTTATTCTTACAAATTGTAAGAAAAGAGATTTTTCTAAACCCACCTCTGTACTCTTTTCCACAGAGTATGGGACACAAAGCGTTGGACGCCAGAACGTTGGTGCGCCCGCGGTAACCGCGTGGTGGCGGCATGTTGGGGCCCTAATGATATACTACTATTTGCCGCCAAGGGAGAGCCCATGGTGTATGCTCTCACTAACACTGGGCTTATGAGTGGTACGCTTTCTTCAAATATTTTTACTCAACTATGGCAAAACCTGGGTTATGATTTTAACAGGCTATGTATGTTCATCTGTTCCCTCATAACTCCTAAACTACTCGTCTCGTGAACAAACAAGATTAAAATAATAACTTCTAATATATACTTCAGTTTTTGTGTAACCAGAGACAGACGGCATCTCTAGGTAAATGTATCATGTGAATTATTTTAAGGCTTGAATCGTACACGTATGACTACGACTACACGAGAACAGTTGTAATTATTAATTTCATTTATAAAAAAAAAAAAATATTTAACCATTATGCACACACATATAAACAGACAAGAAGAAAGGAACAGAAAAATACGTCGTACATAGGCAATGCTTATTTCTACAGAAATCTCTTCCAGCACACCTGCGATAGGAGAGAAGATAACAGAGATGTAGACAACGCGTGTAATAACAGTCAAACAAAAACAACCAAAAACAAAAATATTTGGCATTTTGATTGTAACTAATTGTCGTGCACTAGTCAAAATTCGACCATAATTAATTTAAAAAAGAAATGTTAGCTTTCCGCAGTCTTTCTCCATATAAAATGTAACTGTACCAAATTCATAATCCTCCGTCCGCGTGATTTTAGTAAAAAGGGTACAAAGCTTGCTCAGCTCAGCTCATGTATCACACATTTGTTATCGTCTTGCATCAGATTTCAGATTTTTGATAAAAAACCAAAATCTTGAAAAGCTTGTAGAGTACAAGCATTTCAAGATTTTGGTTTTTTTAGTAGTTATTCTAGTATTTTATTCATACATTTTATACTTATTTATTTTCGCGCCCTCTATTCCTTATGTTATGCGATGTTTTTTCTTGGCACTTAAGTTTGCCTTGAAGTAAATGCCTCAGGCATAAAGGCCGCCGTTGTACAGTTTGCGGTTTGTTTTTATTTTTACTTGTGCATAAAGTTTTAATAAATAAATGACCGTGTCCTCAGGATCACAAACCAGCAAAGCGCTTCCAGTCTTGGACGTGACAAAGGTAGAACTATCATCGGGTGACACCGTAGGAGGGCCCATTCTTGACATGTGTTGGGACCCCACTGGCAGATACCTGGCCATTCTGTTTGAGGAGTCACACCTGGTCACTGTCTTCTGTACCACGAGGTTGATGCTGCAGCTTAAGATTACACCTTGGTGAGTTTAGTTTATTTGTTTTGTCTTATTGTAAACTAGTGACCCCCCGTGGCTTCACCTGCGTTATTTGTCAATAAAAAGTAGCCTATGTCCTTCCCAGTAACGCCAAGTTTTTTCAAATGCGGTGGGTAACCATCTTTACAAACCGAGACCCCTCCATGCCTCGGAAAAGCACGTTAAGCCTTTGGTCGGGACCCATACCGACCCATAACGACTATCAAAGATCCACAAAGCCGGGGCTCCGTGGGCTTCTTTGAGAGTCGTTATGGGTCGTCAGAAGGCCGAAAGTCTGACAACCAGTCTTACCAAGGGGTATCGTATTACCCAGTAACTGGGTTGTGGAGGTCAGATAAG
Source organism: Antitype chi (assembly GCA_947359405.1). Classification (NCBI taxonomy): domain Eukaryota; kingdom Metazoa; phylum Arthropoda; class Insecta; order Lepidoptera; family Noctuidae; genus Antitype; species Antitype chi. The sequence continues at coordinate 3,585,281 of OX375826.1, forward strand.
CAGTCGCTCCATGTAAAATGCTGGTATTCAGCTGCATCCGGTTAGACCCGAAGCTGACCCCAACATAGTTGAGAAATGGCTAGACAGATGATGATATAAATAAATAATCCGTGTCGTTCCAGTTGCTTCATATGCGGCATAGACGTGGAGGTACCATCGACCATGGCCTTCCAACACAACTTCAGTGAGGGAGCGTGCCTCACCATCGCCTGGTCAAGCGGAAGAGTGCAGCATTTCCCCATCATTTACACCGATACGTATTGAGTCCTTAGGCCTAGGGAACTTTGTTGCCAGACGCTGCGCATGGGGCGACTGCCCCGTGCCGTATTGTTGTGCTGTCTGACAACAAACTTCCATAAGGGATCCGTACATCACTGACGACCGTGTGTGTACAACTGGCCTTATTCTACAGTTTTTGACGTAGTGCTCAAACACGAACGGCAGGCTTCAACGGCAAACGCAACTGCTGCTGCCGATACGCTGCAACAGTTGATTACGGTGCTCAAATACACCTACTGTACCTCGTCGACGGCAGCAGTCGACGCGTCGCTACAGCCACCTATGCGTCGACTACCAACGCTGACGCGTCGACGGCTGCAGTTGTCGCTGCCATTGACGCGTGCCGCTCGTGTATATGAGCACGTGAGTTTATTGTTACAAGCAAACTTAACATACCCTTTGCTCACTGCCCCATTGGCAGTCTTTTCAAAAACTAAACTTGAATTTAGAATGTTAGATCGTTACCGAGTTCCCGAACCACAAACTGCATTCGAATTTCAATTTATCTTAAGCAGGATGCGCTAAGATAGCCCACGAAATTCAAATTTTCTTACGTTTTTTTTTGCAATTCGCAGGTCAGTGTCAGGTTTAAAAAAATATGTTTGACCTGCACCCTAATTGCGTAACGCACGATCAATCATAATCTGAATAATTTTAAAACAGATTGCTAATCCATTGCTTCATATGTTCGAAAAATGTGGCTGCTCAGCAACATAAATAACGCAATGAATATTGTTGTACTGTCAAAATTAAACAGATTATGATTGATCGTGTGTTTTGCAAATAGGGTGCTGACCTGCACATTGCAAAAAAACGTAAGTAAATTTGAATTTCGCGGTCTATACTGTCTTTTCCCCCTTAATGAGATGAAATAAGTGGCATTGGATTGTGAACATCGAGGATTCTGAATTCAAGTTTAAAAAACTAAAACGTTATTTTGATGTGATGTTGTCGGACGAATGGAAAACGAGTAAGTCAGAATGTCCGGAGTACTGTGAGGTAATGTGTGGGTGTAATGCAGTTATGATTTGAAGTATTTGTCTGAAGCATTAAGGAGTTTATTTATAAACGTTGATTAAAATTAAGAGAGGTTCAAACGTCAAAAATGTACGGTTAAACAGGCAATCGGCATGCGTGTATGACGTCTTTTTCTTCGTCGTCACACTCTTGGCAGAGTGATCGTGGTCGTCATATCAGGGGTGGTGGCAAGCTTCACAATCCGTACTGTGGCTTTTCATGAACATTCGGGGAGTGGACCATTGAGTGCAGTTTTGACTTGGTTGGTCCAACGCATTGGAGACCTGCCGCGTGCTCTTGTACCTTCAATCTTTCCCTTTACTGCAAGTCGTTCCACAGATATGTCTTCTTGACGTGTGATATGTCAAAAGAAAGTGAGAATACGACATTGGACGATGGAAGAAAGACGCTGTTCGATACGAAGCTCTTGGAGGATTGAGACGTTGGTTCGGAACTGTGTCCAGGTCTATCTTCTTTTTCTCGCTTTCCCTTAAAGTCCATGTCTCAACACTGTAAAGAAATATGGGAAACACTAATGCTCTGACAAGTCGCATTTTAGTGGCCTTTGTGATATTTCTGTTTCTCCATATTTTTCTAAGCCGATCCATGGAGGACCTGGTGATAGCTATGCGCCGTTTGATCTCGTCCGCGCATCCACCGCTGTTGGATATTAGTACCCCAAGGTAAATTGATGGATGACGTCACAATTCGCAATTTTAGTGACTTCGGGCGAGTTGTTGTTAGCTTGATCGACAATCATGATCTTCGTCTTGCTGCGGTTTATCTTCAGACCAAAATCAAGGCTACCCGGTTCCATTTTACTCAGTAGGGATTCCAGATTGTCAATGCTAGTTGCAAATAAGGTGTTTTCATCTGCATAGTGCAGATTGGAAATTTTATGGCCTCCAATAGTGATTCCGTCCGACCAATTCTCGAGTGTTATTCTCATTATGAGTTCTGTATCTTGTTGTCCCGTTCTCGGTTAAACAGCAATGGCGACAGGATGCAGCCCTGCTGGACCCCGACACTTGGATGAAACTGATTCGACAACACGTCGTCTGTTCTCACCGAAGCTATTCCTTCTTAATAAAGTCTCCTAAGGAGGTAAACAAGATGTTTGGGTGTTCCCATAGCCAGGAACCACCTTATGATGGTTGGTATGGTGGTTGGTTAGGATGTTTGGGGTGCTCCCAAAGTACTGGCCACCTTACCGAGTCGAACGCCTTTGAGAAGTGAACAAAGCAAAAATATGTCGGCTTATTGAACTCCCTGGTCTTTTCAACAATCTGGCGCACGTTCAAGATCTGTTCACGAGTACCCTTCCCTTTCACGAAGCCAGCTTGTTCTGGAGCAATTTCCCCAGATAAGTAAGACTTCAATATGTTGTTCAAAATATGCAGTAGAATTTTACTTGCGTTGGAAATTAAGGCAATTAATCGGTAGTTACTGCATATTTTAGTGGAACCCTTTTTATGTAGAGGAACAAAGACAGTATGAGTCCATTCTCGGGGCCAAGTGTATAACGTACAGACGCCAGCACATCAAGCTACTCCAATCAGTCAAATTTCTTTGATAGATTTTCAACTTTATTACAATATGTACAGGGTTCATGTTCAATTGGGATAATTTGACAGTTTGGGATAGTTTGGCCTGCTGTAGTCTGTACATGAACGTAAACGAGGCAAAAGGAGTATGTAAGGAACGACCTGCTACGTAGCAGGTAGCGTGCCGTAGTTTCTGCCTTACTCCATGAGAAATAGGCGTGAGCTTATATATGTACATAGTTAAAAAAATAAATGAGACATTTTCTATGCTTTATTATGTTAAATCAGTACTTTTCAGATATATGTTTAAGTTTGCTTGGATTCAACTATAAGTTAAGCGAGAATTGATGAACAATCTATGTTATGTATGTGTGTGTACGTGTATGTATATAGATGTATTTACTTAGATCACGTTGGCACGGACTTAAAATTTACGCAGCGGGATTTTATCGCACACTGCATTATCAACTCTCGGTTTTGAACCGAGCATTGAGAATCCAACGGAGTGGATCCCAGTTGGCAAAACACATTGTTCGATTTTCAACTGTCTGCGGTAAGCAGTGCGTTGCAGATCCAATGCACAAAAAAAATCTCGTCGCGATTTTTTACGTGCGTGCGTCTGTGGACTTTGGTGTGATAAATTTGTACTATTAAATACAAGCAAGGTTAATCAAAATCATACATAACAAACAGCCTAAAGGCACAATGTAAAATAATTCTAAGTAAGTCTAAAACTTATGAACAAGTCTGCCTTATATTTAAACTCGCAGGTGGAACCATTGTAAACAAATAAATAAACTCTTATATACCTATTATTTTAAACGTTGCCCCACAGTAGGTTTTTCTCCTGAATTGTGGGTGCGTTTACAAACATTTAAACTCACATACACAAACAGCCAGACCCGGAGCAACTACTTGTAGGTCATACAAATATTTGTTCCTTGCGGGAATCGAACCCGCGACACGCAGCGCAGCAGTCAATCGCTTAACCACTGCGCCAACTGTGCTATACAGGCTGATTTTTTAGTCACCGTCCAAATTTTTCAGGGTGATAGTACCCGTGAAATTGAACAACTTTCTCCAAGGAACATGGGTCGAAATATGAAAAAAAAAATCGACCTCCCATGCAAAATCAATAGTTAGCTGGTCGATTTTGTATGGGAGGTCCGATTTTTTTTTCATATTTCAACCCATGTTCCTTGGAGAAAGTTGTTCAATTTCACGGGTACTATCACCCTGAAAAATTTGGACGGTGACTAAAAAATAATTCTGTATACAAATATTATTATTAAAAAAAAATCTGCTAACCCATTTCTCCTTACCATCACTTGTATTAGCAGTGCAACGAATGAAAGTTCTACACTGGCCTTCAAAACTTAATACCACACTTTTAAAATCACAATAACTTTTTAAGTAAGTACACAAGATATATTTTCGATATAAAAAGGATCACAATCTTTTTGTCCTTTAAAATCAAATCCTTAAATGTTTCTGTTTTTGAAGCAGCATATTTGGCCACAAGTTGGATGAAAACCGCCGTAAACTGTTCCGAGTTAAAATCAATTATGGGAGGCCTACTAGCAGTGGGCATAAAAGGCCTGATTATGACTACGGTATTTTGTTTGCATAGTAGTTATGACTAACAAACCTTAATTTTAAAAATGATTATTTAGTAAAAATTTAATGACAAAATGTTTTGAACCTCTGTCCTGTCATTTTGACTGTGACATTTCTTGACGTTTCAATGTTTTGATAAAATTATCTGAATGAAAGCTTTAAGTAGAATCTAGTCGCGGGCTCGAACTCACTGGTGGGCCTGGCACGCTGTCTCACCAGGCATCGTGTCCGACAGAGGTAGTATCAGTGATGAGCAGTTAGACGCTAGTCTACACGCACAACGTTATTGAGTGAGATGCAGGATCATTTATAGTATAACAGGCCAGTAAAAAATTAAGAAAACTCCTTCGAAAGATCAGGTTTTATGAAAAAACCACTGCATAAATCAATGACCAATAAAGTTAATTGAACTTTTCGTTATTTAAAGTTTGTCAGTATCGACTTGGTTTTGGAGATTTTACATTTCTTTTATTACTTAAACACGCCCAAAGTTAGGTTAAATTAGCAAGAAAAACGAATCTTTGTTGGCTCCTAACTTTTTAATGGCTTTTTATTTTAGTATTCTGTTTTCGTGTGGTGCCGGGCGTAAAAGAATAGCACCATCCCCATTTCTTCCAGTGGGTGTCGTAGAAGGCGACTAAGGGACTTACTAGATAATGGGCAGCAGCGTTCTCTATGCATTTACCACCATATTGCGATCGCCAACCCGCCTGCCAAGCATGGCGATTATGGCAAACTCAAACATGACAAGTACAAAAAGTAAATGGCCCCTAGTGCTCGGCAAACCTACCCTTGGCTACGGTAGCGGTCAAGGCCACGGTGAGGCAAGGGGTGCGAACAATGCTCGGAAGAGATCCGGCTACCACCATCACCGAAAACTGGACCTGACAACATATAACACGCGTACACTCCGGACCGACGAGAAGATCGTCGAACTCGAGGAAGGATTGAGCAGGTTACGATGGGAAATAGTAGGATTATCTGAAGTCCGACGAGAGGGGGAGGACTCGATAATCCTCAAATCTGGTAACTTGCTCTATTTCCGGGAGGGCGGCCAGCAGTCCCAATGTGGTGTCAGGTTTATCGTCCATAAGTCCCTTGTGAGGAACGTGGTGAAGATCGAGTGTGTCAACTAGGGTGGCGTTCCTTATACTCAGAATATCCGCAAGGTATTCGCTGAAGGTCATACAGATTTACGCCCCGACCTTGTCACACCCCGACGATGAGGTGGAGACTATGTATGAGGATATTTCCAGAGCCATGCATGGTTCCAAAACCCACTTCACCGTTGTCATGGGGGACTTCAACGCAAAACTTGGCAAACGAAGCGATGTGGGGCAATTTGGAGTTAGACGTAGGAACCACCGGGGTCACCTACTGGCTAGTTTTATGGAAAAGGAAGGCCTCTTTATGATGAATTCCTTCTTCAAAAAACGTGAGCACAGGAAGTGGACCTGGCAGAGTCCTGATGGTGCAACCAAAAATGAGATTGACTTCATTATATCGACGAAGAAGCAAGTATTCAATGATGTATCTGTGATCAACGCGGTGAAAACTGGTAGTGATCACCGTTTGGTAAGAGGCACATTACGGAAGCTGTTTGATTCCGTCATACTCGAGGGCAAAACGCCACAGGCATGGAACAGAGGTGTGGTGGTACTTTACTTTAAGAAGGGTGACAATGCCCTTCTTAATAATTATAGGCCCATCTCACTTCTGAGCCATGTCTACAAGCTGTTCTCCAGAGTCATCACGAACCGTCTAGCGCGCAGATTTGACGACTTCCAGCCTCCCGAACAGGCCGGGTTCCGTAAAGGCACAGTAGACCACATACATACGCTGCGGCAGGTTATACAGAAGACCGAAGAGTATAATCTGCCTCTATGTTTAGTGTTTGTGGACTACGTAAAAGCCTTCGATTCGATCGAGACATGGGCTGTACTGCAGTCCCTCCAACGGTGCCAGATCGACTATCGGTACATCGAGGTGTTGAAGTGTATCTGTACGAAAACGCCACTATGTCAGTCCGACTCCAGGACCAGACCTCGAAACCTATCCTTCTGCAGCAAAGTGTTAGACAGGGAGACGTTATCTCTACGAAACTCTTCACTGCTGCACTGGAGGATGTCTTCAAGGTTCTGGACTGGAAAGGGGCTGGCATCAACACCAATGGCGATACATCACTCACCTTTGGTTTGCCGATGACAGAGTTGTCATGGCTGAGACCATGGAGGACCTCAGTACAATGCTCGATGACCTCAGTAGAGCTTCGGAAAGAGTGGGTCTTAAAATGAACATGGGCAAGACAAAGGTCATGTCCAATGTCCAGTTAGGTAGGTCCAACTTCGAGAAAGAGGTCAATCGTCGAATCCGACTCGGTTGGGCAGCGTTCGGGAAGCTTCGCAATATCTTCTCGTCCCACATACCGCAGTGTCTCAAGATGAAAGTCTTCGACCAGTGTGTGTTGCTAGTGATGACCTATGGAACCGAAATGTGGTCGCTCACAATGGGCCTCATAAGAAGGCTTAAAGTCACCCAAAGGGCAATGGAGAGAGCTATGCTTGGAGTTTCCCTGCGTGATCGAATCAGAAATGAAAAGATCCGCAGGAGAACTAAGGTAACCGACATAGCCCGAAGAATTGCCAAACTTAAGTGGCAGTGGGCAGGGCACATTGCTCGCAGAACAGATGGCCGATGGGGCCGAAAAGTTCTGGAGTGCCGACCGAGCACCGGAAGACGTAAAGTTGGAAGGCCTCCCACAAGGTGGACCGATGACCTTGTGAGGGCCGCAGGAGTCCGCTGGATGCGGGAAGCACAGAACCGGTCGAAGTGCTTGGGGGAGGCCTATGTCCAGCAGCGGACGGCGTCTTTCGGCTGAAATGATAAATGAATGATGATGATTCTGTTTCCGCACAGAAATATTAATAATGAGACAAAACCATACCATGTTTAATTTTTGATGTACATTGTCGAACAATGGAGTAATACACTCCCGAAATTTGTATGAAAAACCTGTCGACTAGATTCACCAAAAGGAATAGTGTCGCAAGCTTGAATTCAAGGCTTCATGTGCAGATGGCACGAACCATGTTACGCACATTACGCTGGAGTGGTGTTGGTAGAACACCGACCTGCAGACTTAGCATGACGTTTTTTATTTCTACGAAGAATAAACAGTGCTTTTTCAATACAAAGTTTCATCGAACCGTAGATATCCTTCTACAATCTGTTATTTTGTCTTTCGTTTCTAACGATCTTTGTCTAGGTCCTTATAAATGTAGACTATTTCAGAAGAATATTTCTTCCCAAACTGTCAAAATCACACTGATGAAAAACCTTCTACTCGACGGCCACAAAGTATTATACGATTATCTACAAAATCATGATTCGTTTAGAACATATAACTGTGATAATTAATAGAAAAACATAGCTATCTTCTCCTATTGTACATCATTTAGTTAATATTCATACATGTCTATTCTTCCGACGACAAATCGGTGCTCGTGCTAACCTGCTGGATGTCAAGATGGATCTAGTTACCTGTGATCAGAGCAAGAGGCCTCCTTCGAGACCTGCCACCCAGTGATAATTTTCGCCACAGTGACATCATCTATTGTGCGGCTTCGCTGCAAAGACATTTCTGAAACAGAAGTTAGATTATATTATTATTAGTGTTTTATTATTATCTGTGACATTGATGCACGATTTGGGGTGATGGAGTGGGGACAGGAGCCAAGAGTTTTCCGCAACTGGACATAATGCGCGAAAGACACATGCGCGAACGAGACTTGCGTGAACGACACTTACGCGAAAGGCACTTGCCCAAATTCACTTGCGCTAAAAAGTTGCTGAAATGAGATTTCTTCATAACATCACACCTGTATTCTTTCATAGAGTTATTTTCAAAGAGTTCTCTTCTCAGGCATATGTCCAGTTGCGGAAAAGTCCATTCGCGGAAATGTCTTTCGCGCAAGTGTCCCGGATCCCTTTTATCTCTGCCATCGAGACGTATGCGGGCGAAACCGCGGGGTGCAGCTAGCTCGTAAATATTTTTACAAAGCCCAAGACGCTGTATTACGCCTCCTACCCATAAAGTATTTCGGAGAAACAAACATTATGTAGGTAGCAGATGCTGGATTGTTCCATTGTTCATCAATGCATTCTTGCACTCATTATAAGATGACATAAATACTGTGTAATTCTGGCTGAAATCCGGAATAAACAAAAAGGCCTAGAGTGTTGCCATTGAAAAAGTTAAAATCTCGAATTAAAAAAGATTAGGTTCCATAGGATAGGACCAGCTCATCCTATTAATTAGCACCTCTAGCGACTTTTGGCGAGAGGTATTAATTTTCAATTGATAAATTTGGTAATTAAACTGAACAACCAAGCCTTTGCGATAATTACCTTATTACTACTAGGGCTTGTGCTTTAAGTTGCCGTCAAAGTCTAAGTCGAAACACTTATTTCGATAGACACAATTAAAACGGCACTTTTGAACTTGATTCTAGTCGCCCCTTTCAAAAGGTAAGGAGAAGGACGAACAAGAAATTCAACCGTTAGGTACTCTTTTCGTTCATGAAGCTGTCAACTTCATCAGACTGCATGAAAAGTCATCTTGATGAAAACTGTTTAGTGGTAGTAGTGGGTTTTTTTTTCAACGGGAGACGATTCCATGAAATAACTTACTAAAGAGTTTTTTTTTTTTAAAGATATTATCATCTATGAAGAAGTTCAGATAGGCGAGACGAGGCTCTTGTAGAACATTTTTGATAAAGTTTTATGGAAATTGTTCTGCCAGAGTTGCGTCGCGCCTGTGAGTGGGCCTAAAATCATCTCTTTGAACCCATGAAAGAGACCTTTATTTTGATCCACAATAGACACGACAAAAAATCTAGGTACAACCATCTTAATTGCGCCTAAAATTCGCCATTTTGTATGTAAAAGTGTAAAGACTAGGTAATAAAATAAAATAATCTAGGTACTTACCACATATTAGTTGAAATTCACAAACTGTTTGGTGCAGAATTAGGTATGTACCTATAGAGCGTGCGAAAGAAGGACAATCCGCCAATTGCCAGCATAATTTTTTACCCTATATACTTAGCTGTATTTTAAATTAACGATGGCAACACAAGTTTTTACATACTTAAATCGTTATAAAAGCCACCTTTGTATGTGTTAGTGTAGCAGTACAGTGCCCAAAGGATAGCGATCGTGTGCAAGTTCAAAATGTTTGAAATTTTGTATTAAATGGTGTCTAAACAAACGTAATATCAAGATGCATATTTGGTGGTAAGTGTTATAAATGTTATAATGCTACTTATTATTATAAATGTGAAAGTTTGGATGTTAGATACTCAATCACGCAAAAAAGGCTGAACGGATTTGGATGAAACTTGGCGCACAGATAGTTTGTAACCTGGATGGGTTTTTTTTTTTTTTTAGCTTTTATTAATCAAATACAAAAAAAAATACATTTATTTGTTACATCATACCACACAAACCATCGCGGGTTTAACAGCGGTATGGCCAGACACGGCAACTCGGTGCCACTACATAATAATAATCTAGGAAACAATTTGGTAATTAGACCTATATAGGTACTTATATATCCTATTATAACGCACTGCGATCTAAAAAGTATCTTTTTAATACCTTTGAGCAGTTCTTCGCATTTAATACATTGCAGATTTCCAGAGGAAAATCATTCATAAACGATGGTAGCATACATTCCCACGTCCGAGCTCCATAAGCATTATTAGATTTAGGTTCGATAAATGCGGGTAGGTAAGTCAAACAACGCAGCGACTTAGGTCTTACGTATTTACGAATTTCACTTACATTATTTTAATTCTCACTTATAACACGTAAACGTAGGTACCTTGTCAAAGACATTTACAATTTGACAGTGCTTAAATAAACCCGTATCATTGTCTTGGAATTCGTGTTTTATTCTTGTGGGTACAATCGTTTTTAATATGCGTAACTGTAACTTGTAAATATCCTCGAGATAAGTCTTGTATGTACGCCCATAACTAGGTACTTAGGCCGTAATCAATTACGGAGTCGGCCAGTGCCAAATACAATGTTCTAAGTGTTCCATAGGGTAGTTTATACTTAAGTATCGATAACTTTGCCAATATAGATCTAAGCTTATTACATACATGATCAATGTGCGGCCGCCAGTGGAAATTACTATCTATTATCACACCAAGATACATATGTCTAGTCACCAACTCTAATTTCTGGCAACTACACGCTGGGTCTGGTCGATGAAGACACAGGTGCCCATGGGCAACGACAAGAGGCACACACGACGTCGTCAGGTATGGCGAGTGTACATACAGAAGTTTGTTTTTTTTTGCATTGATTTTTAACACATAGGATACTTTTTATCCCGGTTCCTGTGGGATAATTTTCGAACTCCACGCGGGCGAAGCTGCTGACGAAAGTTAGTTTAAAATAATATTAACGAAATTCAAACCATCTCAAAAAATTCCCAACGCGCCTAAATATTTATTTTACTTCTAATTCGTAGGTACAGAGGTGTCGGTAACGGTAACATGAGTGTCGCGAGTTCAATGACTTTTTCCCATCTCAAAAAATGCCTTCATGAATGTATGTGTATCTATGTACGTACATACACAATAAATGGAAGTACATACTTATATAAAGAGGTGTCAGTAAGGGTAACAGTGTTACGAGTTCAATTGTTTATCTCCAAAAAATGCCCAACGCGCCTAAAGAAGTTTTCACTTCAAAAACACTAAAAAGTGAAAAATATTTTCGGTTGTTTTCACGAAGTGAAACAAGGCGAGAGGAAAGATGTTACACATCATAAATGGGTGGGTCGGGATGTCGCCCGTCAGGGACGAAGTTCCTTACGCTTATCTTCAACTCCAAATGTAAAGTCGGAATTTGGTCTATCATCGGACTTATATAGAACCCATAAAAATCATGAAAACGACACCCAAGATGGACAATTCGAAAAAAAAATTGTCCGCCATCTTGGATTTATATTTTCACCCCACCATTAGCTTTAGCATCCCCGAAAACCGTGTAAACGACACCCATGATGGAAAATTCGAAAACTTTCTCGTCCGCCATCTTGGATTTTCATTTTAACCTCATCATCGGCTTTAGCGCCCCCGAAAACTTTTAAAACGACACCCATGATCGAAAATTCAAAAAAAATCTTGTCAATCAATCAATCAATCATTTATTTTGTTAAACATAGGTATGGTTACAGTAACCACCACCATCACCACCACCATCTTGAATTTTCATTTTGACCCCACCATCGGCTTTAGCACCCCCGAAAACCATGAAGTCGAGACCCATGATGAAAAATTTGAAAATATTCGCAACCACCATCTCGGATTTTCATTTTGACCTTTGGGCAGGTACAAGGCTAATTACAAAATAACGATCCGCTTATACTTTATTTTTATAGTATGGACGCAAAAGGACTGGTATAATGAAAAAAATATATACCAGAGGTGGCAGGGACGGTCGACGCGTAAACTGTAACCGTGCATTCAGTACATGATTCTAGATCTCCTACCGTAGACAGTTATCGTCGTTTATCAAAAAAATATGTAAAAAAAACTGTTTCAAAGTGCAATACTAAACCTACGTGGTCAAAATGTATGGAATAGCTAATTTTTTTTTTTACTATCGATAAAATTTCAACGCAAGGTCTAGAATCATGTACCTACTGAATTCTTGGTAACAGCTGTTGTCGTGTCGATGTCCCTGCCACCCTATATATTATGATTTTTTCATATGCCAGCAGTCCTACAACAAATTAAACGCGGTAGGATCAGAATCATGTACTGAATGAACTGAATCACAAGTTCGCGTTAATGTCCCTGCCACCCTGTATATTATGATTTTTTCATATGCCAGCAGTCCTACAACAAATTAAACGCGGTAGGATCAGAATCATGTACTGAATGAACTGAATCACAAGTTCGCGTTAATGTCCCTGCCACCCTGTATATCCAAGTCCGGAAACAAAGCAAAGTTCGTTAGAGTGTAGGTTACTCAATACCAAATCACAAGTTTATACCCAAGTGAATACTGTCACGTTGCGCTAGTGTCAGTGCCTGTCCGAGCGATACACACCTACTGACAGTAAGCAGCGCGATCACACACACATTTAAGGCCCATAGTATCCTCATCTCCCGTCTGAATGCTAAAGCACGACTGCCGCCCGCGCCCGCGTAGGGTACCTCTGAGCCTTTATCTCAAAATGGGGATATTCCTTGGCAAATGTTGATTAATTTACAATTGTGCTCTAGCGATTCTGTGGTACCTCTAACTATCTATTTTTCAGTGTATTTTTTTTTCCAAATAACGAAGCCGTTTAGTAGGAGTATGGGATATAAGCCAAAATATTGCGTGTTGGAAAATATTTTTTTACAGCAAAAGTATTAACCATACAAAACAAGTATCTCCGGCAAAATGATCTATATGAAACTATAGCAAAATCATATATTTTTCAAATCTACAAGACAAGCCGTTAATGAGCAGTACGGTTCATAAAGTGACCGTGTTACGCTACCAAACGGGACTTAAGCCCTTACCATTTGCTTGACGTGATAGCACTACTACTTAGCTACTGAACATTTATGATGAATTTGGATGTGTAATTCCAAAAATGATGAATGAAAACTTATTGTATTTTATTTAATATTTTTTTCGATAATTTACAACTTGAAAATAAATATGAGCTGTTTCTAGGATAAAAATATTCCAGATATTGTTGGTTATAATACCAAAAAATAAATAAGAAAACATTATTTTTACGCTGTAAAAATGTGCGAAATGCAAGTCGCTGTAACTTCATTTTAGGTAAGTATTTTGTTTAAAAAAAACCCCTACGAACCTGAATAAATACTGTCTGAATCCGAATATCACCATAATATGTTGGAAATATGCTCAAATTGCAAATGATTTAACTATTACGTTTGTAAGGACAATTCATCGTACGTCGCGCGTCGGTTTCTTGAATGTCCTGCAATTTTTTTTTTTTTAACGTTAAAAATGTCAATGTTCCGAGGGTTTCCGAGATTCAGGCTTTAGTGACAATATAGCATAATTATGACGCATTTCATCTCATTTTCAGGAAAATTATATTTTAAGAAAACTTAAGAAACAAAAAAACTGTTCAGCTCCATACAAAAAAAAAAGAAATCGCAAATAATTTATTTAATAATAGCTTTATAAAAAAACTGTTTCACCACATAAAATATTTTTAATCAGTAATGGAATACGCTGGCATTTTTGTGTTTTCAAAATTAGGTTGACTTTTGAGCGACGCTAAGTCTATGGAGCTTCATTTTCAGCCCACCGTGCGCCCGTCCGGCACATCATGTTAAACATAAACAAAAATAAGTTTACTGCCTCTATTGCTATCTTACACTCTACTATCACTGACAACATTCCTATCTCAGAGGAGATGCATGTTATAAATCATTCTTATTCATTTCTGGTAGTATCGTTAAAACATCCATTGCGGAATCAAAGATTATGTAGGATTTTAATGTATTTTTTTTAGTTGATATTTCATCTAAATAACGAGTAAATAACTCCATGAAACTGCCCTAAACAAGGCTGGCGCGAAGTTTTGTTACGTTGACAAATTTTATTTGACCTTGTTTATTGAGCTTCTTCTTATTTAATTGTAGACGTGACTAATCTTATTCATATCTACCGTTTATATAAAAATCTACTACGAAAATTGACTCGTTTGGAATATGATTAGACATTGAAATAAACCTTATTTACAGTCCGTTCAACTGATTTTGACTTCTATTGTGTTGATATATTTATTTTATTTTAAAGAAGGCTTACAGACTAACAAATCAATGATACAAATAAAGTAATATAAAAAAAAATTGCTAATAACAAGCCTCCACATATAGTTAAAGAAAAATGTCGACAAAAAAAAAAGTACATGCAAGTTAATATAATTAGTTAATATGAGATAACTTAATTATCCATGAAAAAGGACTGTGACAAAAATCGTCTCAAGGTCGCCACACTGGTGCAGAACAAGTCAACATTAAGGTCCATAGGAAGCCTATTGAAACTAAGTGCACTTCTTATTGAGAAAACATTCCGCCTATAATTAGTCATTGCGAAAGGTACATTTAATATTGGCCGCTGACGTAATCCCATCAGATTCGTGCGTAATGACAGATTAGCAACGAGTTCAGGACAGTCAATACGGCCATTTGCGATACCCAACAGTAAACGAATGTCACCAATATAACGTCTCATCTCCAGAGGAAGGAAGTGGTACCGTTTGCAGCGGTGCTCGTAGTCAACTGAGTATTGCTGAGCCCTATAATCTAGATAACGTAGGATTTTTCTTTGGACACCCTCAATACGGGACTTATAAGTCTCATACTGCGGGTTCCAAACCTAAGACGCGTATTCTAAATGGCTGCGTACGAAAGAACAATACAAGATTTTAACTGGTTTAAGGGAGCGGAAACAGGCCGTGGTGCGCAGTATAAATCCCAGAGCTTTGGATGCCTTTGTAACTATGCTATTTACATGTTGATCAAACAGAAGCTTGCTGTCTATCATTACCCCTAAATCTCTTATGCTATTTAGCCTGCTAATGAGCTGATCGTTCAAGGTGTAACTAAAATTAATCAAAGAAGTACAACGTGAGAATGTTAGGAGAAAGCATTTAGAGACATTTAATTGGAGTTTGTTACGGACGCAATATATTTCAAACCTATACAGGTCATCTTGCAACAGATAAGCATCTGAAATGTCACGCACAACTTTATGAATTTTCATGTCATCAGCATAAAGTAAAATATACGAATGACGAAAGCATTGTTTGATATCAGCAATGAACAATATAAATAACAGAGGACCCAAAATGGAGCCTTGAGGTACGCCTGAAGGGACAGAACTCCAACCAGAGGTGTAGCCCTGAAGCACGACAGCCTGTGTTCTGTTCTCTATGTAGGAGGAGAACCACCGGTACAAGTCACCGTGTATTCCGGCGAGAAACAGCTTCTTCAGCAGCATGCAATGATCAATACGGTCGAAACACTTACAGTAGTCGGTATAAACCACGTCAACTTGTCGCTGTGCCATGCCGTTTGTAATAAACTCATGTGACAGAAGCAGGTTAGACGTGGTCGAGCGGTTCCTAACAAAACCGTGCTGTTCCTCACCGAGAATTGGTTTGAAAGTCGCATAGACATCAGTATAAACTATACGTTCAAGAATTTTAGAAAAAAGGCTAATTTTAGAAATAGTGCGATAGTTTTCTATATTAGCCTTATCGCCCTTTTTAAAGACGGGAGTGACGAAAGCAGACTTCCAAATCTTCGGAACTCTACCCTCGGAAAGAGAGCGCTTAAATAAGATAGAAATGGGTTCCACAAGACTATCAGCACAAGCAACTATGAACATAGGAGGTATTAGGTCAGGCCCACCTGATTTACTGAGGTCTAAAGATTTCAGCAGCTTCAATATACGTGAGTGGGTTATGACAACTGTGCTGAGAGACATTGCACTATTAGTGTGCGTTACCCAGGCCAGATGTTGTCGAAAATGGTCATTTGAATCTAAAAGATAATTAGTTTTGCGGCTTCTGTAATTGTTGCGCACATTTTTAAATTTGTTGCGCTTATAGTTTTTTAATTATTTCACAAAAACATTTCCTGCTGGGGTAACGTTATCCCAGCCAGACCTTTTTCTTTCTAATGGGAATATTTAAATAAATACTAGCTATAAAATTAGTTGTCTAGATGAAGTAAATGTTGTGCCTTATTTTGTATTTGTTCTTTCATCGGTTGCGAAGTTATTCGAGATTTTGCTGGGGTAACGTTTTTGGTTTTGCTAGATCTTTGAAACGGTTAAGCGGATTCTTATCATATTTTGTACATGACTTCTTAGGAATTAGTTTAAATTTGTTCTGCAATAAAAAAACCAAAATAATGCATAGTTTAAAGATTATTTCATTAAATAGAAAAACACTTCAATTGGTTCCAGCACTCTCAATAAGAAGTCTAAAGACTTGCTTTAAACGTTATTTTAAAGCTTGTAAATGCCTTCAAATGTATGTGAAGTTTCATTAGTATCCTGTAAGTATTTAACAAGTTATGATTATATTCAGTTCTTCACGAGCACGGTCTTGATGCGCGCGGTGTTATTTGGCCACTGGATTGGATATATGAACTGAATGTTATGTCAATTATTAGTTATTTAGTTCAGTTGTATATCAGTAAAATTTCAGCGTAGTACATTGGATAATTAATGAGATAATACGATTAAAGTAATTAGGAAGTGAATGACCGAGGTAACCCGACCAAGTTTAGGTGGTTACGAAAAAGCGAAATCGCAGAACATTATGGTACCTTCTAAAATATGTAGGATAGTGTTACAAATTTAGTACAGACATGTACACAAGTTTAAAAAAAAACTACATGTTTATTAAAGAATTTTTATTAACAGGTAAAATAATCATTTCAACTGAACTTTTAAAGTATTAATAAACTTATACTTAAAAACAATCACAGATTAAAATTACAGATAGTAATTTTGCTATTTTGAAATTTTCTATTACTTTTTATTTAAATTATAGATTTTAGTATACACAGTACAGTTACAGTTTTTATTTAAATATACACATATTGGAATGTGTAATGATCACAGACAATAAATTATATATATTGCCTTTTTTCAGTTAACTCTAAACTTACGTATGTCTACTAATACCTACTTATATCAATTAAAATCACAGATCAAAGATAATATTAAATGATATCACATTGTAGTAAAATGCTCACAGTTAGTCCTACTGATTTGTTGTCTCATTTCAAATATCACATTTTCCCGCGTCCCACCGAACGACATGTTATATCGGTGATTTTTGATAAGTATGTGCAACTGGAAGATAATAATAATGTTTTCATAGTACAGATATTATTATGTATTTAACAGTGTACGCGTCTGTACCGAAATTGTAAGGTGTATTATACTAAACATTTCAAAAGATAGCATAATGTTCTGCGATTTCGCTTTTTCGTAACCACCTAAACTTGGTCGGGTTACCTCGGTCATTCACTTCCTAATTACTTTAATCGTATTATCTCATTAATTATCCAATGTACTACGCTGAAATTTTACTGATATACAACTGAACTGAACAACTAATAATTGACATAACATTCAGTTCATATATCCAATCCAGTGGCCAAATAACACCGCGCGCATCAAGACCGTGCTCGTGAAGAACTGAATATCATCATAACTTGTTAAATACTTCCAGGATACTAATGAAACTTCACATACATTTGAAGGCATTTACAAGCTTTAAAATAACGTTTAAAGTAAGTCTTTAGACCTCTTATTGAGAGTGCTGGAACCAATTGAAGTGTTTTTCTATTTAATGAAATTACCTTTAAACTATGCATTATTTTGGTTTTTTTATTGCAGAACAAATTTAAACTAATTCCTAAGAAGTCATGTACAAAATATGATAAGAATCCGCTTAACCGTTTCAAAGATCTAGCAAAACCAAAAACGTTACCCCAGCAAAATCTCGAATAACTTCGCAACCGATGAAAGAACAAATACAAAATAAGGCACAACATTTACTTCATCTAGACAACTAATTTTATAGCTATTATTTATTTAAATATTCCCATTAGAAAGAAAAAGGTCTGGCTGGGATAACGTTACCCCAGCAGGAAATGTTTTTGTGAAATAATTAAAAAACTGTAAGCGCAACAAATTTAAAAATGTGCGCAACAAATACAGAAGCCGCAAAACTAATTATCTATTAGATTCAAATGACCATTTTCGACAACATCTGGCCTGGGTAACGCACACGCACTATTACTACATTGTTCACTGGAAGGTTCATGATGAGCCGTTGATTCAGGTTCAGAAAAGGTGGACTGGAAATAGGTAGCAAAGAGGTTGCTAATATCCTGTCCCGTATTCACAGAGGTTTCACCGTAGAACATCTCATTAGGAAACGAGCCAGCCCTCCGCTTACTTTTTACGAACGTCCAGAAAGATTTTGGATTTTTTACAATAGAATCCTCAATTTTTGTCATATAATTGTCATAACAGGCCTTTTCCAGCTCAAAAACTCTGGTACGCAGTAATGAAAACGAGTGATAATCACATAAGTTACTGTATCGTTTATATTTCTTATGATACTTGTTTTTCTCTAATGATTTTAATGAGTGCTGGGGTATACCAAGGAGGATAAGAGGACTGTTTTACCGATTTTTGAGGTATGTGTCTATCCCTAAGCTCATAAAGCTTACTATAAAAATTTGTAACGGCATCTTCCAAGCTCGTTGATTGTAACAATTGAGGCCAGTTAATTAGATCAAGTTCAGATTTAATAGCACCATAATTGCCCTTCGAGAAGACATGACGTTGCTTAGGTTTGTCGACAAGTTTTTGAATTTCAATAAATTTTGTCTCAATAATTAAAGGCTTGTGATGAAAATAGAGATTTGGAAGAGACCTACACTCAGCATTGGGTGGCCAAAGGTTGAAGAAGAGAAGAGAGAGAGAAGAGAGATGAAAATCAACAAGCAGAGCAAGTGGGTCAGTACATCCTGAGACAGTCACAGTATCGTTACAGAATACAAGATCAAGTAGTCTACCGTTAATGTTCCGCTCACCATTATACTGTGATATGTTGAACGTTTGTATTGTATCGAAGAACTGAATCACATGCTGAGAATAAATATTATGCAGGGTTAACTCACCATTGGTAGCTATGTCCCCATTACACCACTCGACGTCGCTACCTATATTAAAATCACCCACCAGCAAAAACTTGTCAAGTGGATGAGTCATAACTAAGTTGTTGAGACGATCTGAGAAGTTACGCAACTGAATACTATGAGAATTACCTAGATTCTCCTTGCACTGGTACAGTGCACATATATGCAAATTGTAACTAACCTGTGGTTTGGTCCTTTTAAGGATTAAAGACAGCCAAATATCCTCAGCAGAACTACGCCAATCTAACTTCTCAACCATTGTAAGATCATGTTTCACCGCTATCAGTACACCACCACCACGCAACTGACCGGTTCGGGAGTAGTCACGATCGCGTCTCCATACGAGGTAACGTCCATCAAATAATTCACTGTTGTTAAAACTATCATCTAGCTAGCCACGTCTCCGTAAATATAATGATATCGTAGGAACTAAGACATACTCCGCGAAACACAATGTTCGTTTTCGTACGCAGACCACGCACGTTCTGGTAGTAGATTTTAAGCGTAGCCATTTTTACATTTAACCACAATCAAATAACTTAAGAGTACATTAAAAAAATGATAAATGGCATGTGCAGTAAAAATTTGGTGTTGTAACCTCATTTTTGCTTTTAATGCCATCCTTACCTACGGAATTGAAGGCAAAATCGGTTGAAGGGACTGTAAAAAATAATAGTTTAAAAAACTAAAAAAACACGCTTTAAAAACCAAACTAAAAAAGGAGAAAATAATTTAATTCAGTTAAAAAGCGTGGGGTGCTTTTTGAGGTATTTTTATCATCAATTAATGTCAAGCACCCCACGCTTTTTAATTGAATTAAATTATTTTCTCCTTTTTTAGTTTGGTTTTTAAAGCGTGTTTTTTAGTTTTTTAAACTATCATTTATTTTCTATTTTTTAGTTCTGCTAACTACAAAAACGTGTTTTTTTATTCTTTTTTTTTTCTCAATTTTTTTTTTAAATTATTGAATTGGCATCGGTCCTCGACAAGTTTACAAAGTTTCAATGAAATCTGACCGTTTAAAGTGGGTCAAAATCGCGCTCAAAGGAGTCGGTTACATACAAACAAACAAACAAACAAACCAACAAACAAACAAACATACAAGTGAAGCTAATATAAAGCGTGTAAAAAGGTTTATATTTAGATCTTATTCCAAATGTAGTTTACGTATACTTACTTAATCTTTTTGCGTTGATTTCAGGTTCATTTCGATTATCGTTTATTCGTTCAGACCATCGTATACATGGTGGTGGGGCGGAGCGTCTATTCCATGGATGGAGAAATATCATTATCCCGGCGCCTATACCCCGGCCCCGTCACGCTACGTCAACGGAACACCAACAATGACAGCTGATCCCGCAGATACACCAGATTGGCGTATTGAAGAACCACACTTCTTACTTTACAAAGAATCATTTGCGAAAGAACTGGAACGGCCGTCCAGAAATTCACCACCTTATAAACAATCTTACAAAGTCTGGTGGGCTAAATATTGGGCAGTCAGTATAATTACTTTTTTTAATTAGCCATTAATGACCCACTGATGGGTGAAGGAATTCCATCTCTCTTTCCACCTCTTTGTCTAGAGTGGCTAAGGAGGCAAGGACCAATCTTTATTAAAGGAGTTCTGTTCATCCTGCCATCTCCACCTGGGTCCGTCACGGTTTCTTTATTAAAGGAGTTCTGTTCATCCTGCCATCTCCACCTGGGTCCGTCACGGTTTCTTTTGCCACTAAGCGGGAAACACTGTGTCGTAAATTTTCCCCATTGATCGTCTGACATGCGGCAGATGGACTATCCAGAATATGACGTTCCATAGCTCTCTGGCAAACCTAGAGCGTGGACCGCTGCTGAATTGTCAAAGAACATGTTTGAGAACCATACGTGAGGGTGGAAATAATACACATGTCTTTGAGTCTTATCATGAAGGGACCCATAGCTCTACCAGACATTTTCGGTTGTCTTGCAACTACAATTGTTTGATTATAATTGCACTATAATTGCTTGATTACTAGGTATTATTTACCAGGTCACCCAAAGGGTATTGTAGAAATACCACTTTGCGTTTGGGTTTATTACTTAGAGTCTCTCTACGTGATCGAATCAGAAATGAAGAAATCAGTAGGAGAACTAAGATAACCGACATAGCCCAAAGTTTTGGCAAACATAAATGGCAGTGACCAGTGAACATTGCTCGCAGAACAGATGCCCAAAGAGGCTGAAATGTTTTGGAGTTGTTAAGTATGAGGACAGACGAGTGAAACTACTGCTTGCTAGTAACGCACTGACGTTTATTGGCTTACATACTTAACGGTGCGTAGGCACACGCATACATACTCAACATTAGTTTAGAAATACAATTTCCTTTAGTTTAAGAAATACAATTTACACTTCCAAAATGTGCTACTTATAGCTAGACATACGTTTCAGTAGAACATTTTGTAGTTGACTTTAGGCCGATGGCGTTTAGACCGTAGTGTAGGCACAGGCTCACTTGCCTGTTGCTGCGGTGGCGGTTCTACAGAATGTCCAGTGGTGGGAGAGCCGGGTAAAGCCTCGTAGTCCTCGTCCTCTCCGGAATTGTCTGGTGTTGTTGCCTGTGTGTCAACAACTGGAGGTGTACCTTGGGGTGTAGCTGCTTTTGCCTGGTCGTACTGACCTATCCCCGTATCTGCAGCCATTGACGTGTCTACACTTCCTTCACTAGTGCCCGGTGGCTGCATCTGTTCTGGAATCTGCGTCTCTGTCGTTGGGGCACCACTTATCTCTCCTAGGTCTATATCCACGTCTTTATGGTCAAAGCAATCGTCGCCTTTATACATTATTATTAGATTTTTATGTTTCTTTAATATCTTTGAAGTTTCTTCGTCTTTTATTACATACAACACTTGACCGATTTTTTTAATGACTGTCAAAGATCTACGAATCACAGCCGGGACCAACGGCTGAAAGTGCTTTCCGAGGCCCCGAGGGAGGATTTTTGTATTTAAAGATGGTCACCGATTCGCGGAACAACCGTGTTGTGTTGTTGTTATTACTTATCCACTAGTATTTTTTTCCTCAACTACTTCAAATAAATATTGTTTCGCTTTACACTGTAATTCACAGAACATTGAATTGATGACGGGCTGTTGCTGTAATACCGTTTATAGAAAGTTTATTTTGCTCGCCGGTTGTGCAGTTATTACCACTCGGCACCTCCTCACGACTGCAACCCCCACTGCACTAATATTGAGGTCCTATCCTGACACTAGTATGCAAGGCATTCTTGGAGGCTGGTATGATACCGACGCTAACAGATATAACACCAGCATGTATATGACTCCTGCAAGGATACATTTTCACCCAATGGTAAGTTAACGAAAAATCTATTCTAACGGGTCTAAAAAGACGCTTAATGTTGCCAGACAATATTTCTGGTTTTCAACAAATTAGTCGACGAGAATGTCTTCCTGACCGGACAGTTAAATAGTCGCATACGATGTAAGACCTTATTCTTAATAGAGAATAAGGATACAAACCGCGTGAACCGACTGGGTCTCCGGGGACCCAGCGGCTCTTGACGGTATGAAGCCGAGAGTCACTTCTTTTTTCTGTTATTGTGATAATTTTTCTACTGGGCCGTAATTCAAGCACCATTTACAGACTTTTGAATCTCAGTTTATATATATTAGTCTATGCTTTTGAACTGTCAGAAGTCGGTCACTTAGTCAATTTAAGCTCCATCCAAAACGTAAATGTTATATTGCTATACTTGTTGCTTTTATATGTGAGAACAATGCAAAAAAACAGTTCACCCTCGTAATTATAAACGTTGCTTAGAGTTAAGAGATGTTTAAACGTCAACAATTTATGGTTAAATAGTCGCTAATCACTCCTTAACTTTAAGCATCGTTTATAAATAAGGGGGAAAATACAGATTAAACTACACCCTGGCAGTTAAGAGAAACCTGGTTACGGATATAGTATTGAATTTAGTAGCTTTGCTCGCGGCTTCACCCGCGCAACTCGTGTCCATGATTGATTTACTAACAAAAGCTTGTTTATTTCAGTACAGATATGACTATGAAGTAAATGCGACCCATCCTATACCAAATATATATGATCTTGCGCTCTGGGCTTCGACATACCCTTTGTATGGAGGCGTTCTTCTCTGCCCGCGGTCAGCATCTAGCTGGTAAGCTAATTCAATCGTTATTTGAATGTATATATGTGTGTTAATTTGTGCTGAAGGCCGTAAGGTCATATAAACGAAGGGAGGGCAAAACGTTCGCGGAATCATAGGGAAGGGGCGTGAAATTAATCATTACTTTTCAATCGCTTGTATTCTCCGTCATTGTTTATTTATTTGTACTGACCATGCCTGGGAATCTTTTGGTTCTAGAAATCTCCTCCTCCTATTGAAGGTCAAAATTTCAACATTTACTGGCGGTTTTTCTACGAAATCAAGACTAAATGTTACTGTGTGCGTCTACGTAACGTGAAGCCTAATATTGATTAGGTTACACGTATTTCTGCACTACGAGGCGAGACGTACAAACAGCCATCCCAGCCTAGGGGCTGGAGTCCCCAGTAGGCTGGGGACTCCGAAGCCAGCCGAGAAATCTGCCTGCAGAGCAGCCATACACACGGATAATCAGTAACATAAAAAGTTTCCGTTTAAAAAAAAAAATATTTATTGGGTCTGAAAAAATTGCATAGTATGCGCACAATATAGATGGAATGGATTTATGGAACCATGCAGAATTGCCTTGACGCTGCGTGAGCGTGCGTGATCCATCATCCATACATTTTGCTCCTTTGGTGTGGATACCTACACGCGACGGCAAAGGAAGTAAAGTGTCTATGGTTCGTCTATAAACAACCACTCCGTACCTGTGCGGACACAGAACAGTTACCCATCACGTGTGCTGCGGGTGGAATCATCATGAGACTTAAAACCACCTTTAGCTGTGCGTCGTCCCTATACGACACTTGTCCACCGGTTGGTGTGTAGCTTGGGTACAGCTTAAAATAATCCAAACTATATTTTTGTTAATAGGTCTTACTATACTTCAAGTACTCCATGGTCGGGTGATATAAGTGTGGTCGCCGGCTTTATGTTTATGAAGGCTTATAATCGCCGCCCGCTGCCTTGGTTTAGGTACATCATTAAAACACGAAGCAATATGCGTTGTCCGAAGGTAATTAAATTTCACTAGTTTTTATTTATTAATAAACCATTTATATAAGAACGCGTAGAAACATCAAAGTTTCTGTATCCCAGATAGGTGTGTTTGGTGAGCAACTGCCCGACAGCAGATTTTTTTTTTCATCTCCCACAACCTCAAAGGTTGACCTTTGAGGTTGTCGGGTGCTTAACTTGACTTGCCTGAACAGCCAGGGACTAAAAACTTAAAACTATAGCGACTGCTCGCTAAGGGCACCACCTGAGTGGTACGGACCTCGGCTTAGGGCATCGCTGTTAGAGGGCAGCAAGGGACAGCCTGGATCGGACCTGACGGTTGATGTCGAGATACGACGATGACAACGCAATAATGACAGGTGTCAGGTGACAATCCGCCAATTTGTCAGTTTTATGTTTAATAAAGATTGATGTGCCTCCAGAAAACATACAGCATGTTTATGAAGAAGCAGTGTATGCTTAGCCTTTTATGCGCGGTCAATAGTACGGATACTTAGTTTACCTTTAGAATACTAGATGGCGTTACCATTGCCGACGTTATATTTACTCTGTGCCGGCTAGGACGCGGGACGGCGGGAACCGCTGTCACTTTCAGAATTAATAGCGTTGTGTACTTTCGCCGCGTGCGGTCGAAATTCAAAAATATTCAAATAATCGTTAAACCTTTTCTAAAAGTTATTTATTATATTATAAGACAATTTAGTAACGCATTAATTATTGGTTGTAATTTAATCCTTAACATTAAAATAATGGTTTTTTCGTAATTAATCCCGCACTGAGGGACGAACCCGATGAGGCCGCCGCCGGGGCCAATCAGTCGATCGTTTCGAGCTCGGCGACTTCCGAGAGCGACCAAGTACAAGGAAGGAGGACATCCTCGTGCATTAGCAGTTTATCGGACAGCAAAGCCGGATGAGAGGAATCTCCACGCAAGAAACAAAAGTGAGATTCACAGGTAACGGTTGATCCTCGGATCGACGCGTTGTGCAACCAGGTCACTTTTCTTATAAACTTTATAATGAAACAATACGTATCGAATACTAATGTGAACATAAATAACATGATCAAACAAATGGATAATTTTATCACACCGTACCATTTTACACATATTCGTTATAAGAAGGTGTAACGTTGCACGTTAATTATACTTTTTATTATCTCAATATGTTAACACATCTAATTCTTGGTAAGAAACAAATAATAACAAGTACTTATTTGCATACTACTCAATATAATAGTTTACGCTTGCAACTGATGTTTTAACTAGCAAAACATTTCATTAATCGGTTGAAGGACACTGAACGGCACACAATAGAAGTTTTATTGTTATTACGCTGTGGGTGTTTAGTGTGCGTCAATACATTATATGTACCCTGCATTTGCATCTAAAACCGATATTCAATAATCGACAGTCCACAGGGAGACTTTTACATCATTGTGATAATTGTTGTGTTAGCTACTTTAGTTAGGCGTTTAATGGCAAAAGCTAAAAGACATTCGAAGTTAACAATTTAATCATTAAGAGGGGACGGCGCCTGCGAGAAATTTGAAAAATAAGTATTTGAAGAAACTATTGCCGTTGCGCTGTCAGTAAGTCTGCCCCTGTAGTGTGTGATAGGGACAGCTGCAGCTCGGACCAAAATTATCACGAACATTTTTCTCGAAATCGACGTTTCGTATTCCCCTTTTTTCTTCTCGAAAACTAAGCCGATTCAATTATTTTTTACATTAAGATTTTAAGAAAGTATTTTTAGGTTCCTATCATTTTTTTTACGTTTAAAATTTGTCTGGTAGTCCTTAATCACGGCGGTAAAAATAGTGAATTTTTTGTAATTGTTAGAGGGTCATATTTTATTTACTAATTAGTTGCTGAAAAAACGAAAATGGCAGGGACGTGTTTAAATCAGACCTTGATTTTATAAAAAAAAATTGCTCTAGAGGCATTATTCAGGAAGGAAAAAAGGAGAATACATTTGTATGGAGAATCGCACGCCCTGTTCCCTCTTAATGTTTTTATCACTGTGTTTAGTAATGTTACGCGCTAAAGCTAAAGTAATTCGTTACCACTAGCGCCATTTAGTATCGAGTAGCAGAATTAATTGAGTCAAGATCTATCTAGCAAGTTCGATAACAGAATCTTCTAGAATTATCAACATCTGCTCAGTCGGGGCCGGTATGTACTCGAAGATTCTAGATGATTCGATTACCGAATGTTCTATGGCTCTATAAAAAGGCGAGAGCGGATCGGGACCGGGTAGTATTGGTCAAGCGATACATGCGAAAACATCTGAAGCGATCTTGCAAGTGCAATTTAAAGTGATCAATAGTGAAACTGTGTCTTGTAATTTGTGTGTTTAATTAAAGTGTCGATTTTGGTAATTTTTATTGGCAGTTTTCAATTGTCACGAACCCGAAGCTCGTAACAGTAACAAAAGCAGCCTCACGCTTTGGAAATGGAACCTGGTTACGAAAGGTTCTCAGAAATAGTGTGTCGTGTGTATGTAGGCACCTATATATTATTAGTTCATGTACAGTCACGGACTTTAATTGATAAGCCACTTGCCACAGTTCCTATTTTAGCCGTGTAATGCAAATCGGGTTTAGTCGGTTATACTCGTACATAGTCCCAAGTGTATGTGTGTGTGTGTGTGTGTCCATAGTGTATTCAAGTCTGGAGACAAAAACTGTGTGAATAACTACAGACCCATTTCAGTGTTAACAGGACTTTCAAAAATTTTAGGAAAAATTATTAACTGTAGGTTGATAAAATATCTGGAAGATAACAAACTACTTTCAGATAATCAATTTGGATTTAGGGCCAGTAGATCAACCGGCCAGGCAGTACACAAATTAACTAATTATATTGCTACCAATCTAGATAATGGTATGCACACAATTGGTATCTTTCTAGACCTTGCCAAGGCCTTTGACACTATTTCTTGTACTTTACTTTTGCACAAGCTTGAAACACTAGGGATAAGAGGAGCACAACACACTGACACTGCATGTTCTTGCACTACTTTGGCTAAAGCTGACCATTTGAAATATCTAGGTGTCACTATTGACTCGAATCTAAATTTCCGTAAACATATCGATTTACTTTGTACTAGAGTGCGCAAATTAATATATGTTTTTAAGAACTTACGGAACCTAGCCGACTATAAATTAATTAAAGAGGTTTATTTAGCTTTGTGTCAATCCATTCTTAGCTATTGCATAACTTCCTGGGGTGGTGCAGCAAAAACCATTTTACTTCCTCTAGAGCGTGCTCAAAGAGCAATTCTGAAGGTTGCTACCTATCGCCCTTTTAGATTTCCTACGCACCAGGGGCCTTAGTCTGCTATTTTTATAAATTCGTCATTCCAACACGATCCTATTGTCATTCATTTGTCATTTTGGTAAAAGTTCGTAATCTGCTAAATTCATAATGATCGATCATTGGTCGGTCAATGGTGTCGTAATAGAATTGTGTTATAATGGCATTATCGTTTGAGTATCGTATATTCGTAACGAATTAAAAGCAATGACTGCACAATGACGTTCTAAGGGTAGGTCACTAATCAAAGGAACTGTCAAAATTTTAACAGATCACTGCCTTGTCATTCATTTATCATTATGTACGAGATTAC
This sequence comes from Antitype chi, assembly GCA_947359405.1. Lineage (NCBI taxonomy): Eukaryota > Metazoa > Arthropoda > Insecta > Lepidoptera > Noctuidae > Antitype > Antitype chi. The sequence goes on from OX375826.1 coordinate 3,613,341, forward strand.
CAATAAATGCCATTTCTTTCAATGTAGTGTCAGTGGCTGACCATTGGAAAGTCATAATGACGCCATTTTATTAGTAGATTACCAAACTTGTAAAAATCAACAATTATGAAATCAATGATAGAACATTCTGACACTATTGTAATAGCAGACTTGAGGCCCAGCTCTACATTGCATGTAATGTACTAACAGTTCGGCAATTACTCATTCGAAGCATAGTACTACACCAGCACACTGCACTTCCTTTTAACCCAGTACCTTCCGACAAGAGAAGGAAGGATTTAGTTTGCATAAAACCTCAAACTAGACATGCGTTTGCTAATCGATTTTATGTGTTTTTAGGTCCTTTTCTGTATAATAGACTTAACAAATTAACGAACATCTATATTTTAAGCTATAAAAAATGTAGTACTAAGTTATCAGAATACCTAGCGTTGCTCAGTTACACAGACACAGGAAAACTTCTAGAAATTATGTCATGACGATAATTTATTCCCTCGTAAGTATTTACTTTTGTAGTATTTACATTGGCTTAGTTGTAGGTATTAATGTTTAATTACCAATATGCTTTATCTCATAGTTGTTAATCGATTATTTATATATCAATTTAACTTTTAATGTTAATGTCCCAAATTAATTGAAATGTAAAGTGGTGGCAACACCACCACCACCACCACCACCACCTTGGTGGTGGTGACATAAATCGGGTGGGTCGCTATCTATCATTCTAATTCCGAAACATTACCACTTGCACTTTTAGTAAAAATATTTTAGAAATAGTTTATTTTTAGGCACTATAATTGTATGGGAAATTTACTACTGTTAGCTAAATGTACTCTTTTTGTATACGTTTTTATTAAATAAAAATTATTATTATTTATTATTATTATTATTAATTGCAGGGCTAGCAACCGTAACCTAGCGACAATTGTTTTAGCGTAGCGATAGTAACGTTATGATTAGTCATTTAGACATCGGAAAAACTCGTACTCACGATTTTATCCGAACGCGTAGCGTCCAAGATACCGTTCATGACAATTATGATAACTGTTGCTTAGAAATATAAATAGCTACGGCTACGATTCACCAAAATTCGAAATTATCGTCTCTGACATTTCAACTGTCACTATCTTCGGATAGGTTTTCAGAAATAACGAGTATTTAATGAGCTCTAATTCAAAGGAGGTCGTATCAAATAGATTGGATAAACTTATTTATCATTGACAATTTATTAGTCAACCTTCAACCTCTATGGATACGACTATTTCCGATTCTAAGTAATTTGTCATCTTGTTTACGAGCATGCGGCTTAAGTTCGTGTTTAATAAAGACAGTATTTACTCATCATTCGCCTTGGTGTCATTTCGCTCCAAGTCCCTACATCACAAGTGGCATTCATGCATCTCCGGGAAACTGAGGGTCAGCAATAGCTTCCTTAAATTGTTTAGATAATTTAATCAACCAATATCATATAACGGAGTAATAAGAAATCCTTCAATATCTTCTTTTATAATTACTCTCGCGAAATAGAACTATATAGACAGTCGTAGTGTAGGTAACACCTCTCCATCAATTTCTTTTAACGCCAATCAATTCTTAGACAATTATAATTATTCATAAAACATCTAAATTGTGATTAAGGTTGCCTTTATCTGTGCAGATATTTTATTTCTCCATCTTTATTATAAAAGGCCGCTGTTTAATATCTTAAAGCCCGCTCGCAGCGGGTTCGTCTCGATCGGTCTTCTTCTGACTGGTGCTCTCTTGTTGCGGGTGTACCTCAGAGTGGCGTTCTCTCTCCCCTTCTTTTTTCTATTTTATTAACTCTGTCACCAGAGTCATCTCTTCCCACTTCCATCTCTATGCCGACGATCTGCAGGTTTATAATCATTTTTCAATGCAAGATGTGGATGCCGCCTTATCTGCTATGAACAGAGACCTTGACTTGATTAGCGACTGGTCGCGGTCTTTTGGACTGCTGATCAACCCTAAGAAATCCCAGGCCATAATTATCGGTGGCAGTTATATTTGGAATAGGCTTGATGTTGCGTCGCTGTCTCCACTCTGTATGAATGGAGTTCAGATAGAATACGCAAAAACGGTTAAAAATCTGGGGGTGACCATGGACTCATACTGATCGTGGACTGCCCATGTTGCCCAAGTCAGTCGCAAAGTACACTACACGTTCCATTCGTTAAAATGCCTCCAGCGCTTCCTGCCCTTGAACACCAAAATCTCCCTTGCTCAAACTCTCATACAGCCCATCAATAACTACGCTGATGCCTGTTATTTGGATGCCACCGAAGAGCTTTTAAATCAGCTTGAGCGTTTGCAAAATATCTGCATTCGTTTTGTTTTTAACCTTAAAAAATACGATCACGTTTCTAACTTTCGCAAGATCCTCAAGTGGCTCCCTATTCGACTACGCAAAAACTCTCGGATATTGTGTTTGCTATTTAACATTCTTCACAACCCTAAAGCCCCATCCTATCTGCGGGATCGCTTCTCCTACGCCCGTCCTTTTGATGCGCCTTGCAGGTCGTATCTTAGAAATCTTCTCAAGTCCCCTCCCCACTCAACCGACTTCTACTCCTACTCCTTCACTGTGCACGCGGTCCGGTTATGGAATTCACTTCCACCTGACATTAGGGACTACCAAACTATAGCAGTATTCAAAAGAAGAGTGAAAGAACACTATCTCTCCACTTTGTCATAATTGCTTATGTATTTATTAATTTAATTACATTATAATTATATATGTTTTAGTGATATATGTTTTAGTGATATTTATTTTAGAAGTATGTATGTATGTTAGTATGTATGTATATTCTCATATTATGTGTGCATATTTAAATTACAGTTTATTTTGTAATTTTATGATTTCCCTTCTATTGTTATTACACGAGTTGTCTACATCTCTGTTATCTTCTCTCCTATCGCAGGTGTGCTGGAAGAGATTTCTGTAGAAATAAGCATTACCTATGTACGTATTTTTCTGTTCCTTTCTTCTTGTCTGTTTATATGTGTGTCCATAAATGGTTAAATAAAAAATATCAAAATACATTATTGTGTTTTAAGTGTCAAAATATTAATAAAGAAACTATTACTACCGTAAGCACTCAATTCTCAGAATAAACATTTGATAATCATCATAGCGTTGTGTTAAGTTTCTATATTATATCACCAGCAGAAAACACACACGTCTTCATAAACGTAGGAAGTTATTCCTGGTGAAGACTATGAATAAATTCTGAACGTGACAGCGGTTCCCGCCGTCCCGCGTCCTAGCTGGCACAGAGTAAATATAACGTTGGCAATGCTAACGCCATCTAGTATTCTAAAGGTAAACTAAGTATCCGTACTCTTGACCGCGCATAAAAGGCTAACGGCCATATTCATAAAAGTTATCGAACATCTAAACAGTTGCTAAAGTGTGGTTTCTCTATGAAAAACCAGACTTTAGCAAGTGTTTAGATGTTCGATAACTTTTTAGGAATAAGGCCATTAGTATACACTGCTTCTTCATAAACAATGCTGTATGTTTTACCTCTCAGCACATAATATCGGTTTTATTTTTATTTAAAACCGTTATATTATCACTAACAAAGTTACGGTTGAAAACCTCCCAAATAGGTATGTCGACTTGTCGTGACAATTTGACATATTTCTGTTTAATAAACAGTTTCTCTTGATAGGCGACAGTTGAAAATTTGTCCTGAAAAACTTGTCAAAGGAAATCACCAGTTTCCGCTAAACGTGGACAAGATGCCCGGTAAAAAAATTGTTACTAAACAATATCGAGGGCTGAAAGGCTTTTTGTTTGAAGCAACATTTTGGACGATATTGAGCTTAATACATATTCGGATTCAGCGAATTTTTTCTGCGTTGGATAGGCCGGGTGTCGTACAATTCTGAGCACTTATGTGGCGCTTAAGACAATGCAATTTTAGTGCATAATTCTCAAATATGATGTATGATCCGACACCATATTTGCCATATTTTCTTAGTACTTCATTTAAGCTATATACAAAGTACAAAAATTGATAGTCGGAGCATGAGCCGTTATTCTCGTCCTACAATTTCAGTTGAAAGGCAGATAAAGCGTTTTTCGATAAAGTTTACTTTAGATGAAAAGTGCATTCATATAATTTGCTTTCAAATCAAATCAAATCAAAAGTCATTTATTCAAACTAGGGTGAGAGTCAGCTCTTTTTGAACGTCAAAATAAAATTACATAAGACAGTCCCCCCAAAAACGCCCGCCCTTTACCACTTCCTAGTGCTTTAGCTGGGAAGAAGAAGTAGCGGAACAAACTCCCCAGCAGCACAGCTGTCTGTTAAGTTAGAAGAACTTGATTCTATACAATACTAAGTAATAAAAATTACGAAACACAAAAAAATACATAAAATTTGCTATATGTCAGCTAGCACACGCCAATATACCATCAAAAATTGAAAACTAAAAATAATAGAAAATTAAAATAAAACGTAAACAGAACTTCCAATCTAAATAAAAGCCTCTAGGCATAAAGGGCATGCCCGCTTACATATGCAATTCTGCATTATGCAAATATAGGTATAACTTAAAGTAACAAAAGTTAAACTAGGACCTCTGGACTAAAATGAATAAAAACTTAATACAATTAACAATAACAAAACCATGGTCAGCAAGACGACCAGTCACCACGAGCAGCAATGCCTAATCTTTAATTAATAATGATGTTTTCAATGTCTTCAATGTAATTTTGATTAATATTATCGCGGTTTATGCACCATCTCTTCCTACCAATTTGTACGCCACTATATGCGGCCTGAACATGTTAGAACTTTATTTATCTCATAGTAATTATCTTGCATGTAATGTATCATGTACACCATGTTTAAACAAATAAAAAAATCTTATCTTATCTTAGCACCCGTTCACGAGCATAACGCAAAGATCAGCCATTACCCCCCTCGCCATATTTGAGGGAAGGAGGCAACCCGACCCCCGACGCTACCGCAAGCAGTGACATCTAAGGGAGCATGACGAACTTGCTGCCGGTTGCACTGGCAAGAATAATCATGAATTGTCGAGGACGCTAGCTAACTACATATTGCAATACTACTCATTAAAAAAAAACAAACTGAATTATACAGTCAGATAAAAAAGCAATTATATGAAATAACATAATGATATAACCTGTCAGTGGGTAAGCTAATTCTGGTGAAAGAACACAAACATTGTCTTGATTCTTATCAACTAGGTAAAAGGTCTTTAAACTAGGTACTAACACTATTCAATGTCGCTTCAACCATTTTGCCGCCAGCCAAATTCAATGAGACATGTTGGTTCAATCCTTTTCGCTGCAGCTATTTGCACTCCTATTTTGGATCTTCAAGCAATATTAATTTTCTTAAAACTGTGTTCCTTAGTCGCTTGAACAGTTTGTTAGTAAACACATTTTTAAAATACGTCACTAAAGGTAAACCAAATCTAATATCACCACTTTTTCCTGTCTCATTTAAAAATAGTTTTTTTTATACCATCAAATTTTCATACGACACTAACAATCTACGAGTATGTGAGTTAAAACAAATAAATGTTTGCATATTTTTCGTAAATCGTGGCAGTATTATTACTGTCCCACCCCGGGCGCATGAGAAACTCGTGAGTGGGCGGGAAGACAGGACGCGCACTGTTGTGGTAAGGAATAAGAACGATTAGTACAAGCTTGTATAATGACGGAGAGGGTCGGTATCAGCATCACCATCACTATTTCAGCCGAAAGACGTCCTCTGCTGGATATAGACTTCTTCCAAGCTTCGCCACTTCGACTGGTTCTGTGGTTTCTGCACGCAGTGGGTGCCTGCGGCCTTTAAGGTCATCGATCCACCTTGTGGAGGGCCTTCCAACTCTACGTTTTCCGTCTTTCGGCCCCATCGGCCATCTATTCTGCGAGCAATGTCCCAATGCCCTGCCCACTGCCACTTAAGTTTGGCAATTCTTCGGGCTATGTCGGTTACTTTGGTTCTCCTGCGGATCTCTTCATTCCTGATTCGATCACGTAGGGAAACTCCAAGCATAACCCTCTCCATTGCCCTTTGGGTGACTTTTAGCCCAATAAGGCCCATTGTGAGCGACCACGTTTTAGTACCATAGGTAATTCATGACTGGCAACACGCACTGGTCAAAGACTTTTGTCTTGAGACATTGCGGTATGTGGGACGAGAAGATATGGCATAGCTTCCCGAACGCTGCCAAGCCGAGTCGGTTTCGACAATTGGCCTCTTTGTCGAAGTTGGACCTACCTAACTGGACAGTTTGTCCTAGATAAACGTACTTATTCACAACTTCGAGTGTAGCGCCTCTGATCATTATGAGTGTAGGTAGAACATGGGTAATGAACATGACCTATGTCTTGTCCTTGTTTATTTTTAAGACCTACGCTTTCGGAAGCTCTACTAAGGTCATCGAGCATTGTACTGAGGTCCTCCATAGTCCCAGCCACGACAACTATATCATCGGCTAACCGAAGGTGAGTAATGTACTCGCCATTGATGTTGATGCCAGCGCCTTTCAAGTCCAGAACCTTGAAGACATCTTTCAGTGCAGCGGTGAACAGGGTCGGAGAGATAACGTCTCCTTGTCCTCGCTGCAGAAGAATAAGCTTCGAACTCTGGTCCTAGAGTCGGAATGACATAGTGGCGTTTTCGTATAGACACATCAGCACTTCGATGTACCGATAGTAGATCTGGCACCGTTGAAGGCACTACAGTCCCGCCCATGTTTCGATCGAATGCATGTGGTGCATTAGAACTAATAGAAATACAGTATTTTAACTGTAAAATCGCGTCAATAAGTTGTTGTAATTTTTCCGCATCGTTTTGTAGGGGCGTCCCCAGGGTCTCTGTTCAGAGTCTCCAACGACTACTCGCGGGCCAGTACCCTGGCCCGCAGGATCTCCGCTCGGAGGGCGGTCTTTGTTGCTCTGTACCCCTCGTACAGCTCCGCCCGAATGGCTTCTGTATCAGGAGGGCAGATACGGAGCCTGCTGTGCCTGGTGTAGCGGTGCCGCGCAGCAAAGCCTGCCTCGCGCAGAGCGGTAAGCTCCGGTGACCACCAGTACACCTGGCGTGAAGTGCGTCCTGGCTGGACCCGGGGCATTGCCACGTCGCATACCTCGGACATGGCCTCCCGGAACCACTCCGCCTCGTCGTTGATATCGGCAGGCCTGTCCGTTGATGACACCCAGTCCTGCACGATCGAAGCTTGCAGGAGGAGCTCCGGGTCCAGCCGCTTCAGCGCCCACCGCAGACCACACGGGGCTTGTTGGACCGGTGCGTCAAACCGGATGTACCGGGGGTCGGAATACATCTCCACCCCCTCCATGACGCGCCAGTCGACAACACGAGGCGACAGAGTGGAGCTAGCGAACGAAATGTCCACCACCGACTCACCCCGCATCCACACACACGTGGCGATAGGACCCCGGTTTAGGACGACCAGGCCTACCTCCAGAGCCCAGTCCTCTACCATCCTGTCCGCACGTCCGTCAACGGGGAACCCCAAGCCAAGTTGTTGGCATTGAAGTCCCCGACGACGAGCACGGAGAGGGAACGGAACCCGACGACGACGTCTCTCAACTCCGCAAGGGAGTTGTGGAACTCGGCGAGAGTTCGGCTCGGGGAGAAGTACACCCCTACCACTCCAATCCCCCCGAACCGTGCTGCCACGCAACCCCTTCCCCTCTTGACAGCCTCGGGAGTCGGGGTACTAGCGGCGGCCAACGAAATTAGGGTCACTAAGCCGCTCAGGTCCTCCACCCAGTCATCCTTGGGCGGGACAAAGTACGGCTCAGTGACCACGGCGATATTAATCGACCACTGCGCCATGCTCTGGAGCAACAGATCCTGAGCGGTGGCGCAATGGTTGATGTTCGCTTGGAAAAGGCGTAATGGGGCTATGACTGGCAATCCATATCAGCCTCCTTCGGGGCCCCCTGTGAAAGCCCTGCCACGGTGGCAACGGCAGCGGCGACGACGTTGGAGGCGGCAGCGACGGCGGCAGTGGCGGCGGTGGCAGAGGGCTTGTCCCTGTTCCGGCTCCTGGTTTCGGCGGGTGGAGCGCAGGCCTTGCTCCCAGCCCGGTATTCAGCCGGCTTGCCAGCTGCCGCACATAGGTAACAGTGCGGCGTGGCATTGCACGAGCCGGCCTTGGGACCGGGCTGACCGCAGCGGAAGCAGTGACTGCTGCGGTCCACCTCCGAGGTGCATTGCACTCCCACGTGGTGACCCACTTGGCAGCGGAAGCGCCTCAGAGGTCTGGGTTCCAGCAGCTTCACCTGCGCGGAAACCCATTCGTTCATCGTGGCTTCAGTCAACTTGCCTGTATCTTTATCAAAACCTAATTGGTAGTTGAACAAAATAGCCTATTCCCATTATCATTGAGGAACGTCCATTCAAAATAAAAATATTTTATTTCACTTAAACCTGCATGGGCACTTATAAAACGTCTGAAGCTAGGTGCACGGTTCCAATTTGTCGCTTCATATGGAGAAGAGCCGGCAAGAAACTCCACGGTTACTCTTTTAAAAATAATTGACTTTTGCAATGTTTTCAAATTACAGTGATAGGTATAGAAGGATAGTGCAGAAGTGTCAATAACCACCAGGTACTTAATGTAATGTAATGTAATGCACCGATCCCAGCGTGGTTTGACCAGACTCGATTAATCGAATGAACCCCAAGATTCGCACTAGCCCCTGTAGCCTCATGTTTCATGGTGTTACAGAGGCCATTGCATATCAAGAAGTAGACCGGGGGGCGCGGTAATGGTCAGGTAGACGTGCCCTTAGGATAGGAAAGGATTGCGAGCCTACCGGATATGCATCCTAGAGTAAGCATTGGACTAGTGGAGAGACGGGTGGTATTTATTTATAGGAGGGCATCTTTTCACGACGTCGCCGGCATGTTGATTCAGGTCGAGCTTCTTGGGCAGGTTTAACTGTTTTCTTGGGTCTTTTCTATGCAGTTGCTTCACTATGTTCTGCGTTGTTGTTTTCATAGTCGTCTTCTGAATTCTCGCTGCTATCAGTTTCTGGTTTTTTGTAGATATCGCCAGCCGCTTTCTTGATCTTGTTTCTGTCTTCAGCCATGTCCTTCCAATACGTGATTCCCATGTTGAAGTATTTCATGTCCTGTTTTAGGTTGTCGTTCCATGTGTAAATAGGTCGTCCGACCTTCTTAGATTTGGCGTTATACTGCATTGCTGCATGCAATAGGTGTGGTTTATCCCGTCTGAACACGTGTGCCAGGTAGCACATCCTGTGGTTCTTGATGCGTTTTGTTACGGTTTTTCCGTCTAAGATTTGGTGCATCTTCTTAGTTCTTGGTTTATTCCTGGCATGGTTAATCAAGTCTCTCATGATAAGTCGTTCATATTTTCGGAGTCTTGATCTGTTCGCCTTGGTGAGGGTCGATACTTTTAAGCCATATATCATACAAGGTACGATAACCATTCGGTACATAAGTCTAGCTAACTTCCAGTCCATATTTGAGTTTCGTATGAATGGTAGTAATGATTTGGCGTTTCTCGTGGCCTGTTGGCATCGTTTTTTAATTGTGCTTTTCCTGCTTAGTGCGGATGTTATGTATGTGCCTAGGTATTTGATTACGTCCACTGTTGGTATACTTATTCCGTTGAGGGTCACGTTGGTCGTTTGCTGTGATGTTATGGGGTCCCTAATTAGAATTTTTGTTTTTGTTTCGTTTATTTGGAGGCCTACGCTATTTAGTAAGGGTTTAATGTGGTATAAGATGCGCTCTATACCTTCTAGATCATCTGTAATAAGGATAAGGTCGTCCGCAAATGATAATATCAAGGGAAGTGAAATTTCGCTGTCCTGATCTAGTTTGATTAAATGAGTTTCGTCTTCTAGGGTTCTAAGGACTTCGTCAATGACCAATGTAAAAAGGCGAGGGGACAGGGGGCACCCTTGTTTAACTCCTTTTCCTTTGACAATCCAACTGCTTTGCTGACCGCACCATTTGATGCATGTTCTTTCATTCAAGCATGCCCTGATTATCCTGTTGGTCATCGATTTATTGGTTCGTTCCAGTAATATATCTCTTAATGCGTTGAAGTCAACGTTGTCAAAGGCTTTTTCTATGTCGAGGGCGAGTACGTAAATTCGTTAACCTGCGCGCCATTCTTCGTCTAGAACCCTTTTGATCGTAAAAATGTGGTCATCTGTTGATCTATTGTTTAAGAACGCTGCTTGGTAATTTCCCAGCTCCGTTATTGTATCGTCTAGTTTTTTTAGTAAGTATGAGGCGTAAATTCTGTAGCCCGTGTTACAAATCGTTATGCGGCGGAAGTCGTCCGCGTCTTTTAGATTTTTTTTTTTGGGATTGGGACTTGTACGGTCTCAAGCCACGTGTCGGGTATAGTGTTCTGTGTCCAGGCTTTATTCATATGTTTAGTAACAGCTTCCTGTAGTATTTGGGGCATCGCTTTGTACAGCTCGATTACCACTTGGTCCGTTCCGGGGGCTGTCCCGTTTCGCATTTTCTTGATGATTCCCGTTATTTCGTCCACCGTCGGTCCTTCGCAGTGTGGTTCGATTATCGGTTTTGTTATACTAACCGTTGGTATCTGAAAACCCTCGGATTTTTTTAGTATTTCTTCCCATTTGGTCATCGGTATGTACGCGGTTTTTGTTCGGCGTTTTATTTGCTGTTTGCTTTTCCTGTAGAATGAGTAGAGCATTTGCATGCGTTTTGCAGGGTGAATTTTCCCTAGTCTGGTGAAGCAGGCTCTGCATGTGTTTTGTTCTTCCACATATTTAACCCTTTGGAGTGTTGCCTGGCATTCTTTTACTTGGTCATGCCTATTGGGATTATCCGGTTGTCTACTATGTAGGAATTTGGCTTTTTGTAAGTTAGCAAGGGCTAATCGATGATCCCTTGAGTACATTGGCTGAAAAGTCAGAGTTTCCTGGGCAGCGGCTTTTAACACCTCCGTAATGGTGTTCCAGGGTATTTCGATGTGTTCGTCTGTTGGGGTGATTCCTATATTTGCTAGTTTTTTGGTTATGCATTCTTGGTATTTTGTTTTGGTAGAATTTCTATTGAGCGCGGCATAGTTGTATTGTTTATGATTGAAAAGCTTGGCCTCAATGGTTGTTTCATTCGTACAATGCCGTTGGTTTTGGGTATTGTGATTAGTTTTTTGGTTTTTGTTTACAATTCTGTTTTGTCTTACCAGTCCCCAGATAATTTTATGGTCGGAGATGCAGCCAGGGGCCCAATCACCCTTGATGAAGTGAAAGAGTTTATCTTTTGCGTGTGGCGTCATGATGTGGTCCAATTGCGATTTTTGGGTGCCGTTCGACCATGTTATTTTGCATGATGATCTAGCTTTTGTCGTTTTAATTTGAAGTTTTTCCCTGTTAGCTATGTCCAGTAATAGTTCGCCATTGTAGTTGGAAACTTCATGGTATAGGTTTTGTTGGATCAAACCTATGCGTTGGAAATTTTGTGTATCTTGTTGACCAATATGAGCGTTGAAGTCGCCGAGTATTATAAGCGTACATTTTCTTGGTTTTTGTCTAATCAAGTTCAATATGCCTGTGAAGGATCTGATAGCTTTCGAGGTGCAACTGTTGATGTGTGAGTTGATTATGTACAGATAAGTTGGTTTGTTTTGTCCCATTCTAAACTCAAGGGTAGCTGACATTGCGTCGGTATCCTTTTTACTGTTGAGTAGTTCAATTTGAGCATCCTTTCTTAATAAAATTGCAAGACCCCGATGTCTGTTGCCCTCAGTTCCTGAAAGGTGCCATTTGTAGTGTGTGGAGCTGTATGACCCTGAATTCATCCCTGTTTCCTGTAGGCTGGCTATATGAATGCCTCTGCGTGAAAGTTCAGCGTCTATTTGATTTTTTTTCCGGGTTTTGAGGCGCCGCGGACGTTCCAGGTTGCAATGCACAAGTCTGGGCAGGTGTACTTAATTGTGATAGAGGTCGGGTTTCTTAGTATTGTGTATCCGGTGTCGTCCGCAATTACGTCAGATAACGGTGTAAATAGTGTTGCCTGTCGTTGTTCACACGGCGATGACGGGTTTACCTGTTGGGGGCTGTTCGTTTGAGGCTGGGGTTTCGTGGGTTTTTCCTGTTCTTGGCGTGTGTTGCACCGGTTACTTCTTGGTTTGATATGATGTGGTGTTTTAATGTTGGTTGGAATTTGCATTAGGAGTTTCGGGTTGTTGCTGTATTGTTTTTCATTATTCCGGACCCAGCTATCATAGTGGTGATTCTGATAGAGGATGTGTATGTTGCCGGGTACTGGATCGCCCGTGGGTGAGTACACCTGTGTATTTCCGTTGATTATGTGCACATGCACGTTTACGAGGTAGAATTCAGACGCGGCGATAATTATATCTTCGCCACTCCAGAATGTTTCGTTAAATTGCGCGGTTATATAATTTGTTACCTATCCTTTGTTCCTGGGAGAGAATGCTGTTGGGGAGAAATTCCTGTATATTATTTAGAAGTGCTAAGTGGATTCTAGCGTCATGTTGATGTTCCAAAACATAGGTGGCTAGGTCTTGACGGACATTTCTGTGATCAAATGTTAAGCCCATTAAAATGTTTATTTGGTGGGCTAGTGCCCTAAACAAACAATTTCCATCTTTTGAAATGGGCACAATTGTATCCATTGTAAGCGCTTTTGTTTGTAGGGGTAGTCAGAAACACATGTATGTAGGGGCTGAAACTTGCTAACCTTATAGTTTGTTTTATGGGCTGACCTTTTTTTTTGTTACTTTTAATTCTTTGTTTATCTGTAAAGCAAAAACGTGCAAAGCCAACGGAATAGTTCGGGGTACCTATTTAGGCCATCTGTTTCCGATTGAATATTTTTTTGACCGTGGCCCCTTGCAATCCACTGTGGAATTCGTTACACTGTTACAATAGTAAGATCCCCAAGTACGATGTCATGGACGGTACCGTACTTTGTGCCAGAATATTGGCGTGTATCAAGTTCTTTCCTCTATTCCAGTGGGTGTAAGCACACTGGTCCACAAAGGAGGTGATTTGATTTTCAGAGATCACGCGCGGCGAATAAAGGCCCGCCGCATGCAGTACCTATAGCAAACGAATCCCTGTAATAATAGGAGCGATCTCACCAAGTCTGCCTCTGGGGTCCGTCGTCCTCCAGCAGCCCGTCTCCACTGTAGGCTGAAGCGCACTTCACTATCACTTTTGCTTACTTTTTTGTGGTTAAAGTGTAATCAAAACTATACAAGGCCTCTAATTGAGTCAAAGAGAATTGGATCTTATTCCAAGGGGATGAGACTCAATTTTAACTGCATAAGTTAATGCAAGTGTCCACACGATTTTCTATAAAACTGTTGGGTTTAACATAATTTTTTATTCATTGTATTATGCTTATAGCTCAATGCTCCAATCGGGGTATTTGAGGTCTTGCGTTAGTTATGTTACACTTTCACCAATTTTACAATATACACTGTGGCAAAACACAAAAACACACGCGGTTTGATTTCAAATTCGAGGCCGTAGTCAACATCTGGTGCGAGCTCCGAGAAAGCGACCGCTCGCTTCAACGGCTGAACTCCGAATCCTCAATAACCACCAGGTACTTAGACGAATAAAAATACAGAATAGAAAATCGTCTACAAATCTAGTCTGTAAGGCCTACAACGTTCTCTCATTCACAATATGTAAAAGAATCTACGTATATAAAAATAACCTATTTGAACCAATTGACGTGATTTCCATGAAAATCACTAATAAATAGTCGAAATTAAAATTGATGTATAATGTCAAATAATGACGAGAATATGTCAGACATTGTAAAAAATAAAAAGAATAAAAAATTAATTGTATTTTGGGAGCAGTTAATAGATTTTCACATAGTTATGCTGTTAATGAGGTACAAGGGAAGCCACATGTGCAGAAGGAAGCTGAAGTAAAATCCACCCTTTGTTCAAAGGCATAATATTCTATGAGCGACTACTTAAACGATAGGAATTGTTGGTAGCTGTGATTAACTCAAGACAATGTTTGTATTCTTTCACCAAATTATCTTACCTACTGACAGGTTATATAATTATGTTAGTTCATATAATTGCTTATTTTATTTGACTGTATAATTCAGTTTATTTTCATTTATTGTTGACTTGATCTACTCATTACAATGTTTTTTTAATGAGTAGTATTGCAATATGTAGTTAGCTAGCGACCTTGACAATTCATATTATTCTTGCCAGTGCAACAGGCAGCAACCTCGTCATGCTCTCTTAGATGTCTGCTCGCAGTAGCGTCGGGGGTCGGGTTGCCTCCTTCCCTCAAATATGGCGAAGGGGGTAATGGCTGATCTTTGCGTTATGCTCGTGAACGGGTGCTGCTCGTGGTGACTGGTCGTCTTGCTGACCATGGTTTTGTTATTGTTAATTGTATTAAGTTTTTATTAATTTTAGTCCAAAGGTCCTACTACAACTTTTTTTACTTCAAGTTATAGCTATATTTACATAATGCAGAATTGCATTATGCAAACGGGCAGGCGCCATTATGCCTGGAGGCTTTTATTTAGATAGTAAGTTCTGCTTACGTTTTATTTTAATTTTTATATTTATTTCTACGTGAGCACCTATAGTATTCAATGTTTTGTTGGTATATTTGCGTGTGTTAGCTGACATATGCCAAATTTAATGTTTTTTTTGTGTTTCGTAATATTAATTACCTACTATTGTATAGGATCAAGTTCTTCTAATTTAACAGACAACTGTGCTGCTCGGGAGTTTGTTCCGCCACGTCTTCTTTCTAGCTAAAGCACTAGGAAGTGGTGAAGGGCGGGCGTTTTGGGGGACTGTCTTGTGTAATTTTGACGTTCAAAAAGAGCCGACTCTCAGCAAAGTTTGAATAAATGACTTTTGATTTTGATTTTTTATCCACCAATTAAAAAGCATAGCCATTTGTTTGACGCAGTGTTATCAGCACGAAAACAAAACATCTTATTCAGTCTGTAATCGATTAGATAATCAATTACGGTAACCAAACAAAAGTGTTAGTCTGCAAAACGAGTACCGATCAATACTGTATGAGAAGATTTTACTAATTGACATTATTTTAAAATAAAACAATGAAAGGCGTTATTAGTATAAAGACATATTTTTTTCTGTCAACTCCTACTGTATCGCTTAGAGATGGTTGATCCGGTTGCTTTGTATCGATATTCTACTTCGCATTGGATCATTTCGATCCGAATATCGGATATAAAATCGCTTTTAACTAATCATTTTTAATATGCTTGCCTTTATTTAGATACAGTAATACGTTTTTTGATACGATCCTCATTACCTTTATCAATTTGTAGTAGTGGATCGTATATTGTTGAATCGATGTGAAATCAATCAAATCCCGTTATACTGACCCACTTGAGTGTCAATACATATCGCACATCCCTTACATCGCCTTACATCATGTGAAATGACATCTTGAGTCATTTCACTTGACAGGGATGTCACATCTGACAACAATGAAAAATCTATTCGCTTTTCTTTCGTGCACTCTGGATGTTATTGTGTTTACTCGCTGCTTCAAACATTTGTTTTTCTTATAATGGACTCCGAGACCGCTCCTCATGATAACCCTTGGACACTGAATCTGCACCTCACGCTGAAAAAATATGCACATTTTACCCGGCAAGGTTTCAATTTTTTACATGCCATAAGAAGCATATTCCTGCATCTTGCTACAACTTTATTATAATATTTGCTTCCTTATAGATAAGTAGGTTATAAAATGCAAGTATTTTATTAATAAAGACCTTGTCCACGCAGCCAGATCACCCTAACTAAGTGAGCACTTCCCTTTGTTTTACTTAACACTAAATTGTCATGACAGGTGGACATATTTGTCGAATTGTCAGAAATTTTCGACAGGGTCTTCATCCAATGTCAAGGCAACTCGGCAGGTACATTAGTACGAATAGTTAAAAAAATGGTGTTTGTAATGTCGTCGCCGGATAGCAGTAGTAGTGAAGATGAATTTAGTAGTGAACATAGTAGTAAAGGTGCAAACTGTACGACATCGCACATTTAAACCAAGAATAATCTTTTTTTTTTCAATTTATGTGATTGAATATTCCTAGAATGATGTGTCTAAAACTGCCTTCGAAACTAAAATTGTTAATTTCGCGTCCATTTCAAATAGCAAACAAAAACGAAGTTCAAGTCAAAAAAGACGTAAAATTGTTATTTTTTTTAATATAACCCTCATGTTCTCTCATACACATGCCTCGATATTGTATTGCGACAAATATGTCAGAAAAAGTAACAAATTTGTCATTTACTATGACAATTAAGTCTGTCAATATTTCTTAGACTCGACAGGTAAAATCTGAAAATTGTCACCTTTAATAAACGGGTTTTTAGTTTGACAATTATGTCAGTATTTACCTGTCACATTTGGACATAATTGTCATCTTTATTAAACGATACCTACTTGTCACGACAATTCGACTTATTTGTCAAAAACTGACAACATTGTCGGATTTAAATAGGCCCCAGGACTAGCTTGTCCTAATGGATAAAAACTAGCATAGCACTGGGAATTGAAAACAAGAGGAGCATAATTTTTTTTTCGTCACTCGCTAACCAGCACCCTAATTCCGTTACACAGGTCAACCAACTTTTGAATCATTTTGAAGAATGCTAATCATTCCTTTGCTTCGTATGTTCGAAAGATTTGTCTACTTAAAGCGTAAATAATGCAATGAATGTTGTTGAACTGTCAAAATTAAATCAATTCCTACTGTTAATGTGTCACACAGTTACTCCTCAGTCCCCTGGCCTGTCTACAATTTGGGGCTTAGGTATTCAGAAGAGACGGAATTTTAGTAATTTTTTAACGATACCGTTTTATTTCCAGTCCGATTGGCTATGGTTCCACTGCATTTATGGAGAGTATTGGGGCAAATATGGATTCGATTCAGGTGGCTGTATGTTTGGAACCTTTAATAGTGTAGGCAACCGTTTTGATGGATTGTCCGGTATTTGCGCCTTTTCTATGAAGCTCCGGTCAAAACAAACGGTCCATTATTTTACTGTTATTGACTGCCATCCTGTATTGTCCTTCTTGTACGATGCTATGGTGGGGGTTCAAAAGAATGTGTATTTGGATTCACGCTTCGAAGATACAAAATGGAAAGCACCTATTCCTTGGTGGGGAGAATACGTTTATTATAATTACCAATTGGGCTCTGAAGTTTACTACGATTACGGAGATGTGCCTAAATATCGACGTTGAACGATTCTGTATTCGAATAACTGTGTGTTTATTATGTGACTATCTACAAAAAAACTATTATGATTATACATAAACTTATTTCGCCGACCACGCACCTTCTTATTTATAATAAACGTTGCGTAAGGATATACTAGTCGCGAGCTCAAACTCACTGGCTAAAAAGCACGCTATCTCACCCGCATCGCCCCCTACATTATTGAGTGAGATGCACCATAATTCATAGTAATACAGGTGAGTATTTTTTTTTAAAGTTCTTCGAAATGTCAAGTTTTATGAAAAAACCACTGCATAAATCAACTACCAATAAAGTTCATTGAACTTTTCTATATTTGAGCTTTGTCAGTACCGACTTTGTTTTGGAGATTTTACGCTTCTTTTATTACTTAAACATGAAAGTTGCGGTGGCGGTTTGTTGGCTCATAACTTTTTAATGGATTTTTATTTTACTATTCTGTTTCCGCACAGACAATAGTAATGTTGAGACAAAACTATACCATGTTTAATTTTTGATGTACATTGTCAAACAGTGGAGTAATATACTCCCCAAGTTTGTATGTGAAAAATATGGACTCGTTTCCTCTTAAAGTTAAGAGATGTTTAAACGTCAAAAATGTATAGATAAACTTAAGCAACGGTTATAAATATGGGGGTTCATTGTTAACATTGAAGGTTATTATGATGCAGATTGGCCAAATAATTCCAAAGATAAAATATAAAAATATACTATTGAGATTTCTGTTTTATGTTGTCAGATTCAGACATCTCATGGTGTTTACAGAGAGCTTTAGGGATGCTGTGTATGTTATTAATTTTCGTGATAAGATTACTGAATAAATATAATGGGTAAAAGCCGGATAGTTGCCACATTTTTTTAAACACTATATCTCTCAGTATAAAAAGCAAATTACTTTATTTGTAAACCTGGCCGATACTTTGGTTTTTTATGTACAAAATTAAAAGTAAAATAACATTACTTTTCTTATGTCCTGAGTTTTGCGCACGTCTATACAGGTTGTCCAAAACATAGTGTGGCGGCCATCTACAACGCCACATGCGAACTACAAAAATAAAAAACTTGAATCACATAAAGTGATGTGGCACCATCTACAATGCCACACGTGAACTACGCAAGACTTGACGTCACACGATTCCTACATCGCGCAATCAGGGATTACCGCGCGACTGGTATATACAACGCCCCGACATCAACCGTTGGCCCCGAACGACCCTTGATCGGTTAAAGTTACGAAGCTGATTAATTTATGCATAAAAGTACAATTTAAGATTATTAAGTTGGAGAAAGAAAAAAATTGAAAAGTCTTCTACTTTTAAAAACAAAACAAAAACAGTTTTTAGGTCGAATATTCTCAAAAATTCAGAAAAAGAATCATAACACCAAAACTATGAAAAATCGCGGAACATATACGAGTATGAGGGTGATTCGGTTACCCCAAGGGGTGCTCTATCTCTGGACTTCCACTTGACAATATTTTTTGGGACATCCGGTATAGTTGCCTAATCAATATACATAAATAACGTTTAGGATAGATGGCCCGCCGAGAAACAGGACGTAAATCCCGAAAAAACTTTAATCGCTTTTGGCTTCCCATGCAATCGCAGAGACATGCGACACGGTCGCCTTAGTGGTTGTTGGAGAGTATTTCGATAGATTAATAAAGTAGCATGCGATTCATCCGCAAAACTAGAGTAATTACAATCGGGGCAGCTATACCCCTGTGGAAACTATTCTGGGCCTCAAGTCTGCTATTACAATAGTGTCAGAATGGTCTATCATTGATTTCATAATTGTTGATTTTGACAAGTTTGGTAATCTACTAATATAATGGCGTCATTGTGACTTTCCAATGGTCAGCCACTGACACTCCATTGAAAGAAATGGCATTTATTGGTCATCTCGTACATCATGAGTAATCATGACAAATGAATGACTGACTTAATTTACGAACTTCCTACTACTTTAGATTGCTTATAACACTAATAAATAATGTAAAAATATATGTAAATGAAATCTGGCAGGAATAAATGTTCAAATTTAGTAGTCGTTTTTCGAAAATCATTTCTACTAACGAGTTATAAAATAATGGCAATACGAAAATGCCATTATGACACAATTCTATTACGAGACCATTGACCGACCAGTGATCGACCATTATGAATTTAGCAGATTACGAACTTTTAGCAAAATGGCAAATGAATGACAATGGGATCGTGTTGGAATGACGAATTTATAAAATAGCAGACTAGGGCCCCAGGTTTTACCCTACTATTAACTTATATAATGACTAGCTATAGCTGGCGGGTTCGCCTGCGTGGCTGTCGAAAAATACCCCGTGGGCAGGTATTACTGGGGTTTTGAAATAGGTACCGGAATATACATCCAGACAAACAGACAAAAATTCTAGTCTACTATTTTATTCCTACTACTAGATAATCAAAGCGCTCAAAAGTTATCTGAAAATCCTGTATTCCGTATCAGACCAAATCTAATGTGCGCTATTATTATTGTAGAAGAAAATAATAATTTTTAAGACATGCTTACTAAAAGTTTACCTCCTGTGAAAAATAATATATAAATTTGTAAAAATGTAAAGCATTCTTCCTGTGTTATTTTTATGTGTAAAATAACTGTGTTTTGAGACTTGGAGTGTTTTAAATTTCTCAAAATAAAATGTCTTAGTTAGTAATTACTAGTTCTACTTATAATGTGTTAGTGTCGGTTGTAGGCTGTATGACATAGTCTTATGCCTGTATCTATGTTTATAGAAAAAATAAACTTCTGTCTTGGTAGTCTAGCACCTGTTTTATTGACGAAACTATAAAAAAGTACTCTGTGAAGAAACCTAAATACAAAATACCCGTACGGAACCGTACGCACCGTGCATTTTGGATCCACAGCATTTGGAATTAATATGTTAAGAATAGTACATTGCCCAACGACCTTGAAGATTTGATCTCTGTTGGTAGGTACATACTAGTATTTGTTAGTTTGGTGCACGGAGTAATGAAAGAAACGGAGATGCCGCAAACCAGAATCTCTTTAGAAAGTAGAGTCTCCTAAATCCGGGTGAGATGGGGACGGGGTACGGCGTACCCACCCATTTTTTGTAAAGCCATCTAGCGGTGTAAGGAATTATTACAATGTAACTGAACTAGCTGTTTGTCATTTTAGTTAGTCCACTGCCCATTATGGCGTTACAAAGCAGGACGCTTTGTTCCAGAACATTATATGTACGTTGCGTTAGTATGACGGGACCACATAAAAAAATCAAAATCATGCACTTTTACCAACGAATATCTGCGGGAGATATGGATATAAACTATAATGGTCAAACTATAGACAAAGTATACAGTACAACATTTTTAGGAATCATAATTGACAGCCAGTTAACCTGGAAGCCGCAAGCAGAAGATATATGTAAACGTTTAAGCACAGCCGCGTTTATGTTGCATAATCTATCAAAAAAAGTAAATTTACCGACAGCATTAGTGGCTTACCATGGTCTAGTAATTTCGATCTTAAGATTTGGTATAATATTTTGGGGTCACTGTAGTGAACGAGAAAGCATTTTCAAAGCCCAAAAGCGCTGCCTGAGAGCTATATTTCATCTTAAAGTAACAGACAGTTGCGTACCTATATTCAAGTCTCATAAATTATTAACCTTCCCATGCCTTTATATCCTTGAATTAGCAATATTTTTAATAAATAATCGATGTCTATTCTCAACTTTAATAGAAACTAGAAAACGAAGTACAGCTATGAGATCTGAATACCAGAATCTATTATGCACACCTGTATTTAAAACTAGCCTATTAAAAAAAGTGTAATTTGTATGGCCCCTGTAGTCTTTAAAAAATACCTGACCAGATTAAAAACTTACCGTTGCATAAATTTAAAAAACGTTTCACAGAATTCCTTGTCGACAAATGTTAATTCTGTGCAGGATTTCTTAAATGATGATTTTTTGTAATAATTTTATTATCCTATAATTTTTATTCAATTTGCATGCTATATTAAGGCAGAATGTACATGGATCCTATTATTTAATTTAACAACTTATTTTTATGTACCTACATTCTAAGTAAATAAAGACCTATTATATTCTATTCTATTATTTATTACCCAACTGAAACGGAAATGTCTAGCTTGTTTGAAATGGTTTTTTTTATAGCGTCATGTGGGGTATCGGGTATCCGGTAGGGTAGGTAGGTAGTTAAATCAAAAAGTTGTTAATTTCATCAATCTTTATTGGACAATATTTATTATTGGCCAATAAACAACTCAGCAGCAGTGTTGGCTCATTGGTAATGGCCGTGACTTACGAGTTGCAGGTCGTGCATTCGAACCCAGTCAGACACTTTACTTTGGGTTAATAATTTCATCACCACTGCTCTCGAAACGGGTACGGAAAACATCGTGAGGAAACCGACATGTCCTAGAACCAAAAATTCGAAGTCATGTGACATTTAAAAACCCGCACTGGGCCCGCGTGGTGGATTATGGCCCGCTCCATCTCACGAAGAGCAGGCCTGTGTCCCAGCAGTGGGAACTTTATAGGCTGAATATGTAAACAACACAGTTTTATTGATTGAAATTATAACGAAAAATAAGTTAGGATAAAAAAAACAATAAATTACATGAAGATAATAATTAATTAATTTTTACTACAGATAGGTACCATCATTTAGTTTAAAAAAAGGTGTACTTAAAAATATTTTTTATTATATTTAAAAGTGTATTTTATTGTGTTTGTATTCCTTTTTAGTTATTAGCGTTTTAAACAGAGACAACAACTGCATTCAAGTGGAATTACAAAATACGTACGGTTTTTTGAGATCGTCGCCAATTAAAACGCAAGTAAAACCGCGAGCAAACCCTAGTGCTTATTAAATGTATACGTAGTTAAATATTTATAGTATGTACTATGTTGCTGCAAAATTTCAACTAATTATTTTGAAAAATAAAGAAGATATAGATTTTTAATCAGCAAACGACCCATATTTTCCATAGTGCGACGGCTTGCGAGTTAGTACGTCACGCTCGCGACCCGCTCTGATTAGTTTTGATAGTTTTTTCCATTTTTACCTGTTCGTGCTCCTATGATATGTTTGATTCTAATTTAAGTTAATCTAAATTTTGGAATCACAATTTCATCTTTACTACATGTATTTAGATTATGGAAATCACATCTTTTTTTGAGAAGACCTAAGTTTTTGCGAACATACAAGATATTTTATAGGATATACAGAGAAGGCAGAGTTAGTATAACAATTTCGTTGAATTTGTTTATACCCGACTTTGGAAACTTGTTATAGAAGCAGATACCGTTTATTAGAAATAACTTGCTAGTTTTAGTTAATCTAAATTTTGGAATCACAATTTCATCTTTACTACATGTATTTAGATTATGGAAATCACATCTTTTTTTGAAAAGACCTAAGTTTTTGCGAACATGCAAGATATTTTATAGGATATACAGAGAAGGCAGAGTTAGTATAACAATTTCGTTGAATTCGTTTTTAAGAGACTCGAGAGGCCCCATTTTATATGTTGCACGGATTGCCCTCTTTTGTAAAATGAAAATTGAATCTACGTCTACTGCCGATCCCCACAGCAGAACGCCAAGACGTAATACTGTGAAAATAAGCAAAGTATACTAACCTAGTACCCCAATAAGTTTGTTTGCCATTTTGAATGTAGCCGATGTCACCCCATCTCTACTTACAATGCATCCCTTCAACGACAGATGTCACTAGCTACAATCTGGAGAGAAAATATTAATTTTAGGGACTTACACGTGAAATGATATGCCATCAATATGTTTCAGTTTTAATCCTGAACAATTTTTGCATCCAAAAACAGCGCACTTCGTTATTAATACAATAAAAAAAATCAAAACTATCAAAATACAACAGACCACAGCGCGATGACGATTCACTCAAAACTAAGGTTTTTGGCTCCGCCCAGTGTGACGTCATGGCGTCAATCGCCTTGCGGTATCTCCGCTTCTTTCATTTCCCCGTGGTTTGGTGCCATCTACGAAAACAAAACGCAAACGAACTAACGCTTTGACCGCCACGGACGTCTATGGACGTCAAATTAAAATATGCTCACGACGCTTCTGACGCGATGGCATGACAAGTCGAAAATACCACTTTTTTACAGTTCAAAATAAACATACAAAAATATGTTTGTAGAGTTTATTTTTTCGCCGATCGCAAGCCCACGCCCACGGTGGCCGGGAATCAGCCTGGGATTCCCGACGCCAAAGGCGTCTCCTGCGGCGACTAGGGCTGTGAGAGCGCGTATACTGCCTCTCCCTCAGGTGCGCCGCCTCCCTTTTCGCGAGCATTACTGCTTCGCAGAAGGAGGTGACGACTACCCATGCACTCTCGCTCCGTACCATGGCATGGACCAGGTGGCTTACTCTCTAAGCGCGAAATCCGTAATCTCGGTCGAAGTTACGGGCGTTTCCTACTCCGTATCATTTACGGACCGATGATTAGTTTGGGGCCCAAACTAAAATTGAATTACTACACGATTTGACAGCTGTGCCTACTCCCTAAATGGTTTTACCCGTCCAAAAAAGTTAATTAATCAGCTGTAGGTGTCACTTTGAAGTTTCGAACTATCTTCGGACGGGCCCGTATTTTCATTGACGGAGTTAGAGAGTAGCACCCCAGGTCCGGACGCGAGAGATCGCCGCCGCCGATCGCCTCCACGAGGACACGGCGGTGTTCCGCCCAAGCCGGGCAGACCTCCACCGTGTCCTCAGGGCGATCTTTGCAGTGGAAACACCCGGGCGTTTCCTCCCGACTTATCCAAAATAGGAACCTCCCGAAACAACCGTGTCCGGTGAGGACCTGCGTCAGGCGGAAGGTGAGGTCACCGTGGCGCCTCACAAGCCACTCCTAAAAGAGAAGATTTACCGCTGCAAACGTGGCGTGCCCAGCACTAGGTTGCGGCAATCGCACTCTGCATGTCGCCATGAGATCCCGCCGGAGCTCTGCGCGCTGTGCCGCGATTTATAACTCTCAACTTATAATAAATAAGATAGATTGCTGTATCTCTATTTTCCCATCGGGAAATATTCACTTACTTACTACTTTAGTACTTTAGTTTAGTACGTTAGTTTGTATATTAAAACAAACAAACAACACCCCAAAGGCACTACGTAAAATAGTTCAAGGGTTAAAAAATATGAATAACACTGCATGATTTTTTTGTTATTTATTAAATGCTAATTTAATATCCGTATCGACAAAAAAAATTATTAAAAAAACTGATCTGCTAACCCATTTTCGCTGCTGACCATACTATCCATCGTAGCAGTTGAACGAATAGTAGTTCTAGTCACATTTACATAACTATACTTCCTTCGACCAATTCCATCGACCAAACTTTTCCCGAAGCGATAAGTTGCATCTCCTTGCCAAGAATTCAGGTTCTGCTCACCAAAACGGGCCAAAGAATCCTTCAATTCGTCGTCAAAACTCATTTCTACTTTAACATATACATTTTCAGAATCTTCAGGACTTAATGCCTGTGGATTGTTATACTCTGTTGTATCGTGTGTATTTTTACCATTACAGAATCCGAAAATATCACAAATTTTATCTGCAAACCGATGACTGAAATTATCCATGTCCATCCTCAAATTAACTATTAGATCATTTTTAATTGTTGAAATAAATTTGATTTCCAAAGCACTCATTTTGTCATTTACAAACCGGCTAAGGTTTGTTTTAATTTGATCTGTCGTAGCTGTTATGAAATTGTTGATATGTTCGATGTTCGCTGTTTTATTTTTATTCTTATCTAGAGTGAAGTGTTCTAATTCGTTTATGAACACTTGATTGACAGTAGTTTCTGCAGATTTGCTTAAATCGTCTAAAACTGAGGTTATGTCGTCATTGACTCGTGCGGTTTTTTCTTTTATGTCTCTTATATACATAGCTGCGTAATTTGTGAAGGTACTGACGGTGGTATCATTTAAGTGCTTGTAAGTTAGTTTTAAGAAACGTCTTAGTTCGTCTGAACAAACTATGAAATTTTCGCATTGGTTTTTATCTTTTAATTCATTGTCTCGACCGAAAGTTCTACTTGACTTTATGCGGCCGTTCCCTGCATAGCTGGGAGCGTCGTTATAGCCCGGCTTGCCGTCTTTATCTCTACGTCGCATATAACATGTCAATTTATATTGGTCTAATTCTGTGTCTGTCAGATTTTCCATTGACTTACGTGTATTTTTGAGGATATGTGTCATTAGATGTCTTGTATCTAAACTTTTCCATCTGCACTGCCCTTCTTTCAGCAGAGATAACATTTCGTCCAAAGTTCTTGTTATCAACTTATTCGTTAAATTTGAAGTTTTTTCTTTTCCTAGCAGCAATGTTATGTTTTGCCTTAACTGTTTGTACTTTTCTATGTATTTTTCTGTGTCTTGTTTAGTTTCTCTTAACTCTGGATTAAGTTTAGTCCTCCTATTATTTGTGGGTACGAATTCTATAATGGTTGTTTTATCGTCTTCTTCTGTTCTCTTCCGTAATTTTAGTTCATTTTCGTCGTTATCTTGTAGCATCGGTTCCAATTGAATTACTTTTAGTTTGATTGCGTTTTCAACATCATTCAATGTTATAATATCTTCTTTAGTCTGATAGCTGGACCTCTGCCTCGGCTTTTCTTTGAAAAATTGTTTACTTTCTATATAAGGTCTTATGATTTTTTCTAAAAAACTTGATATTATACGTGCATCTGACAAATTTCCTTTGATATTGCCAGAACTGCTTGACGTTATCAATATCGTCCATAGTAAAAGTGGAACTGTAAAAAATATGTTATGACATATATGTATTTTTTTTTTGGCTTTTTGTAACCACGGAGAAACCGGTGTATATACCTACATGAAAAATACCTACTCGTTTAATGCATAACCTCCTCCATTTGCGGAGGATTAAAAGACAATTTGCTTATTATTACCTGATTTCGCTGCAGCAAATACAGGGCTATGTTTTTCACGCATACCTACCTATGTATCTAAGTTCCACTTGCGCGTTCATGGTTTATCTTGAACTAGCTTTTGCCAGTGGTTTCATCCGTATGGGAGGTCGGAGTTTATCTGACAGGAATGTACTACCGGGATAAAAGTATCTTAAATCTAAACCAGACTTATATTTTCATTAAAATCCGTTCGGCCCTTTTTCCGTGATTGAGTAACAAAAATCCAAATATCGAATCATACAAACTTTCACATTTAAAATATTAGTAGGATAACTCAGGGAATCAAATAATTTAGCTTGCGCCAATAGTTAGAGGTAAACCTACGGTTACACATTTACCGACCATTTACGACCTATGTGACAGAGTTAAGTCGCTGTACTCTGGCTTAGTGTAAGTAATGTCAATAAATTGACGTTATGACGTTGGTACCGCTGATAACATATTTTATATTTTCGACGTTGCAGTGCATGAAAATTCAGTAGTATATCGGATTTTATGAACTCATACTTCATGAATATACTGCATGCACCGAGTTAGTTACGCAGACATTAGTGTTTTTTTAGTTAGTTCAAACGACGAAACATAATAGAATAGTATCATAGCAGAATGTCCCTGATAATATGTAATCTGTTGAGAAATGAATGAATTAGCAATTAGCGGAAATTGTATACCAACCTCTTTTACACTACATTACGATAAATAATACCTACTTTCTTGTCTTTTAATTGTAAAACATTTCATTTCAATCGTATTGTGTGTGGTTTCCATAGAGTTTTAGTTTTTTGATTGACATAAACGTCAGCAGTGGAACCTTTTTTTTTTAGTTTATATTTATTTTTATATGAGTTCATAAATAAAAAAATTAGTGCCTGATAATATTATAGTACCGAATTTAAATAAGTTATCAGCGGTATTTCATAACGTCAATTTATTTTGACATTACTTAAATTAAGACTAACCCAGAGTTTAACGAGTTAACTCTCCCACATTTGGGCACGCCACGATAGCGGCACTAAGTCCCCTCTTTGAGGAGTGGCTTGAGAGGCGGCATGGCGTCCTCACCTTCCGCCTGACGGGGTTCCCGTCTGACGGACGTGCGGGGCAGGATGGTGGAGGACTGGGCTCTGGAGACAGGCCTGGTCGTCCTGAACCGGGGTTCTGTCGCCACGTGTGTGCGGATGCGGGGTGAGTCGGTGGTGGACATTTCGTCCAGCCCCGCTCTGTCGCCGCGTGTCGTCGACTGGCGCGTCATGGAGGGGGTGGAGACGTATTCCGACCACCGGTACATCCGGTTTGACGTCTCCGCCCAGACCTCGAGCGCGCCGGTCTAACGGGCCCCGTGTGGTCCGCGGTGGGCGCTAAAGCGGCTGAACCGGGAGCTCCTCCTGGAAGCCTCGATCGTGCAGGCCTGGGTGTCACCACCGGACAGGCCTGCCGACATCAACGACGAGGTTGAGTGGTTCCAGGAGGCCATGTCCGAGGTTTGTGACGTGGCAATGCCTCGGGTCCAGCCAGGACGCGCTTCACGCCAGGTGTACTGGTGGTCGCCGGAGCTCACAGCTCTGCGCGAGGCGTGCGTTGCTGCGCGGCACCGGTACACCAGGCACCGCAGGCTCCCTGTCCGCCCTCCGGATACGGAAGCCATTCAGGCGGAGCTGTACGAGGGGTACAGAGCGGCGAAGACCGCCCTCCGAGCGGAGATCCTGCGGGCCAGAATGCTGGCCCGCGAGGAGTCGCTGGAGACTCTGAACAGAAACCCGTGGGGACGCCCCTATAAAACGGTGCGGAATAAGATCCGCCCGTGGGCTCCCCCGCTGACGCAGAGTCTCCGGCCTCAGCTCGTGCAGGACGTGGTGAGCGCTCTGTTCCCTTCGCGAGGGGAGCACGCTCCCCCGCCCATGGCTCCGCCTGCTGCGGTTCCCGATGCGGACCACACTGACGACGACGACGATGCTCCAGAGGTGACCGAGGTAGAGTTGAGAGTGGCGGTACGTAGGCTGAATGCCAAGAGTACCGCCCCAGGACCCGACGGCTTGCCTGGAAAAGCCTGGGTCCTGGCCTTGGAGGCTCTCGGGCCTCGACTAAGAGGGCTCCTAAGCGCATGCTTGGAGGAGGGCCGGTTCCCACTTCGTTGGAAGACGGGGAAACTGGTCCTCATTAAGAAGCCGGGGCGCCCCGCGGACTCTCCGTCCGCTTACCGGCCCATCGTGCTGCTCGACGAGGTGGGCAAGCTCTTTGAAAGAGTAATTGCAGACCGCCTCGTCGGGCGGCTGGTGCGGGTGGGGCCGGATTTGGCGGAGAGCCAGTTCGGTTTCCGCAGGGGGCGCTCCACGGTGGACGCCATCATGCGCGTGCGAGCCCTCACGACGGGGGATGCTGTGGCCCGGGGTGGGGTCGTCTTGGCGGTGTCTCTAGACATCGCCAATGCCTTCAACACCCTGCCCTGGAGTTGCATAAGGGAGGCACTCCGGTATCACCGGATGCCGACCTACCTCTATCGTGTGGTCGAGGCCTATTTGACGGACAGGGCCGTCATCTACCCCGGTCACCAAGGAGAGTGGAACCGCCGAGAGATGTCGTGCGGTGTCCCACAGGGATCGGTTTTGGGGCCGCATCTGTGGGACATTGGATACGACTGGGTGCTGCGCGCCGACCTCCCTAGCGGCGTCAGCGTAGTCTGCTACGCTGACGACACGCTGGTCCTGGCGCAAGGGAGGTCGTACCAGGCGGCGGCTGACTTAGCGGCAGACGGGGTTGCAACAATCGTCGATAGGATCCAGCAACTGGGACTCGAGGTGGCCTTGCACAAGTCCGAGGCCATGTGTTTTCATGGTCCTCGGAATGCGCCACCGGCGGGTTCCCAGATAACGGCGGGAGGGGTTCACATCGGCGTCGAGTCGACGATGAAGTACCTGGGACTCGTCCTCGACAGCCGGTGGAACTTCGTGGAACACTTCCGACGTTTGGCTCCCAGACTGGAGCGGGCCGGGGCTGCTTTGAAGCGGCTCTTGCCCAATCTAGGGGGGCCAAACGCCTCCTGCCGGAGGCTCTACGCGGGGGTCGTGCGGTCCATGGCCCTATACGGGGCGCCGGTGTGGGCGCCTACATTGAGGCGCCAACCAGCGCGAAAGCTGAAGGCGTCCCATAGGGTCATGGCGATCAGGATGATCCGGGGATACCGCACGATCTCAGGTGAGGCGGCGGGCCTCCTTGCCGGATTACCGCCATGGGATCTGGAGGCAAAGGTCCTCGCGCATATCTGGGAGTGGCGCGAGGAGGCCAAACGCCGGGGCGTTACTCCGCTACCGCGAGAAATCGAGGTGCAGCGGACAGAGCTCCGGCGGGATCTCATGGCGACATGGAGAGCGCGATTGTCGCAACCCAATGCTGGGCACGCCACGATAGCGGCGGTAAGTCCCCTCTTTGAGGAGTGGCTTGAGAGGCGGCATGGCGTCCTCACCTTCCGCCTGACGCAGGTTCTCACCGGACACGGTTGTTTCGGGAGGTTCCTGTTTCGCATAAGGCGGGAGGAAACGCCCGGGTGCTTCCACTGCGAAGATCGCCCTGAGGACACGGTGGAGCATACGGTGGCGGTCTGCCCGGCTTGGGCGGAGCACCGCTGTGTCCTCGTGGAGGCGATCGGCGGCGGCGATCTCTCGCGTCTGGCCCTGGTGGAGGGCATGGTACGGAGCGAGAGTGAATGGTTAGCCGTCACCTCCTTCTGCGAAGCAGTAATGCTCGCAAAGAGGGAGGCGGCGCACGTGAGGGAGAGGCAGTATATGCGCCCTCACGGCCGTAGTCACCGCGGGAGAAGCCCTGGGCGTCGGGAATCCCAGGCTGATTCCCAGCCACCGTAGGCGCGGGCTTGCGGAAGGCGAGTAATGGGTAGCTCGCTGTCCGGTAAGGACCAAGCCCGGGTCGACGGCGCGTTGTGTTCCACGCGCGCCTCAAAGGGATGTCAGCACCAATAGGTGGGGTCCGCAAGGACCGATGCCTGCCAGGGGTGCGGGTTGTTCGAAAGAGATACCACGGCCCCTGGCACACAGGCAACTGAGGGAACAAGGGTGGGTTTTAGTCAGTAAAGTCTGACACGCCCTCCCGCTCCACCCAGAGCGGGAGAAGTTATTTGATGATTTCCCACCCAAAAAAAAAAAAAAACCTTCCGCCTGACGCAGGTCCTCACCGGACACGGTTTTTTCGGGAGGTTCCTGTTTCGGATAAAGCGGGAGGAAACGCCCGGGGGTTTCCACTGCGAAGATCGCCCTGAGGACACGGTGGAGGTCTGCCCGGTTTGGGCGGAGCACCGCCGTATCCTTGTGGAGGCGATCGGCGGCGGCGATCTCTCGCGTTCGGCCCTGGTCCAGGCCATGGTACGGAGTGAGAATGCATGGGTAGCCGTCACCTCCTTCTGCGAAGAAGTAATGCTCGCGAAGAGGGAGGCGGCGCAAGTGAAGGAGAGGCAGTATATGCACCCTCACGGCCCTAGCTTCCGCAGGAGACGCCCTGGGCGTCGGGAATCCCAGGCTGATTCCCGGCCACCGTAGACGCGGGCTTGCGGACGGCTAGTAATGAGTAGCTCGGTGTCTGGTAATGACCAAGCCCGGGTCGACGGCGCG
The DNA here is from genome assembly GCA_947359405.1 of Antitype chi. Taxonomy (NCBI): domain Eukaryota; kingdom Metazoa; phylum Arthropoda; class Insecta; order Lepidoptera; family Noctuidae; genus Antitype; species Antitype chi. Next base: position 3,644,284 of record OX375826.1, read on the forward strand.
TTGTGTTCCACTCGCGCCTCAAAGAGATGTCAGCACCAACTGGTGAGGTCCGCAAGGACCGATGCCTGCCAGGGGTGCGGGTTGTTCGAAAGAGATACCGCGGCCCCTGGCACATAGGCAACTGAGGGAACAAGGGTGGGTTTTAGTCAGTAAAAGTCTGACACGCCCAGACTCCACCCAGAGCGGAAGAAGTTATTTGATGATTTCCTATTTAAAAAAAAAAACTCTCTCACATCGGTGGGTTAAATATTTGCAAGTTTAACCCTAGGTTTACCTCTAACACTTGGTGGCGCATGTTGAATTATTTGATTAACCTTGACTTAGTTTTTAACTCCGAGTTATTTAGGATACACCATGAACTCGTAAGTGAGCCTTAGCTAGATAGCTTGGTGGCATCAAATGAGATTGAACTAAATTAACTGCCTCGAACTGCTTGAAAAGTGAGTTTGTTACGAACTTTAACTAGTTAGCAATCGAGTTTTTTCATATTAAAAAATAATAAAAATTTAGTGTTTCATACCTCTAAACGGCGTTACAAAATAGACCATGACTAAATCTGGAACACATTCCGATGCATTTTACGATGTCCATAAAAACCCTGCAGCTTTATGGGAATTTGATAGATATTGAGTTTATGCGCAGAGACGTTTTATAATTTATTTTTACGATTACAATATTTTTGATGCAATTTTTGTGATTGCATCACAGTGTAAAGTCGTACTTGGCGGTCTTATTGAATAAGCATACTTAGTTGAAAGGGTTAACTTAGTATTGACATCTGTGTTGAGCTCCTTAGTTTCTGAGTTGAGCTACATGATCGGTGACAAATGTTTGTACTGACTGGATAGGTCCGCTCAAATCTGTGTGACTCTTTCCTCAAAAGACAATTTCAGACACTAATCTACATGGTTCTCACATGATTTGACCAAGATGGAGTCTGCACTTTAAACAACCTTTGACCGTTGCGTTTTTTTCGCTATTTCTTCTCAGGGGTAGATATGAAATCTCGACTTCATCTTAGCTACGTGTAAACGTGGTTCCGATATCCGATTTATGTTCATTCTATTCAATGTCACTGTAATGTCAATATCGGGCTATGTGAGATACCTTGTTCCTCCTACGGATCTCTTCATTTCTGATTGTCTAATAATAAGAAATGTTAAACTTAGGTGGCAGCGTACGCAGGGCACATTGCACGCAGAATTGAAGTTCGATACGCGTCCGAGCGGAAAGGTTCTGGAGTGGCGACCGCGTACCGGAAGACGTAGAGTTGAAAGGCTCCCACAAGGTGAACCTATGGTCTGGTGAAAGCCGCAGTAATCCGCTGGATGCGAAAAGCACAGAACCAGTACAAGTGGCTGTGCTTGGGAGATATCTATGTCCAGCTGTGGACGTATTTCGGCTGAAAGGATGATGATAAAGTCGACTTTGCAGGCATGTTCCCAAATGCATTTGTTATTCATCTAATTTTGGACGCAACTAAAGTTGAAGTCATGCGTAATGAGTCTATATTGTTCTCACTGCTGGGACACAGGCCTCCTCTTGGTGAGAGGGAGTGGGCGACGTGGGCCCAGTGCGGGTTGCTTGATGTCACATGTCTTCTAGGCCATGCCGGTTTCCTCACGATGTTTTCCTTCACCGTTTTGAGAGCAGTGCTGATGAAATAATTTACACATCGTAAAGCACTCTTATTATATTTGTTACTAGCACAGCATATACCACTACCATCTTTTCGTCCCAAATACCGCAGTGTCTCAAGACGAAAGTCTTTGACTAGTGTGTGTTGCCAGTGATGACCTATGGTACAGAAACGTGGACGCTCACAATGGGCCTTATCAGCAGGCTTAAAATCGCCCAAAGAGCAATGGAGAGGACAATGCTCGGAGTTTCCCTACGCGATCGAATCAGAAATGAAGAGATCGGCAGGAGAACCAAGGTAACCAACATAGCCCAAAGAAATGGCAAGCTTATGTGGCAGTGGGTAGGGCACATTGCTCGCAGAACAGATGGCCGATGGGGCCGAAAGGTTCTGGAGTGGTGACCGCGTACCGGAAGACGTAGAGTGGGAAAGACTCCCACAAGGTGGACCGATGATCTTGTGAAGGCCGGGGCAATCCGCTGGATGTGGGAAGCCCAAGACCGATCGAAGTGGAGGAGCCTGGGGGAGGCCTATGTCCAGCAGTGGATGATTTTCGGCTGAAATGATGATGAGGATGATAGCATATACCTAAGTAACTACTTAGACTAACTATTCTGTATTACTAACATAAAGGGGTCAAGGTCAAGATCCGCATTAAAGTATTTTTATTTTTAAAGCACTTGTTTATTTTTTTAAACCTGTGAGGGTTCGAACCTATCGAAAGTCGTAGCCGTTACCACTGGGCCACGACTCCTCTAAAGTCATCATTGGGCTCTCGTTATAACAATAGGATTAGGGCTGCATTTATTAATATTTAGGGTAAGACCTCTAATTTTCGAGGTATCAACCAAAACCAGAAAAACATTTGAAACTAATTCTGCAGCTAGTTGTATAAAAACTGTTTCAGAAAAGTTTATAGACACTGGGGGGTAATTGCGTATACACTACCGGTCACTAGGCAACTCTTTTATTTTAACTGTTCCACAACATTCAGTTGTTTACGTTGCTAAGCAGACAATATTTCGAACATAATATGAAAGAATAGATTTGCAATAACGTTCAAAATTATTCAGTTTCTGATAAATAAGTAGTGTGTGTGTGTGTCGCAATTAGGATACTGGTCTTTACAGGTAAACAAAACAAGTTTTAAGCAAATAGCGTTTTATTTAACAACATTACAATAAGATTCAGAAGTACTGAATAAAATCAACACACGTAGACATATTAAGTAGGTCACACAAAATGTATTGCAGAAGCCCACTTATTAAGCTTATATTCTAATATTGCAACAATGGTATCACTTGCATTATTAACAAAAAAAACCCTAACAGTTTACATTTTTAAATAATTTTATTTTTCGTAATTATATCTTTAATATTCTGGCTGATAAGAAGACTTAAATTTAAGCCATCCAGTCTGGCATCCTACAAAAGGGCAGTAATTGGGTTGTGAAGGTCAGATAGGCAGTCCTTTCATGTAAATTACTGGTATTCAGCTGTATCCGGTTAGACTGGAAGCCGACCCTAATATATTCGGGAAAAGACTGGTCAGATGATGATGAAGATTTAAAGTCAAATTGTCGACGCTAGCTTTTTTTTATAAAAGTTATTACTATTGTCTAGTTTGAGCAAATGTCTTACTTCAACGTTTTATGTCGTATTTAAGTTAGTCAATATATAGCTTCTTTACCTATAAGATTGGACGGTATGTTCATCGAGGTTCGACCTTCTATCGATCTTGGTCGAAACTTTATCTCGATTTTTTCACAATATTTATTCCGTAGAGATTTAAAATAAGTAGTATAGACCATATTTTATATCGATAACTAGAATATATTTAAAACTTGTTTAAAACCATCTATAAGTAGATTTACATTTTTACATGACTACAGTAAAAATAAGTACCTACATAAATCATTTATTTTTAATCGTTAACTAAATTTTATATACTAAATTTAAAATACGTATCTATTTCTACCAGATACATATGAAAATTTAGTTGAAAAATTAATATATAAAAGTTAACGTCAAATAACAAACTAAAACATACAATTTTATTTTTTAATTTAAAACGTATTACTAAAAAATCAAATATTGTTGGTTACTACTTTAGTCTAAATCTACTTAGTCGCCTCGGAAAAAAAATGTTTTTATCTTCATTCCTTATAAGTTATAATAAATGTCGATTATCAATAAAATACGATACATTTTCGCTTATCGGTCACTTCAACAATTATTTGGACTCGTTTTATTATTAAGGTTCAAACTCAAACTCAAACTCAAAGCATTTATTTCAATTAAACCATTTACAGGCACTTTTGAATTGTCAAAAAGTCGACCAGTTGGAAAGTTGAAGCTAGTTGCCCATTCCAAAACGTAGATCTCTATGGAGAAGAACGGGCAAGAAACTCCATGGACACTCTTTTTAATCATGTTATGTATTACAAAAACTTGGGAACATTATTCTTGTTGCTTCTATATGTGAGACAATGTAAAAAAAAAACAATTCTAAATATAAAATTTAAAATTAGCCATGGAAGTTAAGAGATGACCAGTCTCAACCGACGGCGCCCGTTCACGAACTTGACGCGTGGATCAGCACCATCCAGCTCAACCATTTTGTAGGGAACCGAATGATCCAACACACGCGCCACCATCAGCGAGACATTTAAGTGAGCATGACATACTCTCAACTGCCACGCTTTTTCAAGTCAACGTACATCAAAACAATATAATTATTATACGGATGCATGGTACTCACATTTACAAAGTTTAAACAAAATGCTTCTAAATTATACAAAAATAAAGTTTGCAATGTATTTGAGAAATTAATCAAATTTGATTTCCAAAAAGAAAGAAAAATATTTAATATCTTTTGAATTTTTTATAAATAATACTTAATTAAGTCATAATAAAAACTTATTCGTAATGTCAGAAAATAAAAATACTAGGAACAGAAATGTTCATAATGTCAGAAAACAAAAAAGGGAAGCATCTCTTCCAAATATGAAAATTTTAAATAGCAAGCCCAGGTGCCTGTGGAGTCGGACCAGCATTAAGCCAAGCATTTTTATCAACAATGTAATCATCTAACTTATAATATGCTTGTCTACATAGTGTGCGTTTAATGCATAATTTAAATTTCTTTTCATTTAGTTCAAGAATATCGGCTGGTATTTTATTATAACATTTTACACAGTACCCCATAAAAGAAGTGTGTACTTTAGACAATCTGAAATGTGGTTGATCTAATTTGTTCCTATTTCTAGTATTAAAATTGTGCCTGTCACTTATCTTACTAAACAGATGTAGATTTTTACGAACGTACATAATGTTTTCAAAGATATATTGACAAGGTACCGTCATGATGTTAATTGTTTTGAACAGATTATATTTATATCAAGCAACGAACATAACTAACTACACTGAATGGCGTTGCTTCTCGAATGCTGAGCTATTATTGTGACTAAAATATTTTAACCTACAACCGCAAGTGAAACCGCGCGGCATTTAGTCACATTGGGCTTGTGTTGTTCTTCCTCATACATATTGCGAATGCTCTTTAAATTTCGAGTAAGAAGTACAAAATAATAAATAGCAATAATTACAAAACTAAACTAAATAAATTAAATTTTACGTCGTTAACTACGAGAGAGCAACTGAGCATTATATCTTCGTATTTGACTATGTTTGCCACCCTAGAGCTAAGGCGCACCCGCGCGGTCCACACGCGGAGCCTCTTAAGGTGGACGACACTTCGGTCCCTGTCCTGTGTGAAGGTCTACTCTCTTCGGTCCGTCCTGTGTGAAGGTCTACTCTCTTCGGTCCGTCCTGTGTCTCTACTCTAGGAGGTTTAGCTTGCTGTTGGTCTTGCGCAGTTGTGCTCTCCAGGGCATAATCTTTGCCTTTTCGTCTTCTTCGTCCACATGTTTTCCGTTAGACGTGGAATGACCTGCAATTTCAATAAATATTATTACATACCACGCTTGTATTCCTCGTCTGGTAAGGCATTGGTGTACCTATAGTACCCACATTTCGACAGCTATGTGTAAAGTGAAAGCGCCACTGTAGCCAGCTAATTAAAATTTTCTTACGTTTTAACAATTTGCATGTCAGTGTCAATGTGTAGGTATGTTCGTTTAATATCATTGAATGTATTTTTCATTAAATAGTCATTCACAGAGGTGCGGGTTGTTTGAAAGTGATACCGCGGCCCCTGGCACACAGGGAACTGAGGGAACACGGGTAGGTTTTAGTCAGTAAAAGTCTGACATGTTCCACCCAGAGCGGGAGAAGTTATTTGATGATGTCCCAAAAAAAAATGGGGTTAAATAAACTTAGCGGGTTATATTGATGAATTAAAATGATTTAATAACATACTTGAGGATCATTACATTACGACCGTAAGGTTACCGAATAGGTATAGGTAAAGGACCGAATTAGGTATATTTTAATCAACATGTATATGTTACCGGCCAAACCCGATTTCAGGCCAAACTAGTTTGTCCTAGGCCAAACTGGTTTCTAGCTTAATTAGCCATTTCGTTAACACCCTTTGGAAGTAACGCTCGCCGGCCGCTGCCGCGGCGCCGCTCGCTTCGCTCGCTCGGCTCGCGCGCTTTTAGTCACAGTTCTAACCTAACCTAACCTAACCCATTTAATCGGCGTGCCCCGGCTTAATAAACCAGTTTGGCCTAGGACAAACTAGTTTGGCCTGAAATCGGGTTTGGCCGGTAACATATACAACCTGAAAAGACCTCCAAATTGCAAAAGACGTAAGAAAATTTGAATTTCGCGAGCTACCTTAGCGCATCCACCTTAAGTCCCATTTAATAGGGAACGAGCCTATTTCCATCATTAGGGCACAAATCCAGAATCCAGGCTATTTATGAGAACGTCATTATAGTATTGTGGCGTGAACGTGGTGATGAGTGATGAGCAGAGATCGGATATTCGGATGCATACTCACCTAAAGTTGAGATGTTGGCTAACATGGAATGCATTTATAAAGCCGCTTCCATACTTTCATAGCTAAAAATTATCTTTACGTAAATATGCATCGGAATATCCGATCTCTGCTGATGAGTTTTGGTGTCTCTGAAATAACATATTCATGACGGTTTTCGGAAATCGAGTTGACTTCAGCATTATCACAAATCTGTTAAAGTGGCAATAATATTTTTAGGAAAACAAAACGGGAATTACATGAGGTTTGTTTAATTAAATGGCATTTTAAACTTCACGCCAGAATGGAATCATGAATTTCAAGATTCTCTTCAGAAAATAAATAGATCTTCTAATTACAAACCGTTACAATTATCACTGGACAATTTGGCCTCCGAGGGTGCCCGCATGGGTTGCGCAGGAGTGTCGTAACACATGCTGATGTTGTCTATGGACACAGCTCGCTGCGTCCCACTCGGATAGGCTCGCCACTCGCCATTCTGCTGCCCATTCGTCTCTTCTACCTTAGGAGTGTATATGGAATGTCTGGAAAAGTAAAAGATGAGTTTATAGTCAAGGAGAGAAGAGAAACGGTCTTCGAATGGCTTTTTTTTCAGTCACTGAAGTTTTCTGAAATATAGATTTAGTGGCGAAAAGATTAACACACCAAAATAAAATTCATTTTTATATTATATGGGTTTAAGAGTTTCCCGGAACTAACCCCACAATATCCCAATTTGATGTGTTAAAGCTACATTTTCCTTGTTGTTGGCCTCGAACCAAATCTCCCAATTTTTCTAAACTTAAACAGGGCCATGTTTTTCGCCTCAAACCAAAATCTCCCATTTTTTTCTAAGCTTAAACAGGGTCCCATTTCTGTATGGTTATAATGATTCCCCGCGGAATCTTACTATGTACAAACTACGTCAATATCGTGTTTTGTAGAAATCAAAAACGGTAAGGAATCGAAATGTCATATTCTGCATGTTCCAAGACAATTTTGTCGGTATTTATTAGCAGATGTCGTGTGTGATCTAAGGAATTGACTTATTTTCGAAGTAAGAAATCGTTAAGTGGTCATAGTGAATTAGGGCCCAGATAATTGTCGTTTGTAGGCCTTACTCAAAGGTCTAGATTTAAGCCCTTTCCCGTGCCCTATCCAAAACAAAACGGACCTCAACCTGCTCTCAGCTTCTTCTCTCCGCTGCAATAGCTGCCTCTTCCAAGCAGGAACCGCCGCCGCCCTTCGCCTCTCTGCTTCCCCAGCCAGCTCCCTTTCCAGGTCCTTTCGTGCTTTTTCGGCAGCTCTTCGGGCCAGCATCTGGCGCTTCCAGGCGGGGATGACGTTGCCTGCTGCGTCACGCTCCGGCACCTGCGCACACCTCTGCCAATCGACCAGCCGTTTTTGATTGTTAAAGCTTGCACAGTCTATTTTTAATGTGGGGCTTTTAAAGTTGATTTTTGAGAAGTAAAATGTGTCTTTGTGGTCTGTGATGTAGTTCAGTTTTAGCTTCAGAATAGCATAATGAGTCTATACTGTTGTCACTGCTGGGATACAGGCGTAATCTACTCAGAGCCACATTGGGTTGGTTTCAGAATAATACTTAGGCACTTTACATAGACTTGGATGTAATTATAGCTAATTTTGTGCCCGCGATCCGCCATAACCGCCCGCGCAGTAAGTTTCTGAAGCCATTCTACATTTGTATCGTTTTGACTTTGAATTACTTTGCGCCCAATCTAACGACCAGACGATGTAACTTTTCTTCTGCGAAGCGAAGTCTTCCCTTCACAGAGAAGCATCAAGATCTTTTGAGTTATTACGAGCTAAAACAGATGTTCAGCTGTTTGATTACACACCAAAACGATACAAATACAGGGTGGCAGGGACATCAACGCGTAAACTGTAACCAGCACATGAACATAAACCCTCCCCCAGAGCACAAAAATTTCATCAAAAATGAAAATGATGTACTGAATCCATGGTTACAGTCTGCGCGACGATGACCCTGCCATCTAGAGACCTGTCTTTCTAAAACAAAGATTACATTACACAGGATGTCAACCCAAAGATAAGCGTGTCCTAAAAGCTAAAGCTGAACTCACACAGTCTTGTGAAACTTTCTCAAAACAACTTAATTCCCACTGAGTTACAGAATCATTGAGCAATCATGACGAATTTTAAATAAATAGTATCATCAATTTCTAAAACCTAAGTTTTGTATGCAACAATGTTAGAATAATAATTAGTTTTGTAACGATTAGAATAATGGCGCAAGTTAGACTGTGCTTGCTTTTCATCTTAAGCTGTGCGCACACTAAAGATTAAATGTCGGCCTCGAGCCAATACACGAAATGACAGTTCAATAGAGTCAATTTACATAACAACTTAAATAGCTCGTGTGCGCACGCGCTAAGAGGTTTGAGTATGCAAGAGTGGATGCTGCGGGTAATAATACCTATTGAGGATAAAGCTAAGGTTGAATATAATGAAGTCTCAAAAAGAGTTGGAAAACGTATTATGAGCATAATGTTATGTACGCGCCTCGGAAACCACGTTAAGCCGTTGGTCCTGGCTGTCTTTGACAGTCGCAACAGATAGTCAGAAGCCAGAAACCCTGACAACCAGTAATACCCGCGTACACGCGTTACCTGATTACTGGGAGGTCAGATAGGCTCGTTCAGCTGCATCGAGTTAGACTGGAGGCCGAATATACACGGAGCTGGTTAGTAACCATAAACCAGGCAATCATAATAAATAACACACACACAACAACACATACATGCAACACACACACACACACACACACACACGCATGCACACACACACACACACACACGCACACACACACACACACCACACCACACCACCACCACCACCACATGTATGTATAAAGTTGTGGTGTTCCTTGTACCATAGAGTATATAAATACAGGTACAGCTAGAACAACTGGTTTACCGGATGGTTACGTAACACGCGAGCCGGCGCGGTGACCGTGACCGTAACGGGATCCTGCCGGCTGTCCGGTACCGATTAGTGATGCACTGTGTTGTGGGGAGAAGGGTTGTTGGCCTTATAAATAAAATCGCCTGAGGAAGGAGTTTTTTACCCTTTTTCTCCTTAAGAACATATTACGTTCTGGACTGTGCAACCAGAAGGCCAATTCTTGTAATTAAAAACGTTCAAAATCTAGTCGCAGTGTCATCTCGGCAACAACGAAATGTCAAAAACCTGTCCAAAATGTATGGAAACTCGAGGTATTTTTGACAGATTGAGACTGAGATCAGACTGTGAACGTTCTTAAAATTACGAGAATTGCCCCTCAGATAAATAGCTATAATACTCTTTATTATCGAGGTATAGATTGAGGTGCCATGTCTCATATTTAAACAGCCAATATTTAGTAGTAAATTACCCGATTTTCTAGGCCTGATCCTGGAACTTGAAGTCAAACCCTTAAAAGCTATAAATACGAGCTTTAAGATCCTTGAACTCGAAAACTATCCCGTAATCCACATAATTTTTTTCTACGTTTGGTTTTTTTTTCCCTAGGAATCCCAGGTAGGTTTTTAGTTCTATCACGTTTTCCTTTTAATATACATAACCTGCCATTTTCGAATATTTTTTTATAGGGTAACAGTTTTCATACGAATTTTTTGTTAAGGTTACATATTCAAATCACGTTGATTCTACCCATCCAAAATTATAACCCTAATTCCTGCTCATCACGTGAACGCAAATCTAATTAAAATCAAAAGTCATTTATTCAAACTAGGCTGAGAGTCAACAATTTTGAACGTTAAAATAACATAAGACAGTCCCCCAAAACGCCCGCTGTTCACCACTTCCTAGTGCTTTAGCTGGGAAGAAGAAGTGGCGCAACAAACTCCCCAGCAGCACAGCTGACTGTTAAGTTAGAAAAACTTCTATGAAAACACAATATTACATTATTGAGCCAAAGTTTTATCGTTTCTATTAAAGTACGGTCAACAAAACAGATAAGTCACCTGCATGGTCGTCGCATATAGTTGAAGTGTAGTAACAAACCGATGGTAGTTTTCTAATTAAATTTACATTAATTCATAGATAACAAACAGTTAGTTTAAATCAAATTATTTTTTTACATTTATTTAGCTTTAGTCAAATCATTAATTCTTTTATGAGGCACTTTTCAACGTCAAAGTTTAAAATAGAATTCATACTAGTTGTTCTTTCTAAAAGATAGTTTCGTCTTGAGAAGAATAAGCAAGAAACTCTTTTAAAAGAGTAGGTGCTTAAGTGGTTAAGCACTCTTTTAAAATGACCAAAACTGACCAAAAGCAGATCTGTCAGTAATTAAGTATAGTCAGTGTCAGTAGAAAAGTATGAAATTATGACGTACACACTACACACTTTACAAAACAAGCGAACTCAAACATCTTCAAATATAAAACACACTACATAAACTTTCATAAACCCAGAGATAGTATTAACGCGATTACTAAGCATTAAGCAATCGCTATGTTTGAATTAGATTTCTTTTGAAAGTCGCCCGCACTTGAACAAGTAGGTATACATCTACTCCATTTCACGGATATGAGTTTATTGCCAGTTTTCACTTAAACTAGGCAACCCCTAAATTCATAATTTCGTCATCAACAAACCGACATCTGCCACTGCAGACTTAGAATACCTATAGACAAACTGACATTTCGTTTCTCCATTTTTGACAACGGACCGTAGAAATCCTTGTACAATCTGTCATTTTGTCTTTCGTTTCTAACGATCTTTGTCTAGGTCCTTTTTATGTAGACTATTTCAGAAGAAAATTATCTATTCCAAACTGTCAAAATCACACTGACAACTGACAGTTGTAAAAGTGGTAGAAAACTTTCTACTGTCTACAGTTCCATGTAGACAGTAGGACGGCATTTTTTTTCACGCTTCCGTTGATAAAACGGTGTTCGTGCTAAGCCTGCTCGGCATAGACCGCTCCCTCTTCTTATGCCAATCCCTCCGCTCCTGTACCGGCCTCATCCAGATTTTCTCGCGATGGTAACAATTTTATTTGCCCATCTCGCCGCCGAACAACCGACACCTCATCTTACCCCTAAATGAATGCCTAAATAAACGCGCGCTGTTGCAGTTTCAACTGTCGACCCTAAGCCAAGCGTTAAAAATCCAACTGCACGCTTTTATTTAGGCTAGTCGCCGTCTAGTACCAGTGAAAACGCGCTTTCGATTCCTATCTTGAACAGTACTTAGTTGTCGAAAGTGATCGAGAAGTTTTACGTACTTTAGTATATTTACGGAGAGTTTCGCTTGGAGACAGCATTATTTGAAGTAGTTTTTTTTTTTAAATCCTACTATTTACTAATGTCCAGGCACTTAAGATTTGACTTGATGAGACCTCTCGACGCAACAACTCAAATATGATTTTCATGTATTTTTAAAACTATTTCTGAAATTGACACATGAATCTGAATCACAAGTAAATACATATGTTTAATATTCAATTAAGTTTATTTTTCAATTCTAAATAAAAGTGGATATATATTGGTGCAATTCCTTGAAAAAATAACTACGTACCTTAACAAAATAAATGTATATTTATCTTTTCTCTACGTTTATGTTCAAACATTGAAACATTTTAATCAGGCTAACGACTTCAATTATCCCAAACTAATTAATTCCTTCTACGACATTGGAATGTAGCCCAATAAGCATGAATCTGTTAATTAAGAGTGAACAATCTGGCAAAAAAAACTGAGGAAGAATGTAAAATCGCTTAGATTATGCGCTTAAGTAGCTACACGTAAGATAACAAGGTTTGCATTGTTTGCTTGTTCGGTTTTTAATTATACAATGCTTGCGCGCTACAGTTCCACCGCTGCTTCGCACGCTTTAAATATACTGATATGGCGGCATAACTCAGAAATTTCTATATACTGCTATAATCCACCACGCGGGCCCAGTGCGAGTTGGTGGATGTCACATGTCTTCACACTTTTGGTTGTACGACATGCCGGTGTCCTCACGATGTTTACCTTCCTGCCAGGGGTGCGGGTTGTTCGAAAGAGATACCGCGGCCCCTGGCACACAGGCAACTGAGGGAACACGGGTGGGTTTTAGTCAGTAAAAGTCTGACACGCCCTCCCGCTCCACCCAGAGCGGGAGAAGTTATTTGATAATTTGCCACCCAAAAAAAAACAATGTTTACCTTCACCGTTTTGAGAGCAATGGTGATGAAATTAAATGCACAAAGTAAATTGCCTACCTGGGTTCGAACTCACGACCTGCAACTCGGTATGTCGAGGCCGATACCACTGGGCCACCACTGCTCGGGTATCGTGTTACCCAGTAACTGGATTGTGGAGGTCAGATAGGCAGTCGTTCTATGAAGAATACTGGTATGCAGCAGCATCCGGATTTATTGGAATCCGACCCCAAAATTGTTGCGAAAATGCTAGGCAGATTTATTGAAGTCAGCATTAGACTGAAAAACTTGGGTTTAAATATTTGCTAGATATAACTAGGCAACGAGGTTAAATTGATATCACAGCTATAAAAATAAATATTGTTTTTGTAATAAATAATACTAACTTATGTAACAAAAAATCTTTTGCCTTTTCAACAGTAATCATAAACTGGCCGAATCATTGCAATTCAAGATAAAATCCGATAAAAAGACTAAGAGGATGTGTGAGCTTGATAACTTACGAATGCAGCCGAGTATACGCGATTTAGCGTCGCTGGCTAACTGGAGCCAAGTAAATCCGATTCAGCGTCAAAGACTGACTGGAGCCAATTGACCCGAGCGTGACGGTTCAGTTTCAGGAAGAGCGGAAAGTACGCCTAAAGCGGATTTCACTTCAAAAATGCTTAAAAATGGGCTCGAGTAAAGTCGTTAACGCGACTCGGATCCAATTTAAAAAAAAAACAAAGTTAAATTACATGAAATACGGCTAATTATTAACAATATTTTGAAAAGATTAAATATAAAACGTGACAGTGCGCACGACGCGCAGACCAGCGAGGCGCAAGCGCAGAGAAAGCGTGAAAACTTATACACCTCTCAGTTTGTATAAAAATATAGCAATTTTTCATTGAAATCTTGCTAATTGATTAACAGGGTTGGCAAAAATAAAGGAAAGTGATCTAAAGACCAATCCGTGTACTGAAAAATGATAAAAATTCAAGTCGCAATGTCATCTCAGCGAAAACAAATTTTTTTTTTTAATGTGGGTAAATTAGACGTTTCGTTTGACATATAGACACTGTTAATAGAATGCAATCGTTCTTGTAGTTTTGTAGGCTACAAGTATTACACAAAAAGAAGGACACCTGTTTCGACTTGCTTCCTGGATCTGTCTAGAGCTTTTGATCTAGTTTCCTACGATATTTTATGGAGCAAACTTGCATATTGAGCTTAAAAGTATCTTTAAGCATTGGTGTGGAAACCACTTCAACAATGTTCAATAGGTAGGTGTGTTGTTGGAAGTATATCAAGCGGAGCGCGGAGTGAGTCAGGGGCAGTTGACTTCCCCTGCCCTGTTCAATTTTTAGGTACACACGGCTACACATCAAGCTATACATTTCCAGTTTACGCTGATCTCGCACTGTACGGAAATCCTATACAATGCGACATCAGCTTATACTAGAAATGTACAGCTTGATGTGTAGCCGTGTGTACAAGAATGCCCTGATTGAGACGCTTGAATAAGTCAGATGGTCAAAAGTCTGTCAACCTGTCTTACCAAGGGATATCGTGTCACCCAGTAAGTGGGTTGTGGAGGCCAGATATGCTTCCCCCGTGTAAAATATTGGTATTTAGCTTAGAGCGGTCTACGATGCCATATACAGACAGACAGATGCACATAGCGGTTTTTTGAGTCGGGGGTTAAAAACAGATGCGGTTTTCATACAAATACTGTGATATATAAGTAGGCAACTTTGTATGTAATGAGTATATATATATATATACATAACTGCGTGATTGTTGTCGTAAATTTACATGATCTTATGGCAAAGAAAGTGAAATCTTACCTCTTGCCATTTCGCGGAAATTGTAAGAGTTTTATGATGGAAACAGGTTACTGTACCAGTGTAACAATATGAATTAGGTTTATATGAGACTAGACTGTGAGAGGATGCTGTAAAAAGAGAAAAATAAGGCAGAATTAGGAATAATTCACGTCTTCACTGCGGTTTTTGAGCTATTATATTTATGCATGGCGGTTATAGAGTTATGCAAGCTCACTAATGCAAGTCCCACATACTGCACGAGATTTGCCGTAGTGCTAAATTAGATTGAATAAATATTTACAACCTTCAGGAACTTCAAGAACCTTAAGGAACCTTTTTTGAACCTTCAGGGTGTATGTATTGAAAAAGAACCGAAGTGACTTTTCGCTCACAGATTTGTTAATAAATTACTAAAACAAAAAGAGGGTGTTCTAATAGGTATAAAAACCAGATGTAAAGCTCCATAGAAAATGGAGGATGCGCTGACCAGACAGATGTTTTGTCTGGTGAGCTTACTGCCCGACGATTAATGTCGGGAAGTTGTGTATATGTTACCGGCCAAACCCGATTCCAGGCCAAACTAGTTTGTCCTAGGCCAAACTGGTTTATTAAGCCGGGGCACGCCGATTAAATGGGTTAGGTTAGGTTAGAACTGTGACCAAAAGCGCACGAGCCGAGCGAGCGAAGCGAGCTGCGCCGTGGCAGTTGCCAGCGAGCGTTACTTCCAAAGGCTGTTAACGAAATGGCTAATTAAGCTAGTTGGTTGCGAAATATCACGCGTAGGATAAGTCTGTTTGGCCTAGGACAAACTAGTTTGGCCTGAAATTGGGTTTGGCCGGTAACATATATACTAGTTATGTATATCGCTAAACTCTACCTGCGTATTGCACGAGTGACGTCAGTGTGATGCATAGTTCGTATTTGGCGATGTATGATAGAAGTAAAAACTTACGACTGGAGCCGAGTACACGCGAGTCAGCGTCACCGACCGACAGGAGCCGAATATACCCGATTCAGAGTCATCGATACGAGCAAGACGGTTCAGTGTTCAGAAAGAGCGCGCCTAAAGAAGTTTCCACTTTAAAAACCCTATAATCATGGGCATTCTCGTTAACACCTGCTTATCAATCATTCTTATCGATATCATTACTCATTTTACCAAGCATAGCAAACACGACATTATCTATATAACGAGCATTAATTCCACCGCTCTACGGAACTGCATGTCTGTAATGGTAATTAAGAGTTGTTACAAACCAGATAATTTAAGTGCTATTATATTATCAGGATCAGCTGATTACCTGCTATTGGAACTTGGCTGTACTGCATGGCATGGTACCATATATCTAAATACCATCATCTGCCGAGCCTCTGTTAACTACGTTCCACGTTGCACGGCCGGTTTCCAGCTGCATTTGAGTATTCTACATGGAGCGTACGTATTACCTAGTTACTGAGTAATACGATAACTCTTGATAAGACTGGTATAACATATCTACTGAAGTCACTTTTCGTATCTGTCCGTGTTCTCTCTGTGTTCTGTCTTCTGTGTGACTGTGTTACTCTTCTAAACCACACAAAGCATAATGATGTGGTTTTCAACATCATTTAGATAACTTATTACGGAAGGTATAAATGTCGTATTCAATTAATATTATAAATAAGTTATAGTAAATAAATCTTCAAGTTTTGTCAAGTTTGAAAAAGTCGGGGCAGGTAGCTAAGTAGTTCGTAATAATAGTGCACAGTAGACCATCTTGAGCTCAACGCCGCTAGGAATTCTGTTCACCCCGTTACGTACACCGTTGACGTGATTATCTTGTTGCCAAGTAGTCGGTATTCAAGTTTACCCAAGATGTTAACAAATGGCAATAGTTTCCTCTGATAAAGCTCTGGCTAAGCTAAAGCCAATCCCGCGGTGGATCCATCAACCTAGTCATTCTAACTACATGTATTGGAATCGGCCTCCACAACCCAGTTACAGGGTAAGATGATACCCCTTGCTTGAACTTGTTGTCTGACTTTTTGGCTTCTAACTACCCATAACGACTAACGAATTTCAAGGATCTACGAATGACAGCCGAGACTAACAGTTTAAAGTGTTTCCGAGCTACGGAGGGACAAAATTCAGTTACTTTGACCCAAATCAATATTAATGGATAATAGCCAGCAATTTGAGATTATATAACAGTCTTAGATTAAAAGAAATGTGGGCCTCCTCTACAAACCACTACAGTGAACGGTTTTGTCTAACTGCCGTAATGACGTAGCTTGGAAAACGGATTTAACCACAAACCACACGATACCGACAATTTTGAAAGTACATAAGTGAATGCCACTGTACATCCACGGATTGATTTAAGATAGATGTCAGTAAGAGAAGTATTTGTAAAGTAGGGGAAGACCAAATAAACGTTGTATGGACCTGAGTTATGGTGTGGTTATGGTTAACCTACACGTAGAGAATACAATCCCGGGATCCTGATTCCCGGGATCTCGGGATCCCGGGATCTCGGGACCCCAGCCGTTTTCTGACCCCGAAAATCCTGAGACTGTACTTGGCTAATCTCGGGATTTTCGGGATTGCCACAAACAGGTGTGGTTTCAAAATGGTCTTGCGCGAGAACACATACTAGAGTTAACACTAGATGAAAACATTAATGAGATGTTATAGAAGATCCGCAAAGTAGTAGTGTACTTATTTCAAAAGATCGCCATTGAAAAATGAAACAGTACTTCAAAAATATGTGAAAATTGAACTTGGAAAGAGCTGTCACTTCTTTTGTAAAACCAGGTGGAATACTTTAACAATGCTGAAGCAATTTTATCTTTTTGAAATTCTTAATAGTTTTTTTGCTTTGTCTTTTTTATTTCATACAAAAGTACCTATACTTTTTTTTCTTTTTTCATTTCTTACTAGGTACTTATATTGCGTTTTGTGTTGAGCAATAATTTTTTTTTTAAAGAAATTAGTCAAGTTTTTTTTTCATCCCAATTAGACACCACATAGTCTAATCCCGGGATAGCCCCGAGATCCCGGGATTACGCATAAAAAATCCCATAATCCCAGGATTGAAAAACATGCCCGGGATTGTATTCTCTATCTACACGATGACTAATACATAGATGCCGTCTGTTGGAACAGGTCAGCTCAAAGCTGCAATGGCTCTTTCTTCAAAAGACTCTTCCAGACATGGCCTTGCATTGTTAGACTCACATACAATTCAAATAATATAATGTTTGGACATTATAAGAGACCATGACCTCTGAGTTTATTTCGGCATTTCTTCTCACGGAACAGCCAGCTAGGAAATGCCGGCGTCATCTAGTTTTTAAATTATTGGCTAACCAAACATTGACGTGTAAAAGTGTCTTTCTTATAAACTCAAACACAAAGCATTTATTTCAATTAAGAGGAACCTAGTCGCGGGCTCCAACTCACTGGTGGGCCTGGCTAAAAACCACGCTGTCTCACCAGGCTTCGTGTCCGACAGAGATAGTATCAGTGATGAGCAGTTAGACGCTAGTCTACACGCACAACGTTATTGAGTGAGTTGCAGGATCATTTATAGTAAAAAAACCGCGAAAAAATTTAGAAAAGTCCTTTGGAAGATCGGGTTTTATGAAAAAGCCAATGCATAAATCGATGACCAATAAAATTTATTGAACTTTTTATAATTGAAGTTTGTCGGTACGACTTGGTTTTGGAGATTTTACACTTCTTTTATTACTTAAACACGCCCAAAATTAAGTAAAATTTGCAAGAAAAACGAATCTTTGTTGGCTCCTAACTTTTTAATGGGTTTTTATTTTAGTATTCTGTTTCCGTACAGACAATATTAATAATGAGACAAAACGATATCATATTTTACTTTGGATGTGCTATGTCAGACAGAGGAGTAAAACACTCCCGAAGTTTGTATGCAAAAAATGTGGACTAGGTTCACCTTAAGAACTATTTTTGCTCGAAGGGGGCGGTTAACAGATGTAGTTATCGTGTTCACGGGATTTTGTTTTCAAACTGTATGGATATGGATTTCTTCAATAGTACCTATCCTCTTTGGGATTATTGGGAGACTTCTCTTCTAGTGTACTTGTGTGTAAGATACATTGACTAAAAAGGGGGTAATTACGGAGATGACGACTAATAGAAGAAAAGACACGTAGCGCCGACCTCAAATAAATTGGGATAATCTACATCTCCAGTCCAGGAGAGGTTCTGCAAAAGAAAGAGAATCTTGTTCTTTGAGAGAAACAGAAGACCTTGAAGAAGCAACGTTCTTTTAGTGATAACGAAGATGGAAAAGCCAAAAAAGTATTGGATTGCCTGCTAACGAAAAGCTTATACAATCTGGAACTGAATTAATGCACTCTACGAGAATAGTTAGTTCAGAATCGTTTACTGGATTGATGTTTGTCAATGTACTGTTTCATTCCAAAAATAATAAAATCTACGAAAATTATAGTCACACTTCTGTTGTAAAGTCTAGCGAGTAAGTCGCTAAAATGGCAACCCTGGATAGAAGCTGAACCAAAACCAATTTAAAAACTATGAGCTGAACAGTTTTGTTTGAATGAAGTAAGGAGTCTGCTAAAGTTATAGACAATTCTTTTGTTCTTCTTCAAGTTTCATTCTTTAAGTTATAAGCAAACCAATGTAGACGTAGTAGGTACCACTAATAATCTCGAGCCTGGGGGGCTACTCTCTAACTCCGTCAACGAAAATACGGGCCCGTCCGAAAATACTTCGAAACTTCGATGTGACTCCTACAGTTGATTATTTAACTTTTTTGGATGGGTAAAACCTTAAAGGGAATAGGGACAGCTGTCAAATCGTGTAGTAATTCATTCTTTGTTTGGGCCCCAAACTAATAATAGGTCCGTAAGTGATACAGAGTAGGGAATGCCCTTAACTTCGACGGTTTTCGTGCTTAGAGAGTAGGCCCCCTGAAACGTGTGCGACTGTGTGCGTGCGTAGATTTGTAATGTGACCACAAGTTTCTTCTCACAATCAGTACAACCAATTTAATAAATAAACAATGTTTTATACATACATAGCAGTATAAAGTTAGTGTATATGTTGTGATTATAACATAACTAGTTTCCGCCTGCGGCTTCGCCCGCGTGGAAGTCGGAAATTATCCCGCGGGAACATATTACCGGGATAAAAAGTATCCTACGTGTTAATCTAGGTAAAAATCTATCTGGGTGCCCAATTTCATCCAAATCTGTTCAGCCGTTTTTATGTGAAAGAGTAACAAACATCCATCCATCCATACTTACAAATTTTCGCGTTTATAATATTAGTAGGATATTCTAAGTAATTGTGGTATTTGGTGAAGAGCAGTAATTATGGGGCATGTTGTATAGTCATTAATGTTGAAAGTTTTATTGAAATACGAAACGCTTTGAAAGCTATTGCCTAGTCCTAAGATTAGACAACATTCAGTTCTGTGATTCAGTAACTATTATGCACAAATATAATTACAACATCGAACAAAACTTACTAAGTCATTTAAACTAAATAAAATAATGATGCAATAATCTTTGAAAGGCAAATCTATTTTTTTGTCAAACTCAGACAATGAGGATTATTCTCATCTCCCATTCACTGTAGATCGTCACAACGTGGCTGTAAGGTAATTAGCAGATCGGCTGCTATATTGTAGTGAACAGTATTGTAGCAGCGAAAGTACGGATGTTATGTCAGTGAACATCAGAGCTATTATAAGATTTGGTATTTAAAGGTGAGTGTTGGCCTACACCTCTGCTTAACTGTTCAGGGAATACAGGCGTGATGTTTTGTCATGTTAAGCTCTGACTCAAGCTACACAATTACTGCCAAATGCGTGTACACACACGCATAAATAGGTGACAGTAAAAGAAGTACGCATTTGTCAATAATCCTTTAGTTCAACTCAAATCTGTGTGTTTATTTTCTCAAAAGATTATTCGAGACACTTATCTTATATAGTTTGACAAGATTATGTCTGGAGTGAAAAGAGACTGCAGCCTCTGAGTTTGTTGCGGTCTTTCTTTTCAGAGTAGTTGGCTAAGAAACACCGACCTCACAATTTTTTTTTTTGGGAATGGCATCTCGCAGGTCAAGCTAGGAGGTTATCAGCTGCTTAACCGGGCTTGCCTGTGGGTGCCTCAATAATTAAAGCCTCCAGCCAGGGCTTGAAAAGTTTAAAAAAACTAAGCAACTATCCTCTAAGGGCACCCGGGGTACGGACCTCGGCGAACTCGCCTTACGGCGTCGCTGGGAGAGGCCATCAGTAAGGGACGGGCTGGGTCTGAATTATTTTGGGACGAATATTAAGGTCAGGGCGGAACTGAACACATCTAGTTTTAAAGCAATGAAATATCTAACATGTAAAAGTGTTTTTTTAAACATTTTACAAAAAATAAATTTAAGTATCGCCGGTTGTGTTTCAAGTCCCATGTAATAGCGTGGTAGACCGTTAACTCATATAAATTCTAAAATGACCCCTACTAACCGACCAATCAAAACAACTTACCATTAAGACCACACCAGAAGCGAAACCCATTAATTAAACCACACATAAAAACTATAATTTATCAACGATTAATCACTAAAAACTATCGTTGAATATCGCAACACTTAATAAGTCTGCAATATCTTACGTCAGACGAATCGGTGTCAGATATTTGTGGTTCAACAGCATTTTGTCCGTTCGTGTTGTCTTGTCCCAGATTTCATTGTGTCCTCACTAGTGAACGGTGAATCGTCCTCAGGTTTATAATTGTTGCACTTTTTACTTACTTTTGGGCGTCAATGTTACGGATGAATGAGAGACTAACGTATCTATAGAGCGAATTTAGAGTTTAAATACAATTTTAACTTTATTCATGCAACGTTAATGTCTATATTTGTATGAAACGCTTGAAGTCGCTTATTGAAATCCATCGGTATTAAAAAAAAAATTGTATTTCCATACATTTTGACCGCGTAGGTTGCTTTTTCATTGAATAGTGATTGCACTTTTCTGCAACAGCAACGAAAAATGTAAACGCTTGGGGTGTCTAGAATCATGTGTTGAATTCATGGTTTCAGTTAACGTTCACTTTAACGTTTTACACATAAAGCTAAATTTTCTTTCAAACACTACTTTCGGTAACACCTAAGTTACTGTTGTATTTTTCAGTTTTGTTTTCGGATTCAACATCTATATTGTATTGTTCCACTGTGAGCACATTATTGTCTAGTTTCCTGAACACAATTTTGCTGCCAATATGGTCTAGTACTTTAACAGCTAGCTCATAAAAATTATATCGATCATTGAACCAAAACAAAAAAAAATATATAACAACAAATAAGGTACCTACACTACAAAATATACAATGGGCGGCCTTATCGCGGCATTCTAAGGTAAGAGAACTTTTATGGCTGCTCTACCTACCTAGCCTGTTCTACTATATTGGGGTTTGGCTTCCAGTCTAACTAGATGCAGCTGACCAGTGTTGGTGACCCTGAGGACACGGTGGAGCATACGGTGGCGGTCTGCCCGGCTTGGGCGGAGCACCGCCGTGTCCAGAGTGAATGGTTAGCCGTCACCTCCTTCTGCGAAGCAGTAATGCTCGCGAAGAGGGAGGCGGCACACGTGAGGGAGAGGCAGTATATGCGCCCTCACGGCCGTAGTCGCCGCGGGAGAAGCCTTGGGCGTCGGGAATCCCAGGCTGATTCCCGGCCACCGTAGGCGCGGGCTTGCGGACGGCGAGTAATGGGTAGCTCGCTGTCCGGTAAGGACCAAGCCCAGGTCGACGGCGCGTTGTGTTCCACGCGCGCCTCAAAGAGATGTCAGCACCAAATGGGGGGGTCCGCAAGGGCCGATGCCTGCCAGGGGTGCGGGTTGTTCGAAAGAGATACCGCGGCCCCTGGCACACAGGCAACTGAGGGAACACGGGTGGGTTTTAGTCAGTAAAAGTCTGACACGCCCTCCCGCTCCACCCAGAGCGGGAGAAGTTATTTGATAACTTCCCATCCTCAAAAAAAAAAAATACCAGTATTATACATGGATCGACTGCCTATCTAACCTCCATAACTCAGTTACTGAGAAAAACCATTTCTATGAAGTGAGCTCTAGAAATCAGCTTTCAATAGTACCAATCCCTAGCATCAGGTGGATACCAGTGAGCAGCGAGCAGGGGTGCCCCAGTGGTAACGGCCATGACTTACGACTTGAACGGTCTAAGGTTCGAACCCAGAGAGACATTTTACTTTGTGTACATTATTTCATCACCACTGCTCTCAAAACGGTGAAGGAAAACATCGTGAGGAAACCGACATGTCCTAGAACCAAAAATTCGAAGACATGTGACATGTACCAAACCGCACTGAGCCCGCGTGTTGGATTATGGCCCACTCCCTCTCACAAAAATGAGTCCTGTGTCCCAGCAGTGAACATTAACTTCAAGCTAACTTCACCTAAAATTTCAGGGTGACGTTTTTATAGAATAGACCAGCCGGCATTATATGACGTACAAGTGACTTACTTTCACTTCATTAATAATATAATTTAAACCACGAGATCACTTTTAAATATAATGCGCATGAAATAACTCACGAGCGAAAATTAAAATTAGTTCTGCTATAGTTACGTGAAAACTTATTTCAAGAATCTCTATTCAAAATATCGATCCACACAAATATCATGGTTAGTTGAAATATAGACCCTGAAACAACCAAATTTTTATAGTAGAACTGATAAAGTCAAACCTGACTTTCCCACTCAATAATTGACTCCGAATAAACATACCTAGTCAAAGCACTGACTGTAACCCACCCGTGTTCCTTCAGTTGCCTGTGTGCCAGGGGCCTAGATGGCTGTAAGAGAAGGGGTCTCCCCCTTCTCTTACAGCCAAAGAAACGATGAATGGATTGTGTGAATGATGATTTGGTTAGGAAGGGTGTGACTACGGATATGACGACTGATAAAGAAGTTTGGAAGACATGATGCGCTGACCCCAAATGAATTGCGATAAGGGCAGGAGAATAGAAGGAGAAATTTTGCCTTAGGTATCAAAAAATAAAAATTTGTTGTTTCATAGCAAAGTGCACAAAAAGAAGAAAGAAATCATAAGCAGAATCCATGGAACAGGTTGCGCGTCGCTGTCCCTGCCATCCTATGCAGGAGAAGTTTTTATTCAGTGCGCAAACTGTAACCATGAATTCAGCATATCATTCTAGACCCCCGGAGCTTAGAAATTTTTCGTCGGTTATGCAAAAAAAATCAGCTGTTTGAAAAAAATCTGGGGGTCTAGAATGATAATTATGCTGAATTAAATCATGGTTACAGTTAGCGCAGTGAATAAAAACTTCTCCTGTATAGCGTTTAACTAGTTGCCTACCTATGTTTATAAATAACAACAAATCTATGTTTTCAATGAAAAAATAATAGATTTATTTGAAATGTATATTATTTATTTATTATGTATATTATTTAAAATAAATCTAATTTATAATGAATAATGGTAAAAATAACCGTGCCTTTACAGGTTTCATTTCAGGGAACTTTTTACCAAAATCATGAGAGCGATAAATATCTGAAAAATCACTTTTCAAAAAACAATTTCTACCCCGACTGTACCCGCAGTTTCGTCAAAAACGCGAATCATGCGCATTTCACGGCTGTTACACATGAGACGAGCATTCACAGAGATAGCTCCGAGCGGTGGGGGAAGTAGATCACTGGGTTAGATGCAGCTGCTTCAAGGAAATGCGTACGGTACGCAAGTCGTGATGGTATTTTCTTCTACGACTCTTTGATGAAATGCAGGCTGTTATTTATCGATGTTAGAATTATCATTAAAAACTGTGAAACTGCGACATGATGTTTATTTCTGTAATTAATAGTTTTATAAGGCAAATTTTTACTATGTTTCAAAATTACTTAGATGATTTCAGTCATTCGTATCCGACTACTATTTGAAGATAGACCAAAATAAACAAAGAGGTCACAGTCTCTTTTAAAGTCCAGACATATGTCATGCGATATGAGGGTCATGGAGATTATTGTTGAGATGATCTTTTGAGGAAAGAATCACACAGATTTGAGTAGACCTGTCCAGTCAGTGCACGCATTTGTCAGTTGTTGTGTAGCTCAACTCGACTTAGTTAGTAAGCCTGATACGTTAGGTTTTCACAGCTTCTTTTCTGCTACTATTTTGCAGTGCCCAACAGGGTCCATAGTGATCATATTTAAAGTTATCACCTAAAATGCAATTCATAATTGAGTCAACTATGTAGACCAACTAAGTATAAACATTACTATACGCAATAAATTGATAATTGAGTATTCAGTATGTTTTCGCGTAAAATTTTGAAGAATACAGGAGTTAGCACTAGTTAACACTGGATTTCTGAAAAATCCGGCTAAAGTGAGAGCAAATCTACTGTCAAATGTCATGGTCGCTGTTGTCTCAAGTACTTGACTTCACCGAAATCAGAACTAGCAATCAATTAGTTGACCGAAGATTTGAAGACACAATTTGAAGTCTAGACCTTCTGAAGTCAGGGTCAGTCTAGGAACTTGTTCTCTGACAAAATCTTAGTAGTATTCAGGTAGCTGAAACTACAGCTAGTGTTATTAAAACCTAAATATGTTTATGAACAAATGTTGCTTTATTGGAAGCCATGTTTTGATCTGGATTCCAGTTAGTCATGGTCTGTAAGAGACTTTCTTTCCATTCAAAAACTGTGAGAAACTAAGTTCTCTAATAAATGAATACTCCAAAAAACTCTTAGATAAACCTAACCCTACAAATAACACGTAAACTAAACTTTCTTCTTAATCATCGGTAAGATAGATAAATGACAGCATGATTAATATTTGTTAACATATAAATTATTACTCAATTACTCAGAGAAATGTAAGGTAATTAAAAGTTTCTATTTTTTAGAATTCAATCATGTTATGATTAGACCGTGTCTTGCTACGAGTACCTACAATCTAGGTACTAATGTTTACCATTCGCAAAAGATTAATATGCACTTAATTACGCAACTACTCAACTAAAATCGAATGACAAATTGAATGACATTAGAGCAGATATTTCTGTGCAATTTTCAACACTAAAATACTGAAAAATAGCATCCACTCTTTTGCATACTTTGAAGAGAAGTCATAATACAAATAAACAAAAAGTTCACTGACCTGTTCCACAAAGTTCTCGGCGGTGAACCTCTTGGTAAACTCCGTGAAGGTCTCCTTGTCCTGGAGGCTCTCCCGGCGCGCACGTTCCACTTTCAGTTTCTTGATCCCCGTGATATCCTTGGACATCTTCAGTTCCTCTATCAGATCCGTTTTCGCGTTTTTGTATATTTCCGCGGCGCTCGGTAAGCATTGTAGACTGACTGAGCGAGCAGGGGGAGGGGCTGATAATGTCTTTGTGGCTGGTGTTCGGAGTCTGACAGCTGTAAGTTCGGCACTGCTGATGGCTGCCAGAGGCTGGTGGCTGGTGACGGGCGGCTGCGGCGGCGGCGGCGGCACGTTGTCGACCGGCACCGGTGGCGGCGGCGGAGGACGCGCCTCCGCCGCGCTATCGTCCCGCTTGCACGGCGCCGTGATTGTTTTCAAATACTCCGACGGTTTGATAAGACGGTCCGGCGCGTTATGCGGGAACGCGGGAGGCACGAAGGGTAGCACCGCTTGCCTGTTGACGAGGTTGGGCCCGCGCGGTCTGTCGTCGTCTGCGGACGCAGCCGAGCCGCGTCGCCCCGCTGCAAGATTTCAAGATGTCTGCCATTAGGGGGGAGAGAAAGTCCGCGCTTCGGCGCGCACGCACCCCGCGCGAGCGATGCGCTGCGTGTACAGTCGGTGCCGCAACTGTTTAATGCATTGATCCGATAATATTTGGATGATGTTTTAATTTTACATAAATTAGTATGATCTTGGTTATGTTATCTTGGCTTCGGCTCCGATTGTACGCGCTGCAGGGCATTAGGATTTTTTGTGGAAGTAGATCACTAAAGAAGGACGGTTCATTTAGAGATAATTCTGTTTGGAAGTAGGTAAAAAATAACATAATCTAAATCGCTTCTTAGCCTTATTTCTCTAGGTGATGCTATGTGACTTCCAGTATGTTTCCTGTGTGTGTTGACGTGTCAAATAGTCGCCATTCAACGCTTAACATTATTACCGAGACATCTCAACGCTCAGATCGATCGTTACGTGAATTTCTAAAACGTGTCTTATACTGCTTAATTGAATTTTACTTGTTACGATCTTTTCGTCTGGTTCGAACTTCTTGCAAGGTCGTAAATATAAGTGCAAAACAAAGAATTTGACTTCTATGGGCTGGTATTTTTACTCAACTGCACAGACGAGCTTGTGGCTAAATAATAACAACCGATCGATCAAGTTAAGCTAAACTTGCCGCGGTTGGTCCGTGGATTAGAGACCTTCTTTACATACTAAGTTTACGTGTGTCGGATAGCACTTATTTAGGATATAACTTTAACTGTGCCAAAATACTCCTCCGACCGCGCAATTTTCCTAAAAAGAGGTACCTACAATGTTTTCGGTTCACGTAATAATATATAGATAAATATAGATGATTTTTGTTGAAATCAATAGCACTCACCCACTATTATCGCTAGTCATGTTGCATCTAACATATGTCTGTGTCGCACTTTCATATTACCTACTAAATCTTGCTGCTCGCTTTTTCGCAACTCCATCACTTGCAGATCATAATTATAGTGATCTAAACCTACTATGGTCTAGCTATATATGTTATATTCTTATGGTTGACTGTTGGGTATATTTTCGTGTGAAGTTTATATTATTATACTATCTGGTAGGTGCATATGTTTGGAGCCAGTGGCTGATAGATATGTATACGAATGAATTAAAGCGTCTGTTTTTTATGTCAAAATAACTGATCATTTTTAATTATTTTTTTTTAGTTTCCGACAAATTTTGGAAACGGCTGGACCGATTTTCATCAAATTTGATATGGGAAAACTTTAAACCCTGGAAAACGACATTTTCTCATTTTTATCAACATACCACGCGGGCGAAGCAGTGGTCGAAAGCTAGTTTATTATAAGCACTTATGACAGTGACTGCCTAAAGGTAAGGTTAAGTAATTTTTTATCAAATTGAATGAAGTCTGAAATCAGCAACCTTTTTCGAGCTAGCATGGTGACCAATATCAATTCTTTATCTCTAAGAGAAGAGGCCTTTTCCTTGTAAATAAGACAATAAAATACAGATATTATTAGATTATCATAACTGACAAGTTGTGTGGAAATTGGTTGTCATAGTATAGGCATATGATACGGAAGAATAAGGAAAATGTCGGGAGGAAAGTTTTGAGTTATGAATGTCGATGGCTATAAAAGTAGGAGGAGAACAAAGAAACGATGGATGGACTGTGTGAATATGGTTAGAAAGGGTGTGACTTAGACCTGTTTGTAGCATACAAGCCCCAGATAGCTCTATACCAAATATTAAAAAGATGATGAAGATCATCAACCTCAATCAATGCGGGATGGTACCTTTCACTTATCGTGGAAAATCTATTTATTTATCTAGAAAGAAGACGCTATGGAGGCTAATGACTTAGCAATTACATTACTTCTATTCTGACGAAGTTCGCAGTAAAATGTTGTAATTGTTGAAACGTAGTTTCGACCGTGAAGAAAACATTACTGCTCATACCGCGTAGTAAAATGTTCAGATAACCTGCGATACCATGGTATTATGATACCGCAGTCTAACAGTTACTGTAGATACTATCATAAGGCTACAACACGGCTGTTCCCCCGAAGGGTTCAGCAGAGGTTTATTTATGGTACACTCACATATCGTCAGTTAAGATTTAGCGGGAAGATAAATGAAAATATATCATATTTTGTTCAACACACAGCCACAACACCAACTGTTAGTGTCCGCAAGGGCCGATGCCTGCCAGGGGTGCGGGTTTTTCGAAAGAGATACCGTGGCTCCTGGCACATAGGCTACTGAAGGAACACGAGTGGGTTTTAGTCAGTAAAAGTGTGACACGCCCTCGCTACACCCAGAGCGGGAGAAGTTATTTGATGATCTCGCACCCTCAAAAAAAAAAAACACTGATCTGCGAATTGCAAAAAACGTAAGAAAGTATGAATTTCGAGAGGTATCTTAGCGAATCCTCCGTAAATGACATGTAATAGGGAACCAGCCAATTACCTACCAGCAACCGGGATGAAATGACATGTAATAGAGAGCCAGCCGATTGCCAGTAACCGGGATGAAATCTAGACTCCGAGTTGCTACTCAGAAATTCCTGATAGAAAACCCAATAACGCTTTGTCTGATCTGGAACTCAAACCCAGAACCTCAGTCTCAACAGTAGCGCTTGCGACCACTACACCAATGAGGCAGATGAGTGCCTCGTCTATTTAAGGGTAGATACTTATGCCGCAGTCGGTCCATGGATTGGGATAACACGTTAAGCCGTTGGTCGCGGCTGTCATTCGTGGATCTTTGACAGTCGTTACAGATTGTGCGAAGCCTGAAAGTCTGACAACTAGTCTTAGCAAGGAGTATAATGTTACCCAGTTTGAGGTCAGATTTGCAGTCGCTTCACGTAAAATACAGATAGATATTCAGCTGCATTCGGTTAGACTGGAAGCAGACCCCAAAATAGGTGGGAAAAATATTGGCAGATGATGAGTTTCTTTAAGTCATTTATGAACAAGTGGCACGCTTGGTTTGTATGGAAAATGTTGAAAATGCCGTTTCTAGTCGCGGCTGCCGAGGCGACACCGTGTTCTGTTGGAAAGGCAATCTGTATGTTTGCTAATTTCGTGAAACCATTGAAGGTCGTTAGAATTTAAGAGGTGGCGAAACTAGAATATTTGATGACGATTACCTACTGCTTCACACCTTAATCATTTAATATGTGAACGGCTGTGTTGAAGACCGTGAAATATTCTACCAGACTTTTACTGTTGACGTCGTGAAAGGCGATTATTTATGAGATAATTTTAGGAAGATTAGCAGTCTTATCTAGTCTAGCAGTGGTCAAAGAAATCACGAGGTCAACATGACCTTGTGATACAATTACGAGGTCGTGTTGACCCCTAACCTTCAGGTTACATATCTTATTTCGGATTATATACAAGACTAGCTGTGCTCGCGATTTCGACCGCGCGGTGTTGTTATTTTTTTATTTATTATTATAAATAAATACAATTTCTGAAATAAAAATATCCTAAGTTACTCCTTATTACATCAGCTATCTGCCAGTGAAAGTCCCATCAAAATCAGTCCAGCCGTTTCAGAGATTAGCCGGAACAAACAGACAGACAGACAGACAAAAATTGTAAAAAAAAAAATCCATATGCATTTAGTAAAAAGCGGTTATTTTAATATTACAAACAGACACTCCAATTTTATTTATCTGTATGTATGTATTTATAGAAGATGTATAGACAGATGTATGGATAAGATATAGATGAGAATGATTGGAAACATGCTGGTCTTGCTCGAAAGACCTCTTGTTTTGACATCTTGTTGTTGTGTTCTCTTTTTTTAAATCTAGAGAGTAGATAAAATCAAAGTGGTTGCTAATTTAATTATCATCATCACTCTCCTGGCCTTATTGAAGTGAAAACTTCTTTGGGCGCGTTGTGCAGTTTTTCGGTGAACAAAAATCATGGAACTCGCGTCATCGTCACCGAACACTTTCAATGAGCTATATTTATACTGTACTTTTTGGGTGAAAAAAAATTGTGAAACTCGCCTCTTATCAGAAAATGAGCCACCGCAGAGGTCTATTTAAAATAGTGGTTGTGTGAACGAGCACACGGATAAGTCGCGCGTTGATGTCTTTTGGACAACTCCCTTTCTTTCATTACGAAATTCTAATTCTTTTATCCCTTTCTTTCCCTTTGTATTTTTATCGTAACGAACTGAGCTGTTACCTTTAATAGCCGAAGTCGATCGCTCGTTTATCATTTTTTACCGAGATAAATCAGGACCCAAGGATCCAATGTGAAATCCTGTATTGACGATTCAAAAAATACTCACGTAATTGTTCAAGTTTTCACTTCTGTCGGCACTCCCGGAGTGCCATTTTTTTCCAATTGATTTGTGGTCAGCGCAACATCCCTCTTTCTTCCACACTTCTCAATTAGTCGTCATCTCCGTAGTCACCCCCTTGCTAACCATATCATCACTCACGCAGTCAACATTGTTTCTTTTATCTTCCCCTACTCTTATAGTCATCGACGTTCATACTCAATACTTTCCTCAGTATACAGGATAAGTTTTTAACCAGTGCGCAAACTGTAACCATGAACTCACCATATCATTCTAGAGCCCCCAGGAGAGAAATTTTTCGCCGGTTATACAAAAAAAAATCAGCTGTTCCATACATTTTGACCCCGTAGGTATTGCACTTTTCTATGAAACAGCTGATTTTTTCTTCAGTCCTCCGTATCACAAGCCCATACCATGACAACCAATTCCTCACAACTTTTCAGTTATCAGTGCCATTTTCAGACTTCCTCTTATATACCTACTTGTTTAATTTATTATTATTTTATGACAGTAATCTACATTGTGTGATTACTGATTTATTAATTGTTAAAACTTTTAGGAAAATTGTATACTTTTACAATGTTTGTAAATATGCGAGCACCGCGGAATTGTCAATTATCTCTCATTGCTTTATTTTTAATAATTTTTACCTATCCTGGTATGGTAATTTTATTGTAGGTGTATCATCTTACATGGAGCGTCTGCCTATCTGACCTTCACAACCCGGTTACTGGGTAATCAAGTACCCCTTGGAAAGACTGGTTATCCGACCGGGCTTCTGACGACCTGTAAAGACTGTCAAAGATCCACGAATGACAGCTGGGACAAACGGTTTATATTTATTTATTTATTTATTTAAACTTCTCGCACACAAAAAAGGTACAAAGGCGGACTTAATGCCTTAGGCATTCTCTACCAGTCAACCAAGGGTGGTGCAGAGATTAGATGGCAGGTGCTTTGGATTATATCGTGCTTTCCAAGGCACGGACGGGTCTTGGTATGTGATGAATGGTCTCATTCACGAACTTCAGCGTTTGGCGTAGCTTAACCTTCAATCGACCCATAAAGATGTTATCATTTAGCCCCAAAGCTAGCATACGTACATGTCAGAATATTATTTCGGAACAATAATTTCAAAATGGCGGCTGTCGGAATGACCAAATGTCATTTGATGTCGAAATACTTGGACCAACTCAGACATTATCAAATTGCCCACTTATGGCTATGTAATCGATTTCCATTTAAATTGACAATAGGGAATCGCGTGATCATTTAACACTTACAGCAATATTTTGTTACTTACATAACTTAATGGGTTTATATTGCTAAGTGTTAGTTAATAAAACTGCAGCTTTGAAAAGTTAAGTAGTAGGTAGGTACTTAACTGGAAATGTTTTTTTTTTAATTTTGCATTGACTAACATAACCAGAGATCGGATATTCGGATGCATACTCACCTAAAGTTGAGATGTTGGCTAACATGGAATGCGCTTTTGTATCGAAAAAGTCTTAATTTAGGTAAGTAATTTGTTTATTATTTGTTTTAACTAATACAAACCACCCCTCCTCCAGTACATACACATATTTGTATCGGGTTAAACATTAATTTTAAATTAATACACACCTGAATAGTTATGCAATCCAAGAATCCCGGGGTTTTTAATAAATATTACAAACTAGCTTCCGCCCGCGGCTACGCCCGCGTAGAAGTCGGAAATTATCCCACGGGAACGTACTACCGGGATAAAAAGTATCCCATGTGTTAATCTAGGTTTTAATCTATCTGCGTGCCAAATATCATCCAAATCTGTTCAGCCGTTTTTACGTGAAAGAGTAACAAACATCCATCCATCCATACTTACAAACTTTCGCGTTAATAATATTAGTAAGGATAATTTATAAAGCCGCTTCCATACTTTCATAGCTAAAAATTATCTTTAGGTAAATATGCATCCGAATATCCGATCTCTGAACTTAACATAGGTACATAATAAATTTCTCAGTAGCAGCCTGGAAGGTAGATTTGTGCCCGGATGATAGCATTAGGCTCGCCATGTATTAAATGGAACTTTAAATATAACAGGCGAACTTTGGCTGCACTTTATGTACACCTCAGCTTAACCCTACGGGGATTAAAAGCCTGATGTCATGTTGTTCTAAAAGGTGGTAAATCAATTACTTGGTCGACTTCCCAAAAAATCCATAACTTCAGCTCAACTTGTATTTCACCAGCTGAATTACAATTAGAAAGCACTCGAAAACATTCCACTAGGCAATCTCTCAAACAGTAAACATAATGGTGATTTAATATTCAGGTGTAAAGCTGAAACCGTTTCACTCTGTTTACTGAAACTGCCTTGATTCGCTAATTCATGCGCCGCGCCGGCGCCGGTGAAACCGACTTTAACTAGGTATATGACTGCGCTGTCATCTTTATATACTAACTTTTCTACATGTTTTGTAAATTTTTCTGTGGCGACAACTGCAACGCCACATGCAAATTACGCACCGGACACAACACCCATCTGTTCGGAAGATCCATACTTCTGTTCATAATTTACCTGTCATTGCTTTATTTCTAATTATTTTTACCTATTGTGGTATATTAATTTTATTCTAGTTGCATTGTCTTCACAAAATAAAGAATGTATACAAAATATTGCTTATCCATTGCTTTATATGTTCGAAAAATCTGTCTGCTCCACAACGTAAATAAAGCAATAAATGTTGTTAAACTGTCAAAACGCCACTTGCCGCCGCCGCTACTTTTTATGTGTTATGTCTTTGATCAGTGCGTGTTGGCAGTGATGACATATGGAACCGAAACGTGGTCGCTCACAATGGGCCTCATAAGAAGGCTTAAAGTCACCCAAAGGGCAATGGAGAGGGCTATGCTTGTAGTTTCCCTACGTAATCGAATCAGGAATGAAGAGATTTGTAGGAGAACCAAGGTAACCGACATAGCCCGAAGAATTACCAAAGTTAAGTGGCAGTGGGCACACATTGCTCGCAGAACAGATGACCGATGGGGCCGGAAGGTTCTGAAGAGGCGACCGCGTACCGGAAGACGTAAAGTTGGAAGGCCACAAGGTGGACCGATGACCTTGTGAAGACCGCAGGAGTCCGCTGGATGTGGGAAGCACAGAACCGGTCGCAGTGGCGGAGCTTGGGGGAGGCATATGATAAATGATGATGATGATGATGTGTTACGCAATTTCTCCTCTGGTCATACACGCACGGCATGAAGAACATCTCCAATAAGTTCACTATATTATCACCTCTACTATTGAACACTGCGCGATGTAGAACGAAGGCTAGGGTGCAAGCCCCTCTCCGCCGACCTTTAGAAACCTTATAACACCCAATTCATTGATTTTTATATTTTCGTGCTGTCACAATCTAAATTCAAAAGAATGATTTCACAATCTCTTGCAAGTCACCTATAAGACGAATGATCTTGTCATCCGCATCCTTCGATTCGTCGGTGTTTAGTCTTTTTCTGCTAAATGTACTAAGTGTACTTTTTACTTTTTATTATTATTTATTTTTTAATTTTCATTTATCATGCGTTCGTTATCATACTCTGATGTCACTTCGTGGACAATAGTTTGGGTTATACGTTTTTTCGACTGTGATGTAACAACTTTTTTTTGTAAATGCTGTAATGTATAACTGTTTTTTGTCACAAATAAAAATAAAAAAACCTGCTAGGGCGTCCCCTTTTTTTTCTGATGGGAAATCATGAGCTCTGGGCGGAACGGCAGGGCGTGTCAGACTTTTACTGACTAAAACCCACCCGTGTTCCTTCAATTGCCTGTGCCAGGGCCACGGCAACTCTTTCGAACAAATCCGCGACCCTGGCAGGAGGCCGTCTCCTCTCTGCGTTCCTACAGTATACCATGGTATAATGAGGAAGTAAAACCAGAATCTCACCGCAACTATCTTGGATATGGGAGTCGTGCGGTTCCTAATAAGGAATTAGATCAAGAGCAAGATTGTGCACTTAGAAAACAAAGGGACCTCTTACATTGTCGAGGATTTTCTGTAATTGGCTTCAAAATATGTACTTTCTAGGGATTATTTCAAGACCCTTACATAGAACAAAAGTTATTGATAAAATAGGTAGATATACTGCCTCGTTGGTCCAGTGGTCTCAAGCGCTACTATTCAGCACGAGGTTCTGGTTTCGATTCCCGAGTCGGGCAAATTGTTATTGGATTTTTTTCACCTGAAACTTCTCAGTGAAGTCCAAATCAGAGTCTGCATTCGTGCCCGGTTGAAAGGACATTAGGGGCATTAGGCATTCTTAGAACGTTGGTTGATAGGTGGGACTCTCCGATCTTGGGGCGGTGGATACGACTGCACGCAGTCAAGTAGACAGTCCCCAAGATGGGCGTGCCTCGCGCAGCTTTTTCTTAAGAATATAAATGTTACTAACACTAGTTTGTAAGTCTACATTGTTACTAACAAATAAGGAAGTGATTCTGAAAATAAAATGTTTTATTTATTTATTATATGGGTCTCAAACATAAGTGGCGAAATGTCGGTGTACAATAGGTTTATCTCTGCCTAACACTTGAGAGATTACAGGGGTGATGTTAGATAACCTGCATAACGCGAATGAAAAAATGAAGATTGTAGTGGATTGAAGATTACCCGTATTACCTGCATACAAGATGTTAATTTTTATTATGTAGGTTAAAAGTCTACGCTTAGCCTAGGTTATGGACCTATTTTGCCAGAATTATTGGCATTTTCAAAATACCTTACTTATTATGCTGGGGCCACACTACGGTCAACGTCAATGCCCAAAATCGCGATAAACAACGCGGTAAACATTAGAATAATTAAAGCGATAAATTTAGTGGGCACACTTGACCGCCACCCGAGTTATCGCCTAACGTCAAACGGCAATGTGAATGCCGTTATAAAATTATCGTGTTAAATTGTGGCTGTGCCTACGGTTAACGTCCAACATCGCGATAATCAACAGCGTTTCTCGTAGGTGTGCCCGCGGCACTACACATAACATCACTTCTATCAACAACCAAACACAAAGGACTCCGGACTGGTATTAAGAACTTCCAGACGAAAACTCCAAACAACACTTTGCCCGACTCGAACCTAGGACCTCATGACATAATTTATTATTGACCCATTTTTTTTTTTGGGTTTTCAGCTTTGCCCGGTTTGTGCATTTAGCCAGTGTCAAGAAATTTTTCTTTTCGACCAAGTAAATGTCCCGATACCGGGCACAAAGTTACATAACAGTCATAGTCTTCTTTAGTAAGTCAAGTCATAGTTATTGTAAAGCGTAACTTTACAACAACCTAATATGAGTTTTTGGAGGGAACACGAAAAGTCCACGTTAGTCGCTTATTTTCACCTTCACTACACTTGTGCACTCACATGTAACTTAATTAATTCACTACCAAAATTATACAATTTAATTCGATAATTCACTAAATTTAATGAAAATGAAAATTCGTGCGACATGTTCCAACCCGATCCCGCCAAAAACTCCTGTTGACCCATTATGTAAACTTAACCTGCTCAAATTGGACAGGGCCGTAATGAGGACCACATTTTAACAATAATTAATCAACTTTTCTCGATTTTTCTTCGTTCAATGAAGTACGTGCTCTGTTAAATAAAAGTAAATAAACTATACTGTTTCTGCAGCAATAAAGTCAAGTGCAACTTGCTCACGGTCGCTTTCTAACTAGTAACTAGTAGTTGTATGTGGCAACACTGAATATACCAAGTCATTCTCTGTTTTATAATAGGTACAGGGTGTATTTGATCTAGACTAGCTCCCTAGAGGAATACTTTAGAGATTCTGGATGCCCTCTGTGCTAGAAAAAGTGACCATTTGATAAATTAAGCAATAAATAAAAAAACAATAACAGTACGATCTAAACGTCAAGCCTCAAACTCAAATCATTTATTTCAATTCAACCATTTACAGGCAATTTTGAATTTTCAAGGAGTCGGTCATTTTAAAAAGATGAAGCTAGTTGCACATTCCAAAGCGTATTAGATCCTGCAGCGTGACCTCTACGGTTACAAACGACTTAAAAAAAAATATATATAAGTAGCTGGTCAATTTTTTTTTAATTTTGACGTTTACTAAGACCAAATTTCTAAGAAAAACAACTGGAGACTCAGACTCAGACATTGTTAAAAAAAAGGTTTCTACGTTAAACTAAAGGGAAATTATGAATTTGTCGTTACTATTATTCACTTTACATCTCAGAAAACATAAACCCGTTCGCGAGCTTCGAATCACCTAGCCGGCAGAATTATTAAAATTGCATTTTGTGCAACGACAATGACGAATTACAAAAATCAATACATGATCCAAGAGTTTTCCCAACAATGTTTGGGATCGGCTTCCAGTCCACCCAGAAGCAGTTGGATACCAGTATTTTACATGGAGCGAATACCTATCTAAACTCCATTTTCTTGTTACTTAACACGATACCCGAAGACTGGTTGTCAGACTTTTTGGTTGAGGAACAGAGATCGGATATTCGGATGCATATATGTACCTAAAGATAATTTATAGCTATGAAAGTATGGAAGCGGCTTTATAAATTATTTGTAATATTTAATAAAAACCCCGGGATTCTTGGACTGCATAACTATTCAGATGTGTATTAATTTAAAATTAATGTTTAACCCGCTACAAATAAGTGTATGTACTGGAGGAGGGGTGGTTTGTATTAGTTAAAACAAAAAATAAACAATATACTTACCTAAATTAAGACTTTTTCGATACAAAAGCGCATTCCATGTTAGCCAACATCTCAACTTTAGGTGAATATGCATCTGAATATCCGATCTTTGTTGATGAATGACGACGAGGCTAAATTTTAACTGAATTATTAAACTTCTACGTGCAAATAACTTCTTACACAAGACAAAGTAATTTTTCTTTGACGTGTTATACTTTTTATTGTTACATAAATGTCCGTCCCTCGGAAAGGAAGTTAAGCCGTTGCTGCCGGCTGTCATTCGACAGATCTATGTCAGTCAGACGCCCAAAAGTCTGTGAACCAGTCTTACCAAGGGGTACCGTGATACCTAGTTACTGAATTGTGGAGGTCAGATAGGCGTCGTACATCTGGTTAGACTGGAAATTGAACCCTACATAATTAGAGAAAGAAATTGCCAAGTTACAAAAGGTTAACTTATTTCAAGTTGTTTCCGTAAAACAAACACCATTTATAACATGACTACTTGGTTATTAAACTACGTAAAAATACGTGTAGGCATTGCTGTACTTATCTAAGTTTCAAAGCGGATATGACGAGAAAAGTCTACTAGTATCAGCCGTGTCATGTCAGTACCTATGTTGAAACCTCATGATAATATTGTACGATGTTGGAACGGATATGAAAAGACGCCTGAGAAAGCCGAAAGTCACTGATTCGTGTTTTTTTTTTGTCTGGACCAAACTCACGACCCGATGGGTCCCTGTTAATGGAAAGAGACATCGTGGTAGAACCAGATGGAGATGGCGGGATGAGCTAGACTCCTTTAGCAAGAACTGGCCCTTAGCAGCTTTAAATAAAGACTAGTGGATAGAGAATAGGGAAGCCTTTGCCCTGCCGTGGGACATCACAGGCTTTACTTGCTAGAGTTGGTCCGTGGCCATGACCATCTTTACATACTAAGAACCCTCCGTGCCTCTAAAAGCACGTTAAGCCGAACTATGACAGTCATTACGGGCGTCAGAATCCCGAAAATCTGATAACCAGTATTACCGGCCTTATTGTGTTACCCAGTAACTGGGTTGTGGAGGTCAGAGAGGCAGTCGCGCCATGTAAAATAAAGGGCATTCAGCTGCATTCGGTTAGACTGGAAGCTGACCGGGCTGGCCGGACTGGCTTCCAGCCCTTTTCTAACCTTCTGGTTATGGAGATATTGAACAGTTAAGTTTGAACATAAGTGAAGTTTCATTATACTGGGAATAGGGATGAGAGTTGTATTAAAAATGTTCGAACAAATAATTTAGTTTCAAAGAAAGCATAGTAAAATGAGATAATCGAAAAAACCTGTAAATTCGATGGATATATGAAAAGCTGCACGCTTTAAAAGTTTTTTTAAGAGATTTTTCCCGTCCTTGTCCCGCGGTACGGACAGTCTATGACGCTGGTATGAAGTAACATACTCGTGACGTCACTTCTGTGATAGTGGTGCCGTCTTTGTCTAGGAGTCATTTCATAACTTGATATTTTTTTAAGTTTCTACAATTTTTACCTCAGATTATAAAACAACTATAATCTGAGATTTTACATATATTATTGTTTTCACTATTTGGAAACAATATTTATTTGATTTTACAATCAAAATAATATCAACATCCCCATTGTTGTAAAAAATACTAAAAAAGTAATTGCAATTTTGACTATACCAGTCGATACCTAATTAACGTGGGTGTTTTTTTTTTTCATAATAACTGTTTTTACAGTCAAGTGCCAGTGAAAACCGTTGCTAATCCCACTCAGTAATTTTAGAAGCTAGCCCAAAATAGTGCCGCCTCAGACTAGCCCATATAAAATTGATTAGAAAACTTAATTAAAGTCAAATTATGCGCTTTTTCAGTCTTCACTAATTCGGTCTATAGTCTATAAACATAATAATAAAATAGTAACTAAGTCAATACTGTCCATTGAATATAAAAAAAAAGAATTGCGGTATTATAATTGTGGGAACGAGTCTGATGCCGAAAATATTAGATATTTTGTCCGCTTTTCCTGCGCAAAATGCCTGAATGGATGAAATTTAACACACAGATCCATGCGGGCAAAGCCACAGGCCAAAACTAGTAAGAAATAATAGCAAGTGAAGCCGGTCTTATAATTTTTATGCGTCATCAGCGTAGAGTTTTGCTTTACAAACTCTAACTTTCTAGACATATCATCTATCACACATTTCATTCGTCGTTGTCTTTGGTCTTCCCCTACTCTGATAGCCATCTATATTCAGTACCTACCTTAATTACACTTTAAGTAAGTACAAAACTGACATCACTAACAAATAAATTAGTAAACAACACAAAACTAAGATAAGTTAAGAACTACATGTAAGGGATAAAATAAAGCTTTTTTCAAATAAAAAACTGAAAAGTAAAAAATAATAAACCTTTTTTGTTTAATCTTAATAGAAGGAATCTTAAGTTCGGAAGACGATGACATAAAATTAAAATACATAAATCCAAAGCCACCGACTTCCGAACTTAGTATTATTAAGGTTAAACAAAAAACGTTTATTATTACTAATTACTACATGCTTAATTTTTGATTACTTTTTGTAATACACAATTCAGAATTAAAATCT
The DNA here is from genome assembly GCA_947359405.1 of Antitype chi. Taxonomy (NCBI): domain Eukaryota; kingdom Metazoa; phylum Arthropoda; class Insecta; order Lepidoptera; family Noctuidae; genus Antitype; species Antitype chi. Next base: position 3,684,270 of record OX375826.1, read on the forward strand.
GTGAGTGAAAAATCAATCATCCCTTGTTTTCCTACCCTTAGGAATCTGTGCCTTAGGGTTGGTTTTTTTTTTCAAATGTATATGGGACCAACTTCTGGGTATACCCTTTCCAATAAAAAAATCATTATCAAAATTGAACTACTCTGTAAAAAGTTATGCGTCATACATAAAAAAAAAATACGTGTCGACTTGAAAACCTGCTCCTTTGTTTCGTCGGTTAATAAATCATAATCTGCCCACTACAACCGGGTTAGTAAGATGATACCCATTAGCATAATCAGGCTATATTGTTCCCACAGGCCTCCTCTCGGTGAGAGGGAGCGAGCCGTAATCCACCACGCGGGCCCAGTGCGGGTTGGTAGATGTTACATTTCTTCGAAGTTTTTGTTCTACGACATGCCGGTTTCCTCACGATGTTTTCTTTCACCGTTTTGAGAACAGAGATGATGCAAATTTTTACGCAAAGTAAAACGCCTGTCTGTATTCAAACCTACGAGCTACATTTCGTAAGTCACTTGGCCACCATCGGTCTCCATGATACCCATTAGTAAGACAGATTGACAGACTTTCGGCTATCTGACTGTAACGACTGTCAAAGATCTACTGGTGAAGCGGAACATACCTCCACATACCCGGCATCATTAGATATAAAACACTAAGTATACTATGCAATGCTCAGTTTTACTGTAAACTGTAGTTGTTGAAAGTGGTGGAAAACCATTAATTACACGCGAAAGCTAGCGATGACCCATTAAGACCGGCCGATGTCTACTTGAAACTAGAATTAACTGCGATCTAACTGAGCTTTATACTGAGCTGACCACAATAACTTAGTAATACTTGAGTGCGGTGATTGTATGTAGGTTACGACGGAGTAATGTTAAGTTAAAATCATTCAATGCTAAACATTGTATAACTGTCTGTCACCTTTTCACGCCTAAACCACCGAACTGATCGTTTAGAAATATCTAATTATCTAAAAGTGCTTGTATCTCATCATAATCTTCAATATTCTGTAAATTAGTTTAAATGAGGTTCCAATTAATTGTTCCCCTAAAATATAAAAGATCAGCTGAAAAAATCTGATGTTCTCTACATTTTGTCGACTTATGCGAATATCATAAAATCAAGGAAACCGGCATGTCCTGGAACCGAAAATTCGAAGACGTGACGTGATATCTACCAACCCACAATAGGCCCGCGTGGTGGAATTCAGCTCATTCCCGCTCACAGAGGAGGGCTGCGTCGCTGCAGTGGAAACAAAATAGGCTGATTTTGCTATTCGAATATGTCAAAGTCAAGGCATTTATTTCAAATAGGCACTTAAAAGGCACTTTCGATCGTCAACATTTAGGTACATTAAATAAAATAGAATGGATTCTAACCGCCCCTTCCAAAATATAATTTCATATGGAAGAAACTCCACCGTTACTCTTGTAAAATGTTTTAAGTACAATATTTAACATAGTACATTCATTAAATAATTATGTATGAAAACGATGCACCCAGAATAAAATTACCATACCAAAATAGGTAAAAAGAATCAAATTGAAGCAATACAGATAAATTAATTATATGATAGACACATGGTACTCACATATTTACAAACATTGTAAAATTATGTATACGATTTTCCTAGAATATTAACAAGTAATGAGTCAGTGTGTGAGTTAAAGTAATCACTGAGTGTAAATGAATGTCATAAATATAATTAATTATACAATTCAATTATCAACTAGTTTGATTTTGTCTAGACTCTAGATTGTCCTATGGAGCAGGACCAGCATGTTTCCAAGCATGAATGAATGTATGGAGCAGCGCATTTACTTTTTAAATTTTATGTGTTCAAATAGTAAAAGTTGTAACTTCATGTTCTCGTGACTCCTAGCTGAAAACCTCTGTGACCCTTAAGAGATTTTCAGTTGCTTTAGAGAGTAAAAGGGAAGTATGAAAGAAAAAGAAATGAGGCGTCGGTAAATTGGAAATAGGGTAGGAGAATAATGTAATTGTGTTGGTTTTTTTTTTGTTTGAGTGATGTTATTTTTCTGTATGCACGTGTTCCTGTGACAAATAAATATAATTTTCTTTAGTTTTTAGGGTTCCGAAAAAAACGGAACCCTTATTGGATCACTTGGTTGTCCGTCCGTCTGTCTGTCTGTCTGTCAAGACCCTTTATCTCGGAAACGTGTGGAGGTATCGAGTTGAAATGAAAACGATATATTTTTTGTAGGAATTTCATACAAAAAAGAATAACGCCCGATTTGTGGCTTGGCGTGGGTGGGAAACCGATATGCTTACGCTCTGGTGGTCAAAAGGGCAAGACCTCGCCTTAAGACAGAACTCTCACCAGACACAATTTTGAAAACTTCTCAAGAATTACCGGTTCTTTTAAAATGGAAAGTACAACGCAAGTTTAAATCCGAGCAAGTCGTATATATTTTTATTGTTTCTGTACAATCAGAACGTTACTAACGGCCCATTTCGGTAGAAAGTAAACGCATTTCATTACCGCTCAGCTTAATTTCTTTCTATTAATATTAATAGACGATGTCAAATTTTCTAATTAAGACACAATTAGGTATTACAATGAGGTTTATGTTAATTTTGCTGTGTTTTTTCTTGTTTGTTTCCGTGATTTTTTACGCTGATTTGGGTCTAAAAGGGAAAAGAGTTTTGGGTGGAGTTTTTTTTTTATATTTTGTTTGCAAGAACTAAGCAAATTGGGTTTGTTGATAATCTAGTATGAAGATTTTAAAGTCTAGGTACATTTTTCCTTTATTTTTTTCGGTTGTACTTTCTGTGATATTAGTGTCTTGGCAAAGAGATAATACTTAAACACTAGCTGACCGGTGAAACGTTGTTCTGCCCGAAGAGCACCACATACCGAGCCCAATTGTGAATCTCACAAAAAGAAACATCTAAATCGGTCCAGGCGTTTAGGAGCGGTTCAGTCACATACACACGCACAGAAGAATTATATATTTTTTTGTTGTAAAAATATGGAACTTAAACATAAATCCTAAAAACTTAATTCACTTTAACCATTAACAGTCACTTTTGAATTGTCAAAGCTACAAAGCAACTAGCTTCAAAGATGAAGCTAGTTGCTCATCCCAAAGCGTAGCAGGTTCTTATTGAGAAGAATGAGCAAGAAACTCCATGGATGTACTTATAAACTAAATTGCTACAGTAGCTGCGCCCTGTGGTTTCACTCGTATAGGTCTCGATACCGTGGGCATATCGGGATAAAAAGTCAATTTTAAATAATTTCATTTATTTTTATACAATTCTGACATTTTTATAAGTTTTTGACAATTTTTATTATAATTTTTCGAGTTGGTGAATATTTTAAATTTAGTTAATCACAATTTTATTTCTATCTGTTATATATTTTAAAATAGTTTATGATTTGAGTGTATGAGTTTTAAAACTATGGACTAATGTTATGTCTGAAATAAATAAATAAATTTAAAACTAAAGTTAAGTGTTGTTTAAACGTCAAAAATGTAGGGTTAAACAGATGCTAAACATTACTTAACTTTAGTAACGTTTATAAATATGGAGGATTTAATTTAGATAATATATAATTAAGTGGCTACAAGACCAGTGGTAACCGGCTGGCTGGATAGACAAAAGCGACAGACTGACTGCCCAACGGGTATAAAGTGTTATGTCTGTCTATGTACCTACTTACCTGAAAATTACTTTTACAATTTCAACGTTCAAAGTTTTCTTCGCTTAGTTTCACATAATAAAAACAATGTAAGCGAGTCGAGACAGTTTAAAATTAATAACACAGAAACTAAAGAATTCGGGGCGCGTCTAGCGTGACGTTTGATGTAATTAAATTCTGCGCCAATCGCTGAATACCACTCTTGTAAACGCAGCCTTACCTCGTGTCCTAATATTAGCAACCGTGGCGTGAATACGCGATTGAGGCGTTAATTATGTTCGGCGAACCTGAACACGTTATCGCGCTTTCAGAACAAATGCATGACAAATGATCGCAACGCAGGCGTATTCGTGCGACGGTCGCTTGTATTAGGACATAGCCTAATAAAGCTAGTCTGCAAATCATGACAGACATATTAGTCGTCAGTAAAAAATCTTTATAACATAAATACCATTACTTTAACTACCTACATATAATTTTTATGTCACATAAACAGTCATCTGAACCCTAATTGCATAACTCACGGTACATCATAATCTGTTTCGTTTTGAAACAAATGGTTAAACTATTGCTTCATAAATTATGTTCGAAAAATGTGTCTGCTCAACAACGTAAATAACACAATGAATATTGTTGAACTGTCAAAATGAAACCGATTATGATTAATCGCGTGTTACGCAATTAGGGTGCAGGTGTACCTACAGAAACGGACATATACCTTTCATCCCGAAAATAAGTGCTGTTCCCGAGGAAAACAACAATAACGTTCTTATGATAATAAGATGGCGCTACGTGTCTTTTGAATCATGATAATTAAATTATATTATTTTAGAAACTTTAGTAAGTAGTATCAATAGACCAGTTTTTCATCCTCCTAACTATACCTAATATTATAGATGCGAAAGTAAGTTTGTTTGCTTGATGCCGCGTAACGTTTTTGTAGCATAATTTCAACAGTTTCACAATTTGCTCGATAGATGGCGTTGTCGCAGTTAAAAAAAATACTAGCCTTTGCCCGCGGCTTCACACGCATTAGTTTAAAATTTGACAATCAATTCAGGTTGTACTCTGCTTGTAATATAATATACCAGCCTATTACTGGCCCACTGCACTGCAAAGGCGTTTTCTCATTCAGAGAAGACACGTGCATTGATCACCACGCTTGATACTTATTTTTTTTAAACTGAAGTTTGGTATAAAGAGGCGAACATTTAAATCGTTTGGTTTGCGCTCAGCGCACTTAGGTCGCACAAAAAGGGCCCATACTTAGAAGAGTTAACTCACATATCCCGCATGAAATGACACATTTCGATTACCTGATCTACCTTTCCCTCCTCAGCAAACAGGCTGTCAGAATAATAGCAGTCGTCTATTTGTTTTAAACTAGTTTTGGATTTTTGAACAGCTAATAGCCTACGATAACATTGATTCGCTACGGAAGCGTATGGAATGGTTGTGAATAGCTATGCAGGTTCCTAAATAAATAACCGTTATGAGCAAAGATCAGATATTCGGGTGCATTTTCACCTAAAGTTGAGATGTTAGCTAACATGGAATGCGCTTTTTTACCGAAAAAGTCTTCATTTAGGTAAGTAATTTGTTTATTTTTTGTTTTATCTAATACAAGCCACCCCTCTTCCAGTACATATACATATTTGCATCGGGTTAAAAATTAATTTTAAATAAATACACATCTGAATAGTTATGCAATCAAGAATCCCGGGGTTTTTCATAGCTAAAAAATATCTTTAGGTAAATGCATCGGAACATCCGATCTCTGGTTATGAGTCTGAGTTTATTATAGGTGTAAGACCTACATTACACAAGCAGCAACTAAACGATCTGTAGGAAAAAAAACACACACAACAACAAAATATTTTCAGGAAATACTTAGTAGTCACATAACATCATTAAGTGCCGTCAATAGCTATCTAAAAACACATTTAAACCGATATAAGGTTCTTTGGCCACGTGGCCAATATCGGAACTAACACCGCCATCTTGGTTTTTGAATACATTCCAAGTGACATTTCACAAATTTTTATTTTTTATTTTATTTTATTTTATTTTTATTTTGGGAAGGCTTACAGACTAATTACATTCTAAAAAACAATAATATAAAACTAAATTGCTAATTACAAGCCCCCACAGATAAATACAAAGTTATCACTCAAAAAGAAAAAGAAACAATTCAAATGCCGGCAGGTGCATCTTGTACAAAAAATGGCTTTGCCAAGAGCTTCCTGAGTGTACTTGCATTGGTGCAGAAAAGGTCAATGCCTTCCTCACAACAAATTTCGTTAAAACTACGACTGGCTCTATGAAAATATGCATTACGCCTATAATTAGTGTTTGCATAAGGTACTTGAAGAAGTGGTCGCTGTCGCAACCCCATCTGATTAGTGCGAATCTTTAATTTTGAAACAAGTTCAGGACAGTCAATTGAACCATTTGCGATATTAAACAAGTAACATATATCATTTATATGACGTCTACGGTCAAGCGGTAGAAAATGGTACCTTTTACATCTGTGAGTGTAATCAACGGATACTTGTTTCGCCCTGTAATCTAGGTACTTTAGAAATTTTCTCTGTATGCCTTCAATACGAGACTTATAGATCCCATACTGAGGGTTCCAGACTTGTGACGCATATTCAAGGTGGCTGCGTACGAACGAACAATATAAGACTTTGATCGGTTTTAGTGATCGGAAACATGCTGCGGTCCTCATTATGAAACCAAGTGCTCTCGACGCTTTATTTACTATGCTATCAATATGCTGATCGAAGAGTAGCTTGCTGTCCGGTATAACCCCAAGATCCCTAATACTATTGACTTTGCCTATATTGACATCGTTCAGTTTGTATGTGCTATTAATTATCGACCTCTGGCGTGTAAAAATCATGTGAAAACATTTCGAAACATTCAATTCTAGCCTGTTACATCTACAGTATTCTTCAAATCTATTCAAATCAGCTTGCATCAGGTGCATATCAGATACGTTTCGGATAGTAGTTTCGGATTTTACAAACAACGCTCCCCTATCAACGTCATTCGAACGCCAAAAAAACTTTCTAGCAGTGTATCAGTCAAATCACGAAAATCTAGCAAAAATGTTTAGATAATAATACTGGGCGTATTTAAAAACATAATCTTAAAAGAACATTAGTTCCATATTAAAAAAAAAAACAATTCCACTGACCTAATCGATTCCTCAGCTCGGAGGGTTTAAGCGCGGGCTCCTCCAACACGACGGGTGGCGGAGGCGCGGGGGGCGCGGGCGGCGGGGGCGGCGGCGGCGGCGCCTCGTCACCCGAACTGCCGCCCGACGACACTCCTGAGGAGGCCGACGCGGCTTGCACCACGGTGGTCTCGTCTGACACTGACGGACGGCGACTGCCTGCCGCAGATGACAAGCGGCTGGCCTAAGAGTAACAAAAAAAATGAGAATCAATCAATCAATTCAGCCTATCACATTCCACTGCTAGACATAAGCCTCTCCCATGCTGCCCCATTACATCCAGTCCCTCGCCTTCCGCATCCAGTCTGTCCACCTCCTTTTTAAGATCGTCGGTTCCTATAAAGTGCTTCTCATAAAAGCATTCCCTTCACTGTAATGTTGGCTCCCCTGTCTGAATTCCGTGCTACCAACATACTTTCTTAGAAAGCACTGTAGGGTGGTGTCGGTCGCGGCTGTCAGAAGCCCGAAAGTCTGACAACCAGTCTTACCAAGGAGTATCGTGTTACTCAGTAACTGGGTTGTGAAGGTCAGAGAGGCAGTCGCTTCATGAAAAAATACTGGTATTTAGCTACGTACAGTGAGACTGTAAGCCGACTTCAAGTTAGTTGGAAAAAGTGTAATCAGATGATGATCGATCAAGAATGAACAAGAAATTACATAGGTAACTTACAAAGTTTTGCGCCTTATGTGTCAGAGCTGCCAGTTTGGTTGCTATCGTCGACTTGGTCTGCGCCTCTAATGCTGGAGTCACCTCCTCGTATGCTTTGCTTGCGCTACGCAAAATAAAACTAACATAAAAAACTGGTACATTTCCACATATTAAGACCCACTTGCACCAAAAGTCAGGATTTACTTATTTTAACTTCGGCATAAAACAACAATCTGCCATTTACATTAGTTAAGGGGGGTTTTTTTTTGGGTGGGAAATCATCAAATAACTTCTCCCGCTCTGGGTGGAGCGGCAGGGCGTGTCAGACTTTAACTGACTAAAACCCACCCGTGTTCCCTTAGTTGCCTGTGTGCCAGGGGCCGCGGTATCTCTTCCGAACAACCTGCACCCCTGGCAGGGGTGCGCTAAGGATTGGTTCCCAAAGTAAAATTTGATCATTCGAATGAGTATTAAAGTCCCTTAAAGTATGTCCCTTGTTGGCCTAACAATCTGTATAATTTTAACAATTAACTTACGTGTCAGTATTGTCTTTGGTGTTGTAGTCGACCACGAGCGCGGCACTGCCGGGGCGGCTGTGGCTGCCAGAGTCGCGAGAACTGCTCCTGAGGAAAAACAATAAGAATTATACCAAAGATACGATGGGATTTCCCTTGGGATACTTCTTAACAGCCTTAGGGACTGAGTTTCCGAAAAACTATGATATAACTTTTTATAGATAGAAGTCAAAGTATTTTCACGTTTCTTACTGCAAAATTCCATACAAATTGCATTATTTAATCTCTTTAGGGGCTGAATTTTCTTTCGTGGTGCTAATCTTCATTATAATTATGAAGAGCTTTATGCAGTTTTTATGCAACCCTAGTGGCTTAGGTGCGTGATCCGTCAGTGAGTGAATGCATTTCGATCATTTTACTAAGTAGAATATTCCAAGAAAAACCCAAACCAACCTTCTCCTCTGATGTTCCTCCCTGGGCATGTAGATGTCCTCATAGTGATGGTCGCGCCTGGTAGCTTCAGCTCCACTGTCACTGTCCGACTGCTCCTGCGCAGTAGTTGCCTCCGCTGACCCGTGGATCTCGGCCTTCACTGCACAAACAGAATCAAGGTGAGAAAGGTGTATGGAGGTTTGCATGATGAAGCAGGGTGATGAAGATTGAAGTTGCACAGTTCTTAGCCCAAGAAGAAAACAAGATTTGTCTTTATAAGGTACTTTGTTGAAACTCAAGTTCGACTGTGGAAACCAGAATTTTCGGAGTCAGAAGCAGTTCCATGTAGGTATTGAGCATAAGCTGGCTTGTTTTAAGCTGAATGAAGAGATCACGAGTTTCTATATAAATGATGGCTATGGTCGCAAGGCGGTTCAGATTTAAAACTTATCGTAATCACTTTTGGCAGAAATGTGGTACTAAATAAAACTGAGACGGAACAATAAAGGTAATGTGTTAACGACGACTCAATTTATTTGAAGGCTGTTCACGAAAACATACCAAAGCAACAAAAATACAGCGTAATAACAGAATGATGAGAGGCAGGTGAACATTCCAGAAATGGATGATGAACAAAAGCTTGCACCAAGTCCATAACTCCTTACCAGTCATAATGGAGTCATCCGGCTCTTCAGACTGCCTCGACCCTGGACAATAACGTTATTCTAACTATTGGCAAATTAAAGATTCAGCAACGGAATCCAATTATCCTTTTCATTTTTATCAATCAGCTATGTTAAAGAGGCATATAACTTGGCCCTTTTACAATAACTGTGATTTTTCGTATTCAGTTCCATGGATACTTTCAGGACCAATTAAACTTAGGCATCACAAAAGTATTTCATATATAGAATGCCCAACTTTCGCAGTGTGAATGACATAATAGAACTACACAATATTCCAAGACAGTACAGCTTTACCACTCGTATGTAATTTATTGTTTAGGCTTTACTTCAGCTGCTAATGCTGCAGCAATGCTTACAGTTTTTGTGAAGTTGGCGTGTTTCACTGGCTCTTCAAAGCCTGAAAATGTTGACTATTCTCTTCTATTAGTTTTTAACACTAATATTATTAAGTTTATTACCCGTCATAGCGGGCGCCTCTTGTCCCTCAGCCGGCACCCTGGGACCTGGTGAGCGAGTGTGGAACAGGTCGCGCACGCGCTGGTACAATGCCGCTGGCGCTCCCGAGCCGCTGCTGTTGTTGTTGTGCAGGAACCAGCCGCTTGCAGTGTGGTCAGCGTCTGATGCGGAGCAGGCTAGGGAGGAGAAAAAGAGATGAAGTTGGATTTTGGACATATTGAACACAAAGATATTTTGCACTTTGAAGAACCTCGTAAGACACTGCTGTGGGAGAATATACAGTTTAACATTTTGTGGGATAATAAACACCCACAAAAGTCTATTGTGTCTCGTTCAGTGTTCAATTGGATAATTAATAACATACAACATCCAGTGCACGAACAAACTGCTCGTACATTTTTGGTCCTTCGAGCCGGATTGGGAACTACTGGGACAGACATCCTTGTAATATTTTGACGTTGAAGTTTGTGATATTGGGACTAATTAGACGTAGAAGGAGGATTAAAAGACTAAAATCAAGTAACAGGGCAAGTAGTCAAACTATTAATTGATTTATTTACTATTAAAAACAAATATAGGTGGTCCTATATTTGTTTTTACAGGTACGACCCACTACAACAGTAAAGACACAATTTGCACACTCAAAGACGTCACCCAAAAATCAAATTAGTACATACCTAGCAGCAAAAACAAAAATGAAATGTGTCAAACTGTCATATTTTGACTGGCTGATTATGATTAAGTTAAATAACAAATCAGAGACAAGTTGAAATACGTTAAAGAATGAAGATTGTTTCGAAAAAATCTGCAAACTGGTCAAGTCACGTAGAGAAATAATATTTATTGCCTACGAATAAATAACTAATCACTTCTTTAAATTTAAAGTATCCGCCTCTTTTTTATAATAACGAGTGTCCAATTTTGGAGAGGCTTATGTCCATCTATAGACTGTCTTAATCCTAATGATTGATAGATAACAAATTACCTAGCGTGAAGCCGCATTATCCGACTCACTTATAAAGTTACATAAAGCCATTTCTTCACGTTCAGTCAATCCAAACTATGATTAATCACCTATTATTAAGTACCTATATTGCGTAAATTCTAAAGATTGGTGGAAAATTGCAGTATTATCGGATCATGTGCTGTGTTATGTATGTGTTAGGCAAGATACTTTTACTTAACGGGTTACCCCGTTACCAAGATTGTAATTATTACCCAGATAGACGTTTCATCATGGTCGTAATAGCAGTTTGAACTAAATATTCTTAGGTCGACTAATGGGAGGTTCTGTCAATGGTATGTGCAGAGTTAGAAAAATTCATTATTTATCCAATTGAGACACTCAATCAAAATCAACAGCAGTCAGCAATTTTTGAACATCAAGAAATTACATGAGACAGTTCCACAAAACGCCTTCCCTTCACCATTTCATAGCTGGGAAGAAGTGGTGCAACAAACTCCCCAGCAAACCATCTCAGTTTCCTGCCAGGGGTGCAGGTTGTTCGAAAGAGATACCGCGGCCCCTGGCACACAGGCAACTGAGGGAACACGGGTGGGTTTTAGTCAGTAAAAGTCTGACACGCCCTCCCACTCCACCCAGAGCGGGAGAAGTTATTCAATAATTTCCCACCCAAAAAAAACCATGTCAGTTTGCCGTGTTATAGCCAAAATCAATCAAAATCAAAATCAAAAGTCATTTATTCAAACTAGGCTGAGAGTCAGCTCTTTTTGAACGTCAAAATAAAATTACATAAGACAATCCCCCCAAAACGCCCGCCCTTCACCACTTCCTAGTGCTTTAGCTGGGAAGAAGTAGCGCAACAAACTCCCCAGCAGCACAGCTGTCTGTTTTGGCATTTGACACAACTGTCAAAGAATGTAATATATGATTAGAATATCCGGACAAGTTAATTTGCTAGTTAATTTGATACACAATTCATTAAATTAATTATTTATTACACTAACTTATAGATAATAATTTATGAATATAAATTAACTAAATGCTAATTTTCAACGCATAAACGGCTTTAACGACCCAGGATATACAGCTGTTTGCGTAACACTAAGTACTGTTCGAATTTCCGACTACTTGAGTGCGGTTTATAACTCTTCCTCCTTCCCCTATACAGGATAAAATTTAAACTAGTGCGCAAACTGTAACCATGAATTCAGCATATCAAAAAAAAAGTGCTGTTCCATACATTTTGACCGCGTAGGTATTGCACTTTTCTATGAAACACCAGATTTGATTTTGTATAACCGACGAAAAATTTCTACGCTAGGGTGTCTGGAATGATATGCTGAATTCATGGTTACAGTTTGCGCACTGGTTAAATTGTTACCCTGTATTTGTACTGAAAATATGAAACAACGTAAAAATAAGTATGTTGGTATAATATAATCCTACTAATGTGAAAGTTTGTATGTTTAGATGTTTGGATGTTTGTTGCTCAATCACGCAAAATCGGCTGAATGGATTTGAATGAAATTTGACACACATATAGATTATAACGTGGATTAACACATAAGATATTTTTCATCCCGGTTGTACGTTCCCGCGGGATAATTTTCAAACACCACGCGGGCGAAGCCGCTAGCAAAAGCTAGTACATAATATTTGTTCCTCGTTCTCTCCGTCATCTGTCAATTATCTGCCTAGCCTTTTCCCAACTATGTTGCGGTCAGCTTCCAGTCTAACCAAATGCAGGTAAGTACCAGTATTTTACATGAAGACTGTCTATCTGACCTCGGCAATCGGTACTGGGAAATACGATTGTTATTTTCCAGAATTTTTGAATATTTCTTGGTATGACTGGTGGTAAGATTTTCGAGCTTCTGATGACCCTTAACCACAGCCGGGGCGAACGGGCAGTCCGTGTGGCTGTTATTGTTAGCCACTGCTCTGTTTTCTTTCTGAACAATAAGTATTTATATGAAAACTTAAGATTTTTGCGTCAAACTTTTCAAGAATTAAAGTAAAAGAATGCTTGTAAGATGATAAAGATGGTGTACTTATAATAAACTACATAAATACAATACACTACCTATATATGCTTATCCTTTTCTGACATATATACTTAATATAGATATACTCGAAATTAATCACTAAACACACCGTTTTCTAAATCTATAACATCCACCCAGTCTTGTATCAAAGATCTCTTGACCACATCCATCTTGAATGGTCCAGCAAACACAGACCATAGAATAAAGACCTAACTCACTAATGAAAATATTCCGAATTACCGAAAGCACACAAAATAGAAACAAGAATAAAAGCGATGTGCAACACACATTGCTGGTATTCTTTCTATTTTTCTAATTCGGGAGCGCGGCAAGCACGACCGCTCGTGACCGCGGCAGGAAAGCAACTGCTCAATGGGGTGCAACAGTTACCTAAACCTGCGTACGCGCTTCCTGACGATTGACTTCCGTCGTGCTTACAATTAGATGCGCTCGATTTTTCACGCGTTTGAACAGCTAATGTATAATGGTATATGGGTGCTATGATTATATACCTACATGTCCGCCATGCTGTGGAAAAACCTAGAGAGATAGACAAAGGTTGCCGATGGACATATTTTTATAAGTTGTCCAAAAGTACGGTTGGAAGCTAAATTACAGGTGTTTGTTATGTAGTTTTTAATTCAAAAACAAAACCATTCTCAGTTTCACAAAGCGCTTAATTTTGCAAACTTTTTATGGAATGTCACAAACAATGTGTGTGAATAAAAGCGGCATTTCTTAGCCATCCTTTTAGATTCAGATTCAATTAACATATTATACAGGAAAAGTTTTTATCCAGTGCGCAAACTGTAACCATGAATTCAGCATAAGTATCATTCTAGACCCCCCAGCAGATACATTTTTCGTCAGTTTTACAAAAAAGATCAGCTGTTTCATAAAAAAGTGCAATACCTACGCGGTCAAAATTTATGGAACAGCTGATTTTTTTTTTTGTATAACCGACGAAACATTTCTGCGCTGGGGGGTCTAGAACGATATGCTGAATTCATGGTTACAGTTTGCGCACTAAATAAAACTTTTCCTGTATATATTAATAAAAATAAATAAAATTTCTAAAATAAAAGTAGCCTAAGTTACTCCTTATTACATCAGCTATATGCCAGTGAAAGTCCCGGCAAAATCGGTCCAGCCGTTTCAGAGATTAGCCGGAGTAAACAGACAGACAAAAAATTAAAAAAAAAATTGGTATATGTACCGTGTATCCATATCCATTTAGTAAAAAGCGGTTATTTTAATATTACAAACAGACACTCCAATTTTATTTATCTGCATGTATGTATGTATGTATAGATAGATGTATAGATTATTGTGCTCAGGTTATTTAATTTACTATATTTTTTATTAACAGACCTTTCAAGAAGATTAAATCATATAATATAACATCATGCATTTAATCCCCAAAGGGTTAGGCAGAGTTGAAGCCATCTACATTTCTCGGCTTTTTTCTCCGGGCTGCTACTGATAAATCCCTGACGCAAAACCAAAGAAAATTTTACCTGACCTAGAAATCAAACCCAGGATCTCATAAATCATGCTCACCATGAGTGCTTGCAACCGTTAGAGCAACGAGTAACAGAAAATACTTCATATTTCGACTCTGTAATAGAATTAGATGATTACTGTACGATTGCGTTGATATTTATGGCCGCTGAAAAACGTATGAAGTAACGTAAAAGGACTGCCTATCTGCTGTTGGAAAAACATTCGTGGAAATGTTGATGGAATTATTACGTATTTTCACACTTTTGTTTCTTACGTGAACATTTCAGTATTGATAGGAAAGTAGGTTCTAGACATACTTCAGCTAAATGATTCTTGAAAATATGAATGTATTTCTTGTGAGCAGTTTAGTGAGACGTGAGAGAGAGTGAAGGTGGGGCTTCTGCCTACGAAATAACAACCGCACGGTTCGATCTTGCCGCGGTAGTTCCCTGGATGGGTGACCTTCTTTACATATCGAGAACCCTCCGTGCGAACACAAAGATAGATTGAATAATCTTTATTATGTACCTATACCATAAAAATTACAGATATACGAGTACATGTAGAAATTCAACAAGCTTGAAAGGACGGTCTTATCACTAAAAGCGATTTTCTAAAGACAACCCTAGGGAGGGTTGTCTTTAGAAGATCATGGAAAGATTTTTAAAAGAGAAAGAGTACCTACCTAATTAAAAACTAGTCATAATGACGAGTACAATGTTCACTTAAGAGTTTTTCCGTTTTTTCTGACTAACCACAATGACCACGAGTCCACGACCAGCCTAACACTGATATGTCTATACTGATAGATCTGATAGAAATATCAGTGTTAGACTAATAGTGGTGGTGGTTCTAAAACTGATAGACATTATCACAACCACACATGCGTATTTACATTTCACAAATTCGCAAACCGGTCGTGCTTCAACGTGTCTAGTCAGAAATACCTCTAACTTTAATCGATCACGATCTACAACTTGTCTCAACGCATCTCACCGTCATAATACTCAAACGAAACCAGTTGCGTCTTTAGTCACCGTACGGTACCTATGTTACGTTCGTGTAAAGACGCCTGCTTATAGCGGCGAGCATATTAGATTACGTACAAGCCGTGTCAGTGATTTTACACATAAAATTACTACAATAACAAAGCTTAACATTTTTACAAATTTATTACTGTTCACTGAAGGTAAACTTTTAGTAAACTTGTCTTGCGATGGTAATTAAATATCGAATGGATTAAAACAATATTAATTATCTTCTTCAATAATAACAGCGCTCATTAATTTGGTTCACCTGATACGGAATAAAGGATTACCAGATAACTTTTGAGCGCTTCGATTATATTTAGGTAGTAGAGTAGTTATCTATATAAATAAAAAGAAAAGTCCTGACTGACTGACTGACTCATCAACGCCCAGCCCAAACCCTTGGACCTAGAAAGCAGAAATTTTGGACAGAGTTTCCCGTTATAATGTAGACAAGGGTTATGGAAGGATTTTTCGAAATTCAACCCTTAAGGGAGTTAAATAGGGGATAATTCCGCGGGATAGTTCCGCGCTAGTAGTATCTATAAATAGTAGTTTAGAATGTTTGTCTGTTGTTTTGCTGTTGTCCTGGTAGAGCAGTGGTGGCCCAGTGGTAACAAGCACGACTTACGAGTTGTAGGTCGTGGGTTCAAACCCAGGCAGGTGTTTAGTTTGAGTAAATAATTAAATCACCACTGCTCTCAAAACGGTGAAGGAAAACATTGTGAGGAAACCGGCATGTCATAGAACCAAGAATTCAAAGACATGTGACACCTACCAAACACGCACTGGGCCCGCGTGGTTGATTATGGCCCACTCCCTCTCACAGAGAGGGACTGGTCTACAATGTATCTTGTGCCCCAGCAGTGGAAACGTTAATAGGCTGAAAATGATACGAGCCGTAAAACTAATGGTATTTTCCCATCGGCAACTTCTCAGGGGGCCGATTCTACTAACAAATTTGTTAAAAAAACGCAATAGAACCGCAACCGAATCACCACTTTTAAGCGTTTTCGCATTCTACTAAAATGAACAACGGTCCAGCTGCGACACAGCTGCGGTTACGTTTTAGTTACGCCAACGATCGATTGAAACAATGTCAAAACCTATTCTACTAACAAAATCGAACATGAGCGGGACGTTTACTATAGGACAAAGTTAATGACAAAATTATGATCATTATGTCTTTTAATTATAGAAAATACTTTTAGTGCCACATATTCGTGTTTAGTAACATTTTTAGATTCAACTTTTTTCTTTTTGGTATTAATAAAACATATTATATTGGCATGTTGGTAACGCGGGTTACCCGCTGTGTTCCCGCTACAGTTCAGTTGCAATTCGTTTTAAGTTTAGTTTCCATTTTGCTTATAAAATAGTAGAATGACTTTTTATGTAACTATCGAACGGCGATCGAAATCGAACTGTTGTGGAAACACAGTTTAACGTGTAACGTTGAAAATTAGTAGAATCGGCCCCCAGGAGACTAAAGAGATAAGTTTCCAGAAAATGATGATTTCACTAACTTTTACTTATAAACATAATAGACAACTATTTATAAGTAATAGTCGAATTTTACTATTAAAATTTCAAAAATGACGAACTTTCATACAAACTTTCATCCCCTATTAATAAACCCTTTGGTTGATATTTCCAAAGTACTTTTTTTTTGGTATTGTATCTCGCAGGCCACCCTAGGAGGTTGCAGCTGCTTAACCGTGCTTGCATGTGGTTGCCTTAATAAATTAAGGCCTCCAGCAGGGGATTATACAACTTAAAAAGGAAGTTGAAGTCTCAGTGTTTTAATTGATGGGACATAATTATTTGAGAGTCGGCGCAAACACCTAACAGATTTAGACAAATTCCACGATAAAATTCCAAAGGTAACAGCATCTAACTTTCAGCAAATTCCATCCAGGCAATTCACCTTCTTGCGGTACAAAGTTGTGTAACAATAAAGAAAAAAGAAAGAAAGAAAAAACGTTTATTTGCGGTAAACATGACGCAAAAAGTTAAGGAACACAAAAAAAAAAAAAAAATAACAAAAGGTTGAGCGTAACATGCGTCACATCCACGCAAAACGGCTATCACTCAGCATTATGCTGCGACCCTATGCAAGACAGAGCCCCAGCGCTGGCGCAATACGTGCGTGTTCGCCGCAGTCAAGAACCGGCTTAACAGTCTGCGACCGACCTTGCGAGCGACGTAATAAAGACCTCCGGTTGGCTCTTACTTTCATCTCGGGACGCTAATCTCGTGTGTATTGGAAAGCAAAAGTGCCTAATATAGCAGTTTTATGATGAGAAATTCGGAATTTATTGCCGATTTCTTATACATTATGGCTGGGATATCAATTTTGAGGACCGTTATGATATAAATGTATTTATAGAAACTTGTTGTGCTTATAAAGATGTTTTTCGTTTTTGTTGCGCATGATATACTTTACTTTTCGAATATGGCTGAAGTGTGCTGGTATGTATTGGTGTCAACAAATTGTAGGTCAATAAAAATTTTTGGTCAATTCTGTAGAACACAATGTGCTAGAATCTTCCCACACTACTTGCAGTTCTGCCAACTGTTTACTTGAGCATAGTTTTCATTGTATTTGTTGGTATATTGGCATGGCTAGCCGATTGGCAAATGATTTAATTTAATGTTCTGTGTCTCATAATTTTAATTACTTTGCATATAGAATCTACCTACTATTATATGGAATCAAGTTTATCTAGCTGAAGAGACAGCTGTGCTTCTGAGGAGTTTGTTGCGCCACTTCTTCTTCCCAACTAAAGCACTAGGAAATTGGTGAAGGGCGGGCGTTTTGGGTGACTGTCTTATGTAATTTTGACGTTCAAAAAGTGTTGATTCTCAGCCTAATTTGAATAAATAGCTTGATTTTGTTTTTACCCATGTACTTACCAAAAGTTTGCAAACCAGTCTTGCAAACTAGTGTAAACTTACACCAATTGTATCCAGGATCTACATTTAATGTCGCATGGTACACAAGGGTAGCGTATAAGTATGTTAAAAGATTTTTTTTTAACGATATACCTGAATTCTCCTCCCCAGGTGGACGTTGGAAGGCAAAGAGCCACATCATTCCTGCGCCGTAAGTACTACCTGATACAGTGACGACAGAACCAGCCAAATATGTAACGATGTCCCACACTCTTTCTAACCTACAATCTGACCATTTCGGAGGACTGACCTCCTGTCCTAAAATCGAAGCTCATAATCAGCCTATGATGTTCCCACTGCTGGGACACAGGCCTCCTCTCTGTGTTAGGGAACAGCCCATAATCCTCCACGTGGGCCCAGTGCAGGTTGATAGATGTCTCATGTCTTCAATTGTTTGATTCTAAGACATACCGGTTCCCTCACGATGTTTTCCTTTACCGTTTTAAAATAATTTACACAAAGTAAAGCGACTCAACTTGTAAGGCGCGGCCGTTACCACAGGAACAATACTGCCCTAATCAAAGCCACACCCGAAATAATCCAACAAAAATCTAAAAATTTACCTGAGCTCTCCTCTCCGGAGGAGCTATGATGCGTGACACTGGTAGACGTACCCCTCTGCATGGGGTTCACATACAGGCCGTCAGCGGGCCCCGAGCGAGCGGAGCTAACCGAGCCCACAGTGGATGGCAAGGAACCACGTCGCTCTTGCACGGAATTGCGTCGCTCCCGCTCTGGAGCGTGCAAGTAGAAGGGGGAGCGGGTTCCGTTTATGTTGATGCAGTTTGGTAAGGCGCACTGGAATTTCAGAAGACGGGGGTTATTAAAAAAATACTACGTACACAAATATGGGTCCCTGAAAACGTTCAAAGGAATTGTGGAAGACCCAGGCGTAGACGGCGGGACGAGCTCGACGCGTATCTATTTGAGGGATTGGTTCTTACTGGCTTAGGACCGAGGCGAGTGGAATAAATAGAAGGCAGCCATTGCCCTGCTGCGGGACAATACATCATAATCATATTATCATCTTCTCAATATTATTATACAAAGAACAAGTCTTTTATGAAATCCGGCTCGGTAGTACTATAATATACAGGAAAAGTTTTTATTCAGTGCGCAAACTTTAACCATGAATTCAGCATACCAATCTAGACCCCTCAGCACAGAAATTTTTCGTCGGTTGTACAAAAAAAAATTAGCTCTTTCATAGAAAAGTGCAATACCTACGCGGTCAAAATGTATGGAAGAGCTGATTATTTTTTTGTATAACCATTGAAAAATTTCTGCGCTGGGGTGTCTGAATTCATGGTTACAGTTTGCGCGCTGGATAAAAACTTTTCCTGTATATATTTTTTTTACTCTTCACTTCTTTACATTTTGGGTTTCTGTCAAGCAGATATTGTAAATGTTACCTAATTTATTTACTGTTGGACACGTTTAGACTTATCTGAAAATGGCAATGCAATCTAAATAAGTCTATCCATTTAGGGGAACGCTCTAAGAAGGCAGTTCGCTATATTCACATTTTCTTATGGTTTTTGCATGAAATAGTCATCCAATGGGATTACCTAACATGAACTTAGAGTGTTATATTGATGATTTAAAAGATTATAATTCTGTAAAGCCATATTCATTACAATCGTGAAACATATTTTGTTCAACATACGGGTCAGGACCAAATTTTTGACGTAATCGCACAACGGAAATCACAACGGAATGTATCACACTGGAAAATAAATGTAGCACAATAGAATTATTAGGGTGTGTGTAAATAGTCGGAAGATTATAGGTGAGTGTATTAAATAAATAAAATTATATTATATTCCGATAATTTTTATTAAGTATAAAGTAATAATAAGTACAAACCAGTAACAAGTATCTAAACGTTCAAATAGAATTCAAAACACAAATTTGTTTTTTTTTACACTAAAAAACAATAACAAAATCCTTACATAAGTCAAATTGGAATGCTTGCACATGTGTTGCGGTTGCTATTGCTGGTATGCAGCATCTATGAGGGCAAATAGTGACAGACATACAAACATACCAACTAAAAATATTACCCTCCATTCTGGCTCTGGCGCAGTCAGTTAAAAAATATGTATAAATATTTAAACAATAATTCGAGTCATATACTTACATAGGTACCTAATGAGATTAGAATTATTGTAAACATACCTTTAGAAAATTCCCTTGTGACACGTCGCACAATTTCGTGTCACTAATCGCACAATTGAATAAAAATTCTTCACGACGTAACCTAAAAGTTGCAACAATTCACAAATTTAACCACCAATCGAATATTTCTACGTCCCTTTTAATAGTAAATTTAAAAAGGACGCATAAATATAATTCAATTTATCGAAAATCGTTAAAAAATGTATTATTATACTCACCTAAAGTTACAAAATTTTAACGACACGCGCTAACGATACAAACAAAATGCTTAAATGACAGTAAAACAACATGGCGGTATTCCGAAATTTTATGGCCAGTACTTGAAGCCAAAGTTTGCCTTACTAAATATTCAAGAAACTTCTATCTAGGTTTCTAGTTTTCGAAATGACGGTGTCGCACAACAGGACTATTACAACGGAAATAATTTTGGGATGCATGTAATATTACTTGTAAAAACTAAAATAATGATGGTTATTGTGCTATTATTTACAAAAACTATTACTAGTGTTCATAAGGCTTTACTAATACTAAATTATGAGTGCTACCTTACGTTTCAAAAAAACATCGGCAAAAATATTCTTAGGTAGACAAGCAAGGACATGCGTATTTTATATGGCGTAAAAAGACACCGAGTTCGGTATTACGTTTTTTATAAAGAAATTAAGCAACGAAATTAGTTATTTAATTAATGATACTGTATACAATATATTAAGATATTATTAGCAAATATTCAAAATTACTACAAGGCATGTTATGTACGCAATTTTTTGTTACTTTCGAATCGGACACCATAGTGTGTCTGTATCCGTCAAAAATTTGGTCCTGACCCATACAACGATACAGTCTGCCACTGACCTGGAAATTGCAATGTTTAAGAAAAGGCACGGTTGGCGCAGTGGTTAAGCGATTGACTGCTGCGCTCCGTGTCGCGGGTTCGATCCCCGCACGGAACAAATATTTTTATGACCTACAAGTAGTTGTTCTGGGTCTGGCTGTTTGTGTATGTGAGTTAAAATGTTTGTAAAAGCACCCACAATACAGGAGAAATTCCTAGAGTGGGACGACGTTTAAAAAAAATGGATCTGCCATTTAATTCTTGAAAAATTATGTTCAGTCTGTTCGGAAAAAATGCACACCAAAAAAGTAGTTTGATTTAATGCACAATATTACGAAAAAGTCATTAACATCGTCAAGAATTGTATAATATAAACATAATGAAATAGAAATGATAAAGAAAACATTTTGTTACCACATGCAACCACTTGCGTAACTCGACAACTGTGGTAATAAAACAGCGTTAAAAGTAAAACAAAATAAAGTATAACAAATACAAGTTAGTTACAGTGTAGTCCGTGACTGAGAGGTCGCAGGTTCAACCTTAGGCACCTGTACCACAGCCAACGATGAAGCGACTAGCTATCAACGATTTTCTCGCTCAAGAAACGTACAAAAGAAAAAAAACCGGTCAAGTGCGAGTCGAACTCGTGCGCCGAGGGTTCCGTACCTACCCATTATACCGCCATAATAAAAAAGATATGGGTAAATTTAGATTTTCGTGAAAACTTGTACCAAAATTTACCTTAATTTTCAACTTTAGGAATTTTTCCTTTATTTGTGCTGTAAGTCCTTGCTTTTTGCCATATTTCGTGATTTTAGGTCAACGGGAACTGCCATATAGGTTTTCGACCCAAAACCTATAGGGTACTTGCGGTTGACCTCGAATTCGGGAAAATTACGAAAAATAAAAAAAGTTGAAAATTAAGGTAAATTTTGGTACTTAAGTTTTCGCGAAAATCTAAATTTGCCCATACCTTTTTATCGTGTTGACTCAGGACCTTGATATTTAAACCTAATAGGAACTATAGACCTCAGTATCTGGTATAAACTTCAGCTTGCTAGGTCCACCCATTCCTGAGAAAATCGGTGGTGACACACGGACAGACAGACGGACAAGAGAGTGATCTTATAAGGATTCCTTTTTTACCTTTTGAGGTACGGAACCCTAATAAACGGTTAAGAATTCCTTCACATCAAAGCGCATTATGCTATAAAAAATTAAAATATACAATAATAGTATTCCAAAAGAAATAAGAGAACTCTCTCTTAAACATTTGAAAACCAAACTACATAAATGGCTTATAGTAAAAAAAAAAATAGTGTAAAAGAATTGATTGATAAAAAAGTAACAGATATTAATATGCTTACTGAGTTTCATTATTTTACTTTTTGTACAGACGCCAGCACATCAAGCTACCCCAATCTGTCAAATTGCTTTGATACATTTTCAACTTTATGACATAAGCATATGGTTCATGTTCAATTGGGAAAATTTGACAGTTTGCGGTAGCTTGATGTGCTGCCGTCTGTACCTACTTATTATTTTTCATTTTCACGACGGACATGTTAGTGTTAGTGTCGTTTTGAATTTTAATATTAAAAATGTTAAATATTTGTATGCCAGTCCATGGCGAAACATGTAAGATCATAATTTTATTAATAAGACCTTATTGTACCATGTTTTTAAGCAAATAAATATATTCCATTCTATTCTAAAGATTGTAGATCCCGTGTGAGTAAAAGAGATATTTATATAGGGTGGCAAAGACACCGACGCGCAACATTACCATGGAATGGAATCAGTACATGATTCTGATGCCCCTGCGTTTATATTCATCGTTGGTTATCAAACAAAAATTAGCAGTTCCTTACATTTTGACCGCGTAGGTATTGCACTGTTCTATGAAAGAAAGAAAAGAAAGAAAGAAAAAATATTTATTAGACTCGCACAGGAATATTACCAACTTAACTACACAATATGCAACACACAGCACTACAGCAGTTTTTTCTTTATGATAACCGGCGAAAATTTCCTACACTAAGGGGGGGGAGGGAGTCTAGCTGAATTCATGATTACAGTTAGAGGATCGATGACCCTGACAACCTGTATTTTCACAGCTTTGTAGGTTGTTTGTCTTAACTGACATATAATAAAAGAGTATACTCACTCGTGCCTCCCCCGGTGCACATGCGCAGGAGTGTATCGCCTTGTAGGAGGAGAGCTGCTTGTTGTCTGCACCGGCTGCCCCCGCGGCCACAAGCACGTTCAGGCACTGTGGATGGAAGACAATCTTAGTTGTAGAATAGTGGTTAAAAATATAGAGATGAACAACTGTAATTTACACAGCTAAACTAACGAATGTACAACGGTTTTCCCCAAGCATTCGGGCATACAGGACGTAATTTAATGTAACTGTAATTACTGAAAAAACTGAAAATGATGTAATGCTAATTAATGCTGGTATTACTTTTATTGTAATTTACTTAAATCATTAAGCCAACAGAGTTGTGTATCAAATCAAAACCAGTCATAAAAACTCTAGTAGAACAATTTCTATGAAAACTTCATGGAAATTGTTCTTCCAAAATCGCAGAGCCAGAATGCCATATTAGTGCTGATCGCGATAAAAATTAGGCTATCCTTAATGGCGAAACATGTAACTCATTTCTCAATATAAGTCATGTTTTCAAAATAAACATATCTCTATCGCAATCTACCTTTTCAAAAGTTTCTCTGAATTAGTTACCAAGTCTGCTTTGTTCTATCATTTAAAAAATTTCTTTAATAACTAAATAAATAACCTTGTTTCTTTTACATAATCGGTGCCATTTAGCCCTGAGTTACAATATGTTTAATCTAACATTGACATTTTCCGCGACTTTTCCTCATATTTCAGCTAATATAATTTCGTTAGAATTTCCCATTGTATCGACATAATAAAGTGACACTGACCTCACTGAGTCAACGTTATGTATGACGAATAAAATTGGTACACAATTGATAGCAGGAAGTGACCTGTGCTATTGTTTTGTACGTCTGCTGGTAGAGGTCGTTTAAGGTCAGCTTCAGTGACCCATGAAATGACCAATTCTTTTCTCAGAAGAATGTATTAGCGCCCAATAAAGAGCCTTAGGACAAACGTGGGACATACTTTAAAGGAGTTAACTAAGTACTCATGAATCTGAACTGCTTTCACTAAGGGATCAATCCAGAAATATCTGCCATTCTCTACATTTTGATCGTGTAGGTGTACTGCCCAAGCAGCACAAATAGCTGTATAGCCACTGGACAACAGAATTTTTGAAAACTCGACGCTGTTATGCTGTTTGTACAAGGGCTGTCTATCCCGCTACACAGCTCCTATAATTCTACATTTGGCCCCAAATTAACCAGCGCTGAGAATTATAGTAGCTTGTTAAAAGCATTCCAGAGCATTGTAAGAGATGTACATGGGCTGCACAATAGCTTAGACAGCTGTCAATAGGCCACTATCCAGCTCCTTTAATTCTCTTAGACAGCCACTAGATGGTGTATGGTTTCCTTACGGCGATTAATAAATCTACAAAGAAATAGCAACAAAAGACTATTTGTGCAGTGCAAGTGTTATGTCAAACTCTAATCTTTGGGCAAATATATAATTTCCAATTTAAGGTAAGTAATTTTTCACGTTTCTTTGTATCTCTATCGCTAAATTGTACTGCGGGTGCCAGTTTACTGTTAATATATATAGGTGTTATTATCAAATATTACACGCGCCACAGAAATAATATGGTTTTACTAAAAATATTATTCAAAATAAATACGGTGTACGAATTATTCATGGATTTTTACAAAAAAATAACATTTTATGAGCATTCATATCTATTGGTAGCTAAAAAATAATGTATTTTTACTTTAATAGCTTTGAAATATCAAGAAAATTTTACAGATATCAGTAATTTTTTTCATATATAATCGGCTTGTTTACATTAAAATGGCGTTAATTTGTTATCCAGCAATCATTCTAACTAAATTCTCTTGAAACTCTCTTTTCTGTGCAATGGCCATATTTAATTCTATTGATCAGCTGAGAACTTTACGCTAGCTGTACAATGGTTTTCAGTTATTCTAACGACTGGTGAAAGCAGCAAAGTGAGAGTATACAACAGCGTCTTAGGGATCTCTAATATTGTCAGAAAACTATTTCGGGCATTTCGTACTCAAGTAGCTTAGGTACTTCACTTGATTTTGTGATCCTACTTATTCTTGCCTGTTATGTCAAATCAGAGAGCCATTACTTGCCATGTTGCTTAGAAATGTATGTTATAAAGTAAGATAAAAAAAAAACTATAACTTCATTTAACCTACCTAACCATTTAACGTACCTGTAATAGGTGTAAATATTTTAATACTATAGAGCGTTTTACTTATTGGCACAAATACTAAATCCGCATACTTAATGATCTCTTACTTCTGACGTAGTAGGTAAAGATGCTAATGTTATTGCTAAATAATTGTTCTTGTTTTCAGAAAATAGAAATGCCGTTCAAAAACTGAAGACAATAGAAAGAGGGGAAGGAAAATTATCTGTCATACCAAGTGTTTGAGAAATAGGATTGAGATGATATATTAAAAACGTCACTTCGAAATTGATGAAAGTAGAATATTCAAAGCATCATACAGATTGGACAAAAATGCAATGCATAGTGAAACGGTCATCCATTGCAACATATAACAATGCAGAAAAAGAACTAAGTGGCATGTTGAACCATAGTGACACGTCAGATTACCCAGATGATGGAGAAATAAAACCAACGAATGGTTTAACATATATAATTACCAAAGCCAAATCAAGAGTATGTGATTAATAAAATAAAACGCAGTAAATGTATACTATTACTTTTATTTTTACTGACCATTCCTTAGCCAACAGCTATAAATTAATAAAACTTTTGAGCGCCACTGACACGGCTTTATTGTTTTGTAACGGCCACACAATATTAAAATTTATCTTCTCATAAAGACGTGGCGCTGAGGGCTTGAAAATGCACATACCTGTTATAAAAGCCCTTGCGGGTGAATCGCAAGTAAAACATCTAATCTTGACTTTTATAATCTCGCTTGTCTAGAAGGATTCCGTCATTCAATAACTGTTTCATTTCAACTACAATGGTGCCGATTCTCTTGTACACCGAACTAAACTAACTAAACTATCACTAAAATTCCTTACTTTTGGCTATGAGAATCTTAAAGCTATTCTGCAAAAAAAAAATCTCTAAACTTAAAAATAATTTTGACACAACTAAAATCGAATTTGACAACCGCGGATCCTGCAGGCTTAGTAGCATGACGGTTTCTATTTCTACTTTACTGTAGAATAGAAATCGCTTGTCTACATTTCTCGGTGAAAAACTGACAACTGTCTACACGGAAACGTCATTTTGTCTTGTCTTCTGTCGACAAAACGCTTCTCTACGGTTGTCGTGCCAAGCCTGCAGGTGGTATTTCTTTTGGCTTCGCAACGTGGTACTTGTGTGCCCTACGCAATGATTTTTTTAAGAGCTGAATGAAGCGTGCGCAGGAGGGCAGCCTCGACGTTTTTTATGAAATTTTTCACTTATTGTATGGAAAATAAAAAAAAATATTACCTACATGTTGAGATTATGGGGCATAGGGGTTTCATAAAGGGGGTCGAATTTATCATCATTTTTGCGATAGGACACACCATTTTCGAGATATAAGCAAACGAAAAGAAAAAAAAAAAGATACAATACTGTTTTTGCACCTGAAGTCGAAGTGTTGGTGTGAATTTTAGTTCATGACCACTAGTTTTATTCCACACTTTTTTAATCGCGATTAAAAATAGTCAGATAGTTAGAAAAATTAATATAGTCAACATTTTTGGTGAAAAACGGCAAACTCAGAATAGCAAAATTACCATCTTCACTAAATTAATAATTCAGTGCAATCTTATTGCTGTCAAACTAAAATATAGTTAAGTTGTGTCACTTTAGTCAATTTCAGAATGGGAAATCGTCGTTTGACAGGATTAAACTAAATTTTGGTGATTTTTAGTTTAGTTTAGAGAATTTTGTGCCAACAGAATCGGCACCATCTTCTAGATAAAGATCAAGATTCTTCGGTTTTCCAACACCATAATAAACACCATAAATAGTTGGGTATTTCAAAAACATTACGGAAAATCGGCCAGAACTCATATTTCGAATTTTTATATAGAGGCAAGCCATCAAAGGTTATATTCAAACCAATGCTCTTAATATTTTCTAAAACGTCTAGCCACTTGTTTAAAACTATAGTTAGCGGATTGATTAGTCCATTGTACCAGTATTCATCAACAGATTCGATTTATTTTAAAGCATTTATTCTAGCTTGTAGAATCGTTCTCGGATCATTTGGTAAAATATCTGGAAATCTCTTATTCACAATTATTAGTAATTCCTTTTTTTTTTTTTTTTTTTTTTTCAGGGTGGGAAATCATCAAATGACTTCTCCCGCTCTGGGTGGAGCAGGAGGGCGTGTCAGACTTTTACTGACTAAAACCCACCCGTGATCCCTCAGTTGCCTGTGTGCCAGGGGCGACGGTATCTCTTTCGAACAACCCGCACCCCTGGCAGGCATCGGCCCTTGCGGACCCCACCAGTCCGGCGCACCAGGACACATGGCACGCCGTGACCACCCCAGGAACCAAGTAGCACAAGGGCCCCAGACTACCCTGGCACCCTTGGCTCCCTTGGTCCCCTGCGACGGGTCAGCTCAGTGGCCCCGCCGCCTACCACTTCTCGGCCGCAGGGGATAGGGAGAGCGGCCAACGCTATACCGACACTCCTCTTCCCCTGCGGCCCCACCGCGTCCGCCATCAAACGGTGGCGGCCCCGTCCAGGCCACGGAAGGGAAGAGCGCTACTCAAAAGTACCGGCACTCCTCCTCTGCCGCAGCCTGTAACCCTCAGCCGCGATGCCTCCCATTCGACATCGCGGCCCGCCTCAGTTGCGGTGCACCTCACCGCAACCTACTTTTTGGCCGCTACGTCGTCGGCTTGGAGACCAAAGCCCTGACGAGCGGCCCCACCTTGGGGTTCCTCTTCGCTTCACCGTGGGAGTGGACCACGGCTACTGAGCCCCCCCGCAACGACAATGCGGGAACCCACTGGGGGGGATTAGTAATTCCTTCAGTGCATCTTGAGCAACATTTCTCTTTATTGCCCATTCTTTTATATTTTCTTTAAATAAAATGTTTACCATATAAATATTTTCTCCCTCATGTCTGGTTTGATTCATTACTTTCAGTATTTCTCGTTACAATTATTTTTTTAGAAAGGTCACTGACCGAATCCATTAATTGTACGGAACTATGATCATTGGTAACAAAATCTATGTGATTAAGTCGTGTTGCGAGGTTATGACAAAATTGACGTTATCATAGCACTACTAACCTATGTCTACTCTTCAATAATGCTAGAGGCTGTGAAATAGATAATATTTACACTATAAGCTTTGGAATTAAAGTGGAGTAACACTACACTAATTTACAGCTCATGCAGTCTTAAAATGCTTTTAACCAGCTAGTGTTAAGCTCATTGAGGAAGCATTATAATAGAATTTGTGTACTCCATAAAAAAATGCCAATGGCAAAATTTTATTCTCTAATACAGTTCAAAGCTTAGAAACGGTGTGACGTTACCCCGTTATGCAGCTGTTTACAAACTTTGGTCTTCTTAACCAGCTAGTAGCATTATACGTAGCCAAAAGCTGGACAATAGTTCTTTCAAGTTCTACTAGAATGCATTTTGTTGTTTTTTTGTCCATTGTACAGCCATTAGTCAGCTGTGCTGTTTAACAGTGTAGAGATCGCCCCCCATACAGTCCCAAGAATCGTCTTATCCATTAGTACAGCTACATAAGAGCCTTTGACTGTAATATAGCTTGTTTATGGATGTAATTTTCGCTAATGTGCTGCTTGGGTGGCTATATGTGGGAAACAATAGATATTATGTATTTCAGAGCTTTTCCAAAGAAAAATTTGATCATTTTCATGAGTATGTGGCTATATACGAGTATATGTATCTACAACGCCACATGTGAACTACAAATCAAAGACTTGACGTCACACAAATCCTGCATCGCGCAATAAGAGTTTACCGCACGACTGTTGTATACAACATCAGCCGTCGGTATCCCCCCCCCCCCCGACCCTTGCTCGATGAAGTGCCAACCCGGGCCGCAGCTGAGCCTGTCCGGCCTCAAAAAAAAAAAAGAGCCGTCGGGTAGTTACCCACCAGACCCAACACCCGTCTGGTCGGAGGATCCTCCCTTTTCTATAGAGCACGAGTGAACTTTACACCCTGTTCCCCATACCCTTATACTGACGCCGACGTGATCTGACCACGCAATTTTTGATCTGGAGTACTATACCTACTCCTTTAAGGGAGAAGCGACAGTGTAGCCCGCGAAATCCAAATTTTCTTAAGTTTTTTTGCAATTTTCAGTTCAGGATACTACATTAAGAAGTATGTATTTACAGAATTATTATCATTCAAATTATTAATAAAACCGTCTTAGTTCAAACCTCTAGTTCCCTTTCCTATGACTTAGTCATTCAATGGGATTACATGAATGCAAGAAAATTGGAATTTCGCGGCTACCTTTGCGCATCCCACCTAGATGTGTTTCTTAAGTTGTAATTAAATAACTTGGAAAATTAGGAATACTTTAATTAATATAAAACTTATAATTTGTACAACGCAGTTTGGCATTCCTCAGAGTAGTGAACATAGATAACAAAAAGGACATAATGTAAAGAAACAGGAAGGCGCGAAATTTAAATAATGCACAAATATTTTATATTATAAATACATCGGAATAAAATGTTTAGTTTTTTTCTTTTATCTATTTCAATAAGGTATCTTCATAACAAAGCGCGAAACCCAGTCTTTTATTTAAATCACATTGTTTATATTAAATTAATGCAAATTGGAAGCCAAAGAAAGTGAGAGCATATCCAATAGAGCCCAATTACCATAAATAATCAATTTTCTACCTCACTTAGATAAGACAGCAATGTAGGAAGCTGAGAGAGGAAATGACTCGTTGAAATGGATCTGTTTTAAATAATTATTTAATGCCTATAGATGATTCGTCATTAATTTACTGACTCGTTGGTCTAGTGGTCACGAGGGCAACTGCTGAACATGAGGTCGTGGGTTCGATTCCCAGGTCGGGAAACACTTTTCCCGACCTGGGAATCTGATAACTGGCGTACTCTAGGTACATCTCAGTCCAACTATTCGGGTAAAGAAGGCGTAATGTTTTGTTTATGAATGTATCATGTTAATTGTACCTTTAGTAGTTAAAGAATTCGAATGGTTAATTGTACCTTTAGTAGTTAAAGAATTCGAATGGTTAATTGTACCTTTAGTAGTTAAAGAATTCGAATGGTTAATTGTACCTTTAATAGTTAAAGAATTCGAATGGTTAATTGTACCTTTAGTAGTTAAAGAATTCGAATGTTTAATTTGGGATTTTATTGATAAACAAATACATAAATGTTTATATTTTGAATGGCCGTCAGAGAATGTACAAATAAATCATTTGCTTCCAAATGTTTTCAAAACTAAGTACGTACTAAAACATTTCGGTTAAAAATCATAATTAATCGATAACTAGTACAACCAATAACAACGGGCATTGAACGAATTAAAAAGTGAAACACAGAATGACTTACTTAATAATATTATTATAGTGACCTTATAGGTGTTGTTCTTAAGAAAGGTCAGGTGCCAAGTATTCGCAACTAGCATGCATGTAGGACCAGCACCCTAATTGCGTAATAATCGGTTTCATTTTGAAATTCCAACAATATTCATTGCGTTATTTATGTTGATGAGCAGACACATTTTTCGAACATATGAAGCAATGGTTTAGCTATCTGTTTCAAAACGAAACAAATTATGATGAATCGTGAGTTACGCAATTAGGGTGCAGACGTGTAAACGTAAAAAAAGTAGGGAGGGTCGTTGCAGATTGCCATCCACAGCATTGCATGAAAGAAGACTTTTGGCCGAAAGGTGTCGTATATCGACGTTTCCGAGGACGGTTACGCGACACCTTGCAGCGAAACACGACGCCGACAACTTTACATAATTATAGTTTTATAAAGTCCTAGTTTGTTATTATTTTTTAAGATTAATTTGTGTATTTTATCTATGGGCCTTAGTTGCCTGACAATAAAATGGTTATTATTATTACTGCCCCATGGTAAAAATTCACGAGTTTATATAGGTATACCGACTATGTATGTAAAAGTAAAAAACAAACCAAACCACAATGAAAACACTATTAACTATCACTAATTAGGCCCTCGTCACAGTTCTAACAGACAGTATAAAAACGAAAAACAAAACACGCATAAATATCAGATCTGTATCATAGTACATAGTTTTACTTTCATTGGCTTGACCGGTGTGAAGCACGAACAATTAAGTATGCGCGCACGCCGAAAACTACGCAACGAAGTGTGACCAGTGAAAAGTGATACTTTCAAAACGTGAGCTTCGGTTGTTGTGGACATGTGTAGAAAGTGGACGAAGCTATGACTTATGCTGATTCTTTTATTAACGTATTTACTATTAAACTTATGTTGGTTTCAACAGGAGCTATATACAACGAGTAACATAATTAACGCAAGACCTCATACACTCCAATTAGAGTATTGAGTTAAAAGCATAATACGATGACCAAAACAATTTTTTTTTAAACCTAACTGATATTATTAAGAAAAACGTGTCGACCCAAGCATTATTTTATGCATTTAAAATTGAGTCTTATTTCTTCTAGCATACGATTGAATTTTCTTTGGATCAATCAGTGGTAGATATGGCAAAATACATAATTTAAAAAATAATACTTATATTAAAAGTTACTGAAATCGATTCTGTGTTACTGAAGTAAAATAACTGTGAACAGACTATAGTCTATATAATCTGTGTCTGCAGGTATACCTGCTGACACATTCTGTAAAATCACACCATGGAAACTTAGGTGAAGTGACCTTGAAGTGAGCTATCATTCGATAAGATGCTAGGTATTGACACTAATGACAGCTCGCTTCTAGTTCACTTTGCCCATGTTATCACGGTGAGATTTTTACAGAATACCACTACTGATATTGAGTGTACATAATAATCTCTGATAGAATGAACGTGAAGAGAAATTCCAACACATTTTTTTTTTTTAACAAAACCCAGACCTATCAAAACACTTGACACACTACAATCTTTACGATACGTTATACAATACTTGGAAACTAGGAAAGGCAAAAGAAAACCTGAGACAAAGACATAATTAATACGTTACTCCCTTGTTGCTCGACTTAATTGTACCTGTAATGACTTGATGTGGTTATAACACACTTTCTATGGCTGATGGAAACGCGACGGTATGGTGAAGTGTGCTCGATCGCTTTTCAACATGACAAAACTAGAAACTCTATCTGGGTATTGATTTAATTACAGAAAAACATATTTTGTGGTATACTCTGTTCCGAAACAACTTGATGACAATGTAAACAGTGAATCAGAAAACGTACTTGTGTATAACAAATTGTGGTGCCACTTACAAATTGAGTGATTTGATTCGATTATTAAGCTTAATCCTAATTTTAAATCACCTTATCTATATTTATCTTTTGACAATATAGGTGTTTTTTTTACCTCAATTTTTGTCGATGGTCATTCAATTACAATTTTATAATGTTGTTTAAACAACAACAATAATTTATTTGCTGGAAGTAAATTAGGTATGGTTTGACAACTTTTATTCATAACGCTATCCCTATTCTTCAGATAAAATTATGTGACGATTGAAAAATCGACTCTCAATGTGTTTTAATTGTATGTATGCCAATAAGCGCATTATCTTCTTTATACTTTTAGACCTCACCTCCAAATGATGGTTTTCAGCTGCATCATTGATGGGGCTCTTCCCATGCCTGTCCAGGTGTAGCCTGGCACCGTGTCTGAGGAGCCAGCGGACGGTGCTGAGGTGTCCCCTGGACGCAGCGAAGTGAAGAGGAGTCGCACCGTCTCCATCTCTTGCGTTGGGATCTACGCCTCGTTCTATTATCTAGAAAGATTTAAATGAAAAATATATAGGTATATGGTAATAACGTTGTATACCCTAATAAAGTGATGAAGGTCAATACTGTAAACGTTGACTACAAAAAACAAAACAATATGCAGATTGAAAGAAAGATGATTTTCATTGGATTCGATTACGTAAGCGAATTTAGGATCAGTTTCAAAATTGAATAAGTAGCGTTTATATTATTGTTAGGCGCCATTGTTTTAGTCACAAAAATATGAATACATTTTCTTGAAAATAAATAGATAAAATTCAACATAGCGGCGGCGGCGACATATACATACCGACGAACAAACACAATAGCAATTTCATTTTGATAGTTCAACAACATTCATTGCGTTTTTACGTTGATGAGCAGAGAAATTTTAGGAAACAGTAGATTGTAATTCAAAATTTGTCAAGCAAACAGGGTGCAGAGCTGCAAAAGCCCAACAGTACACTCATAGTTATTATACATAAAAACCCATGTAATGGAGGGCCAAAATGGTACTATTTGGTAGGTGGTAGGGGATGTACGAGTCGTACGAACGGTTCTACCAAAAAATCAGTAAATTCTTGATGAATTTGTTTATAATTTTACCGTACTCGTAGTTGTGCGGGTTGTTCGAAAGAGATACCGCGGCCCCTGGCACACAGGCAACTGATGAACACGGGTGGGTTTTAGTCAGTAAAAGTCTGACACGCCCTCCTGCTCCACCCAGAGCGGGAAAAGTTATTTGATGATTTCCCACCCAAAAAAAAAACCGTACTCGTATTTTATCGAAATAATGATAAGTTGATTTTGGACACATTATCTTTTTTTTTTCAATAACTCTGTAAAAAGAAAATTGAAATCAATATAGAAATAAAGCCTGATTTACACAGTACCATTTATTTGCCTGTGGCATACCATAAGCTGAAGCAATAATATAAGTTTAACCGTCTCACCACTGTTAAGACGATGCAAGTCATTTGTTGTTTCAATTTTATTGCATGTCATTGTCACTGGAACTAACGTTAGAAGAACGGTTCCGTCATATTACGGGTATAACGGCTGTCCTGAAGATCTGTCATTTTGACCAGTATTTTAAAATTAATTACTTCAAAATAAGTTAAGTAATCGAAAAAAAAAATCAACCAAGTTCTGTATTTAAATATGATACGTTACTGTTATTAATTTTACCAACGTACGTTGTTCTGTAATACAGATATTTTTGTTAGAAGATCATTTTAAGAGGTTAGTTTACCATTTTTTTATATCGAGAAAACTTTTCAAAAACGTGTTTTGAATACAACAGGGTTCTCAGAAATATGTTCAAGATTAACATATATTTTTCCCGCCGTCACAAACTGTATAGATTTGGCTAAAAACTTGTTTGAAACAAGACTATTTCTCTGTTAGCAGCCCCTTAAGAAGGATCGTTAAGTTAGCCCAGGACTTTAAAGTTTTCTGCTATTTGCAAGTCAGTGTCAGGGGTAATTGAATGACTTTTTCATGAAATGGTCATTCAATGGGATTATATAAACATAGAGGGTTGTTTTGATGAATTATAAATTATTATAATTGCATAAAGTCATTTATGTTCCGGTGTTTTTTTTGGATTGGAAAATCATCAAATAACTTCTCCCGCTCTGGGTGGAGCGGGAGGGCGTGTCAGACTTTTACTGACTAAAACCCATCCGTGTTCTCTCAGTTGCCTGTGTGCCAGTGGCGGGGATATCTCTTTCGAATAACCCGCACCCCTGGCAGATATATCGCACCTACGGTGCAATAACGTCACTTATGCAATTTTTGTCAAAACTTTACTGATTATGAGAAAATACTCCAAATCCACCTCTTTACTTGGTGCGTTATTGTCATTTGTGTAGTACGCAAACTTTCCTCGTGAAGTTTGCGTACAAAAATTGCATAAGTGACGTTATTGCACCGTAGCTTAGGTGCGATATGTTACGGTCGCGAATCATGTTTTATTCAACATACAACCTTCACCTTAATTACGTAACACGCTATCAATCATAATCTGGATAATTTTGAAGGATATTTCCAATGAATTGCTAATGTCGTGGCCATAACGTAGATTTGCTCACTTCATGAAATGCTCAAGAATTTCATGAAATGGTCGCATTTCATGAAATTCTCGTCTTCTTCTGGTTCTTATATTACAGAAGAAGACGGTCGACTTCAGGTTGACGGAGCCCACTGCGCGGGGCTCCTAGTTCTGTCTGCAGGGTTTAAAGGAACCTAACAAACCGAACCTCGGGGTGCCGCTGACGTCGACCGTCTTCTCGAGAAAAAGTTCTCGGGCATTTCATGAAGTGAGTAAATCTACGATATGGCTACGACACTAACATAATTATGTTTGAAAAATGTGTCTGCTCAGTAACGTAAATACCGCAATAAATGTTGAACTGTCAAAATGAAAGTGTTCCTTCAGTTCGGTATCTTCTGACCTGCAAATTCTAAAATCGCAGGCTAACCTGGGCGTTTCCTCTTTCATAGCTTCAGCCGAAAGACGTCAACTGCTGGAAATAAGCCTCTCCAGCTTCTGCCTTAAGTTGGCTAAAAACGTTCCACATTAGGACAGCCTTTACTGTGTGACCATTCACAACTTTCTTAGGAAACCAATGCTTTAAAAGAAAAGAGGATTACCCAACCAATGTACCGTAGGTAAGAACTATACAAATATGACACTTGTCATGACAACATAAGATTACAATCATTTTTACTTATTTCAAACTTCTGTAACTATGATTTACGTTCATAAATTCTTGTTGTTTTCACTAAAACGCAACACAACCCGCCATACTTTATCTGCTCGCTAACATGCGTTTGCGCATTCAAATAAAATGAAATGACGTTATAAGATTTCACCACAACATTGTAACTGCGATATCTAAGTCGTAAATATTTCAATGAATTTACAATCTTCGCCCATGTCCATACGGGCGTGTTTTTAACGCAGCTATTATTTTGCATACTTGTTTTTCAACGCTCTGCAAAACACCGAGAGTTTAAAATCTAACAGTGTGTTTTCTTACCGTGCTGGGATGGGCTCTGTTGCATTCTCAATGCTCGGCCCAATACCAAGGGTTGAGAATCTAGTGCGCAGAAAAAATCGCCCATACGAACCTGAGCTTAGGGTTCCGTGAGTGAGGTAAATAAACGTTCGGTTTTGTTACGGAATCTGCGATAATGTTGATTTCATATAGTATCTATTATAATAGTTGAGACATGACGAATAGATTTGTGTGATATAATGATCGGGTATATCAATTTGACTGGGTTATTAATGTGCATGAATTGCTTGAGCAAATACGTAATCATTGACAGACTATAATGTTACCTATGTCTAGTCCCATTGTCAATTTCTGTTTTTGTTCACGTTTGGGCAACAATTTATGAGACACTTATTATTTATCATTAAGCCTGTCCTGTTGGTTACATATTACAGGAGTTATCAGGGCTCTGCCGAGTCCACTTCCTTTGAGTTCTCTTTTCGAAAAACGAATTCATCAAGAAGACCCCCTGCGACTATATAAAGTTGACCAGCATGATTCCTGCGCCTCAAAGGTCCTGATGGACGCAACTGGTGCCCAATCTGTAGGCAGATTCCGCCCATTTTAGATTGCTATCAACACGCTAAGACAGAGATGTCTAGGCCTCGAGTTTTATCTGATATATGATTTCGTACGGTATCATCTCCTCAGCATAGCTATGAAATCTGTTACTCTTTCCTATTAAGATAAGAGAATGCCAACTATCATCAACATTGAAAATGTATACCTAGTAGTGAATAATATCTTTGTCGCATTTACCACATATAATATATATTATACAAAAAAAAAAAATGATTAGTCCATTCATTCACTGACAGACAGCAAACAAACAGCCTAAATCCGGCTCTAGAAATTACCTTGAAGCATGAAATTTTGTACAAGATTTCCTAATAAATATAACGACAGAGAGAACAATAAATACAACAAACAATAAAACAATTATTAATAGAACAATTGTTGTAATATCTGGCACACATTGTAACCTATGTTTACGAATAAAGACTATTGATCTTTATCTATGTAAATAAAAAGATGAGTCCTGACTGGTTGACTGACTCATCAACGCCTTGGACCTAGAAATCTGAAATTTTGTACAGAGGTTCCCTTTATAATGTAGACAAGGAAAAAGGAAGGAATTTTGGAAATTCAACCCCTAAGTGAGTTAAATAGTGGATGAAAGTTCCGCGCGGGTGAAGCCGCTGGCAAAAGCTAGTTGATTGATGAACTGAGATCGGATATTCGGATGCATATTTACCTGAAGATCATTTTTAGCTATGAAAGTATGGAAGCGACTTTATAAATTATTTGTAATCTTTATTAAAAACCCCGGGATTCTTGATTGCATAACTATTTAGATGTGTATTAATTTAAAATTATTGTTTAACCCGGTACAAATGTGTATACGTACTGGAGGAGGGGTGGTTTGTATTAGTTAAACCAAAAAATAAACAAATTACTTACCTAAATTAAGACATTTTCGATACAAAAGCGCATTCCATGTTAGCCAACATCTCAACTTTATGTGAATATGCATCCGAAAAAGGAGGTGGACGTTTATTTATATTATTAGGAAATTTCTCCAACTTTCCCAATGGGATTCCATGTGATTACATCAGGCACATGACTTGTTCCAGTAGAAAACTAAACAGCATTGATAAAAATATATTTATAGAAAATGCTCGTTCATGCAAGAGCTACATTATCATAAACAAACTCATACCGCACTGATCTCACTAACTAACGCCTACTTCAACAGTTATTCAGCAAGTAATGGTCATACTCATAGCTACGTCAATCAGGCGGTTTTCTAGCCGAGTGGTGAAGCCGACCGGACCACAGTACCTCTAAATGAAAGTCTGGTTTTAACAAGACTAAACACTGAAGATGATATACAGTGAGCAGAAGTTCCACATCAAGCAAATGATGTAGAATACACGAATTAAAAGACAGTGTGTTGTAATCTTGCAACTTAAATGGAGGCGTGATATAATCTTTTACTCAAAAGCGCACAAATGCCCAAAAAACAGTCATGAATTAATATGGGCAGGTTTGGGATAAGGGATATACAGGCTGGGTAAAAAATCGTGGATCAAACGAAACGGTTGAGGTTATTTGAAGTAAAAAAAAAAAAATTGGCAGTATTTTTTTTTAACAGTAACGTTCTAAAGTGATAATACATTTCCTAGAAGCAACTAAACATCATTTATTGTTTTAAAATAGCTACCCATTTTACTCTATTGCCTATTTATTAGACATTTTGGTAGATTCTTCAAAAAACCCTCAAATAGTCATAACTTTTAAGAAGATCAAGTGAGAGCTCTGCCACAGAGATATTTTTTCTGCAAATAACCTCAACTATCGCCCTGTTTCGTTTGATCCGCGAAAAATCGTAACCCACCCTGTATAACGCTTCCACGACTTAGATGAAACTTAAATTAGAAATTTCGATCAACAATAATAGTAGTTGAGGTGACGAACGGAATAATGTTGATGATTTAGGCTGGATGCCTAAATCTTCCATATTTTTTATGGAGCGACTGCCTCTCTCACCTCCACAATTCAGGATAACATTAAACCCCTTGGTTGTCAGACTTTCAGGCTTCTGACGACCCGTAAAGACTGTCAAAGATCCACGAATGACAACCGGGACCAAGGGCTTAACGTGCTTTCCGAGGCACGGAGTGGTTATTATACCCATTCAATGACCACCCGCGACAAGCGTAGCCTATGATCCAACGACTCGTGCGGCTGTTAATACTTAGCCACAAGCCCCAAGACCCACCATAGCCTTCTACATATATATATATAATTCTTATAACCAGTTCTATCAACCGCTATTTAACTAGAAAAGCGGCCTTCTCTTAATGCTTGCACAACTAACTATGCATCCGCGAAACAGTAAAATGCTGACTTTATAATGTTATGTGTGGTCTTAGTGCTTATAGCCTTAGTTATTACATGCAGTATAACTAGAATTTATTTACTTATTTATCTAGAATTATCTGAGAAAATATAATATTATGCAGTAACGGTGTGTACTTTTCTGTTAAAAACGTCGTTTTACTAGGTTTTCTAGTAGTTTTTACTGTTTAGTGAGTGCAAGCTCAAATCTACGATTATGGTAAAAATATCACGGCGAGATTTTATCACGCACTGGATTTTAAACTGTCGGTATTGGACCGAGCATTGAGAATCTAACAGAGTGCATTCCAGTGTGTCGAAAAACACTGTTGTGTTTTCAACAATCGGCGCTAAGCAGTGCGGTGAAGATCCAGTGCGAACGTGGATTCAAGTTCGACTTTTAATTGTATTCAGTAACTTGACAGTTGAAGGGACAACATTTTGACAAAATTTTGACAAAAAAAGCTAGTGAGGTGATGTAAGAATGAACGAAATTGAATGAACTTGAAATTATGTACTTACCTACATGCAATTTTTTTTATTTTAAATTTAATAACTTGTCTTAAAAACATGATAGATGCATTATTAAAAATTTTAGAATCTGGTATATATTTTGTTTTTCAGAAGTTAGGTAATTTATTTAGTTTCTTTCTGTTAGAAGAAATTTTAAAAAGGAAATTACTTTTATTAATAAATTATTAATTATTCTTATATTCCACATCTTACTAATGTTTTTTTTTAAGTTTTATAACGGATGATAAAAGTGGTTTAATTTAAAATGAAACCATTTTTATCATTCGCTCTTTACGCAAAATCGTTCACTACCTTATCACTCTTAGTTTTAGTACGGTAACATTATTTTTCTTTGAACTTTTAAGTTACTGAATACAATTAAAAGTCAAACTATTGTCTGTCTGTCTGTTACCTATTCACGCCTTAAGGTGAATGCGCAGTGGTAGACCGCGAAATTCAAATTTTCTTACGTTTTTGCAATTTTCAGATCAGTATCAGGTTGTATCCTGATCAAAATGTGATTTGCGAATATAACAGGTACATGTTTACAGAATTTAGACATTAGAATGTCTAATATATCTTTTATAAGTTAGATTTCTTCCACAAGCACTTTTCTATAAGAAATTATTTTGTTCTTATGGAACAAATCTAACTTAGAAAGGTGTATTATTGATTCTAATGATTATAAATCTGTAAATACGTACATGTTATAGTCGCAAATCATATTTTGATCAAGTAACAAGCTGACACTCACCTGAGAATTGCAAAAAACGTAACAAAATTTGAATTTCGCGCTCTACCACTGCGCATTCACCTTAACGACTGAACGGATCAATGGAATTTGGCAGGTAGACCATGGCATAGGCTAAAACATAGGATACTTTTTATCACAGTACTACATT
The DNA here is from genome assembly GCA_947359405.1 of Antitype chi. NCBI lineage: Eukaryota > Metazoa > Arthropoda > Insecta > Lepidoptera > Noctuidae > Antitype > Antitype chi. The sequence continues at coordinate 3,724,922 of OX375826.1, forward strand.
CCCGTGCCATATTTTTTCCCCTCCAAATCTGAACTCGCATAAACAAAAATCCCAGTAAGTACTAGTACCAATTTGTATTTCACACAGAATTAGGAACTGGGATCGGCAAATATGCGGGGTTTTCATTATCCAAAGCCACTGAATTTCAAACATAGTTGAACAGTAAAACAATTTAACAAAAGACTAAAATTCAAAGACATTCAGAAACATCACATCTGTAGCTGCGTACACGCGCCTTATCTCACATGGTAAAGTTATGTATGTTTAATTATTCTTAGAGAAAATATGAAGTAAACGTTCTAAAACAAGACGATTACAACAAAAATACCAGTAAGTACTATGTACCATTTTGTATTTCAAACAGAATTAGGAACTGGGATGGGCAAATATGCGGGGTTTTCATTAACCAAAGCCACTGAATTTCAGGCATAGTTGAACACCAAAATAATTTTACAACAGACTAAAATCCGAAGACATTCAGAAACATTACATCTGTAGCTGCGTACACGCACCTACTTTGTATAATGATTCTTAGAGAAAACATGAAGTAAACATTCTAAAACAAAACGATTACATCTATAGAAAATTAATTTCCGATCCATTTATCACAGCTAATCAGGAACTAGGAATTCCTACGACAGATCAGTGAACGCAGACGCAGACGCAATGTGCTGCATGACTGACTGACATACGCTTCCTTTCATATTGGCGATTGTGGAAACGGAGGTTTTTGCACAGAGGCCCATGTTATACAACCAACTAACTTTACCGTCCTGTAGGTAGGTCCTCATATGGGTAATGTGGGTCATATCAAGCTATTGTCATGAACAAAGAGTTTTGTTTAAAAGCAAGGGTAAATAGACATCTTCTCGACACGCTCGTTCCATCGCAGAACTAATCTAGAGCTTTCCATCGGGAAAGATCAAGGTAAAGAGCAGGAAGAATGATGATTGAAAGACCTCTGTAAAAATACTTGCGTCGATGGATGTCTCACCAAGGCCGACCAAGGAATCTATGCCATAATATGATATGAGAAGATTATTAAGGAAATTAATAATGTCGAGAATGAAGGCCAGAACAAAAGGCTAACGAAATGAAAACTGGATTATCTGAGAGATGATCATCATTATCATCTGCCTAGGTTTTTCCAACAACGTTGGAGTCCGCTCTCACTCTAAACATATGCAGCTGGATACCAGTATATTACATGGACCAACTGCCTATATGACTTCCACAACCCAGTCACTGGATAACACGATATCCCTTGGTAAATGATAATGATAAATTATAAATAATTTTATTTCTATAAGTAGGTTTGTACAAACACTTTTACACGTCAATCATATTTTTTTTAAACCAGATGAGGTCGGCGTTTCCTATCTGACTACTTTGAGAAGAAAGGCAGAAACAAACTCAGAGGTCACAGTCTCTTTTAAAGTCCAGACATAATCTTGGTCAGATCATGTGAAGACCATGTGGATTGGTGTCTGAAATGGTCTTTTGAGGAAAGAACCACACAGATTGAATGGACCTGACCAATCAGTGCACGCATGTATCAGTAATCAATCATACAGCTCAACTCAGAACTTAAGACTGGTTGTTAGATTTTCGGGTGACGGGGTGGATCCACGAATGACAGCCGAGACCAACGGCTTAAATTGCTTTCCGAGACACGGAGCAGACTCGGTATGTAATGATAGTCACCCATCTACAGACCTATCCCGGCAAGCGTAGCTTAACCTGATGGATGCCATGCGGCTGTTATTAATTAGCCACGAGCCCCCTAGTTTTAATAATTTAATAAGGATCACAAATTTACATTAACACAAGGAAGACAAACTACCGACAAGAGATCAGCGTATGTATGAGTCAGTAGTTAATACAGTGCGTGACAACCAGACGTTTGCTATCCGTAAGGTCATTCAACTCACAGGTGATTTTCACTTGTTACACGTGTTAAAATTATAAGTATTCTCTACAAACGTGCTTTACTTGCAAATTTATCTACATTAATGAAAATACAAGTTTAGGCAATTTATGATTGTCCAGTTCTTTTTTCCCCATCACTTAAGAATGCTCGTATACACAGTGTATATACGATGCAAGTGATATGATGTTATAGGAAGGCTCCTTGCCGGTCCGTCTAACGTCAACGCAACCATGATTGAAAAGCTTGTTGTTTCATCCAGCGCAATGCAAGTGAGTGAGAACACGATAACATCGAACGAAAATTCGCGCGCGGAGATTTCACAAAATTTATTTCAGTAAATACGTGTTTGCGTCGTGAAAAAGCCTTAAAACACAAGTTTTTGGAAAAAAAATTGACATTTAAATTTTCCATTACATGTGCGAGGTCTCTAAAAACTTTTGGTTGGTTTACTTTTCACTGTACGAGTACATTATGAACGGCTAATGTTCATTTAGATTTAAATATAAGCTTATATAGACCACGAAATACCTGTGTGTTCAAAATAACTCGAAGATTTTTTTTATAACGCCATAATCACGTACACAGGAGCGTTTGTATGAGAATGAACGGGATGCCCACTCTTAATTGTGTTGTATGTCATGTAATACCACGACAATAACAAATCCGATAGAATCTTCACTTAATGTTAAAATTAATGCCTAGCCATAAGTCAAAGGTAGAGTTCAAATCTGCATCTTTGATATAGAAGTACAACCAAAGCAGATTGTATCTAAATCTAATCTATCTTACATAAGATTTTATATTTTATTTCGTTCCAAAGTTATCTCACAAGCCATTTACACAACGGCTTATTGCTAAAGAATTTTGCTGAAGGGGGAAGCGCCAGGTAGATTCTAATGATTATACCTTATTCTGTAAAGCTATATTTATTAAACTCACCATCCACTTAACGCAATCTAAACAGCCGGTCTGCGCAGCCGCATGTATGGGGAGCATCCCATCCCGAGCCCTGGCATCCAGCCTCCCTCCTGCCTCCAGCACCAGGTACTTGAGGACAGCCAGGTGGCCCTCCTGGGCCGCTAGGTAGACCGGCGTCACGTCGTTGTCCATCGCCGTGTTGGCACTGAGGAAGAGGAAAATTTTTGGTGAGTTTTGAAAAGAAAAAAAGAAAAAACGTTTATTTGCAGTAAACATGACGCAAAAAAGGACGGGAACACAAAAAAATAAATAAGAAAAGATTGAGGGAAACATGCGTCACATTCACGCAAAACGGCTATCGCTCAGCATTATGCTGCGACCCTATGCAAGACAGAGCCCCAGCGCTGGTTTTCAGCGACAGCCGGCTTTGACGGAATGACTTCGCCCGGTGCATCAAACAATTATTAGAACACTGCACTGGTACAGCGAACTTATAGAAAAATAGTTGTTAATAATTAATTAATTTTGGAGTTGTTTTTTTTTATTATTACTAAATGGGCCAGCTCTTGACCTCGATCACGCCTCATGCAAAGCGATTGATGAGGTCTATGATGGATCGAGCGTGCCCAGAAAATGCCTATTCACTCTTGTTCAAGGCACTGGTACTCCCACGCATCGACGAAACACAGCAAGCTGCTTGACGCCAGACTCCGGTGGGAGGGTGGTCGCGAACCAGGCGGGCGTTAGCCCTACCACCGCAAGGGAAGAATTGGCCAGTCATCAAGGTATTGGGTGTGACTCTCCAGGATGTGCCGAGCGCTCGGTTCATTCGAGTTACTGGTGGAATAAATTGCGCTACACGAGGAGGCTTCTTCATGCATCCCTGATGTTTATGTAAATAGGCTGGTCGACCCTTCACGTGACCAGAGGGCTGGGTCGTTCTTTGGCCAAAGAATTAGCATTGCCATTCAACGTGGAATGCTGCCAGTCTTCTGGGCACGTTTCCTGATGACAGCGATGCGGAGGAATACTTCGACGCCTAAGTGTCCTTTTGTTTTTTGTAAATACTAATTTTCTAAGTCTAGAAACCTCTTCTGAATTGAGAAAGTTTTTAACGGCTTAGCAAAAAAATGCTGTATAATACATACATTTATGCTCGCATCATCTCATCATCTACCTAACTTTTTCCCAAGTGTGTTGGGTTCGGCTTCCAGTCTAACTGAATGCAGCTGAATACCAGTGTTTTACAAGGAGCGTCTGCCTGTCTGACCACCATCCACAACCCAATTACTGGGTAACACCGCGATACTTGGTAAATATGGTTGTCAGACTTTCAGCCTACTGACAACCCGTAACGACTGTCAAAGATCGACAAATGACAGCTGGGACCCGCGGCATAACGATCTTGCCAAGGCGCGGAGGGGTCTTGTTATATAAAGATCACCCATCTACTGACCAACCGGGGCAAGCGTAGCTTAACCTGATCGATCCAACCGTGAGGCTGTTTTTACATTTATGTTCGAATAACTTTTTTTACACTTTTTCAGTAAAAGTTGTTTATCATGAAGAGTACAATGACCTCTTAATGGGTTTTCAATTATTTCAGTTATACCTCGGTATAATTATGTCACATTCATAAACAGCCAGAGTACAAACTAGTGTATGACATACAAATATTTTGCTCGTACGGGAATAGAACACGTGATCCCGTGACACATAGTTGCAGCGCAACCAATTTTATTGAGCCACTGTGCTATCGTAACTTTAATGATGGTTTGAGGAGGTTCTACGTAAATCATTGCGTGTGTTTGTGCTTTTTATTTTTAAACCTTCAACTTTATGAAATGCAAATGGATATTTTGCGTAACGTTTATTTCCTTGCCTGAAGCACTGATGTTTATTAATTATTTGGAAAAAACATGGCTTACGTTATCTTAGAATTTATTATAAAAAAACATTGATAATTTAGGTACGTCTACAGGCAAAATACCAGTAGTTGTTTTAATGCTATCAAATTCCTTAAATATCAAGAAACAACAGACAAAAAAATAGCACCAAAAAGTTATCTCAGCCTTCTTCTACTTTTGTTTAATTTAACAAAACATACCCTTCTCAATCGATGATTTCCTCAAAACTTGATTCTGGTGCTATTATTTAGCTCCATATTTTCAAAACCACAAATCATAAACACATTTAAAAAAACAAATCACAGCACAAAGCATAGATCACATTTTTTTTTAAACCGCACGAAAAAACACAACTTTTTAAATCACAACAATTCTCACACCAACTACAGATAAAACATCTTGACTAAATACAGATGCTTTAAAACTAAAATCTTAAAACCCAGTTTGACCTCCATATTTTAAAAAAGACTTTCGAAATCGCAAAAGTATCTAGGTTCGACCAGAGAACGATATCAATAGCACTAGACTAGATTAAAATACACGCATTTATAATGTTTCGAAACAGTATTAAAATTTAATGAATTGGAAAGGATTTTTTGGTTTATTTTAAGATGTTATTTTGGATTTTTAGATTGGAAACCGGTTTTTTTAATTGTTTTTTTTTTACTGACTTCATAACAGGAGGAAGTTATATGTTCGTCTGTATGTATTTTATTTTTATATTTTTTATGCGTGTTCATCGATATTTTTGCCAATTTGTAGACCGATTGCAATTCTCTTTCATTTGGTAGCAAGTAGTGGTACAGTATACGAACGTAGTACGTTCGAATTCTATTTATTTTTTATTTTTATTGTAGGTCTTTTTTAAGTTATTTATGTGGGTGGTATAAATAGATTTATAAATTGCATGCAATCTTGACGTACCTACGTTAAATTTAGTCGATACGTTTATCTTAATTAATCTGCCTAGTATGACTTGAAAGTTGTTATGATACAGCTTCTAAAAATAAATACATAGTTACAGACTTATGGAAAGCCGTAGGAAATAATAATCACCCAATTTCCGTAGCAAAATGAACTAATATTCGCACTTAGGTACATAGTTGTAAGTAACATTATAGCGGATGCTATAAATACTATACTCCATTTGAAATAAGATTAGACATTGAAACAAACCTTTTTTACAGTCAGTTCAACCGATTCTGACTTCTGTACCGTAGGCATAAGGATGGCATTAAAAGCAAAAAAGTAGTTACAATACCAACTGTTTACTGCATCTGTCATTTGTTATACCACCGATGCAATAGAAGTCAAAATCGGTTGATCGGACTGTAAAAATAATAGTTTAAAAAACTAAAAAACACGCTTTAAAAACCAAACTAAAAAAGGAGAAAATAATTTTATTCAATTAAAAAGCGTGGGGTGCTTTTTGAGGTGTATTTATAATCAACTAATGTCAAGCACCCCACGCTTTTTAATTGAATTAAATTATTTTCTCCTTTTTTAGTTTGGTTTTTATAGCGTGTTTTTTTTAGTTTTAAAACCATTATTTATTTTCTATTTTTTAGTTCTGCTAACTACAAAAGTGATTTTTTGCAATTTTTTTCATTTTTCTCTGTTTTTTTAAAATTATTGAATTGTCATCGGTCCTCAATAAATTTACAAAGTTTCAATGAAATCTGACCGTTTAAATTGGGTCAAAATCGCGCTCTAAGGAGTCGGTTACATACAAACAAACAAACCTACAAGTGAAGCTAATATAAAGCGTGTAAAAAGGTTTAGTTAAATGTCTAATCTTATTTCAAATGGAGTATAGTGAGCAGGTTAACGGGCGCGACTTACTAGTTGTTGGTCGTAGGTTCATGCCCAGTTACTTTGTGTAAATAATTTCATCAGCATTGCTCCCAAAACGGTGAAGGAAAACATCGTGAGGAAACCGACATATCCTAGAACCAAAAATTTGAAGACTTGTGACATCTACCAACCCACACTGAGCCCGCGTGGTGAATTACAGCCAACTCCCTCGCGAAGAAAATCAAAAGTAATTTATTCAAACTAGGCTGAGAGTCAGCACTTTGTGAACGTCAAAATTACATAAGACAGTCCCCAAAAACGCCCACCCTTTGCCACTTCCTAGTGCTTTAGCTGGGAAGAAGAAGTGGTGGAACAAACTCCCCAGCAGCACAGCTATCTGTTAAGTTAGAAGAACTTAATTCTATACAATAATCGGTAAGTACCCGTAATTAACATTCAACAATAAATGAAAGAATCATTAATTAAAAAAAGGAAGTCTGTGTCCCAACAGTGGGAACATTATGGGCCGATTATGTATGTAAATATGTAAATCAAATCAAATCAAATCATTTATTTGCATAACACAGGTTCAGAGGATGTTACAAAAGGTTCATAAGGTACACTGTATTATAACCATAATATGAGGTGTGCAAATATATTAGGAACATTAAGACACAAATATTCTTATTCATTTTTCTTATTAAATTACATTGTCATTGAAAATATACATAGATAGTCAATTAAATTAAATCTGAACGAATAAATTATAACAGTAATGTCAAGCAAATTAATAATGTCACAGTCATCGTAATCTCCTTTATTCCATTAAATACACATACTAAATAAAATTTTGAAATATTAGAATATAAAAACATTAAAAAATATAAAAAATTGTAGCCCACCGGCATCGGAAACAGGATCCAAGCTACCGGCGGTCAGGGCTCCAGAGAGAGGAACCTCCTAACAATGCGAGTCGTGTCCAGGAGTACCGCTCTCTGGATCTTGATCCCCTTGAAGCCCTTGATTCAGCTGCCCAACGAGAGCCTCCTCAGGTGTTGGTCGAGGCTCTTGGCTATCAAGCCATTGGCTCACAGTAATTGTAATTATTATTATCATTTTGAATTAATGTAAAAATATTTGTTATATCTTTATCTTCAAAGTAGTCTTTTACATTATAATAACACTTTTTAATTAGGAATGTGTATAATTTCTTCTTAATTAGATGAGTAGGTAACTTGTTAATGTCATCAGGCAATTTGTTATAAATCAGTAGCAATTTGTTATGTACGTTGATGTCGTTGTATCTAAGCCTCCACAATCAATTTCCCAAACGAGTATGCCCTTTAGTACATTGTACATTTAGTAAGAGCCAAGTAAAGTTTAGGATCGAAGATCATAGTGCATCTTGCACATTTTAAATGTCACAAATGCTGCAAGCTAGAAATATTGACCAATCGTCAAAGGTGCAGTACCAAACAAATTCAGATGTTAAGAGTCATTACACATTCGGGTGTACGATATTTTAGGTCAGTCACAACAGTCACACACACACACACAACGCAGTAAATGGACAATATAGATGTGAATGTGATGATACTAAATCTTGCCACATATTACAACTTTGAAAGACAAGAGGGCCCAAACAAGTGGCAATCGCTTTCAAAGCGTTTCGTATTTCTACAACGTCTTTCAACAGGGCTGTCATAAGCTTAAGTGCGTTTATTCTAAAATTTGGCAACGTCGCAAATAGCTGTCAAATATTTATCTGTTTTTATTAATTCGATAATATTACTGTATGGAAGTATGAAATATCGCTAACTAGGGACTGACTTCCATACATTTTTGCCTTTTCTATTACCGTTATCGCTAATAGAATGTCACTTTCTCGAGTTCCTCAGATATTATTTCATAGTATCAAATAGCAATCCCACAGCACAACTGTGCCGTACCCTTAAATTAAACCCAGGACTTTATGCTCAATTTGTAAATTTTGTGTTTTTGTTATTTCTCTGTGTTATATTTAATAGTAATAATAATTTATCTGCAATTAGGTCTCAACCCCTGAACTAGGACATCTGTATGTCAGGGGTCGAGGTATCTCCACTTACAGCATCAGCAATTTTTTTTACCCGACTGCGCCAGAAGGAGGGTTATGTTTTTCGAGTGTATGTATGTATGTATATTTCTTTGGCACGCTCTGTAGCCTAAACGACTTGATCGATTTCAGCTTGAGAGATGCCGTTAGATTCATCTTAATTGTGAAAGTGACAGTGGAAAAGTATATAAAAATTGAAAAAAAATGGCGGAATTTTGGCTCCTTACGGTGTCTTATTTTTTTTAAATCAAAATAAAAAAATAATTTACAAAATCAAAAAACCCGACTGCCTAAAAAGTGAACTTTATTTTTTTTTAAATGGAAACAAGAAACTTGATAGGTGACTATTAGACTGAATACTATAAGCAATCTCATGCAGTCGGAGGCAATAAAGTCTTTATTGTTAAATTTAAGAACATCCCTCCATAATTAATAGAAGAACATAGCTATCTTCTCTTATTGTACATCATTTAGTTAATAGTCATGTCTATTCTTCCGTCGACAAATCGGTGCTTGTGCTAAACCTGCTGGTATGTCTCGGTCAGCGAATCCTACTAATGCGGGAGAGAATATATCGGGCGGCTATCGCAATCGGATGCTATATAGCAGAGTCGTAGAAACGCTTGGAATGGCGTCAAATTCTTAGGTAGGTAATTAACAAAAAATAAAATTAAGTATACATAATTCTACAACATAATTAGTTTCAGATAAGATAAGAGGTAGCATGTATTTGTAGATGTAGGTGTGTGAATGTGTGAATATTTACCGCAAACAACGTTTTTTCTTTTTTTTAACCGACTTCAAAAAGGAGGAGGTTCTCAATTCGTCGGAACCTTTTTTTTTATGTATGCTCCCCGATTACTCGAAGATGGCTGGACCGATTTGGATTTTTTTTCTTGTTTGAAAACCCTTTCACCACCACCTGGACCACCTGAGAAGTATACCCATACTTCCCAGGTGGTCCCATGATCATCAAGTCCGGATCTGATGATGGGATCCTGGAGAAACAGAGAGAACTCTTCAAATTTTATAGACACACGAAGCGATTTGGGTATTTTTTGGATGAGTACTTTCTCGGAGTGGTCTCATTTCAATTTGGTGAAGATCTGATGAAGAACTTTGGAGAGAGGCAACGGAACTCCTCAATAAATGATAGCAAATGGACTGGGATTGCTGAAATCTCATGTGTCTATTGCTTACACCAGTTCATAACATAACATCACGCCGGTATTCTGTCAAGGGGTAAGCACATGTGAACCACTAACTGAAACACTAACGAAATTAAAGTTATTTTTCACTTTGTAGTGTTTTTTGGAAGTCGGTTGTTTTTTTTTGGAAATAGTTTTTTTTTTTCACTTTTTTCTTTTTTCAGTAGTGCTTGCGACCACTAGACAGCAATCCCACAACATCAGACCAACCCAACACCATAATATTTCAAGTAAAAAATGAAAACACAAAACGCAAAGGTATTCAAATAACAGATCTTTCACTTTATCCCACGCTGTTCACACAAGTCGATTGCAACGGCAAGGCCGCGGGCAATATTTACAGATACTATAGATTTCAGATTAACATCTTATGTTACATTAAAGCTGACCAGTCGATTGCACCTGTTGTCTAAAGGTCAGTTTCAGATCATGATTAGGGTATTTATTGTGTATAAACTTACGTAAAATGAAGTTAATTCCCTTATGGGTTATGGTTTCTGTCCATGAAATCTATGTAATGAGACTGCCTCGTTGGTCTAGGGGTATCAAGTGTGACTTTTGAGTTTGAGGTCTTGGGATCGATACCCAGGTAAGGAAAAAGACTTTTTTAGTTTTTTCATTAATAGGTTTCTCAGTCAGCAACCCGAAGTCTTGGATTGTGCATGAGACTTAAACATAACTGGGGAAATAAGAGTGTTACAATGGGTGCACTTTTGCCCAACCGTTCGGGGAATATAGGCGTGATGTTTGTCTAATGTTATATTATTGCTGACCGTTGGATTCCACCCTCTGATTTAATTATATTTCTATGATTCCACCTGTTGGTTAATAGTCAGTGTAAATCACAACAAGGCTTTTTATTGTGTACCTATTGGCTTATAGCGCACTGGCGTTCTAAAGAAAGACTCAAAGTTCTAAATGAAAAGCAGATAGCTTCACGCGATTTCAGAGGCTGGTTCCATAGAAAAAGTTGTCTATTATGATAAGTACAATAACTTATTTCAATTCAAAATGGAGTCAAACATCATTTATTCAAATTAGACAAGAGAATCAACACTGTTTGATTGTCAAAATTACTTTATACAGTCCCCCAAAACGCCCGCCTTTCACCACTTCCTAGTTACATACACAGTCTATAACGTTCCCACTGCTGGGACACAGGCATCCTCTCTGTGAGAGGGAGTGGGCCGTAATCCACCACGCGGGCCCAGTGCAGGTTGATAGATGTCACATGTCTTCGAATTTTTGGTTCTAGAACATGCCGGTTTCCCCAAGACGTTTTCCTTCACCGTTTTAAATCACTTCCTAGTTACTACAGAATAATTTACCCTTGTATAGAACTGCCAAAATGATACACCTAGAAGGAATCTCCATTTCAGATATATTTTTTTTTTGGTTTGAAATCATCAAATAACTTCTCCCGCTCTGGGTGGAGCAGGAGGGCGTGTCAGACTTTTACTGACTAAAACCCACCCGTGTTCCCTCAGTTGCCTGTGTGCCAGGGGCCGCGGTATCTCTTTCGAACAACCCGCACCCCTGGCAGTTTCAGATATCATCAACTGCCTTGCCTGTTCTGAACCATATTGGAATACCAGTAGGTATAGAATTTACTTTACATGGAGCAACTGCCTGTCTGACCTCCACAACCCAGTTACTGGGTAATAGGCTGTTAGACTTTCAGTCTTCTGCAGACCCGTAAAGATGCTCTTACACGGGCCATTTTTTTGAGCAATTATTGCTCGGCAACACTAATGGATCAATCTGGATCAATTAAGTGGAGCAATCTGGAGCAATAACAATAAATTGCCGATGTATTTCAGCAATATTGCTTGTGATTGCTCCATATATTTCATGAGTTGCCGAATATCCAATCGATTTTTATGTCAATTTTTTTTGTATCTCGTTTGTATGCATAAGTAACTACGTCTCGTTTTTGCTAGAGGAACTGGCCGGCGGCGGGCGGAGGCGGCGGGGGAGACGCATTGCCTAGTTTTTTTTAAGTTGCTCTCTGGCAACAGGTTGCTACATGTTGGAATTGTCCTAAATTGCTGGACGTAGTCGTAACGTCATATTTGACGAGAATTGCCCAAGATGGAGCAATTTTAGTTGCTCGTGTAAGCGCACCTTCACGACCATCAAAGTTCCACAAATGGCAGCTGGGACCAATGCCTTAACGTGCTTTCCGAGGCACAGAAGGGTCTTGATATGTAAAGATGGCAACCCAACCACGGACTGAGCGCGGCAACCGAAGATTTACCAGCTCGATCAACCCATCCATTCCATCTCCATTTCGGATATGCAGTTACAAATGTTAACAATCAAGATACATAAAAACATTCCAAATCTATCAAACCCATCTCGACACCGCCATTGTTCAACGTAATCCCATGCTTGTACCAGATTCGGCAACTATTACAAAACTATGTAATAAACAGTTGTTGTAGGTTGTAAACATTAATTTGTTATTAGATTAAATTTCGTTATATAACTTTAATTATTATTATAGGTAAGGTTATTGTTCTGAATTCTGATGTAAACAATTTTGTTGTAATTAAAATATTACGCGTCATTAAGGCCGGAGATGTTTTGTTCTTTAATTATTAGATTTGGTCGTGGTGAGTTTTGATTTGGTAGCTTGGTTATGTAACATATTTTTTAATTACATAGGTACAAGGAATTAATACCTTACCGTTTTATGAATAGGGTTGGAGAAAGTTAAAGCCATCAATTGAATGTATATTGTGAAAGACAATATTTCACAATTATAGTTAGTCAGTCACTGTGCCTGTTGTGTGACTTAGTCGTTGGTGGTTGTCATCTCTTGCATGCTGACAATTTGTGTTGTATGTCTTGTACTCATGTTTGAGCAAATAAATCGTTATATTTGTGGCGGCCATCTACAATGCCACATGCGAACTACAAAATCAAAGACTTGAAAAACACAAAAAGTAATGTGGTGACATCTACAATGCCACATGCAAACTACGCAAGACTTCACGTCACACAAATCCTACATCGCGCAATCAGAGATTACCGCCCGACTCGCATAGATACAACATCCCGACGTCAACCGTTGGGCAGTTGCCCACCAGACACAATACCCATCTGGTCGGAGGATTCTCCCTTTTCTAGTTTTAGTGGACTTAACACCCTGTTCCTCATACTTCTATAGTTTATTTCGGCATTTGTGATTAAATTACTTACATAAGTTAATCGGCCGAAGTATACAATAGAAGTGTGTCATTACAAGCCGAGACCCCTTAGTTCCCCAGAGAACATGTTGTTCCGCTGGTCCGACTGTTATACGTAGATTTCTGACAGTCGTTACGGATAGTCAGAAGCACGAACATCTGAGAACCGGTCTTGCCAAGGGATATCTGGTTATCCAGTAACTGAGGATTGGGATTCTGATAGGCAGTAGCTCCATGTAAAATAAACAAGTACTGGTATTCAGCTGTATCAGGTTTGAAAATTCCCTCAAGAAAATCCATTCAAAATAAGAGTATTTGTATGATTTTTCTAGAAATCAATATCTCCATTTCCACGGCTTCTTACCTTACATACAAGTACTTGGATCAAGTGATTGTTATTACAGCAATACATCGATCTCGCGGTCTCACGTTTCACTTTTCTTTTCTCTTTTCGCTCAGAGCGTTGCTTGGCAACCGCGTCTGACGTCATACGGTCGCCTAGGGTCGAGTTGAATGGACTATGACGGTTAATGTTACTACACGTTTATATTACTACTACATTATGATAGTGTGAAATGTGAGAGTGACCTTTCTAGGCCGTTTTGTAGGATAAGGTCAGTTTTTTTTTAATATTTGAAATGATAACAACGCCACCGCTTGGCGACTGTACTATGAAAAGGTATCTGTATTACATGTTAGCCTCAAAAAAGTTTAAAAAAACGTCGTTACTTTTCTACGAGTAGACATAGTTTATATTTTAAATATGGTTGTCTAAACTAAGATCTGAAGTGTTCGTACTGATTACCCCGTTGTTGTTGCCCCTGAAATTGTTTCGTCTGATAAAACGGGATTTTAAATAATATTACTCTTCGGGTAGAAACAAGAACGGGGGGACTTAGTTCTCTAAACCAGATCAGGAAGACCAATGCCCGTAAGTAAAAAAGTTTAAATTCAAGTCGCAATCTCATCTTAGCGCAAAACTAGTCGGTGTAAGTTGAAATGATTGTATTTTTGACAGATTTAGACTGAGATTAAAATGAAACAAGATTTAGAAATTACTAGTTTTCCTCTCGGTACTGTCTCCACTTAGTAAATAAATTAATGGATGCGAAACAAAAATACCCCATACGAGACGATAGCCTAAAAAAACTTTAACGATACCTACCTACCTCTTTTGTAACGTTACACACTGCGTTTCCCCTTTATATTGAACAAAAGTTAACCATAACTAAATTAAAGATTGCAGTTTAAGGCCCACTTGCACCACAAATCACGTAGGTATGCGTTTAACTATCTTCCCTAAACATAGGGCTTAACGCCTAGTATTTAAAACATCATTCTGTTTCTTTTCATCTTCAAACGATTGAAAAATTTACCTATTGGGCAAACGGGCGTAAGTGTACATAGATATAAATTGTCCAATCTTTAATATAAGTGACAATATTATGCACTTAGTTTACATAATCCCTCTGTCGTGTGGAATGTCAGATTTCATTAAAATGGTGTTACTTAAAAGTAGATAGGTACATAAATACTTAATGCAATAACAAATAAACGAAATATTAAATCATTAGATATTTCGGTTAAATGTTGAAATTCGAATGAATCAAACGTTGCCCGATTTCTATACTCATGTTTTCTAGAATTTCTACGATTTTAATTTATAATTCAAACACGGGGTCATTATTTTACATAATGATATTACTGGTATCGGAATTTGGAAGATGCGATGGTTATAAAGTTTGATCGTTAATAGTAACGTTGGGATGTGAATATATTCATTTCAATACAGAAATATTTCATATTTTTCTAGTTATATCATGATCATCCTTCATAGATTATGAAAATCAGTAAATATTGGCTAAAAGTCTTTTCCATTGATATCCCTCCCATTTTCCCCTGTTTTGCCCAATGTTAGAAACCGGCGGATCGAATAAAAAAGAAAATGAAAAAGTGTTTATTCACAGAAATTTATTTTTTACATTACCTACGCCCGTTAACAAACTGCAGACGTAGCTCCTTTTTTTAGAGCTTGTATAAAAATTATAACACTTTCTCACCTACATGTGAATTGTGATAGACCTCTGGCCTATTTAATAAAACCGACAAGCTACACAGGTGACAGGCGAAATTCCAATATTCCATCAATGTTATTAGTTTCTTTTATAGTTTTCTGCATAATTAACAGCATTTATCTAATGAAATTGTGAAATTGATAAATGATATTAAAGAATAGATTATCAATTTCTTTAATAAATATATCGCATTCTCACTTATATTGTAGAGGGCCCTGAACCAAATGAATTAAGTTTCACAATAAGACAATCTTAAACAAAGCATGGATTTGTTTAAGCCTCTTTTAAGCATCTTTCTCCCTACAGGTTGAAATTGAAAACATGCGACAAACCGAAATGGGAGATTGTACTCATCATTATGAACAACTTTTACTAAGGGACCAAAGATGCAATCGCGAAAAAAAAAACATCTGTTCCCTACATTTATGTTCGCATGACTCGTCAAAATGTAGGGAACAGCTGTTTTTTTTTTTGCGATTGCGTCTTTGGTCCCTTAGTAAAAGTTGTTCATAATGATGAGTACAATCTCCCATTACGGTTTGTCGCATGTTTTCAATTTCAACCTGTATATGTAATCTGATACCTCCGATAGATCTTTAAGATAAACCCTGTGTTCCTGAAACTGTTTACTGCCAAGGCAGTTAATTAACTATCGTTTAGAAAACATAAACACAAATATTTACCGTTCCCTGCCCGCATACGTGCTAGCTTTGCTCTTCAGCCGTTTGCCCTTCTTGGTCTTCCTTCCAAACAACTTGCTCGTCACCCGACTGTAAGGCGGGGTTGCATGGTTTAGTGTCATCTCACTCTAACGAACCCCAATCAACGAAATAAAACCAAAAAAGAAAAAACTCAAAAAATTTCGTTCTAAATTTTGAATCAACACAAAATCGAGAGAAAAACAATCACCTCATAACACAATATCACTATTACACACTCATCATATTTACGAGTTACGTAATAATAAAAGCAGTTTATTTTTGAAATTCGATTTTCGAACGCGACGTTTTTGAGTGCGCGGGCGCCGACCGCGGTTGCTCCAATCTTACTGGTGAGCTTAAGGCTGGCGCGCGATTTCGACGAGAAAACAGCGAAAGTGCCCATTGTATGACGGGCTTATTGGTGGATCGATGTGTATAGTGTATAGATCGGTTTCATGTTATTCTAGAATATCGTCAGCTTCACACAGAGAGAATTAATACTTCTTTAGTTATCATAGTTATACGAGAAACGCTCGCTTTACTTCTAAAACGTATTTAAAGTATGAAACTAAAAGCTCCCCCCAGCTTATAGTTTCATTCATTCTCGTGACCTTATCCAAATTAATTAGGGTCTTTTTAGGGTCGATAACACATTTATTTTTCATTCATACTTCCCTATTAGTCGTCATCTTGGCAGTTCCTTTCTAACCATATGGTAAAACAAGGATAGTTGCCCCGATTGTATTTACTCTAGTTTCGCGAATGAATTGCATGCTATTTTATTAATCCATCGAAATACTCTCTAAATACCACTAAGTTGACCGTGTCGCATGTCTCTGTGCGATTGCATGGGAAGGCAAAATGCGATCAAAGTTTTTGCGGAATAAATGTCCTGTTTCTTGTCGAGGCATCTATCCTAAACGTAATTTATAAGGATTAGGCAAATATCCCCTATGTAGGATAGATGTCTCAAAATATAGAGGTCCACAAAAACCGCTAATACTCAGGAAATATCAAAGATAATGTTTTTTACTTTTCATAAATTTGTAGATACAAAGCCAAAGTCTCGGCCAGTTTTACAAATAAAGTATTTAGATTTTTATACTGAGAGATTTATCTCGGATAGTTGCCACACTTTTTGAAATCACTCTTTAGAGTGATTTCAAAAAGTGTGGCAACTATCCGGATTTTACCCTAGGTCACACAGTCCATCCATCGTTTCTTTGCTCTCATGGTAAGGAGCGAGAGTGCATGGTTAGCAGTCACCTCCTTCTGCGAAGCAGTAATGCTCGCGAAGAGGGAGGCGGCGCACGTGAGGGAGAGGCAGTATATGCGCCCTCACGGCCGTAGTCACCGCGGGAGACGCCCTGGCCGTCGGGAATCCCAGGCTGATTCCCGGCCACCGTAGGCGCGGGCTTGCGGACGGCGAGTAATGGGTAGCTCGCTGTCCGGTAAGGGCCAAGCCCAGGTCGATGGCGCGTTGTGTTCCACGCGCACCTCAAAGAGATGTCAGCACCAAATGGTGGGGTCCGCAAGGACCGATGACGACATTCATACTCAAAACTTTCCTCACGACATTTTCCTCATTCCTCTGTATCACATGCCCATACCATGACAACCGATTTCCAAACAACTTTTCAGTTATTGGTGCCATTTTCAGACTTCTTCTTACGTACTCATTTCTTATTGTATTCATTCGTGTAACACCACTGAGCCCTCTTATCACTCTAATCTCAGCTGCATGCAATTAAGCCCTTCATTCATCTCTTTTGCCAAGTGGTAAGGCTGCGACTACTACTACTACGTAAATTATTGCATCACTATTGCTCTCAAACGGTGAAGGAAAACATCGTGAGGAAACCGGCATGTCCTAGAACCAAACATTCCAACCCGCAGTGGGCCCGCGTGGTGGATTATGGCCCATTCCCTCTCACCGAGGCCAGTTTCGCAGCAGTGGGGACATTATAGGCTGAATAATGCTTTGTTATGGATCCCTTTTGTGGCCCACCATTCTAAATAGATTCTGATAGAGAGGTTTTAGTATTTCCCACAAAACATAGTTTTATAGACAATGTTTTTAAACTAAAGTAAAGAGAAAATTAATCTGTATAGCCTATTCCTAACTATGTTGGGCTCAGCTACCAGTCTAACCGAATGCAGCTCAATACCAGTTATTTGAAGTGACTGCCTATCTGACCTGCACAATCCAATTACTGGGCTATACTATACCCCTTGGTAAGACCGGTTGTCAGATTTGCAAGCATCTGATCACCCGTAACGACTGTCTACAAATATTGTCGGTTTTTCACTGGGGACTAACTAAAGTATACTGATGATCTAACTTGATAAATGCTCATAAGAGAGCTTTTATAAGCCATTAAATGCTTTAACATACTGTTATAAGAGGCTTTACAGTTAAACATCATGAACAGTGAAACAACATTTTTAAAGCAGACTTTTTTTTCGTAGTAGTGAAATGCATTTTATCTTGAACTAGGTATGGTGGTTGATTTCCAGTAACCACCACACTTATTTCAAGAAAACGTGTATCGTAACGTACTCATCATTATTACGGTAGTTGTCAATGGCTATCTGCCTAGGTTTTGCCTTCGATTCTTTTTAACCGACTTCAAAAAGGAGGAGGTTCTCAATTCGTCGGAACCTTTTTTTTATGTATGTTCCCCGATTACTCGAAGATGGCTGGACCGATTTGGATTTTTTTTTTTGTTTGAAAGGGTATACTTCCCAGGTGGTCCTATGATCATCAAGTCGGATCTCATGATGGGATCCTGGAGAAATAGAGAGAACTCTTCAAATTTTATAGGCACTCAAAGCGATTTAGGTATTTTTTGGAAGAGTACTTTCTCGGAGAGGTCTCATTTCATTTTGGTGAAGATTTGATGAAGAACTTTGGAGATAAGTAACGGAACTCCTCAATAAATGATAGCAAATGGACTGGGATTGCTGAAATCTCATGTGTCTATTGCTTACACCAGTTCATAACATAACATCACGCCGGTATGCTGTTAAGGGGTAAGCACATGGGAACCGCTAAAAAGTGAAAAAAAAACTTTTTCCAAAAAAAAAAACCAATCGACTTCCAAAAAAACACTACAAAGTGACAAAATTACTTTAATTTCGGAAGGCGGTGACAAAAAATAAAAATACAGCTCCAAAGATACCGAATTCCGAAATTAAAGTAATTTTTCACTTTGTAGTGTTTTTTTGGAAGTCGGTTGTGTTTTTTTTGGAAAAAGTTTTTACGTGTCAGTTCTCAAAAACCCTAGAACTCCATAACTATCCTTACATATTTTCAGTCAAAGAAACTCTGCCTATAAACACAACATTCTCTTGTAAACATCATCATCTGCCCAGACTCTTCCCAACTATGTTGGGGTCGGCTTCCAGTCTAACCGAATGCAGCTGAATGCCAGTATTTTACATGGAGCGACTGCCTATCTGACCTCCACTACCTAGTTTCTGGGATTTTCCTTGATATGAGTTGTTGCCAGGGTTTCAAGCTTCTGACGACCCGTAACGACTGTCAAATTCGTCATGCTCCCTTAGATGTCACTGCTTGCGGTAGCGTCGGGGGTCGGGTTGCCTCCTTCCCTCAAATATGGCGAGGGTGGTAATGGCTGATCTTTGCGTTATGCTCGTGAACGGGTGCTGCTCGTGGTGACTGGTCGTCTTGCTGACCATGGTTTTGTTATTGTTAATTGTATTAAGTTTTTAATAATTTTAGTCCAGAGGTCCTAGTTTAACTTTTGTTATAAGTTACTTATAGCTATATTTGCATAATGCAGAATTACATATGTAAGCGGGCATGCCCTTTATGCCTAGAGGCTTTTATTTAGATTGGAAGTTCTGTTTACGTTTTATTTTAATTTTCTATTATTTTTAGTTTTCAATTTTTGATGGTATATTGGCGTGTGCTAGCTGACATATGGCAAATTTTATGTTTTTTTTTTGTGTTTCGTAATTTTTATTACGTATTATTGTATAGAAACAAGTTCTTCTAACTTAACAGACAGCTGTGCTGCTGGGGAGTTTGTTCCGCTACTTCTTCTTCCCAGCTGCACTAGGAAGTGGTGAAGGGCGGGCGTTTTTGGGGGGACTGTCTTATGTAATTTTATTTTGACGTTCAAAAAGAGCTGACTCTCAGCCTAGTTTGAATAAATGACTTTTGATTTTGATTTTGATTTTGAAAGATCCACGAATGAGAGCCGGGACCAACGGCTTAGCTTTCTTTCCAAGGCACGTTCTCTTGTAAACAGTAGGAAAGAAAATCAGTAGGTATCGATTATTAATTACCTATCTATCAGCCACGCGTTTCTCTTTAATGATTAAATGTGGGTAGTAAATAATATCGTAAAAATACTTCCAACGCGTAGATTGTCAAGTCATATCTTACGGAAAATACTCGTACGTTTCGGTGCAAACTATACAAGGTAGCAGGGACCCGCAAACTGAAACCACGAGTTCAGCCCATGATTCTTGACTCCTGTCACAGATATTTTTAATCGGCTATTTAAGAAAAAGAACCTACTGGATTCATAAAAATTTGCAATAACTATGCGGTCGTAATGTAGACCATACTCGTATATACTCATTGAGCTATAATTCGTGCCGATATGAAAGAAAATATCTATACCTACTCTACACCAAAAATAATGGTGAAAAGTTTGAATATTTGTTGTGCTAATCCACGGAAGTCCCAATCAGATTTTAAAAATTCTTTATGTAGTTGATAGCCTAATTTTTGAGAAAGAATATAAACTATTTAACATCACGCTGTCACCCTTAGGAGCCGAGCATAACGTAAAAATAACGCTAAACGACGATGGCGATGAGACGGGACGCGGTGAGTCGCAGGCCAATATTCCACGCGTTAGAGTCGCGGCAGATTATTAATTATATGTATAAAACAAATATATTTACAATAAACGTAATTGATTTAAGCCATAAAATTTTGATCAAAAACGGAAATATGTGCGGTGCTATGAATAAATTAATTTAAAATTTTGAAAATCTAGACGATGTCTTCGAACTCGAGACACCAAGAATGAGGAAGTTCTAAACTAAGACGCATATGATAAAAAATAATGATCGAAACAAAGTTTTCTTAATTGGAAGTTTTGAAACAAATTAGATAACGTATCGAATTACATAAGTATCTTAGAAGTTTGACCGATCTCTCCGACATTAAAATCTGTAAAAAAAAATGCCTGTCTCATCTCTTATGACTATTGTTTGCAGATAGAGTGATACGTCTGAAAGAAATCTGCATGTTATTTTATCATCATTGGGTAACTTAGTTATGGTATGGTGTGTTGAATCAGGTATTTATTTGGAAGGTCACCATAATTGTTAATAGCCCACAACTTCGTCCGTGTCAATTTATTGCTCCCCCGTCAACCCAACCCGTCGTCGCTAGCATCAAATCGCCTGCCCGTGCGAGTACTCCGTATCCGTGGCTTTTTTCTTTTTGCTCGGCTCCTAAGGTTCCTAGCGTGATGTCATATAAATTATAGTCTTCCTCGATAAATGAGCTATGCAACACCAAACGATTTTTTCAATTCGATCCAGGAGTTCCTGAGATTTGCGCGTTCAACCTAACGAACTCTTCAGCTTTGTAATATTAATAATATAGATTACATTTGATTACAGGCACCTGTATTTATTAATTAGCTCTTTACGAACCCATATGGTGTAACAATAAGTTTAGCACAATCAGCGTATAATGTTCCCACAGCCGGGACGTAGGCCTCCGCTCTGTTAGAGGGAGTAAGCCCTTCTCCACAGCGCGGGCCCAGTGCCGTTTGATGGACCTTATGGTGTAAGTATTCTTATCTATCTATTTAAAGTATTTGAGGTAGGAAGGTAATAATTAGCACACGATTTTAAACTTTAACCTAATATAGTCCGTGCGGGTTGTTCGAAAGAGATACCGCGGCCCCTGGCATACAGGCAACTAAGGGAACAAAGGTGGGTTTTAGTCCGTAAAACACTGACACGCCCTCCTGCTCCACCCAGAGCGTGAGAAGTTATTTGATGATTTCCCACCCATAATACCTAATATAGTCCGTCCCTGCATTATTGCGTGATTAAATCACTACATATTAAAAAAACAAAGTCCCCCGCCGTGTCTGTCTGTTCGCGATAAACTCAGAAAGTACTGAATGGATTTTCATGCGGTTTTCAGCAATAGACAAAGTTATTCATGTGGAAGGTTAGGGTGTATAATTTGATAAGGCTTTGTTTAAATTGGTACAGACTACAGCAAAATACCTAAATAACAAGTTGGCCACATTTACGGTAAAACGGTCACTGCTTTGAAACTTCATAACTATTCAAATCAATACAGTAGCTGACGAAAAATCTATGCTGCAGCTTTTGCAATACACAGCTATGTAATACATAACGAAAGTCACTCATTTTCCACAGTAACAAGTGCATGTGAATATGTGGATGCTATAATTATTTCGTCTATCGTTAATTGCGTATTGAAGTGTCATTTCTATATTAATTTGTTGGTGCAAGTGAGAAGCGTTCAGCGGGAATACGAAATTTGAAGATGGCGGCAACTTACAGAATAAGAAAACTATTTATTTACAAGAATATGAGTATAATATTATGTTTCAAATATACAAAGTAAGTTTTCGTCATATTCTTCCAGGAATCTGGTAATAGTCTCTGTGAGTAAAGTTGAACATAGTACACAAATCTAAACTTATATTATAAACGCGAAAGTAACTCTGTGGATGAGTCTACAACCTTTTCGAGCCTAAATCACTAACCCAATCGTTTTGTTTGACAGACAGGTAGCCTGGGACCTGGAGACGGACGTAGGCTACTTTTCGTCCTTGATATGTTTTTTAAATAAAAAACAGCTTGTCCTCCGTAAATGTAGGTGACTAAAAACCTTGGGAATAATTGGTCATAAGGCTAAGTTCTGTCTAATATTTCAATTAATTCCTGCAACACCGTCTTCTTCTGTAAAAAGCCCAAATAGCCACCAATCTGTCTTCTAAAGCGTCATGCCCGTTGTGGCTTAATTCCTCAAGTGTATATTGAATTTTATTTAAATTAAACCATTTATATACCTAGTCACCTTAGAAGTCAGTCAGAAAGGCGAAGCGTATTAGGTTCCCAAGAAGAAAAACGGGCAAGAAACTCCATGGACACTCTTTTTACACGCTTTATATTAGCTTCACTTGTATGTTTGTTTGATGTAACCGACTCTTTTGGACGCTATTTTGACCCACTTTAAACGGTTAGATTTCATTGAAACTTTGTAAACTTATCGAGGACCGATGACTATTCAATAATTTAAAAAATAAAATTGAAAATATGAAAAAAAGGAAAAAAAATCACGTTTTTGTAGTTAGCAGAACTAAAAAATAGAAAATAAATAACACTTTAAAAAACTAAAAAACACGCTTTAAAAACCAAACTAAAAAAGGAGAAAATAATTTAATTCAATTAAAAAGCGTGGGGTGCTTGACATTAATTGATTATAAAAATACCACAAAAACCACCCCACGCTTTTTAATTGAATTAAATTATTTTCTCCTTTTTTAGTTTGGTTTTTAAAGCGTGTTTTTTTAGTTTTTTAAACTATTATTTTTTTAAGGATAAGGAGACCCATTTGTGCTTATGAGTCACAGACAATAATAATTATGACTGTCCTCATTGCCTACTTATGCTTATGAGTGAAAGATGACATGGCGACAAATTATATGATGAGTAATAGAGCAGTATGAAAAAAAAGACATGTTGTGCAGACACCAAATAAATTAGGATAAGGTTCAAAAAATGCTGATGATGACCTGCAAAAGGAACAGCATGTTGTTCTTTGAGATTAATCTGAGGGCCTTGATGAAATGACGTACTCTAAGCGATAACAATGATGGAAAAGACAAAAGTAGTAGATTGACATCAGCTGCCGAAAAATGATGATTATAATGAGAATCATGATGATGCCTATTTTATGCTTATGGTATGGAATACTGAATACGGTTGTACAGACAAATATACCATTACATCATATGATTCACAATCGCAATAATTTCCACATTCACATCAATGCTCATTTAAAACCAAATGTTTTAAAAACATTTTGACCGTGAAAGCATTACGTAATTATTTTATCAATATTATGGATTCATCTGTTTACCCATAAAACGGCTTTAAAGGCAAGTGCACGTTGAACGGCAGCGCATAAAATTGCAATTCAGCAGGCTTAGCACGACGCTTTTTATTTCTACTCTACCGTAGAATAGAATTCGCTTGTTTACATTTCTCGGTTCAAAACTGTGAACAGTATATACGTAGGTATATATAGTAGTTTTTTGGGATTCATGAAGAAGCCTCCTCGTGTAGCGCAATTAGTTCCACCAGTAACTCGAATGAACCGAGCGCTCGGCGCATCCTGGGCAGTCACACCCAATACCATGATGACTGACCAATTCTTCCCTTGCGGTGGTAGGGCTAATGCCTGGTTCGCCTCCACCCTCCCACCGGAGTCCAGCGTCAAGCAGCTTGTTGTGTTTCATCGATGCGTGGGAGTACCAGTGCCTTGAACAAGAGTGAGCAGGCATTTTCAGGGCAAGCTCGATCCATCATAGACCTCATCAATCGCTTTCCATCAGGCGTGATTGAGGTCAAGAGCGGGCACATTTAGTAATAAAAAAAAATACACGGAAACGTAATTTTTGTCTACTCTTCCGTCGACAAAACACTTCTCTACGGTTCTTGTGCTAAGCCTGCTGAAGGTGTTTGCGGGACGATGCGGCCCGCCCTTTAAAAGGTAGCTGTAACATCCATACAAGGTAACCCCCGACTGACCCTTGCTCGTTGAAGCGCCAGCCCACGCCGCAGCTGAGCCAGTAGCTTTAAATTCCCCGATTAATAATAATAATGCCAATATGTTGATCCAGCCTGTCCCCTATAGCTGTCCCCTTATCAGTGACGCTCTGAGCCGAGGCCCTTACCCCACAGGGGGTGCCCTCAGCGTGCAGTCGCTTAGTTTGTTATTTTTTAGTTTGTAAGCCCTGGCTGGAGGCGTTAAGTTAACTCTTAATGGCAGCCCCAGGAAAGCCCGGTTAAGCAGTCACGGCCTCTCAAGGTCAACTGCGAGATGCCCGATAAAAAAAAGAACATACAAGGTAACATTTAAGATGGGAATGGTACTTTAGGGCAAATACACGGTATCATTATCTGCCTAACCTTTTCCCAATTATGTTGGGGTTAGCTGCCAGTCTAACCGGACGCGGCTGAATACCAGTATTTTATATTGAGCGACAGCCTATCTGACCTCCACAACCCAATTAAAGGGTAACACGATACCGCTTGGTAAGACTGGTTGTCAGACTCTCGGGCTTCTGACGGCCCGTAACGACTGTCAAAGATCCATGAAGGACAGCTGGACCAACGGCTTAACTTGCTTTCCAAGGCACGGAGACATCTTGGTATATAAAGATGGTCACCCATCCATGGACCAACCGCGGCAAGCGACGATTAACCCGTGCGGCTGTTGTTACTTAGCCACAAGCCTGGGTGTAATTTCTCAAATAAAAATTGCGTTGGAGTAAGTGTATTACTTAAACAATTTACCTATCATATTATTGTAAAATTAATTTTCTTAAATTGCAAGGTTTTCCCCACACATAATTTAATACTGACATCATAATTAAAAAGAAAATTACCCGCTTTCCGAATTGAGAATTTTAAGTTAAGAACAGTGGGATAATTGCCTGACACACTACAGTAGGATTGGCTTTCTTTCAGTTTGACAGTTCAACAGCATTCATTGCGTTGTTTACGTCGTCGAGCAGACTCAATTTTCGGACATTAATGAAGCAATGGATTAGCAATATACTTCAATATGATTCAGATTATGTTCTTTTTTTTTGGGTGGGAAATCTTCAAATTACTTCTCCCGCTCTGGGAGGAGCAGGAGGGCGTGTAAAGACTTTTACTGAGTAAAACCCACCCGTGTTCCCTCAGTTGCCTGTGTGCCAGGGGCCGCGGTATCTATTTCTAATAACCCGCACCCCTGGCAGGCATCGGCCTTTACGTGTCCCTTCAGTTGGTGCTGACATCTCTTTGAGGCGCCCGTGGAACACAACGCGCCATCAACCCGGGACTGGTCCTTACCGGACAGCGAGCTACCCATTACTCGCCGTCCGCAAGCCCGTGCCATCGGTGGCCGGGAATCATTCTGATTCTGGTTGATACTATTTTACGCAATCAGACTGCTGGTCAACCTCTTATAAACATTAGCATTACATAAAACCTGCGAAATCAAAATGTATTTGCTAATAACTTTATAAATTTTGATTTTCGCTACCCTGGCGCTTACCCCTTAAGATTACTTATCTACTTGGTCAGCTAACGTCGAGATTGACAAATACTCAACTTCAAATTCTCACCCCTGAAACCGAGTATTAGTAGTTAACTCCCTTTTTACACACTTTATATTAGCTTCTCTTGTATGTTTGTTTGTATGTTTGTAACCGACTCCTTTGGACGCTATTTTGACCCACTTTAAACGGTCAGATTTCATTGAAACTTTGGAAACTTATCGAGGACCGATGACTATTCAATAATTAAAAAAAAACACGTTTTTGTAGTTAGCAGAACTAAAAAATTTAAAATAAATAATAGTTTAAAAAACTAAAAAACACGCTTTAAAAACCAAACTAAAAAAGGAGAAAATAATTTCATTCAATTAAAAAGCGTGGGGTGCTTCACATTAATTGATTATAAAAATACCTCAAAAAGCACCCCACGCTTTTTAATTGAATTAAATTATTTTCTCCTTTTTTAGTTTGGTTTTTAAAGCGTGTTTTTTTTAGTTTGGTTTTTAAAGCGTGTTTTTTAAACTATTATTTTTGTACTATACCCTAAATACACACCCTCTCTACCTCTCATAACTTGGACTGAACCACAACCAGTGCGTTTCACCGGAACGTGACTCCGTCGGAACATGACAAGCGCTTTACAAACACTTTCGCTCGAGCCACCGAATATTGACACTTTAATACGTAATAATGTTGAGTACCGTAAAACCGTAACTGTTACATATCTATGCTGTTAGATCCTGAGGTAGTAAGAGTTGTTGAGGTAAGTTTGAATAATAGGTTGTAATTTGTTGTGTTACATGTTGTGTTACTTTTCAAAGTCATAAGTCAAAGTAATTTGGGGGCAGTTTGGTGTCTTTTAACAGCTTTTTTTTTCGGTTTTGTCAGCCTCACAAGATTTGTAACAATTAAGCACGTTCAGTGATACCTAGAAGAGACTGAAACTGTGTTCCTTAGTACGCTACAAAGTGATGATAATGTAAACGCTCTTTTGTAAGCTGACTGACCGTCTTTTGTGCGCTAATTTAAAAATGTTAAACTTACAATGATATACTCGTATATAAAAATATGTATACATATTTCACGTGATTCCAAAATAATAAACACACATTTCTATGTAATTAAAAACTAAGATTATCCCAGTTTACATAATTTTAAGAGGAGTTGTAAAAGAAAGTGTCTCCATAACACGACTTTATCTTAAAAGCGAACACAAAGTTAATCATATAATAACAATAGTGCACTAAACAGCGGTTTGCGTGTTAACTGACTGACGTTTATACTACCGTTTAACTATTAAACGACGCTTTGTTTAATAGAAACTGTCTATCAGGGTCAGAAACGTAAAAGATCATTCGTTTATTGTAATGAAGAGAGAAAATCTTGTCACAATATCATGTAATTTTTTCCTGTTGACTATTGTTTCTATTCGACGCTAGATGGCGCTGTAAGAAGTTTCTTATTGTTTGATAATGAGGGTTTGTAAAAAGTGTTTTATGCAGTGTTTGTTTATAGTTAGTTCCAAGCTATTATAGTGTTAATTGATTTATGTTGCGTTAAGTAAATGGATTGACTTTGCTGGTAATTAAGGTAATACAAATATCTATTTAAGACCGGCCACGTGTTTTTTTTTTTAGGGTGCGTAATCATCAAATAATTCTTCCCGCTCTGGGTGGAGCAGGAGGGCGTGTCAGTCTTTTACTGACTAATATCCACCCGTGTTCCTTCAGTTACCTGTGTGCCAGGGGCCACGGTATCTCTTTCGAACAACCCGCCTGGCAGGCATCAGCCCTTGCGGACCCCACTAGTTGATGCTGACATCTCTTTTTTTTTTTTTTTGGGTGGGGAATCATCAAATAACTTCTCCCGCTCTGGGTGGAGCGGGAGGGCGTGTCAGACTTTTACTGACTAAAACCCACCCGTGTTCCCTCAGTTGCCTGTGTGCCAGGGGCCGCGGTATCTCTTTCGAACAACCCGCACTGCTGACATCTCTTTGAGGCGCGAGTGGAACACAACGCGCCGACGACCCGGGCTTGGTCCTTATCGGACAGCAAGCTACCCATTACTCGCCAACCGCAAGCCCACGTGTTTAATCATTACGACTATGATTTAAAAGTCCGTCCGCGTCCAACCTTGTAAATAATTAAATGATTATTTTCAGCAGTAGGTACATGAGCTACATATATCGTATACCACGTTTGGTATTGGTCCACGTAAAAATATATCGTAGCTGGATTTTATCGCTCACTGGATTTGCAACTCTCGGTGTTGCACCGAGCATTCAGATTCCAAGAGAGTGCATCCCAGTGCGTCGGCAAAAACACACTGTTCGATTTCCAACTCTCGCTCGGCGCTAAGCAGGGTGTTGCAGATCCAGTGCGCGGAAAAATCCTGCCACGATATTTTAACGTTAGTGCAAGCGTGGTATTGGTACTATATTATTGGTACTCGTTCCAACATTGCCTAGTCTCAGTAGTAAAAACACCAGCACACCAAGCTACCCCAAACTGTCAAATTTTCCCAATTGAACAT
Organism: Antitype chi; assembly: GCA_947359405.1. Lineage (NCBI taxonomy): Eukaryota > Metazoa > Arthropoda > Insecta > Lepidoptera > Noctuidae > Antitype > Antitype chi. The sequence continues at coordinate 3,753,640 of OX375826.1, forward strand.
GAACCTTAAACATATAATGTTATAAAGTTGAAAATCTATCAAAGAAATTTGACAGATTGGGGTAGCTTGAAGTGCTGGCCTCTGTGTCTAGCAGTTTAAAAAGAGAATCTTACGATAAAATCATAAACATAGCCTGCATGATCCCCTACTCATAATTCTCACATATTTTTTCAGTAAAAATTCAACAACTTATACAGTTTCGTTCCATTAACGAATTCATGCATATTTAAATAATATCACTAGGTCACCGGTATAGGTACGTACCTACGCACCGTGAACATGATAATTGTATATCAACTGTACCTATTATGAGAGTTCAAACACCTGTTGCAGGTAGGTACCTAAAGAATAAATACCTAACTACTGATTTAACTAAAGCGCTGCGCGCTGCCCAAAATATTGATACATTATTAAAAACCAAAAAAAAATGTAGTGTGATTGTCAAATGTTCAAAGAAAAAATTTATTGAAAAATATTCAGAAAAATAAAATATTATCATGATAATTTTTTTATAAAATAGTTCTTATATTTTTCGTCATAAAATTTTCAAAAGTTTTCTATAGGTTCGCATCGAAAAAAGACTTTCGAATCGCATTCATCAGTACTTCCGAAGATTACCCCCATACAAACTAACTTCATAATCAGCTAAATAATGTTCCCACTACTGGAACATAGGCCTCCTCTCTGTGAGAAGGAGTGGGACAAAATCCACTACGTGGACCCAGTGCGGGTTGGTAGATGTCAAACAAGTCTTCGAATTTTTGGTTCTAGGACATGCCGGTTTCCTCACGTTTTCGTTCACCGTTTTGGGAGCAGTGGTGATGAAATATACACAAAATAAAACGCCTGGCTGGGTTTGAACTTACGATCTACAATTCGTAAGTCGCAGCTGTTACCACTGAGCCAACACTGCTCGCTCACAAACTCACTTAGGTACCTCTTTATAATACGGACTATAGAATAGACATAAACATCTCCATACAAATCCACTAACACAGCAAAAAAACCTAAACAAACATCGAACACATACGTAATACGTCTATTTCCCTGTCATATCACTTTCTCTGAGGAAATTGTGGAAATTATCTCGTCTACTTCGAGATCCGACAGGCGATGCCACGGGGAAGACGATGAATACGACAGTAATCATTTAATTGACATGAAAGTTTGTCATATTGATATGAAGATTGTGTGTTATGTGGCTTTAGAACAGAGTTATGTATTCTATTGTTTTTGTTTTGAGAGTCTTTGTAATCTTCGGAAAGAAAGGTATGCGAAGATACGTGCAACAGCAAGCAAGCAATTGGCTGGTGCGCTACGTGTCTCAATTCGAGTCACAAATGGATTTAATACTGGTAAGATCATTAGTGTTTGTCCAAAAATGTCGTGATGGCCCTGTGGAATGACAACCTCGACCATGAGAGAAACACTGGAACTGGGGTTCAAATCCAAGCAAGGCAAATATGACTTTTTTTTTTATACAAATGTGATTTCTTCGAGAGCAATGGAAACGGCTGCGACTTCCGAGTTCGTAGGTTCGAACCCAGGCAGGTGGTTCATTTAGTATCATTTCATCACCACTGCTCTCAAAACGGTGAAGGAAAACATCGTGGGGAAACCAGTATACCTTAAACCTCCAAAAATTCGAAGACATGTGACATCTACCAACTCAATCAATTATGATAAGACTGAAGATTTATTACGTATATCAATCGCTTAGTCTAACGCAGTTAATAAGGTCATATATTCTTAAATAATATTTATATACATACTATAGACTAACATAAACACAAGTTCTCACCATATTTCTCTCGCTCTCAATTACATACATATGTTCTTCAATAGGCCAAATCACAGTTGCATTTATTAGTAAATAGTTATTTTGATAATAATATATTGTGCTCGGCTTACAACTACTGATACATGTTCAATTATAGGCGAGGACGCTGGCACCCTAAACACAAGTTAAATCTTACATTGGGTGCCAGAGTTCATCGAAAACACTCTTTCCCCTAGTTGTAACGCTGCATAGTGTTTATTTTATAAGTGTTTTTTGTACACCTGAAGGTAATAAAATATATATATTTTTTTTTTTTCGTACTGGGCTCTCGTGGTGTATTACGGCCCACTCCCTCACCTGGAGGTCTGTGTCTCAGCAGTTGCAACATTATAGACTGATTATGCGTGCTATGTGAGTTCCGAATTTATCTTTGACTTTAAAGACACCCGTTAAAAAAACATAGTCAAGAAGTCTGGAGAAATTCTAAAGGAGAGGCGGTGTTTTAAGAAACGAGAGGGCAAAAACATATCTATTATTTCAATTATTTCATGAAGTGTTGTCCATTTGTCTCCATACGAAACTACCTTTAGAAAGGCCCTACTATAGTTAGGATCATTTCTATTATCTAGCAAATTTTGACATTCAAAATTGCTTCTTATACCTATGGCTAATAAAATTACAAACTAAACACACTATAAACTATTAAACAAACAACACAAAAATAACAAACAACAAACAACTATTATTATATAAACTATTTAGGTACCAATCTTATTTATTATTCATTATGATACAATTTGTATAGTTTTTTTTCAATCATTGTTCCTTTCAACCTAAGCACCTGCCATCTAATCTCTTCACCACCCTTGGTTGACTGGTAGAGAATGCCTAAGGCATTAAGTCCGCCTTTGTACCTTTTTGTGTGCGAGAAGTTTAAATAAATTAATTAAAATTAAAGATTTGAGTATGACAAACCAATCCTAGAGTGAGAGCAATATTTGATTCAAAGAACAAAGATTAATAACACGATAAACTTGTTTTAATCAAAATGGACATACAATAATGAATGCTAATGAATTAAAACCAATTCATTTGTAAAACGAAACACTGAAACAAATCGAGTTGCAGTGAGTTTCAGAACGGAACGAACCGTTATTATGGCGTGTGGATATTGCCTCAGCTCATTATTATTATGTGCACTCCATTGAGCTAAATAATAGGTCTTTACCTATGAAATTGCCGTTTTGTATGAAAAAATTTAAACGAATTTTTTTCATGTATTTTTTATTTGTATTAATCGAAGTAATCACCCATGCAACCAATGCATCTTTGCCATCGCAGTGGCAGTTTATTGATGCCCTTCTTAAAGAAATCAGCTGGACGGGAGGCAACAAATTCTTCAAAGGCATTTTGTACTGCCTCTCGGGTATTGAATTTTTTTCCCGCCAAGAAGTTATCCAAATTCTGGAAAAAGTAGTAGTCTGTAGGCGCAAGGTCTGGTGAGTAGGGCGGATGACGGAGAGCTTCCAACCCCAGTTCTTGCAACTTGGAGACCGTCTGCTGTGCAGTATGAGGTCGCGCGTTGTCGTGCAGGAGCAGCGGAGACGAGCGATTGACCAATGCTGGTTGGAGATGTGCCAGCTTCTCCATCATTGTGTTCAGTTCTTCACAGTACACATCTGCAGTAATGCTCACTCCGTTTGGTAAGAAGCTGTGATGAATCACACCGGCGCTAGACCACCAAACAGTGACCATCACTTTTCTAGGGGTAAGTTTTCGTTTAGGGCATTGTTTAGGTGCTGAACCAGGATCCAACCAACTTGCTGAGCGCTTGCGGTTATCAAACAGAATCCATTTTTCATCGCAGGTAACAATGCGGTTCAAAATTCCTTCATTTGTGTGTCTGTTGAGCAGTGCAAGGCACGTCTCGACGCGTACTTCGCGCTGACGATCATTGAGTTCGTGGGGCACCCATTTGTCAAGCTTTTTTACCTTGCCAATTTGACGCAAATGGACCAATATTGTTTTGACGCTAACGTCGAAAGCTGCTGCTAATTCAGCCGTAGATTGTGTATCATCAGCTTCCACAATCGCCTTTAATTCGTCATTGTCGACCAAAGTCTTCGGACGACCGCGAGGTTCATTTTTCAGGTCGAAATTTCCAGAACGGAAGCGAGCAAACCAATAACAGGTGGTGCGTTGGTTTGTAGTGTTAGCTCCGTAAACGTCGTTGATGTTGCGTGCCGCTTGTGCCGCGTTGCTGCCACGACGGTACTCATATTCCATAATTACTCGAATTTTTAACGTATCCATGATGACGAAAAAGATTGAAATGCGATGAAAATGTAACACTAATCAATAAACAAATGACTACTTTTGGAAAAAAAAATCCATGTTTTTAAAATAAAATTAATTTGAAATTAGAATTCTTACCCAAACAAAAATTATTTTGATTTGAAATGGCCAGTACTGCAAAACGGCAATTTCATAGGTAAAGACCTAATACTTTTAAAGGTTTAACATCGTCATTCATAATGTATGATATCGGTACGAAATGGTGGATTAGTGGTAAAGGCCGTGACTTGGGAGTTAAAGTCATAGGTTTTAACCTTGACAGGGGCTTTAATTTACTTTGATTTCGTCACTCTCAAAACGGTGATGGAAAACATCGTGAGGAAACCGGCATGTCCGAGAGCTAAAATTTTTAAGACATGTACAGAAAAAAAGAAAAAACGTTTATTTGCGGTAAACATGACGCAAAAAGTTTGAGGGGAACATGCGTCACATCCACGCAAAACGGCTATCGCTCAGCATTATGCTGCGACCCTATGCAAGACAGCCCCAGCGCTGGTTTTTAGCGACAGCCGGCTTTGGGCGCATTGGACTCGCGTGGTGAATCACGGCCCACTCCCTCTCACAGAGAGGAGGCTTGTGTCCCAGCTGAGGGAACATTATAGGCGCTTTTATAATTCCTAACGTGAAAGTATTTTAAGTTTGATAATTATCCTTATCTTCAAACACACACGGGGTACTAGCGTTACACACTTACTAATAGCAATGCCATTCATTTTGTCAGTTCAACAATATTGACTGGGTTTGGGATTATTTGTATTAGTAAACAGACATTTTCGAATATACGCCACAATGGATTGGGATTTATTTTCATATCATCGGATTGTGATTGAAAGTGTGTTCCGCATTTACAATTCAGATTAGGTAAGAAAAAAAACTGTAGATCAAAATGGCCCAGAAGGACTAGTGTCCAAGGACCAATATGGTTCAAAGTAGTTCAAACTGTCAAATAATAAAATTAAAAAAGTTTTATTAACAAACCCACCTGATGGTACTCGCCGGTACCGTCTTGGAGTACTTCAGCCTCGTAGACGCCGATCTGGCAGGTCTCTCCCTCCTCGGACACGTCGCCATTTTTGTTTTTATGACGTCACAGCTTTCCATCACTCAATGCATAGTTCGTTCGTTTTCGTTTGAATTATTGTAAAACTTTTTCGTTTAAAAAAGTTCTGCGTATGTTTTGTTGTTTTATTTAATATTTATTTTATACGGTTTTCATGAAGCATAGGTAATTATGTTCAGCTGTAGCTGTTTTAAAGGAAAATAGTTAGTAGAGATTTGTTGTACAAAAGTATTTTAAAGAAAAGCAGAGGTGTTCGGTGTTCACTAGAATGCAAAAGATATACAGCAAGCTTCTGAATTGAGAAAATCAAAAATCATAACATAATACAGGGTGATTGGAAGATGGGTGCAAAGCTTTAAGGCGAAGATAGTACAGACAATTTAGAACCATTTAAGCCATGGTTGTCTCAGACGAAGTCTTACCAAATATTTTTAACCAAATTTTTAAGTTTTTTTTCGGAAATTCTCAAAATTTAATGTAAACTGCATAATTATGGCCAAATTGAATGATAAATGAATTCATTTTTTATTTATTTAATTAAAGTAATGTGTAAGCAATCAAGCAAAACATGTTTTAGGCTTCTGTGTCATTAGACATTTTTTTTACAGACATTTAAAGCTCAGAAAAAATAAAAAAATTGTACAATACGTCTTTTAAACCTTATTAAAAAAAGGTAAGACTTCGTCTAAGACAACCATGGCTTAAATGGTTCTAAATTGTCTATACTATCTTCATCTTAAAGCTTTGCACCCATCTTCCAATCACCCTGTATAACATCACGTTTTGTTTCCTCGAAGGATTGGCCAGTTTTGTTTAAATCCATGTTATAGGGAGCGAGCTTATTGTCATCTACCGAACAGAAATCCATGCCAGCGAGAAGTTCCAGAAAAACCCAATCTACAACACTTTGCCCAACCCGGGAATCAAACCCAATCAAAGTTTTATGGAGTCAATACGAAACTATTTTACGGAATGGGCAAGTAGAATCAATTAAAAAGAGTTTGAGAAGGTCTCAACTTCAAAGTCTCATTCAGAAACCGGATGATAATATCTTATAGAGAAGTAGACTATGATATATTTGTATGTTCTGGGTATACAACAGCCTTATCTTGTAGATAGAAAGGCGAACAAGAAATTTAAGCAATGAGGGTGTTCTGAATTGAAGTTCACTAGGTGGCAGCAGTGAGACGTCAGGTCCGGGCACCTGTCAAAAGTGTCAAAGCGCCTACGGACTGAATGGTGCACGAAAGAATGAAACGAATGACATCAAATATTTTAAGTTCATTGTCGAACTGGAAGACCTCTTGTCAAAGTGGCGCCAACTGGTGGCTTGAATATTCATGAACACCCTCATTGGATGAATCTGTTATAACACAGTTTCAAGACTCAGCACAGAGTTGGGAAAAAAGCTTGATGCTAAGACGACGTTCGCACTGACTACAGACAATTTTCAACTCTCGTTGTCGAGCATTGAGTTTCCAACAGAGCGCAACCAGCGCGTCGTAAAAATATGCTGTTGAATTTTCTACTCTCGGCAAGAAGCAGTGCACGAAAAATCGCCGCGATATTTTTACGTAACTAACTGTCAATTTTTTCCAATTGAACATGAACCTTGACATGCTGCCAAATGTCAACTTGACATGCTGTACAACTGTAAAATTTTCCCAATTGAACACGTAGAATTGAACATGAACCCTGACATGCTATTTTAATTTTTTATATTTGTTATTTTTATTTGATTAGTGTTTCCTTAGTGACATTTGACATTTTTTTTTGTGTTACTGTAACCTGGTTGACTTTTGACATTTTCGTATTATTGTGACATTTTTATTAAAATACAAACCGATTTGACATGAATTTGTATCTTGTAGTAAATAATTTTCCTTACTGTTATTTTAAAATTATTATATCTTTATATGATTTGCATGCCCATGTGACGGTAGCACACGGGAAGCACAGAACCGGTCAAAGTGGCGGAGCTTGGGGGAGGCCTATGTCCAGCAGTGGACGTCTTTCGGCTGAAATGATGATGATGATGATGTGACGGTAGAACATAGAGGACTCATAAAATAAAACATCTATGTACTTTATTACCCATGTTTGCAAACCAATTAATGATTTGATTTGAACCTTACGCTTATGTAATAAAGTTGAAAATCTATCAAAGAAATTTGACAGATTGGGGTAGCTTGATGTGCTGGCGTCTGTACATGCGAACATGGACTTAAAATAAATTCTATACAGCAGGTTTTAAAAATACAGCCTAAGGCATTTTAATTAAGACGTTCCAGTCGTAAAATAGAAAGCAAAGTAGGTATTATGAATCTAAATAAAATATAGCCTAGCAAATGTCATTAATTACGCAGAATATGTTCGTCAAGACATGTTTACAACCCCAGTAGTTCTACTTGCGAAATGAGACTGAATTTGTCACAATCAAATTGATTTACTAAAGTCGGTCTTTAAATTAAGAATCAAGAAGAGACGAGAACGGATGATGATAAAAAAAGGTAGGTAAGTAAACCTTTAATATCCAAAAATAGGAAATTAATACACTTATTCCCATTTTCACTAATACTAAGACACCTTAATGAAGGCCTCAATAAAAGTGCGTTATTGGATTTTCAACACTAGGTTCAGCGCCGAAAGTTAAAAATCTAACAGTATAATTTTATTTAGGCATTCCTTTAGTTGTTGCCTAGAGCAAGTTAAAACGGGCATAAATGTTTTAAATAAATAAATAATCAATTGAAGCAATGACAGACGAGACCACCAGACCTCAAAACAGACCTCAAAAAGGAACCAAATGTCTCTATCTAATCTAAAATAGTTAAATTATCTTCATGCTCTTTACTCTTACTAAGCATAATCTCCCCATGCATCGTAAAACTCATAATTAAGATAGTCCATCTTCAATAAATAATGCAAAGAAAAAAAACCATTGCACCAGAAACGCGAAACCGGTAATTACCCCTGTCAAATTATCGGCTCTCGAAAAATAGTTAACTTTTTTCTCATTGACAGCTTACCCGTCCACTATTACTGGCAGCACGAATGTATTACTCTTACGATACGCGCATTTCATCACGCGATTACTCTGACAAGACATTTACATCAACGGAATTGTTGCTTCTATAATCTGTGGTTGAGAAAATCTGAATTTCGATCTGTCAGTTTGAATTTGGTATGACAGCTGTTCGAATTTCGATTAATGTTGTGACACTACGAATGGTTTTGTTTTTAATCGGAGATATCAATGAGAATATAGTACATAATTAAGATTTATTTATGACCAATCGGAAATTAAAACTATTAAAACACAGCTACTGAACTATTCTAAAAATTATGTAAGTTCAGCGTCATTACTCCGCCTATTTACCATATAAAATATTTATTTATGTAAATATTCAAATAAAATCAGAGCGTTTTATTGCACAGTTGTGTAATAATTGTAGATCATAACAAATAGATATAAATGACTGTGTCAAAAGTAAGTGTCAACAAGTTTCTTTACATACGTCACGATTAGCGAAAGGAAGAAACATGTTACATATTTTCCGTCATTAAAAGTCATTGATACATTCCTTCCGTTCGGAATAAATATTCTTTGATTTTATAGACTTACTCTGATTTTAATTTGATAGACCTAAATGACAGCTGTCACTGTCGCTTAACTGTCATTTTGACAAAAAAGGCCTTCAAACTTAATAACCTTCTTCTTTTATGGTTTTTCCTAAACTAGGACGACGGGTTAATTTCAGGTTTTCAACAAATGCGATCAAATTCAACATCATTATGTTACTACAAGCCGTGCGCCCGATGAGATTTCCCATCGGTAAAAATGACGTCTTCGAACTTCCATGCAAACTTTCATCCCCTATTTAAACCCTTATAAGAATGAATTTCCTAAAATCCTTCCTTAGGTACTGATCACCGCATTACAAAAGGAAATCTTGTGCAAAATGTCACCATTTTTTTTTTTTGGGTGTGATATCATCAAATAACTTCTCCCGCTCTGGGTGGAGCGGGAGGGCGTGTCAGACTTTTACTGACTAAAACCCACCCGTGTTCCCTCAGTTGCCTGTGTGCCAGGGGCCGCGTTATCTCTTTCGAACAACCCGCACCTCTGGCAGGAAAATGTCACCATGCTTCTAGACCTAGCGGTTTAAGGCCCCTGCAGACAGTTACTCCACTTTAGTACAACAATTTCTACGCAAACTATGAAAATAGTTCTACTAGATTCGCGTCGCGGTGTGGCGTTGCTCGCGCTTGTTTTCAGGGGTCTTAAACAGCTGGGTCTACAAGCATGAAATTTCGCACAAGAGTTCCTTTTGTCTTAGTTGTGTTTTGTCTGTCAGTGAATTCAATATTATACCTATCTCCATTTACAATAGCATTAGACAGAAGTTAAAAAAGGTTCTTTTTAATGTACACTTCGTAACAAAATTAGATTAAACGTGCTGCAATTACGATTAATGTCAAAAAAATTAAAGTGTCAATGCTAAAAACCTAAAACAAGCAGGAGTGAACAACACCGAGTAACTAAATTAGCTGATGACGACGAAGTTTTACCAACGTATTGTGGGTCGTAAGTTGTTATTTAAAATAAAGTATTGTAAAAAAAATAACTTTTATTTCCTTATAATCTTAATTAGATTTAAATTATCATGTGATTGTTTGTTTCATTCATTCGTTTTGTTGTAGGTTTGTAATGTGTGATGAAGATGTTATTACAAATAAAACATTATTTAAAATAAAAATTAATTTTACTTCGTTTATCTCAGTATTTAGTACTGTCTTAAATCTACCTATAAAAGTTATAACTTAACTTTGAAATAAAATGTTTTGCACTCCTGCTTCTACGAGCCTCTTTTTTCTAAAGCTATAATAAATAGGGTTTTTTTTATAATGTTTATAGTTTATTTTTTCTATACAAATTTATAGGCTTTTTTTATACCGTTTTCCTATGCTTCCTTCTATCTGGCGTATTTAAAATGGATATTAATGCAATAAAACCAGTTTCAGACAACGTTACTACCCCATTTATTACTGAGAGCCGTATATCTTGACGGTAACTTGATTATTTACAGAATTTATGATATCTTTTGAAGTATGTGATTGATTTATATTCAATTAAAATAGTGGTTTTTATATTGTCTTTGAGAATAGAGAAAAGAAGTCATTGAAATGAAAAAGAATGCTTTAAAATAGTTTGAAAACTTTTCATCTTGATGGATCCTTGTCCACTAAATCCTAATAATATAAATGCGAAATTTGTATGTTTAGATGTTTGGATGTTTGTTAGTCAATCACGCAAAAACGACACAACGGATTTGTATGAAATTTGGCACACAGATAGAGTATAACCTGGATTAACACATAGGATATTTTTAACCCGGTTGTACGTTTCTGTGAGATAATTTTCGATCCCCAAGCGGACGAAGTAATTAAATATTAAATTCATTCACTTACTAACAGCCATCGCACCTATAGGTACTGTATAGTCTAGACTACTGAAATATTGCACAAGAGATCCTTATAAACGAAATTGAGCGAGGATTTGTGATAATAATCCCCTAAAAATTTTCCGACGAAAAATCCCATCCTCCACATGCCTTGTTTTATAAGTTTAAAGTTAAAACGTAATTACTGTATAAAATCTAGCCTATGAGCTACGGTTCAAAATATATAGGGATGCAACAATAGATATACAAAAGACATGATTAGTAATAGGCAACAATAGGAAAAAAATATACCTATGGCGGAATATAGTCGAAATATCCAGCGCCAATTAAAAATAAGGAGGTGCTAAGGAGATTCAAAAAAGTAACTATACGAGTACTTCCCGGGTAGTAGATGTAACAGTGGGGTTTTAGTGGGTAGAAATCCGACATAACTCCGTTCTCCTCTGGCGAAGGGGAGTACCTAATGATGATTACCACGCGGGCTTGCGGACGGCGAGTAATGGGTAGCTCGCTGTCCGGTAAGGACCAAGCCCGGGTCGACGGCGCGTTGTGTTCCACGCGCACCTCAAAGAGATGTCAGCACCAAATGGGGGGTCCGCAAGGGCCGATGCCTGCCAGGGGTGCGGGTTGTTCGAGAGAGATACAGCGGCCCTTGGCACACAGGCAACTGAGGGAACACGGATGGGATTTAGTCAGTAAAAGTCTGACACGCCCTCCCGCTCCACCCAGAGCGGGAAAAGTTATTTGATGATTTCCCACCCAAAAAAAAATAAAAAAAAATAATGATGATTGCCAAACGGAAAATAAAAGGTCGAGAAAACACAGAAAGATATTGGGTCATCCTTCTTAATTGATAATATCAGTAACGTCACTCAAATGTACACACTCACGCACAATCATCGTGCTAGTAAAACACGCAATTAGATTTAGAAACATCCCAACTTCAGTACATATGTGAAGCAAACGCGCATATCTGCGCGATGTCTCGCTTTCCTTCACTTTCGAGAGTTAATAGCGAATATGCTAATTTGAACCAAATTTGATTGTATCTACGCTAAGGCTAAATTTCACTGGTGTAGCCAAGAAGCCACATCCGTTTTGTTTTATCTGTGATCAACATTAGTTTAATGGACAGTTTGATTCATTGCTGCCATGGATTGAGGAGTTAATGGAGTGGATTTATATGCTTAGGTGATCATGAGCCTTTAGTGAAATTTATTAGATTAAGTAAATTATTTCATCACCACTGCTCTCAAAACGGTGTAAGAAACCATCTTGAGGATAACAGCATCTCCTAAAACCAAAAATTCGCAGACATGTGGCGTCTACCAACCCGAACTTGGCCGTGTCATGGATTATGGGTGCTTCACTGGGAGGAGGTCCAGTAGGTTGGGAGGCGGTTCCCAGTAGTGGGAACATTATAGGCTGATTATTATCCCAAGCAATATGGCGGATGCTGGATAGATCACGCAGTAAAGAAAAAAAAGCATGAAGATAAAATTGATTAATAATAGTTCGTTAAATTATTCAGTTAGATACCGTTGCTATCTGATCTGTAGTATGTTTATTCTAGCGTGGCTGCCAAGAAGCTATGCATTCGTGTCTTATGAACATTTTTTTCATTATCTGTGATCATAAAATGATACGTGGCTACTGAAAGACGTAACTTGGAAGAAGTCTACGACAAGCCAATCTTTCAAGGAGACTTGAGGTTAAGTGAGCTAGAAGTAAGCTGTCAATAGTGTCTCCAGCACCAGGTGGAATGACAGTTCGCTTCACCTAAGTTTTCACAGCGAGATTAGAAATTAGATTTAATTCATTGATAAATTGTTGTTTACCTAAGTAGACGACAATCAACAAGTACCAACTTGAACATAAGGCTTACGGCACAGGTATAGCAAAATGCCAGAAGGCCAATTCTCCTAATCAAAAATGTTCAAAATCTATTCGCAGTCTCACCTCGGCAAAATGTCAAAAACTTGTCAAAAATGTATGGACACTCGAGGTATTTTTGAAAGATTGAGACCGAGATCAGACTGTGAACGTTCTTAAAATTACGAGAATTACCTCTGTGAAATGTCTTCACAGCACAGATGCAAAATATATAAAAGCCCGCAGCCAAGGATCTTAAAGCAGTAGAATTCCATATTCAAAATAGGATGAATTTGATTTGAACAGCAGAAATTTTAATCTAATCTCTAATTAAATCGTGATATCATTTACAAGGCAATTTCGAATTAGAAATGAAGAAGTAACAGTCTTAAGGCCATGACTCACGAAACGGTAGAAAAAAAACCTACCCCTAAACATCTTATTAAGCAAACAACCTCACCAATAAAGTCATGAGGTAAGTATCCATGAGTTTATTTTTCTTATTAATCAAGTTCATACAGTGCATGACCATTGAAAATAATTATTAATAACAATAATCACAACACCATAACCTACAGGTCGAGTCACGATGACAATACATCACAATGAACAATAGATGTGCATTATATGCACTGTAACCCAGATTTATATGCAGAATCAACTGTGAATATTGACCCAAAATTAATTTGACAATACATTGTCAGTAAGACAGTCATGTCAAGGTCAGCTGCCTAATTGCGTAACACACTATCAATATCATAATCATTTTAAATGATATTCCTATTTCATTGCTTCATATGTTCGAAATGATTGTCTGTTCTACAATGTAAATAACTCATTGAATATTGTTGAACTGGTGGTGTTTCGCAATCACCCCGCAGGTCACCACATTGTTGATGTTTGCACTTAGTGCGAATACTGTAGTGTCTACATCTTGCGTGTCTGTCATTGGTATGTCTTGCCCATCTTCTCCATAGAAACCTACCAGACTTTGGAATGAGTAACTACCTTCGTCTTTCTGACTGACAGACTCATTTGACAATTCAAAGGTTCCTGTATATGGTTTAATTGAAATAAATGCTTTGGCTTTGAGTTCTCTTTGCCCGAAAAGGGATGAAATACAATTCAAATTTTAACAAAACTAAGAAAGACTAGAAATTGATTGTTGTTAGAAATGAGGCAATGAAACATGGCTAGAAAGGCGGTGACTGCTAAGATGGCGACGAATAGAGAAGTATGAAAGAAGATATGTTGTATGGACTCGGAATACATTTTGATAAGTACCGGATAATGACATTGATGTTAAGGAACGTAGAGTAGATCGAATTCCCCACTATTTTCTACCAAGTGAAGTGAGTTAAATAAGGAACAGTTGAGTAGTTAAATATTTACATACAAATCCTACCATAGCAAACCAACCCCCACCAACCCCAAAGAAAAAGAAACATTATTATAATACAACAAATTCCAAGAGCATCAAATCTGACCACACAAAATTATCACGTTCACATTAAATCCCGAACGAAATCACTTGAAAACGTATTTCCGTTCAGAAAATGGTTCAATCACGAACTCACGCGCACATTGCACTCGAGACGAGTACACGGTGAGTAGCATCTCACTCGACTGAGTGAATTACTACTAATGTGTAATATGGAGCTCTACTTATTATTGGTAAGGAAGTTATTGATGAGCGGAGCGGTTAGCCCAACCGGGTGCGATTTTGTTCTATGAATACATAATATATGTTTTCGTTAGGTATCATTTCATGTTTTTTTATATTTTTTTTGGCAACTGTGAGTCATTCAGTTGGTAGGTTTGATTATGACCCAAAAAAAATTTTGTGGGCAAAATAAATAAAAATATAATAAAAAATATGAAACTTTAGATACTACGAAATTTCCTAATTAAAACAAATAATCACTATGCAATACTATTTTTATTGCATAACTACACGGTTGTGATTTTTTTACTCAACCCAGTTATCTAGAAAAAATATGATTTCCTTGTTGGTATGTGTTCATAGAGACACGTGAAAAGCAACTTATTTTATAAATAAATAATTGTACAGATGTCCAATTAATTGTCAGATATAAAAAAACGCAATTGCTACCAGCCAGCTCTATTATCGTCATCTTGATACTTGCCCGCTCCGCTCCACACTATGTGAACACCCTTATCAGTGCAACAGACCCACTTACTTATGGCTGCTTTCTTTGCAGTATACAATTATGTTTTTATTTGCACTCCGACGGGTTTCCTTAAACAAACCGTTATTTTACTATATGAGGAAATCATTGGCTTAATTGAAATTACCGTCAATTGAATTACGAGATAACGTTGGGTGGGATTTTTTCTAAATGTATAAGGCAATGAAATGACTTACCTATGTCGATGTAAATGGTTTTATACCATACAATTTTATTGAATTTGTCATCATTTGGATATAACGTACCTTGATTCCCGGGAAATGTTAAACTTCATGAGGATAAACGGTACAAGTAATTATTCCAATAAACACGGATAGGCGCACATTTTCAATATTAGTAAGTATTAAATTTTATCACATCCTAAAGGATGGTGGTTTTGGTTAGTTCAAAAAAATATCGCTGTAAACAGCGATATTTTTTTGAACTATGTCATGGTTCAAAAACATGTGTGACGCTTATCTTCATCTCTACATTATTACTACATATTATAAAGCAAAGTGTCCCGCCACATCTGTCTGTCTGTTCGCAATAAACTCTAAAACTACTGAACGGTTTTTCATGCGGTTTTCATCAATAGACAGAGTGTTTCATGAGAAAGGTTTACGTGTATAGTTTGTTAAGGTCTCGAGTAAATTTGTTAATGCGGGCGAAGCCACAGGCAAAAGCTAGTAACAGTTTAGTTTGGTATATTGTTTAGTTAAGTATTTCAAGGCAGCAAGATATTCTGATCAAAATGCTATGTACGCCGTAATTGTCATGTAGATTAAGGCCTTTATTTATTAAGATTATTTCTAGCATAAGTTGAATGTATGTGATATGGCTGTGCTTTTTTTAAATAAATAAATATATATTCATATTCCTTTTACTTCAGCAAGAAACCAATCCTAATTAATTTCCCAACACATCACCGTATCAAAGGACCAAAGAATGAACAAACTGATAACAAAACACTGTCGCCCTCCTAATTACCAAACCACGTATAATAAGGTTTTAAAAAACATTTAATAAAGGCCTTTCATAACCAGGCTTCGCTCCGGAAACTCCGAGGCATTTGACTTGCTCAACGGAACCGCGATACCTGGTACGAGCTATACGAAGCTACAAATTGCCCGTAATTGTGATATGTCGTTGCAACATTATCGCTCATGGTGCTGGTGGACAGATTAACTTATATGTATCGCGAGTTTCTTAATGGTAAATGGCCTTAATATGTAGTGAGACTAAGTATTGCAAACGTGAAGCAAATAATTCACTGTTTTGTGAAATCATTTTTTTTTTTTATAAGTAAAAGTAAGAAGGTAAAAATTGTTTTGTACGTTTTCATTACAAAATCCAAAACAACAGTCGTTTATTCAAATTAAAAACTAAACTATGCTGAGAATCAGCACTTATAGGATGTCAAAATTACATAAGACAGTGCCTGAAAATGCCCGCCCTTCACCACTTCCTAGTGCTTTAGCTGGGAAGAAGAAGTAGCGCAACAAATACCCCAGCAGCACAGCTAACTTATTTATTTATTGGATCTCCAACAGAGGCTACACAATTACATGCATGGGTACATAGACCCATCTCTTCCCGTGGGTGTCGTAGAAGGCGACTAAGAGACTTACTCGAGAATGGGCAGCAGCGTTCTCTTTGCATTTTACTACCATACTGCGATCGCCAACCCGCCTGCCAAGCGTGGCGATTATGGCAAGCCCCACCAAATTGGGGGAGGCATATGTCCAGCAGTGGACGTCGTCCGGCTGAAATGATGATGATGTACATAGACCAGAGACAAATACAATATGCGCTTCCAAAATTGCCATAATATGTCAGCTAGCATATGCAAATGTACTACCTTCGAAAAATATCTTGTTGAGCAAATTAATGACACGATTAAAACTTTTGATTAGGTTCACTAATTATTTTAGACAAAATCTTTATCCGGAGGATGAAATTGAGATCTTTGTCCTAATGATGAGTCGATCATTTAGCTTCTTGCTAGAATGGAGACTTATCTCCGTTACTGTTTGGGTACTTGAACAGTACCCTTATTGCGTTAAACATTTTCAATAACAATCCGACAGATTTAGGAGGAAATATTTAATCCAAAGCTTCATATGTTTGGTAAATCTGTCTGCTTCCAGATAAATAACGTAATGAATGTTGTTGAACCGTCAAAATGGAAAGCATTGCCATTGTGAGCGTGTTAAGCAATTATCTAGTACAAGGTACTACTTATTAAGTACCCAAGGTCCTTATCGTAATAATCAAAGGTGTAGACACAACCACGCTAGCCCTGAATCAAAGTAGAAAATGCACAGCAATGTGTAAAGCCGCGGTTTCCGTTAACATAATTTCTATAATTAGAAACGTTCGTGCAGTTCCAAGAAATAAAACCAATTGCTTATTGATTTCACTTAAAATAAAAACATTTGTATCTCAGCTAATAAACTATATCGTTGCTAGCAGTTAAGGCTCCAACATACCAGCGAGACGCGACAGCGCGACGCGATTTTAGTAGATCAATTTCCATGAATTTTTCATAGATTTTTTTCTAGTAGAGTCACGTCGTGCCAGCCTGCAGGTGCCCTTATCCATACTCCACACTAATATCTATTATAAATGCGAAAGTACTTAACTTTTCGCATCTAAACTATTGAACCGATCTTTATGAAATTCGACAGTCATCATCATCATCATTTCAGCCGAAAGACGTCCACTGTTGGACATAGGCCTTCCCCAAGCTCCGCCACTTCGAACGGTTTTGTGCTTCCCGCATCCAGCGTACTCCTGCGGCCCTCACAAGGTCATCGGTCCACCTTCGACAGTTGTATCGTGTTAAAAGGGTAGTTAGTAAGAGAAGTCGGAAGCTGGGCCAACCTATTCCAACACTGTCTGCCGAAAGTGTAAACAAACCCCTAATTGCGTAACACACTATCAATCTCAATTTGAATCATTTCGAAGGGTCCGGAGCTAATTCATTGTTTCATTGCGAGAGGTCCCGGGTTCAAATCCCGGACGAGCCCCCAAGTTTGTGGGATCAGGCGGTGAAATAAAATGGTCAATTTTACTTGTATTGCTATATTTTTTCGAAATTAAGTATAAATTTAAAATAAAACTTAAGCACATCGTCCGTGTCCGTTCATCGTTCCGCACAACGTCTCTCAAACGCCATTTCTCTCTTCTCTCGCTCTCTCTCATATAACCTTTCAGTCGCACATCTGCATACGTTCCCTTTACTCATAATTCATTCCACATAATTATGTTCGAAAAATTTGTCTGCTCGACAACGTACATTACGCAATAAATGTTGTTGAACTGTCAAAATTAAAGGCATTCATATTATTAGTTTGTTACCCAATTACCCTGTTTAGGTTAAATTCTAACACAAGTAGGTAACACTTTCTGCTGTACTTAGAAGGTTTCAACTTTATAATATTACCACTTTTTCCAACGATTATTGTTTGAATATCATTATTAAATCATCATCATCATAATTTCAGCCGAAAGACGTCCACTGCTAGACATAAGCCTTCCCCAGGCTCCTCCACTTCGACCGGTCTTGTGCTTCCCACATCCAGCGGATTCCCGCTGGATGTGTGATTCATTATTAAATAGTAAATGAAAAATCATTGAACAAAATTAAAGGTTATAAAATTACTTATAAAAACATCTTTCAAAGCACTCAAATTATAAGTAGCACTACAAATTGGCATTCACAAATACATTTTCTGATCCATTTTTTTACCTATTGAATTCTTTTGCAACATACCATACGTTACAAGAGGGGTTGTCAATACCTACCTACCCCATTACCAAACCTAGCGTGTATTGTACCACCAACTATTTTTATTGCCGACATAAATGTGTCGCAGGACGGCTGCGCAGGCGCAGGCGTGAAGATCGTAGATGAGCGCGCTAGATCGCGGATAACAGCAATTAATCCAGTAACGCTTTCTCTACCCGTCTCACTGAATGTACGCTTAGGATTTTTCTTTTATTTTTGAGTTGATAAGTATTAGATTATTCAGTCAAATGGCTTTATAGGCCTATTGTTCGTCATAGTTTAATTTTAAAGGCCATGAAATGTGACAATTATGGTTTTGCTAAGAAAAGGACTTTCACAACGAAATCTTATCAGCTTATGAGAGGAAACTTTCCTATGTCACTCAAGCATAAATTATGGACATGTGCCTTCTTCCCACTTGACCTAAAGATCCCAGACTTGGCCTTTGACAAAGAATCAAAAGTCCAAGCTCATGGTTTGCCAACGTACAATGGAGATAAGTATTGGTCTCAAACTGCCAGACCATATTTTTGAAGTGAAAATTTATTTAGCGGCGTTGTGCACTTTTTTTGTAATGGGTAAAAAATGTTAAACTCGCGTCAGGACCCGTGACCTGATCGAAAATTCGTAAGACGAACGGAGAGTAGACAGCCGGCGCGGCGTAGGAGAGGAAGTATCCCCCTCTCTTTCTACGGCGCGGCGAAAATGTATGCCTGCGCCTGCTGTTTCGTTTAGGCGGCGCAGGACGCTTGCGCGAATGTTCGTGTGTGTTACAGCGTGCCACGCGCATTCATGGATGGTGACAGCTGATGGCTCTGTAGTTGCCACACTGTTGTGTATTCGTAAAATTCGTGTATATAAAGTGTTTATGCACAACGTTAATATTCAAGTTTTGGAGGACTCCCGGAGTGCAACCCGTTGTTTTTTTTTTAATGTCACACCACACTGCGCTCCAAACCACAGATTACTGACGTTGCTCAAAACGCCACTGAGCTGAAGTGGGACTGGGCTGGCCAGTTCTGACGTTTGAATGAGCTGTAGGCCAAAAAAACCACTACGTGAAGCCCTGATACAAGAAGGCGTCGCGGCAGACCTCGTAGAAGGTGGCGGTACGAGCTGGTGAAAACACACAGCCATTGGTTCAATTTAGCCCTGTATCGAAAGAGTTGAAAGTAATGGGGTGAGCCTTTGCCCAGCCGTGGGATGGTGCGTGCTAACAGTAACAGTAACTGTATCTGATTGATGATATCTGATGATGATGATTCTGCCAACTTCTTCTGTCTAGTCTTTTCCCAACTATGTTGGGGTCAGCTTCCAGGCCAACCGGATGCAGCTGAGTGCCAGTATCTTACATGGAGCGACTGCCTATCAGACTTGCGGGGTTCTGACGACCCGTAACGATTGTCAAAGATCTACGAATGACAGCTGGGACCGACGGTTTAACGTACTTTCCGAGGCACAGAGAGGTCTTGGTATGTAAAGACGGTTACCCAATCACAGATCAACCCCGACAAGCGTAGCTAAACCTAATCGACTGTTACTACTAAACCAAGTACGGAAGGAAAATAAATGTTGCGCCAACGCCAAATACATTAAGATAAGGGCAGGAGAAGTAGCCAGATATAGTCTTACTATTGAAAATGGTGTGGTTTTTCAGAGATGATCATAGACAATTTTATTTATACATTTATGATTATTGCTTATCATCTATATTATCATCCGATTAGGAGATATTCTCATTCCACCTGATTGCGAATTAGAGCCAAGAACGACGAAAGCGTTAGTTGAAGAACGGAGATACTCGTTTATATTAAATCAGCAGTCAATGTAACACACACACACACACACACACACACACACACACACACACACACACACACACACACACACACACACACACACGCACACACACGCACACGCACACGCACGCACATTTAATAATCAGAAAGCTAAGCTACTTAGCATTTGACCACACCCACTAGGTGCTATAACGATGCAAGATAATTATTTTAACAAGTTAATCTAAGTGTCAGCCACGCCTTTATTGTAGGATTATGCTTATACTTTATGCTGTATTACGTAGGCTTAAAGCATCATTTCATCTGAGACTGATTAAGTGTAAGAACAGCATTGTGACTACTGTATGTCGCACCATTTACATGACCACTAAGTATATAATTTTAGTATGACTCTTTGAATTTAAACCTTCCTGACAATTATAAGAAAACTATAACAAATCTAATGAATGTTTAATAATAATAATTTAATTTTAATATCTATTTCAAATTTAATTTATTTTTATTTTATTTTTATTTTTTATTTTCTAATACTATGGGTGTATGTGTAAAAACTGGCCTGAAATAAATGAATTTTATTTTATTTATTTATTTTATTTATTAACAATTTTTACATGGTTTTGGTGTTAACTATCTCTAGATAAATCATAGGTTTTGTGTCTAGTTATGCATTCATGACACGATTTAATAAAGAATTTAAAATAAAACACTTACTTTTGCTAGCTGCTTTGCCCACGGGGAGATCAGAAATTATGTCACGTACCATGTACTACCGGGATAAAAAAGTATTCCAGGGCCTCAAGTCTGCTATTACAATAGTGTCAGAAGTTTGCAAAAGATTAAGCACGTCTGCGTATGCTCTGTACAATCTGTCCAAGAAAGTAAACATTGATACACTAATGGTTGCATATCACGGTTTGGTGGTCTCTGTTTTAAGGTTTGGTGTAGTATTCTGGGGTAATTGTACCGAAAGAGAGTCTATATTTAAAGCCCAAAAACGGTGCATAAGATCAATTTTTAATCTCAAGGTTACAGATAGTTGCATTCCTTTTTTCAAGAAACATAAAATACTAACTTTTCCCAGTATATACATTCTCGAAGTAGCTATATTCGTTAAAACTAACAAGCATCAATTTCCTGCATTGAATGATACGAGGATGCGAACTACAGCCATGAGATCAAAATATCAGAACCTATTGTGTACTGGTAGATATAATACTGCTTTGCTTAAAAAAAACATTATTGGTATGGCACCTATTATATTTAACAAATTGCCAAATTGTATTAAAGATCAGCCCTTAATAAAATTCAAGAAACTCCTGTCGTCGTTGCTGACAGAGAAATGTTATTACTCTGTTACCGATTTTATAAATGATGAACTGTAATATTTGGTTCACTTTATCTCATTTATTATGTAAATAATTTTAGACTTAGCTGATTCATGATCTCATTTTGAATATAAGTACCTAGTTTTTAAATTATCTGTAAGATAACCACAATATTTTTGTATGCCAACAGGCAGAATGTACCGGGAATATATCTGAAACTAACATCATTATTGTAACACCTGCATTCTATACAAATAAAGAAATTATTATTTCGTTATTATTATTATTATTATTAATGGTCTATCATTGATTTCATAATTGTTGATTTTGACAAGTTTGGTAATCTACTAATAAAATAGCATCATTATGACTTTCCAATGGTCAGCCACTGACACTCCATTGAAAGAAATGGCATTTATTGGTAGTCTCGTACATAATGACAAATTAATGACTGACTTAATTTACGAACTTCCTACTACTTTAGATTGCTTATAACACTAATAAATAATATGTTAAAATATATATAAATGAAATCTGACATGAATAAATGTTCAAATTTAGTAGTAGTTTTTTGAAAATCATTTCTACTAACGAGTTTTATAATAATGGCAATACGAAAATGCCATTATGACACAATTCTATTAAGAGACCATTGACCGACCAATGATCGACCATTATGAATTTAGCAGATTACGAACTTTTAGCAAAATGACAAATGAATGACAATGGGGTCGTGTTGGAATGACGAATTTATAAAAATAGCAGACTAAGGCCCCAGGTTATAAACTATCTGTGTGCCCAACTAAATTCGTTCAGCCGTTTTTGCATGATTCATTCATGGACCTCCAAATATACAAACTTTCACCTTTACAATATTATTAAGTAGGTTTTATATTTATATTGCATAATTCCTGGGAATTGTATGGAATATTTAAGATTCCATCAATCATGCTAAAACAATGACGTCATTAACAATCTGTCTCCGTGTGTCTGACTAAAATTAAGTATAGTAATATACAAGGACCGTATAATACTTTCATATGCATTTTGACATTCAGACACTTCAAGTTTATTTTATTGTTTTGAATAGAAAAATAATAGTTAAAAATAATAGTTTAAAAAACTAAAAAACACGCAAACCAAACTAAAAAAGGAGAAAATAATTTAATTCAATTAAAAAGCGTGGGGTGGTTTTTGAGGTATTTTTATAATCAATTATTGTCAAGCACCCCACGCTTTTTAATTGAATTAAATTATTTTCTCCTTTTTTAGTTTGGTTTTTAAAGCGTGTTTTTTAGTTTTTTAAACTATTATTTATTTTCTATTTTTTAGTTCTGATAACTACAAAAACGTGTTTTTTTTTCAATTATTGAATTGTCATCGGTCCTCGACAAGTTTACAAAGTTTCAATGAAATCTGACCGTTTAAAGTGGGTCAGAATCGCGCTCAAAGGAATCGGTTACATACAAAAAAACAAACAAACCAACAAACAAACATACAAGTGAAGCTAATATAAAGCGTGTAAAAAAGAAGGAGTCAATAAGAAAGTTTACAATAAAAGCTGAAATAATTGCTTCTAAGTGTGCATGCCTGTTTACATCGGTATGTAGCGGTGGATACCTGATATGGCTGTACCATCATCTAATTATTATAGTAATTGACTTCGTTTGCCATGCGTGCGTTGATAATAACTATATTTTGTGAAAGACAATTGGAGAGACCATCGCGTTACTTACTTATAATAATTATAACTAGTGAGCGCTCCGCCCCTACTTCGCACGGATACTGTGGCGATATATCAAAATATCAAGATTTCTGTACTATATATATGTTAAATATTTCCAGAATAAATGTTCTAAATTATGGTGTGTTCACCAATCAAATTTTTATGTAAATAAAACACCACATAAAAATTCCTTATGTAGTTAAAAAAATGTAAGCAGTTACACAGATACGAAACGTGATTGCGTTTTATACTATATTTTATGCAATATTAATGTTACATTCAGCAAAAATTACATAGTTTCATTTAGAACCGCTTATTCTGTTTGAAAATATATTTAAAAATAAAGTTTTAATATATTTTCAACCTTAAAAACATGTTTCAAAGGATGTCTTTAACCGAATTAAAAATATTGGAATAAGATATATATCATATAAATATATTTGCTTATATCTGGTTTTATATAACTATTCTGGTCATCTATTATCATACCCTTGCTCTATTGGTAGAAAAATACAATTAAATCGTCAAGTACCAATCGGGATCGTCCGCTCTACTAAATATCCTCGTACCGATCATTATACATGACCTAGCCAACACAAAACAGATTGCATCTCGTGCAAAACAAAACTGCGCGTACGCACCGAGAACCATCACTCGATCAGTAACAGTAGTTCGCACCGTTAGCTCCCGTGACTGGGCAGTTACGGGCAGAAGATCAGCTGGCAAAAAAAGTTTACAAGAGCTGATTACTTACTTGAAAACGAGGTTCCGTACAAGAAACATGCCTGGCTAACCGTGGCAATAAAAACAGCAATCAAGTTTATCAATCTTAGCTTTTTTACACGCTTTATATTAGCTCGGGTTGTATGTATGTATGTAACGGAATCTTTGAGCGCGATTTTGACCCACTTTAAACGGTCAGATTTCATTGAAACTTTGTAAACTTGTCGAGGACCGATGACAATTTAATAATTAAAAAAAAAAATTGAGAAAAAAAAAACACGTTTTGTAGTTAGCAGAACTAAAAAATAGAAAATAAATAATAGTTTAAAAAACTAAAAAACACGCTTTAAAAACCAAACTAAAAAAGGAGAAAATTATTTAATTCAATTAAAAAGCGTGGGGTGCTTGACATTAATTGATTATAAAAATACCTCAAAAAGCACCCCACGCTTTTTAATTGAATTAAATTATTTTCTCCTTTTTTAGTTTGGTTTTTAAAGCGTGTTTTTTAGTTTTTTAAACTATTATTTTCCAAGAACCAGTTGGGCTTCCAGTCAAATGCGATTGAAAATATTTATTCTAAGTTTTGCCAGCAGCTCCGCCAGTGTGGAGATCGAAAATTATTCCAAGTGAATGTGCTACCGGGATAAAAAGTATCCTTCGTATTAATCCAGGTTGTAATCTATCTGTGTGCCAAATTTCATGCAAATCCATTCAGCCGTTTCTGCGTGATTGAGTAACAAACAACATTCAAACTTTCACATTTATACAAGGTGTCCAGTAAATAGTACGACATAGTGTAGTGGGTGATAGCTTGGGTCAATACCTACCAAAAAAACATAATATATGTTTCGCAAAATGTTACGGCTTTACAGTCAAACATAATTTATTTTCCTCCAAAAATCCTTTTCTAGTATTTTTTTACATTAAATTATTCGTGAATAGTCACTCTACTCATTGATAAGTCTTTTTTGTATTCAAAACAGGATTTTTTTCAAGAAATACTATTATTTGTTGAAATTTTCACTGAACAATTTTCTTATCGCTTAACACTATATCTGTAAATCCGTAACATTTTACGGAACAAATATTATGTTTTTTTGATAGGACTCAAGCTATCACGCCCTGCACTATGTGGTACTATTTACTGGACACCCTGTATACAAATATCCAGGGTCAATGGGCTTTATTAAAAGGTTAAAAGTCACCTAAAGAACAATAGAGAGGCCTATGCTTAGAGTTTCCTTACGTTTTAGAATCAGAAATGAAGAGATCCGCGGGTGTAATAAGGTAAACGACATAGCCCGAAGAGTTGCCAAACTTAAATGGCAGAGGGCACATTGCTCGCAGAATAGATCGATGGGGCTGAAAGGTGCTGTAGTGGAGCGGGAACAAAGTGGACCGAAGACCTTGTAAAGGCCGGAGGAATTCGCTGGATGCGGGAAGTTCAGAACCAGTCGAAGTGGCGGAATTTGGGGAGGCTTATGCCCAGCATTGGACGTCTTGCCGTGTCGATGATGTAGGGTCAAATGTAGCCTATATCCTATCTATCGAATTGCGTGAAAATATAACAGACAGACAGAGTTACCTACGCAATTATAATACCTATTCTAAGTATAAGTACTTTTGTACTAAACGAGCCTTTAACTCTAACGAAAAAGAACAACTTTCATTCATTACAACTTAAAATGACTCAATTTCCTCAAATTGACTCCTAACATGTCGACCACCGATAAGTCTCGCTCAGTTGCGCCTGATCTCGCAGATCTGCGCGCGCGCAATGATGTGTGACCGCTTAATGAGTCGTGCGCGCATGTTTTATTGCCACCTTAATAGATTATGTCTTACATCAATCTTACTGCTATAATAAATCTTATGGTGTTTGTGAAGACTCATGGTATAGTTTTCACCGTGTTTAATGGTGTGGAAGTAATAAGGTATTCAATGGAGCTGAAGATCCTGGACTAAACTAAATGGAAATCTGCATTGATGATCTACTCTGCTACGATAAATCTCAAAAACTTGTAAAAAAATTAGATCAATTAATTTGTGGTTTTTTGGACAGATTGAAGTTGAGATTAGAATGCCGACGTTCTTAAAAAATGGTATTGTATTATTGAGTATTGACAGCACATATAACTTTATAATGAGATGATTTGAAATGAGATTAGACATTTAACTAAACCTTTTGAATAGTCCGATCAACCGATTTTGGCTTCTATTGCGTTGGTGGCATGACAAATGGCAGCTGCAGTAAACAATTGGTATTGTAACCACTTTTTTGCTTTTAATGCCATCCTTATGCCTACGGTACAGAAGTCAGAATCAGTTGAACGGACTGTAAAAAAGGTTTGTTTAAATGTCTAATTTTATTTCAAATGGAGTATAGTTAGTAAAGAAAATTGTCAGTAAAAAAATATTTAGGCATGATTTTGCGTGGTTTTGGACCCAAGGACAACAAAAGGGCCAATACCATCTAGGCATGCTGCTCCAAACGATTCAATCCTTATTGTTGCTTGTAAATCTTGACAAGTGTATGAAGATTAGACGATTTGACGTTAGTTTTTCTAAACTAGCTGACTTTGACTTTAATGATAAAAATACATAATTTAATCCAGATAACAAACATCCATATAACCAGACCGAATAAACAAACACGCTCATCATCTGCGTAGCCTATTCCCAACTACGTTTGAGTCGGCTTCCAGTCTAACCGTATGCAGCTAAGTACGAGTATTTTACATAGAGCGACTGCCTATCTGACCTCCACAACCCAGTTACTGAGTAGGTAGCACGATATCCCTTGGTGAGATTGGTTGTCAGAATTTTTGGCTTCTGACGACCCGTAACGACTGTCAAAATTCCATGAATAACAGTACGGAAGGGACTTGGTGTGTAAAGATGGTCACCCATCCATGGACCAACCGCGGCCAGCGTAGCTTAACCTAATCGATGGACCAGTGCGGAAAGCACACGCCATTCTCCAAACAGACCTAATAAACTAACATGTGGGGTATTTTCCAATTGAATACAAACTATTTAATTTGAAGATTGGGACAGTATATTTAACAGAAAAATATAAATTAATTGATTAATATCCATTTTCTCAATTAAAAACGATTTAAATCAAATTAATTTTTCATTGTTTTGAATGACTTTTTTATCACGTGACATCGTAACGTCAGCTTGATTGATTTTTTTTCGTCAGATTAATTGATTGAACTGATTGATTGCTTTAATAAAGAGTCGTAAATAAAGCTGTATACTCACGACACATCAGGCGTGGTGTTCGTCAGCAGCCGCACGCAGTCGAGGCAGCCTCGTGCGGCCGCGTAGTGCAGCGCCAGCGCGCCGTTGTTAGCGCGCGTGCCCGCCGCCGGCATGGCGCGCCCGCACCACCAGCCCTCGACAGCTAGACGACCGCTCCTGGACAACAAGAAATTAAAATTTATTTTGGATTTACTACTTTTTGATGTGAGTTTTTTTTAATTCTTGTGTACTTTCAAGTTATACATCATCATCATCATTTCAGCCGAAAAACGTCCACTGCTGGACATAGGCCTCTCCAAAAAGGGGGGCTTTGCCATAATCGCCACGCTTGGCAGGCGGGTCGGCGATCGCAGTATGGTGGTATAATGCATAGAGAACGCTGCTGCCCATTCTCTGGTAAGTCCCTTAGTCGCCTTCTACGACACCCACGGGAAGAAATGGGATGGTGCAATTCCTTTTACGTCCGGCACCACACGGAGCCTGGACTTATAGTTAACAGTAATCAGCCTATACCGTTCCCACTGCTTAGACACAGGTCTCCTCTCCAGTGCGGGTTGGTAGATGACACATGT
The DNA here is from genome assembly GCA_947359405.1 of Antitype chi. Taxonomy (NCBI): domain Eukaryota; kingdom Metazoa; phylum Arthropoda; class Insecta; order Lepidoptera; family Noctuidae; genus Antitype; species Antitype chi. Next base: position 3,781,569 of record OX375826.1, read on the forward strand.
CTTCAAATATGTCATTCTAGGCAGGTTTCATCGCGATGTTTTTTTCTGCTCTGCTCTCATAGCTAATATAAGTCTGAAATCCCACTACATAAAAAAGCTATCTATCTATTTCGCCCGTAATGTCCCACGGCTGGGCAAAGGCCTTCCTCTACCTTTTCCACCTACGGCTGTCCCCCACCATTGCAGGCCAGTCCATAGGTAGGAGGAGGTAGGAGTTCGGATTTTAGACACAACACAGCACGCCAAAACCAAAATGTTACCTAGAAAGCTACCGGTCATATCTGCCGCATGTCTGATGAGCTGTGGGCTAAAATAACCACTGATTTGGTCCCATTAAATGGCTAGGTGATATCGCGGCAGACCAAAACCAAGACGAAAATAAAAATACATAAAGTAGGCAAAAAATACAAAAATTATAAAAAGCGACTAGACTATATTTCGGTAAAAAAAACTCAATCTATATAAATATAAAGAAGAGTCCTGACTGACTGACTCATCAAAGCCTAGCCCAAACCCTTGGACCTAGAAAGCTGAAATTTTGCACAGAGGTTCCCTTTATAACGTAGACAGGGAATAAGGAAGGATTTTTAGAAATGCAACCCCTAAGGGAGTTAAATAGGGGATGAAAGTTCCGCGCGGGCGAAGCAGCTGGCAAAAGCTAGTATACAATAATTTTCCAGCTCCCTATTAAATGACAGAATTGTTTACTTAAATCAATTTAAATTAGGATCATTCTATATTCATACGACATTTTATTTCGATAAGAAAGTACGCTGAACAAAAGACATCAACGCGCTTATTGCTACAGCAGCGCCATCTAGTAGGCGATAGTTGAACAATTCAATCGATACGCTGTGGTGAGTACGAGCGCCTCTAAAAACGAAGTACTCATGGAGGCGAATCACATCTAGTTTCCTCCACTTCATAACAGATAGCGCTGTGTAAATTACACAGCGCCATTTGCACATAAATAAGATATATTCTAAAATTCATATTTATCTTTAAAATATTAGATTTATTACTTAATTAAAAACTAAATACATAACGAATTAAGATTCTTTAAATTATGTTTTTCTCGGATTTTAAACCAATTTAGAAATCATTAATCAAAGCGTGACAAGGGATGGACATTGACATTTTGAAAATCAATTAATTTAAAATTCATCAAAGATATTTCTTTAAATTGCTAAACTAGATCAAATATTACTAACTATCTGACCTTCCAAGTTGTAGCATTCCTTCTATACATAGAACTAATTGTTTTATGTAAATCATAACAATTTTTTTGATTTAATTAATTTGAATCTGCCGGAAAGATTCCTAACAAACAAATATGTATGCATTTTAAAATATTAATGAATAACAAGTTAATTGCATTAGTCGGGCCATTCAGCCACTTTTAAATAAGTATGTGATGGAAAATAATATACGAAAATAAATAATTGCTTTTAGGATTGAAAACAGCTTAGTCGATTCGCCCAGAAATCAGTAACTTCGTGCGGATCGCCTACGGAAAATAATATATTATTTAGAAGTATCTATTTGCCCGTTTCGGGTGAGTACCGTGTGGTGCCGGACGTAAAAGAATAGCACCATCCCATTTCTTCCCGTGGGTGTCGCAGAAGGCGACTAATGGACTTACTAAAGAATGGGCAGCAGCGTTCTCTATGCATTTTACAACCTTACTGCGATCGCCAACCCGCTTGCCAAGCGTGGCGATTATGGCAAAACCCCCCTTTTGGGGGAGGTCTATGTCCAGCAGTGGACGTATTTCGGCTGAAATGATGATGATGATGGGTGAGTAAATTCGTGCAAATCGCCTAATAATCCGGTATGTCATTAGAGCTTTAAAATTAATCCGGTATGTCATTAGAGCTTTAAAATAGAAGTTTTATACAAATACAATCATAACCCATTTGTTGGGCTTGGTATAACCTTTTGTTCCCTCGCTTCCCTCTTCTTTGCTAGATTTGCCTTTTGATGCGTTTAAAGCTCAAGTAAAATCCATCCTTTGTTTAAAGGCTTACTATTCCATCAACGACTATTTAAATGACAACAATAGTTGGTCGCTGTGATTAACTCAAGACAATGTTTGTGTTCTTTCTCCAGAATTAGCGTAACTAGTGATAGGTTATATGGGTTCATATTTTTTTTTAATTCTTGTAATGTTTATATTACTTTGTCTATGTATGTATAGAATCAAGTCTATCCGACTAAACAGACATCTGTGTTGCTGGGGAGTTCGTTCCGCTACTTCTTCTTCCCAGCTAAAGCACTAGGAAGTGGTGACGGGTGGGCGTTTTTGGGGGGACTGTTTTATGTATACTGACGTTCGAAAAGTGCTGATTCTCAGCCTAATTTGAATAAATGCCTTTTGTTTTGATTTTGATTTCACATGACACAAGTAAGTTCTTCAATTACACACTTTAGCAACGGTGACCGTCAACGTCTAAATAATGATGATGGCTTGATGCCACGGTGTGGCAAAATTATCGAATCAAATCACAATCACACCATCACATTAGTTTTATATCAAGTTGTTTTCAAATCAAGCCTTTAGTAACGATTTCATAAACGACCTTGGTAGGTTTAATCCTTAATGTACAGACACACATCAAGCTGCCCCAATCAGTAAAATTTCTTTGATAGGTTTTCAACTTTATTACAAAAGTATAAGGTATTCAATTGGGAAAATTATACAGTTTGGAATAGCTTGATGTGCTGGCGTCTGTACAACATACATACAGGATGTTCCGAAACTCAGCGTCAAGCGGGTACGGGGCAATAAGCTAGGTTGTACCAGTTCTAGCAAAAATAAAAAATATAGTACATTTATTTTTTGAGACAAGGCGTCAAAGTTTCCTGATAAAACGTTTTTAACCATGACTTAATTAAACTTTATTTTTTGTACTAGACTCACGATATTAATTATTGGTTTTGTGACTGCAATCAATAGCATAGTTATTTAGGATTACATAAAAAAAAAAACACTGAACGATTTAGAAATTTGTGATCACAGTACCCAAATATCTGATGTTGATTTTCAACATTTTCAAAAGAATACCTATTATCACTTAACCAAGTAACATGGATTTTATTTTTTATTTTGGCTAGAACTGGTACAACCTAGCTTATTGCCCCGTACCCGCTTGACGTTGAGTTTCACGACATCCTGTATACATGTGGTCTTGGTAGTCATCCAATCATAGTTAAGAACAGTGGTGGCCCAATGGTATCGGGCCCGACTTGCAAGTTGTAGGTAGCGGGTTCGAATCCAGGCAGACGATTTACTTTGTGTAAATAATTTCATCACCACTGTTCTCAAAATGATGAAGGGTAAAACATCTCGAGGAAACCAGCATGTTCCAGTTTCAAAAAATCGAAGACATGTGACATCTACCTGGGCCCGCGTCGTAGATTATGGCCCACTCACTCTCGAAGAGAGGAAGCCGGTGTCCCAGCAGTGGGAACATTATAGGCTCATTAAGCTTATCCTTTTATTTATTTATTTAAGAACATGGAGGACTTACAGCTAATAAAAATAAACAAAAAATAATAGTTTAAAAAACTAAAAAACACGCTTTAAAAACCAAACTAAAAAGGAGAAAATAATTTAATTCAATTAAAAAGCGTGGGGTGCTTTTTGAGGTATTTTTATAATCAATTAATGTCAAGCACCCCACGCTTTTTAATTGAATTAAATTATTTTCTCCTTTTTAGTTTGGTTTTTAAAGCGTGTTTTTTAGTTTTTTAAACTATTATTTATTTTAAATTTTTTAGTTCTGCTAAACTACAAAAACGTGTTTTTTTTTTCGTTTTTTTGCATTTTTCTCAATTTTTTTTTTAATTATTGAATAGTCATCGGTCCTCAATAAGTTTACAAAGTTTCAATGAAATCTGACCGTTTAAAGTGCGTCAAAATAGCGTCCAAAGGAGTCGGTTACAAACAAACAAACATACAAGTGAAGCTAATATAAAGCGTGTAAAAAAAGGAAACTAAGTCACCAGAAAACCAATTACAAATCCTCACGTATAGACGCATTCACGCTCACGTTGAAGTCAGTACCAAGAATAAGGATCCTGTCTCCTAATCCAGTTCATGGTCTACTTGTTTTTCAAATTTGATCGAAATCCGTTAAAGAGCACGTGCACAGCTCGTGAAATTCAAATATTCTTACGGATCTTGCGTTTTAGAAATAGTCGTTCAATGGGATTACATTGAACTTATTTGGTTTTAAAACGATTTCAAAAAGAAGGAGGTTATCAATTCCACATGTTTATATATCTCTTTTTATATGTATGTTCGGGCAAAACTCCGTCATTTATAGACTGGATTTGCAAAATTCTTTTTTTGTTCGAAAGGGGTTTATTCCGAAATGGTCCTATATAAATTTCATATAGATATGATGACGTGTTTCGGACACAGACAACGGAACTCTTCAAAAAATGACAGCAAATCAACCGCGGTTGCTCCTATCGCATAAATATCCATTGTTTTGACCCCAGGGATAATGAAATTTCGAATTGGTGTGGGGTAGGTACTAACCACTTAGAACGCTTACACAGAACCACACGGAACCGGTCAAAATGGCAGAGCTTGGGCTACCCCAAGCTCCGACAAGTCAAAAGTCCGCGACTTCCGAAATTAAAAGTTATTTTTCACTTTGTAGTGTTTTTCTGGAAGTCGGTTGTTTTTTTTTTGAAAAGTTTTTTTTTTTTACTTTTTAATTATATTGATGATTATAATACCTTAAATGTAATGTAAAAGTAAAGAAAAGAGAAAATAATCATAACGCATCAAAAAGTTCATCCGCATCGTTGTCAACGGGAAAAGTGCCCAAAAGGCTGGCAGCATTGCCACGTTGTATGGCAATGCTGATTCTTTGGCCGAAAAATAGGCCAGCACTTTGGTCACGTGAAGAGTTGACAACCGCTTGGCAATGTCTCGGTAAACTACGTGGGCTCTCGGACCCCATGGTCCTAGAGATTCAACCCCAATTATTTGCGACGTTTGACGTTTTCCGCAACTGCAGCAGCTGCTCCAATATGAGTATAGGTTTGGAGAATACCAAAACTTGTTCATACTATCACGATTTAAAATTAGATGAACGTAAAGCAAAATTCATTCATCAAATCGAAATTAAATCCGTTCTAAGCCCGGCCAAAATAAAACAGAAATATAGTGCTTCATCATTCCGCGAAATGATCTCCAAGCATCAGTTGCACTAGGAAGTTTTTTTATATTGTTAATAATGGTATCATGATTTGAAAAAGTTTCACTTTAAAAGTCAGATTGCGTTTTTATACACCGTCATGTACGAAATATAATCTAATCATTATTTTTTTCTAAGAGCATAATGTTGGTTGTCTTACATGGTAGATATATTATACTAGCATTTGCCTATGGCTACGCTTGCGTGCATGTCGGTTATCGCGTAAGTCTGCGTCTTTCTCCATATCCCAGGCTATACACCGTGACATTTTAGTCGTCTTACAACGGCAGCCCACTTCTTGTAAACAATGATACAATTTATCCAATCTATCCAATTCAGTATAATAATGGTTTCAGGATGTTCAGAAGGTTTGCGCAACCTCGTACCGACGGTTTTCACGCGATTGTCCGCAAGAAAACCGCTTCGCTACTGAGTCGAGTGAGAGGCAGTTGCAACCGCATCCTGAGAACTGTAGCGGAGAGTTTCGGTTCTCCAATTGTAAAGCAGTTTGTGCAGCGGGTGATTGGTACTAACACTAGATAATAAGTTATTTTAATATTATGTTACTAACACTCTAGGGATTCTTTTTCCGAAATAAAGATAAATATTATAATATATTATTATTAATGACTACTAATCATTTATATAAAAAAATGATACTTTTGAACATATGCATAATTTAAAAATTAAAATATCATTCTCTAAGACGCATAACGTAGTTTGAAACACTCTGTTATGGAGATGGAATTAATGATGGAATGAAATGGTAGGTAGGTAGATTTCTTCTACCGTTTGATTCGTAAACATTATTAACAGGGAGGGTGTTTCATAATTCTAAAGCATTGTTTATTTTTCTTTGTACCTATTATCTTAATTAATAGTAACAATGTTTTAATCGCGCCTAGAAGTATTTTACGACGGATACATTGAGTGGACCACCTTTGTAAGACGACTAAACTGTCACTCTGTATATATCTGCCAAACTTCATGAAAATCGGTTCAGTAGTTTAGGCGTGAAAGCGTAACAGACAGACAGACAGAGTCACTTTCGCATTTATAATATTAGTAGAGATATACGATAGAAATAATTTGGATAACTTTTAAAATATAACTTTCAGGCGCCGTTGCACAATGTGTTTTTTACGGTAACTCTCTTCCTACGTATTTCATCATCACCAAATCAAAAGTCATTTATTCAAATTAGGCTGAGAATCAGCACTTTTCGAATGTCAAAATCACATAAGACAGTCCCCCAAAACGCCCACCCTTCACCACTTCCTAGTGCTTTAGCTGGGAAGAAGAAGTGGCGTAACAAACTCCCCAGCAGCACAGCTATCAGGGCCCCAATTATGTCTGAATATAATAATTCCACGCGGAATCTTACTACGTTTAAACTACGTAAGTTATCATCTGTATTGGGGTCAGCTTCCAGTCTAATGCAGCTGAATACTAGTATTTCACATGGAGCGACTGCCTATCTGACCTCTACAGCCCAGTTGCTGGGTAAAACGATACCCCTTGGTAACACTGGTTTCTAGACTCTCGGACATCTGACAACCCGTAACTTGGTAAGACTGGTTTGTAGACTCTAGGACATCTGACAACCCGTAACTTGGTAAAACTGGTTTGTAGACTCTCGGACATCTGACAACCCATAACTTGGTAACACTGGTTTGTAGACTCTCGGACATCTGACAACCCATAACTTGGTAACACTGGTTTGTAGACTCTCGGACATCTGACAACCCATAACTTGGTAACACTGGTTTGTAGACTCTCGGACATCTGACAACCCATAACTTGGTAACACTGGTTTGTAGACTCTCGGACATCTGACAACCCATAACTTGGTAACACTGGTTTGTAGACTCTCGGACATCTGACAACCCGTAACTTGGTAAGACTGGTTTGTAGACTCTCGGACATCTGACAACCCGTAACTTGGTAACACTGGTTTGTAGACTCTCGGACATCTGACAACCCGTAACTTGGTAAGACTGGTTTGTAGACTCTCGGACATCTGACAACCCGTAACTTGGTAACACTGGTTTGTAGACTCTCGGACATCTGACAACCCGTAACTTGGTAACACTGGTTTGTAGACTCTCGGACATCTGACAACCCGTAACTTGGTAAGACTGGTTTGTAGACTCTCGGACATCTGACAACCCGTAACTTGGTAACACTGGTTTGTAGACTCTCGGACATCTGACAACCCGTAACTTGGTAACACTGGTTTGTAGACTCTCGGACATCTGACAACCCGTAACGATTGTCAAAGATCTAAGAATGTCAGCTGGGACCAACGGCTTAACGAGCTATACGAGGCACGGAGAACCTATATATGAGCCTGATTACCTACAATGCTGACAATACTAATAAGGCATAACTAATGCAACCTCAAAACATGTCTTTGTTGAAATATTTTATACATTCTTAGGCCCATTTCTGTACAATAGATTAAATAGGAAACTAAGTGTCTATAAATTAAATTACTATAGCTGTAAAAAAATGTACTTAAACATTTACTATCCATTGATTATGCACAGACAGAAGATCTGCTTGTTGTCTGCAAATAAAACCACTAACATGTATTTTTACTTTTGTTGCCCTAAGTTCTATTTTAGTTATTACTTCATACACACTGTTTATTTATTACATTATGTATTTGTGCATTTTGTAGCCTGAAGCACAGGTTCAACCTAGTTCAGGCAAATTAGCAACTGTGCTCTATTAAATAATTAAATAAATAAACTATTTTATTATTATTATTATATTTGGTCAGTATTTTTTCACTACTGAACTAAGTCCTCCCTTTCCCCGTTTCCACACACGTCTGTCCACCGCCATTGCGACTATATAATGAGTAGAATCCAAAAACAAGCAGAGGGCTGGCCTAATTTTTGCCCAAAAAATCAGAATGGCCATACAACCTACATAGCAATGCTGCCAGTCTTTGGGGAATTTTTCCTGTAAAATCGTTTATGTTATTATCAGAGATCGGATATTCGGATGCATATTCACCTAAAGTTGAGATGTTGGCTAACATGGAATGCGCTTTTGTATCGAAAGTCTTAATTTGTTTATTTTTTGTTTTAACTAATACAAACCACCCCTCCTCCAGTACATACACATATTTGTATCGGGTTAAACATTAATTTTTAAAATTAATACACATCTGAATAGTTATGCAATCCAAGAATCCCGGGGATTTTAATAAATATTACAAATAATTTATAAACCCGCTTCCATACTTTCATAGCTAAAAAATATCTTTAGGTAAATATGCATCCGAATATCCGATCTCTGGTTATTATTTTAAGACTGTTAGCTTTTAAATTATTTTACTATTTGAGTAATGGTAAAATATTTACTAACTTATTAAATTGAATTAATAAAGGCAGTACACATACTTTATCAAAAAATAATACAAGCTGGAGAGAATTAATTGTGCATATTAATTTGGTAGTTTTTCCTTACAGCAGGGGTGCGAAACTATTATTTGAAAACTATTATCTTTTGCCCTCTGCTTCGCTTACAATGTGGGTGGAAATTTTGCCACGTGAACGTACTACCTGGATATAAATAATTATATCAAATCTATGTTTTAATCCTGATCATGATCTACATGTGTGCCAAAGTTCATCAAAATCAGTCGAAAGGTAACAGACAGAATTACTTTCGCATTTCTAATATTAGTACGGATTACAATGAAACTACAAAATAACTAAAACTCTGTCGTGTGAAACCGCATTCTACTGACAATGCAGAAATATTTACAAGTTGAACAAACTAAGTGTCAATGACATTGCAATGTAAGTACACTTAATGAAGGATTAATACATACTATTCTTACATGATAATATAACATCACGCCTGTAATACCTACAGGGTTAGGCAGAGGTGTAGCCATAGCCGACCCATATTTCGCCGGTTATACTAAACGCCAACGTGGCAATGCTGCCAGAGTCTTGGAAACATTACCAGTCGATACTTCTACGGAGGAAATTTTCGACGCCATATTACAGTTCGTTAATCATTTCGAGTAAAGTTAGGATATTATATTTTTATTGTACATTTCATTTTTAGCTGTAAATAATTCAACAATGTAACCGAAATTACACCACCAAAAAGTATTTAATTCTCGTAGAACATTCACATAATAAACTACCGTATCGCTGCTCATTCATTAAAATTAATTCGGTTCCAGTTGTTTTTATATGTTTACGTAAACTTTGCATAATGTGTTTCTAAAAATGTTTTATCAAAAGAAGCAAAATCTTCAGCATTTCTTAGACTGATCGACCGAACGATTAGAATTCTGGAGTATTCCAATTTTTAGAGCACTTAATACATTAAGTATCAAGGTATACCCATACCTTTGGTGCTCTTGGTGCTCAAACGGTAATACTTCATAATTCTATGAAGCCGTATTTGTCACAGTCGCGAATCATATTTAGCCTGTATGCGCCGTCACGGCCCTAGTCGCCGCAAGAGACCCCCTGGGCGTCGGGAATCCCAGGCTGATTCCCGGCGGTCACCGTAGGCGCGGGCTTGCGGACGGCGAGTAATGGGTAGCTCGCTGTCCGGTAAAGACCAAGCCCGGGTCGACGACGCGTTGTGTTCCACGCGCGCCTCAAAGAGATGTCAGCACCAACTGGTGAGGTCCGCAAGGGCCGATGCCTGCCGGGTGCGGGTTGTTCGAAAGAGACACCGTGGCCCCTGGCACACAGGCAACTGAGGGAACACGGGTGGGTTTTAGTCAGTAAAAGTCTGACACGCCCTTCTGCTCCACCCAGAACGGGAGAAGTTATTGGATGATTTCCCATCCTCAAAAAAAACAGACCCGAAAAAGTAGAAAATAATAATTTTGAGGGATAACCTGGTGCTTCCCCCAAGACTGTTATTTACAAGTACAGTCGTAACGGCCAAAAACGAACAAAATATGTCACAATAACCACTGCATTTTTTTTGGTTCAACGCTTGACAGCTGAACACTAATGATTAAAATTCTGTAAAGTCATATTTGTCACGGTCAAGAATCATATTTTAATCAACATACAGACTGTAAAAGTAATCTTACACGGGCAATTTTTTGAGCAATTATTGCTCGGCAACACTAATGGATCAATTTAGTGGAGTAATCTGGAGCAACTACAATAAAATGCGGATATATGTTTCGGGAATATTGCTTCTGATTGCTCCATATATTTCATGTCTTTCATGTCTTGTCATTTTTAGTCAATTTTCTTTCTATCTCGTTTGTACGTATAACTACGTCTCGTTTTTGCGAGAGGAACTGGCCGGCGGCGGCGGCGGAGGCGGCAAGGGTGTTGTAAGTTGCTCCATATTGCATGATATTGTGCGGCCTTATCTCTGGCAAGAAGTTGCTACATATTGCCATTGCCCTAAATTGCTGGATGTAGTCGTAACGTCATAGTTGACGAGAATTGACCAGGATGGAGCAATTTTAGTTGCTCGTCTAAGCGCACCTTAACTGACCTACGTATTGCAAAGACGTAATAAAATTTGAATTCCGAGGGCCTTACAACCATAACAGCCAAAAAGTAACAAAACAAAACATGTCACAAAAACCATTGCATTTTTTTGGTTCAACAATAATTACGCATGACTGCTGACCGCTTCATATTTATCACAATAGTTGTCAATAACCACGTACACTGTGTGCCGGTATTAGTCACCCAGTAATATAGGGGACTGGATGACAATGGCGTAACGGTAGGCTACCCACATATCCGGAGTTAGTGCACAATTTCTAAATTGTGACCTTTGATATGGATGACCTCAAATAGGGAATTTTGTTTAATATTTTTTTTCTGATTTTATTGTTATAGATGTATTTGTATCGGTCATAGAGTAACTGTTTACATAGAGATTGTTTCGGAGCATTAATGAAAAACGTCTAAGATAATAATAATGATCAGAAACAAGTACGATTCTCCAGAAAAATCTATTTAAATGAAGACAGTTCTGTCGCAATAACCAAGCTTCCAACCACAGTATAAATATATATAGGTATTTATATTGTGCCTCAACTAAGCCCAACTTGTTATTTTTTCTGCGACATATTTACCGCAAACGTTTTTTTCTTTCTTTGAAATATACAAATATGTCATCACCATTCAACAAAACATCTAATTAACTATATAAATAATATTGGTATTCATTCCAAAATGTAGTGTTACACAAAATTAATCGCTTTCCGGCGAGGGCAGGCGAGCTCGAAGTCAAGAACTGGCCTTTTCCGTAACAAAAATATAAAATCCTAAGATCCGAAAAAAAACATTTTTAATGGACCCCGTGAAGATAAACAAAAACACTTTTAATGGACCCCGTGAAAATAAACTTTATAAAACCTTTGTATCGTTTACCTAGTTGGAAAGGAATACCTACCAGTACATATACAACTAAAACCACAGACAATAATAAATTAAATACAGCTGTGTTTACCTTTACTTAGCAGCTAAGCAAGCAGCGATCTACACAACTAACAATGACTTAGCATCCCCGCTGCACACTTTCACTCTCAAATCTTACATCTAAAAACTTGTAAAAAGTATTTACCTAAAGTTACCGGCGCGTAATGCAATCTGTAGCGTATCGAGGTCTTCTTCATAGTCGTGACACAGCTCCATGGTCGAGTTTCTTGCCTCGTGGATGTCAAACAACACTGCACCATCCCCTAACTTATCTGTCATCACACTCCTATAAGACCGAGTCCCGAAACTTGACGTCACTGAAGCACCTCTAGGAAACCTCCTTGGAGGAACATTTACGTTCTGCGAAGCCTGCAAACCAGGTTTCTTCATCCTCCGCTTCATATACCTCCTCATTCGCAACGACAACATCACACGAATCCGTATATGCCTCTTTATATTTCTATCGTATCGTAATTGCTCCTTCATTTTCTTATTTCGCTTTTTCCGATGCGGGATCTCGTCTATTCGTTCGAGTTGGGTCTGGTTCCGCTCAATTAGCCGATGAGAATCGAGGGTAGGGGAGCGGTTAAAGAAATCTGAGTTGTTGTTCCGCCACGCTTTGCTTAAAGACCAGTTCTCGCCACACGTGGGGGTCTTGACCTGTATCGGTTTCTCGTAGATATCCTCCTCTAAAGCGAACATCCTCCTGGAGAGGAGGAAGTTGTCAATGTTTCGCCTGAGAGTGCTGCTTTGAGAACTGATCGTAGTGTTCACTAAGTTTGAAGTGAGAGTTTCAGAACTTTTCTGGAACGTAGTGCCGTAGGTCAGTTTTGGTGGCTCGGGGACTTCTCTTGTTTTTCTCTTCGCGATGGATATGATTCTCCGTCTCATCGCTGACATGTTCGTGAGTTCGCTCTTCAGCAGTGGCCCTTTCCGTTTGTCTGACGTCATCTCCGGCGACCACGTGCCGTTCTCCGAACAACTGCAGAAGTCCTTAATGAGCCGCGCTATAGCATTACAGTCGCCGTCTTCTGAACGTTCCCTAGGCATTGTTCATCGCCCACAATCGTTCTTGTTCGTTATTTAACTGTCACTACTAAAGTAAGAGCACAGAAAATCACCGTTACCTATGAGTCGAGGGTTAATTTGGTTACACGGCCGTATTCTGTAACACTTCCGTATTCTATATTCTCATCTTATTGTTACGATTAGGTTACGTAATCGGTAAACTCGACCGCGTCTCGCGAAGCAGGTTGTATTTTAAGTACGTGTATGCGTAATTATGAGTTGTGGCCGAAACGATTAACGGTGAATCTCTATTTACGAGTTGATCAATTACTTAATCAATACTTGTGGGCGTTCACTGTTAATTTACATACTCTTCACTAAGTAGGTTAAACGGTAGAAACTTGTTAATGAAAGCGGGATTATTTAAATGCGTAATTTCACTAAATATATAGAGTTTATGACTTAACTTGATAATGATTCATAGGCGAGATGATTTATAAATAATTATTATGATAAAACAAATATCCTTTTTAATTTTTCAAAGATGATATATATAATTTTAGGCTTGGAGTCGGCTTACTTTTACTTTAACAGTGTTATTAAATTATAAGTGTACAGACACTTATAATTTGATAACACTGTTAAATTTAAAGCACCGCTGTATAAAGCACCTAATTGTTTAAGACACTTTTATTCATTACTTTATTATAGCCCATAATACTTTCCGGCACAGTTTTTTTTATTGTAAAAGCTAATGAAATAATAACACCTTCACTAAACACTCCAATTAAAGTCCCACAAACTAACTAAATCAATCAATCATGAACATATAATTGCTGTCTTAAAAAGTAACAAATTACTCTTTATGAGGTAACCAGTACCTGTCACCACAATAACTTACATGACAGCACGAATCGAGTTGAATATCGCTTCCTACATGTTTTACCGATTATTTTAAACGATTATTATTTTATCGATTTAATTAGGAACCTCACTAGTGTGGTATGTTATCTAGATTATAATTACTTTATGGTTTGGGTTACTTTCTTTGGTTTCCATGTAATTTGTTGGGTTTATGTGCGTTTGATGGTTGTTTGTTTACATTTTTATTGTCTTCTTGATTTCCGCTGTAATGAGTAGGTACCTTGTTATGTTATAGTTTTTGTCCGCAGCCTTGTCCGCGTTTGACGGACAGATAGACAGAGTTACGATCGCATTTATAATATTAAAAGCATAGTACCTATGTTTTAAAATGTTTATTTATGTTTGAGAATCTGTTTTGTTGTGTTGTTTCATTTTCTCGCTTTCATTTTTATTAGCTTCCTTAACTTATTCTTATTTCCAATGGTCTTTAACCTGGATGCAAACACACTTAACATTCCATTTTCCAAAAACACTCCCGCGACATCTTTCAGCCAATAAATTGCAGAATGACGCACAATAATATGCTCCTCTGATATCAATAAATTTGACTCAATTTTATAATATCGTTCCATTGTTTAATTACTTACTAAAATAAATATTTAAAACTTTACGAGTTTCTTCCTCACAAAATATCGTGTTGAAAACATATTGATACGCTCGCTACAATTTATGTTTACGCTTTATTATATGTACAGCGCTTCGTTTCGCTCTGCAGCGCAAAGCGCTTTCTTTGTCATGTTGCATGCAAATGTAGTAATATATTTATTATGAGCTCTTTTACGATATAGCGCGGTGAAGTTGTAAAGAAATTATGTAAAATAATTGATTTTTATTTATCTTTAAGTATAATATGTAGCTTAGGTTTGCACGTGGCTTCGCCCGCTTGGAGGTCAGAAATTATCCTCCGGGAACGTACTATCAGGATAAAAATATCCTATATTCTAATCCTAGATAATCGTGTTTCTATTGCCAAATTTATTCTATATGCAGAGGCGTGAAAAGGTAACAAACAGATTACAAATATACATGGTGGCATACATCGACGCCTAATCTGAAACAATGAATTCAATATACTCAATACACTCAATATATTTATTGCTCTACCATAATGTGTACTTAGGACGTAACTATATAATTGAGATTATTATGGACCCTGTAGGGCACAGCAAATGGGTAGAAGAGAGGAAGCCCTGTTTTAGGAGAATAATAATAATAATTGTTACTGCTTCATTATTTAATTTGATATATTATTATTATTTGCTATATTATTTAATTTAATTTATTATTATTGCTATTATAGCACAAATGATTCTAAACCCCTAGTATCATGTACTGAATCCATAGTAATAGATTCGCGTTAATGTCCCTGCCACTCTGTTGACTTGTTTAAGTAGGTATAGTATTGGTATGGATATTTTGTTTCTATTTATCTTACTTATTTCTGAAATTCATCCTTATTGTTTGCATTTAGCAGGTGTAACTGCTGAACTGATTTTCATTATTTCGGTATTAACTCAAAAGGCAATAGGGACTATATCATAGGAAGGCGAAAATTTCCTCTTGAGTATGAAAGGACCAGATTTTGTCTCGTAGGACCATAATTATTGTTTAGTTAAATATTGTTAAACGATAATTTTGTTTACGAACATCGTAAGGATGGCCTTTACAAGTGAACTATATCAAATTCTGATCGTAAAGTTATGTATAAATTACTTTGAAATACCAACGATAAATCATTTAAAATCGTCGCCATTTCGTTTAAGTATTATGTCAACATAATAGGCATGAAAATTGGATTTTTGATTGAATACATCAACTCATCAATATAAATGAATGAATATACATCAAAATATTATTTAATGCCAGTTTTTGATACCCTTACATATTTATTAATGAATTACATTAGCCGTATGATATTCTTTTTATTCCTTACTAAGATGCGTAGGGTCTAAGCGAGTAGGTGTTCTTTCATCTTCAACAGTAAAAATTTCGAATTTCTCTCCCAAATGACGTCACACTGTTTGCAGAATATCATTGTAACTACTCATTATGCAAACCACGGCCAACAAATTAAGTAATTATCGTAGAAACGAAAGGTAACAATTACTATGCACATACGCTCATGATGCTACGTTTTGATTGAGTTCCCAACTTTTTCTACGTATTTTCTAACCATGTACATGTTTTCTCAGCTATCAAACTATTGTTGCATTAATTCCTGTAAAAAAAAGCTTGTTTGCACAAATAAAAACAATGGATACTGTTTGGGAAATAGGCCACAACTCAGATTTACAGTTTTGATGCCTGGATAATGTTTTTATCGATGAGTGTTACAGAATACGCCACTATAAACATCGTTATAATAACCAAAATTACGTGTGAACATCGAAGAAGAGATTAAAATAAATTAATCGTTTTGAATTAATTTAAAAATAAAGTCATAACAAAACGCAAGAATTCAGCAAAAATTCATCTCGACATCACCGAAGAATTTTTAACGCTTACGCAATAGATAATTTCACATTCACTTCAACACGATACGATTAATAAAATGTTAATTCACTTTCATACACAAAACACGTTCCCTAAATCATGATGTCTAAAGTCTATGGTTTCAAAAAGCGCGCGAACTTTTGACGTTTAATTTTTTTCTCGAGTGACGCGTCGCGTTCAGATACGCGCAATTGTGTTTTGATCACATACGCTCGGTGCACGTAATTATGTACAGTTGACCATGTCGAATTGCGCGTGTGGAGCGACTGCCGCCGCGGGCACCGGCCTCGCTCTTTCTCCCATTCCTACATAAGTGATATGATGATCCACTGTGCTGATGGCAATTAACGAGCGCCCGTGCTTTACATTGTCAATGATTTTGACAGCTGTTTGGGCATCGCACCATGACATGTTTCCGAACCGGTTTCCTGCTTAAACAAATGAGGTTTTACTCGCAAAACTAAGTGAAAATTACTAGAAACTTGTAATGTTGCGTAATTATGGTAATTTCTCTGGTTTACACGCTACATTGGTGTTGAACTTGTGATTTGTTAGCGCATTATTTATGTCCAGTTATTGAGAATAACATGAATCCTATTGATAAGTGCGAGTTTTCTTGGCACAAGGAAAAGTTCTTATTCATCCTGTAAAATCGTTTTAGTTCTAAATGATTTTATTAATTAATGCTAATAGCACTAAATTCGTGACCTATCTAGATGTTAATGAATCTTACGATATTTTTCATCGAATTAATTTTCACTTTCCCTTGGATTTCCCGCAAACATGATTAGGTACAATCATTTTACATAAACGCCTACAAAAAAAATCCCACGTTAATTTAATAAAAATTCAATCTACTAGTTACGACTATAGCCATAAAATGTACTCTACTATAATCACAAAACTAATTAATATCCGGAAGCCATTCACTGGTCTTTACATCAATTTGTAATTATTTTACGCATAACACCAACAAGCCTTCACAATGGCTACCTAAATCATACACAAGAGTTGTAGCTGTCAAAATCTTGAGGCGCTAGTGTCGCAATGATGGCGTAAGAATTTAAGCACGTAACGATAGCCTATATTATGCAAAGATGCGTTCTAGAGCGGAAATAAAGGCGTTAGGAAAATTCCTTAACGTAGTTGGATTTAGCTTAACCGTGAAGCTTCTGGACCCAGAAGTTCGGCTGAAGTACATTGTCATAGTCATAATTTGCTCACTGATGGTGCTTAAGTTATATATGCGTACCTTTTAGTTCTCATATTGATCTTTATGGCGCTTATTTTGGTTATTAGAACAACAGACTTTCCTTCACTATTGTTTATAAGCTGTTATTTTCAAATCAGCTGTCCTAGTGTACCAGATGCCAATCAGTCAACCAACCAGTCAGACAATCATCTCGGCCTACTAAAGTCTCTCAAGCTATTCTCCACACCTTGTCCAAAACGAAGATTATCTAGTCCGTGGGTCCTTTTTTTTTTGGGTGGGAAATCATCAAATAACTTCTCCCGCTCTGGGTGGAGCGGGAGGGCGTGTCAGACTTTTACTGACTAAAACCCACCCGTGTTCCCTCAGTTGCCTGTGTGCCAGGGGCCGCGGTATCTCTTTCGAACAACCAGCACCCCTGGCAGGCATCGGCCCTTGCGGACCCCCCATTTGGTGCTGACATCTCTTTGAGGCGCGCGTGGAACACAACGCGCCGTCGACCCGGGCTTGGTCCTTACCGGACAGCGAGCTACCCATTACTCGCCGTCCGCAAGCCCGCGCCTACGGTGGCCGGGAATCAGCCTGGGATTCCCAACGCTAAAATGAAAATAGGCATTTCAAGACTGCTGAACGTAATGGTTCGCAAGCTAATTTGTCACCGAAGAAATTGTAATTAACGCATCAGAGCACCCTTAGTCGTATTTCATGTCAACACGCCGCAAAAAGAGTGGGGTTGGTATATTCTTTGCCAGTGAACAATCAACTAAGAAAATGAATAGTTGTCTAATACGCTTAGCACTACACCAATTTATTGTGTCCAATCAATTATAAACACATCACGAACACTGACACAAGAGGTTTATCATTTTTAATAAATCAATAAATATGTCAAAATCTACACCAAAGTTGTGGCAGCCACCAATTTGGTGTGTTCATGTTCACGTGCAACTATTCAACGTCGTTTTGCCACAGAGCATAGACAATTTATTAACAAAAAGTGTTTTTCACTTCTTGAAGTGACGTGACGTAGGTGACAGAGAGAATGTTACGCAATTATACTTTGTTTATTATTGCAAGTTATGTAATTGTTTGGTGATTATTTTGTATTTAATGTTTTCTGTTTTAATTTAATTTAATTAAGAGAGGCCTATATTCTACCTACTTAATGTAATCTTGAGTTAAACATTTCAGAATATAATGTTAAAATGTCTGACTGCGTAACATAACAAAAAAGTGTTTGCGGAAATAGGTAGATAAATTAAAAATAACTTGTTTAAAATAATATAAATTTACAATGAAAATGTACATTTAGGAACTCGAATCTTTATTAAATAACTAAAAAAATACAATGACAGCTGAAAGGAAGTAAAAATTATAAATTCAAAAACCGTTTCTAATCATAGAGATACATTTTTAATATTTGACGAATGTTTTTCTTAATTTGAATCGCAAAATGTTGTAGAATGCAGCGTTGTGTTAATTCAATTCAATAATTTTATAAGCTCCAACATTTTTTACAGTCTAAGTGTAAAGAATGCTCGGAAGTCACAAAATATATTTTGTTATTGTAATTACAATTATTAAAGTTACCGGCGCGAATTTTTGAGACCTGTTTACATACAAATACTTTCAAGTATGTAGAAATAGAAAACCAGAAGCGCAAGCGCAAGTACATTACGTGTATAACCATCACAAGTTTCCTCACAGCTCTTAATCTGTAACACTTCCTCAAACGATGTTTATCACACCGTGTCAAAGTAATTGACATGATATCCTATTTATGTATGGTAATTTTTAAATAGGTCTCTTAAAATAAAATAAAAATAGGAAGGACCATCACCATATCATCGGGCCTGTATTTCCCGAAGGATTAGGCAGAAGGTGTACCAAAATACACCACATTTCACCAGTTATGTTTAAATTCCTATGAGGTCTAAGTAATAACAGCCTTAAGCCGTTGGTCCCGGCTGCCATTTCTGGATCTTTGGCAGTCGTTATGGGTCGTCAGAAGCCTGAAAGTCTGACAACCAGTTTAATCACGGGGTATTATCGCAGGAGGCGCTCTGGGCGTCGGAAATCCTGGCCACCGTAGGCGCGAACTTGCGGACGGCGAGTAATGGGTAGCTCGCTGTCCGGTAAGGACCAAGCCCGGGTCGACGGCGCGTTGTGTTCCACGCGTGCCTCAAAGAGATGTCAGCACCAACTGGTGGGGTCCGCAAGGGCCGATGCCTGCCAGGGGTGCGGGTTGTTCGAAAGAGATACCGCGGACCCTGGCACACAGGCAACTGAGGGTGATTTTGGTCAGTAAAAGTCTGACACGCCTTCCTGTTCCACCCAGAGCGGAAAAAGTTATTTGATGATTACCCACCTTTAAAAAAACCTCGTCTTAGGGCGTTGCTGGCAGAGACTAGCAAGGGACGGGCTGGATCGAAATTATTATTATTTAGGGACGACTCAACGCGCGGGCTGGCTCGAGCAAGGGTCGGGGCAGACATGGATTGGGACGTCACAGCGAGCCTCGGCGGCGCGGCGAGGGTGAAAGGACGGTGGTCAGCAATGGTGAATCTTGGATGGGATAGGAGGGTTGTAGTGTCATCGGGAATGGCTAGGGTATGCCTCAGTCGAGGAGTGGAGCGGGCGGCTGCCGCTATCAGGGATGGGATGCATTGTAGCAGAGTTAAACTTCCTAATTTATTTATTTATTTCAGACTTAAAATTAGTCCATAGTTTCAAACTTATACACTTCAATCATAAACTATTTTTAAAATATAGAACAGATACAAATAAAATTTTGATTAACTAAATTTAAAATATTCACCAACTCGAAAAATTATAATAAAAATTGTCAAAAACTTATAAAAATGTCAGAATTGTATAAAAATAAAATGTATAATATAAAATTGTCAAATTAATTAAAAACAAATAAAGAAATTCCTAAGGAAACGGTTTTGCAGGGTCTGCATCCTATGGAAATGGTGGGGTTCATCGTATACGAAGACAACGCACACATACGTCATGATGTGGAGTAAATTCTATGAACCAGAAAGTATATGTTCATTATATTATATTATATTCATCCAACGTGGCAACGCTGCCAGCCTTTTGGGCACTTTTCCCGCTGACAGCGATGCGGACGAATTCTTTGATGCCCAGTGAGCTTTTCCCTTTTTACTTTATATACTTGTTCATAATTCTAATTTTAGTATAAGTTTTAGCATCTTTTGAATAAATAAGAAGTTGAAAATATATGTGATTTTAATAGGTAGGTAATTATGCTTGTCTCAACTACATAATGAAGTATTTTGGTGGCGTCAAGATAATTAAACAAAATTTTTAACACGACAAATACCTTCATGTGATGTGAACGTGCTCGTCATACAAACAGTTCATCACACGAAATGATAATGAATGCTAAAACTTCTCAACATCATCTTGAACAAATATTCATACATTCAAATTCATTTAAAACCTGTCTCCAATGATTAATTAATTAATACTCCGATAACGATAAGTTAACCACGACAGACGCTTAAACGTGTAGAGAATCTGATTATAGTGCATTTCTTATTTAATTTCATGTTTGGTAAACAAATAAAAGTCTATCTGCCTAGGCGCTCAGCTTCCAGTGCTATCCGTATGCAGCCGAATACCAGTATTTTACATGGGGCGACTGCCTATCTGACCTCCACAACCTAGTTACTAGGTAAGACTGGTTGTCTGGCTTTTGGGCTTGACAGCGGGGACCCACGGCTTAAGGCCCATAGTATCCTCATCTCCCGTTTGTATGCTAAAGCACGACTGCCGCCCGCGCCCGCGCAGGGCACCTCTGAGCCTTTATCTCAAAATGGGGATATTCCTTTGATTAATTTACAATTGTGCTTCGGCGATTCTGTGGTACCTCTAACTATCTATTTTTCAGTGTATTTTTTTTCCAAATAACGAAGCCGTTTAGTAGGAATATGGAATAGAAGCCAAAATATTGCGTGTTGGAAAATATTTTTTTACAGCCAAAGTATTAACCATACAAAAAAAGTACTTCGGGCAAAATTATCTATATGAATCTATAGCAAAATCATGTATTTTTAAAATCTTCAAGACAAGCCGTTAATGAGCAGTAGGGTTCATAAAGTGACCGTGTTACGCTACCAAACGGGACGTAGGCCCTTAACGGACTTAAGATATGTAATGAGTCACCCATCCACAAACCGACCGCAGCAAGCGTAGTTTAACCTTCAATAGAATAGAATAGAAAACATTTATTCGACACAGACACAACACAACAGCAACAAACATTAAAAAAAAGAAAAGAGAACAATAAACTTAACATACACATAAAATTGCAGTAAAATTGTGCTGAGCGTGCCCATACCGAAAGGGTTACCATCTCAGCATTTGCTGGGCGTCAGACACCAAGCGCTGGTTTTCAGTTGGCATCCCGCAATCAACCGGTGTGGCTGTTATCATGATCCACAATCCCCACATACAATACGTTTTCTCAAAATCGTAATCTCAGTCCGCCATATTTGTTTACCAAATAGGACAAATAAAGAAAGACAATTTAGCTATGCTAATACCCCGACTCCATCTGCCAATAAGTCACGCTTTGGCGAATGTTCCAAGAAACGACGTTAAATTAACATCCATGCGCAGACGCATACAAAAAGCGTGCTGATTACTTTTTATTTGTTAGCAACGGCTGCTAACTTGCTAGTTTCAGATTGATAGATAAGTTAATAATAGATTATTTTGCTTTTACTTGTCTTAGTAGAGTTTTGTGAAGAATTCTTGCTCCAACTGAATTAATTGGATTGCACGAAATCGTAAATTATACTTGCTTACTGCCGTTGGTTTATTTATTTATTAAAATCTCCCTTACAACCATCATTACAGGTGTATACCTTATGCGATAGCGCGGCCTTAAAGTTAATTTACTTACAATTATATGAAAAACGTAAAAAACACAATATTTAAAAATATAAAATTAAAATAAAACAACAACATAACGTCTAATCTACACTATAACACAAAATAAACAACAGTATTTTTGCGAATTCACTCAAATGGCATGTAAATACATCGATCTTCCAGTGCAGTTCGTTAATAATATAATCCGCATTGCGCGGGTCAGTAGTGCTTTGGCGAGACGGTTGGTCCTGGCAACTGGTACGGCCAGCAGCGGCGGGCGGTGCCGCCTCCACACGTAGCGGTCTGGTACACATAAATTCAGGTGCTGCAGTACTCCCGGGTTATGCTCAGAATAGACAGCAGTGGTGGTCCAGTGGTCCAGTTGTAGGTCGTTGGTTCGACCCCTGAAAGGCGCTTTACTTTGTATAAATTATTTCAACACTAGCTTTTGCCAGCGGCTTCGCCCGCGCGGAACTCTCATCCCCTATTTAACTCCCTCAGGAGTTTTTTTTTTTTGGTGGGAAATCTTCAAATAACTTCTCCCGCTCTGGGTGGAGCGGGAGAAGTTGCAGTTGCGGCGTGTCAGACTTTTACTGACAAAAACCCACCCGTGTTCCCTCAATTGCCTGTGTGCCAGGGGCCGCGGTGTCTCTTTCGAACAACCCGCACCACTCCCTTAGGGGTTGAATTTCAAAAAATCCTTCCTTATTCCTTGTCTACATTATAAACGGAACCTCTGTGAAAAATTTCAGCTTTCTAGGTCCAAGGGTTTGGGCTGGGCGTTGATGAGTCAGTCAGGACTTTTCTTTTTATTTATATAGATCACTGCTCTCAAAACGGTGAAGTAAAACATCGTGAACTAAAAATTCGAAGACATGTGCCAGCTACGAACACGAACTGGGCCCGCGTTGTGGATTACAGACCAACCCTTCTCGCCGAGAGGAAGCCTGTTTCCCAGCAGTGGGAACATTATAGGTAGGATGTATGTATGTATATTTGGTCACTTTAAATTGATTGTTATTGAGAGATAAAGTGTTATTTCAATAAATAATAGTTTAAAAAACTAAAAAACACGCTTTAAAAACCAAACTAAAAAGGAGAAAATAATTTAATTCAATTAAAAAGCGTGGGGTGCTTGACATTAATTGATTATAAAAATACCTCAAAAGGCACCCCACGCTTTTTAATTGAATTAAATTGTTTTCGCCTTTTTTAGTTTGGTTTTTTTAGTTTTTTTTTAAACTATTATTTAATTTCTTTTTTTAGTCCTGCTAACTACAAAAACGTGTCTTTTTTCTCATTTTTTTTTTTTTATTATTGAATTGTCATCGGTCCTCGACAAGTTTACAAAGTTTCAATGAAATCTGAGCGTTTAAAGTGGGTCAAAATCGCGCTCAAAGGAGTCGGTTACATACAAACAAACAAACATACAAGTGAAGCTAATATAAAGCGTGTAAAAATTGTGTCAACTATCCGGCTTTTACCCTAAGTCCCATGTAATAGGGGACTGCTAAATCTCTGATGTAAAAACCCAATACCCGACCCGACCTAGGAATCGAACCCATGACCTCACGCTGAGCAGTAGCGCTTGCGACCAACGACACAGTCGAATTTATCATTACCTAATATACAATGAAACACTTATCTACTACATAACACGCTTCATTTTGTACCAGAAATAATTCCAACTTATTAAGTCATTAATTATTTTTAGACCAAAGGTGCGCTTACACACGAGCAACTATAAATTGCTCCATTCTGGTCAATTCTCGTCAACTATGACGTCACGACTACATCCAGCAATTTAGAGCAATGACAACATGTAGTACATAGCAACCTGTTGCCAGAGATACGGCCACACAATACCATGCAATATGGAGCAACTTAAAAAAACTAGGCAATACGCCCGTGCCCCGCCGCCTCCGCCGCTCCGGCCGGTTCCTGTCGCAAAAAAGAGACGTAGTTATACGTACAAACGAGATAGAAAGAAAATTGACTAAAAATTTCCAAACCTATTGGATATTCGGCAACTCATTTTGGCAACATCGAGAAATGCGAAATATATGGAGCAGCCAGTAGCAATATTCCCGAAACAATTTGCGCATTTTATTGCTGTTGCTCCAGATTGCTCCACTTAATTGATTCAGATTGGTCCATTAGTGTTGCCGGGCAATAATTGCTCAAAAAATTGCCCGTGTAAGAGCACCTTAAGACCATTTTTAATCTACTCTCAAAAGCGTGGAAGTAAATTAATTAATTACCAACAAAATAATTATAAAGAATAAAGTCATAATTCTTAGCTGCACTTTGCAATGAGATGTCTTACGTTATGTCAGACACATGTGTTCTCAGAAGAACGCCATTAGCACACAATTGAAGTCAGACAATGAATTAGAAACGATAGCAACCCAGTTTTTAGTTCTTACTGCCTACTTTCATGTTAATGTGGTGACACACGAGTCAAGTCAGCTGAATTGACAGCTGTCAAAATTGATGAACAATGGTTTAGCAACTTGTCAAATTGCAATTCTTAAAAGAGGCCGATATGTAACACTGGACATCTTTACAGGAACATCTCTTTGACATAGCAATTGGAAAAAAATATCTAACATAACATCACGGCAGTTTTCCCCGAAGGGGCAGTTTAAGGCTCATGTCATAGGGGGCCAGTCTGCTGCCCTCAACTGGCTGCTACTGAGTAATTCTTGATAGATAAACTGAAACAACTCTCTACCCGACTTAGGAATCGAACCTCAAAGTCAAAGCAAACAACCTTCTGCCAGCGGTTTCGCCCACGTAGAGGTCGAAAATTATCCCAGGGAAACCGGGATGAAAAGTATCCTATGTGTTAATCCAGGTTACAAACTATCTGTGTGCCAAATTTCATCCAAATCCGTTCAGCCGTTTTTGTGTGATTGAGTAACAAACATTCAAACTTTCACATTACTAGCTTCCGCCCGCGGCTTCGCCCGCGTGGAAGTCGGAAAATATCCCGCGAGAACGTACTACCGGGATAAAAAGTATCCTATGTGTTAATCTAGGTTATAATCTATCTGTGTGCCAAATTTCATCCAAATCCGTTCAGCCATTTTTGCGTGAAAGAGTAACAAACATCCATCCATCCATCCATACTTACTTAGTAGGAAGAAGGATAGGCACATAAAAGGCACTTTTGACATGCATGTCAACATTTACATTAAAATAGAACTCCTGCAGGCTTAGCATGACGCTTTCTATTTCTACGAAGAATAGACAGTGCTTTTTCAATACAAAGTGACATTTCGTTTCTCAATTTTTGACATCGCACCGTATATATCCTTCTACAATCTGTCATTTTGTCTTTCGTTTCTAACGATCTTTGTCTAGGTCCATAAAAATGTAGACTATTTCAGAAGAATATTTCTTCCCAAACTGTCAAAATCACGCTGACAACAAACTATCAACACGACGGCCACAAATTATATACGATTATCTACAAAATCATGATTCGTTTAGAACGCATAACTGTGTTAATTAATAGTAAAACATAGCTATCTTGTCCTATTGTACATCATTTAGTTAATAGTCATGTCTATTCTTCCGTCGACTAATTGGTGCTCATGCTAAGCCTGCTGATGGACAAACCCAAGCAACACTTTGCCCGACTTGGGAATCGAACTCTCATATCATCTCATAAAATAGACAAAAAAGAAAATGCCAAACCAAAACGAAAAAAAAAAATAAGACAACTCTATAACTCAATGAGTTGGGTGTTGCATTGATAAGTCTGACTCGTTTACCCTGGACTGCTAGATATTGCGGAAAATTATAAAATGAACGATATGAAATGATATCATTGAGGCATGTTATGATAATGGAAAGAATTAGCCTTTTTGTCTTTGAGATGGAATGCCTTTTATACAGGGTGTTCCAAAAGGTTACGTAGCTGGGAAGGGGGGTGATAGGGGTGGTCACAAGGGTAACCAGAAAAATAAAAAAATAAATCCCCTCTGGATTTTTTTTTAAACTAATTTTTTTTAAACTTACAAGAACTTAATTTTCTTTAAAATCTTGGTTAGATATGTATTGTTTTTTTTTATTTCAATTTGATAAAGGGTTATTGACGATTACATAACAGCATTTTTTTTATACAGCAATATTTGTAGGTACAGTTAGCAAAATAGGTGTAAAATTTTTAGTTTTTAAAAAAAATGCCATTTTTTTTTAAATACCCAGAGGGGATTTATTTTTTTATTTTTCTGGTGACCCTTGTGACTACCCCTATCACCCCCCTTCCCAGCTACGTACCTAACCTTTTGGAACTCCCTGTATAATCAATAAACAGACACTTGTATGAAAGTACCTGTTAATGTTACCGCTTATGATAACAGTTATAAAGCCTATTGATTTATTATTTGCAGCAACGATATACCAATTTTGTGTCCAGGCAAAACACTGTCCAATCCAAGGTTGCTTGGAAGAGATCGCAAAAAGTGATAAGACCGCCCATTGTTTATAATAAAGTATAAATAAATCAAATAACAGGAAAATCGAAAAACATTTACAGCAGGTATGAAAAACCCTACATAAAATGGACAGTATTAATTATATTACAAGTCCCAGGGAAAAACATTCTCTTTGATTGGCAATGACCTACGAAAATAATGTTTATCCCATGGGCAGTTATCATGAGTTGGATCAACCGAAAACCAGATTATTTTGTTACCGGAAAATAAAACAACCTCAATTGTATACAGGGACGCTTTCAATTAAATACCTATTTAACTTAGTTAGGTATCTACCTAAATTAAATTTTATAAAATTCTGTCACATATAGAAACCTACAATATCAGCGAGTAATACTTATAGGCTGTATCTTCTAAATTCCAGTAGACAAAGATGCGGGCGAACTGCTAGTATAATATTAAACTGATACCAGTTTCAACAACGAGATTCCTATTTCACCATTTCGTATCTGATCCTCCCAATATTATTAAGATTACCTTCCGACACCCAAATTGCATGATACTCTTACATTTGACGCATTGCGGTATTCATTGCGTTCATCCAATTATTGTGAACAGTTATTTGTCAAGCATACGCTGCAATGGATAAGGATGCATTGTCAGAATTAATTTTGTAACCATAACCTTCATGGTCCCTTAAGGGGAATCTAGTCGCGGGCTCCAACTTACTAGTGGGCCTGGCTAAAAAGCACGCTGTCTCACCAGGCATCATGTCCGACAGAGGTAGTATCAGTGATGAGCAGTTAGACGCTAGTTTAGACGCATAACGTTATTGTGTGAGATGCAGGATTATTTATAGTAAAACAGGCGCGTTAAAAATTAATAAAAGTCCTTCGGAAGATCGGGTTTTATGAAAAAACCACTGCATAAATCAATGACCAATAGAGTTTATAGAACTTTCGATCCAAACGTCGAGAGTGACAATGTACAGACGCCAGCACATCAAGCTACCCCAATTTCTCAAAATTCTTTGATAGATTTTCAACTTTATTGTATAAGTTTAAG
This sequence comes from Antitype chi, assembly GCA_947359405.1. Taxonomy (NCBI): domain Eukaryota; kingdom Metazoa; phylum Arthropoda; class Insecta; order Lepidoptera; family Noctuidae; genus Antitype; species Antitype chi. The sequence continues at coordinate 3,809,272 of OX375826.1, forward strand.
GTTCGTGTTCAATTGGGATAATTTGACAGGTTGGGGTAGCTTGATGTGCTGGCGTCTGTACTTTCGAAACGACTGTGATATATCTGACTGCTTCAGATGTTTTATATTAAATTATTTGGGTCTGGTATTCAGCTGCATCCGACAAGATTGGAAGCCCACTGACATAGCTGGGAAATGGTAAGGCAAGTGATTTAAGACGCGGGATTTTCGTTTCCATTACAAAATATTATTATTTCTTTCTTTATTTAAGTACCTATGTCATTTATACAGGATAAGTTTTTAACCAGTGCGCAAACTGTAACCATGAATTCATCATACCATTCTAGACTCCCCAGCGAAGAAATTTTTTTGTCGGCTTTTTTTCTGTAAAACCGACGAATATCGAATTATATATACAGGTTGAAATTGAAAACATTCGACAAACCGAAATGGGAGATTGTACTCATCATTATGAACAACTTTTACTAAGGGACCAAAGATGCAATCGCGAAAAAAAAAACATCTGTTCCCTACATTTATGTTCGCGTTACTCGTCAAAATTTAGGGAACAGCTGTTTTTTTTGTTGCGATTGCATCTTTGGTCCCTTAGTAAAAGTTGTTCATAATGATGAGTACAATCTCCCATTACGGTTTGTCGCATGTTTTCAATTTCAACCTGTATAAATATATCATTCTAGACCCCCCAGGGTAGACATTTTTCATCGGTTATACAAAATTTTTTTAGCTGTTCCTTACATTTGACCGCGTAGGTATTGCACTTTTCTATGAAACAGCTGATTTTGTTTTGTATAACCGACGAAATATTTCTGCGCTGGGGGGTCTAGAGTGATATGCTGAATTGGTTACAGTTTGCGCACTGGTTAAAAACTTATCCTATAGAAACGTTCACTACGTTTAGTATGAGAAATCTTATAAGGCTTGTAAAAAGCATGACAATTGTACAATAAAATGAATAAACACAAACAATTTTGTCGTTCAGGCGTCTGGTTGTTGAATGCCTACTATGAATAGTCATGTGTAATTATTGGTATGCGTCCTGATTTGTATCTTACAGTATCGATTATTGAAGTGAATAACTTCTTTAGCCGCGTTTAACGATTTTTGGTAGGGCCAACACTTATTGTTTCGCGTCACCGACAAGCTCATGACCGCGTCACCAACATGCTAATGTGACGTGTAGTATTTTTTCCATAGTTTTCGTCGTAGTCGGCACTTTGAGTACTCAATAAGGAATAACAGCCCGTAAGTTTTTCACACGAATTCAATAATACCTTAATTACATAACTAACAAAAAAAAATACAAAATACGAACATTTTGACGCATGCGTGCGATACAGACGCGTGTTTCCGCCGGAAGCTCTCCAGCAGCCATATTAAAAACAATAGTATTAACATAAGCCACATCACTGCACTGGTTTGTATTTCGAACACTCCAAAATCACAGAGTAACGCACGGTGACAGAAACTGCATTCCTTTTTTGAAAGTTTTTTTTGTTTATGTTTTTATTAAAGTATGTAATGCATGTCAAACGCGTGAACACTAAGCGGTAACTAAACAATACAATAATAGAATCGATGTAAACAAGTATGCGTGTGAAAGCAAGATACATACAAGTAATGTGCGCAAGAGTCGCTCACGAGTTAACATCCGAGCGGCGGCGCTAGCGTCGCGAGAAATCATAGTGTAATGAAAATTAGTTTTCACATTGTATTGTTTATTTTTCTCATGGTAGGTATTATTTATTGATTATAATTTATTGTAAGAAGTTAACAAATGTGTCGATTGATTTAATTAGCGTAAATTGTATTGAAATTATTGATATAGCCGGTAGTCACGCACAAAATCAATCAAACTCATATTAATGAGTGTTTTAAGACAAATGTAATGATTGGGTAAGCTGTTTATAGGAAGATTTTATTACTTTTTAAGTTTGTTTCGATTTGTAGGGTTCTTCAAAAGACCAAATAACTACCTAAGGTACAGTTATACATACTATGTTTTACTGAAATAAGTTTATACTCACTCCTGAAATCCTCGAACAGGTTTACAGGAAAGTCTGAGGAGTTGGAGTCTGGTGTACACCCACGTTTCGAGTTTCGAGCCCATTGCCATTTTTCGGGTTCAACTTTGGTTCCAGGAGGCCTACTCTCTAAGTCCGAAAACATTTCGAAACTTCGGAGACAACACTACACCCGGTTAATTAACTTTTTCGTAAGAGCAAAAACATATCGAGAGCAGAGACAGCTGTCAAATCGTAGTGTCATTAATTCTTAGCTCGGGTACCAAATTGATTTGACATCCGTAGGTGATACGCAATAGGAATCGCCGAAACTACGGATTTCGAGATTAGACCTGCAACTTCGTCGCCTCTTATGACTCGCTGACCCAGCGACGGAGGGGAATTATATTCCTAATCCGTCCTCCGAAGAAAAAAATAATGTATCACGTAAAGATTCCTTATTTAGTAAAGGGATCGATGATAGCTGTCGCTTCTAAGCTTAGGTGTGAACTTAGCTCAAAAATATACAAAGGCATGAAGTCACAAAAAAACTGGAGGTGGTGACCGAGTGGAATCGGCCGCCACTTAGGGGCCATTCAAGTATTACGTAAGCAGATTTTTTGGAATTATTAACCCCCCTACCCCTCGTCTGCAAAACTAAGCAAAGCTCTTAAGGGCCTACGTCCCGTTTGGTAGCGTAACACGGTCACTTTATGAACCCTACTGCTCATTAACGGCTTGTCTTGAAGATTTGAAAAATATATGATTTTGCTATAGATTCATATAGATCATTTTGCCCGAAGTACTTTTTTTGTATGAAAATATATTTTCCAACACGCAATATTTTGGCTTCTATTCCATACTCCTACTAAACGGCTCCGTTATTTGGAAAAAAAAAATACACTGAAAAATAGATAGTTAGAGGTACCACAGAATCGCCGAAGCACAATTGTAAATTAATCAAAGGAATATCCCCATTTTGAGATAAAGGCTCAGAGGTGCCCTGCGCGGGCGCGGGCGGCAGTCGTGCTTTAGCATACAAACGGGAGATGAGGATACTATGGGCCTTAAATGCCCACGTAAACATTGGTACATGCATTTTTCAATGTGTTCTGGTTTATTTATTGATTCATGAGCAGCAGTTGTAAGTCTAGAAATAAGGAATAGGCTTGGAATAGAGGGCTTTAACGCATATAATATTTATTTAAGCAAATTTTATTGAGATGGTATTCAGTTAAATCTTTATATACTAACAAACAAAACAAACTTCTTTTAAAATTTTGGTTTATTATTCCCCATATCATCAAAAATGAGCACAGCAAAGACCACCCCTGTAGTGCCCCACCCCGCCCCCCTGTAGTGCTTACGTAATACTTGAATGGCCCCTTACCTACGAGTCGTAGGTTCGAGCCCTGACAGGCAATCTTCTTTGTGTAAATTATTTCATCACCAATGCTCTCAAAAACGGTGAAAGAGAAAACATAGTGAGGAAACTGGCATGTCCTAGAACTAAAAAATCTAAGACTTGCGACATCCCAACCCGCACTGGGCCCGAGTGGTGGATTATGGCTCTCTCGCCATAATCCACCACGCCGGCCCAGAGAGGAGGCTAAGTCCCAGTAGCGATAACATTATAGGCTGTTCATGTATGTATGAGAGAAAAAAACTGAATTCTATACATTCAAATTACTCTACGCGAATCACTCAAGCGCACAAATTAAACACAAAATCATCAATCTTGTTACTTACTACGCATTCCTGGTTATTTAACGAGTTTTTATTTTCTCTCTGCAATAAAGTTATAATTATCTGCCTGTTCCAAGTTGGTGATTTTAATTATTTAATTATTAGATAACCCTCAAACAGGTTGCCATACGACATAGTGTGGACACTTTCACAACTTTTACTTTTTTCTTCGGTTAGTATCGATTAAACTGGTATCGGCTTTAGTTAAAAAGATCGAGTTACTTTTTATGGTGTTGAGTCCCTTCACTGCTGTGATGGTGTCATTAATTAACTGGAACAGTCGAATTAAGTGAAATACAACATGTTAACTGTGCTTGTTGCTTTCATAAGCGATTTTATTCTTTTGCAGTACATGCTTCTTAACAGCCTTAAATAACAACATTCCTCTCTTTTTTTTTGGATGGGAAATCATCAAATAACTTCTCCCGCTCTGAGTGGAGCAGGTGTCAGACTTTTACTGACTAAAACCCACCCGTGTTCCCTCAGTTGCCTGTGTGCCAGGGGCAGCGGTATCTCTTTCGAACAACCCGCACCCCTGGCAGGCATCGGCCCTTGCGGACCCCACCAGCACCCTAATTGCGTAACACGCGATTAATCGTAATCGGTTTCATTTTGACAGTTCAACAATATTCATTGCGTTATTTATGTTGCTGAGAAGACACATTTCTCGAACATATGGAGCAATGGTTTAGCCATCTGTTTCAAAACGAAACAAATTATGATGATTCGTGAGTTACGCAATTGCGTGACTCTCTTTAAAACAAGAAAACAAACCCAAAGAAAAATAAAATAAATAAATCTCTCGACAAAGTAGCGCCATCAAGCGGCTAGACGCGTAAACGTGATATAATTTCCAGTAGCGTGAACACATTATACGCGCACGCGCATAACAATGCCTCGTTTGTTACAATTGTTAGCTTCATGCGATAGATGGCATGTAAATTGTATACGGGTAATACGGGTTGAATACACAATGGTTCTGTGGTTAGAAATGCAGCAGTTGAACGGGGCTCATATGCTTGAGTTCCAATTCGGTCATAATAATTTTCAATATAATTTTGTAATCTCATAAAAACCGTCCCCGAAAATAAATCAACGCATATTTTATCAGTAACTTGCAGAGGGTAACTTGTTCTCCCGGTCAAATCTGTGTGGTTCTACCTACATTGTCTACATTCTCTTCACTCTTCACATGATCTGACCAAGATTATGTCTGGACTTTGTCAGACTTTAACCCCTGAATTTATTTCGTCATTTCTTCTCAGTCAGATAGGAAATAACGACTCCAACTTATTTAAACTGAATAGACAACTTCATTAATTTCGTTTCATTTCCCAGCAATCATGGTTGCTCAGTTATTACTTAGTTTGATATACAGAATATGTTTGTCGCTATGTAATGGGTTGAGTTACACCCTGTAGTTAAACGTACAGATATTAAGAAATACCTAATAGTTGCAATAAACATTTCCAAATCAGCATAGCGTCCGAATTCACATCAAAAGGTTTTCTCACGCGATAATAAAACCAGACCGTCTTCCAACCACCATTTAAAATTAGAAAGATCGATCTAGACTAACTAGAGTGATAAATATATCACTCTAGTTTACAAACATAGTCATAGGAATAGTTTTCCGTGTAACTGACAGTGAGCGGTTATAAACAGCATAGTTTAACTTGGAAAGTAGCCGGCTCAGTTAGTTTTTACTTCAAGTCCAACGCACTTATTTAGTGTTGAAAATTCTACTTCTATCTGTCGCAGAATAGTTCAAGTTGAGGCAGTAAGGTTGGCAACAGGATAAGCTACACGCGATTCTTTAAATAAACTTAAGCATCGCCACTGATAGAACTGTGTGATCCACCTGAGGATCTCACAGGGGCTCGCCATACCGGGTCGAACAATGAAAACACCTCTGTAATGTGAATTAAATAAGAATTTAGTTAGTTATTCCATGCTTTCATGTATACAGCACCGGGCCAGTCATGGGAAACAAAAAAACCTTTGGTAAGGTCTTTATAGCCAAGGCCAACGTAAGGTCGTCTTTAGCACTCTGAGGGACCTATCTCTCTAGGACACCAGTGGCGAAGCAACCATGGTAGCACCCACCATAAAGCTGTGTGTATTTTGCTATCATGATTGCTCCACCATTATGCCCCAGTGACATAAAACCCTAAGTCGTCACACATATGAAGCTTAAGTCAAGAGGAAAAACTTACATAGATCTTGGATTGACTTGGATTTTAGGCGGATGGATTTGTATCACTTCTTCCGACTATAGTCGTAGTATATATCTAGTATAAACTCATAGTCTCTTGTTGAGAAGAGGTCAACTGTACCTACTTCACATAGATATGGTATTCTTATCACACGTCATACAAATCCTATTTAGAATCAAGAAAGAAGTGAGAGAGAGTTTGTTGCGTCACTTATTCTTTCCAAGCAAAAATAGGCGATTGAATGAAGGGCGAGCGTTTAAGGCAATAAGGTGACTGTCTTATGTAATTTTGGCGTTCAGAAAGTTCTGATTGTCATCCTTTATTAAAAGACTTGTATTTCGCCTAAGATTTCAGTGTCCTGACAGAGTGTGTACTTATTGGAATATGTGGAATAAGTATTACAACATCTTCAGGCCGTTTTGCAACAAATTATTAAGGCGAATTCTACCAGCCCTAACTAATCTCAAAATGTACACTTCCGTACAAGCGGTACATAAAAGGCAAGGAAAGTAATGTTGTCCTGTGACTTTTTACTGCCGCCCACTTATCGCATGCGATCTCTCGTGGTTAATGCGCGGGCGCAGGGGGCCGATTCTACTAACAAATTTGTTAAAAAAACGCAATAGAACCGCAACCGAATCACCACTTTTAAGCGTTTTCGCATTCTACTAAAATGAACAACGGTCCAGCTGCGACACAGCTGCGGTTACGTTTTAGTTACGCCAACGATCGATTGAAACAATGTCAAAACCTATTCTACTAACAAAATCGAACATGAGCGTGACGTTTACTATAGGACAAAGTTAATGATAAAATTATGATCATTATGTCTTTTAACTATAGAAAATACTTTTAGTGCCACATATTCGTGTTTAGTAACATTTTTAGATTCAACTTTTTTCTTTGTGGTATTAATAAAACATATTATTTTGGCATGTTGGTAACGCGGGTTACCCGCTGTGTTCCCCCTACAGTTCAGTTGCAATTCGTTTTAAGTTTACTTTCCATTTTGCTTATAAAACAGTAGAATGACTTTTTATGTAACTATCGAACGGCGATCGAAATCGAACTGTTGTGGAAACACAATTTAACGTGTAACGTTGCAAATTAGTAGAATCGGCCCCCTGCACACGTGGTGAAACAAGATGTAAGTAGGGACAACATATTTAATGTCTCTATGTAAGTTTTTTTTTATTTATACAGTCATAGCGCCTGCATCCCAAGTGCGCAACAAACAATCACAATCCTTCCTCATTTAAAGAAATTCCTAATCCATCATAATATGTTCTAAAATTTGTGTGCCAAATAACTTAAATAAGGCAATGAATGACCAACAATGACCTACGGTGCCGAGACATGGACACTCACAAAGGAGACTGTCCATCGCATACGAATAGCACAAAGGGCCATGGAGCGAGCCATGCTTGGCATAACTCTACTAAGCCAAGTGTGTAACACCGAAATCCGTCGTCGGCCGAAAGTGTTCGACGTCGTCGGGGACAGGGCGATTCGCCTCTAGTGGAGTTGGACGAATCTTGTTGGACGAAGAGATGGCCGATGGAGTAAAGCTGTGACCGAACGGTGGCCAAGGTCAGGCCAAAGAAACCAGGGCCGTCCCAAAGCGCGTTGGGTGGATGATATCGTCAAAGCCGCGGGAAACACATGGATGAGAGACGCGCCGAACCGATAAGTATGGCGGAAAAAGGGATAGGCCTATACCCAGCAGTGGATGACTCCGGGCTGAGATGATGATGATGATGATGAAAGCAATGAATATTGTTGAACTACTAAAAAAATAATAGTTTAAAAAACTAAAAAACACGCTTTAAAAACCAAACTAAAAAAGGAGAAAATAATTTAATTCCATTAAAAAGCGTGGGGTGCTTTTTGAGGTATTTTTATAATCAATTAATGTCAAGCACCCCACGCTTTTTAATTGAATTAAATTATTTTCTCCTTTTTTAGTTTGGTTTTTAAAGCGTGTTTTTTAGTTTTTTAAACTATTATTTATTTTCTATTTTTTAGTTCTGCTAACTACAAAAACGTGTTTTTTTTCTCATTTTTTTTTAAATGATTGAATTGTCATCGATCCTCGACAAGTTTACAAAGTTTCAATGAAATCTGACCGTTTAAAGTGGGTCAAAATCGCGCTCAAAAGAGTCGGTTACATACAAACATACAAACAAACCAACAAACAAACATACAAGTGAAGCTAATATAAACCGTGTAATAAAAGGCATTGCAATTGTAAGCGTGTTACGCATTTGTCAGGCTTCCGGCCGTCCATATGCAATGCCAAAAGAATCCCTGATCTGTTGCGTTATGTGCGTGTAATTCACCAGATTTGATGCACCATCGTCATCTGGAAATCTTATTTACCATCGTGAGGTGCAGCTCGATTCAAACTTTATGGCGGCTCGGAACATGAGGCATGTCGCTGCGCAGTAACAAATTCGGCTAATAGTAACTTTCATAAATTATAATTTTCTATAAGCGATTCGCACGATGTTAATCTTTTCGAGGGCGAATCGACCACTCCGGTAATCGTAATTGTTAATTTGCATTGAATAGGCTCTGAAACTACTGAACCGATTTGAAAAATTATTTCACTGTTGGGAAGCTACACTATCCCCGGGTGACATAGGCTATATTTTATACCTCTATTCCCCCGGGAACGGGAACTACGCTGATGAAACCGCGAAGCTAATACGGATTAATTATGTACGTGAATTTGTGGCTTTATACGTGAATTTGTAGCGATTCGCACGAATTTATTCGCCCATCTCGGTCGAATCGACACTTTTAAATGATATACCGTAAAACGGGGCTACTTTGCACAGATTTTGTCAGGTTATTGGTATTTACTTTTTTTAACACCCAAGATTAATGTTTTTTGTATTCCAACAGAACAATATGTGTCCTTTGGCTACCAAACTCATACCAATATAAAGCCCCACAGGCTCCCATTTTTTTTTATTGTGTCAAAGTTACCCGGAAGTGGGGTATATTGACAAGGCATTAAAATGCAACTTATGTCAGAAATTTAAAATGTAAGGGTTACTATATCATCAGTTTGATTAAATAATTCATTACTGCATGCATTATACAGCAAATTGAAATAAAAACAACAAGTTTTTGAGACCAATGACTCATTTTTATTACTCGTATCACTTAGTTAGGTTACCAAATTGTAGGTACTTAATCATCATAGGCACACTTTTAAACAGTATTTTAGCGCAATGTTAAAGTAGCCCCATAAACTGTCAAAATTACCCTTAGTGTTTAAATAGACCCGTTTTACCGGTAAGCAGTGAACCGTAAAGTGACTGAACCGACAACTCCAGAAATACTTATTAGGCAAATGGCATGATAATTTTTTAATTATGGCTACAAATTCAAATGTCAGCGTTGGTGAGGGGTGGGATACTACGCAGCTTCAGAGCTGCCATAAAGTTTTAATTGGACTATTATATAGTAGTCAAACGCAAGCCTATCAAAACGAAAATATACATGGAAACCTCAAACGGCTTTATTCAGCTTCCAAACAATTTCTGAATGCCAATTAATTATTCAACCAATCAAAGTTACCCAGACCTATTATCATAAATCTAAGCATCTTGGCTATTTTAAGCACTTTAAATTGTCTAGCTGTTTTTGTTAGGTACGTAGATATTGTGAGATACTGGCATTCACTCAAGAAACAGCATATTTTACTGCAGACAAGTTGGTAATTTAGCATTCTAAACATATTTATGAGGGCAAAAAACTAAGTATTTTGTTGTGTTTGCAAGGCACTAGATTGTAGAAACTCTTTCTCTTTTATTAATTAGACACTTTGTCTCGCTGGTGGTTTTACTTTGTAATTGATATGACTAGAAAGGGGTCGTCAGAAGTCCGAAAGTCTGACAACCAGTCTTAACAAGCGGTATCGTGTTACCCAGTAACTGGGTTGTGGAGATCAGATAGGCAGTCGCTCGATGTAAAATACTGGTATTCAGCTGCATCTGGTAAGACTGGAAGCCGAATCCACCAGTCGGGATAGGGTTAGGCGGATGATGTTAATAGACCTAGAGGAGGGGGAGGGGGGTGAGGACTGAGAACACAGAATCATCCTCCATAAATAGTTATAATACCAATGGAAAACCGTGTCAACGGCTAACTTCCTAAGGAGTTCTGACAGCCCCTAAATGTAACTCAATCAAGTTCACGGAAGCTTTAAACCAAAACAACACCTAGGACATGTAACATACCGAGAAAGGCATCACCTATCTACGTACGTACCGGTAACAGCTCAAACTTATGTCGAACACTGACCAACAGTCATTATCATGATGTGATGCAACACATTACAGACCAGCACTTAGCATGCCTGTCTAGTGTTACCTAAGGTATTGTGTCAGGACGAATAGTACGTGCATGATTACCAAGAAAAACGGGGAAACAGCAGTATTGATAGCATCAACCCGTAATTATCCCATTGCGAGGAAGATACTCTGTGGACATGTCACATGTTGGACATTTATAATCGAGCTTGCTTACTACTCATTACACATGCAAAATCCTGCATCGCGCAAGCAGAGTTTACCGTGCAACTACCATATTTGAAACGTGCTGACATCAATCGTCGGGTATCACTCCGATCCAGCCCGTTCTTTGCAGCCCGCTTCCAGCGACACCCTAAGCCGAGATCCGTACCACACAGGGGGGTACCCTTAGCATGTAGTCACTTAGGCAGTACCTATATGCGCCCTCACGGTCTTAGTCGCCGCGGGAGACACTCTGGGCGTCGGGAATCCCAGGCTGATTCCCGGCCACCGTAGGCGCGGGCTTGCGGACGGCGAGTAATGGGTAGCTCGCTGTCCGGTAAGGACCAAGCCCGGGTCGACGGCGCTCTGTGTGCCACACGCGCCTCAAAGAGATGTCAGCACCAACTGGTGGGGTCCGCAAGGGCCGATGCCTGCCAGGGGTGCGGATTGTTCGAACGAGATACCGTGGCCCCTGGCACACAGGCAACTGAGCGAACACGGGTGGGTTTTAGTCAATAAAAGTCTGACACGCCCTTCTGCTCCATCCAGAACGGGAGAAGTTATTTGATGATTTCCCACCCAAAAAAAAAGCGTGTTGTCACTTACTTTTAAGTTTTTAATCCCTGGCGGAAAGCCTTAATTTACTGAGGTAGCCACGGCAAGTCCGGCTAAGCAGCGACCCCCTAAGCAACCTCCCCTATGTTATCATTCCAAAAACAAGACAAAAACAACTGTCGGATGGACCGACACGGTCGGAGGATCCTCCCTTTCTATGGAGGATGAGTGAACTTTACACCCTGTACTGTGCTTGCACGTTTCTCCAACATAATTTCAGTTATGTTTTCATAAAATTGAAATAAAAATTGTTTTTTTTTTTACTGAAAGCTTTAAATGTGATGCCAAAACTGTCCTATGATACGACTTAGTGCATATCATTATCAACTAATACTAATTAAACCAGTATTTAACCTAGGAACTTAGAAAACTTAGGCAGCGCAACTGCCGTGGCAGGCTTTTGTGAGAGTAAACATATGATATCAAGACCACTTAGTACTGCAAGTCACACACGAACTGATACTAAACTATTATTGCTGGTAAACAGCAAAATAGCTATAGCATTACCTAAATAACCAGTTATTTGTATCGTTACTATGCTATTCGTTATTTTGTAGGTCAGTGAGAATCGTCACTGTAATTGACACAATTTGCGCTTTCATGGCGGCGTCTGTGTTGTGTGTCTATTGTTTTCTGTTCCATTGGTACTGTTGATTTAGCTCAAAAATGTGAAACTATACATCGCGAGTCGCGACCCGAAGAGACGTGTAGGTCGCGAGATTGCTTGGAACTTAATAAATTGTCATAAACATTATATAAAATCACGACTGAATTTCCTCAAGATTAAGCAGAGGTACACGTATAGTACTCCCACATTTTAAACAGTTAGATTTAAGTCTCATATAGTAGGGCGCGAGCCTATTGTCATGAACCGGGCACATATCCTGACTCCGGGCTTCTACTGAGAAATTCCAGACGATATAATACTTTTCCCGACCCAGGAATCGAACCCGGACCTCGTACTCAGCAGTAACACCTGCAACCACTAGACCAACGAAGCAGTTAAACCATCAAGGTCAGAAAATACCACCCATCACGGTTAACATCGATACACAGGAAAAGTCAGCTGTTTCATAGAAAAGTGCAATACCTACGCGGTCAAAATGTATGGAACAGCAGATTTTTTTTTGTATAACTGACGGAAAATTTCTGCGCTGAGGGTCTAGAATGATATGCTGAATTCATGGTTACAGTTGGCGCACAGGATAAAAACTTATCCTGTATAGAACTTTGGGATAAGTTGAGGAATATTATGGAAATTGCTTGTAGCTTACGTTAAACCCAATTATTATACAACTTTATGGTTTTTTACCAATTTTTATCAGTAACATTTAAATGCAAGCATAGGTACATACCTCCAGGAATATAAAATGTAGGTGCGATCAAGGCAATACACCTCAGACCGATCCAGCCTGACTCTTGCAACCCTCTACCAGCAATGCCCTAAGCCGAGGTCCGTACCCCACAGGGTGTGCCCTCAGCGAGCAGTCGCTAAAGTTTTAACTTTGTAAGCTCTGGCTGGAAGCTATTGTATTGTTTTCTTTTTATTATATAAATCTGCTTGAGTTTAGTTACTATGTTTTGTTGGTATATTGACGTGTGCTAGCTGACATATGACAAATAATTTAATTTGTGTTTAGTAATGTTAATTACTTACTTATTATTGTACAGAATCAAGTTCTTCTAACTTAACAGACAGCTGTGCTGCTGGGGAGTTTATTGCGCCACTTCTTCTTCCCAGCTACAGCACCAGGAAGTGGTGACGGTTGGGCGTTTTTGGGGGACTATCTTATGTAATTTTGACGTTCAAAAAGTGCTGACTCTCAGCCTAGTTTGATTAGATGACTATTGATTTTGTAAGCCTTTATTTATTAAGGTTCCCACAGACAAGTTTGGTTATGCCGCCGTCAACCTCTTAGGTTGAATTGCGAGATGTCATTCCCATAAAAAAGGCAATACACCTTTTATAGATAGATATATAGAATACTCTTTATTATTTACTATAGGTAGGTACACCATAAAACACGCACACACCATACTACACACTCACCGTACTCATCCAATACACTATAAACATTAACACAAACATACATCACTCGAGAATAAGAAAGATCGCGTGTGATTACAACACGGAAACGGATATTGACTTGGATGCGCAAGAGCAGGTCAAACGGTCGTCCTACCCCCTCTTACCAGTTTAGTGGTGCCCCGACCCACTTTTTTTTTTTAATTTTGCCCCACACTAGGAATTGCTTCTGTATTGTGGGTGCGTTTACAAACATTTAAACTCACATACACAAACAGCCAGACCCGGAACAACTACTTGTAGGTCATACCAAAATTTGTTCCGTGCGGGAATCGAACCCGCGACATGCTGCGCAGCAGTCAATCGCTTAACCGCTGTGCCAACCGTGCCGTCGATTGACAATTTTTTTTATTTTACTTTGAAAATATATGTTTTTATCAAGAGACGAGACAGTGTACGATAACAGATAAAATGCTTCCCCAAAATGGTGACAGTCTGAATGTATCGTACTGGTGATTAATTATCTGGATATTGATGAGAGGACCTAATACTCAACAGAATTGAAACGATGCAAATTTCTTGATCGATTCGGGAATGAAGAGATCCGCAAGAGAACCAAGGCAGCCCGAAGAATTGCCAAACTTAAGTGGCAGTGGGCACAGCACATTGCTCGCAGAACAGATGGCCGATAGGGCCAATAGGTTGTGTAATGTCGACGTAGAGTTCGAAGGCCTCCCACAAGGTGGACCGATGGCCTTGTGAATGCCGCAGGAATCCGCTGGATGCGGGAAGCACAGAACCGGTCGAAGTGGCGGAACTTTGGGGAGGCCAGCAGTAGACGTTTTTCGGCTCAATTAATGATGATGAAATTTCTTGAAGAAGTAAATTTAAGCAAAAAATTACTTGCATCGTCTAAACAATATTTGGAAGGTGCATGTTATTGTTGTTTCACATGTTCCCACTGCTGGGACATACGCCTCTTCACGGTAAGAGCCAGTGGGCCGTAATCCGCCTCGCGGGCCCAGCGCGTTAGTATGTAGTTATTTCACAGACAACCGTGAAAATCAGACTTTAACCTAGAGTCAGCGATAGTTAACGATGATCTTAAAGTGAACTTTATCTCACCATTACGTTCAGTAATTACCTTCGTTTTCTACTCAGTAAAAGTCACGGGTCATCAAGTTATAAATAACTTCAGTCTGTTACATAACTTTAATATAAATAATTCACGGAAATCATTCGGTGTTGGTGATGGGATAATTATGGTCCCATCGTAACATTATAGGTTTCTCTTCGATTTATCATAACTGATGAGCAAGTTGGAAATTTGTGAATGATATCGTTAAGTATGCATGGTTTTTTAACTAGGTACATTTCTTAAGCTATAAGTTGGGATGTTGCAGAGATTAAATGAAAGTAAAAAGTTTATTTGATTAACAATTCAAAAACAAAAATTTGCACCATACCTGCTTAACACTCTATCAATTAGAATCTGAATGATTGATATCGCTAATTGCTTCGTTGTTATTTTTATTACAATGCGATTAATAACATCGTGCGCTAAAACTTATAATAGTATTAAAATGATGAACAAGTATATAAAGTAAAAAGGGAAAAGCTCACTGGGCATCAAAGAATTCGTCCGCATCGCTGTCAGTGGGAAAAGTGCCCAAAAGGCTGGCAGCGTTGCCACGTTGGATGGCAACGCTGATTCTTTGAGCTAAGAATTGGCCAGCCCTTTGGTCACGTGAAGATTCGACCAACCGCTTGGCGATGTCTCGAAATACTCGATGAGCACTCGGACCCCACGGCCCTAGTGTTTCAACCCCAAACGGCTCAAACATATAGCTCCCAATAATGTTGTTATATTTGCGCTGTATGTTGTTGTTGTTGTTGGATGTTCGAAAAATGTATATGCTCAGCAACGTATGTTCGAATTTGTCTGATCCACAATGTTATAACCGCAAACTTATTGAATTATCAAAATGAATCCCTACTGATAGTTTATTTCGCAATTATCCCGCTGGTTATTTTCTTATTCATCACATGTCTCATTGATCAATTTGGTTGCATTTACTGGGGCAAATGTTGTATTAATTTTATACCCAGATGTGTTGGTTCTAGTTCAATATATGGTATTCTTGTCATAGCCAGCCATATTTCCAATCCAAACTAGCTACAAAGAATTTATAAGAGAAAGGTATTCAAAAAATTCAGGAAAGTCTGATGCAGTTACGAACCACAGCGGAGAAGTGTTGCGGTCAGGAATGGCGCAATTTGGACCAATATCGTTAATCTTTTACGAGAGAAATGTGGCATTTTTTGTATAGAAAATATTACTATAAGCAAGGTTCGCACGGGCGATATTTATTCGCGCACGGTTTTTCAAATATGCTTACCGCCGAGGATCAAAAATCCAACAGTATGTTTTTTTGACGAGCTTGGATGCGCTCTGTTGGATTCTCAATGCTCTGCTCAATACCGAGAGTTGAATATCCAGAACGCTATGAAAAACGCCCGTGCGTAGTTTGGCTTGGCTAAAGGCTCACAAACAGACGCGACGTGACCCTCGTAGAAAAATTTCTATGAAATTTTCGTGGAATTTGTTCTAAAAGAGTCGCATCGCCCTGTCTGAAGCCTTACTTACGTGTGAAATAATATGAATGGTAATGAAATATTTGATTATGTGAGCTTGATTGTTGAATCATTCAACCATGTGTAGACATAGTGGGTTTATTTAGTTTGTCTGATGGTCATTTCATTAGTTAAAGACTAGTTTAAAAATATGTTAAACCCACTTTTGGGGTATTGAAAACATAGTTCATTTATTTACTTCCAAAACACTTATCCTATTTTACGTTTGGTTACACAAGGCAAACTTTACGTTTGGCCACACAAGGCAAACCGCTCAGGGTTTGTATAGTTTAATAAACTGTTTCATAATATTTCATGAAAATATAATTTCACATTATTTTAGGTTCATTGTCATTGTAAGACGTTTCGTTATAGTGGAAAAAGTAGATGAAAATTCTATGGTAACAGATTTTTTTTTAAGGGTGGGAAATCATCAAATAAGTTCTCGCGCCCTGGGAGGAGCGGTCAGACTTTTACTGACTAAAACCCACCCGCGTTCCTTCAGTTGCCTGTGTGCCAGGAGCCACTCTTTAAGTCCTTCCACGAACTTACGGACCCTTCCGAACGTAGTTGAAAATAAGGGGGAAATAAAAACAATCGAACGGGTAAATACACATCGGGACTAATCAGGAGTACAGTTGACTGTCAAATCGATTTCGGGGTCTTAGTTCGGGCCACAAACTTATCTTATGTCCGTAAGTAGTAGTTATACGGAGTAGGAAAAGGAGTAGAGCCCTAGACTCCGGGTCCGGACTGATACCGCCGTTTCATTGTTCAAATAAACTCTTTGTAAGACATAATTACGTCTTTTTTCAATCACACACCAGAAATAAAGCCATCATAATAAATTCTCTTTCATAAACTAAACGTACACCTCACTTTATAAATTATATGTAAGCCATTACATTGTGCTACAACCTCATCAGACGCACGCTCCGGCACAGAATGCGCGCGCGCCACGAGACAAGTATTAGCGTCCGTTATGGTGAAATTATTGGCGTATGGCGCATGCGCGAAGAACTTACACGATGTAGGTAAAATGGTAAATTATACAGAAGATTAACTGATTAATTTAATCATTCTATCCACGTTCAATTCAAGGTCGCTCAGCGAGAGGGAACGAGCTATGCTCGGAGTATCTCTGAGGGATAGAATCCGGAATGAGGTGATCTGGCAGAGAACCAAAGTTGTCGACATAGCTCACAGAATTAGCAAGGTGAAGTGGCAATGGGCCGGTCACACATTAGCCGTAGAACTGATGACCTTTGAGGTAGACGTGTTCTTGAGTGGAGACCGTGAATCGGCAAACGTAAGGTAGGACGCCTTCGCAGGGTGGCTGGTAGCAGCTGGATGACAATCCGAGAATGAAATGCCGAGAATCGAGCTGAATGGCGTGCAATTCGAGAGGCCTATGTCCAGCAATGGACTGCTGTAGTCTGATGATGATGATCACCAGCAGGAT
This sequence comes from Antitype chi, assembly GCA_947359405.1. NCBI lineage: Eukaryota > Metazoa > Arthropoda > Insecta > Lepidoptera > Noctuidae > Antitype > Antitype chi. The sequence goes on from OX375826.1 coordinate 3,826,497, forward strand.
CACGTTCAATTAGGGTGCAGAATGCAAAAATGTGGACTTTGAAGAAGAAAATGGATACCCAACCAAAATAAATGAGCAATGCGTACGATGAATAGGTACTGGCGCAGATGATATCGTAAGTATACGCACTTGTTCTATTGGCTTGATTTGGCACAGCTGGGCGACGATTTAGACGCCCCGCCCGGCTGTGCCGACTCAAGTTGACCCGAACAAGTGTGTTGAATACTGACGCAGATTATATCGTAAATATACGCACTTGTTCGATTGGTATGTTTTGGCACAACTGGGCGACGATTTAGACGCCCCGCCCGGCTGTGCCGACTCAAGTTGACTCGAACAAGTATGTTGAATACTGACGCTAATGATATCGTAAATATACGCACTTGTTCGATTGGCTAGTTTTGGCACAGCTGGGCGACGATTTAGACGCCCCGCCCGGCTGTGCCGACTCAAGTTGACCCGAACAAGTATGTGGAATACTGACGCAGATTATATCGTAAATATACGCACTTGTTCGATTGGTATGTTTTGGCACAGCTGGGCGACGATTTAGACGCCCCGCCCGGCTGTGCCAACTCAAGTTGACACGAACAAGTGTGTTGAAGCCTTACAGAAAGTAGGGACAGCTTAGGCGACTGCTTTTGCGACTTAGCAACAGAAATGGTTTTTTTTTTTAAATTGATTTTCTGTTCGGAACCCAACTGCGTTCTTGACAAATTTTGAAATACCCAGTGGGTGATATTCAAATTACAACTGACATTCTTTGAATGTTGTATTATTAATTTGCTTGCAATTTGAGGAGTGGGCTGGAGAGGCGCCACGGCGTCCTCACCTTCAGCCTTACGGAGGTCCTCACCGGACACGGCTGCTCCGGGCGGTTCCTGTTCCGGATAAGGCGGGAGGAAACGCCCGGGTGTCACCATTGTGTTGATCGCCTGGAGGACACAGGCCATGGTACGGAGCGAAAGTGCATGGGAAGCCGTCAAATCCTTCTGCGAAGCAGTAATGCTCGCAAAGGAGGAGGCGGAGCGCATGAGTGAGAGGCAAGGATTGCACCCTCACGCCCCTAGTCGCCGCAGGAGATGCCCTGGGCGTCGGGAGTCCATAGCGGACTCCCGGCCACCGCAGGCGCGTGCTTGCGGACGGCGAGCAATGGTAGCTCGCCGTCCGGTAACGACCAGGCCCGGGTCGACGGCGCGTTGTGTTCCACGCGCACCTCAAAGAGTTATCAGCAAAATTTAAGGAGTCCGCTAGAGCCAATGCCTGCCAGGGTCGCGGATTTGTTCAAACAATTTACCATGGCCTTGACACAGGCAACTGGAGGAACACGGGTGGGTTTTAGTCAGTAAAAGTCTGATGCCTCCCGCTCCGCCCAGAGCGGGAGATAAGTCATTTGATGATTTCCCATCCAAAAAAAAGCCAGAGTAGGCGCATGACAACTAATGTTTATTTAATAACTTTTATTGAGTTTTTCTGTCTGGAATTTCTCAATAGCAGGATTCAGGATTTGTGGTCGTTTAATGACATTAGGCTAGGCTCCCATAACATGGGACTTAAACATAAGTACCTGGCGAAATGTAGGGGTACTATAAGTACACCTGTGCCCAATCCTTTGGAGAAACAAGCCGTGATGTTATGTTTTAATACCAAAACAACAACAGCAAGAAGACGGTAAACAAAGTGGACTTTCTGCATTTTTCATTCATCTTTAGCAATGGAAGTACAAGCAACTATAAATCTTAAACTAGAGAGCTTTAACTTGACAAGTTGCCACAACAGGATGTTTACTTATAATTATTATGCAAAATTATATGGCAAATAAATCAATTAGACTGTGGATTAGAAAGAGCGAATTACTTATGTGAATCAATACATCAATAAAATTAAATGTTGACTTTATTGTTTGTATTTCACGATTAAGTTCTTCTTTTTTGTATGTAATTCCTGTGCCTGTCTCAAATAAAATATTTTTCTTTCTTTAACTTTTTTGACATGGGTTACTCCCCATGTCAAATCGTGTTGTTATTCATTCTTAGTTCGGGCCCGAAATGAATATTATGACCGTACGTGATACGGAGTAGGAGACGCCCCTTAGCTTCGGCCGAAACAACGGACTTCGTGCTTAGGGTGGAGATACCAGACCTCCTAGAACGAATGTGTGAATGAAATGTTTCATTATGAATAAAAGACGGCCGCGTCAAGTAAACGTAAGTATCGTTAATTCGAACAAAATTGAAAATTCTCTTTTCACACATAAGTATGTATTATTTCTGCCGGGGGTGCGGGTTGTTCGAAAGAGATACCGTGGCCCCTGGCACACAGGCAAATGAAGGAACACGGGTAGGTTTTAGTCAGTAAAAGTCTGACAGACCCTCCTGCTCCACCCAGAGCGGGAAAAGTTATTTGATGATTTCCCACCTAAAAAAAAGTATGTATGTATTTATTTATTTAGTTTAAAGATTGTTCTTTTTTCAATTCAAAAATCGTTCGAATTTACGTTACATTTACATCATAATTTATGTTTGTGCTAGGAGGCCTGGGGTCTACGACCTAAGCTCGAAGTCCGTAATTTCGGTTCTTACAGGCCCGTCCGAAAGATAAATTAACTTTTTTGGACGGCCAAAAACAAATCGGTAGTAGGGACACCTGTCAAATCGTGCTGTCATTCATTCTTAGATCTGGCCCCAAACTATACATACTGTCCGTAGGTGATACGGAGAAGGAAACTGTCTGCAATGTTAGCTAGAACAACGGATTTTGTGCTTAAGTACACCTCTAAGTACAGACATAGATTCGTTCGGGGAAAAACGAATTATGTAATTTTCTGAGAATGAATGAGATGAACGGTTTTTGAGAAAAAATTGGCGGATCCGCAAAAAAAAAGTCAAAACTTTCAGAAAACTCTTGAACGCCCGGAGGCTCCACAAAATATTGAATACCGCTGTTATTGTGCAATATTTCTCCTCACACTTTCAATATATTTGCACAAATACGACATCTTTATATTTTTGTGCAAAATTTTTGCTAGTGTGAGGGATGCTTTAGATACCTACTTATTGCTTATGCATCTACCTATTTATTTTATTACCCTACCTAGGAACATACATTATATGAAGCAACATGTGTGCAAATACGCAATTGTATACAAACGCTAATTCAAAGATTAGCTATGATATTAACATTGTAATAGCAGCTTATCACGATAATTAGAGTTTTATTACCTTCACGAATTTAGCAATATATTGCTCACACAATATTGTGTTTTTGTATGTGTACCTTCAGCACCAATGCATGGTCAATGAGATAGGTATAGTCCGTTCCAAAAATATCTAATCAAAGAGTAAACTAACTAATGTTCGGGTTATTTTGTACGCAATCACTCACTAAGGCAAATGAGTAACACAGTCATCTGTATTGAGATGGTTTCAACTTGATTTATCACCACATTTTCCAAAAAAAAAACTCAATTGTCAAATTAAAAACAATTTATGTATCACTTACAAATCGACATCCACACACAGAGGTACGTTTTCTAAATCATTTGTTTACATTTTCATTAGGTACTTGTGAAACGGACCTTATGCACATTTATAGTTGAATTAAAGTAGAAAATTTAACTGAGATGTTATGTCTACATCTTCTATGGGTCACACAATATCCAGTGCTGTAATAAAAAGTAACAACTTATAGAACTAATATTTCGGGTTTTTTACCAACTCGACACAACAGACTGGGGGCCGATTCTACTAATTTGCAACGTTACACGTTAAATTGTGTTTCCACAACAGTTCGATTTCGATCGCCGTTCGATAGTTACATAAAAAGTCATTCTACTATTTTATAAGCAAAATGGAAACTAAACTTAAAACGAATTGCAACTGAACTGTAGCGGGAACACAGCGGGTAACCCGCGTTACCAACATGCTAAAATAATATGTTTTATTAATACCACAAAGAAAAAAGTTGAATCTAAAAATGTTACTAAACACGAATATGTAAAACTATTTTCTATAATTAAAATACATAATGATCATAATTTTATCATTAACTTTGTCCTATAGTAAACGTCACGCTCATGTTCGATTTTGTTAGTAGAATAGGTTTTGACGTTGTTTCAATCGATCGTTGGCGTAACTAAAACGTAACCGCAGCTGTGTCGCAGCTGGACCGTTGTTCATTTTAGTAGAATGCGAAAACGCTTAAAAGTGGTGATTCGGTTGCGGTTCTATTGCGTTTTTTTAACAAATTTGTTAGTAGAATCGGCCCCCTGGACACACGTGTGTCCAGTTGGTGAAACTCAAAATGAATATCATTATTTCGTCATCTGGACACGCCAAGATTTTTACGCGTTTCCACATCGTGAAACTTCGGGCCGATACCTGAAATGAAGATTCGATACGATAGTCACATTTGATTAATGAAAGTTCCTCATAAACCCAACAATACGTACATTATATCACTATAATCCACAATACATAACATATTGTATTGTTATTCAAAACATCAGTCACAGACGTCAGTAAATACTGACAATACTGACAGTACCATCAAGCATTATCTATAATGATTGGCATACGATTAACTTGTTTATATGTTTACCGCAAGCAATATAGTTTATGCCGAAGATGAATGATTACAACAGCCTGTAGATTGGAGCTATACCTCAAATGATGAGTCATTGGCATACTAACAGGTGAACATGGGCAATTTATGGTATGGCACCATGCATCATGCTCCATGGAAGATTTCGCCATAAAAGTAGACAGAAAAGATCAATCAATAATTTATTATTGCAACGAATGTAGGTTACATTAATCTACAGATGGAGTCGATAGGAGTGAGCCTAATATATTCTGCCTAGAAATAGACACGCAAAATTATAAAAAATGTTATAAATAAAATTACAAATTAAAATGTCACAGTTAGGATAATCACAATTAAACATACATTATTCCTTGGCTTTTCTGGAACTCTTTAAATATACTCCGGACTCAGGTAGGCGGACGTAAAGAAAACCTGCTCAGGTAGAGATTGAAAGGTGACTCCGCCCTGGAGTGTAAATGTGGTGCTGTCCCACAAACAATGGGGCACTTAATATCTTGTCCAGCGTGTCCTGCTGTCTGCACGCTGCAGGAGTTTATGGACGCTGCTGAAAGTGCAAAAATCGTAGCCAAATACTAGGCTGAATGTATTTAAATTGTTATCGACACGCTAAGAAGTAGGAGAACATACATAATTTAAATTTGAAGATGTCAAATTGAAATGTTACTTATAGAATAAAATTAAGCCAATATATGTTTTGGAAAGGCAAAGACTACGTGCACTGCGGCTTAGCTGGGTAACACACTAACGGTAAGAATGGTTAAACATTATGAAGCAATGGATTAGCAGTATCTTTCAAAATGATTCAGATCATGATTGGGTGCGTAGAGGATTCGATCCCGAGATCACGGTCATATTTCAGTCCTGAAATTTTCGGGATTAAATTTAACAATTTTCGGGGATTAATACAATTTATAATAATAAATATTTGACGTCGACGAGAGTCCGCCTCGCGCTCGACCGGTCATTTTAATATGCTTGTGATTCTGTGAAAATAAAACATTGTTCTTCCTAAAAATGTTATTTTCTATTTTTATTTTTTCTTGTTCAGTTGCGGCCGCTATCTAAACGGAACTGTTTTTTTCCTAACACAAGATTATTTCTTACATAACTTCAGCTGATAAATAACAAGGTCCACTTTATTATTCATATTTTAAGTAAACTATGAATCGTTTCTGGCCTTTCTTTTTTTTTATAATCACTGATTGGAGGAGATTCATTATTTTAGTACCAACCGGTAGTTTATTTTAATACTTGTTCTATCAGGAGGAAATTGTCCGTGAAATATAGATAAGTGAATTCGTTACGGATAAAATATAATTGATTACTGTTAATTATAAAGTTATTTGTAGAAACTTTTTTTTATTTTTCATTAAGGTGAAAGACTAATTTAATCTAATAGAGCGAAGCGATTGAGATGAAAGAAAAATACTTGAGTATGAAAGTTAACCATATTGGTTTCCTACTTTTGACGTGATATCTGTTCAACACACATTTTAACAGATAAACAGTCAAACCGACAAATAAACAATAAAAATTCAAGTGGTAGGAATGGCATATTATTATGTTGGTTATCTTTTAAGACCCCAACGATTTTTTATTTTAATATTTTTAATGTACAGAAACAGCACGTCTTATCTTATTTAGGCTACAATACTTGACCAAAGGACTAAACTATGATCTTAGGATTCGATACCACTTTGCTCAAGGCAGTTTCCACTCTTAACAGAGGACCTAGAAAATCTTTCAAACATAATCATCACCTACATTCTGTTACATTTAGGGTATTTTACTGACACAAATCTAACATGCACAAATTAAACCTAGATTTGTTCCGAGCCGAAATCAAACGCGCGACCCTAAGCGCAGAAAGCCTACAACTCAGGAACTTCACCCAGCGAATCGAAGTAGCTTGGCTATTCTGTAAAAATCTCACCGTGAAGGATGGATGAAGTGAGCTTAAAGTGAGCTGTCATTCTAACTGAAGCTAGAAATTGACACTATCACTTCCCCTTAGTTTTCACGTTGAGGTTTTAACAGAATAGCACTACAGCATTGCTATTCTGTAACCATCTTACCGCGTGAAGTGAGCGTGGAGTGAGCTGTCACTTGTCAGTGTCATTTCACCGAATGCTTGGTCAATCCCTAGCATTAATGGGATGACACTGACAGGTCACTCCACGCTCACTTCACTCGGTGAGATGGTTAAAGAATCGATATGCTGGTTCTTATAGAATATCTGTCAGATAAGGCAGAATAGTGGTCGTGTTTAGTATTTTACCGGTGGTTGACCATTTGACCAATATGTAAGACTTGACGAAGTACCTGGTTCCGATCTAGGCCTTCTTGCGGTTTCAGCGGTAATAGTTAGTCGATCGGCCACCATTAAGCGGTGATACGAGGTGTATTCACTTAAATATTCAGGTTGATACGGTCAGCAGGAGAAGTAGATAATTATTTTGCTATCGTAACTAAATTATAAATGCGAATGTGAGTTTGTTTGTTTGTTGCGCTTTCACGGCTAAACGACTGAACTGGCAATTTTTGATCGATATACCACGCTGACGATGGCGAAGCCGTGGGTGGGAGCTAATGTCGAAATAACCTTTTTTTAAGTTGAGATACTTAGACTTAACAAACAAAATGCATTTAAATGAAATTTTAAAAATGCATTGTTTTGCACAGAAGTTTCTAATATAACAAAAGTGAGCACTAAAGAAGGATTTTTGATTAATCATCTCATAAAGGGGTTAAAATAAGGGGTCAAAGTTGGTCAAGGAAGTTCGTCGTATTTGAATTTGGAAACTTTGAAGTTGGTACTTAGACTTCAGTCTATATAACAATTACTTGTACCATCGTTTTCTAGAAATTAATCCCCTAAAGTTTTCAGAGAAGTTGCAAAAGGAAAACCCATTGGGCCGAGTTACTTGTATATTGCTAAATTCAACCCAAAATCAATGACCTTTGTTTGCAAGTTCAAGACTCGCGTGTTTAAGTATCAATAAAACGCACATTCGACACGCGTTTGATACGAACTCTAAAGGCGAAAGTGACATATTATCATGACGTGTCACGCGACATAGCACCCATGACATAAAGTTGCACCATAGACACAAAAAAACAACGATTTCTTAACCCATTATAGACTAATTGCATTGAATCACTGAACTGTTGATTATTGCAGTGTTTTGTTAGTTTTATGACTTGATTTAAGAGTGTAATTTCATTTGCTGATGTTTATCCTTAGATTTACCTACGTAACGATAAAGACGAGAACACAGATAGTTAAAGACAACATATCACCACATTTAGCACCGTACTGGTGCGCGTAGCCTTGTTGGTATAATCAGACATAAGTCGAACACAGCAGGCCACTATATCTGTACCCATTTTATAATAATAATACATATAGACCTTTTTTTTTTTTTTTTTGGTTGGGAAATCATCAAATAACTTCTCCCGCTCTGGGTGGAGCGGGAGGGCGTGTCAGACTTTTACTGACTAAAACCCACCCGTGTTCCCTCAGTTGCCTGTGTGCCAGGGGCCGCGGTATCTCTTTCGAACAACCCGTACCCCTGGCAGATACATATAGACCTCAGATTATAAAACAAAAGCAGATAGACCGCGCGGAACACCAAGAGTGAAGCCAAAAAACCAAATACTAATGCGTCGCGCGGTCTATCTGCCTTTGTTTTATAATCTGAGATTTATATATATATATATTATAAATTTGTTTATGAGCGAATCGACAATTACAGCAATGCATATTAGATAGCTGGTACATTTTGTATTTTATGTATTTAGAGCTAGTGTACTTTTTCCTTAACATGTCGTTGTTTCTTTATCTGTTTATTCAAAACGTGCCAGTTGCCTGATACGCGTTGCTGGAATTTCCGATTCGCCCACAAATAAATTCACTTCGTGCGAGTAGCGACCAAAAGTGACGATTCGGGCGAGTTAATTCGTGCAAATCGACTTACAAGCCTATGAATATGTGACTCGTTAGTTCTTACCGGAATCGGAATTGAGTTTTTAATTAAAGTTTGTGATCAAAGGCACCAGTATTTAAAATAATAATCGAAGATTACGCAATCGACCGGATAGTGCGACGACATTGAAAGCTTCTCGGATTCACGCACTTTTTCTGCATAATGACCGGAGAACCTTGATGGTACGAGATTCCTTTCTAGAGCATAACAACTTTAACCGTTAAAGTTATTGTGTGAAATATTATGGCGCGAACATGTGAGTTAATTAAACATTTTAACATGTTCATGTTATGCTGTAATTACTTACGTGTAAGTATTCCAGCTTCTGCAATATTATTTCGAAAGGGTTGTTAAGTACCTACATATTTCTTTCGACAGCCGCATTATTTTTGGGTTTGTAAATCAATACAGGATTTTTCTTTGTTAATCAATAGTTACCGAATCAGTTTAATTGTTGGTTTATAAGTGATCACTGATCGGCCAGTGGTTAAAGTCTCACATGTCATGCACGAAGTTGTTGATTCAAATCCGGACAGAAGACATTTTCAATTCATAGTAAGTACTTTTTGAGTTTATCTATGGTTGGTCTTGAACATGACTGACATCAATGATGAAAAAACATGACATGAGGAAACCTGGAAAAGTCCAGGTTTCCTCATGTCATGTTGTAAATCAAATCAAAAATCAAATTAAAAATGTTTGTGTATTTGCTAGAATTTGGTACAGACGCCAGCACATCAAGCTACCCCAATCTGTCAAATTTCTTTGATGGATTTTCAACTTTAAAACAAAAAATATAAGGTTCATGTTCAATTGGGAAAATTCGACAATTTGGGATAGGTTTATGTGCTAGTGCTGGCGTCCATAAGGTGTTACAGTGAATTAGTTTCAGCATATCTTGCCATAACATAGCGTACTATGTAACGTATAATTAATCTATCAATTTATCTAATTTACAAATTACAGTTTTTATTGATTTGTGATTGTTTTTTTCAGTTTTTGTGATTTGTCTGTCTCGTCAAGTCTTCGACCAGTGTATGTTGCCAGTGATGACATATGGAACCGAAACGTGGTCGCTCACAATGGGCAATGGAGAGGGCTATGCTTGGAGTTTCCCTGCATGATCGAATCAGGAATGAAGAGATCCGCAAGAGAACCAAGGTAACCGACATAGCCCGAAGAATTGCCAAACTTAAGTGGCAGTGGGCAGGGCACATTGCACGCAGAACTGATGGCCGATGTGGTCGAAAAGTTCTGGAGTGGCGACCGCGCACCAGAAGACGTAAAGTTGGAAGGCCTCCCACAAGGTAGACCGATGACCTTGTGAGGGCCGCAGGAATCCGCTGGATGCGGGAAGCACAGAACCGGTCGAAGTGGCGGAGCTTGGGAGAGGCCTATGTCCAGCAGTGGACGTCTTTCGGCTGAAATGATGATGATGATTGATTTGTCTTCTAAATATTTCTTAATGGTTTAATATCTTTTACATAAGTACCAATAGTTTGTTTTTTTTTTAAACATAGTCAACGTACAGTTCATATAAATTTGAAATCGCCAAATCGTCTTGAGCAAGCGTGGTGATCAAAGCTCGTGCCTTCTTTGTAGGAGAACAAGGCTTTGCCATGCAGTAGGAAATATTAAACTGATTTTTTTTTAAGTTTTAAGTAGGCAATGGTAGGTACTGGCAGTTCGTTTCTGCATTTCAAGATGTCATAAACTAATGACAATTTTAAATTAAGAACACAAGGTTGTGATTGAACTAAAATATAGACTCTAGTACAGTCAGCATCAAAAATGTCGGGACGCACAGACTGTTCGAAAGATCTCAACAACGAATAAATTTTAACATTATTGCAAATGGATAAAGTTCTTGTCAGAATGACAGTTGTCGTATACTGTCTTCATTCTGAAACGTTCCTTGTGTCATTGAGTTAATATTTAATTTTGATAGTTGTTTAGATAATTTTGAACAGTCTGTTCGTCCCGATATTATTGACGTTGACTGTACCTTTGCGAACATTTCATAGTAAATTGAAATTGTTCTAGGGTTGAAACTATCTGTAATTTTTACTAAGTAAATATATTTAATTCACTGACAGACAATTCACAGCCTAAATCGCTTGGTCTAGGAGCATAAAATGTTGTAGAAAGCCCTTTATGTAGCGAATATGAACACCGAGAAAGGATTTTTGGAAATTCTCCCCCTAAAGGGACTAAATCAGGGATGAAAGCTTGCATGGAAATTCCACCAGGCACTCGGCTTGTAGACAAATAAATAAATAGACCTTGTCATTTTATGACTTACTAGCACTTCGCCCCTTGATCAAATAAAATTTAAAAGACTTTTTTTTATTTGCGCGTCTTCTGAAGGTCGTACCGAGATCAAAAATAACCTATGAACTTTCTCAAGAATTGTGCTATCAACTACAAAAAGAAATGTTCAAATACGACTGACTGTTCTATAGCTTACCCCTACATACAAACTTACAAACAAACAAATTTTTACTCTTTTTATTTTAATATTAGTATTACGATGCGGATTATACTAGCATTTAGAATATTTATAAGGAAGGTACTAATTAAATATACGGAATTTCATTTCATAAACTTTCGATGTTATGCAACAGATCTAAAAAATAAACATCTGTCATCATCAATCATCATTAAATTTGTTATGACTGAGTTTTATGCCGAATGCCTAAATAAAAACACGCTGTTCGATTTTCAACGCTCGGCTTCGCTCCCAGAGTTGACAATCTAACAGTGCAATAATATATAGGCATTCAATAACGGTGTTCTGAAATGACGTCCACTAGGTGGCAGCACTGAGACGTCAGGTCCGGGCACCTGTCAAAAGTGTCAAAGCGCCTACAGACTGAATGGTGAACGAAAGAATGAAATGAATGACATCAAATATTTTAAGTTAATTGTCGAACTGGAAGACCTCTTGTCAAAGTGGCGTCAACTGGTGGCTTGAATATTCATGAACCTTCATTAGTTGTTGTCTAGAACTCTAGACAGTAACTAATGAAGGTGGAATGAAGGAACGATTGATTTTGACTTTGAATAACGCTAGTGTTGTTCATATCAATCGTTTCATAAGGTAGATTTCACCAATTAAACTGAACACGATCAGCACATCCGCGTAAAAATATTAAAGACAAAAATGCAAGTCTGAACTAGTACCTACAATCTACATATATCATCTCATCATCTGCCTCGTTTTTTCCCAACCATGTAGGCCTCGACTTCTAATTTAATTGGATTCAGCTGAATACCAGTATTTTACATGAAGCGCCTACCTGCCTACCTGACCATCATAACCCAGTTAAAGGGTAATACGTCCCTTGATAAGACTGGCTTTCAGACTTCCGGGCATCTGACGACCCGTAACGTCTTTCAAAGATCTTTGAATGACAGCTTTCCGAGGCACAGAATAGAATAATTGTATGTATCTACATAGATATCATGTATAAAATATAACAGCTACGTAAATTAAAAACATAACAGGCGCAGCCTAGCAAAGTTTCATCGCAATTAAACAAAGTACGGAGCAGCTAAAAACGTTGTAGCACGCTCCAGTTGCTAGCCATACTGCCATAGCCGTCATGTTTAGAATCAACCACAGCGCAGGCGCACACGTCTTGGTGAATATTATGTTTTTGTACTACTACAATTATTGTGCATTAATTTTTGCATGTGGTTGGTTGAATTGTTTGTGATGGAGTGACATTTCGCCAGCCATGCTTAAAGTCCCATGTACTATGCGAAATAAAAAAGGTAAAATGTATACAAGGTGTACCTAATTGATAAAAAGTAAGTTCAAAAACTAAAACCCGACTACTGAAAAATCACGGTATAAAAAGTATGAAACAAAAAATATTCTCACCTGAAATCTGTGGTTGTATGGTACTTTGCCCCAAAGCTAATGATCGCTTACTACTGTAGAAATTTATTATTTTCTTAATTGTAAATTATTTTGAGTTAAGCTATATAGCTTAAGCTAGTTTGTTCCGCTACTTCTTCTTCCCAGCTAAAGCTTTAGGAAGTGGTGACGGGTGAGCGTTTTTGGGGGACTAATTTGAATAAATGACTTTTGATTTTGATTTTATTGTTAGCTTAACCCAAAATAAATGATTATTTTTGAAATTTACTAATTAAGCCCAGAAATCAGAATAATACACTCCATAACATCAAAACATCTGTTGATGTTGCGTCGACGATATTTTTTATGCAGTTTTGAAGCTGAGATAATGCTGCCTGTCATTTTGATGTTATAATAAAATTGTTCCTTAATTTACAACCATTTGGAATGTGGATGCTTGTACAAAAAAAAATGCAGGGTGGCCCGATTTTGGAGACACAGAATGTATTTTTCTCATGTTGTATCCATCTAACAGCACTGTGCACGCGAGGTGGATTACGGCTCACTTCCTCTCTCAGAGAAGAGACCTTCGAACATTATCCTACTAATCCTACTAATATTATAAACGCGAAAGTTTGTAAGTATGGATGGATAGATGGATGGATGTTTGTTACTCTTTCACGCAAAAAAGGGCTGAATGGATTTGGATGAAATTTGGCACACAGATAGATTATAACCTAGATTAACACATAGGTACGATACTTTTTATCCCGGTAGTACGTCCCCCGGGATAATTTCCGGCTTCCACGCGGGTGAAGCCGCGGGCGGAAGCTAGTAGAGAATAAATAAATGTACATATGTTTTGGCGAAAAGACTTCCCATTCTAAACCGGTGAAGGAGGTTTAACCTTAATTCGTAGACAAAAAAGCAACAATTAAGACGTTAAAATTAACATTTGCTCACTAATGACTAACTCCGAACACCCAGTTAACCAACTGACCGAGAAAAGTGGGAGACGCTTCAAAATCCTACGTTTTCGCGAAATAATTCGTTGAAATTTGAGAGGTAGAAAGAAATGCTGCTAAAAGACACGAAGAAGTCAAATTAAAGCGTATCAAAAACTCTATGCGAATGAATGAGGCAGATGTTTTGGGACAGCTGTCTATTCAGGTACTTCATTCGGATATCAGGGTTATTATTCAACTCGCAGGAATTTACTCACGCGATTCGCCCGATTCGGGTGAGTAACTACCTATATTTGCGCGAATCGAGTAATAAAACCGATTTCATGATGTCATGGGATGTATACAACTAAGGGCTGATCTGCCAGGGGTGCGGGTTGTTCGAAAGAGATACCGCGGCCCCTGGCACACAGGTAACTGAGGGAACACGGGTGGGTTTTAGTCAGTAAAAGTCTGACACGCCCTCCCGCTCCACCCAGAGCGGGAGAAGTTATTTGATGATTTCCCAAAAAAAAAGGGCTGATTGTCAAATATGAATTTAACAGATGTTTTATATTTGGAATAATAATGACGTCTGACAATTTAGATATGGAACAGCATTCAAAAAATCAAAATTATTACCAGTCAATCAAAATCAAAAGTCATTTGTTCAAACTAGGCTGAGAGTCAGCACTTTTTAAACGTCAAAATTACAGAAGCAGTCCCCCAAAACGGCCGCCCTTCACCACTTCCTAGTGCTTTAGCTGGGAAGAAGAAGAATCAAAATATCATGAATGGGTACAGTTAGATATCCATGTTTTAAACATTACTCTGACAGCTTATCCGTTCTTACGGGAAGTAAATCGAGTGATACGCTCTATAATTTCAATCGATACCTGGATCAGCAGTAACGATACATTAAACACGTCAACTTTGATTTATTGATTGGCAATACTTCTGTTTTAATGTGTACCAATTTTGAAAACATAACGTATGGTTTTCAATTGAACACTTTGATGTTGCTTCAAAATAATATGGTTTCACTTTAGAAAAAACTGTAAATACATAAGTTTTTAAATGGGTGCTTAAATGGTTTTAACTGCGATTGTTTGGAAGCTAACCAACCAACTCAAGATTAAGTACTAATTCAGAGTCTGTGTGTTAGTTTAGATAACTACTAATTATCACAAGTAATTTTAATTGTAAACTTATAATCGCAATTACAACAAATCATGGACACCGTTACTCTCCTAATTATCTATTACGAAATTCAAACAAACAAACATAACGTTTTTATATCCTACTTACTAATTAACAGTTTATTTTATTGTAAACGCACTACTTAGTTATTGCTACCGAAAACGGTTACATGCGTTTAAAATAACGAGTAGCTGTTACGTTATATAACGTTACGTGATATATGTAATGTGTATTGTTTGAGCACGGCCCTGACGTCATGGCATGCGTCGTCAGGTGTGAACTTTGACACATTTTTAGGAGTCTAGGTATGCAGCCATATGTTTGAAATGCACTGGTGATTTTAGCTAATGTTATATGATTTGGATAGTGACTAAATGCAATCTTTGCTTCAATATTGGTGCACAAATAGATGCAGTTCCATTGAGTTTATTTGTGCTATGGAGCTAGGCAACTACAACGTCTTAAATATTAAATAGTCCTGAGTAGTAGTTTAAATTTTTCTCGATTTTTCGCCATGCATTTTCTTTTCGGAATGTCCTAATAGGGCTATTATTGGCTAGCTCTATATATCGTTTTTTTTTTTATGTGAGACTAAGTACCTATTATTTTATTGTTGATGTAATGGCATTCAGAAACAATTGTTATTTATGTTTAATCTGCGGATAATGTAGTGAGCCGCAACATTGCTTCTTAAATGTTATTAACCGTATGCTTTATTTACGATCTTGTAGCTGTTTGCTATCCCATATTAAGTTAATAAAAATAAAATAAAGCTGTGGCTACTGTAAAAGCGTAATACCTACTTTTGCTTGCGTTAAATGTTTAAACATTCTAAGTTCAAAATGCCTATGGCATTAAGTCTGCCTCTGTACCTAATAAATAAATGAAAAATGATAGAAAATATAAGTTCATTTTTATCTTACAAATGAAAGTAAAGCATAAAGCTTTACTGCTTGTCATTGGCATAATAAGCAGCTATTAATAAATAATCGTAGACCGGGGGAAATGCATTACCATGTAATAAACTGTTCAATGATATGCTATTTAGGATCAACTCCGATGAAAAATTGATGTACCTATGTGAAACTTTACTGCCTTTTTATATCGTAATACTGTTATTAATTGGTATTTTATTTCATCACTCTGTATACCTACTTAACATTATATTCAAGGTCGTGAAAATACAGCCTTTGACCTCAAAACTCTACGGAATAAACCTCCCGTAGGTATACATTTTTAAAATACTCAGAAATGCTTGCTCAATCCAATTACGCACTACTGTGTATTACTCACTTTGTCAGTCCATTATAAGCTATTGTCTAACAATCTGGGGTGGTACATCAAAAACTACTTTGTTGATGGTAGAAAGAGCTCAACGAGCGCTACTTAAGGTAATGTGTTTTAAAAACTACAGGTATCCTACTGATCTCTTGTATAAAGAAAGTAATGTTTTTTCTGTACGGAAACTTTTCATCCGCCTTTTAATTATTGCACAACACAAAGTGAAACCTAACTTCGGGATGAGGCGAAGGCTAGATATAGTTTACAATACTCCCAAATGCAAGACTAGGTTTGCTCAGACCTTTCCAAATTATCTTGGCCCCAGCATATATAATAAAATAGGTAAAAAACTAAAAATAAGAGACCTTAGCTGTCGCGAATGTAAAAAGTCTATTGATGAATTTCTTAAAAAACTAGATTACTATGAAGTGGAAAATATATTGAGATGATGTAATGTGACGCACTTATACACGCACACACGCACTCGTACACATACACACACACACATTTTATACAAGTAAACAAAAAATGTGGCATAAAAAAGAAAAAAAAAAAAACTTTAATTTATACATATTTTTTATTTTCACTTACCTTTTTTTATTTTTATTAATCAGTAAATTTTCCTGTTGTTATTTTATTTAAAGTTAAAACAAAAAGTCTAGTTTGTTTTTTTTTTTATATTACTTAATTTTTAATTTCTACTTAGTTATTTTTTATTTTTACTTATATTTCTTTTTTAATCTGTTGATTTTTCCAATTGTTTTATATAAAATAACGAAAACAATACAAATGATTTGTAATCAAACTAAGCATCTAAAAATTTTACATATACTATGTGAGTCTACGCTACTACCTGCAAAGTAAAAAAAAACAAGTAAACCACTATTGAATGTGTGATACATCTTACCCACATTTTGCTTTGTATTATTGTTAAAGTAGGAATATCTAATTATTCTCTCACAATCGGCTTAATGCAATAATGTTAACTGAGAACGACGAAAACTGTCCCACCGTAATACAGTTTATAACTAGTACGGGGGTCAGAGTGAATCGGTTTCGTAATAACCTGAATGTAATAAATTGTGCAGTGTTATACTAATTGGTTACTTATATCTTTTTAGATTCCTAGAACGTAAGTAATAGTATATATTTTTTTTTGGTAAGGTTATCATTCTTGTGGAAAAATAAAGATTTATTATTATTATTATTATAGCTTTAGCATATTTACCGCTAATTATAATAATCCAGTACAAGAAATACACAGTTTTAGCAAACAAAAAAAAAACACAAATCACTTACAGGCCAAAGTCAAATCCAGAACTATATCAAATCGATTAGCAACAATTTCACAGCACTAAAAAGTTTTCAAGCACTAGCACAAAAAAAAACAATTAAAAAAAAATAAAAACAATCATGGCGCTCTTCAATTTGCGCGGGAGACGCGTGGCCGCGGCGTCTGACGGCGTTCGAATGCGTGCACATGCGCGAACGAAGATTATCTCGCTGTAGTATCGTTTATTATGTTACGTAGGAGTTACCGTACCGTAAGGCTTGGCACTTTACCGGAGTTACGGTAATATTTGATTTTTGATACACATTATAGGTCATTCTCATGATGACTAAGAGCGATGTGCTTTAGAAATTGATATCTGAAATGTAGAGCATTTTTTCTTTAGAGCCTTTTTGCGAAAGAAGTGGAGAAGAAGTAATCAATTTGTCTGTGGAGAAACCAAGTAGGTGACCTGGAGTAAGATGTTCAGATACTCATAAAGCCCACTCACACAGACATAAATAAACATAACAACGAAAAAGTAAAATAGAATACTGAGTTTTTTTTTGGAGGAGGTTATTGTTCAGATGAGCTATCTTTGCAGTAAGCTCCTCCTCAAAAAAACTCCGCAACTGTGTTGGTATGCAGAAAATACACATCATTAAAGTCCATAAACGCCATTAAATTTATACTTTCTCTTGATTCATAGCAGGTAATAAAATACTGTAGCAATAAACTGCGACAAAGATAATAAATTACTATGAAATCGACCCATTGTATGTGGTTATTTAATTTCCAACAAAACCCAGTGACAATGTTGCGCCATCAGAATTACAGTTAGTAATTACCAGTATCAGCACAGTGGGCTGCGCTGGCGCTGCTGCTGTGGCTGTTACAAGCAGTTTTGAGCCGTTTGGTGTCGAAACGCTCGTGTCATGGGGCCCTTTTTTTCGGAATGACATCCTGCAGGTCAACCTATGAGGTTGTCCGCTGCTTAACCGGACTTGCCTGTGGCTACCTTAATAAATTAAGGCCAGTGCTTAAAAACTTAAGACTAAAGCGACTACACGCTACGGGCAACCCAGTCAGGGGTACAGATCTCGATTATGGCTTCGCTGGAAGGGGCCTGAGTGTGCGTCTTCTTTTTAAGGAATTTTCTGATCGACCGGTCGACACTTCACGGGACCAGAGGGCTAGCTAGATCTTTGGCCAAAGAATTACAATTGCCATTTAATGCTGCCTGGCTTCTGGGCACGTTTCCGGATGACAACGACGCGAATCGGTCGGAAATGTCCCTTTGTGTTTGTATTTAAGTATTTGCATAGTAATTTAATTAAGTAGTCTAGTGTACCTATACTTAGTTAGTTGTTTATTAATTGTATATAGGCATTTTAATGTAAACTGAAAACTACCATTTAATTAACTTTATACATAGCATTCTTTGCTAAAAGGTTCCACCTTGAACGATTTTCCAAGTTCGTAAGCAATTGCTTTTATATCCGATTCGGGGTCAATCACATTAAATTATATTGCAGAGGCAATAATATTTATGCGACAAGAAATTGAACTTCAACTCTTGAAAAGTGAGATTGCCCGTTCTCCACCATATAAACCTACTACGGTTTGGAATTGGCAAGAAGCCTCACCTTACTGACCCCTTGACAATGCCCCAAAAAAGTGCCTGTACTTTGTGTAGTAGTAATAAAGCTTTGAGTATGAGATTGGACGCAATTAGGGCGCAGTTTACATAGCAAGGTAATGCAAATATAACACAGGCATAAAAATTCTCAGTCTTATTATTTTATAGATAGGTATATTTATGTATAAAACTAGATATACGTTTAATTAATTTAATATTTTAAGTGTGGAAGTCCCTAATCTACGTCATATTAGATCTCACAGTAATATTATTAGTTTTAAGTTATCTTGCTGCGCCCTAACAGGGTCATGTACTCACTAGTTTTAAGCCTAGATTATAAATATGGTTCTGTACATTGTGCATTAAACAAATTAATAAAAAATAACAATCCACCACACGTGTAATCCCCGAAGGGCTTTTTTTTTGGGTGGGAAATCGTCAAATAACTCCTGCCGCTCTGGGTGAAGCAGGAGAGCGTGTCAGACTTTTACTGACTAAAACTTACCCGTGTTCCCTCAGTTGCCTATGTGCCATCGCCTATGTGCCGCGGTATCTCTTTCGAACAACCCGCACCCCTGGCAGGATCCCCGAAGGGTTAAGCAGAGGCGTGCCTAGGTATAGTACACTCACATTTCGCCAGTTAAGTCCCGTGTCAAAGGAGAGCCTATTATTATTATTACCCAGACTCCGGACTGCTACTGAGAATGGCCTAATGGAAAAACTCAATAACATTTTGCCTGACCCGGGAATGGAACCCAGGATCTCATGTTCAGCAGTAGCGCTTGCGACCATCAGACCAACGAGGCAGTAGAAGGCGTTTTTATAACTGCCTTTTTTTTTAGTTATACATTTATAAAGATTCATCAACTGATATCCAAGACTCCGATTACCTTAAACCGCAAAACAGTCAAGTAAAAGCTTATTTAAATACACAACCACTCCATCGACTTACTAACCTGTTTGTAACTTGTAAACCGTGAAAATAAATACATATGGCAGCCCATGCATAACATAGTGTACCATTATTGCATATAAACATCTAATTATGCATCAGAACCTAGTGATCTGGTGATTGCAAGCTCGGTTGCCGATTCCTCGCCCTGGGTTTGATTCTGATCAATGAGAAAGTGTTATATGGTTTACAGGCTGTTCATTTAGTAGTCACCTGCTTCCGCTGTAGCTGCTTTTCCACCAGAAATCTGCTATTATTATTATTTATATTTTATATTTCCACTAATGCTAAGGAGTGACTAAGGTGTGCTCATGGATGAATCTTTACACACCAAGACCCCTCCGTGCCTCGGAAATCACGTTAAGCCGTTGATCCTAAGCCTTTCATTCGTGGATCTTTGACAGTCGTTACGGGTCATCGGAAGCCCGAAACTCTGACAGCCAGTCTTACCAAAAGGTATCGTATTACGAAGCACCTGGAATGTGGAGGTCAGATAGGCAGTCGCTCCATGTAAAATACTGGCATTCAGTTGCATCCGGTTAGACTGCAAGCTGACCCCAACATAGTTGTGAAAAGGCTGGGCAGATGATGATGAAGATGCGCCACCGCGAAGTTGCTGTGCGGGGAACATGCGCAGCTCGAGCAATGTGATGCATCGACAGTAGGGATACTGGTTACCACTACTGTAGATACTCTGCTCTGCGCATAGCTACACCACTTGCGCATCCATAGCTCTCAT
Organism: Antitype chi; assembly: GCA_947359405.1. Lineage (NCBI taxonomy): Eukaryota > Metazoa > Arthropoda > Insecta > Lepidoptera > Noctuidae > Antitype > Antitype chi. The sequence continues at coordinate 3,846,972 of OX375826.1, forward strand.
CTATAGCACTCATACTTAACTCGCATCCTTCCATAAAATAAAAAAAAAACTAAAAAACACGCTTTAAAAACCAAACTAAAAAAGTAGAAAATAATTTAATTCAATTGAAAAGCGTGGGGTGCTTGACATTAATTGATTATAAAAATACCTCAAAAAGCACCCCACGCTTTTTAATTGAATTAAATTATTTTCTACTTTTTTAGTTTGGTTTTTAAAGCGTGTTTTTTAGTTTTTTAAACTATTATTTATTTTCTAATTTTTCGTTCTGCTAACTAAAAAAGCGTGATTTTTTTTTCCTTTATTTTTTTCTATTTTCTTTTATTATTATTGAATTTTCATCGGTCCTCGATAAGTTTACAAAGTTTAAATGAAACCTGGCCGTTTAAAGTGGGTCAAAATCGCGCCCTAAGGAGTCGGTTACAAACATACATACGAGTGAAGCTAATATAAAGCGTATAAAAATAAACCTAGCTTAGTTGTGCCCATTTCTACCAGTGCTATGGTATGTGGACCAATGAATATGATTGGTGCATATAAAAATCATCCATAGAAACATTGCATAGCACATCTCTGGTGAATAAGCAGTTTTATTCTACCCGTCATTACTGAAGAGTTTTAAAATTGGAGTTTCATTAAGAAAGTAGTATCTACCTTCATATTTGCTTCGTGAAGCAGAAGCTTAAGGAACGAATATTTCATAATTAAATAAACATCCCGTTGCGCATAATCTTTATAGACCCGATGAAAGGCTTCAAAAACTTTAAACAAAGCCTCTTCATCATCCTCATCATCATCATTTCAGCCGAAAGACGTCGACTGCTGGGCTAAGGCCTCCCCCAAGCACCGCCATTTCGATCAGTTCTGTGCTTCTTGCATCCAGTGGATTCCTGCGGTCGTCACCAAAGCCACTTATATCATTTAAATTGTTTCTTATTCTGTTTTTTATTTTTTCATCATGCTGTACCTACGAATGGATGACGTCACTACGTCAACGCCGGCTGTCGCTGATAAACAGTGCTGGGGCTCTGTTTCGTACAGGGTCGTAGCATTATGCTGAGAGATGGCCGTTTTGCGTGGATGTGACACATATTTTCCTCCAACTTGTTCATTTTTGTATTCGTGTTGTTTCTCTGCGTTATGGTTACCGCAAATAAACGTATTTTCTTTCTTTATAAAACTATTTAAAATATTCTCATAATTTCACAATTTTTATACCAACGCAACATTTTGCAATATTTGTTGTTATAAACATTTGTGAAATCCAAAAAAAAAATAAACAAACAATAATTAAAATTACTAACGTATCCTTATTTACAAACTATCAATGTCCAAGAATTAAAACACAAACAAACACCGACAATACCAATTGTAACAATTGTTGGACTCTGAAAACATGACGATTTTTAGAACAATAGACCGATGACCAGAAATCTTTGTTTATATTCACACAGTTAGTTTAGTAGACACATGTCATGTCAAGCCATCGCCGTCGGTCCCGCCTGTCATCCTTGGATCATATACAGTCGTCACCAGTCGTCAGAAGCCAGAAAGTCGTGACAATCAGTCTTCCCAAAGGGTATGTTATTCAAAATCGAAATCAAAATCAAAATATTTTATTTCACATAAGCCTGCATGGGCACTTATGAAACGTCAGAAGCTAGGTGCACGGTTCCAATTTGTCGTTTCCTATGGAGAAGAGCCGGCAAGAAACTCCACGGTTACTCTTTTAAAAATAATTGGCTTTTACAATGTTTTCAAATTACAGTGATAATAGGTATAGGAGGACAGTGCAGACCAGTCAATAGTACCAGGTACTTAGAGGAATTAAAATACAGAATAGAAAAACGTCTACAAATCTAGTCTCTAAGGCCTACAACGTTCTCTCATTCACAATATGTAAAAGAATCTACGTATATAAAATGAATGTATTTGAACCAAGTGACATGATTTCGATGACAGTCATTAATAATAGATAATAGTAAAATTGATGTATAATGTCAAATAATGACGAGAATATGTCAGTCATTGCAAAAAATAAAAAGAATAAAAATTAACATTGCAATTAACCAGTAACTGGGTTGTTGAGGTCAGATAGGCAGCCGCTCCATTTAAATTACTGTAGCCTACCTATTCAGCTATATTCGGTTAGACTGGAAGCTCACCCCAACATAGTGGGGCAAAAACTGGGTAGGCCAAAGAACAATGGCAGCTTACCATACATTTTTTTATTAGAAATTAAATGAAAAATACCTTATTTTAAAACTGGGTAGGCCAAAGAACAATGGCAGCTTCCCATACATTTTTTTATTAGAAATTAAATGAAAAATACCTTATTTTAAAACTGGGTAGGCCAAAGAACAATGGCAGCTTCCCATACATTTTTTTATTAGAAATTAAATGAAAAATACCTTATTTTAAAACTGGGTAGGCCAAAGAACAATGGCAGCTTCCCATACATTTTTTTATTAGAAATTAAATGAAAAACACCTTATTTTAATCAGAGTCATTTTCTGAGCTAGCTTGTGCAAGATTTTTGTTAGAGAAGGCGGAGATTAATAGATATTCAGTGTTAAACTTTTAGACGCTCAATTTATCTCAAATAAGATTTCGCCATTGTTCTTTGATGGAGTAGACGAGATGGATGGCTGTTGGAGTAGACGAGTCTCTGATAACCAAAATGTCATTCTGTCAGCTACAACCAGACTACGACAATGATGAAGTCAAAAATATATAAGACTGATTTAAGCTACCGAAAAGCTTATACCAATCCTGTTGAAAGTCATTTTAGAAATACGGAACGATTTAAAAGCAATTTTCACTTGTCTCGGCCCTCTGGAGATGCGTATCGGAAGTGTAGCGAGGTTCAGCCTGCTAGTTTGGTGACGATCTTAAAAAAATGGGTGGGACAGAGTGGATACGGAAACCAGAGAACTGGGTGTTGTGGCGTAACTTGAGAGAGCCGTAGGTATGTCCGGCCACTGCCGGATTTTATTGCTTTCCATGTTCGCCTTTGAAATTAGATTACAAACAGATTTGAATTGATAACCTAGCACTCATGAATCCTACTATATATAATTAATAATTATAATATTATAAATGTGAAAGTTTGTATGTTTAGATGTTTGCATGCTTGTTACTCAACCACGCAAAAACGGCCAAATGGATTTGGATGAAATTTGCCACACAGAAAACTTTACAACCGACATTAACACAAATATAATAGGTCATACTTATTTCCACCGCTGGCAAACGCTAATTAAAAATAAATCTTCCTCACCATCATCGTCTCGAAGTAAGCGCTTAGCCCCATCAAACCTTTTAATTCCCAAATTCATCTAGGTAGTGCACTCACATACTTACTTAAATTTCTTGCATTCCCAACTACACAACTCTCGCGCTTATCAATTTCGTCAACAACTGTTTGTTCAAGAAATCGATAGTCATTCAACTTTTTCATCCCAAAAACCAGTTTATGTAGATTACCTTGAACATGTGTAAAAGTTAATAAGGCAATTCATCTTGTCGCAAGAAAAGTAAAAGTCCCTTGGCGAGACGAAAATTTACTTTTACATGAATGATAAAATTCGATTTTGTTTCTTCGTCGGTTGCTCCATTTATTTTTTACACGCTATATATTAGCTTCACTTGTATGTTTGTTTGTATGTTTGTATGTAACTGACTCCTTTGAGCGCGATTTTGACCCACTTTAAACGGTCAGATTTCATTGAAACTTTGTAAACTTGTCGAGGACCGATGACAATTCAATAATAAAAAAAATGAGAAAAAAAAAACATGTTTTTGTAGTTAGCAGAACTAAAAAATAGAAAATAAATAATAGTTTAGAAAACTAAAAAACACTCAATTCAAATTCAAATTCAATTAAAAAGCGTGGGGTGCTTTTTGAGGTATTTTTATAATCACTTACTGTCAAGCACCCCACCGCTTTTTAATTGAATTAAATTATTTTCTCCTTTTTTAGTTTGGTTTTTAAAGCGTGTTTTTTTAGTTTTTTAAACTATTTTTTTTTAAACAGATTTACAAAATTCCATTTCTTTTAAAGCTTAACAATAAACTTCTTAGAGTTTCCATCGTTCCAAGGAATCCCTAAACACGACCACCGCACTTTCTGCCGAAGTTCCGGGCGTTTCCTACTCCGTATCACTTACTGATATAAGATTAGTTTGGGGGCCCGAACTAAGAATGAATGACTCAAAAAACTCAAACTCAAAGCATTTATTTCAATTAAACCATTTACAGGCACTTTTTAACTGTCGAAAAGTTGATCAGTTGGAAAGTTAAAGCTAGTTGCCCATTCCAATAAATAATGTTAGGTATTACAAAATCTTGGGAACATTATTCTTGTTGGTTCTTTAAGTGAGAACAATTTAAAAAAAAATAAAACAATTCTAAATATAAGATTTCATTTTTTTAAACAATTCAAAAAAAAAAATATAAACAACTTGACAACACGATTTGACAGCTGTCCCCTCCCGATGTTTAAGTATCTGCCCGTCCGAAAAATGTAATTTGACACTTGTTTTGACCGTCTATTACTTTCGGACGGGCCCATATGTTCGTTGACGAACTTATAGGGAAGACCACCAGTGTTGGTTGTTGATTTTATTAGGTACCAAGTCGTGCGCCCGTTTCCCATAAGCATATTTTCAGGAATCTAAAACGATTTCCAAAAAACTATATACGAATATACTTATAAACAGAAGTTCAGTTCCACATTTCTAACGTCAAAAACTGACGAACTTCGATACAAACTTTCATTCCCTCATAACCCCCTATGAGGATTACTTTTAAATCCTTCCTTAGTACATACCTTTGTTATTTATGGAAATCTTGTGCAAAATTTCGCGCTCCTAGGCTCAGCCGTTTAGGTTGTGCGTTGTGTCTCAGTGAATTAATTAATGAAATGTTTATATAAGGAAGTAGATGTTATTTACTATTTTGATATGAAATGTTTATTTATGTAAGTAGATCTTATTTACACTTCCACACGTCAATATTTTGTTGGTCAATATTTTATAAACAAGATGGCGCCGGCATTTCCTAGCTGACTTATCCCTGAGAAGAAATGCCGAAACAAACTCAGAGATCATATTATGGTCTCTCTTATAGTCCAAACATTATATTGTTAGAATTTTTTGTGAGTCTACAGGGCCTTGTTTGGAGGGTCTTTTGAAGAAGTGCCATTGCAGCAAATGAAATCATTTTTTTTTTGTGGGAAATCATCAAATAATGTCTGGAGCAGGAGGGCGTGTCAGACTTACTGACTAAAACCCACCCGTGCTCCCTCAGTTGCCTGTGTGCCAGGGGCCGCAGTATCTCTTTCGAACAACCCGCACCCCTGACATATTTAGGATTTTAATTAAACATATACTCCTAACATCAACATTAGTTTTATTCAGCAAAAATGTTTAGTACCTAGGTATATCACACGGGTGCCGGTATCGTTGTGTAATTTCAGAAAAGAGATAAACACAACACAGGTTTTAATGATGCAATCAATCAAGTAAACTTAATGAATCATTCATAATTTACTGCTAAACATTTGGAACAAACCGATTGATTAATTTATAAAGGTTGTCATCGTTTGCAATTAAAATTTGTTTTTGACACACGTGTAAATATTTCCCTTTACTATTTACAATAGCTGTAGATACTAAAATCACAAAGAATTTAACGAATCAATGTTAACAAGACAATAATTATACATTTCATCTTTCCTGCACTTCTGAAAGTGGATACCTACTTAAAATTGTTTGACTCATTCCTACTTAGCATGCAAAATATTCAACACACAAACTTCGCAAAAGACCAATTAATTACGAATAAATTACATTACAGCCATAGAGATAAAATTTGTTGTAAGTTTGTATGTAGGGGTAATAACTACCAGTCGGATTTGAAAAATTCTTTTTGTATTTGTACCCCAATTTTTGAGTAGGGTCTGGGTCTGGTTTGGGCTTTTACACATCACGCTACGACCTTTAAGAGCAGAGCAGAAAGAAAAAAGTCGAAAAGAACGCTAAGTGATAATGGGGGCCAAAATTCGGCGGGTTGGGGGTCAAAATTTGGCGGGTTGGGGGTCAACATTTGGCAGGTTGGGGGCCAAAATTCGGCGGGTAGGGGGCCAAATTTCACACGGGTAAAGTCACGAGCTAAGTGCTAGTATTTCATATTTATCAAAATAAACATTTCACTCTTAAATAAATTCAAGTTATTTTGATGAAGCTGCAGAAAAAATGTGTGGCGTCCATCTCACTTAAGAAATTCAAATGAGGCTGGTATTACGTTCGGTCGAAAGCGAAAATGTGACGCCTGACAGTTTTCTAATATTCCTCTAGATCATAAATATCCGATTGTATGGTGTACAGTCACGGTGAAACTTACTGACCCTACAACTTTTGCTTTCCTTTGCTTCTTGCAGAAATTTTTGTGATTCAAATAAGAGGACAAACACTTTTTTCGTAAACTGTATTAGTTCAGAATTATGCCTCTATCGATTTTATTTCATTATTAACAATTTTTCAAATTTATTTTTGAACAAGAAATTAATGTTTAAAAGTGCAATTAAACTGTGGGAAATTCAAAGATTTGAAAAGCGAAGCCATTGGTCACAGCGAATGTGACGTAAAAGTCTATAATAACAATAAAGGTCAAATGAGTGCGATGCAAGTCGTTGTCAATGTCATAGACTAAGACGTCACACCCAGCACGCCAAAATGGTGGGCGTCGTATCGGCTGGCTATTTTAAACTTTTTTAAAGTACTTTCAGTTGCTTTTTAGGTTTTGATTATATTTTTCTCCTCTATAATTATGGCGATTTAAACTCTTGAATAAAAATATTAAAAATACATGCATTTTACCTACTACGTACGTCGTTACGGGTCTTCAGAAACCCGAAAGTCTGACAACAAGTCTTACAAAGGTGTACCGTATTGCTCATTGGGTTGTGGAGGTCAAATAGGCAGTTGCTCCATGTAAATTACTGGTATTCAGCTGCATCCGGTTAGACTGGAAGCTGACCCCAACATAATTTGGAAAAAGGCTACGCAGATGATGAATTATGATCAAAATCATTTCAGGTTTTTGTTAGTAGAATGCATTTAACACAACAAATACATGTTTTTGCCTTACTATAGTATATTTCATATATATGTATATCCTGTTTGATCCACTGCATTTTTAAAATTACATAATAAGTTATGCCGGTTTTTTTTTAACAAACAACTTTGGCTATGTTTTACAGTTATAAGTAACCCCGTTGTTTAAAGTTAAGAGACATATACACACTCAAAAAAAAAAATAGTTGAATAGACGTTATTTATAACTTAACTTTCAGCTACGTTTATAAATAAAGTGGATAATCTTTAAAGCAGCATTTCAAACTTAAAGTTATCATTAACCTAATGACTCCTCAAATAGACATTTCACAAAACCTTTGTAAAAAAACTTATAGATACGACGTACAGCGGACTACTTATAAACAGTAGCTACTAGAAACCATACCAACCCCGCCTTATTAACCCACCCAGTCCAGCACCATTATCCCACCATACCATTTAACTCAATAACACACCACCACATCGTTTAGCACCACTTATTAGAGAAACCTGAAGCCAAACGAACCACTTCTGTGCTCGCGTGTACTTCTAAAGAAAGCGACCCTGCGCGACCGGTTGAGCGGGATGCGCAACAACCATGCGCAGTACAGTAAACACTTGAGTTTGTAAGTGTACGCTGCATCCGTTAATGAGTTTAGTTTTTTTTTTGCTGAACAGCTGGCAAGAATTTCAACGACCTTGTCTTTATAGGTTCGTTCCAAACGAAGATGAAATTTTGACCATTTTGGCTTGGGACGTTACAATGGGTTCCAATGCTGTCTGGCATTGGAACCCATTACGCAAGCAGATGAACAGACGGCGTTTGATGGAAAAGCATGGAGCTTAATTTTTTACCATGCGTCTGCCTGTGTGAATAACGCCTTTACCAAGTCAATAAGAATGGACCATATATTATTATTATCTAGATATTGCCAAACTCGGAGACAAAGTTGGAGAAGAATGCGCCTTCATGAGACTGGCACCATTCAAATTTCAACAAACTTCCTTTCAGTATTGGTACTGAGAGAAAGAAATGAAATAAAAATTGTTTCACTGTGAAAACATAGGTAAAGCATATTTGTTTTGTTTAAGGTCTCGTTAAGTATACATGTACGATAATGTTTTTTTTTTTCCTTATCGTGTTATACAGGAACAGATTTTATTTAGTGCGCAAACTTTAACCATGAATTTAGCATACCATTCTAGACACCCCAGCGCAGAAACTTTTCGTCGGTTTTACAAAAAAAAAACAGCTGTTCCATACATTTTGACCGCGTAGTTGCACTTTTCTATGAAACAGTTGATTTTTTTTTTTGTAAAAGCGACGAAAAAGATTCCCGAATAAAGTCATTCTCGTATTTACGTTAAATAAAACAAAAGTTACCTATAATACAAAAATACTGCAGTTTTTGGTAACCGAAGCAATAGAGATGTCCTCGAAGAAATTCTACAAAAAAGTTACTGTTGTTTATTTGTATCTTTTATCAATTTTAATATGTATTTAATTCCATCTGTAACTTACAGAACAAATGTCAAATGTGTAACTTCTTGTAAACCTATACTAAATCGTTGTAAGCTGGCTTCTTTCTTATATCTATGTAAGCTACTAATATTAGCATAACAGTGAATCTTCTGTTAGTAATTGTATAGGCTCGGTTCTCAGTTAGCGGCAGCTGTCAAGTAATTAGACCATAGAACCGATAACTCTATTATTAGAACATACCAACGAGATGCTGTACAGTGGGTAAGAAAATACGGCTTATAAAAGTAAGATGGTAATTTGAAACAGGCCACAGCACACCACAGAAGTAGCTAAAACAGCATTATTTTTTTCACTCCATCTACTTGCTAATGTCACATTATATGCTAAGCAAACCTAGACGAAAATAAGTCATTAAAAACCTAGACTTATGCCAGGCGGCTCAGGAGTAAAGGGGCGTCTATTAATTACGTGAGGCAATTTCCCTCCCTCTGATGAGACGTCGTGAGATTTGGCTCGACCCTCCCCCACCACATAATCTCACGTGAGATATTTCAAAATGCGCATTTTTTGTGTAAAAACGAAAATCTGTGCTTATTTGCATTGGATTTATGCATTTCGTTTGGCTGCCTCGGCTGGCCGGTGGTGGTTTAACAATCGAGGAGCTACTGTGCTACTTTGCGGCATTCGCATAACTGCGATAAATATTATTTTGTAGGATTTAGCTAAATTAATTATATTGGTGGCGAAACTTGTTTTACTTAATTTAACCCTGGTTTTCTCGCAATTTTACATCGTTATTTTTTTATTTTTAATAAATATTAATTACGTGATATTGTTCGAGACCCCCTCTCCCCCACGTGAGATTGGGTGACATTCAACTCTACCCCCCTAAATGCCTCACGTAATTAATGGACGGCCCTTTATCTCAGAGACTCCTTTGTTACGTTCGGCATAAAAAATGGCAAAAGACACTGCTTTAATTATTTCATAATAATATATGTCGAGTCCCCAAAATACTCCGTTACCCACTTTAAGTACAGGGGTGCGGGTTGTTCGAAAGAGATACCGCGGCCCCTGGCACACAGGCAACTGAGGGAACACGGGTGGGTTTTAGTCAGTAAAAGTCTGACACGCCCTCCCGCTCCACCCAGAGCGGGAGAAGTTATTTGATGATTTCCCACCCAAAAAAAAAAAAACAAAAAAAAAAAACCCACTTTAAGTGAGGGCAGTCAGTCCTGTCATCGTTAAATTAAATAATTTTATATACCAGATAAGCACCCTAATTGCGCAACACACTATCGATCCTAATCTGAATCATTTAAAAAGATGTTGCTAATTCATTGCTTCATATGTTCGAAAAATTTGTCTGCTCCGCAACGTGAATAACGCAATGAATGTTGTTGAACTGTTAAAATGAAAGCCAATCCTACTGTTAGTGTGTTAGATGATTACGACTGTTTATTAAAATAAAAAATACATACACTCGAATATAGAACCTCTTCCTTATTTGAATTCGGTTAAAAATGGCAACTATCCTGCAAGTCAGTCTGCAGATACAAACAAGTTTGCCAATGCTGTCATAAGCAGTGATAGGAATAGGTAGTGCCTATTAGCCTAAACTTCGAAGAACAGAGACAAGAAACGGAGACTTCCTTAGGACTAAATTTTTTCCGAGACATCTGTCCCGAAATTTCGAGACAACACATAAATACATTAAAAAAAAATGTTATTTGGAATAAGTAATTCGTCTATATTTACCTAAAGTTTGCGACTAGATATATCATAATAAAATAATAACATACACAGTCGTTACAACCATAAAATTTTCTGAATTTTTTTTTCTATTGTTTTTGTATCCCATGGGAACTATACTTTTTTTAATAGGAAGTAGCATATGTGCTATTCCACACCTTAATCTATATCACTACCAAAATCAGCATTTTCAGTGGAATTGAGTAATGGACATCCATACAAACTATCACATTTATAGACAAACTTTAGATAAATATAGACGAATTACTTATTCCAAATAACACATTTTTTTAAATGTATTTAAGTGTTGTCTCGAAATTTCGAGACAGATGTGCCGGAAATAATTTAGCCCTAAGGAAGTCTCCGTTTCTTGTCTCTGTTCTTCGAAGTTTAGGCTAATAGGCACTACCTATTCCTATCACTGGTCATAAGCCATACACCTAAGTTTTCATCTTTATGTGAACCATTGTAACCATAACCATTGAAAATTCTAGAAGATTTTCCAAAGATCTAAGGATCTTATATAAAATAAACCAAATACACAAAATAGTTATATACCTATTATGCGTTAATTAATTAGAAGCATGTAATGTAAGCAACATAATAAAATTATTTCATAACGTATAAAAAATACCGGTTTGTAACTATAAGACATAAATATTTATAGTTGGCTTCAATTTCTAATTAGATTACGTGCACTTGAAGTAATGAGAACTTTTAATTTTCTATTTCACACCTGTTAAGATGTAGTAAGCGAATTAAATATATGATGCTAATAATAGAGATCGAGATCGTAATTACATAATTATTAACGTAGTAGGGACATCGACGCAAAACCTAGTCTCAGAGCTGCAGTTAGCGATAAGTCTAATATTAAAAATGTTAAAGTCATTGGGTCATTAAGTTGTTACTAGGTTTTTATATGGTACGGAAAAGGCTTTTTTTGGGTGGGAAATCATCAAATAACTTCTCCCGCTCTGGGCGGACCAGGAGGCGTGTCAGACTTTTACTGACTAAAACCCACCCGTGTTCCCTCAGTTGCCCTGTATCTCTTTTGAACAACCCGCACCCCTGGCAGGCATCGGCCCTTGCGGACCCCACCAGTTGGTGTTGACATCTCTTTGAGGCGCGCGTGGAACACAACGCACCATCGACCCGGGCTTAGACCTTACCGGACAGCGAGCTACCCATTATTCGCCGTTCGAAAGCCCGTGCCTGCGGTGGTCAGGAATCAGCCTGGGGTTCAGGGCATTTCCTGCGCCGACTAGGGCCGTGAGGGCGCATATACTGCCTCACCCTCACGTGCGCAGCCTCCCTCTTCGCGAGCATTACTGCTTCGCAGATGGAGGTGACGGCTACCCATGCATTCTTGCTCCGTACGGCCTGTACCAGGGCTGGACGTGAGAGATCGCTGCCGCCGATCGCCTCCACGAGGGCACGGCAGTGCTCCGCCCAAGCCGGGCAGACCTGCACCGTATGCTTCACCCTGTATGGAAAAAGCTTTAGATGACGACTAGACAGAAGAAAAGACATGCAACTGCGGCGACCCCAAATAAATTGGGGTATGGGCAGAATGATGGCTTGGGGACTAAATTTTAATATTCATGACTCTTCAAATAAAAAATGTTCCATGTGTGACACATACACCAAACAAGGAATAGAGTTACTGCAGATGTTGCAACTGCTACTACGTTCGTTCTTTAATCCTACAAAGAAATCTGACATTTCAAGTCTTGATGGGTTTGCTTTTTAGTGTAGTAGTTTGACACCTGTCAAATTACTATCGGGGTTTAAAAAAGCGAAAATATAAACAATAATGTCTGTACATTATTTATGCTCTACTGTTTATTCAATTTTCTTTTGTTTACAGCCAACACGGTTGCACAATGCAGGTATCAACGCATCTGTACCTCTTGAAGCAAAACTAAATAGAATTTAATGACCGTTCTTTGAAACAAAGAAAGTATTTAGATTATATATCAATTAGATAGGCACAGCCTAAGAGAATCTACATGATAGACAGTGTGAACACTCGATTAACTTAGAACAATAAGTTATTGTGGTGAAGATATTGTATTTTTTGAGTAAAGTATACACACGCACATAGTAAATTAGGGTTATTTCATCACAAAGGTCTTTTTAAAGAAGATCTACCAAAGATTTGACAATTTGGTAAAATAATTGTGATCATCACAACCTGAGGGCAGAGAAAAGAGACAACTGTCAATCGCTTTCAAAGCTATTCGTATTTCTACAAAGTCTTTGACATAAGCTTTTTGGTAGCTTTTGTCAATTTCATACATACATACATAAATGTTAACCCATGAGGATGTATGCCTTCTTCCACCGCCGATTCCCATCTATTCTTACCTGACTGCTGTATCCAATCGCTTCTTAACTATCCTCCTTGTCAAAGCAAGTTATAATCGTCTAGCTCACAAGAACATTTAGCGGATCCCCGTTACCAGCCGTTGATAAAATAAACAAATTATAATGGAATTACGTATGATTCTGGAACGCAGCGGCTCCTCAGACTACAGTTAGAGCCAACGGGACCCCAAGTGTGTGGTCATCTCAAGCAACGTATACTTATTTATAAGATATATAACAACAACATCACGCGTCGTCTCACTTGTTGGGTGAGTAGAGTAAGCCTAGTGAAATAGTTTCTTTTCAAATCATCTGCTAACAGTTAGTGGTTCTGGCCTATCAGTCATCTGCAGAGATCGGATATTCGGATGCATATTCACCTAAAGTTGAGATGTTGGCTAACATGGAATACGCTTTTGTATCGAAAAAGTCTCAATTTAGATAAGCAATTTGTTTATTTTTTGTTTTAACTAATACAAACCACCCCTCCTCCAGTACATATACATATTTGTATCGGGTTAAACATTAATTTTAAATTAATACACATCTGAATAGTTATGCAATCAAGAATCCCGGGGTTTTTAATAAATATTACAAATTATTTATAAACCCGCTTCAATACTTTCATAGCTAAAAATTATCTTTAGGTAAATATGCGTCTGAATATCCGATCTCTGGTCATCTCCTAAGCTGATTCCTAATATATTGTGACGTTAAAGTTACATAGATAATATATCTACATAAACTGGATCTTCAGATTAGATTAGATACCAGATTTTCATTCAATTTTTAACATTAAAATATCTGAAAATTAGGAAGTAGGTACTTAGATAATTACCTACTGTATTAAAACCCACACCAGCACCAGGACTTATTTAATCATTTTTGGTAATCTTCTTGTTCTCACATACTATTGTCTACATATTCATTAGGTCTGCTGCAAGAAATTTCTTAAGAAGTAAGCCAGTAGGTACCTTTGTACTCTAATGTTATAATATGTCGTACTTATCTGTATTTATTTTACTGTGTAAATTATAAAATAAAGTATTTTAACCCGAAACCTAAAAAAAAATCATTTATTTATTAGTATACTTCAAAAATCCATTTCCAATCATTGTCAACACTGAATATCAATAGCTTTTGTGATTATTGTGAAAAACATTTTTGCGATCAGACTTTAAATCACATATTTTTTTGAAGCGCCATCTATTATCACACGTTCACACTAAACCAACATACTAGTTCAGCTGCTCGATAACAGATGGCGCTAAACACTTTCTTTGTCAATGTCCTACGAAAGTTATTGCAATAAAGTATAATTTCGTTAAATAATACAACTAGAAAGTGGTTGAGTAATATAAAATAATAAAAACAAATTGCCTTGATCGATAATAATATTGGTTATGAAGCCGCTTTTCCAAGTTGCGAAGAGGTAATTGAAAATCGAGTGAAAAGCGTGTTCGTTATGGTCAAACGAATTGACAAACTAGTACTTTCATCGGGCAGCTGCCTGCCCTATACATTATGGGCTATTACCCCGGCGATATTAGCTATAAACTAGTCGGCAAGTCAGCTGTAAACGTTCTATTGCTCTTTATTACCTACTTGTTAAAATGTTATATTTCTCCAAATGGCAATTGACACAGTTTTAATGTTATTTAGCGAGTGCTATGGTCAATTTAACGGTCATTCTTGACTCAACAGTCAGATACTTTAAGTCAGATTTAGATACCAAGAAGCCTATCAGCTCCCGAGAACCTGCCTACACTAGAAGCGATTTATTCTAAATCGTAGTATATATAAGTTTTAATAAATTACAGTATCGGTACCTGTAGCTGTTACAATTCATTCATTTTCCAAATGAGAATACTCAATTTGCAAGTGGCACCACAAATTAGCATCCACAGATAAGTTTTCTGAGCCATTGTTAACATTTTTTTCAGATCGTTATGGAAAAGAGCATTGTACGAAAATCAGGAACTGCGAATGATTTAGGTACACTTGGAGAAAACGCCTGTGCAATACAATAACTCAACACTTAAGTACTACTACGAAACTTCATTAGCACCTACAGTTTTTATCACTCCACAGGCTGGCACCACCAGCACCGCCGCTGCCAATTTGTAACATAAAAGTAGGGGTGTTAAGGAAATTAATGGATACCCAAATCGACTAGCACCGTAAATTTTCCGCATGTATTCATATCACAACAATCCCTCTTTGACAGATGTATGATTTGACTATAACAAGATAAATTGTCGTGGGTGTTAATTTACTTAGCAATTAATTTCTCTGTCTGAAATTAAATTGTTTATTCTGTAAATAGGATATCGGAAATCACCTTTAGACGCCTTTATAGATGGAGTCGACATTTCCTATCTGAGTACCCCTGAGAAGAAATGGCGAAACAAACTCAAAGGACAATGTCTCTTTTAAAGTCTAGACATAATTTTGGTCAGAATAATGTGAAGACAATGTAGAATCAGTGTCCAAAATGGTCTCTTGAAGAAAGAACCACACAGATTTGAGTGGCCCAATCCAGTCAGTGCACGCATTGGACAGTGATCGTTTATCTCAAGAACTTGAGGAGTTCAACGACTGTATTTATAATAGGTCGTTACAAACTCGTCATTAATATCAGACAGGACTATTATTTATGATTCAAAGACATGCATGTTTTAGCATTATAGGTGGCATATATCGGGGTAAAATATTTTTTCTGCAATAAAACAAGTCAATGGACACAAATCACATTCGTGAAACTGCTTGAAGAAGTACTTTTTGCAAACACCCAGGGAAATTCTTTTCTGTATAGTTACTCTGTAGAACTGCTCGTTGGTTGCTCACCTTAAGATAAAGGAGAAATATCACAATCATGCGGCTGGAAATGTTTAATTGTCAAAATTCGTATCTTTGTCAAAACCCTTCAGTTCAACATCCAACCCTATAACAAAAAAAAAAAAAATGGGTTTGTAACTACCGGCTCTTTTCAAGTAGCTCTAGGTAGGTACCTACTGCTTCATCGTCTAAGATAATCAGTTAGACTTTTTATAAGGTACTTTCTTCAAGAAATAAGTCATGCTAGTTTTGTGTGTATTTCAGGCACGTAGGCCCTGGGTATATCTACAGTGAACCTAGGAAACTACTTATGACACGAAATTCTAAACTTTAATCTACAGACAGCTAAGTATCTACCAAAAAAATCATTAAAATAGGTAAAAAAACGAAACAAATAAGTCAAAAATGAAAGCAGCACGTTTTGCGTTGCGTTACTAATGTAATTTTCTCGCTGATTTGATTATCTTCGATGGTTGTCTGTTTAGCTACGCTTTACCAGTAACAAACTAACAATATTGCTCCATAAACGTTTATGTCCATTCGCATAATTTACTTCATTTTTGTATTTAAATGATTAATTTTCAATTAAGATAATAAATATCTTTACATTAATATGTGAAGCAAAAACTTTGTACCTAGCCCTTTTTACGATAGAGGAGTTTGAAATTTGATGGGAAAGGATTAATAAATAATTATTATTTATTTATTTCAGACAACATGTTAGTAAAAATAGTGCTCAAAACTATGTTAATAGTTATGTTACTGTACCAGGCCTCCGTCACTCCATGTACTTGCGCGCTATAAGTGCCTACCGCCCAGCCGAGCGGTCTCGGTCCGCCGGCGGATCAAATTCAGTGCGGTTTTCGCAAGCGAAGCGCGCGCACGCCGTTCAATTTTAATAGTGCTGTTCGTTCGTACGCGTATTACGATGCCGTGTGGTGCCTTATGTGCTGTAGATGGGTGTAAATCAAGCAAAAGAAGGGATTATTTTACCTACACACTGATGTCTATAATTATGTTTTATCTAGGTTTCTTCCACAGTCAGCACCAATATATAAAACAAAACAAACTTACAAATATAATAAAACAAACTTTAAAAAAGAGAACCGACTTCAAAACACTAAACCGTAAGAAATCATTTCTTCTTTGATGTCGGTGCTTTTTCGATTCGTAATTACTAGCTGTTAGCACTAACATAAAAAAAAAAAATATTTCTTACGGCTTAGTGCTTTATTTGAAGTCGGTTCTCTTTTTTTAAGGCTTTTTTTTTCATTTCTTGTGAACATCTCCGAAGATCATCATCAAACTAAGAAGTATTATACTTATTTTAAAACGTTCTCCTAAATGTAACAAATCCTTTTCTGAAAACCGCATCGATATCGGTTTAGCCAAACGCGAGATTATCGCGCACAAACATACATAAGTACCTACAAACCATACAAGTCAAACTTCTCAGTTTGGCCTGTATGTCTGATCACCTCCTTTTTTTAAGTTGGTTAAATATTTTATAAATGATAAAAAATTTAACTGCCACATAAAAGTCAGAACATATTCACAGTTCTCAATAACATAGATAAAAAGTTATGTTAATTTAATTTTATCGAAGAGGCAGCCCTGCGATTACTGTGGAATCGCGCGGTGCGAAGCAATCACTGCTGTACGCTTGAGCATTTAGGCGCATTTTAGCATACAGTGGTTGTTGACGCGAGGGAGTAGGCAATTATCGTAATAGGTATTGGAAATTTTCTACTGAGTGAAGTATCTGTTACGTAGTAACTATTCAGTAATCTGTGACTGTACTGTGATATGTTAATAGCGCATCAAAAAATTCTTCTGCATCGCTGTCAACAGGAAAAGTGTCTAAAAGACTGGCAGCCTTCCCGTGTCGGATGGCGATGCTGATTATTTGGCCAAAATATCGGCCAGCCCTCTGTACATAGCCTAGTTGGCGAAGTCATCACTAGCAGCACTAGCAGCACTAGCCTAATGTTTCATTCAACCCTTCATTATTAATATTTGGGAATAGGATTGCTGAAGTTCACGCTCTTGGGATGAAGAGATCCGAAATCTGCTGTTACGCTCTTAAATTTTTTGAGATGCAGATTTAGGCCCAATGCCATTGACCCGTATAGGTCAAAATATATTAATTCCCGAAAAAACTTTCAGGTAAATCTTTACTAGAAACTCCTATCAAATCTAAATACGTTGAAGCGTCAGTAGGCAAGTTCCACCATACTGTGAACGCCAACCTGCCTGCCAAGCGTGGCGATTATGGCAAATCCCCCTATAATTTGGGGGAGACCTATTTTCAGCAGTGGACGTCTTCCGGCTAAAATGATGATGATGATGAAGCAAGTGATTACATTACTTGTGTGAAAACGTGATTCCGATCGAGTAACTTAATTTTGTTAGCTCTTTGTCACCTTAGACACGAATGATAAATAATTTTATTTCTGTAAGTGGGTTTGTACCACGTCAATAATATTTAAAAACTAGCCCCTCTATTTATAAACGTTGCTAAAAGGTAAGTAATGATTAGCGACTGTTTAATCATACATTTTTGACGTTTATACATCTCTTAACTTTAATCAAGGGTTATGAATATGCCCCATGTCGAGGTAGGTACACACTTATATGTAGCAAAGTCCAAAAAAAAATACGCTTGACGTGAGAACCTCTTTCTCTTTTATTCGTTATTTAATAATAAGAAACCTCGCTTTACGATTGTGCCAGCAATGAACAAAATATTTTTTACTATTCTTGATACAACCTCTAAGTACCACCTACAGAAAAGAAAAAAAAACTGGGTCCAACTCATAATGAACAGCACGGAGCGCCAAATCAGGTGGCACTGTTTACAGCATTGTATAATCGACTAAAATCGATTCGATCCCAACACTAAAGTAGGTCAACTTTTCTTTTTTAAATTTCGTACAGACGACACGGTACGGAAACAGTGCAACTTATTGATAAACTGACTTGATTTTTTTTTTAGGTGATAATAGAAAAGTACTTTTTATTTAGTACTTGCTTCGTGCGTATTAGTTTTTGTAATCTATTTTTAATCACTTCCTGGCATCCGTTTAAGCCGATATTTGCCATATTTATTATATCTAAACAGCCACTGCCACTAACTGTCTTGTTGGTCTAGTGTTCATAAGCGCTACTGCTGAGCATAAAGTCCTGGGTTTGATTCCTAGGTCAGCCTCAGTAGCAGCCCGGAGTCTAGATTTGTGCCCGGTAGATTCAAAAAGGCTTATATCTATCTCGCCTCTAAAGTGATGCAGGGAAATGCTTATAAATCTAGATATCTAGTACCGTCACTCAAAACCAAAAGAAAATACATAATCTTAAAATTCCTTGGTTCCAGACCACCTGAGACTCTCAACATTGCTGATTCGGTTCCACTTATAAAACTCAAACTCAAAGCATTTAATTTCAATCAAACCATTTACAGACACTTTTGAATTGCTCAATAGTCGGTCGGTTAGTGAGAAAATTTTCCTATTCCAAAACATAGATCTCTATGGAGCAGAACGGGCAAGAAACTCCAAGGACACTTTAAATACTTAGCACATTATTCTTCTTGTCTATCATACAAACGATACGGAACCCGACCGTCACATCACAAAGTAATATATTCCGCTGCGTGGAAGAACGGCTGTTTTCCCCGGAAAAACTTGTGATAAAAAGATACAGAGAGTGTAACGCACTGTTGCCATTCTGCCAACGTTATTGACAGCACGTCTCGCTGACACGCGAAATAACAAGCTAAGAGCATATTGACGACTAGCTGCTGCCCGCGACTTGGTTCGCGTGGAACTCTTTAGTAACACAATATACTAAAATAACAGTAGCATTATTATAAGACTTCCTCGGCCGTTTTCACTTGGCGTCATTTCTGTCTTTTTTTTCTTTTTACGCGGTTCCTGAAGGTCTTAAACAGCGTGATGTTACATAGCCTATTATCCTTCTCAAGAATTGGTATTTTCTTAATTTATTGTTGTTCTAATCAATCATGTTATGGACCTGAAATGGTAATTTCTAAGTACTTCTAAATAAAGTGTTTATGTAATATTTTGCTTTTGGATTACAAAAAAGTTCCCCAGTGTCCTCATCTTGAATTCCATGGCCAAGAGACGAAAAGCTATTACCTTAAATAAGCAGATACCTAGTCTGACTATTAATAACAAATACGTCTGGCTAAACGATGCGTAGGAAAGCGACAAAACAAATGGCAATAATAAATTCAACGCGTGGTTACACTTACGGACGGTAATAGACAATAACCATAATTGCAATTACGATAAATATCGAATAAATATCGAAACGCGGTATTTCACATAATTGAAGACTTCTAAACAACAAAATACAAAAAGTTTTATTGGCAAAAGAGAAAAGTGATGGTTAACAGACAGTAATCTAACATAGAACACAATTAAGTTAGTACATCACAATTTTGGTTAAGCGTTGACCCCCAAATAAAAGCAGGGCTTGTATCTAAGGGGTCACAGTGCGTACTAGCAGCAAATAATATATTATGTCAACTTATAAGGCTAGTTCAGTAGAGGTGTATTTTGTAGTGTATGGTCTAGAACTATAGATCTATCTTCCTATCGTGTATTTCATCGTCAAATCTCGAAAAAAAGTGTCGTTTCGGATTGATTATCCTTTTTATGAGTGTTTAAAATGGTAGTCAAATTTTACATGTTTTCGATGACTGTTTGATTATTATTTTCTGCCGAAAGTTAAAAATCCAACAGTGCGCTTTTATTTAACCATTCATTTAGGTGTGGGGATGGACTTAGCGTTAAAGAGTTTACAAGTGAATTTTTGAGCTTCCAAAGCCGTGCCTTAAGTACATATCTACAGGAATCATACCAAGAGCAGTATCACACTATCACTAAACGAGTAACCTATATTTTTCAGGAAGAAAAGATAATGGAAGAACTTGGGTTGTCATTTTCAAAGTGTTGGAGACAACAAATCACTGCCCTGAGCTCCTGAGGGTGGACGACAATCAGGACTACTGGGCCTCAGAATTGCTGCAAGTTCGAGGGCTAATTTCTGTACATAATAAAAAATATGAAAATCTAGTCTCTAATTCGCCAACTCCAGTCAAAAACTTATCAACAATGAAAGTAAACATACCTACCTTTTTGATAGATTGACGCTGAAATTTTAAATGCGAATATTCTTAATTCTGCGGGGTAGATACCCAATGGCTTAACACACATAAAATTACAATTTATAGAATTTTCTTTGATTTTGATAGTTCAGCTACATTCGTTGCGTTATTTACGTTGTTGAACAGACGAATTTACTAAACTTATGAAGCAATGGATAAGAACTATCCTTCAAAACTCTCGGATTATGATTGAAACTGTGTTACGCAAGGGAGCTTTTCGTTGGTAAGACAAATAGTCTTATCTCCAAAACTTTGGTCTCCAAACAAAACGAAGGGTGCAGGAAAAATTGTGCCTGGAGGACACGGTGGAGCATACGGTGGAGGTCTGGCCTGCCTGGGCACGCCCGTGTACTCACGGTGGCGATCGGTGATAGCGATCTCACGCATCCGTCACTGGTCCAGGCCATGGTACGGAGCGAGAGTGCATGGGAAGCCGTCACCTCTTTATGCGAAGCAGTAATGCTCGTGAAGGAAGAGGCAGAGAGCATGAGGGAGAGACAATCCTTGCGCCCTTGCGTAGCTGCCGCAGGAGAAGCCCTAGGCACGTTATATCCCACGCGCGCCTCAAAGAGATGTCAGCAATAATTGAAGGAGTCCGCCAGGGCCGATGCCTGCCAGGGTCGCGGATTTGTTCGAAAGAGTTACTGTATCCCTGGCGCAGGCAACTGAAGGAACACGGGTGGGTTTTAGTCAGTAAAAGTCTGACATGAACAGCGGGAGAAGTCATTTGATGAATTCCCATAAAAAAAGAGTGCAGGCGAAAGTGTTAAAACTGGCAAAAGGAGTCTTGTTATTATTACTTCGCCTCTGTGTCATTACACTTTATAAATGATTAAATACGTAATTTTAACGAGGGCCACTTTTTCTGCATTCGTTACTCTCTCATAATAAATGCATATTATTGTGTTACATAGATATCATAATGAGCTAGCTAGCACGCAATCCCACAGTGTTTGGATTCCGTCAATCATCACGACGAATAATTGCATTCGTCGAGTGTTGCCACCATTTATCTGCACACACACATATAATAAGCGATAATAAACGCCTTGCAATTGTAACACCGTTATTTTAAATTTATATAGCTTTCTATTATTTTTATGTAAGTTTTAAATAAACACAGTTCTCGGTGTTGTTTCTTGAAACTAGTTGGAAATTGTTACAAGCTTTATTTTTAGTACACAGCTACAGTACGTTGGCGTGTGTTCTTAGAATCTACTAGTGATTTACTTCTTGGTAATGATGCATACTATTTATTTAACATCAATTAACAGCAGTCTATTGCAGTGATAATTTTGTAACACACTCACAGTATGAATGGCTTTCATTGTGACAGTTCAGATTCAGATTATTACAGATACACAAGTGTGTGAGATATTACAGTTTTGGTAGTTCCCTAAGCTTGGCCATTAGGCGTACAAATGTTAGTATTAATATCAACAACATTCATTGCGATAATTACCTTGTTGACCAGACTATACGAAGCTATGAATTATCTATTTCCTTTAAAATTATTCAGATTCTGATTGATAGTGTGTTGCGCAATTAGGGTGCTAGTCAATGACTTCCAGCAATTTCACGCTATTCGGCTCAAGAACTTGTCGACAGGCCTAAATGGCTGTAAGTTCTTCGACAAAATCTGTTCTATTGTTTCCTAAGCAGAATTCTGCAGAAGCCTGTAGATGATGTGGTATGTTATCACAATTTATCCTTGATTGTAAAACCTACTCGTTGCCTGATGATACTGTATAGTGTTAATACATAAACAGTACAAACATGAAAGCTACTAAACTGTTTGTCCTGATATATCTGATGTATTAGTAAGTTAATAGCTTGTATTAGCTTGTTTGTTAGACGTTGTATATGGTAATTATTAGGGCATCAATATTAGGGTTAACACTTTTCCAAATTAAATGTTGATCTTTTAAATTATATCTCTTCTTCTCTCCTTGCCATGTCCCTATACGCGGTCCCCCTAATACAATTTCGAAATCTTTTAAATTATATGAATATATTTATTGATTTACCAGAGGATTTAAATAAGTGTGATAGTATAGAGATATATAAAACCAAACTTTAGAAATATGTAACATAGCCAACACCCTAGTAGCCAATATGATATCATTGTTAAATGTAAGCACTTTGTATCTTATGCTAAGTGAACTGTTATTTAAGTTCTTCTCAACCTAAAATAAATAGCACCAAAAATAAGTAATAAAAGACAAAAACAAAGCAGGGTCCAACACACGCCCTTGTGAAACACCAATATGTTTTATCCGGTTTGTCCGTATTTCTAACTGTTGGGATTGATTCTTCTTAACTCACAGCATTTTAATTTAGATTGAGTATCTAAAACCGTCACCACCTATTAAGTCAATACATAATTAAAACAAGTATTCTATAAGATTTGCACTGAGGAGTCAAAAGCTGATTACAAATCTTTACAGCATTAAGTAGCAGATATTCTTTGATATTAAAAAATTGTATTGTGTAATAAACGCCATTTACTCATTTTATCGGCATGTCGGAAGTGCATACTGTTCATCTCAACTTTATAATTTTCTCTTTTATGTGTATAGTGCCTTTAATTATTGTAATGATTTTGAACCGTTTTAAAATTATTTTTAACTGACTTCAAAAAGAAGGAGGTTATCAATTCGACATGTTTATACATATTTCTTTTTTTTTATGTATGGGCGGGCATAACGACCGAGGAATGTGGGAAGACAACCGACTAGGTGGACAGACGATCTCATTAAAGTGGCCGGAAGAAACTGGATAGCCACGACACAAAACCGCCAAAAGTGGAGTGATTTGGAAGAGACCTACACTCAGCATTGGGTGGCCAAGGGTTGAAGAAGAAGAAGAAGATGGGCATAACTCCGTCATATGTATATAGACGGATTTGCGAAATTCTTTTTTGTTCGAAAGGGTCCGAAATGGCCCCTTATATTTAATTTCGTATAGATCTGATGATGAGTTTCGGAGACAGACAACGGTACTCTTCAAAAAATCACAACAAATCAACCGCGATTGCTGCTATCGCATAAATATGCATTGTTTTAACACCAAGGATAACGAAATTTAGAATTGGTGTGTACTATAACTAAAAATTTAAAAATAAAAACCTTTAAAAAAGAAATAACCGACTTCCGGAAAAAACACTACCAAGTGAAAATAACTTTAATTTCGGAAGGTGGTGACAAAAAATTGAAATACATATCGAAAGTCACCGACTTAAAGGTATTTTTCACTTTGTAGTGTTTTTTCCGGAAGTCGATGGCCAATGAAAACGCCAAACAGAGGCCTAGCATTTTCATTAGCCATCCCCCGACTTGACAATGCCTTGATCAAAATATTAGCTAAAACATAAAAGGCCAGTAATTTATATATATTTTTTACTTTTTAGAGTTTTTGTATGGGTCGGCGATTTTTAAAATTTTTAATTTTTCTTTTTGAAAAAGTTTTTATTTTTTTCAAAGGATACTCATCGACCCTGAACAGGTCCTACCAATTAGTCTTAATTAGTTTCATAACATCGTAGGATATTAACCTTTTGCAAGAAGTATTCAGTGCATATGCTCATCGGAGCGTGAATACGCAATGAAATAAAGGCGACGCCTGTTTCACGCGAACAGTGTTTGTTTTAGCTAGGTTTTCTGTATACAATGTAAGGTTTGTCACGAATTTTCTTAATCTCTGTACGGGTGGCCAAGCAGAGTTAAACTTGTGCTTACGTTTATTTAGATACAGTAACGGTTATAGAATTGCAATGGTAACGGTGCATCCCATGAAATGCGTGATTTTTTTATAGGGACGGTCATAAGTCTTTATGTAGATAAATATTACCCCTTATAGATGTCTTCGTCTTAGACCCAGAAGACCAAACAAAAGTCACGCACTTAAGTCATAATTCTGAATGAAAATCGTAGGTTCTCAAATTCCTACGTTTAAGATTAGAATCTTAAATCTCGTCGCAGCTGATCCGGTACTAATTGACAGCTCTTTCACTTTATTATCATAAAGTAGTATGTAAATACAGTGTAAACAAGACCGAAGCGTACTAACATTGCGTCACAACGATAAAAGAAACACATTTATCTGCAAAACATGCGGAGAAAAGTAACAATGACGTAAAAGTTGATGAAACAAATGCGCATCTCATCAAAACAAAAGATGTAAGATTACACCATAAAACAACTGTCATAATGTTACGCCTCACTACCAGAGTTTCATTTCAAGTAATATCAGAGACGTGTGATGTCAATTCGTATATAACGAGTGATGCGTCACTTTAATAGGTGAAACCATTTTGCGATTTAAGTTCCAAGAAGAAAATCCTATTTTCTTACGTAAATGTTAATGTTTTAGTCCGCATTTCACCAAAGAAACAGGCACATTTAAACCGCAAGAGCTGCCAAAGTCATCATTGCTCTACTGAATATTGACGCCGATCTCATGAACGCGCTTTAGATGTGCAAATCGCGATCTGCCGGTCTATTCTGTAAAAATCTCACTGTGAAAACTTAAGTGAAGTGATACTTAGTAATTGACAGTGTTGACAGATCACTTCACCTAAATTTTCGCGGTAAGATTTTTACAAAATAGCTCGGCTGTTTCAACGGCAAAATTCACACTTAATCATTGTATGTATTCTAAAATAAAAGAACTGAACACCCATAAAAGTGTATAGAAATCTTCTCATTTAATCGTATTAAACCACGTCTACCTTTATCAGACCATGTGCAATAAGATGCACAATGCACGCTTTCCGAGTAAGTAATTAACAGTTCATTATTATTGCTAACCACGTGTTGCGTTTATGATAATTATTAGAGACCAGTGCGAGCTGGAAAAATCACCGTTTTACACGAGAAGATTATAGTAGAACAACGTATGTTTCTGTATCTTATCTTATCTATATCTTATCTGTCACTTTTGGAATAAGCCGACTATAGGAAAAATCGTCATCAATAATACCCACTTATGGGATAAATTAGCAATCTGACACAAATCACTAAACATTTGTCAGGCTCTTCTCACTCAATGTCTTACCATCCACGCCTAGCCGAATTTTACGAAATTGTTTGATTGGGTGTTTGAATAATGGTAGACGAAGGCACTTGCAAAGTGCTAGTAACTAATATATGGTAGACGAAGGCACTTGCAAAGTGCTAGTAACTAATATATGGTAGACGAAGGCACTTGCAAAGTGCTAGTAACTAATATATGGCAGACGAAGGCACTTGCAAAGTGCTAGTAACTAATATATGGTAGACGAAGGCACTTGCAAAGTGCTAGTAACTAATATATGGTAGACGAAGGCACTTGCAAAGTGCTAGTAACTAATATATGGTAGACGAAGGCATTGGCAAAGTGATAGTAACTAATATACTTAAAGTATTCAATTAAACACTCTTTAGGATGCGCTAAGGGAGCCCAAGGATGTTTTTGTTTACGTTTTTGCAATTAGCTGGTCAGTGTCATTTTCTACCGTAACTAGTAGGTATGTACTTATCCTCTGGTTTGTGATTATTGAACTTAAAGGGTTGTATTGATAATGATTAAAATTCTATAAATACACACTTTTTCCAGCCGCGAATCATATTTCGTTCAACATTTATAGCAAATTGCAAAAATAAACAAGAACTGTTTAATTTTGTGGGTAACCTTGGTGTTTTACCATAAAACATTTATACTGTATGCAAAGCTGCATAGGTACCTACAATTTGCTGTATACCACCTCAAGTTCTATTGTAGCTTGAAAAGTAAAAAGTTGACAATAATCATGAATGCACAGCGCGTTTCCCATAGATTCTATGTACCTACCATTACTTACTTTTTTAAATACAGAACGAGTACCGTAAGGTTATTGTGGATCTATTTATAAAATAGACTGAGAACAGCAAAAGTATAAACATTTTCCTTCCTTTGCACTTCTTTTTATTTGCATGGCGATAGCAAGAACGGCACCCTAATTGCGTAACACGCGATTAATCGTAATCGGTTTCATTTTGATAGTTCAACAATATTCACTGCGTTATTTTCGTTGTTGGGCAGATTCATTATTCGAACATATGAAGCAATGGTTTAGCCATCGGTTTCAAAACGAAACAAATTATTATGAATCGTGAGTTACGCAATTAGGGTGCAGATTGCAACTAGTGTAATTAAAAATCTAGATGAAAATGGGTATGCAGGAATATCCATAAAAATGTTTTATGAGCTGAAGATTAAGATTGTGAAGAATCACCTAAATATAAAAATGAGGCTCACTTATCACACAGCGCAGTAAAAAAACACTTCTTCAATATGTGGCCAGAACTTTCAAGTTAAAAATGAAAAAGAAAAGCACTCACCCAAATGTTCCGGGATAGCAAATAGGATGACAAACATGCATATTCGGCGTCCTCTTTCCGCTAAAATGGTGCCCGCCATTGAAGATCACTTCCGAACAGCAAGGAGACGAGCATCTCCCACTGTCCGTGCACTCCGAGCCACAGCAGGACCGGGATCCATCCGTGCTGCACCAGTGGTCCTCACACGGCAGGGAATACCGCCACTCAGGAGACGGGACCCTATAACTATATTTCCGGTCCCAGTGCATCGAGCTCAAGTCTGTACATGTCTCGACGTAAGCCCCCGCCAGCTGCTCCATGTACTGCTTGTACAACCGCTTCTGCCTCTGAGTCTGAGACACGTGCAGACGGAGCACGTTCAGGAAGCACATCTTGACAGCGCGCAGGATCCGAGGGAGCACGCCCGCGCTCTCCACCAATCGGTACGTCGGCATATGCTCGACTACCAGAAACGCACAGACCAGACGTCCGCGGAATCTCAGAGAAAACGGATTTTACTGTCGCTACTAGACCGCAATGCAAACGCGTCGTTAGCAAAGAATTCAACCGTGATTTATTTAATTTCCCGTTCGCTTTTGTAATCTTTTTCCAGTGTTTGTTTCAGGTGACTCCGTTGTTTTTAATATCATTAGCTATCTTTTGTCACTTACAAAAGTTAGCAAAGATGTTGTTTTGTGCTGTCGAAAGGTTAGTTACATTTTAAATTTCGCGCCAAACGTCACGGTTCCATTTGAATGGGCGCGAGTGCGCGGGAGCGCGGTTCGTGTCTGATGGCGTACTGCGCCTGCGCGGACAGCGCGACCGCCATAATCGCTTTACGTCAAATTAACTCGCATTTCCCCTAGAGGTGAAAAAACGGAACAGTTTAAGTACGGAGAAAATACGGCACCACTGAAAATAATTAGGGTTATAAGCCGTATCTAAATGCGACCCACCGCCGCGCCGCTGGTGTTTTGATTGAACACAACCGCGTTTTGCAATTGTTTTACGTAAACAAATACTTTTTAAACCGACAGCCAAAACAACCTTTACAGCTACACAACCATACCTAACCTCTACACCTATTCGTGTACCACCTGCCAGAGGCGGCCTTACCCATTGCGAGGCTCCGAGCGGCAGGTCTTTGCGAGGCCCTTTGTCCTTCGTGAAAAATATGTGATGCGAAAGTAGGTCTGGTTGTTTAGTTTAGGTATTTGTCGTGTTTGAGGAGAAGTGCTAAAGTTATGCAAATAAATAAAATTTGAGTTTTAAAATATTTTACATTTAAAGATTCACAAAATTAACAAATACAGAGATGATAAATTTTAAAATTGATGCTTGCGGCTTTTCCTAAGA
Source organism: Antitype chi (assembly GCA_947359405.1). Lineage (NCBI taxonomy): Eukaryota > Metazoa > Arthropoda > Insecta > Lepidoptera > Noctuidae > Antitype > Antitype chi. Next base: position 3,875,412 of record OX375826.1, read on the forward strand.
CTAAAATTTTAATTAAAGCACAATAATCTAACGAATGAGCTACGTCATTTTCGATTGAAAGTAAAGCAAGGGCTGAAAGCCGATCTTGTGTAACCGAATTCCTCAAATATGTTTTAATAATTTTAAGCCTCGAAAACTCCTTTCAGCAGAAGCAACTATAACAGGTGTGGTAGCAATAATTCTCAAAACTATTTCGATAGTGGGGTAAACTTCAGTAATTTTTTTTTCTATTATGTATTTCAGCGTAATACTCAATAAAATTTAAAGATATGTACGGTACAGTAACGATTTTCTAACTCATACTGCAAGCAAAATAATTCAAAGGTGACACGAACGAAATGAAAAACGAGGATTCCCCGAGCTATAGAGGAGCACAACATTATTTCCTGACTCCCGAGCTGACCCGAGTGCTAGGTATGCGATTAAAAAACCGATCTTCAAGTGTTTCGAGGCGCGATATTCAAGCATAATGATTTTTTCAATTATGTTTTGAATGAATGAATTACTTAACTAAATTTATTTTCGTTAACCATTATGTTATAACCTTAATAAGTAATTAAGGATTAAAATTAAAAGTTTTAAATAAAAAAATTAATAAAAAAAAACCTTTTTTTATTTTATTTGCTTGGATTGTTGCGCGAGGCCCCTGTAAGAGCGAGGCCCCGGGCGATTGCCCTGTTCGCCACCCCCTAAGGCCGCCACTGCTGCTATGTACACAACAGTGACAGGAAGTAGTAATCAAGAACATCGTCAAGATTCATAAACTGGATTAAATAGGATTAGGATTATAGGCAGAACAGTTATATTGTGCACGCAAGCAGGAATTTCAATGATACATGCATGGATTTTAATTTTGATCCATTCACAATTAGTGTGAAGTCGGCCAAAAGGTGCTTAAGCCTTAAATTTTTCAAGTAGCGGTAGTTTATATTATTTGTTTTTATTATTTTGTCTATTGTTTTAGTCATATAATTGCGGCTTAGTCATATAAAGTCTGGTTTTCAAAGAGAAAACAGACTTTAGCAACTGTTTAGATGTTCGATAACTTTTATGAATAAGGCCGTTAGTATTTAAGTATATTATTCTTCTCTATTTATTAAGGCGATGTGTTTTTCTTTTCTTTGTTTTTGTGCTCACACCATAAATTATTAATATAATACTTCTATAATCTACTTCTCCTCCTTTTTGAAATCGGTTAATAAGGGAATGGCATCAATAAAGTAGACGTAATGATAATTTAATTTATGTATTTTATTCTTAATCCTACTCATGCCACAGCTAATTAATTATAAGACGTTACAGTATAAGTACAAATACAAAGGTACCTAATACAAAAATTAATAAACTAAATACAATAATTTATTTGTACTGTCAAAAGAGATTATCATTTACATAGTTTAAAGATTCTGTCTGAGAAACATCTACAAAGATTTAATCTATTATAGTATATTAATCTATTGTAGCTAAGTAAATAAGACATTAAGACTACATATTTCCAGGCTGATTCCCGGCCACCGTGTAATGGGTAGCTCGCTGTCCGGTAAGGACCAAACCCGGGTCGACGCCGACGGCGCGTTGTGTTCCACGCGCGCCTCAAAGAGATGTCAGCACCAACTGGTGGGGCTCGCAAGGGCCGATGCCTGCCAGGGGTGCGGGTTGTTCGAAAGAGATACCGCGGCCCCTGGCACACAGGCAACACGGGTGGGTTTTAGTCAGTAAAAGTCTGACACGCCCTTCTGCTTCACCAAGAGCGGGAGAAATAATTTGATGATTTCCCACGCAAAAAAAAAACTACATATTACAGATTCCTATAACGGATCGATGGTGGTTAAAATTAAGAGTCTTGTATCTTTAACAATAATAAAGCAAAGACCCTCTCCCATATGGAAGTAGCTGCTTTATCACAGGTACACACGGCTACACATCAAGCTATACATTTTCAGTATAAGCTGATCTCGCATCGAATAGGATTTCCGTACAGTGCGAGATCAGCATAAACTGGAAATGTATAGCTTGATGTGTAGCCGTGTGTATGCGGTTTGCTAACAAAAAATTCTACCACTGGTAAGTAAACGACTCGTTTTTGTATATAGGAACCGAGCTTTAAACCACATTCGCACAAAAATTCTGACGCGTGGACTTATAAATGGTGGCTGTGACATCGACGCACATTCTGTAACCACGCACATTCAGTACATGATAGTAAACTGTAATTGGAGAAGCCTATGTCCAGCACTGGACTGCTGTAGACTGCTGATAGACGTAAATATTGCCCCTTTTTTATGAAACAGCAGGTTTTTTTTAAAGCCAACTAACGGTAGTTGCTAAGAATAATATGCCAAATTCATGTCCCTGCCAACCTGTATAAAACAGGTACAACATGCTAAAATCTAGACTAAACTTAGAAATAAATATTTCTATGAGACAAACGGCCTTATTCATAAAAAGTTATCGAACATCTAAACAGTTGATAATGTCTGGTTTTCAAAGAGAAACCAGACATTAGCAACTGTTTAGATGTTCGATAACTTTTTATGAATAAGGCCGTAAATAAATAAATATTTACGTTAACATACGTAAGGTTAACCTCGGGTATCCTAAGACTGCGGTGGCCGCCACATAGCGACCGGCACCCTAATTGCGTAACTCACGATTCATCATAATTTGTTTCGTTTTGAAACCGATGGCTAAACCATTGCTTCATATGTTCGAAAAATGTGTCTGCCCAACAACGTAAATAACGCAGTGAATATTGTTGAACTATCAAAATGAAACCGATTATGATTAATCGCGTGTTACGCAATTAGGGTGCGGAATTTACCGTCGAATGACTATATTACCAAAACGTAATTTTTTAAATAAGTTTCTCTAGTTATCTGCCCAACTTAAATGGGACTGGGCAGGACATGTCTGTCGCATGCCAAGACCACGTAGAAGATGGCGGGATGACCTGGATAGTTCCGTCAAAACTGAAAGGAAGAGCCGCGGGCTCACGAGAGATGGAAGGTGTGGAGGAAGGACTCAGGGCCCAGGAGTGGGACAGAGAAGACCAGTAAAAAAAAAGTTTCCCTAGAGAGTTTTTTGATACTGCAAATTCAAAACCCGCTGTCCTGACAGCTGTCACTTCGGCTTCTAAATGCCGGCCACTGTTCTCCCAGGAATCCGTAACTTTACCTACACTGAGGAATTTTACAAACTAATTTTGGACAACTTTTTCCTGCTGGGGATTTTTGTATCACTCTAATAGTAGAAATGGCTTTCATTTTGACAGTTCAACAACATTCATTGCGTTATATTTAGGTGCTTTGTAGAGCAGACAAATTATTCAAACATATGAAGCAATGTACTAGAAAAACCTACCCTTCAAAATGATTCAGATAGTGATTGATAGTCTGTTACGCAGTTAATACTTGGTGTACTCTTTCTGATAAGGTTACAATGAACTATTCAGTTTATGGTCTACCGAATCAAGACACAATTTTATTTTTACACGCTTTATATTAGCTTCACTTGTATGTTTGTTTGTTTGTTAATTTGTTTGTATGTTTGTATGTAACCGACTCCTTTGAGCGCGATTTTGACCCACTTTAAACGATCAGATTTCATTGAAACTTTGTAAACTTGTCGAGGACCGATGACAATTCAATAATTTTAAAAGAATTGAGAAAAAAAAACACGTTTTTGTAGTTAGCAGAACTAAAAAATAGAAAATAAATAATAGTTTAAAAAACTAAAAAACACGCTTAAAAACCAAACTAAAAAAGGAGAAAATAATTTAATTAATTTAAAAGCGTGGGGTGCTTGACATTAATTGATTATAAAAATACCTCAAAAAGCACCCCACGCTTTTTAATTGAATTAAATTATTTTCTCCTTTTTTAGTTTGGTTTTTCAAGCTCGTTTTTTAGTTTTTTAAACTATTATTTTTCTATTACTGACTGCAGACAAACAATTCTCGAAAGCAGCAACAATCGTTTTATATTCCTTCAAAAATATTGACCCACAGAACCTATTTTCCATATATTGCATCAATTCATTTTTATTATTCATAAACAAAAGTGTGTTATATATAAATGTAGCATTGTAAGTAACATGGTATACAGTGCAGGGGAATTTTTCACCGCACAATTTATTTAAATAATTCATATGCTGCAGGCAATGCTGGAATTCAGATAAATTATGCACCACTGTAGTATTATACGATTGCCTTAAATTAACTTTATCAAACAAAAACTGCAAACCATTATAAAAGGCTGTAGCGTCCTTTGCGGTATCTGTTACTGAGATGTTCTGGTCAATCTTCTTTAAATTAAGTACTAATCTAGATACCGGACCAAGCATTAAATACGATAGAAGGATGCAGTAAGCGCCATTGATGAAATCCTTATTTTTCTTATGAACATAATACACTAGAGTTATAATGAGAATCCCGCATCCCTCAGGTACAGTCTCGAGAGGTTTTTCATAATCATATCCAGGGAGAACTTCCTCAAGAAACTGCTCGAAGACTTCCGACTCTTTCGTTACTAACTTAAATTTCTTTCCAACACGGTATTTCGTAAATATATCTCTGTTGGATATTTCTTTATTCCAATGAGTTTCAATCTCCTTTATTGAACTTTTCTTGCCATTTCTTCCAATAAAACGAATCGTTGAATCTTGAGAGTTCTTCAAAAGACAATGGCTGTAAACGATTATGTCAATAGCTGCTAGCAAAGCATCGGGGCGCTCGCTGTCATTCATTAACAAAGACCCATGTATCAGTCCTTTCCTCTTGAGATTGATGTACGGAACCGCTATCCTGCCATTAGAGACACCTTTCGATAACCATTTTTTGTCATCTTTGATTAAATCATGAGCTTTGTCTCTTTGAAAATATTTCACGGCAAGGTTGCATAACGGGTATAAGTAAATAGTTTGAATTTTCTCATAAACTTCCTTAAAAACCATATTTTGATTTTCATCATCAATACTCCTTGATACTGTATTGAAAACAGTTGCTTCTTTTTGGCGTTTGACCCATCGTATTACTGGCCATATATCATCGCTATCTCCGTCTTTAATTATTTCAGCTAGCGCTTCTAAGTGGTCACCACTGTCATTCAATAAAGTCAGCAATATTGGCATTTTACTATAAACACCAATAGCCGTTTTAACTTTCTCATGCTCGTAGATAGTACATTTTAATTTTGTTGCATTTTTGTCCAGTGAATTCTGCGTAATGCACGACACACCGAAACAACTATACTCTATATTTTTTGTTAAAACTGGACACTTTAATTTTCTGGCTACTCCTACAATGACTTCTAAAGAATTATATTCGCACACAAAATACTTTATATCCAATTTATCCAAAATTTGTTTTTGGACGTCCTCAATGAAGAGAGGCTGAAAATATCCTGTCATGTCTATTCGCGCGATATCATATCTGTTATCAATGATCTTTTGATGAATTGCTTTTCTTCTATCTATATCGTATTTTGTCTCTCCACTGAAGATGACGTAGCATTCGACATCGTTGTCGACGAATAGCCTGAGTGTTTTAATGATGGATTCTGCGTACCGATCGCAGTCTGGTCCTAGGACGAACTGGCAGCCACTATTTCTGTATGTATGCCTGAAGAAACTGTCACCGTCGATGACGAGTTTGCAGTTCTCCAGACAGTGAGGTGAAGACAGGTTTTTGCTAATGATATACCGGCGCAATGCTGCGAACTTCATCTTGATGTAAGTATCTGAAATGGTGATAAAAAATCCTATTAATCATTTGCCGTAAAGGAAATTGGATTCGGTACTGTCGTACTGACGAGGAAATCCAAAGGTAGGTATAGATCGAGAGACATTAGTACACAATATGATCTTGAAAATGTCGAATTCCAATTAAAAGCGACATTCTCCTGTTTAAGCTTCAGTCCGGGCTATCACAACCTATCCGAAATTATTTGGTCTAGACAGAAGAGACTGCCGTGGATACGGTTTATTTTGTCCTAGCTTCTGCCTGCGATGTCGTCCGTGTGTAATTTATTTTTTTAACATAAGATATAGGTACTATGACACTCGGCAATACTGTAGTTGCCAATTAGTGAAAGAATTTCCGGAATCGAATCAGTAGTTCCTAACATTACCCCCTACAAACGACCTCACAGATTTTACCTCTTTAGAATACGAGTATTACTAATTTTAGTAAAGATAAAAGATCATTCTAGATTTTCTCCTTACATGGTGAATATAAATATCTTGAATACGCATCAGGAAGCATGGTTTTTTTTTTTTTTTTTTTTTCATGGTGGGAAATCATCAAATGACTTCTCCCGCTCTGGGTGGAGCAGGAGGGCGTGTCAGACTTTTACTGACTAAAACCCACCCGTGATCCCTCAGTTGCCTGTGTGCCAGGGGCGACGGTATCTCTTTCGAACAACCCGCACCCCTGGCAGGCATCGGCCCTTGCGGACCCCACCAGTCCGGCGCACCAGGACACATGGCACGCCGTGACCACCCCAGGAACCAAGTAGCACAAGGGCCCCAGACTACCCTGGCACCCTTGGCTCCCTTGGTCCCCTGCGACGGGTCAGCTCAGTGGCCCCGCCGCCTACCACTTCTCGGCCGCAGGGGATAGGGAGAGCGGCCAACGCTATACCGACACTCCTCTTCCCCTGCGGCCCCACCGCGTCCGCCATCAAACGGTGGCGGCCCCGTCCAGGCCACGGAAGGGAAGAGCGCTACTCAAAAGTACCGGCACTCCTCCTCTGCCGCAGCCTGTAACCCTCAGCCGCGATGCCTCCCATTCGACATCGCGGCCCGCCTCAGTTGCGGTGCACCTCACCGCAACCTACTTTTTGGCCGCTACGTCGTCGGCTTGGAGACCAAAGCCCTGACGAGCGGCCCCACCTTTGGGTTCCTCTTCGCTTCACCGTGGGAGTGGACCACGGCTACTGAGCCCCCCCGCAACGACAATGCGGGAACCCACTGGGGGGGCAGGAAGCATGGTTGGCTTTCTCAATGGTTGCTTCACCAGGTATGTTTGTATAACATGGGTAATGCGTTGGGGGGAACTTATCCTAAGGGGTCTGTGGTACCAATGAATACATGATACAAGTATTGTTATCGTTTGGTTCTAATAATAGCCAACCCTTCTACTTTATGAACCTACAATCCGTTCACACTTATTCTAACAACCCCGCCAATACACAGTGATCTTTATTTCAGTTAGGTTAAGGTTAGTGTTGGGTTGCTGGTGTCACTAGGGTTGCCAACTGTACTATAATTGAAAGTATTGTACTATATTTCGGGTCTGCGTACTATATACTATTGAAAAATATATAGTAAGCAAAAATACTATATTTTCAACACCAAAAACTAATAAAAGAAATCCTTTATTAAAAAGATATATGAACGCGCCTTTATAATATTTACTTTTGACATGTATGTATGAGCATGTATCCGAAGAACTCATCAGTCATAACATAATACATTCTGAACTTTTCAATAATGTCAAATTTATAATAATTGAATGTAATAAAACTTTATGACACTTCTATTTTAGACAAAGAATTGTTCAAAAATGCAGGAAAAAAAAATGTTTTTATAAAATGAATAAGTAACAAATATATCTTTGTCTATTTTTTGCTTTTTCCATAGTATACTATATATTTTTGAAGTGTACTATATTTTTTATAGCTTTTTTCGAAAAATACTATATTTCGTCGCAGAAATGTTGGCAACCTTAGGTGTCACCGCTGCCAGGAGTAAAACAACTGTGAACGGACTTTACACATATTTCGGTATCGACTACAGATGATTTTAGAAGAAGATTCTAAGTAGGTGTATTACCAAATGAAACAGAAATCTCTTGCCCGCATTATGAAACCGCATTTGTGATTAGCTGATCACCATATTCTACTAAACTTGGCGAGTGTGCAAAAAAATCTATAACCAATCCCACGACACTACTCACACGACCCACGACGATCACGACTTCACCCGCGTGAATTTTCTCGTTCCCCCACCCACCGCGTCGCATCGCATCGCCTGCCCGCGCTCGCTACTACTTCGGTTTCGCTTATCGTTCTTTCAGACTTTTTTTTCTTTTCGCTCGGCTCCTAACGATTTTTGCATGATGTAAAATAGTCTATATAAATATTGCCAGACTTTCGCAATGCACGAGGGTACTATGAACGAACAGTCCTTTAGAATGCCTTTCACTAATAAGTAATGCCTTTTTAGAGAAAACCCATCGACATAGCACACGGGAAACTCTAAACCAGATCCCACTGACTGGCTTCCTGAGTATACACGGACACTTTGTAAAATAGTAAATACCCTTTCTAAAGAATTTGGCTATCATATGCAAAAATAGTTTTTCGAATTCAACTGGACGTAATTCCACAAACAAAAAAAAAACAAACAAACTCTCCAGCTTTATTATTAATATAGATAACCTTTTCAATCCCTAGTCTTCTACCTATATTAAATTAAGGGCCTAAGTCCCATTTGGTAGCGTAACACGGTCACTTTATGAACCGTACTGCTCATTAACGGCTTGTCTTGAAGATTTGAAAAATATATGATTTTGCTAGATTCATATAGATCATTTTGCCGAGGGTACTTTTTTTGTATGGTTAATACTTTTGCTGTAAAAAAATATTTTGCAACACGCAATATTTTGGCTTCCATTCCATACTCCTACTAAACGGCTTCGTTATTTGGAAAAAAAAAAATACACTGAAAAATAGATAGTCAGAAGTACCACAAAATCGCTAGAGCACAATTGTAAATTAATCAACATTTTCCAAGGAATATCCCCATTTTGAAATAAAGGCTCAGAGGTGCCCTGCGCGGGCGCGGGCGGCAGTCGTGCTTTACCATTCAGACGGGAGATGAGGATACTAGGGGCCTTAATAATCATGATACGAATGTCAAAAATTTCCATCTACTTACGCGTGTTATGTTTTATCGGACTAATTTGAACAAAAAGGGGTGATTGTTGCTCATTTATAATAGTTAGACATACAACCTCGCGGACTTTTTTGTAGGTATAGTTATAATAGTGCAAGAATGTACAGACGCCAGCACATCAAGCTAGTTCAATTGGGAAAATTTGACCGTTTGGGGTAGCTTGATGTGCAGCTGGCGTCTGTACCAGCTACAATATTTTATTTATCATCGATCGTTTTTGCTGACAAATTTTTGACACCTTGTGTTACCTACATTTTGGCTATTTTCGTAGAGATTTCAATTAAAAATATAAATGTATATAGCTCATGTTACTGCGGAATAATGTAGATTTCCATAGGTGAAGAATTTTTTAAATAGGTTAAGAAGTTTTTGAGTTTTTCATTACTAAAAATTTTACAAACAATCAAATCGTTTATTAAGAATAATATAAAAACGCCTTTCTTGTTTAGAGAGTTGGGGATAGACAGCGGAAGCTTACTAATAGGGTTCCGTTGGCACGGAACCCAAAAATGCATGAATATGTGTAGTTACTTTGCTTATATACTTAGGTACCTTCATCGTCACATTAAGGGAGGTAGGTATCTAAAGTGTAGGAACTATATTCTAGAATAACCTAAAATACACCGAGATTAGTGACGAAATATAAACCACGGGCGTAGCCAGGTTTTAATATCGGGGGAGTTCAAGAAAATAAAATGACTAAAAGTACATAAACCATTACCGAATGCGATACGATAATCGACGGTGGCTGAGGAATCCAAACCACCGTAAATTTTAATGTAGCTAATAGTTAGTAATCAATGAGATATGCCGCACGCTTGTTCTTATTTTAATTCTATGAATGTTAATAACTAAACTTTTCCTCCCCCTGACTGCGCCCGTGACATAAACGTATGTGTTTTAAACACTACGGGATTCTTTGCTCACCCTAATGGAGGTCAATAGCCGTGAAGATAAAACCATAACAATAATAGTTAACAGCTGATAAACTTCATACATTCCTACCAAATTGGCATACCTGTCACTACCACACTTTTAAAATTAACTATCAAAAGTTATTAAAATCACAATAAATTAAACCATATTTACGGAAATGTATCTTACCTTGATAGTTGCTATTTTCACTCAAAAGATAACTCTAAAACACTCCAAAGTATGGACTGATAACTGGCACGTTTCGTACAGTTACAACAAGCACAGAACCACATTGACTGACTGCAAATAAATGACGCAAGTAATATTATATGTTAGTCTGTAGTCATGTATTCATACTTTGTAGCTATGTATATCCCGTGAAGGACACATCATGTTCATTAAAACAAAGTCCCGACCATAGACAAGTAGGAACGCTTTTTTCATACATGTTAGGTATTAGGCTTTCAAAAAAAAAAAAAACAATTTATACTCGTTATTCCTTTCACAATTAATGGTGATTTGAGGTAAAGGTTACCTACATCTAGGAAAGGATCTTGAGTCGATATGGGCAACTCGAGATCTCACGTGCTAAATCTGGTGCTGATATTGGCGAGCGAGATCGAGATTTCAAATAATATTTTATTTCATCAAAAGTTCATCTTATGTCAAATGAAAACTACACCTATTTAGGGATTTTAGGGTAATCGTGCTATACAGGGTGGCAGAGACATCGACACGCAAACTGTAACCATGATTTCATCAAATTAAGCTAGAACCCCTGGCGCTCTGCTGTTACACGGAAAAGTGCCTACATAATATCTATGTATGGAACACTGTAATATCTGGAACAGCATTTTTTTTTTAAACTGGCGAAAAATTGCAAGGCTGGGTTTCAGATTCATGTAAAGACGCCAGCAAATCAAGCGATCCCTAACCGTCAAATTTTCCCAATTGAACATGAACTTCATTTTTTTTTGTCATAAAGTTGAAAATCTATCAAAGAAATTTGACAGAATGGAGTAGCTTGATGTGCTGGTGTCTGTACACCAGCTTGAGCAAGAGACTTATCTCACTAACTTATGTTTTTGAAGAATATCTGCGATTTTGGGCGCTCTCTGCACTGCATTTCTGGGAAGCGTAAAATCGGATATTCACACCTATTCCAAATGATAACAACAAGTTGTAGATTTTCAATAACTCATTGATTAAGATATCCTTTCTTAAATAAAATAAAAAACAGGAAACCCTATTCAACAGACAATATTTTTATTCGACGATATAAATAAGCGTTTATCTCATCATCATCATCATTTCAGCCGAAGGACGTCCACTGCTGGACATAGGCCTCCCCCAAGCTCCGCCACTTCGACCGGTTCTGTGCTTCCCGCATCCAGCGGACTCCTGCGGCCCTCACAAGGTCATCGGTCCACCTTGTGGGAGGCCTTCCAACTTTACGTCTTCCGGTGCGCGGTCGCCACTCCAGAACTTTTCGACCCCATCGGCCATCTGTTCTGTTCTGTCACTTAAGTTTGTGAATTCTTCGGGCTATGTCGGTTACCTTGGTTCTCCTGCGGATCTCCTCATTCCTGATTCGATCACGCAGGTAAACTCCAAACATAAAACAACAAAACAAAACAATATTTTATTGAACAAGACAAGTAAAATAATGAATAAATAAACACTCCAAACATAGCCCTCTCCATTGCCCTTTGGGTGACTTTAAACCTTCTTATGAGGCCCATTGTGAGCGACCACGTTTCGGTTCCATATGTCATCACTGGCAACACACTGCGTTTATCTAATCTTATTTAAAATTTCATATATCCGCACGTAGCACACTTTCTACAGCAAGTTTTCAAATTACATGATTTGACACGTCCTAATTCCGTGCGAGAGACGTCCGTAATTAGGTTATTTGTGGTTTTGTTTGTGTTGCCTGAATCTAATTAATCTAATACAGAGAAGTCTATGGTCTATCTGACTGTCAATGTCAATTATGTCACCTGTGCCTGTCATTGAGAATTTGAAACAATCTCTGTTTTTGTTTTGATTGCTCGATTCCGCCAAATTTTAAATAATTTATCCGATAAATCTAAGAAAATATGTCAACAATCTAAAAATAACATGATTCTCGATTCATACAAAAATACTGATACGATCATAAATGGAACAAGAGAGAGGTGTGCGGGAAGCTATAGAAAAATTTGATATAAAGTTAAAATCTAAACCAAAGGACGGTGTTATACTACAGCTGCATCATACGGTTCGCGGTTCAAATGGCGAATGCCGCAGAATACGATTCTCCACCGGCGTGTTCGACGATACCCATGATAAACTCGCGTGTGCGGACAACGCCGGTAACATTTTTATTCTGGACTTTTCCGACCTAAAATTCTGGAAACTACCCGGAACGGGGCCGTGCACTGCCTTACAATTCGTGCCAAATAGACAGGACACGATGATCGCCGCCATTGCGAAGAAGCACGAGATGAACTTTCTGAACACCGAGACTGGACGAATCTCTCTCACGCTGGCGGGGCACACAGCACCAGTAAGACACATTTCCTTCTCAAACCATGTAAAAACGAACAATCTTCTGACAGCAAGCCCTGTAGAAGCTATTCTGTGGGAGCTACGCAACTATACCAAGTATTTCACCTTAAACACGTACTTGGGTGCTCAAATCCAACAAATAATGTTTTCTCCAGCTGGTGACTATCTTGTGGCGTGTTTTCAAAATGACACAGTACAGATTTGGAAACATGAGAGCATGAAATCTGTAAAGCAAATAATACCCAGTGAATTGAAGCACATGAAAAGTATTGCTTTCACAATGAATGGTCGTGCGATGGCCATGGCGGGTCTTGCACACATGTTAATACTGTTCAGTATGGATACTTGGAAGGCCCTTAAGTCAATAAACTTGTCTAAATACAACATATCTGGTGCTCTTCAACTAGCATTCATTCCACAGTTATTTGATGGTGGGGCAAACAAAATCCTGGCTATATTGAGCAGTGATTGTATACTTTATTTACTAGATTTAGAATCATTAAATATAATACATAATATACATCCAGAATCATCAGGTATTCGTAGGTTCGTTGTCAGTCCTACAGGGAAATATTTCCTTTGTATACTGCAACTCGGTGAAGTCAATATTTACAATTGTTCATATGTAATGGATTCAGTTCAGAATTGTCAAAACTGTGTAGTAGAAACTATGAGGAAGGAGATCCCAGGTACCTCAACATTTAAAGTTGCTTCCCAGGAACAAACACATTCAAAATCCCAAATTGAACAAAAGATGCGTATTTGTATGGATAGTGCTAGATTAAGGAGAATATTGATGCAATATGGTGAATATCCTGATAAGTTCCGCTCAATCATCTGGAGGTCACTGTTGGATACTCCACGGAATAAGGCTGCATATGCTGCTCTCATTGATAAAGGCATACATCCAGCTTACAAAGATATAGAGAAGCAGTTTACCATCCACAGTGCGGTGACACTGAAAAGTCTGAAACGTCTGCTGTCCTGTCTCTCTCATTGGTGTCCATTATTTGGTGTGATGAAGTTCTTGCCTGGTTTTGTTTTCCCGTTTGTGAAGGTACTGCAAAAAGATCCTCTTCTGCTATTTGAATCAGTTGCCAGTGTTTTATGCAATTATTGTCAGCTATGGTTTGAGTATGCTCCATTCCCTCCAATAAGTGTGCTGGCCATTGTTGAAAACATTCTGGCTGAGCATGATCAGCCACTGTTGAATCACTTCTGTGATGTTGGCATCACAAGTCAGACATATGCTCTAAAAATGTTAGAAACAGCTTTTAGTGAGGTACTGACATGCTCAGAATGGTTGATACTGTGGGACCATGTACTTAGTAATGAGCCAGCATTCTTTCTCATGGCTGTAGTTTCATACAACATTGTACAAAGAAATGCATTGAAGAGGCTAAAGTCTCATGAACAACTTGAAAATTTCTTCCACATGCAGAACCCTATTGACAAGAAAACATTTCTGAAGAAAGCTTATCTGCTATTGAATGAGACACCAGAAGACATACACCCGAGAAGGTTTTTCAAACCTTTTATGTCACTGGAAAAAGGAGGATGCTATCAGCAATTCATAGGATATCCAAAAGCAACAATTTGCCTCAAATTAGCAAAAAAAGACAGAAGAAAAAATTTTAACACAGAAAAGTACACTTTAAAAGAGTTAACAACTAAAACTCAACAAAAGGAAATTAATAATAGAGCAAAACATGAATTGTCTTTAGATCATAAATCTGTGCATAGCGATGAGGAAAGTATAAAAGATGTTTGTATTGAAAAACATAGGAAGGCGAAAAAGAAAAGTCGCGACGGGGTACAAAACAGAGGGGATTTTTGCACTAAAGAAGCAAGAGAAGAATTGATTGAAAGTATAATTTATCCTGCTGCAATACATCTACAGAGAAATAAAAATGCTGAAGAAAAAGCCTATAAAAAGGAGAAAGACGCCAAGCATTCAAGACCAAAAACAAAAAAAAAAGAATACAAGACTGAATCTTTAGAGAAAGAGGTTGAAAAATTAATAAGAACCTATACTAATTCTGATCCATCTGATACTTGACTCACTGTGTTGAACTACATTACGTCATACGTGTAATATAGGATGCTAACAAAATAACATAGTATATTTAAATATTAGTTTATTGTAATCACTGCCCGCTAACTAGTTAGGTTCTGTATTAAACACTTTTAATTTGGATTAAAATGATGAGTTTTTATTCTTTCTTTGAAGGTCTTGGTATGGTTGATTTAATATGACTAAATTTCTTTTTTGATGAGCTGAGACTAGGGCTTGCTTCCATGTCCGATCGAGGGGTGCGCACTGGAGTTACGATTTTCGGCTTGAATAGACCTGCAAATTTTTAAAGAAGTATTTAGTTAATTAATAAGCTACACTGTAAATTAGTTTCATCATCTGCCCAGCCTATTCCCAACTATGTTAGGGTCTGCTTCCAGTCTAACCAGATGCAGCTAAATACCAGTATTGTACATGGAGCGTCTGCCTATCTGTCCTACACAACCCAATTATTGGGTAATATCCCTTTCTAAGACTGGTTGTCAGACTTTTGGGCTAATTGCGACCCATGACAACAGTGAAAGATCCACGAATGACAGTGTGGACCAACGGCTTAACGTACTTTCCGAGGCACGGAAGGGTCTTGGTATGTAACGATGGTCACCCATCCACGGACCTTGATGTGAGCTCATGCTAGTTTTTGTTTTTCGTCTATGGCTACATAGACTCATGCCCGGTTTCTGCCACTAGGTAACATCGAAATAGACGCCTAAATATTATTGAACTGTTGGATTTCCAACTCTCTGCGCGTAGCAGAACATTGAAAATCCATTCACCCAGTGTTAGTAAAAAGAGGCACCATAGTCATGTCGTGACATTACAAACGATAAAAAGAAAACTTACTGTTCAATTTACTTCTCGCATCCTTAGCCTTATCAATTTTCACACTCGGAGATTCTTTCTTCCCCTTAAAAATGTTAGGTGAAATGCGGCGGAGTCGAGAGGTCATCTTTTCTTTGGAAGTTCCTAACTTCGGGGCAAGGTTGGACGTCGAAGCGCTTTCAAATCGCTTCAAGTGGCTTTTTGCGAAGTCTTCCTTAGCCACGCCTATGCCGGATAGATTTGGGCTTGATGCAAACTGATTTTTTGATGCCTCTGGACACTGTAATGGGCATAAACAGAGAATTTGCAATGCAGTTCTATAATTTGCTACCAGAAATAAGGTGGTGGATATTTATTATATCCACCACCTCATTCGATTTCGCCAATTATGTTTAAGTCCCATATAATTGTATTCAGAGTCCGGGCTGCTACTGAGAGATTCCTGATGGAAACCCAATAACCGTTCACTCGACCTGGGAAGCGAACCCAGATAATTACCTACTATAAGAGTTAGATAATGAACATCTCGTCTTTCGCAGCCTGAAATTCCAGAACTCCAATGCTGGTGATAATAAAGGGCGACCCTTTTGCCGAACGGGCACTTCCAAGCTGAGAAATTCCCCGCGAAAGAAAGTCCAGAAATAAAACCCTTCGCGTAGTCGGCGCAAGCGCTATTTCTACTAACTACCCGCAAATAAAGTAAGCCTAAAAAAAGGATCTTTGAGATTCTCAACTGTTAAAAAACCTACATTTACATAAGTATTTTATACCTTCAGCAACGAAATCTTGGAGACGTCCAGCGTCAGCGAAGATATCGAAGTGTCATGTTTACCATCCTCCATGAACTCTCTGATGACGTATGCCAGCTTAGTATGCAGCTCTTCTGCGGCCTTCTCCGCTGCTATCAAACTTTCCAGTAGGGTGCTTTGAGAAGCATGTATAGGGCTGTAAATATGGAGGTTTAGGTATTTATTTTTCACAAGTGTTTGCCAGCGACTTTGTCGAAAATTATCCCATGGAACATCACAGTATCGGGATAAAAAGTATCCTATGTATTAATCCAAATTATAAACTATCTGTATACCAAATTTCATCCAAATCCGGTCAGCAGTTTTTGCGTGATTGAGTAACAAACATCTAAATATCCAAACATACTAACTTACGTACACATTTATAACATTGTTAAGTAGGATAACAAGGTAAATGATACAAGTCATAATTAGAATAATCAGCATGTAATGTTCCCACTCCTGGGACACAGGCGTCCTTTCTGTGAGAGGGAGTGAGCTGTACCAACCTGCACCCTAATTGCGTAACACGCGATTAATCATAATCGGTTTAATTTTGACAGTTCAACAATATTCATTGCGTTATTTACGTTCTTGAGCAGACACATTTTTCGAAAATATGAAGCAATGGTTTAGCCATCTGTTTCAAAACGAAACCAATTACGATTAATCGTGAGTTACGCAATTAGGGTGCAGCTCTGGGCCCGCGTGCTGCAACGCGGGCCCAGTGTGGGTTGGTGATAAAGATTAGACAGCCATTTTATTTAGTTAGGTACCTACATATCTAAAGGCCTTGTTCAAATGTTCATAGTTCACAATAACCGGACGGCCTCCTATCTGCCTAATAAATTAAAAAAATGATCAGATTTTTATTAAATTATCTGATGATTAACATAAACGGAGATGGTTAGATAAAAACAAAAGTCTACGTTATCGACTACAATAACAGTAGGAACGTAGTTAAGTATCTATACTCCATCTATATCTATACATATAATAAAATTGTAGAAAAGTGGTGTCTGTACAATCGAAATATATAAAAAAAAAGTAGCAGGGGTTGTTATTATATCGATGCCGAACCCAAGATTGTAATTAAATTTTTTTTTGTCTGTTTGTCGGTTTGTCTGTTTGTCTGTGTGTTTGTGCACGCTAATATCAGAAACGGCTTATTCGATTTAGATGCGGTTTTCACTAATATATTGTAGTAAGCTTCACTTAACATTTAGTGTTTATTTCATGTCAATCGGTTCATAAATAAAAAAGTTATGTGAATTTAAAGAATCACGGCGAACATTTGTTAAAGTATTCTATCAGTTATATAACGCTGAAATTTTGAGCTATGTTCTGGGGGATTATGTTGAGTATATCTCCATTAACAGAGTCATGGAAGAAGGAGAATCTACAAGCTACCCAGTAGAATTTTTAGAATCCCTCAATGCTCCTGGACTACCAGCACATAAAATAAAATTAAAAGTAGGCGTACCCATAATGCTTCTTAGAAATTTAAGCCCCCCAAAACTTTGCAATGGCACCAGGTTAAAAGTGACCAATTTACAACGAAATCTGATAGAAGCAGAGATTTTAACAGGGTGTGGAAAAGGTGAAAGTGTTTTCATTCCTCGGATTCCTCTCATTCCAAAAAAATTTCCATTTAGTTTTAAACGAGTCCAGTTTCCAGTCAGCCTATGTTTGGCGATGACAATTAATAAAGCCCAAGGTCAGACGCTGAAAGTTGTGGGTGTAGATCTGAGTATCAGCTGTTTCTCGCACGGTCAGTTGTATGTGGCTCTGTCACGGGTTAGCAATCCTAGGAGCCTGTATGCTTTCATCCCCGATGGCCATACGTCAAATATCGTATACAGAGAAGCATTACTGTAAAGTAAATTTTTTGCTACCCAAACGACGGTATATTATTATGTAATTCAAAATATGCTGCCCAAAAAGTCACTATTCCACGCGGTCGAAGTCGCGGGCACAGCTAGTTTGAAATAAGATTAGACATTTAAACAAACCTTTTTTACAGTCAGTTCAACCGATTCTGATTTCTATACCGTAGGCATAAGGATGGCATTAAAAGCAAAAGTATTTACAATACCAACTGTTTACTGCAGCTGCCATTTATCATGCCACCAACGCAATAAAATTCAAAATCGGTTGATCAGACTGTAAAAAAGTTTTGTGAAATGTCTAATCTTATTTCAAACTAGCTTTTGCCCGCGACTTCATACGCGTGGACTTTAGAATCAAGTACATAATCATTTTTTTTATACTATATAGCCTATTTTTTAAGTTAGACCTCTCGGAATACATCATTGAAAACTGCATTCAATTCCATGCAGTGGTTTTTGCGTGATGCGGTAACAAACATACAGCCAGACAAAAATTCTAAAAACCGTTGTTTTGGCTTCTGTTGCTCTAATAAAGACCCCCCATACTATTTTTTGTTCAATATCTTTAATGTACAGACATCGGCCTGTTACAATTTAAAATTTAATTACCTCGAAGTTTTGTTTCTAATCCTGACACTGCCAGGAGATGAAAGTGTGTATGTGCTCTGTCTGCGACACATTATCTGCAGGAAGTAGGTAGATAAATTATGTATAATAACAAGTAAAATATAGATAGATAGGTGAGTTTGATTCTAGCATCACATTTTTCTATGTTATGCATGAAAAATCTAACGTAGTCCAAAGGATTTTCGGTTATTCCAAGTACCTATAGGCATCCTAACGATTTGCAATCTACGTGCCTATGTACTTATGTAGAAAAGAAAACGAGAAAATGTACAGTTTCATAAAAACCTATTTTTGATGCCAATCGATCCTGCACCCTAATTGCGTAACACGAGATTAATCATAATCGGTTTCATTTTGACAGTTCAACAATATTCATTGCGATATTTAGGTACGTTGTTGAGCAGACACATTTTACGAACTTAAGAAGCAATGGTTTAGCCATCTGTTTCAAAACGAAACAGATTATGATTAATCGTGAGTTACGCAATTAGGGTGCCGGTTGGTTCTTATATGGGTATAAGAAACGGGATCGACTGTATTGACTTTACTCTCACTTTACTAGTGGTCCAACAGAGTTTTTTGATGGGTCAAAAGCGTAAAAAAATACTTTTCCCAACATTTCGTGGGAATTGAAACACCAAACTACTTTTACGATGGATAAAATCAACGGGACGATCGCAACCCTTTGCCTAGGCTTATAGGTAATAATGGATGTAGGTAGGTAATAATACCTTCTTATCTTTACTCTCATCACCAGAAGCTTCAGCGACATCTCCCTTCTGTAGAGGCCCAGGATCAGGCAGAGGTTGTTCACACTCCCTCTTAAGTGCTGTGAGGGTATCCAGAGAGCGGTACCGCGTAGGCGTCTCGATTTTGATCGGGAAGTCCCTGTAATTAAATTTGAAATTCGAATACGTTCACTGTTTATAAGGTTTGTTTTTAGCATGATGCCTACCTTCAAAACAAGATTTTGTTAATAGAATTCCTCACGCACGAAATGAATCTGGTTAAGCAGATGAACTAAGAAATATTAGTTACAGTGCTGTGCTTCGTATACCTACTTAGGTATCGTTGTATATGTAATATTTTTCGCGCACTGAATCTTCATCCCAAGGCTTAGCGCCGAGAGCTTAAAATCGAACAGCGTGCTTTTTCAACGCGATTTGATGCAATCGTTTGGATTCTGAATTCTCAATGCTCGGTTCAATACCGAGAGTTGTAAATTGGTTTTCTGGTGACTATAGTTTCCTTTGTTTTGTCTGTTTTTATTAGCTGTAAGTCCTCCATGTTCTTAAATAAATAAATAAATCCAGTGCGCAATAAAATCCCACTGCGATATATTTACGTCAGTGTGAATGTCGTCTTAGATTCCGAAAGCAACACATTCAAAATAATGCTACCTACGCTGTTAGATTTTCAACGTTCGGCTTACCGCTGAAAGTTGAAAATCCAACAGCACGCTTTTAATTAGGCATCTTTTTACGTGATTGTGAAAACTGGCATTAGATTTCATAATAACGATTCACAACCTACCGTTTCTCAGGAGTTTTCAGTTCGATCATGCTGGCGGACTTATTTTCTATAGCTTCCATAGGTATCTGAGCATCCGAATCATTGTGCTGCTTGATGCATCTGATCATCTCATGCAGCTCCTTCGAAAGACGTTCGCGGTGACTCTTCGGTAACGACCCCAGTAAGGAGCAGCCAAATTCCTAAAATAGGAAACTGTTATCAGCAGAGATCGGATATTCGGATACATATTCACCTAAAGTTGAGATGTTAGCTAACATGGAATGCGCTTTTGTATAGAAAAAGTCTTAATTTAGGTAAGTACTAATTTGTTTATTTATTTTTTTAACTAGTACAAACCACCCCTCCTCCAGTACATATACATATTTGTATCGGGTTAAACATTAATTTTAAATTAATACACATCTGAATAGTTATGCAATCAAGAATCCCAGAGTTTTTAACAACTATTACAAATAATTTATAAAGCCGCTTCCATACTTTCATTGCTAAAAATTATCTTTAGGTAAATATGCATCCGAATATCCGATCTCTGGTTATCAGGCTACCTAATTAATATGGTTGTTTCAAATGTCGGGGGCTCCGGGAGGCTGAAAAGGAATTACTGGGTCTAAAGGGATAATATTTTGAAAATTACGAGAAAAGTTGGTAGCTATGTAACTCAGGGAAATTAATTGGTAAGCAAATAAAATACCAACTTAATTTGACGTAGGGAGTCAATTTTCCCAACAATTAATTTCCGTGACTACACATTTGTAATCAGCGATTTCATTATTAGATTGACCGTTTTATGTAACCTACAGTGACTAAACGCTCCATGCTGAGGACACCTCATACACATACCTACATAGCTATGTATAGGTAAACTAAACGGATTCGGTTATCAGAAAACATACCTAACCATGGATAATAGTAGAAATACCATGAAAACATTAAAAAGGTACTTTCCCTGTTGCCAGCTCGCCTTGATATTCGGGAGTTCCCAGGCTGACGGGCAGCTATTGAATCGCTGATTTAAATTCAACATGGCGGACGTGGCGGTATCCTATAGAAAGGAAACCCGCGTCGAGACGATTTTATACAGATCTACGTATTTTTACACGCTTTATATTAGCTTCACTTGTATGTTTGTAACCGACTCCTTAGGGCGCGATTTGACGGTCAGATTTCATTGAAACTTTGTAAACTTATCGAGGACCGATGAAAATTCAATAATTCAAAAAAAGAGTAAAATGAAAAAAAAAACTGAAAAATCACGTTTTTGTAGTTAGCAGAACTAAAAAATAGAAAATAAATAATAGTTCAAAAAACTAAAACACACGCTTTGGAAACCAAACTAAAAAAGTAGAAAATAATTTAATTCAATTAAAAAGCGTGGGGTGCTTGACATTAATTGATTATAAAAATACCTCAAAAAGCACCCCACGCTTTTTAATTGAATTAAATTATTTTCTACTTCTTTAGTTTGGTTTTTAAAGCGTATTTTTTAGTTTTTTAAACTATTTTTTTTTAATTCAAAAGAAATAACAACTGCTAGGTACATTTTGTATACCATAGAGATAAGACACACAAAACTAAACTAACACAGATTAACAATAGGAGACTTACCTATCAGTGAAATAATAATCGCCTAATAACCTCAGTTTGATTAAATTAGCTGGTAAAAAATCTTTAGTAAAAGATAAGTCAGAAAAAAGCGGAGTGACTGCCTATTATAAAACTATAAGTATAATATTAAGCTTTCTGGCTCCAATGTATTTTAATAATATTATGTGAATGCAAATGAGGGTGGGTGCTGATACCTATATTACAAGATATTAAGTTATCTTAGCTTAGGTATTAGAGCAACTCTATTTAAAATATTGTAACTACCTTTCGGCCTATTTTTATTTGAACCAGTTTCTCTATGTTATTTTTTTTTTAAGGTGCAAATAAACATTTTTATTATTATTATTATTTGCCCTCCACAGCCCAGATACTGGGTAATACGATACTCCTTGGCCTTGGCAAGACTGGTTTCCAGACTTTCGGGCTTCTGACAACCCGTAACGACTGTCGAAGATCCCCGAATGACTAATGACAGCCGGGAGCAACGGCTTACCGTACTTTCCAAGGCACGGAGGGGTCTTGGTATGTAAAGATCGTCACCCATCCATGGACCTGGTCGATCGACCCGTGCGGTTGTTATTACTTAGATTACTTGTTGGCTGTTATTAGTGGTTGGGATTTGAATTACGGTCAATTTAATTTAGTAAAAGCTAGTTAAATGATTTTATTTCTGTAAGTAGGTTTGTACAAAATATTTTACAAACTAGATGAGGTCGGCGTTTCCTATCTGACCACTCTGAGAAGAAAGGCCGAAACAAACTCAGAGGTCACACAGTCTCTTTTAAATTCCAGACATAATCTTGGTTAGATCATGTGAAGACCATGTGGATTGGTGTCTTTCGAGGTAAGGACTACACGGATTGACTGGTCCTGCCCAATCAGTGCACGCAGTTGTCAGTAATCGTCCAGCTCAACTCAGAACATAAGGAGCACAACGATTCGATTTGATCCAAACAATACCAAAGAAAGGACATATTAGTAGGCCGCAAAAGTAGATAGGTACTCAAACTGCCAGATTTTCATTAAAAGTAACTGTGAAAGAGAAAAAAAAGTAGACTCTGCTTATCAATTAATTTCTCTGCCTATGCATAACCCACGTGTCGTTTCTACCAACGTACCTTATCCAGTTGTTTTCCGCCAGTTATGCCAGAGACCTGCCAAATGCCACTGTTCTGCTGGTTGCTGGTAGTCGGACAGGAACACGACAAGCTCGGACTTTCGAGCACCACGTGGAGACCAGATGACTGAAAAGATTATCTTGTTTATTATTTAAGTAACTTATTCAAGCAGTGTGTAAGGTTGGTTGGATATTAGCAAAAAGGGAGCAGAAAACGGGACTTCTGTGGATACTTATAATAGTACCTACCTGATCTATTAAAAACTAGCTGACCCGTTGAATTCGCAACTTTTTTATTTTTTCTTTCATAAGAACGTTCTCCTGACAATAACAAACACAACAAAAAAACAATTAGCGAAATCGGTTCAGCTGCTCTCGAGATTTGCGCTTAGCAACACATTCAGCGATCCATTTTTATATTATAGATATGTATGTGTTCTAGAATTTTGTCCTGTAGGTATCGTAAAGTCGTGAGTAGATAGTAGGAGTAAAAATCTAATCGACCCTTGTAGCCAACGCTGCAATCAGGAAAAATACTTTTGTATGATTGTGTTGGCACCATTATTCTTTCCCTGGTTCAGGCCATGGTACGGAGCGAGAGTGCATGGGTAGCCGTCACCTCCTTCTGCGAAGTATTAATGCTCGCGAAGAGGGAGGCGGCGCACGTGAGGGGGATGCTGTATATGCACCCTCACGGCCCTAGTCGCCGCAGGAGTCGCCCAGGGCGTTGGGAATCCCAGGCTGATTCCCGGCCACCGCAGGTGCAGGCTTGCGAACGGAGAGTAATGGGTAGCTCGCTGTCTGGTAAGCCAAGCCCGGGTCGACAGCGCGTTGTGTTACACGCGCGCCTCAAAGAGATGTCAGCACCGGTGGGGTCCGCAAGGGCCGATGCCTGCCAGGGGTGCGGGTTGTTTGAAAGAGATACTGCGGCCCCTGGCACACAGGCAACTGAGGGAACACGGGTGGGTTTTAGTCAGTAAAAGTCTGACACGCCCTCCCGCTCCACCCAGAGCGGGAGAAGTTATTTGATCATTTCCCATCCAAAAAAAAAACCCTTACATTGGTTTCTAAAAAACACAATATTAACGTAGTTTGAACGTAATCAGATTCCGCGGGGAATCATTATAACCATATATAATTGGGGCCCAGTAGCTCCTGAGATTAGCGCTTTCAACCAAACAAACTCTTCAGCTTTATAATATTATATGTAGTAAAAATATTGTTTTTAGGTACCTACCTGACAATTAATAACAACACTCCTCATCCCGCCCGCACCATCCTGGCTGATATTGCCGTCGCTGGTGTCCAGGGATTTGACGCTGAACCCCAGGCATTGCAGCAGGGCACATAACTCCACCACATCCGTGTACGCTTCCTGAAAATAGTCGCGGGTAGCCCGCTAAAATTAAGTATGGGTGCGGAAACACAGGCACTTCTTACCATTTTTTAAAGTAGGTATTATCTAACATAAAGCCACCAAGAACCACTCTGTGAGAACAGAGAAGATACCTAGGCTCCTGCACCCTAATTGCGTAACACGCGGTTTCATTTTGACAGTTCAACAATATTCATTGCGTTATTTACGTTGTTGAGCAGACACATTTTCGAACATATGAACCAATGGTTTTAGCCATCTGTTTCAAAACGAAACAGATTATGATTAATCGTGAGTTACGCAATTACGGTGCTGGCTGGGCTGGGGGTTTGTGCAGAATAAACAAATATTCTTTCTTAATTTTTTTCTTTCTCACTGTATCCCAGCAATGGGAATGGTATAGGCTGATTCATCATCATCATCTGCCTATCCCATTCCCAACTATATTGGTGTCGGCTTCCAGTGTAACCGGGTGCAACTGAACACCAGTATTTTTTACATGGAGCAACTGCCTATCTGACCTTCACAGCCTAGAAAATGGGTTATGCGATATCCCTTGTTATAAGCTGATTATGCTAACGTAAATTATTTTAATGGTAGTTTAGTTTCGGTGTACAAGAGAATCGAAAACTTGATTAAGTCCCGAAAACATACTCCAACAACTCCACCCCTAAGGCGACCCACTGACCAAATCTGCCGAAACGCTGGTGGCGTTGCCGTAAAATTCCCTGAATTGCCGGAACCATTATAAGTAACCACGTTTACCAAGCATGGCACCGTCTTGATAGTCTAAATACAACAAGAACTACGGGAAGTTGCGAAGGAACTAGCGCTATAATAGTAGGTATTTCTTGCTGAACAAAAGCCTGATTTGACTTGGATTAGAGATAAGTAAGTAAACTTGCGCAAAAGTAGACACAGCCTGCCAACCCATTTTTATGATACTTTTCCACACAAAATACGTAGGTACGTTGAATATTTGAAAACGTATTTTCTAAACTATTGAAATTACTTACATTATCACTCATAATCTGCGACATTTTGTGTATACTCTAAAAACTACTAATTAAACTCGCAAAATACTTATTTCTCGCAGTTTAGGATCACGTCTTCACTTTTTTTTTCGGTTACAATCAAACTTCTTTAATAGGTACCGCCTTTATCATTTACTATTTGTCATTAATATGACAAGTAACGTTATTTTCTTCAACTACCCTCCTAACTTGGTAATTTGTATGCTGCATTTGTGAAGCGTGTTATGTCTAACTTGAACTTAACAGCAAGAGAGATAAATATTGTCACGAACTATTTTAGCACCAGATTTTTTTTATAATGAATAATTTATTTATTTTCGTGTATGTTTATTATTGACCTGACCTTTGGCCTCTTATATATACCCATAATGTATGCCTGAAAAAATACTACCCCATCTGCAGGGTAATTGAGTAACACACTATCAGTACCGTGTGGTGCCGGACGTAAAAGAATAGCACCATCCCATTTTTTCCCGTGGGTGTCGTAGAAGGCGACTAAGGGACTTACTAGAGAATGGGCAGCAGCGTTTTCTATGCATTTTACCACCATACTGCGATCGACCACCCGCTTGCCAAGCTCGGCGATTATGGCAAAACCGAGCCTTTTGGGGGAGGCCTATGTCCAGCAGTGGACGTCTTTCGGCTGAAATGATGACTATCAGTAGCAGTGGCTTTAATTTTGACAGCTCAAAAACATTCATTGCGTTACTTACGTTTTTGACCAGACAAATGTTTCAACATAATAAGCAATGGATTAGCAATATCATTTCAAATGATTCAGATTGTGGTTGAAAGTGTGTTACTTAGGATGACGCTTGTAAACATATCAACAAATTAGTAATTAATTAATCTGCTGACGTAGCTGAGACATTTAACATACCTTTAACTACGACTCGCACCTTAAATTTGTCACCGTCTAAAGCGGAAAACCATTTGCATAGTAGTGTGCCCAAAATATGTATACTCCATTTGCAATAGCATTAGACAGAAGTTAAAAAAGGTTCTTTTTAATGTACACTTCGTAACAAAATTACATTAAACGTGTTGCAGTTACGATTAATGCCAAAAAAATTCAAGTGTCAATGCTAAAAACCTAAAAGAAGCAGGAGTGAACAACACCGAGTAATTACATTAGCTGATGACGACGAAGTTTTACCAACGAATTGTGGGTCGTAAGTTGTTATTTAAAATAAAGTATTGTAAAAAAAAAAATATTTTACTTCCATAAAATCTTAATTAGATTTAAATCATCATGTGATTGCTTGTTTCATTCATTCGTTTTGTTGTAGGTTTGTAATATGTGATGAAGATGTTATTGTAATTAGAACATTATTAAAATAAACATTACTTTTACTTCGTTTATCTCAGTATTTAGTACTGTCTTAAATCTATCTAAAAAAGTTAGAACTTAACTTTGAAATAAAATGTTTGCACTCCTCCTTTTACGAGCCTCTTTTTTTCTAAAGCTATAATAAATGGGGTATAGTCGCTTAGGTATTTAGTTTCGAACATGTAACGCCTTGTGTGTTTTAAAATATTAACTACATAGTTAATATTTTAAAACACGATTAAGTCTAAAAACACTGGTGATTACTGGGGCGTCTCTATTAAACTTTTTTAAGTAATATAATCGACATCGTCGCCCCCTATCTAGCTATAACAAAAAAAAAAAAAAATGTGTGTTGACTTTGGAACTATTCCTGACCTCATGAAGAGTAAAGTCATACCATTATTTAAATCAGGTAATTTTAGGCCTATTTCTATCTTACCTGTATTTAGTAAAATTCTTGAAAAGTTAATACTCAAGCAGTTGTTAAGACGTAGACTAAGTGGTGTAGGGCGGGCGTTTTGGGGGACTTGACGTTCAAATAATGCTGACTCTCAGCCTAGTTTGAATAAATGACTTTTGATTTTATCTATCAGACACAATTTTCGAAATAAAGAAAGGTTGTATTGATAAATAAGCACTTAAGTGTTTTACAATAAAATTTATTAGAAATTATTCAAATACAATATCTAAGTTATTTTTAAGGAACAGCATTCATTACACACATAGCTGTGTACATAATGATTGCTATCAACCAGTATCTGGGTGCCTTAATCATTATTAAGACGAAAAAATGTTAACAAACAAAACTTCATGTGAAAACAGCATAAAACCAACAATCTTTATAATGAAAAATGCACCCAGAACATATACAAATTATAAGGCATTTAGTTGTAAGTCATGTAGCGTGGAGTTGCGGAGAACTTGGCGTAAGACTTAATGACTTTGTTGACTGCTTCTAAGAAGTCCTTCTCAGTTGCCACCTTACGACGTGCGCGGATCGCGAACATACCCGCTTCCGTGCATACAGACCTGAGAAAAAATATAGCGATAAATATTTCCAAGTGTATGATAATATCAGCGGACTAGCTATGTCCGCAGCTTCGCCCGGATGTCGGAATTTTATCCCAGAGAAACGTGCTACAAAAAGGGACAAAAAGTAGGCTATGTTACTCCTTATATTACCAGCTATCTGACAGACGGACAGAGACAAACATTTAAAAAAAAAGTTTTTTTATTTTTTATAGATATAGATAGCTTCGCCCAACTGTCTGTCCAATATCTATTCAACAGTTCAATTTCTATAAATTGTTGTCATTTTAGTGACTTTACCTGACGTCAACCATTAGACAACTAAAAAACTTTTTATTTTAAATCTTCTTTATACGTAAACTGGCCTTCACCTAAGTATTATCTTGTATAATTTTTGTAATGTGCATTTTATTTGTGCAGAATAAGCGGTTTCCTTCTTTTTTTAAACATTAGCTAGTCGGTAAGTGTCGTACGGACAATTCTTATTAAAACTTTCACAAATTCAACATCTAAGTGCCTATATGTCTTCCAAATATTTATGTCGCGTTCAAAACCTAAAGAAATTATACATTACCTAATTTCAGCACCAGTAGAATTGGGGCACAGTCTAGCCAGCAGGTCGAACCGGATGTCCCTCTCTACACTCATGGACCTGGCGTGGATCCTGAAGATGTGTGCGCGACCCTCGAGGTCGGGTAGACCGAACTCGACCTTTCGGTCCAAACGGCCGGGACGCATGAGGGCAGGGTCTAAGGTGTCTGGCCTGTTTGTGGCCATTAGGACCTGGGGAAGAATATTTGTTAATGTAGGTGATTACGTCATCGTTATGATAGCCTTTTCCACCTGTGTTGGAATGTCTTGTAACTTGGGGTCGGCTTCCAGTCTAACCGGAGGCACCTCAATAGGGTATTTTCCAATTTATTAAAAACTATTCTAATTCGAAGACTGGGACGAAATATGTAACAGAAAAATAAAAGTTAATTGATTTAAATCCATTTTCTCATTTAAAAACGATTGAAATCAAATTTATTTTTCGCTGTTTTGAATTTACCGCCAAAACGCTCCTTGCAATGACTTTTTATCACGTGACGACACGTGACGTCAACTTTGTGTAAACTAAAGTAGTTATTAAATAAACAAGTGAATGTCGACTTTATAATTAACAAGAGTTTTAATGGATAGAAAGTGATATTACTGGTGTGCGGTGCCTCTGTGCACTAATACTTCTAAAACTGCACCAAACTAAGTATTTCTACCAGTGCCGTTTACACAAATCTAACGTCACGATGTCACGTGATAAAAAAAATTAAGGAGCATTTTGGCAATAAATTCAAAACAACGAAAAATAATATTGATTTCAATCGTTTATAATTGAGAAAATGGATATAAAATAAATTTATTTTTATTTTTCTGTTAAATATATCGTCCTAATCTTTAAATTAAAATAGTTTTTATTAAAATGGAAAATACCTATTCCAGTATTTTACATGGAGCGTCTGCCTATCTGACCTCTACAACCCAGTTAATAAGATTGGTAAGACTGGTTGTCAGACTTTCTGATTTCATACTAGCTGTAACGACCTACAAAATACAGCCAGGACACAGCTTGACATCATTCATTTGACTGTATACAATCTTTGTTTCAAAATATTCTATCAATGTGTACCCACAAAACATGTTACACATTGGGTACTTGATAATGATTAAATATTGATTTAGTACTATGGAACTCAAATTGTAGACAATGTGTTTGTGTTTCAAATAAATTCTTGTCGATAGGTACAGACGCCAGCACATCAAGCTACCCCAAACTGTCAATTTTTTCCAATTGAACATGAACCTTATTTCTATGTGATAAAGTTGAAAATCTATCAAAGAAAATTGACAGATTGGGGTAGCTTGGTGTGCTGGCGTCTGTACATCTTTTTGTGGCTGACTGTCCAGTATGACATTGTTGGTCATATTACTAAATAAATAGCAAATTCGATATACCTTAATGTTACCACGGGGGTCGAAACCGTCGAGCTGGTTGATCAGTTCCAACATAGTTCTCTGGACTTCATTGTCACCACCAGCGCCGTCGTCGAATCTATGAACACATAAAAATATAATTAATACAATGATGTACAAAAATAACGTGTACTTGAATGAAATAGAAGTGCAAACTCAGATCATTTATTTCAAATTGAAGGGGATGTGAAATGGAACTCCTCTTCTTTGAATCAAATAAGTTTATTGGCTTGCATTTACAAGGGGGTGGATTACTGACGCGTACATTTATGCGCGTGAGTCATTCGATGTCTGGTATAGTAATGGCGGCGCGTTGCTCCGTCCCGCGCCCCGCGTGCCGTGCCGACGTTGTAGTGGTGTGACGCGCGGGACGCCACCCGCGGTTCAGGTCGGTTTTACGTATAATCTTAGTGTACACGATGGCATGTACACAAATAAAGCAATTAAAGGCACTTTTGAACTGATAAGAAGTTGGTCAGTCAGAAATATAAACCTTGTTGCCAATTTTCAAAGCATAACATGCTTTTTTTTTTGGTGGGAATCATCAAATAACTTCTGCCGCTCTGGGTGGAGCAGGAGGGCGTGTCAGACTTTTACTGACTAAAACCCACCCGTGTTCCCTCAGTTGCCTGTGTGCCAGGGGCCGCGGTATCTCTTTCGAACAACCCGCACCCCTGGCAGGCATCGGCCCTTGCGGACCCCACCAGTTGGTCCTGACATCTCTTTGAGGCGCGCGTGGAACACAACGCGCCGTCGACCCGGGCTTGGTCCTTACCGGACAGCGAGCTACCCATTACTCGCCGTCCGCAAGCCCGCGCCTACGGTGGCCGGGAATCAGCCTGGGATTCCCGACGCCCAGGGCGTCTCCGGCGGCGACTACGGCCGTGAGGGCGCATATACTGCCTAGGCCATAACATGCTTGGCTGCATAGTTTGCGTTTCAAACAAGATTTAAATTTCGTCTCACTCGTGCAGGTTTGCAGCTCGCTGTATCGGTATCATTAAACGAACCAAACAACAAATTTAAGGTTTATAAAGAACATCTCACTCACCTGGCACCTCCAATGGCGTCAATTTCATCAAAGAAGATAAGACAGGCCTTCTTGCTACGCGCCATCTCGAACAGTTCCCGCACCATTCTGGCGCCCTCACCCACGTACTTCTGGACCAGCTCCGAACCTAAGAATGAAGGCATAATTCAATGAGAGAAAGAAAAATAATTGCTGGTGCATCATCATTTTGGTTTGGAATAACAGCTGACAGCCGAGAATTCAACAATTTCATAAGTTGGCAGATCGTAAAGGCAATGATACAGCACGACTATTCACAACCATTCGATATGAAATACCAGATTTGCCTTACCGCCGACAGCGAATAGCTGTCAGAAAAATTGCAGTGTTCTATTTGATTTAAATTGATAAAAAAAAACGGGTTTTGGATTTGTGAACTGCCTTTAGAGGATTCCACGGGCGTGTATCAAATGATTGTAAACAGCTATTCAGGTCCAAATAGTTATAATTATGTAGAAAAAGTAAGAACTCTACTTAAAAGTTGTGGGTTGCAGCTGAAAATCAGCGTCAGGTGGAACACTTTGTGTTGTCACCTGACATTATGCTGAGCTGAGGCCCTTTTGGCATTATTATCATTGTTCTGCTTCATTTATAGTTTTAAGGTTTTATAAGCTGTAATGCCAATAAACGCAGTTTTCTTTCTTCTTTTTTTCTTTCTAAAATAGATATGTTCTGCAAGACTGTTTCAACCTTGTCACAAACACAATTTGACTAAGGTCCGCATTGTTACAGATAATACATTTACTCTAGGGGAGGCGTATCAGAAAACTGTCTAAACTTATGGACATACTTCTTTCTTAACTCCCCATCCTACTAATAATAAAACTGTGATAGTTTGGATGTTTAGATGTTTGCAACTGAATCACGCAAAAACGGCTGAACGGATTTCGATGAAAGTTGGCACACATATTCATTTATTGCATTCCACATTGTATTAAAGATGTTACAAAGGGCTTAAAGCTAGGTACAGAAATATGGACCCTGTAAGGGCACAGCAAAACGATAAAATTAAGATTACCTACTTAGAATAAAATTAAAGCTATTAGAATGCTAATTTCGAAATAATAAAAGAACATAAATTACAAACTTTTACTTTAAGACGTTATGTGTATTGCTATTTTGTTTGCTATACCACATTGCCAACATTTCCACACTCCATTCTACAATATGGACTTAGTGGTAGGTTTTACCTACAGAGACATGGTCATTATGGACCCTATCGGGTACAGCAATGTTAACTACATAATTAGTTGGAATACTTACTAAAGTTTATAAAATTAATTAATTATGCTATAAATGTAATTTAAAGAAATAATAATAATAAAAAAAATATAAAATACCTACTAAATAAAAATATTAAAAAACATATAATTTAAAAATTTGTCATTTAGATATTCATTGATATTATGATAGCATTTACATAAAAGAAATTGTTTCAATTTATTTACAAATGTATTATTATTATTTTACGTTTATACAAGGTGTAACAGAATGGACGCAAGACCTGAAAGTAGTTTGTTCCTAATTGACTACTGAATCGATTTCAGTAACTTTTGATATAAGTTTCTTCACAAGAAGAAGAGTTCGAGCCCGCGACTAGGTTCCCCTTAAGTAATAGAGGGCAAGTCTATTGCCATCAACCGGGCACGAATCCAGACTCCGGGCTGCTACTGAGAAATTCCAGAAACAAAAAACCCAATAACACTTTGCCCGACCTGGGAATCGAACCCAGGACCTCACGCTCAGAAGTAGCGCTTAGGGGGCGTCCATTAATTACGTGAGGCTATTTTGGCGATTTTTCGACCCCCACCCCCGCTCTGGTGAGATGTCGTGAGATCTAGTTCGACCCTCCCCTTGCCCCATAATCTCACGTGAGATATTTCAAATACGTGTTTTTAGTGTAAAAACGTCAATCTGTGCTTATTTGCGTTGGATTCGGATTTGGCTCGAACACATCGCCGCGTCGCCGCTCAGCAACATGGAGAGCCCGCGTAGCGCATGGTCGTCGGTCACATCGGCGCACTCCTTGTAAACCTCCACTGCATCGATGAACGCCTCCAGTACCTCGGTGTCGCGTGACTGCCCGTCGAACCTCGCGGTACACTTTGAAAAGTTACCGCCGGAGATCGCACGTGCGTTCGCCGTGGGCGATGCCGCCGGTGTCGATGCGACTGGATTCCACTGGTTGCCGTGATGTAGAGATCGTAGGGTTTCCACTAACGTGCGGTTGGTCTCAGCCTGCATCTTGGCGAAGGACTCCATCATGGAGCACAGCAGCTGCTCGGTGTTGAGCGCTGTGGCGGGTGCGCCGGTGAGGGCCCCGCTGAGCGTGTGCTCGAGGGCGGCGCCCCCCTGGGCGCGCATCTCCTCGGCCGCTTCAGTTGGGTCACGTGCATGGGCGGTAGCGGCGCCGGAACTGGCGCGCGGCTCCACCACTGAGTCGCAGTCCACGTCTGAGTAACCGTCGCTTCCTTGATCCTCCGCCTTGCGGTCGATCACTGCTCGCGTTGCCCGCGTCGTTCGTGGCATGATAATGTCTCTCTCTAATCACTGAATATGTATTAACCACACTTCACTGGGTTCGTTTAGCCGCTGCTAACTATAATTACTGGCCACGAGTTGGGCGTCACTGTCATGGCGGGCGGTTAATACAAGTGAAAGACAATAGGTGGTTACAAATTTGGCGGGAGCGAACGAGAGCCGCGGAAGGAAGATATGACGAGCGCGCGTCGGAGCGGGCGTCGTACGACTCGTGTATTGCAGAAACCACGGGAGGGGCGTCGCAGGCGACGCGCGGGCTGTGCGCATGCGCGGCGCTCGGCCGACATCAAGTTAACCCTGCGGCGGCGCACTGTAACACGTTCCAACCCGCAAATGCGTGTGATAATTATGTATTTTGCCATACCTACCTCTGATTGAGCCAAAGAAAATTCAATCTTATCTCAGAAGTTAAGAAAAAATAGTTTTGGTCATCGTATTATGCTTTTAAGTCAATACTCTAATTGGGGTGTATGAGGTCTTGCGTTAATTATGTTACTCGTTGTATAGATTTCCAATTCAACTTGAAATAAATAAACGTCGCTTAAAGTTAAGTAATGATTAGCTACTGTTGAACCATACATTTTTGACGTTTAATTGTCTCTTGACTTTAAGCTACGTTTATAAATAAAAGGGTAAGCCTTTTTTATCTGCGACAGATTTTTTCGTTGCCATAGGAAAAGTTGCTACTGATGACAGGAATCGTCCAATCACAGACGAGACGAGTGGATGCGATGAGAATTTCAACCATTGTGATTGGTCGTCTCCGCTCCGCTCCGCCCAGCTCCGCTTCAGTGGAAACGCGCCCTAACACACGGCACCGCGCACCGCCGCCGCCGCGGCGTCAGAGCACTCGTCCGCACGGTCGGGCGGCTTACGTGTGTTAGGCATCAACGGATTTATTAGAGACCAATGCGTCATGAGATCCGCTTCACCGCCTACCGCGGCGGTGCGCGGTGCCGTGTGTTAATCGCCTTAGGCAGGATGTTTGGGTCTTTTGGACCACACCCTTGACCCACCGTGAATTCAGAAGCTACCGTTGCGTACATGTCACTTTTTGTTAGAAAAATCGGAAAATGGCCTCTGTCAGCGCGACCACGCGTTCAGGTGCACCGAATAAAAAGTGACATATGTACCGATCGCCTTTAAACAGCCGGCAAGATGCGTAACACAATTACGAAATCATCTAACAATGTATGTATCTACATATATGTCATGCACATTTCAGATCAATAGAACTACTATCAAGTTAATTCAACCAGATTACTCACCAATGACCCTGATGAAGCAGGCATCAGTTCTGTTGGCGACTGCTCTCGCGCACAAAGTCTTGCCGGTACCGGGGGGTCCGAACAGCAGAACACCCTTGGGGGGCTCAATACCTAGTTTCACGAACTTCTCGGGCTGGAAGTGAACGTATAAATTGTAAGTACAGTCTTTTCACACTTATTTTACCTCTGATTTTGCATCACTGTCGAAATCAATGACAAAAATCCAAACAAAATTACTTCCATAGCGTCTATAAGTTAAAATTAGGTACATTATAACTTTGTATTGTTATTGTAAAACGTAAAAAAAATATCTAATGAAAACTACATTTCAGTAATATTTTCAGTTGCAACCGCAGAAATAGTTTTGTTTTTCATCGTTTTTTCGAGAAATACTATGAAAATATAAACTTATTTCTGTAGCCCATAAAATTAGTACTGACTACGAAAACTTTCGCTGTGCGTTCTCCAAAACGCATTTGACTGGTTTTTGTATCGGAAAACTGTCAAAAATTCTAAAATAATTCCTCAGATAAATCTATCTGGCGTTGGAAAAATCTGTCCATATTGTACAACTCACATGTAAAAGCGGAGTCTCCACAACTTCCCTGAGCTTCTCAATCTGCTCCTTGCATCCTCCGACGTCAGAGTACGTCACATCCGGTTTCTCTTCAACCTGCATCATGGTCACCGTGGGGTCGATCTTCGGAGGCAGGGGGATGTGGATCTGGTACTTGTTGCGGTCCACACTGTATAGAGTTCAGACAGGTTTGAGTTGATTGATTACAGAATATTGCCTACTAGGACACTAGGATTAATTTACTTGTGAGTTTTATAAAGGTGAGTTTTATAAAGGTAAGTTTACTAAAGCGAAGGTCACATACGATCATATTTGTTGCAAATACGATTCAAAGCCCTAAGGAAGCCCGCGATTTTAAATTCTCTTAAAAAATTTGCAGTTTACCGGTCACTGTCAGTTTGTATTTTGATCAAAATAGGTTTCGAGACCTTAACTAATATGTATTTACATAATGATATTCACTAGTGGTCGCCGAGTCGTCGAATTTCGACCATAATTCATTTAAAACTTAATATGTATTGTGCAAAATACTAGCTCTCTACACACCGTCTCCATAAAAACTTTAACTGCGCCAAATTTCATTCCGCGTTGTTTTCGTAAAAAGGGTACAAATACAAAGCTTTTGCTTCACGTAATAATACATAGATTAAAATTATCAGTACAAATATCTCAGACCAAATTACTCGAATGAAAAATCTCTACTTTGAATGAAAAATTCATGAAATCATCGGTCGCGAATCTAATTATGATCCACATACTACCTAATGCTGACCTGTAAATGGCAAAAAACGTAAGAAATTTGGATTTAGCGGGCTACCCTGGCGCTATCATCTTTAGCAAAGTTAGCAATGGTCTTTTATGATCATAAAGGGGATAGAAGTAGAATCGATCTGGCTTATCGATCCGGCGCCATTTTGATTTTTCTTCGAAATCGCGGCGCACGATGAATGTGGTATGTATGGGTAGAGGACACATAGACAAACAAAAAATGTGAAGTAACATGGTACCCCAAAGTGTCACGTTACCGAGATATTTAAAGGTAAAGATCGACATATATTATGGTACGACAATCATTAAAAATAGACTTATTACGTGTCTATAGGCATCAAATTATATCCAAATAATAATTCTTTTTCTCAAAAATATTAGTGACAAAAATGACCGTCTGTGGCAAAAGCTAATAAAAACTTTTGTAAAATCTATTAATGGACCTAACTCTTGTTTAACTTAACAAAATACCACAACAATTCTACCATTTCTTCTAACTAAATCTAAAATATACAATGTGTAACATGATTAAGGCAAAACCTCATGCACCCCAATATTCAGTTAAAAGCCTAATACAATGACCAAAAAACTTTTTTTTTTCAGTTATTTTTTTAATATTAAAAAAAAATAGTTTTTTCTTGCATTACTTTATGCATTTAAAATTGAGTTTCAGTACGTTTACATAAGATTCAATTTTCTTTGGCTCAACCGGCGGTCAGTATAGCAAAGTAATTAGGTAAGTACATAATTTAAAAAACAAAAAAAATAATTTAAAAGTTAATGTAATGGATTGTATCGAAACAACTTTCGGATCTTGCATTGATTCTGTTACACATTGTAGACTTACTTATTCATAAAAAGTTATCAAACATCTAAACAGTTGCTAAAGTCCGGTTTTCAAAGAGAAACCAGACTTTAGCAACTGTTTAGATGTTCGATAACTTTTTATGAATAAGGCCGTTATAATGTAGATTCTACTTTATAAGATAGTTGTGGCTCAAGGTAATAATCTGACAACAGGCTTTAGCATGTTAGACTTTTCCAATGAACCTCATTATGCTCTCGGAGAATGCTTTAGAAGTTGCTAATGCTCAATAACAACCACCTTGTAGGTCTCCTAACTCTTTCATTGATTACTAGGACAACGAAAATATCTGTGACCTTGTCTTCAAGGATCAGTAGGTATGTGAGGATCGTAGCAGATGGCGTTCTTTAGACCTTGCCGCAGAAGCAGTTAATCTTTTTTTTTTAATTGTCATTAGATTGTCTTGTCACTAG
Source organism: Antitype chi (assembly GCA_947359405.1). Classification (NCBI taxonomy): domain Eukaryota; kingdom Metazoa; phylum Arthropoda; class Insecta; order Lepidoptera; family Noctuidae; genus Antitype; species Antitype chi. Next base: position 3,912,569 of record OX375826.1, read on the forward strand.
GATCCAAAGTTAACTCTGGACTAAAAGAAATGGTCCAAAAATTACCTTGTAAGAAGCTTAAAATAATAACAATTATAATGATAATTATGTATCTAAATACAGGATAAGTTTTAACCAGTGCGCAAACTGTAACCATGAATTCAGCATATCATTCTGGAACCCCCAGCGCAGAAATTTTTCGTCGGTTATACAAAAAAATATCAGCTGTTTCATAGCAAAATGCATTACCTACGCGGTCGAAATGTATGAAACAGCTGATTTTTTTTTGTATAACCGACGAAAAATGTCTGCGCTGGGGTTCTAGAATGATATGCTGAATTCATGGTTACAGTTTGCGCACTGGTTAAAAACTTATCCTATATTTAGATATTTATCATTATAATTGTTATTATTTTAAGCTTGTTACCAGGTATTTTTTGTTAACTTTGGATCCTAGTGACAAGACAATCCAATGACAATTTTTTATTAAAGTTTAACTGCTTCTGCGGCAAGGTCATCACCGCACAAGGGAACTCTTTAAGAGCCGTCCTTAACAGAAGATAACAGTGTATCTTTTTGAAATTAAGTACGAATATACATTTGGATTAGATCGCTTAACGGGGCATCGTACTATTGACTACCAGGGTGACAATTCCACCACAAATATTTTCGTCATATCATACAAATATTGAAAAGAATAAAAAAAAAGCTTTCTAATTGTAATAATTATCTGCATATAAGCAGCACTGGTCTATGTAATAAGCATTAGCAACTCAAAACTGTCAGCGAGGCATAAAAAAAAATCTCAACACGTCATTCATATGGAGCAAGCACTACCGCTTTAAAAAAGAAACGAATAAAAACATCTTAAGACTAAGTACAGTCAAAAGCTTAAATACCTTACATTTACGCAAGCTTTAAAAAGATTTTCTCCTCTTAACCGACTTCAAAATTTTTCTTATGTTCCGCGATATCTCCGGCAATAGGGTATTTTACTCTATACCAGAAAAAATCTAAAAATATATTATTGAGATAGCTTAGGCAAAATGCAGTCGGAAAATGTTAGTTTTAGTTCATAAAATAACAAAATAAATTTTAAAATACAATTTAAAGATTTCAGTTTTTTTAATCTGTGTTTGAACACCATGAAATAGTAGTCGCCATGTTATTTCGTCATTCGGCATGTCAACTGAGCAACTTTGTACTTTTATTATTTTCGTAACCAAAGTAATTTTTATTTAAATAATATTTTGCATTCAGGAACAGCAAACCAACGCTAAGTAGTAAAATAACTCATTTTTTAAACTATAAACAATTGTCATACAAAATATCAGCACATTTGTTTTTAGCAAACTGACGTCATACCCACAGAGCAATATGGCGTCTAGCGTTTTTGTCAAATTACGCGCGAAATTTGAAAATGTAAAATTTAAATGCATTTTTATGGCACTAATCGATTAAATAAAAAAATTGTGTTTTTTTTAGTAGTTTATTAGCACTCTAGAATCTAATTAAGACACTTTTCAAAAATGAGTGTAATACCCTATTGTTGATCGATTTCGTGTAAATTCTTTTTCAACTGGTGGTATTAACTTTGCTTGGGTAGATTTAACGTTTATCTTGATGATTAACATTAGAACATCATCAAGATACTAGACTGTTATTTACATAGCAACTAGTGGTATATGAATTGGTGTGGGGTAGGTACCATAACCGGAAGCCAGTGTTTTTTTTTTTTTTTGTAAAAATGTTTTTATTGTTTGATAGAAATTGTATGGTATCAACAGTTTTTAGAAAATATGCTATTATGAAATCTCGGTGTTTCCTCAGAGTTGCAACCGTTATTTCACCAGAAAATTGCTTTTGAATGTTGCATAAATTCAAGGTATTTCAACTCATGACTGTAAATTAAATGCGAATAAGAATTACTTAACATAATACCTTTTTCTCAATCATGGCTTAGCTGTTTCATTATGGAATAGAAAATAATTAAATCCTTACATACTGCATTACTACAATAGCTAAACTTTTGCTAACTGACTTGCTAGCAGAAGATGGTCCTTATGTCCTTCATAATAGGGATTATAGCTGCATTCTTTAACGAAACCTGTCATAATTCTTATACAAACACTCATGCGTGATTATAACAAATTTTCCTCCAGATCATTTTAACACACAGGTATCTTGTGGTTTATATTTAAGTTTCTATGTAATAAAAGAAACTTGAGTTCCCTAGAATTCTGTAAATAAATATTTGTTACGGCCGCAAAACTTAATATAATATGATATATGTATTTCCTCCTGACACCCGAGCATTTACTGAAATCACTTGCCACTACGGCCGAATGTACTTTACAAAACATCAAACTGTTTTTCTTGCAAAAACCTTGTTTTTTCTGTCTTTTGTAAAGGACTTTATGTCATTAAGACATACAAATTTTCATATAATTTAATGCAATGTCACAAATTGTCACAAACACTCGAGAATTGATGCTACCTAAAGGTCGGTCGTCCGTATTCCGTAGTCGAAATAAGAAGTTCAAAAATATTCGGCCTCTAGACTACGGTTTATTTAGCACTCTGTAAAGGACGCCAGGTGACAGGAGGATATTAAAAAAAAAAGTTATTATACAATTCATTTAATTAAAAATATAAAAAAGATCAACTTATACCCTGTTACTGACGTGCAAATTGCAAAAAACGTAAGAAAACGTGAATTTCGCGCTGCTTTCGCCTTAATGAAACCTCACTTGTTGAAGTGACAAAGGACCATCATTCTTTCTTTAGCCCTTAACTTAATTTATTGGGGTCGGCGGACCATGTAAGTATTCTTCACCCATACTTCTCTAATAGTCGTCACCTCAGCAGTCACCACATTTCTGACCATATCATCTTTCACACAGTCCATCATAACCAGGAAAATATATTTATTTGTTTTTTATACGAAAAATTAACTCACCCAACCCTCATGCCTTCTTCAATATCAGTGGGAGCCACTGAGTCTGCAAGGTCCACCACAAACTTGGCAAACTGCTTCACGTTGATGATGTACTTCGGGTCATTTGAGTCCGCATTGATGATCTTTGTGCATCTCGCTACCTGTCACAAACATTGTAATGAACAGAGGATTCTATACTCTATTAAATACAAGCTAAAGTGTATTTCACTTTACTTGCTTTAAGCTCTGACCAAACGAAGACAAATGACGCGCAAGGACGAAATTCGCTCGCGCCGATTGTGTCAACTATGTAGCTTGTAAGGAAGAGTGCAAACTGGCATGAATAGTCACGTGACTTCATAGTCATTAGAAAAATGGACGCACGCAGTCGTATCCCGCATCCCGCGCGGAATTTGCCTCAGTGAGACCAGAGCTTTATTTATTTAACAAATACGGCGAAGCATTTTGAAACCGTATTTGTATACCAAATAAGACATGTAAGGGTATTACACTGTACTACTAAACTAACTACTTAAAAAAATTCAATGTGGTTCAAGGTTATTAACTAACACATAGCTTTATAATGTCAGTTTAACGACTCAATGAACCTTAGTGACTTTAATCTAGGAGAGTTGAAAAGAGATTGCTAAGCTTATAGCAAGCACCCGTCATTAAGTCTCCATCGGGTTAATCAAAATATTATATGAATAATACAAAAGTGTATTTCACTTTACTTGCCTTAAGTAAGCTCTGGCCAAACGAAGGCAAATAGCGTGCGGGATGCAGTACGATATTCGTGAACCTTAGTGACTTTAATCTGGACGACATTGTTGCCATCGGGGGAAAATCTGGACGAGGCTGGCACAGGAGCGTGGGGATTGGCACAAGAAAAAGAGGCCTATGTCCAGCAGTGGGAAGTCGGGCTATGGATGATGACGATGAAATAAAAATTGAAAGCTGTTCGTTGATAAGTGCATAATATGAGAATGTGCAAACGGCTGGACGGATACGACTACTTTTTGTTTGAAAATGTTTGATATAGTTTTAAATTTGGATTTTTTTTGGAGAAGGTAAAACCAGAGGATCGCTCATTAGTTTACATCAAAATAATCTACTACACTTACAGGAGAACATAATCTAGAGTCAAGTCGCCCATCGCCAGAATAAGTAGAAATTTTAAAAAAAAATTAAAGGGCTTGTGTGTTTCAATGATTAAATTATATTAAATTAAAACGTAATTTCATTTATTCATTCTACTTTAGTACATCCACACAAACGTAATGACGTTTGTGTGGATGTACTAAAGTGTAGTGAATGATTTTACGTAAAGAACCAATGGGTTCTTTACGTAAAATCATTCACTACACTTTTAGTTTTAATATGGTAACAATTTTTCATAGAACTGTCAAGTTATTGAATACAATTAAAAGTCGAACTTTACGTATGTTAATGTTTGAATACATATTAGTGTAAACATTTAAGTTTTATAAATTAAAATACCTGCAATGGCTGCTCATTTTGAAGAGTCTGTTTGTCTGCTGCAAGATCCCATAAGGCAGGAGGGGCCAGCCCAGTATCTGACTCCTTGATCCCCGTTAGCTCATTAACCCTCTTCATTACAGTTTGTATACCATCTTCGACCTCTTTGATGATCTTCGTATATTGTCCTTGGCCCTAAAATTCAAATGGAGACATTATAAAGAAGTGAAGAATTTAAAAAATGCCAGTCATCTATATCCTTTCTCCACTTGAAAAATACTTGTTATTTTACTTACGTATGATTTTAGAAGTGCTATATCACCTTCATCGAGAGCTGAAACATATAATGCATGATTATTTCTTCTGAAAGTACAGCGATATCTCATTCATGGCATGGAATAGGTAACTGCAAGTGGGTGATGCAGCTATTAGTACTTACATTTGATTTCTTTTTCCGGCTCCTCTGTAGCATCCTTGAGTTTACGCATATCATCTCCTAAATGGTCAGGCATTTTCGAATATTTTTGACTAAATGAACTAATAATTTGTAAAATCAGCACAAAGACGAACGCTCATCAGTCATCAAATCAATAATTTGTAGACACTCCTATTTACTTTTTCATCTTAGCTTTAGCTAGCACTGAACTATTTTATCAACATGTGTCTAACATACTTTTGGGGTCGGCAAAACATTGCGTGTAGCGAAACGTGTGACTATATTTTTCCGGTTCACGCAGTTACTTAAAGCTACATTCATTTGATGTATTGTTTATATTACTTTAAACCAGCAAGTACACAATCAAATTATATTTTTCTTATTTTTGTAGCACTTTCTGACCGTAAGAGAGAGATTCAGTTTTCTTTCTAATCACTTTAGAAAAAAAACTCATTGGGATTTATCTACATGTAAAGAGCCGCTTTAGCGATGACAAGCAAAACGCAATAGAATAATGCGTTCAAATTAAGAAAATATTTAGATATTTACTTTTTATTTCATTTTATTTCTCTCTGCTGTTATGAAAAATTTACTAATTAAATCTGTTTTTTACTCTTATTTTTATTTTACGAATGGGTTGTATGACGAAACAAAAATATCTTGAAATTCTAGTAAAATCAAACGCATGAATGCATTGACAATGTTAGTTATGTACCGTGCCGTGCGCCATCTGACAGCTTATTTCAGTACTAAAATTTTGTATTCGTAGTGCTGAATGGAGAATCACATTTTTTCGTGTTTTCCATGAACTTATTCTTCTGAATTATCGAATATTTTCTTTTAGGTAAGTGTGAAAAACTATGAACCAAAACTTTGTTTGATATGACTCTAATTTACATGAAAAGAAATGGCTGCTTCTGCTGCTTCAGTCTGTCTCTCCGGTTATGACCCACAACCTAATGTCAAAGCCCGGTTTCATTGAACATTTTCATTGTATTACGCGCTGTTTTACATTTAATCGGATGCGGTTATTATGCATTGGGTAATTGAACAACTGAGTTGATCGAGCGCTTTAAATATAGACGGTAAGTAAATATGACTGAATGCGTGATGTCTCCGTTAAACGATGGGTCTATTCTAGTTTTTCAACACAAAAATCTTGGTTTTTTATCTTAACCTTATCTTTTATGTTATCGATCAATCGTGGATCTTCTTCTTTTAAAAATAATGTGTGAATTCAATGCCACACTATTGCCATGTTTTGCATTCTTAGAAAAGTGAGTATTGTAATGTTCTTTGTTCAAAACTATTATATTAATTTGTGCAACATGCCTTTGTGATCTTGTTCTGGTTTTTAGGAAACAATACACATTGTTTATTACATCAGTTGTGCTCATTTTGTATGGTCAATTCTTATCAGAAATGTGTGTTGATAACCTTATTTGTTCAACCTTACGAAATATTTATTAGTTACATTGTGGCTTCTGGTCCATACACCTCTGATTCTCTGGTATGTATTTTTAAAATTATTTCATGAACATTTCTCAGTTTCAAAACTACTAATCATGCTGTATGTTTATGTGCTTATCATTTTTCATCAAGATAAATAAAAACACTGGCTGTTTGATTGATTGATTGATCTTTATTTTATTAATACAATCCAACTTATTTTGGAATTGTAAAAATCTGTAACCTAACATTCCATTAAATCTACTATTCATGACACTATTTCAGTTTCCATCTATTGATTTTTTTAAATAGTCATTCTGATTCAAATGTTACTTTTATAGTCTGGTCTGAAGTGTATAAAAATAGGCCAAGACTCTTTAAACCACAACTAACCTATACCTGTGCACTTGTACACATGTATATGTATGTTTATATAGGTAATAATGTTGTTGCTCAAAATTTACTACAGCTGCAAACGTCACAAATGTTTGTATGTACAATTACACTTCACGTGGGTTGCTTTCTATAAATAACCATTGACAACGTAGACTAATGAAAGCTACAGTTTTGTGCATAGCGGTTTTATACTTAAAATAACTCTTTTTAATTATTATTGTTGCATTAAATAGACAGTCATGTGGTTTAATTGAATTTTTCAATTGCTATAGTGTAGTGACAATGAAGCTCATAAATATATTTGGATGTACTGTGGACTTGTGTTTTTTGCATTGTAATGTTTGGTTTTAGGAACATTTTCTTCAAGGTAACTAGGTAACAACTGTGCACATCATTTTTATATTAGTAAACAAATAAAATCTCTTTCTCAAGAATGTAATCTATGCTTATTGTTATGTGCTTAGAAAGACATTGATGAGGATCAAAATAATCAAACAAGGAATGACGAACTTACTCCTGTACTTTGATGAACAATACAAAGCTATAATTAAGTATATATTTAACCATCAATTTGTCACAATGTACACAATTGGCTATGGGTAATTGAGTAAATAGGTTTATCAACCAAGTGCATAAATCAGTAATTACTCACTGATATGGAATTCTACTTTAATTTTCTAGTAATGGGCATATAATAGGCTCAATGCTGCTATTGAACAAATTAACTAGTAAAATTAGAAAAAAAGAGCAGTGTTTATAAATAATCCATACTTCTAAATTCCTGGCATTATGGTATTAAGTTTTAAGCTTACTGTCAAGTTGTTAAAACTACATATTATGGACCACTTTCATTGAAAAACATGCAACATTACTGACCATGTCTTTAAGTCATGATGGGTCAAGCCTATCATGACTTAAAGACTATCAGATGTTGGTTCTAGGTGCGAGTAGGTGAATGCAAGACACTTGACTAAAAAGAGCTGTATAATGCTGTGTAATTGTGCTTAATTTGGGCAGGAATTTTGCGACTGATTCGCATACTCGTCAATGTTTAGGCGCCCTTGTGTATTTAGGCATGGCCAACATTCATTGAATCGCTACAGTAATAATTTATTAATTTGGGGCTCTGCCATAATCGCGACATTTAGTGACTGGAGAAGGCTAGCTCTACAGAAAATAACATCTTTTGTCTGAAGTTATCATATATCATCTTCTTTGGGATATTTAATCGCTCCAGTAATAATTTATTAATTTGGGGCTCTGCCATAATCGCGACATTTAGTGACTGGAGAAGGCTAGCTCTACAGAAAATAACATCTTTTGTCTTAAGTTATCATATATCATCTTCTTTGGGATATTTAAGAATCATCATCATCCTCTTAATCATCAATTTGTTTGGGGTAGGTACAACTCGTCATTTTACCCGACTACGGCAGATAGGAAGGGTAATGAATGTCACTGGTTATTCCATACATCTCTCTATTAGCCATCATAAGCTAATAAGTATTATCATATTATGATAAAAGTTGCTAAAAATATTTAAATTTTTATCTAGTGCTGCTGGCGAGTTGGCGAGATGCACACAGCCACTGCAGATGGGCAGTTCCGGAGTACCAACGGCGCCACACACGGACGTGACAAGGTCGCCATATTGGATGCTGGATCTCAATATGGGAAGGTAATTAATTATAAGTTACAGTTGGTAATGGAGGACATGTATGTATGACATTGCTAAAGGTACTTCTATGCAGTAGAAGTAAGGTCAAACCTTTATTCTACGATCTCGCTACTTTAATACACCGCGCTTGATATGGTCTTCTCAAAAAAGACTACGAAGATCACTCTGCAAGCAGAGAAAAACTGAAAAAGAAGAAAAACCAATAATAATCGATATTCATACAATTTTCTACTTTAGGTTATGGTAATACGGTCCTATTTTCAATGGAACTAGTAAATTGCTCGGGCATTTTTCCGTTTGTCTGAAGTTCTGAACTGACCCAAACGCTACGCTCGTACACGTACTTACAATTTTAAAGCGCCACGCGGTCTGCACCTTACGCAAACCTTTTCCGCGCACGTTTTTAACATCTTGACACATAAGCCCAGGACTCGCTGGATTTTCAACTTTCAATGCTTGTCCGAGCATTGATAAGCTAACAGAGTAAAGCCTCCAGCGCGGAAAAAAAATTAACTGTTGGATTAACAACTCTCGGCGCTAAGCAGTGCGTTCTAACTCCAGTGCACAATAAAAAATATCTGTCTTAAGAAATCGACCGTTTTTTTTTAAGGGCCTACGTCCCGTTTGGTAGCGTAACACGGTCACTTTATGAACCGTACTGCTCATTAACGGCTTGTCTTGTAGATTTTGCTATAGATTCATAAAGATCATTTTGCCGGAAGTACTTTTTTTGTATGGTTAATACTTTTACTGTAAAAAAATATTTTCCAACACGCAATATTTTGGCTTCTATTCCATACTCCTACTAAACGGCTTCGTTATTTGGAAAAAAAAAATACACTGAAAAATAGATAGTTAGAGGTACCACAGAATCGCCTAAGCACAATTGTAAATTAATTAAAGGAATATCCCCATTTTGAGATAAAGGCTCAGAGGTGCCCTGCGCGGGCGCGGGCGGCAGTCGTGCTTTAACATACAAACGGGAGATGAGGATACTATGGGCCTTAAGTCATCAAATAACTTCTCCCGCTCTGGGTGGAGCTGGAGGACGTGTCAGATTTTTACTGACCAAAACCCACCCGCGTTTCCTCAGTTAATGCCTATAATGGAGTACGAGGATTTTTCTGGATCAGAAAATTTAACCAATCAAATCTCAAAAATCTGAAATCTCCAAACGGCTGGTTGACACTTCCCGTGACCCAAGGGCCGGTTTTTACTTTGGCCAGAGGCTGAGCATTGCTATACAACGTGGTAATGCCGCCAGTCTCTTGGGTACATTACCAGTCGACAGCGATGCGGATGAGTTTTTTGACGCTTTGTTTTAGTTTTTTCGCTGTAGTTTACCAATCAATCAGTATTACCCCCAGAACACTGCTATCTTATTTTATAAGGTCAATGTCAGCTAATCATTATCTAAAGTCATATTTCATAACATTACCACGATTAGATGGCCCTAAATATTTGAACTTATTTCATAATAATTAGTGGAAGTTTCATCCGGAAATAGAATGATTAAGAAATTAACCTAATTTAAACCGAAATGACAAATCGGTTTTCGTAGCGTTGCGCTGCAAAAATAAAGAAATCTATATAATAAATGTATATAAAAATGAATCCCTATTTCCCTTGGTCACGGCATCACGCGTGAACGCCTGGACCAATTTTGCTAATAATGTTTTTGTTGTGTTTGTTATTGTCAGGAGAAGGTTCTTATGAAAGATAAAAATAATAAAATAGCGCGTAACATTAAAAAGAAAACTTAACGTCCATATTAACTTATTACACCAATGCGAATTCAATATTCATAGTTAAGACAGGACAACGTCTGTCGGGTCAGCTAGTCTAAAATAGAAACCATTTGAAGTTTGAGTAAACTCAAACTTATGCCGTAATCGCGGTAATCGTAAGATATTACGTTAGCACTTCAGCGGGTTCTCATTATTAAATTTCCTTCATGAAACATACGAAACAAATTAAATTAATGTGAAATACTGTGTCAGTGTCAGGGGGGCTTGGCACGGTTCTATCAATCAGGTTAAGCTACGTTTGCCGCGGTTGGTCCGTGGATGGGTGCCCATCTTTTAATACCAAGACTCCTCCGTGCTTCAGAAAGCACGTTGGTCCTGGCTGTTATTTATGAATGGCAGTCGTTACGGGTCGTCAGAAGCCCGAAAGTCTGACAACCAGTCTTACCAAGGGATATTGTTTTACCCAGTACTTACCTGGGTTCTGGAGGTCAGATAGGCAGACGCTCCATTTAAAATACTGGTATTCAGCTGCATCAAGTTAGACTGGAAGCCAACTCCAACATAGCTGGGAAAAGGTTAGGCAGATGACTGCGTCGTTGTCGTATAGGTACACATAAAAAAAAAGAAAACGGGTTTTGAAGTTTAGCGGAAGCATCTTTTTGCTTTTGAAAACAAAATCACCACTGAGGATGGGAGAGAATGATGCAAGAAGATCGTTATGTAAATCTACGATATAGAATAGAATATTTTTATTTCAGACAAAGTCCATAGGGTTAGTAAAAATATTGCTTATCCTCTAGTGTTAGTACAGATACAATTACTATTAAAAACTTTAAATTCAGCGTGGAGCTGCATCCACCTTCGCTACATTAGGTAATCTCACCGATCTGCGAATACACTGAGAACACTGTTGGTGCCGCTGCGAACACGTGACATCAGGGAAGCACATCTCTTTCTAATGATGGCGGCAAAACCATCAATGTTGTTATCTGCAAACATCCCTGACGCACTACAACGCCACGGCAGCCGCAGCAGCATTCTCAGTACATTATTATATTGAACGCGTAGGTCGCTGTATGCCCGCTGAGTGAAGTTGACCCACAGGCTGCACGTGTAGAAGGACTGACAGTAAGCTTTGAAAAGCGTTACTTTAACTGCCCTCGTACATCGTGCAAACCTGCGGGCCAGCATGTTACAACGGACAGCCAGCGCCCTACGTTCCCTTTGAATGTCACAGTTATCTTTAAGGTCTCCCAGTCTTGTTATTACTCTTACCTTTCGACCTTTTTGCATCATCTTTTCCCATCAATGACACTTGGTAAGCTCCACATTCGATATTCAAAATCCTTAACCATAAACAATGTCCACAGGTAATAGACCGCCGCATCCGAGAGCTATGCGTGGAGTCGGATATCCTGCCGCTGGATACGCCAGCATACCATCTGAAGGAGGTTGGGTACCGCGCCATCGTCATATCTGGCGGACCTAACTCCGTGTATGCCGAGGATGCGCCGAGATACGACTCCGATATATTCAAGATCGGCCTACCTGTATTAGGTCAGTTGGCTTTTTACACGCTTTATATTAGCTTCACTTGTATGTTTGTTTGTTTGAAACCGACTCCTTTGGACGCTATTTTGACCCACTTTAAACGGTCAGATTTCATTGAAACTTAGTAAACTTATCGAGGACCGATGACTATTCAATAATTAAAAAAAAAAAATTAGAAAAATGAAAAAAAAGGAAAAAAAAAACGTTTTTGTAGTTAACAGAACTAAAAAATTGAAAATAAATAATAGTTTAAAAAACTAAAAAACACGCTTTAAAAACCAAACTAAAAAAGGAGAAAATAATTTAATTCAATTAAAAAGCGTGGGGTGCTTGACATTAAGTGATTATAAAAATACCTCTAAAAGCACCCCACGCTTTTTAATTGAATTAAATTATTTTCTCCTTTTTTAGTTTGGTTTTTAAAACGTGTTTTTTAGATTTTTAAACTATTATTTTTATACTATAACATCATTAAAAAAAATTTTTTTTTTTTTTGAGAAACTACACATACCACACAACACACTAATGGCTTTATTCACGCTCATACCAATTGGTAAATTGGAATTGGCCAATTGGAATTGAATTCAATTGGTTAATTCTCGATTTTAGGGAGATTTAATATTACTTACACCTATTCAATTAAATCTGCAAAAAAGAAATAGCTATTTATGTAGGGGAGGAAGCGGGTCATTTGAAGCCCGAAAGTCTGACAACAACAGCAACTGGGTTGTGGAGGTCAGATAGGCAATTGCTCCTTGTAAGATACTGGTTTTCAGCTGCATCTGGATAAGCTGGTAGCCGACGAACATAGGAAAACACGAGGCAGATGATGTAAGGAAGATAAAAATGATTAGCTTATCATTTTTATGTTCCCTGAATACATTTATTTTTAATAGACTACTAATAGCGTGAATAAACAGTAATAAAATAATTGCCAACACGAAGTTTTTTTCTGTTCTAATTATTTCTCGTATATTTTTATCGCAGTAATAATAATTTACATGTTCGTGTTGACACGGATCCAGTTCCAATTAAATATTAGTCGCTTCGTGTAACCACAGTCGTAGTTCTAATGACCGATTTTTTATTTATTGTATTTTCATGTTATTATTTCGCTTTCAAGTCTTGGTTGATTGACGTGACAACGCCAACTTGACGTCAGTGTCCCGGTAACAACTTATAGCACTGGATTCGACGCTCTGGGATGCACTCTCAATGGTCGGTCTAACACCGAGAGTTCGAAATCCAGTGCGCGATTTAATCCCGCCGTGATACTTTCGCATATGTACGTGGTCTAATTTGATGTACCACTTTTACGTCCAGATACTATACGTGGAAAAATGTTTAGCCTAACAATTAAGGTATTATCCTTGGAAATAGTTTTATAGGTCAATCTCGACTAATAGGTCGACTTCGGACTCAGGTAGGCCGAAGCAAAGAAAACCTACTTAGCAAGCTTAGCACGAGAACCGTAGATAAGCATTTTGTCGACGGTAGAGTAGACAAAAATGAAGTTCCGTGTAGACAATTGACAGTTTTGTACCGACAAATGAAGCGATTTCTATTCTACGATAGAGTAGAAATAGAAAGCGTCATGCTAAGCCTGCAGATGGAGTTTCACAGATGACTGAGTGACTGTGTGTCTAAATATCTTGTCCAGCGTGTCCTGTTGTCTGCACGCTACAGGAGTTGATGGACGCTGCTGAAACGACCAAGCCCGCAGCCAAATTCTGAGCTGACTGTATTTAGATTGCTATCGACACAGTAAGAAGGTTAAAAATTCTCTAAAGCTACATATTTGTTGAGCAGGAATATGCTACGGCATGCAGATGCTGAACAAGGAGTTCGGCGGCTCGGTGCTACGCAAGGAAGCGCGCGAGGATGGACAGTACGAGGTGGAGGTCGAGACCACATGCCCGTTGTTCAAGTGAGTACATAAACCTAAGAAGAAAAATTAAAATGTGGGATAGGCACTTGTCATCTTATAGTGCGCTGGCCCAGTGGTAATAGGCGGTTTACTTTGTGTAAATTATTTCATCACCACTGCTCTCAAAACAGTGAAGTAAAACATCGTGAGGAAACCAACATCTCCTAGAACCAAAATTCAATGACATGTATCTACCAACCCGCACTGGGCCCGCGTGGTAGATTACAGCCCACTCCCACTCACAGAGAGGACGTCTGTGTCCCTGTCCCAGCAGTGGGCACATTATAGTCTAAACTGCTGAGCAGGCTGAAGTGCTAGGTCACCATTGGTCTTCGCCTTTGATAACCGAGAATTCCTCTTCCCCAGCCGTCTAGAGAAGCTGCAGCCAGTCCTGCTGACACATGGCGACAGCGTGCAGAAGGTGGGCGATAGATTCCGCGTCGGCGCACAGTCTTCCAATCATCTCATCGCAGCTATTTATAACGAGCAGATGCGACTGTACGGCGTGCAGTTCCATCCTGAGGTAAATATGGCTTCCCTTTGTGCGGGTAGAGATCAGAAAACCAATTCTCGTGATTAAAAATGTTCAAAATCCAGTCGCAGTCTCACCTCGGTGACCATCAAATGTCAAAAATCCTATACATAATTCTCCTTTGTCTATCGTTTTGTCTAGTGTTGGTCTATCTTTTCAAAAAGTTTCTAGTAAGTATTTTTTTAATCTTCCATGTATTTCTTCCCAGGTGGATCTAACACCCAAAGGCAAGCAGATGTTGTCAAACTTCCTGTTTGACATCGCGGGCCTGTCGCGCTCGTTCACGCTGCGTTCACGTCGCGACGCCTGCATACAGTACATACGGGAAACCGTCGGGGAGAGTAAAGTCCTGGTGAGTAAACGTAACTGATGTTACTGTTAGCCTACATCATCCCACTGCTGGGCAAAGGCTTCCTCCATCCAGTGCTAATGTGGAAATCTGATCGTTTGCCTAGCTCGTTTCACCATATTTTTCTAATAAAACCGATGGGCTTAAAAAGACCCAGTCTTGGGTGTTTGCCAAGTATGCCGTTAGTGCATGAAAGGCGAAACTACGGAAAAAAATTACTAAATTATTTTCTATATACATATTATAATCAAACATGGACTCCTGGCTAAGTAATAACAGCCGCACGGGTCGATCGATCAGGTTAAGGTTGAATTTCTTAGGGTTGAATTTCGAAAAATCCTTCCTTATTCCTTGTCTACATTATAAAGGGAATCTCTGTGCAAAATTTCAGCTTTCTAGGTCCAAGGGTTTGGGCTGGGCGTTGATGAGTCAGTCAGTCAGCACTTTTCTTTTTATTTATATAGATTGGTTCATTTAAAACAAATTTTTGCTGAACTTTGCCTTTTTAGCGCAGCCTAATGCTTATTTTTTTTTTATATTTCTGTATATTATGTACCTTTTTAGTCTGTGATAAATAAATGTATTTTCTGTCTTTATTTGAAAATATTCTCTAAAACCCATTGTTTCGTCTGTCAGGTGTTAGTAAGCGGAGGTGTAGACTCCACCGTATGCGCAGCGTTACTTAGAACTGCTCTCCGCGAAGACCAGGTCATCGCCTTACACATCGATAATGGTAAGTTGAAACAGTTAGTTATTTTGTCAGTTCAACAACATTCATTGCGTTGTTTACGTTGCTGAGCAGACAAATTTTTCGAACATATAGGGTGACTGGTAATTAGTGACCGATATTTAAACATATGATTGTATTCATCATAACAAACAACTTTCCCAAAGAAACGATTTTTTTTATTCTATCTTATTGACCCCAATAGAATATTGAGTACCTAACATAACAAGAGTAATACACCATCAACTGTAATTTAATTTAGTTACCTACAAACAAACAAAAATATCCACTTTTACCATGCGTTATTCCTTTACGTGTGGTCACGTGATAAAAAGTCATTCTAAGGATAAGAAGTGTTTTGGCGGTAAATTCAAAACAACGAAAACTAAATTTGATTTAAATCGGTGTTAATTTAGAAAATGGATTTAAATCAATTTACTTTTATTTTTCTGTGACATATTTCGTCCCAATCTTCAAATTAGAATAGTTTTTAATAAATTGGAAAATATCCTATTGGGGTGTATGATGTCTTGCGTTAATTATGTTGCACGTTGTATGTAGCAATGGATTAGCTAATTCCTTCAAAATTATGCAGTTTCGGATTGATAGTATTATGCAACTGTTACGCGCTAAAGCTAAAGTAATTCGTTACCACTAGCGCCATCTAGTATCGAGTAGCAGAATTAATCGAGTCAAGATCTATCTAGCAAGTGCGATTAAAGAATCTTCTAGAGTTATCAACATCTGCTCAGTCGGGGCCGGTATGTACTCGAAGATTCTAGATGATTCGATTCCCGAATGTTCTGTGGCTCTATAAAAAGGCGGGAACGGATCGGGATCGGGGTAGTATTGAATAAGCGATAGAGGCGAGAACATTTGAAGCGATCTTCAGTGCGATTAAGAGTGATCATCAGTGAAATTGTTAATTGTAATTAGTGTGTTTGATTAAAGTGTCGATTTTGGTAATTTTTATTGGCAGTTTTTAATTGTCACGAACCCGAAGCTCGTAACAATTGGTGTCAGAAGCGAGGATTAAAATCATGCCGATTTTACCTAAAGACGACACGGAGGGTATCCGTACCCGGAGTCAACGCCAGCAGGAGACGGATCAGAGGCGATTCGGTGGAGCACTGCCACAGACGTCGGAGGGTCAGCTACCGACCACGGAGGCCGGCCCGTCCACAGCTGCTCCAGCATCATCAGCGCCAGATTTTGCTGCTCTGATGATGATGCTGCAGGAGCAGGCCCGGCGACAGGAGGAACAGGCTCGTCGGCTGGAAGAACAGCTCCAGCGCGATAAGGAGGAACAGACCCGCCGACAGGAGGAACAGACCCGCCGACAGGAGGAACAGGCTCGTCGGCTGGAAGAACAGCTCCAGCGCGATAAGGAGGAACAGACCCGCCGACAGGAGGAACAGGCTCGTCGGCTGGAAGAACAGCTCCAACGGGATAAGGAGGAGCAGGTGCGCCGCCAGGAAGAGCAGATGCTCCTCATGAAGGACCTTCACGCAGCCTTCGGGAAAGACATGAAGGAGGTGAAGGAGAAGGTTGCCCAACATGACAACCGCTTGTCAGAAGCTGAAACTCAGATCAGCAAGTTTAATGACGTCATTGCTGATGTGAAGCAGGAGTTGGGTAACCTCAAACTTGGGGATGGAATCGCAGCTCCCGTAGCTACAACACCTTCGCTACGTGGATTCAAAGTGCCGCCGTACGACGGGACTTCTTCCTGGTCGGCCTACAAAATTCAGTTCGCGGCTGTCATGAAGGCGAACGGGTGGAATAACAGTTAGGCCATGACTGCCCTCACCCTAGGTCTGCGCGACCAGGCTTTAACAGTCCTGGAAGCTCTCGGTAAGGAAGTGACTTACGAGCAGCTCCTTGAGGCATTGGAGGCTAGATATGGCGACGCTCACCTGGAACACGTGTTTCGTGCGCAGCTCAAGGATCGTGTGCAACGCAGTAATGAAAACCTGCAGCAGTGGGCCTTTGAAGTTGAGAAGCTGGTTCGTAAAGCGTACCAGTCCGTACCTGCGCTTATTGATGGGAACCTGGTGCAGGCATTCATCGACGGCATCCGCGACCTTGAAGTTCGAGCTGCTGTGAGGCTCGGTCACCACGGGACGCTAAAGGACGCCTTGGCCCATGCACTGGAGGTGGAAGCTGTGCGGCAGGATCATCGTTCCCATCGCGTCAGGGAGGTTGTAGCGGCTACAGTTCGCGACCGTAATAAAGGATACAGCCCTAGGTGCTACGGCTGTGGGGAAAGGGGCCACCTTCGATCCAGTTGCCCTAAGCGAACTGCAGAAAGGGAAGATGGCCGGTCTCCAGAGGGTAGTGCGGCTAACAGCACTGCCCAGCAGCAGCAGGGAAACGAGTAATAGCCAGGACTGCGGGGCGGGTGCTGGCTGATGTTCAAAGAGCCCCAAGGATTTCGATCACACAAACCCATGACGGGAACAGTTTAATCATCAAGGGCGAGGTCAACGGAACGCCTTGTAAGTTAACCATTGATACTGGAGCTTCTCGTACGGTCGTCAGTTCCCAAGTTATAAGTCGGCTCCTTGGGGACTCCGCATTCAACCGAGAACGCATTAATTTGGTGACAGCCACCGGTCAGCGCATACCCGTTCATGGAGAAAAGGAGATGGAGTTGAAGCTAGGCAACAGGATCTACCTGCATAATGTCATCGTGGCTGATATAACGGACGATTGCATCCTGGGCCTTGACTTTATGAGGAAGAATTGCTGCGAGATTGATGTCAAGCAAGGAGTTATGAAATGTGGGCAAGAGGAACTTTTTATGGAAGGGGCTTTACCAGGGAATGTGTATAGCCTTAAGAAGATTGTTCTTCCTCCGAGATCAGAAACGATTGTGCCGGTTAGTCTTCCTCGGAATTCTGGGCAAATTCATCGTTGTGTACTCGTGGAAAGGGTAGATAATGACCTTCCATGGAAAGTGGCACGAACTTTGGTCAGAGCCACCGACATCTCAGGGGTACGTGTGCTGAACCTTTGTGATCAGGAACAGATTATTGAAAAAGGCACACTGATTGGTACTTGCGAGGAAGTGGATTGGTTGCGTCGATGCCAATATCTATCGACTGGGACCCGCAGCAAGGATGCACAAACAAGAGTGACCACACTTTTAGCAGACTCTCGCAGCGCTCTGTCGCAAAATGAAATGGCTAAGGCAAAGAAGATGTTACTCAAGTACGCTGAAGTTTTCTCTTCAAACGATGCTGACATTGGGAAAACTGGCTTAGTTCAACACAAAATAAACACAGGAGAGGAGTTGCCTATCCGTCAGCGGCCAAGGAGATTACCGGTAGCGCGTGAAAAGGAAGTGGAAACCATGATTGAGGGAATGGTGAAGGATGGTGTTATTGAACCTTCATCTAGTCCATGGTGTTCACCTGTAGTGCTGGTAAGGAAGAAAGACGGCAGCATGCGGTTTTGTGTTGACTATCGTCGTCTGAATGACGTTACGAAGAAAGACAGCTACCCTTTGCCAAGAATTGATGACACGCTGGACATGCTTACTGGAGTAAAGTGGTTTAGCACGCTGGACTTGAAAAGTGGCTACTGGCAAGTTGAAATTGACCCTAAGGACAAGGAGAAAACGGCATTCTCGACAGGAAAGGGTCTGTGGCAATTTAAAGTGATGCCGTTTGGATTGTGCAACGCTCCGGCAACGTTTGAAAGGCTGATGGAACTTGTACTAACCAAGTTAATTGGCGATGCCTGTTTGGTCTACTTGGATGACATCATCATTGTAGGCCGTACGTTTGAAGAACATCTTCAAAACCTGGAACGCGTGCTCATTAAGATCCAGAGTGCCAACCTCAAGTTAAGTCCGAAGAAATGTTCACTATTCAAACGGCAAGTTAGCTTTTTGGGGTATGTAGTGTCGGAAGAAGGTATCCGCACGGATCCAGAGAAAATCGCCGCTGTCAAGGATTGGCCAGTTCCAAAAGACAAGACGCAGGTCAGAGCATTTTTGGGGTTGTGCTCTTATTATCGGCGATTTGTTAAGAACTTTGCGGATATAGCCAAACCCCTGCATAAGCTAACCGAGGAGAAGCGACATTTCTGCTGGGATGAAAGTTGCGACATCGCATTCCAGGAGTTAAAGGACCGACTGTGCAAAACACCTATTTTGGGGTACCCTGATGCAGGCAAGGAATTCATAGTTGACACAGACGCAAGTGACATAGGACTTGGTGGTGTGTTGTCTCAACGGAATGGTGATCAAGAGGTTGTGATAGCCTACTTCAGCAAGTCGTTGTCAAAGCCGGAAAGGAACTATTGTGTCACGAGACGGGAATTGCTTGCTGTGGTAAAGTCATTGCAGCATTTTAGCAAATACCTTCTGGGGCGGAAATTCCACTTACGAACCGACCATGCTGCACTGAAATGGCTATTGCAGTTCAAAAATCCAGAAGGACAAGTTGCGAGATGGATTGAGCTACTGCAGGAATATGACTTTTTGGTAGAACATCGCAGCGGGAAATCTCATGGCAACGCGGATGCATTGTCAAGAAGACCTTGTCCTGAAGACTGCAAGCATTGTACTAGGCAGGAGGGTAAGGAAGGAGTACCTGTGAGGATGCTCAGGACAGACCTCAGCAACGAGTGGAAGGAAAGCCTACAACGTGAACAGCAGGAAGATTCGGACATCAAGCCGATTGTGGAGTGGATGAAGGCCAGAGCTCCTAAGCCCAGGTGGAGCGACGTCTCAGCAATGAGTTCAATTACAAAGAGCTATTGGGCCCAATGGGACAGCTTGGTGATTCAGGATGGAGTCCTGTGCCGTAAATGGGAAAATGCTCGGGGAAACAGCTGTCATTTGCAAATGGTTGTCCCAAAAGCTCAAGTACCGGATGTTCTACAGCTGTACCATAATGGTTGTTCAGGAGGTCATCTGGGAGTTAAACGAACTCTACTGAAGGTACGAGAACGGTTTTACTGGATCCACTGCCGGGACGATGTCGAAGACTGGTGTCGCAAATGTACAAGTTGTGCAGCTGTAAAGGGACCTCAGACTCGTAGTAGAGGTGCATTGAAATTGTACAATGTTGGTGCACCATGGGAGAGGATAGCCCTTGACGTTGCGGGGCCGTTTCCGGAAAGTGAAAATGGTAACAAGTATTTCATGGTTGTGATGGATTACTTCACTAAGTGGCCGGAAGTCTTCGCCATTCCAAATAAAGAAGCTTCGACAGTTGCAGATAAATTAGTTCATGAAGTCTTCTGTCGTTTTGGAGTACCTTTAGAGATTCACAGTGATCAAGGAAGGAATTTTGAGTCCCAAATATTCCAGGAAACTTGTCGAGTTATGGGTACTCATAAAACAAGAACAACATCTTACCACCCACAATCGGATGGAATGGTGGAACGATTTAATCAGACATTAGAGAGGTACCTAGCAAAAGTTGTGGAAAATCGGCAACGGGATTGGGACAAACACATACAGCCGTTTTTGTTGTCATATCGAAGCGCTGTTCACGAAAGTACATCAGTGACACCAGCTTACGCAAACTTTGGAAGAGAATTACGGCTGCCTGCAGACCTGATCACCGGAATACCACCTGATGCCCCACGCAGTATAACCGATTATGCGAACGACTTGCGGAACAAGATGAACGACATTTATGAGCACGTCAGACAATCAGGCCAGCAAATGTCTGAAAAGATGAAAACCCGTTATGACCGCAAAATGAACAATAAAGGGTTTGACGAAGGTTCACTAGTGTGGTTGCACAATCCAGTCCGCAGCAAAGGGAAATCTCCTAAGCTTCAAGCTAAATGGGACGGACCGTACCGGATTGTGACAAAGATCAATGACGTAACGTACCGGATACAGAAAGGTGCAAGAGGTACTCCTAAGATCGTCCATGTGGATCGACTGGCGCGTTACTATGGGGCCGAAAATGCTCGGGACGAGCATGTCTTAGGAGGGGGCAGTGTTACGCGCTAAAGCTAAAGTAATTCGTTACCACTAGCGCCATCTAGTATCGAGTAGCAGAATTAATCGAGTCAAGATCTATCTAGCAAGTGCGATTAAAGAATCTTCTAGAGTTATCAACATCTGCTCAGTCGGGGCCGGTATGTACTCGAAGATTCTAGATGATTCGATTCCCGAATGTTCTGTGGCTCTATAAAAAGGCGGGAACGGATCGGGATCGGGGTAGTATTGAATAAGCGATAGAGGCGAGAACATTTGAAGCGATCTTCAGTGCGATTAAGAGTGATCATCAGTGAAATTGTTAATTGTAATTAGTGTGTTTGATTAAAGTGTCGATTTTGGTAATTTTTATTGGCAGTTTTTAATTGTCACGAACCCGAAGCTCGTAACACAACTATGACGCTGGTCTCTAAGTCTATTAAAACTTTATACTACGCGGGCCAGCTCAAGTTCAAACGTACGTGCTGCCGACTGGACCTATGGATGCCCTTTTTGACAACAATAACACAATATTTCATTTGCAGTGTCAAAGAAAGTCATATTTTTTTCCCAATAAAAAACCACTTGCTGTTTATTTGGCTCCTGTTCAAAATTGTGCAGTTAATCAATCGGCCATGTTTTGGAATATTTGCAATGAAATTGTTTTATTTGCAGGTTTCATGCGTAAGAACGAGAGTGCTAAAGTGGAGAGGTGTCT
Organism: Antitype chi; assembly: GCA_947359405.1. Classification (NCBI taxonomy): domain Eukaryota; kingdom Metazoa; phylum Arthropoda; class Insecta; order Lepidoptera; family Noctuidae; genus Antitype; species Antitype chi. The sequence goes on from OX375826.1 coordinate 3,934,423, forward strand.
CAGAGAGCTCGGCGTTCGTATACATGTGGTCAATGCGGCTCATCAGGTATGATAGTTTTCAATTTGGTGTTAAGTTGGTTTTTGGGTCTCTGTGTGTGGAAATTGTGACTATGTTATTGGGTTCACAGTTGTAAAAACAAATGTAAATGGTAGTAGTTAATAAATAAATAAATTATATAGTATAGTACGATAAAACCATTTATTTGTCATCAATTCATCATGTTCAAGAACGGTCCCAAAATTACCATTTACTAAATTTCAAAATAATTCGCCCTTTTTTACGGTGGCCGTGTAAGATTCGGTCTACAACATAGTTTGGTAATTATTAACATTGGCATAATGTTATTTCCTCAATGGGTTTTTTTTTGGGTTGGGAAATCATCAAATAACTTCTCCCGCTGTGGGTGGACCAGGAGGGCGTGTCAGACTTTTACTGACTAAAACCCACCCGTGTTCCCTCAGTTGCCTGTGTACCAGGGGCCGCGGTATCTCTTTCGAACAACCCGCACCCCTGGCAGGCATCGGCCCTTGCGGACCCTCCCATTTGGTGCTGACATCTCTTTGAGGCGCGCGTGGAACACAACGCGCCGTCGACTCGGGCTTGGTCCTTACCGGACAGCGAGCTACCCATTACTCGCCGTCCGCAAGCCCGCGCCTACGGTGGCCGGGAATCAGCCTGGGATTCCCGACGCCCAGGGCGTCTCCCGCGGCGACTACGGCCGTGAGGGCGCATATACTGCCTCTCCCTCACGTGCGCCGCCTCCCTCTTCGCGAGCATTACTGCTTCGCAGAAGGAGGTGACTGCTAACCATGCACTCTCGCTCCGTAACATGGCCTGGACCAGGGCCGGACGCGAGAGATCGCCGCCGCCGATTGTCTCCAAAAGGATACGGTGGTGCTCCGCCCAAGCCGGGCAGACCTCCACCATATGCTCCACCGTGTCCTCAGGGCGATCTACGCAGTAGAAACTCTCGGGCGTTTCCTCCCGCCTTATCCGAAACAGGAACCTCCCGAAACAACCGTGTCCGGTGAGGACCTGCGTCAGGTGGAAGGTGAGGACGCCATGCCGCCGTTCAAGCCACTCCTCAAAGAGGGAACTTACCGCCGCTATCGTGGCGTGCCCATTCCTCAACGGGTTAGGTACAGATCTTTAAAACGGATACGATAACATTGATTGATGTTCGATGCGGAAGCTTTTCGAATTGCTGTCAATAGCTATTCTGGTCATACAGGCACGCCGGGTTACGCACCTAACCTTTCTCAAAAACATTACCAAGAATGTTTTTATTTTTGTAAATCTTGCCCCACACTAGGAATTTCTCTTATATTATGAGTACGTTTACATTACAAACATTTAAACTCATATATAAACAAACCGCCAGACCCGGAACAACTACTTGTAGGTCATACAAATATTTGTTCCTGGCGGGAATCGACCCCGCGACACGCAGCGCAGCAGTCAATCGCTGCGCCAATCGTGCCGTTAATTATAATGATGTATTATGTTATGTCCTTCTAGGGTGTTTTCATGAATATTTATCTTTTAAATAAGTTTTATTAGTCGGTTCTATAAGTAGTGTGTGTTGTGTGGCCACACAGTTCCGGCAGGGCAGCACGGTGGTGCGCGAGGCGGGCGGGCGCGCGCGTCACACGGGCCTGCTGTGCCACACGGCCGCGCCCGAGGACAAGCGCAAGATCATCGGCGACGTGTTCATACGCGTGGCCGAGCAGGCCGTGCGCGACCTGGAGTTGCCGTGAGTCACTTCTTACATTCAGCATCATCATTAATATAGCTGAAACACGTCCATTGCTGGACATAGGCCTCTCCGAAGCTTTACCACTTCTACCAGTTTTGTGCTTCCCGCATCCAACGGATTTCTGAGGCCTTTACAAGGTCATCGGTCCACCTTGTGGGAGGCTTTCCAACGCTACGTCTTCCGATACGCGGTCGCCACTCCAGAACCTTTCGGCCCCATCGGCCATCCGTTCTGCCAGCAATGTTATCGAATTTTAGATTGCCGTCGATGGATGATTAAAGATATTTAGGTAATTTATTAAGAAAGAAGATGTGACCAAACCTTGTTGATTTTATAAGAAACAATTGAGGTTCTTATTCACCAAAACACTACCAAAATGCAACACTATCATAATTCGAAATTAGGTGTTTTTTTTTTGACATGGCACCGCCATGTCAAAAATACACCTCATTTCGAATTCCTTGCAGCATAAAGTCGAAAAATGTCGTAGTGTAAAAATATTTTTTTATTTTAAGACAATCACGAGAAAACTTAAAACAGAAAACAAACAAACAAAACTTTATTATTTTATTAAACTTCGCTATTTTTTAATTCAATTATATGTTTTACAAAAATAATATTTTTATGACCATACTAACATTTTTTAGCTGTTTTAAACAATATACAAACAAACACTAAAATCGTTACTGTCATCCACAGGGAAGACCAAGTCCTTCTAGGCCAGGGCACACTAAGGCCGGACCTCATCGAGTCAGCGTCATCTCTGTGCTCCAACAACGCAGCTACTATCAAGACTCACCACAACGATACTGAGCTGGTTCGAGCGCTGAGGCAGCGCGGCAGGGTCGTGGAGCCTCTGCGGGACTTTCATAAGGATGAGGTAAAGATATAGATACGATGCTGGCAGACTAAAGTTCGACTTTTAATTTTACTGAATACAATCAAAATCAAAAAATCAAAATCAAATCATTTTTATTTCAGGCACTGTATAAGTACATACACGCAAATACATTTCACCCATAGTGACTACATGTCATAAATAAGCAGATATATTGTTATTACATGGTTATTACTAAGTTATATTAAGTAGGTATTTTAGGTAGGTATTACAAATTATAGATTAAATTAGATAAGATACGTTTGCGTTTTGCGTTGAACAGTTGAAGGGATATAAGGGAAAACGTCTTTGAATTTTGCTTCGGTGTAAGGTTTTTATGCTTGTGACTGTCTAATTAAAATTTTATTTGAAACCATCAATCATCATCATCATCATTATTGGTCTCAAAGCAAAAGAGACCTTGACATTTTTAAATACTGGTATCTAGCTGGTTCCCGTTACACTGAGCCAGCCTGACGATGAGGTTTGTCCCGCAGGTGCGCGTGCTGGGCGCGGAGCTGGGCCTGCCGCCGGCGCTGGTGGAGCGGCAACCCTTCCCGGGGCCCGGCCTGGCCGTGCGCGTGCTGTGCCAGGACGAGCCCTACGCCGAGCGGGACTTCGCCGAGACACAGGTACAGGACATAGAGATTTTTCAGATGGGCAATAACACCTCGGGAGTAGAGAAAACTGCCAAATAGTGTTGTCATTAATTCTTAATTTGGGCTCCAAACTAATCTTACGTCCGTAAGTGGTATGGAGTACGAAATGCCCGTAACTGCCGAAATTATGAGCTTCGTGCATAGGGTATAGATGATTTCGACTATTACAAACATTTTAAAACCAAAAATATTCCCAGAACGGTCTATCCGTTCTGCTGTAATGTGCTTACCAACGAAAATTTTAGAATTTTTTGTCATAGGCTTTTAATTGTTTTTAAGGGTGCTAAAGCCAAAAAGAAAGGGAGGTAATAGGAAAATCTGAGATGACTATAACTTTATGAAAGCTTCTAAAAAAATATCCTAGATGGCTCTGTATTTGAAGCAATTCATTCAAACTTTGTTTATATCATCGATATACTGGGTTTGTGTGCGTGCGAGTATCGAATAAGGAACTTTGTTCCTGGTGGGGGACCCAGGCAGCAGACGTTTTCTGTATTGTTTAGCTGTAAATCTTCTACATAAAAATAAATACAAAATAAGTATGATCTTAACTAACTCAACTCCACAGGTGATAGTAAAAATAATGGTGGAATACGCGTCGATGTGCGTGAAGTCCCACGCGCTGTTGGGCCGCGTGGCCAACGCCAGCACGGCGGCGGAGCAGGCCGAGCTGAAGCGCATCTCGTCCAAGTCGCCCGTCGCCGCCACGCTGTTGCCGCTACGCTCTGTGGGGGTGCAAGGTACTCTATCCCTTACTATTATAGCGCCACTTGATTCTTTTGGCGTGTGGCCAAATCGGTGCTACCGTCGCCATCTATGTTTTTTCAATACATCTCACAAAACAATTGCTCCAATTTGATGATATTCATTTGACAGTTCAACAACATTCATTGCGTTATTTACACTGTCGAGACGACTATTTTTTCAAACAGAAGAGGCAATGTGTGCGCAATTTTCTTAAAAATTCTTCAGATTGTGATAGGAAGTCCGTTTCTTAACTGGGATGCGTGCCCCTATTGAAAATAGGAATGAATATAGCTCTTTAAAAAAATATCCCTCCTTTGCACAACACCTTGTATAACAGACTAGAGCGAACAGGGGAAAACATAGATAATGGATTTATGAATACACTAGAACTTCGCCGGGGATTTCGTCCACGTAGATTTCGTATTTTCCGTTACAAACTTTAATACCCCATCATCCTCCTGTACGGGGTAACAAAAATAAAAAATAAACTAGAAAAATACTTACTTTATTATTTACTTAGATAAAAACCCCTTCTTAGTGCTCTCCTACATTATAAAAGGAAGCCGGGTGCAAAATTTTACGTTCCGAGTCCTAGTAGTTTCTTCGGCTGTAAGTTGATATGTCAGTCAGTCAGTTTATCCTTTTATATCATATGGATTACATCAGACAAATAACACTAACAATATTGCTGTTGCAGGTGACGGCAGAACGTATAGTTATGCGGTCGCTCTCTCGACAGAGCGCTACCCGCCCGATTGGAAGGACATGCACTACCTCGCTAAACTAATTCCGCGTGTCTGCCACAACGTTAACAGGTATTTACCAACTAAAACCGATTATTATTGCCCTTTTAATGTCAAGGATTTGAAGCACTTATTTTCGAGTGACAAGTTATCAAGTGTTAAAAATTATGTTAGAATGTTTAGTTACAAATTATGTGCTATATTTGGATGCTATAAAGCTATCACTTGTATAATATAAAATATATATAATATCAAAATCTAGCTGAGAATGGGGGTCCTACATGCAAAGATTTGTGGCAAACCTGATTTGTTTGCCACAAATGTTGTCTGAAAACTGTTTGCACATGCAAGTTGATGCGTGTTGCCGAGCCTTAACACCATTGTCAAAATACTGTTAATTTTTCGCTTGCCTACTTACACAAAGACGCCACTGAGCTAGCCGTGCGTTACTATACGTTAGGGCTTTTTCAGAAAGATTGATAGACCATTGGTATAATTCCATATTCTAACCAAAAATATAATCAATTTCAATTTTCCAGGGTTTGCTACGCTTTCGGAGGCATAATCAAGGAGCAAGTGACAGACATCACGCCGACCTTTCTCACACAACAAGTTATCTCAACTCTACGCCAGGCAGATGATCTTGCCACACAGGTAAAAAAAGGTTTTATCTATAAAATATAGGTTGTAAAATGATTTTATTATTTTGACCTAATGCAACTGTTGTAAGTTCGTACTAACAAAAATACTTGAAAATCTACAATAGCCCAATAAAGTTCATCTTAAAGGGAAGATCCTCCGACCAGACGGGTATTGTCTGGTAGGTTATTGCCCGCCGATTAATGTTGGGAAAACTCGCTTGCGCGATGCAGGATTTTTCATGACGTCAGTTTGATGCGTAGTTCTCATGTGGCGATGTAGATACCCCATACCCATCACACTTGTGAAATTTCTGGAACTAATAAAAACTTATTTTTCTACTCAGGTGTTAATATCAAGCGGCTACGCGTCCCGCATCGCACAGATGCCGGTCGTAATGATCCCGATCCACTTCGACCGCGACGCGGCAGTCCGTGCAGCTTCATGCCAGCGCTCGCTAGTACTGCGTCCGTTCATCACGTCGGACTTCATGACCGGCATCGCCGCCCTGCCAGGGTCGGATGCTATGCCGCAAGATGTAAGTACTCTTCTACTTACACAGTTAAATAAATATTTTATGTACAACAATGGTTAATAAATAATTTATTGTATTTTTATCTCACGAAGCGACGCGAGCTTTACTTCTGGTAACCGAGTGTATAAACACGCTGTGAATGTATGCGTGAAGACTAGTAGCGTCAGTACATAACTCACACACTTGCGACTTCGCCAGTGTCTCTGACGGTACCGAGAGCTCCTTCACTTACACACACAATCACAGCGTGTTTGTACACTTGGTTTGTGTGATAAATATGCTGAAGTAATAGTAATGTCATTTAAAAAAAATCTAAAATACAACTATCCAATAGCATTTTAGTTAAATTTTTGGGACAAGCACAGTTAATATCGCCTATAATAAAATTATGAATGAAGTCTTAAACTACATCTTTCAGAACGACCGACTCCTTTGTTAATTCAAAAGTGTCTGTTTAAATCGTTCGAATTTACGTTTAATCCGGGAGTTCGTGCTAGGCCCACTTGTTACTGCCACCTTGTATCATGTCAGTGATGGGCAAATGCCAGACGCCAGAAGCCAAGATAATATGCCTTTCCCTAAAGAGAAGATAGACATCTCAAACGAAATAATATGCGTGCGCTATTGACGCATAGCTTCCTAAGCCTATTTGTGGACGCATAGCTTCATAACACATTTGTGATCATTGTCGGTCCAAGATACGCGATTGTCAAAGGTTTTATGACATCAAGCTGATAAGACTGTGACCCCACCAGTCTGCCTGTCATTACATAGCTAATTATCTAATTAAGGGTGTTTGTCAACAGGTTGTAGACAGAATGCGCAAGGAGCTGCTGAGCGTGCCGGGCATCTCACGCGTGCTGTACGACCTGACGCCCAAGCCACCCGCCACCACCGAGTGGGAATGATCGCCGCGGCTCTCACACTTTTATATATTTTTTTACTGAACGAACGCACCCACGGGCAGTGGTCGCCGCCATGTTGTTTTATTTGATGGAAGGCATCCGCAACGCGACGTAGTGAAGGCATCGAACTCGACTATACAGAAACACTATCGTTATAGTAAATGACTACGGGAAGATTCTTGACTTATGCTATCGTTATTCAAGTGCCTAATTAGTGCAGTTATCGATCTCGAAAATTGGCATTTCTGTTTCCCAATACTCCCCGCAAATTCTTCTTCCTCACGAAATGTAAATTCACGAGATCGTCTTTCAGCACAACTTGTTAATTAACTTTTTAAACTGTCGTTACTAACAGGCACTCACCTCATACATGACTATTTTATACGATTTTTCGGTTGAACATAACGTTGGTTTTATTTTGTTATTAGTGTTATAGCTGTATCGAGTTTTATTTATCATTTCTAAGGTTCAATGGTCACACCACTGCCCGATATAAAGAAGTTTTTGTAAATACATTGGTGTCACATGTTATAATATTATCTCCACTGATCAGTTTTGTAACATGTAGTAATTTATTGTCAAAGGCTGTGTAAAAATTTATAAAAAAGCCCACAATTATTCCGCGCGACAAGATTGTTATAAATGGATCTTGTATGAAATCGAAGACACATTGTGTTTTATGGAATGGTTCAGTGTTATTGACTGGAAGTTTCATAATAAAATTATATTATGCTTTATTTTCATATTGGATTTTATTTTAAAACCTTTATCACAATTCCATATAAATATTATAAAATAACACAAAAATAATAGAAAGTCAGTCAGGGTAAAAATATTTCATAGTACAATAAAATGCCTCAACTATCTGGCACCAATAAATTAATATTCTTCCCTGAAGAAACTTGACCACCTATGAAGGTTTCTTCTTCACCCCTGATGGACAGACCTTCAGAAAGCGCCACTTTCTTTTCTGACATCATTGGCGCCTTCACCCAGCGAGTGCTACGACATTTACCACAAGGATGAAGCGGTATTAGTTCTAAGGAAACGGTTCTGTTATTACAATCACCACATTTGAAGAACCTTTTGAATGAGTCCAAGACTTTCAGTGGATGCCTTTCATCCTTACATATCTGTGCTGCTGAGAAAGCAGTGTACTTGCATTTCACACATCTCACAGCTTTGCAAGCCAGCTTGAAAGTGTTCAGCATCTTCTCTTCCATTTGTTCCTTTTTCTCAAGTTTGTGGAAATACTTTTCTTGTTCATCATCCTCATGCTGCTGGATCAAGTTAGTGTGAGCTGAAGTTGCTTCCAGTATTTTTTTAAACCTCTCAGACATCACAGTCTTAGGTTTCTTCATTTGTGTTCTTGGATCATCATCATCAGATTTAGACTTTTTGCTTTCATTCTCATCACTACTAGACCCATTTAACTTTTCTAAAGCCCTTTTCTTACCGGCCTGTGTTCCTTTAATGTTATTTGGGTCAACTTTTGCAAGACCGCCATTTTGTTGGACTAATCTGAATGCATTAGCCTTGGCACGTTCTGCAGACTTTTGTCCATATGTCATGCTTAAATCTATGGTGCCACTGCCTTTTAAGCCAAAAGTACCTCCTCTGCTGAGTTTTGGAGAGCTTCCAACTCTGTCAGCCAAGCTCAAGTTTTGTGACTTGTTATTTGGTGGACTGGAAGTGAGTTTGTTAAGCCTTTCTGTGTCACTTGTCCTATGAGCTGCAGGGCTATGTAATATGGTGTTATTCTTCATGGAGCCTGCCCCCTGTGGCGCCCTGTTCATCATAAACTTGTCACCTTCAGACTTATGGTACTCACTCAAAGACATCAATCTATTATTGTCCCTCTCTTTCACTTTAGCTGTGTTGCCAGATGGTAAAGCAGAATAGGCTTTACCTCCATAAATTACTGTACTTTTGCCAAGAACTTTGTTTTGTAAGCTAACAAGTCCTTTGCCCATAGTGGAAGACTGCAATTCTTGTCTCCTGGAGTACTGTTGATACTCCTGCTTCACATGATAAATGCATACATCACATTGGCTTACATTAACAAATGCTGTACATTTCTCACCATTCTTCTTCTTACTCTTACAAACACCAAGATCTTTAGACTGGCCTAAGATCATAACTCGATCGGGATTCTCAACGCTGAGACTGGCCTGTTCGGCACTGTTTTGTGATCTATCCAAAACATTTGGATTTAGAACTGCCACTACGGTACCTTCTGGAGTTTTCCATAAATCATTGTAAGCTTTTCGAAATAAAAACATGGAAACTGTTTTGAAATCATCTTTCAAATCGCAAAGAGTCCATATTAGGAATTGGTTACCTTTTGCAGACTTTTTGGCTGCACTTTTTCTAACTATAACACCGCCTATCACCCAGTCTTTGGAAAGATCTTCATTTTCTACATGTCTCTTCACTCGTAGCATGTTAATAGCTTCTCTGCCTTGCATGCGGTCCAAGAGTGCAGTACTTGATATCAATGGCTTGGTAATTCTAATTCCAAATACTGGATCAGTATAAATGTCCGCAGCGTCTTTGTTCTTTTTGATTTGAGGTGCACAAAATGTATTTTTATTTACCTGTTCTGCCGGTTTTTTATTTTTAAAGTTGTTTTTAGCTATCTTGACGTCCATGTTGGTTTGTCGTAACCTCGTTTCGAAGTCAAGCCTCTTGTCCCTCTGCTCGTGTTCCTGGTGGTCCAATATCTTCTTAACCTCAGAACCATAGTTACTGTACTTACGTTCAGTGTAATTCCTTTGTTCTTCGTCATCTGATGAATCTGTATCGCCATTGTGAATAGCAGAACTCTTAACAGGCTTACTCTGATCAGGTTTATCTTCAACTTCTACGTTACTGCTACTTGGTTGGAAGATATCAACTTCATGGATAGATGCTCCCTTCGTGTCGTTATTTTCAGCCTCATCCAGATCCGCACACAAGAGTTCTTCTAATTGTGCTAGGTCATCATTCTCATCCATTGTTTCCGACACTAAAATTAGTTGTTGTTAGCACAAATCAAATTTTATTATTAGGTACTTTGCAAAATTGGCGCGGAACTTTTATTTATAACGATCTTGACACTGACAGCAGTGACAGATCAGCATCAGCCCAGCACAGGCACAGAAACAAAAAACCAGATCACTCCACAGATTGAGATAACCCTATCACATGACAGTTAACGAGACGTTCAGAAATAATACATGCAATTCAAACTTGCAAGTCCTCCTATATACTTGGTGAAACTGAGGAGGGATTGGTAGCCCTGAATTACCAAATCGAGTAGATATTTGCAAATCAACTAAAATGTATATGGTATATGATACTAATATGTCTATACTTGGACTCATAATCTGAGCCGTAGGCAGAGATAGCATTCTCTATCTATGATCTTAGTAGATTATGACAAAAACAGATAGTGAGATGGTGTCACAGACATATAAAACAATAGCAGACCAAACATTAATCCTTAGTCGATGGACTTGATTCTCTATCCTTTTTTTGCTAAGCGACAAGTCGTAAGCAGTATCTCGTTCTGTCACCTGTTGTCACACTGACCCACACATAGACAAAATTTGACGCGTAGCCCGTCTGTACCGCGCCGCCATTTGGATATGCAACATTTATCCTGAATCGCGTTCTATGTTTCAACCGCGAAATATTACTTGAAAAATTAATTGTTTGGGACGATTACACAAAAATAAAATGGTAAAGTGCTGTGCGTACCAGTGTGACAGTGATAGCTACCACAAAACACCTGAATTGACCTTTCATCGGTAAGTTTTTGTATTATGCTGTGAAGTCAGGGACGGATTTGGCAACAAAGACGATATTTTTTATTGTATGGAAAATATTTACCTATTATGGAATTATCAAATAGAGACTCGGTTTACTCTACGATATTTCAAATTTTTTTGGTGACATAGTTTGACAATACTGCAGAGTGCAGATTGCCAGTGTAAACATACATTCTATGATAATAAAATTTATAGAATCGCTCCGGCCCGGCGCGTACACATGTGATACGTTACAATAGAAAATCTATTGTGTCTCATTAGCCGGTTATGTTACCCTGTCTGTGTGATGGATAATATGAACGATGGTGGACATAAATCGGTATAGGCTACTCACATAATTTTAACATTTCATTCAGCAGGTAATAATTGAGCTTACTAATATTTTTCCAGGTTTCCAAAGGATGTAAGTTTACGGAATGCATGGATTTAAAAACATGAAACTCCAGGATTGAAACTGAACCTCAAATGGCGCAAATATTTCAATCTTATTGGAACCTATTATGTTCGAGCCGTTAGCCTTTGTTGGCCACTTTTCCCATTGACAACGATGCGGACGTATTATTTGATGCCCTATGATTATTTTATTTTTTGTATACCTGTACATATTATTATTTTAGGACCAGTAGTTTTTAAATTATGAAAATAAAGAACATTACTTGTCGTTGTGATCTTGTTTTCGTACCAAACTGTAATAATCTCTGTATAGGCTTTTATTTTCGTTCGTTTTAAATTTTGTATATATGTTTTTATGTATCTATTATTTAGGATATGTATATATCTGTGTATCTATTTTAGTATATTGTAAACACATTATTTGCACCAACAACGTCCCCATTTTATGCCCCTCCATTCCATGGTTGCCTGGATGAGATCGCAGAAAGCGATAAGGCCGCCTATTGTATATATTATTGTGTATTTTTTTGTTTATTGTATTTTTGTAGTGTACAATAAAGAATATATAAATAAATAAAGTTAAAAAAAGTACAAAATAAATATGTATATATTTAATAAATTCATTGTTTTATTTCAAAATTCCTGATATATTTATAAGCTAGCTTTCAGGCATACCAACACCTTAACTCTAGGTCCCACCAAGCTGGGCATACGGGTTAATGACTGCAGGGAGAGTTATTTTATCCGATACTGATGCCCGTCAACGGTCTGTGTGTAAATATACCGTTAAAAGGAGGTGAAAGGACTGCCGCCCACCGTCTTCTAAAAATATTACCTTAGTCGCCTTTTACAGTAACCACGAGAAGAGATGGGTGGTTATATTCGTTAAGACTTTGTTAATAAGTAATCTTCACTTCATTTACCCAGAGAATATCGATTTTCGTGGATTTTCAGTAAGATTATCGGTCGTTTCAATATCGTTATATAATACCGGCAACCGGCCCTAGTCCGGCCCTGTATCGACAACACTCTCTATGTGTGCGTAATGGGTACGCATTTTTTAGCGAATGTTTGGTCTGCTACTGTTTTATATGTCTGTGGATGGTGTAAGAATAAATGAAATTGAAATTATGTACTTACTATTATTTAAAAAAAAAATTAATAACTTGTTTTAAAAACATGACACACTATTAAAAATAGTAGAATTTGTTACAAACGAATTTTTAAAGTTTTATAACGAAAAAATGTGACCATTTTTATCTTTTTATCATTGGTTTTTTACGCAAAATCGTTCACCATCAAGACTATTAGTTTTAGTATGGTAATATTATTTTTCTTCGAACTGTCAAGTAGAGATGAGTCAAGTCTGTACAAACATTCGATCCAAATACCTGTTCCACCTAGTCCACCAGTCCACAAAGTACTCATACTTTAGAGTATGTTGAGTCTTTGCGTACCACCGATACGTCAATGTAACGTACGTACGCAGTACTACGCAGTAATGAATTTTATTGTTATCTTTCCTTCATACTTTACACAGGCTTAGGACTGTCAACGTAAAGATTTATCAACATTGAAGATTATTGGCGTATTAAAAGATTTCAATTAATTTTCAGACTAATCATTTTTTTTTTAATCACCTATCTACAATCATTGTTTTTATTATATATGTATACGTAGAAAATCAGCCTTAAGAATTTTGATTTAAGAACACTAATTGTTGGAATTTTCGGGTCCCCAGCCTCGTTCTCCTATCATTTAATAATAATCCACAGGACGAAAATAATCTGTCACAAGGGACACTTGTGACATTCAACTTGGTGAGTGCCAGAGCACACAAATGTAGGTACACATCTTTCTGCTTTTTTCACCACTGTAGTGGTGATATACTAGGTGAATTTTTAGTCACCATTTAAATTTTTCAGGGTCATAGTACCCGTGAAATTGAACAACTTTCTCCAAGGAACATGGGCCGAAATATGAAAAAAAAAAATCGGACCTCCCATGCAAATTCATTAGTCAGCTGATCGATTTTGTATGGGAGGTACGATTTTTTTTTCATATTTCGGCCCATGTTCCTTGGAGAAAGTTGTTCAATTTCACGGGTACTATGACCCTGAAAAATTTAAACGGTGACTAAAAATTCACCTAGTATACTCACCTGACATCATAACAAAATCAAAAGTTTTCCACTTACCGAAACGTTACGAAAACCGATTTCAAAATAAGTCCGATATGCATATCCGATTACGACGCCAAGTAGCCCCGAGTAGGTATCAAAACGGCAGCGGCGAGCCGGGATCACATCCGCAGGAGTCCTTACTTGATACTCGAGTACTCGACTACATTGCATTTAGTCTAAAGTCTTCATTTCGCATCGAGTATTTAAAATACCTAGTGTGTAAAATCTGCCTAGTAAATTGGTTGATGAAGTCCCGACTACTGTCGAGTATTGACAGACAAAGATGAAAAGACTGCGGCATAGTGTAGTTAAAAAAAGACAGAATGTATTCTTGGACAACACGAGTGCGCGTTGCGTTACTTTTATGTTTATTGAATTAAGGTTCTAATTCAAATGACTGATACACGAAAAATTTAAGCAAACACGGCGACAAGACTAGATGGATCGAGTATTTTAAAAGTTGAAATAGGTGCTACCTAGTCTCATTAAATACCTAGTACCTGGATCTGTTCTAGTATATACGCATCATCTCTACTGTCAAGTTACTGAATACCGGTACGATCTATGAGTCCTGTAGTCTTGTAGATAACTTGATAATAATCTGTTTCAGTTTAGTTTTAATTAAATTTTTTATCTATGTTTTTGTTGACAGCATAATATAATCCTGGCTGTCATAGTGTCATAACTAATTTGTGATTTCAAGAATTTCCAATCACAGAGTACATTGATTATATAGTTTCCAATTTCCATTAGAATTCCTCGTATGTGGCGCTGGGTTAATGAAGAAATAATCTAATTGAACGAAATATTTTACGTGTGTAGTCAAAACATTGCAGCACAAACCACTATGGCAGGTATGTACATATTTCATACTTTACCGGGTGTTTATTCAATGTAAAGTTATTCTTATTCCTTAAAATATGCTTATTTTCAATGTTTAGACAATCAAGACGCACCGGCAGCTAGCAATCAAGCTAATACGAACCAGGAGGCAACAAAAGAGGGTGCTGCAAGTACTAATGAGCCGATGGAAGAAGTAACGGCGGCTTCACCGCAGCCCGAGGCAACAACACCACCTGCCGAGGAAGAATGCCAGGAGATCATTATAGTGAACGAGCAAACTGAGGAACTAGACCTGAACCACGGCAGGATCGGAAAAATTGAGAATCTTGAGCGTTTGAAGAACTTACAAAGGTGAGTCATGTTTCCAACCTGTTTTTCGAGAGCTTACGGACGGCCATGCACCTTTTCTCAGTCATTATCTAGACCAATGATTGCATGGGAAATTACAACCAATCTTCGTTATTAATAGGAACAAATCCTTCATTACAATCACAAAATATAGGTGAAAAGGTGTTTGATAGGTTGCAGACCTTATCAGGGTATGATAATCTAAGATGCAAGTACAGTTTTAACTTTGTTGTTGATCTTATCAGTATTCTGTTGAGTGGATAGAATAAGTCTAAACTTGTGCTGGACAGTAACTGAACTGTTAGTTCATATTTTCACAATAATGGTGAAAATGCTATTTGATATTTTGATTCTGCACAATTGAAAGCAATTAAAGTTTTACATAACTCAACTTTTCTGGGCTAAATGGTAACTAAAATTCACTACCTCATTCTAAAAATCAATTATTACTCTGATAGTACTTTTCAGAGGTAAATAAATGAAAACTAAAGTTTACTGCATCACATGCATGCATAGGGATAGAGGAGTTTACATCAAAACATCTTAAGCCCATGTGCTGCAATGCTCCATCATACTATAAAACACTATTCCTGTGCTTGAAAAGTTTGTAATATTATAAAGTAGCTTTTGCCAGCAGCTGCTCCCGTGTTGATGTCAAAAATTATCCCAAGGGAACATACTACCAGGATGAAAGTATCATATGTGTTAAATCCAGGTTATAAACTATCTGTGTGCCATATTTCATCCAAATCTGTTAAGCTGGTTTTGCGTGATTGAGTGACAAACATCTAAACATACAAAAACATTTATAATATTATATAGTAGAGTAAGTAGGATGTAAAAGTTATTTAACTTGTCCCAGTGGCTGAGGGTAAAGGTTTTATTACAACCAATTCAAACACATTTTCAGCTTTCGTAAACATTAGTAATTGCAATGTTTAGAAAGGTCTAGTCTATTTAACATGGTTTCTTTAGGCTTCTCCCTAAAGAAATCATGATAAAGAAACTAGACCTACACAATAAAGGCTGAATGTGTTATTCTCTTGTTGCACATTCTTACCATGTTTTTATTTCAAATTAGACAGTTCTTTGTAATTGTAAGTCTTATTTTTATTAATGCAATAAACGGGGCTAATGCGTATGCGCGTATTTCGGATGTTTACCATGTGCTGACGGCGCGTATGCGCGCGCATATATACAATTTACATATCTTTCTTTGAGTGCAATGTGTTGCACCTGTGCATCTTTATCGTTTCGATAACATCTTAAAATTAGGGTTGATAAGGGTGCCTACACAAAAGTTATTTCGATTGTTACATACGATATTCGGTTGTTACAGTGTCAGGGTGGAATAAAATTGGTTCGACACCCAATTGGCAACACTGCCAGTGATGCCAATTTAGCCCGTTCGGGGCAAGATCTGGCCCTTTGGTTTTTTGTTCAGACCCGAATATAATTATTTAGCTCCTAGCCCGTAATCTAACCCATAATATTATCGACTGTCAAAATCATGTACTGAGAGCCATCTTTGTTTGGGTTCTGTGCTGAGAACAAAACTAAGTTTTCAGCAATATGAATGTAATTAAAAATAAATTACGAAACAGGATGAACTTTAGTCCCTAAATTCCATACCACAAATACGAACTGGCCTTACGAAGTTAAACCAAACCAAACACATACGAAATCCCATAAACCCCTTAAAAAAAATATCCAAACAAGGCTACGCGCAATGAGGCCCAAGCCCAAACATTGACGTCGTCAGCGCAAAGTGAATCCCTTCTGGAGGAATTAGATGAAAATTGCTATTTACATCATAGTTTTATGTTTAAACAATATTTTGCAATCCAAAATGATGTATGTAATTTATTAAAATCTACACAGTAGTTATTCATGCAGTCAATTATACTAAAGATTCCTTTTATATTATTCGTTATTTTACTAACGACGGTAACGAGTTTTTTTTTAGCGCAACATTACTATGTTGCGCTAAAAAAAACTAGCTTTTTGTAAACTCGATTTAACCCGAAACCCTGACACCCAGTTGGCAACACTGCACAGTGACAGACATCACAGACAGGTCAGACTGACAGTTAACTGACGTTTATCCTACGCCAGACGCCAGAACTTAGAAACAATAAATACAGTGAGAGTTTATGTGGGAACTTCAGAAACCGGACTGTCATTTCTGTTTTGCTTTCGTGGTGAACTGACGTACTCTCCGTGCTCTCCCTTGATAGTTTCTCGTGCCTTTTATAATTATATTATTAAGACCATTGCTTTCTTTCTGGACCTCTGATTTGCCCCGTGATTACTTTGGCTTGTGATACTGCACTCTGAAAATACCTCGTGATCATTTGGTTGTCGTACTGGACTTCGTGGTTTCGGAACTTTGTGTGTTAAGTGTGGTGAATCTTCGTGATCTTTCGGACTGTACATAGTAAGTACCAACAGTTATTATTATGAGCTATCTTTTACTTAATTTACTTATGCTATTATTCAAAAATATGGTATCCGTATTCAATAATTATGTAGATGCCAACTCGTCATAATACTTCGAAATTGATGACAGAGTTCAGCTATAGACAGCATAGAAGTATCTACATTTCGAGACATTTCTATGTACTTTCCATTGAAATTTTTTCATTCACCCACGAAAAATTGCTAGCAATCTTTATCTATTTTCTTCAACTCTTATACATAAGCATCTTCTTCTTGATCAGCTCATATTTCATTATCTGTGGCTCAGCCAACTCTCCAGCTGTTATTTATTTGACTAGTTATCGTATTGATTATTATCGTATTATGCGGAACAAAATGTACTATAAAATATTGTTTTTAGATGGAGCATAATTATGAAGATGTGAGACGTGATCTGAACGAAACCTTCGGAGAGGAATTAACTGATGATAGTGACTCCGACGGTTCTGACACCGAAAGCCTCTCCTCCAACAAGTCAGACAGGTAGGGAATTCAATAATTAATAACTAATTTTATAACCATATTCGTGTATTTTTTTAAATATAAATATTTTCTCCTTTATAGCTCAAGTGCTTCCTCCGTTAACTTGTCTCCGCATGGAGAGTGGACTGAGGAGACAGCTATAGAAAATAATTTTTCATTTACTGGGACCCCCGAGATCAAGATTGCTGAAGCATCGAGTAAAGGACCAGTAGAATATTTTAAAGCCGTTTTCCAAGATAACTTCATGACCAGCCTGGCGGAAATGACTAATATGCATGCCCAAATTTTGATGTCCAGGCCACTTAAGCCTAATAGCCGCCTAACAAAGTGGAAAAACACAAATCCGTGAATTGTGGACATTTTTAGGCATCCTTTTTTTCATGGGCACTGCTAGGCTGAGTAAAATAGCAGATTACTGGAAGAATAATTGCTATGTGAAATTTTATATAAATAAATATATGTCTAGGGACAGATTTCTATTAATATTAAGATGCCTTTATTTTAACACTACTTATGATTCTAGAATTAAGTACTCTAAAATAGATTATTTGTTAAATTACTTTAATGAAATAATGAAAGATTTAATTTATCCTGAAAGAGAATTAAGTTTAGGCGAATCAATGGTGGGATTTAGAGGGCATTTGATAATTCGTGAGTTAATTAAAAATAAAAGCCATAAATTTGGCATTAAATTACATGTATTGGCCGATCCTAAAGGACTAGTTCACAGAATTCATATGTATATAGGTTCCTCAGACATTGAAGTTGTTGGCAAAGGTTGTGTTGAAAAAGTAGTTCTGACACTTTTAAAGGATTATTTAAACTGCGGCCATTCTATCTATAGTGGCAATTTTTATAACAGTGTCCAGTTAGCAGAAACTTTGCTAACAAAAAAAACATATTGTACTGGAACTTTGGCCGCCAAACGAAAAAATAATCCAAAAAGTGTTGCAGGTAAAAAACTTTTGAAAGGTGGAAATATTTATAGGTACAACGGAAAAGGTGTTTGTGTTAGTCAATGGAAAGACAAGACAGATGTGCTCACTATTTCCACTGAGCATTCACCCCACTTGTTGCCAGTGGAAAATAGGCGTGGTCGTGTGGTCAACAAACCAAATATAGTGATACAATATAATAAATTTATGAAAGGTGTTGATCGACATAACCAATTGTTAGCTTATTATCCGAGTGAGCACAAATCCATGAGATGGTTCAAAAGAATTGGCATTCACATAATGCAAATGATGCTACTAAATTCCTTTTTTTTGTTTAAAAAAGGTACAAGCAGTACTCTTTCCTTAGAGTCATACAGGGAAAGAGTGCTGCATGAACTTCTTCCCCCTATAGCTGACACATTTGCGCCTCAAAAGTCAAGACACATGCCCAAAGAGTTAGAGAGAAGTGCCAATGGGACTCTTAAAAGGCGCAAATGTGCCAGGTGCTGGTCAACAGAAAAAAAAAGGAAAGACACAAAAATAATTTGCCCAGATTGTGATGTCGGACTTTGTCTTTCTTGCTACGGCCCACACCATGACGAAAATCCGTGAATAATTTATATTAATGTCTTTAACATAATAAACGCTAATGATCGAATGTCAGTGTTTGTAATTAAGTACTAACATAGGATAAGAATATTGTTCTAACCCAAAAGATCGTTATCTGATAAATAAATATATTATTATAATAAACGTTTTGACTGTAAATATTAATTGGTTTTATTCTACTACTTACCGACTTTTAATACCAAAAAACATGACTCTCCTTCTGGCGCAGTCGGGTAAAAACTAGCACCGCGCACGTTCATTGTTATTTGATTTGACCAATGAGTGCGCGTGTTTCTTACTTTCGTCACTTTTCACAAAATCACGCCCATGGATTGCAGGAAAGCGAGAGGGGGGAAGAGGTGTTTCTCTAAAATTCATAAAATCATATACGAAAAAATATAACAGTTAACATTACGGCCTAGTAAGCCGACAACAAATCGTTACAAAAACAACTGTCGTGTCCTGTGAAACAACCTTTACTTGTAGCGTTACAATGATTTTAGGACTGTCATCAAACTAGTTTTTTTTTTTTAAGTGAAAACTTCTTTAGGCGCGTTGAGCACTTTTTGTGTGAACAAAAATCATCGTACTCGCGTCATCGACACCGAACGCTTAAGGTGAATGCGCAGTGGTAGACCGCGAAATTCAAATTTTCTTACGTTTTTGCAATTTTCAGGTCAGTATCAGGTTGTATCCTGATCTAAATGTGATTTGCGAATATAACAGGTACGTGTTTACAGAATTTAGTCATTAGAATGTCTAATATATCTCTTATAAGTTAGATTTCTTCCACAAGCACTTTTCCATAAGAAATTTGTTCTTATGGAACAAATCTAACTTAGAAAGATGTATTATTGATTCTAATGATTATAAATCTGTAAATACGTACATGTTATAGTCGCAAATCATATTTTGATCAAGTAACAAGCTGACACTCACCTGAAAATTGCAAAAAACGTAACAAAATTTGAATTTCGCGCTCTACCACTGCGCATTCACCTTAAGCACACGGATGAGTCGCGCGCGCGTTTATGTCTTTTGGAAAAGTCCCTTTCTTTCATTAGGAAGTTCTAATTCTTTTAACTCTTTTTTTCCCTTTGTATTTTTATCGTAAAAATCTGTGCTGTTACTTTTAATGGCTGCAGTCGATCGCTCGTTTATCATTTTTACCGAGTGCAATCAAGACCCAAGGACCCAATGTGAAATCCTGTATTGACAAAAAAAAAATACTCACGTAATTGTTCAAGTTTTTTCTTCTGTCGGAACTCCCGGACTGCCACTGTTTTTTTTTTACTCTCATATACATATAAGCGTCTGCGTCGTGCCGCACTTGGACAAAGTAGGAAACGCCGCGCCCGCGCCGCCCTGGGTAGACCAGACTGCGGCGCGGCGTTTACTACATACTTTGTCCAAGTGCGGCACGATGCAGACGCTTATTTATGTGTAGTAAACGCCGCATCGCCGCCTACCTGGCCACATGCCCTCCTGCATTTGATATCCCAGATATCCTAAGAGGAACTTGGTAGGATAAAGGTAGGGATAGTAGCCGAGAATAGGGTATTACACTCATTTTTGAAAAGTGTCCTAATTAGATACTAAAGTGCTAATAAACTACTAAAAAAACTAAATTTATTTAATCGATTAGTGCCGTGAAAATGCATTTAAATTTTACATTTCAAATTTCGCGCGTAATTTGACGAAAACGCTGGACGCAGTGGACGCCATATTGGTCTGTGGGTATGACGTCAGTTAGTATTTTGTATGATAATTGTTTGTAATTGAAAAATATAGTTATTATTCTACTTATCGTTGGTTTTCGGTTCCTGAATGCAAAATATTATTTAAATAAAAATTTCTTTGGTTACGAAAATATTAAAAGTACAAAGTTCTTCAATTGGCATGCCGTATGACGTAATAACATGGCGGCTACTATTTCATGGTGTTCAAAAACAGATAAAAAAACTAACATCTTTGAATTGAATTTTAAAAATAATTTTGTTATTTCATGAACTAAAACTAACATTTTCCGACTGCATTTTGCCTAAGCTGTCTCAATAATATATTTTTTGATTTTTTGTCATAATACCCTATTCCTCATAAGTTAACAGTTCGTCAAAGAAGTAGGTACAAAAGCTCAAAGTAAGCTAAGTAGGTATATTTTATTGTTCAAAAAAAAGAAAAAAAAATCTTAAATCAACATAATTATTTTATTCAAACAATTAGGTAAGTAAGTATCTAATATTTATACAAATTCCCAACTCGTAATATTTTATTGTTCCTTGTTTGCTTGGTTTTTATTAGTAGTCTATTATTTAGTTTTATCGTGTGATGAATTCTAAACATAATATATAATTTTTTAAAATAATCTATTGGAAAACAGCGGCATGGCATTGGAAAAGTACAATCATCTAAATGCTTAAGAATTTCTTGTCCAACATTTGTAATTTTCTGATGAATATTAAAAAATGTTTTAATTTTTTTTTCCATTAATTCAATAAATCGTACAAAATTATCTGAAGGAATTGTTAGAAATCTAGACTGGACATTTCTTTCATTAAAATCTTTATAGTGACTGAAAGTAGAATCTCTGTTTATAGCTAATTCAGATCTTTTGACGTAGAGTGTTATTATGGCACATTGGTGTCGAATGAGACATTTTCTATATAAATAACTTGCAACATAAAGGAGGCCATTTTTCTCAGGTAAATCGAATTTGTAATCGTTGGTTTCCACATCTAGAGGTGCACGGTTCTTTGGAGTATTTGACATTTCAGATAAATCTTTATAAAAATCACCATGTTTCATGAGCAGTGAATCGTAATCTTCGTCACCGTTACTACCTTTCGGCGTTTTTAAAATATTGGAAACAAACATTTTTCGGAACGTATTACTGACACGTCGACAAGTTGGCTCTTGACAATTTCCACCTGCTTGTCTTACTCTCCCAAAAAAAGTTTCAAACGATTCTTTGTTTAAACGCCTCGTAAATATATATTTACATCCTTGTGATTTCAAATCCTCAAAAAGCTGCAAAACTGAATTTATAGTTACTTGAAATCCATTAATAAAATTCATGGTTCTCGTTACGTCAATTCCTGTTTGAATGTTTACCAACTTCAATTCCATAAAAAACTGCAACATTTCGAGTAAAAAATCTATTTGAAAATTGTCACCGCAGAAAGCTCGTTTGAATTTGGAGGGAGAACGCAACTTACTTGAATTTAGAATGTCAAACAATCTATTTATTTTCTTTATAAAATCAGCAGTGTCTAATGCAGTTGCATGCATTACATTTAAATCGACATACGTCTTTATTGCTGCCGAAACTGTGTTGCTTAAAACTTGCACGGCTAATTCGACATTTTCAATATTTTGGAAATTTTTGGGTTCTAAGTGCAACTGGGTTAACTTAGATGCTAATCTGAGAGCATTTTGATCACGAGTATACATATTTATTATATCAGAAAATTGCGCCACTTTACTATCAAAAACGAAATTACATGTTTGAAGATTGTTGCGCATAGATTTCATGAGGTGAGGAACGTCAAACACATAATATATTTTATGCCCGTTTACCACAAAATATGTATTGTTAGCATTTATGGAACGCGCTTTTGCAGCACACACAAAATCGGAGCCTTGATCGGTTACAAGGACACGTATATCTAGACCTACGTCTAATAAAGCAGATATAATCTGGTCAATCCAAGCGTTTAATTCTGGATATTTTTTACAATTGGCCAGAAATGAATGAGCAACCGGTTGCTTCCATTTGTGTATAATACCTCGAATCATTATCACGATGACATATTTCGCAGCTTCTGGGGTTTGTATGCCGTTCATTTCATGAAATCCCACTATTCTGTCATTTAAACTGTCGTAATGCAGCTTTGGTTTTACGGGCATACGACCCACACAAACGCTGCACATTTTCTCCTGTGGCGACATTTTACTTACTTTTATCCTCAAAGCATTTAGTAATCTCTCGTCAGTCTTTGTACCTATAGGCATGACAAGCTTTTGTAAAATAGGCAGAGAAGGCAAACATAATGTCTTCGATAAAAATCGATAAGCAACCGGACCTGAATAATGGAGGCTTAGCGCAAAGAACTGAAAGGCTACGCTGTATCGGTTTCCACAAAACCCTGCCTTTAAATCTATCTGCCATTTTATTAACTGTGCCATACCTTTGCTCATAAACATGTCACATAACTTCAAAAAGTGTTCTTTATTGACACTATTCAAATCAATCGTTTTTTCTTTTTTAGCCTCTTTAAGTTGTAAGTATGATTTTCTCTTTCTAGGAGTCCTTGTCTGATTTCCAATGTTCTTCTCTTGGGGTTCTAAAACATCGGTTTGAACAGAGCTAGTAGTTTGATTGCTTGTGATAATCAATGGTTCTATGCATTCAGTTTTGACTGGGCTTCGTTGGTCAACTATATCACCCAGCGCCCCCTCATCTTCCGCTGCTGTTGTTATGGACAAAACCTCATGCTTAATTATATCTATTTGTAGCAGCGGACTGCCATGAGTTGGAGATTGTGATAATGGTTGAGCTGCACTTGTACTTGTACCGGCATGAGATGGAATGTTGAGTGTAGGAAATGCGTCATTACTTATATATTTTTTTGTTCTGTACTTTGAAAATACGATAAACTTTTGTTCGAAATGCTCTTCACAAATCCTATAATCTCCACTTCTCTCAATTAGATCTTCACGTCCTACTGCTGTAAGCCATTTGCTTCGTCTGAAATAAAACACGAAAATAAATAATGTTATGAGGTTGTTCATGAATATTCAAGCCACCAGTTGGCGCCACTTTGACAAGAGGTCTTCCAGTTCGACAATGAACTTAAAATATTTGATGGCATTCGTTTCGTTCTTTCGTTTACCATTCAGTCCGTAGGCGCTTTGACACTTTTGACAGGTGCCCGGACCTGACGTCTCAGTGCTGCCACCTAGTGAACGTCATTTCAGAACACCCTCATTATACTGCGAAATAATTACACAGAAATTGAACAGAGTATGATAAATGATTTTATTTCTGCAAGTAGGTGTGTACCAAACACTTTTACACGTCAATCATATTTTTTTAAACTAGATGAGATTGGCGTTTTCTATCTGACTACTCTGAGAAGAAAGGCCGAAACAAACATTTTTCTGATACATATTTCATCCCAATCTTCAAATTAGAATAGTTTTTAATAAATTAGAAAATACCCTATTCAAAGATGTGTACAGATCTCCCAGAACAAGTATGCGCTTTTCGGCAATCGTACTGACTTCGTCCGCGTGAGGTTTCGCCTCCGAGTCACCGCGTTCCATCCTATTGCTCACCCGCGCTATCTTC
The DNA here is from genome assembly GCA_947359405.1 of Antitype chi. Taxonomy (NCBI): domain Eukaryota; kingdom Metazoa; phylum Arthropoda; class Insecta; order Lepidoptera; family Noctuidae; genus Antitype; species Antitype chi. The sequence continues at coordinate 3,958,718 of OX375826.1, forward strand.
ACTTTGCGTTTTATCTGACTTTTTTCGTTTTGCTCGGCTTTATGGGTCGTAGCGTAAAGAGCCTATAACCTTCCTCAAGAATTCGGTTAACGAATGCGAAAAGAATTGATCAAATCCGACAAGTAGTTTAGAGAGATTAGTGCGTTCAAACAAACAAACTTTTCAGCTTTATTATTGTTATAGATTACCATGCATGGATGGGTACAAAATTAGAGATTATCAACTCTATGCAGAACATTTTCGAGTGACAGATGACGAGGTGTAACCGGAGTAGACAACCCAACAAGGCGAAAGTTTCATACAAACGCGAATGCGTCAAGTGTTATGAATTCAGCAGTTGAAATTGAAACATAGCGCTGATTTTTTTTCCGGTGATTTAAAAAAAAACAAGCGGAATTGTCGCATCTGACATCTCACCTTGGTAATAAGCTACATTGTACCAACCTCTCGGAAAATGGGTTGGTACTACCGGACGGCCCACTCTACCACCGAAGGAATCCGGGGAAGCGCGCGCTATTTAGTTTGACAAATTAGCGCGCGCTTCCCCGGCTTTCCTGTTTCTCACTTCCGTCCCTTTTGACGAAATCGCTCCCAAAGATTGCAGGAAAGCTAGAGGAAAGATGCTACACATAAAAAATCTACTGTTTCAAAAAAAAAGTGCAATGCCTAGGCCGTCAAAATGTATGGAACAGTATTTTTTAAACTGACGAAAAATTTCAACGCTGGAATCATATGCTGAATCCACAGACTACAGTTTGTGCGTCGATGTCTTTGCGACCATGTATACCTACTTGTGAGCCATAAACACTGGCATGTGACCACAGTAACTGAATGAGATCATCACATCACACATCAGTATCACAAGATTATCAATAAAAAGGTCATTGAGCTGCTCTCACTTAATAAATATGTTCAATGAATTGTGACGTCTGTTGATCTGGGTCAACAACTAGGTCCTGACTGCAGAACAGTAAGTAATTGTTCACCCAGCTCGGTGGACCGTAAGTTATGATCGTAAGGTCGGTATTACACTGGCTGCTTATATGTTACTAGCTTTTGCCTGCGGCTCCGCCCGCCTGGATGCCGGTTATCGCGTAAAGAAGTAGCCTATGTCTTTCTCCATATCCCAGGCTATAACTCTGCCAAATTTCATGACGATCGGTTCAGCGGTTTAGGCGTGAAGGCGTAACAGACATAGTTACTTACACATTTATAATATTAAGTAGGGATGTACTGCCAGGGGTGCGGGTTGTTCGAAAGAGATACCGCGGCCCCTGGCACACAGGCAACTGAGGGAACACGGGTGGGTTTTAGTCAGTAAAAGTCTGACACGCCCTCCCGCTCCACCCAGAGCGGGAGAAATTATTTGATATGATTTCCCACCCAAAAAAAAAAGAAAAAAAAAGTAGGGATGTACCATCGAGGAAACTAACATCTATACACCGTAATGCTTGCTAACAGATGTGGTCATTGTGTGCACGGGATTTTGTGTTCAAATTGGTCAGATGTAACTTTTGTCTATAGTACTTACTCAGCGCAAACGCTACTTCTTTTAATAAAAATAATATTTTTGAATAAAAATGTGTGCAAAGCCAAATCCAGTGTACGAAAACAATCCCGCCGCGATTTCATTACTTCTGGGCCATTCAAGTAATAGGTCTTTACCTATGAAATTGCCGTTTTGTATGAAAAAATTTAAACGAATTTTTTTCATGTATTTTTTATTTGTATTAATCGAAGTAATCACCCATGCAATCAATGCATCTTTGCCATCGCAGTGGCAGTTTATTGATGCCCTTCTTAAAGAAATCAGCTGGACGGGAGGCAACAAATTCTTCAAAGGCATTTTGTACTGCCTCTCGGGTATTGAATTTTTTTCCCGCCAAGAAGTTATCCAAATTCTGGAAAAAGTAGTAGTCTGTAGGCGCAAGGTCTGGTGAGTAGGGCGGATGACGGAGAGCTTCCAACCCCAGTTCTTGCAACTTGGAGACCGTCTGCTGTGCAGTATGAGGTCGCGCGTTGTCGTGCAGGAGCAGCGGAGACGAGCGATTGACCAATGCTGGTTGGAGATGTGCCAGCTTCTCCATCATTGTGTTCAGTTCTTCACAGTACACATCTGCAGTAATGCTCACCCCGTTTGGTAAGAAGCTGTGATGAATCACACCGGCGCTAGACCACCAAACAGTGACCATCACTTTTCTAGGGGTAAGTTTTCGTTTAGGGCATTGTTTAGGTGCTGAACCAGGATCCAACCAACTTGCTGAGCGCTTGCGGTTATCAAACAGAATCCATTTTTCATCGCAGGTAACTATGCGGTTCAAAATTCCTTCATTTGTGTGTCTGTTGAGCAGTGCAAGGCACGTCTCGACGCGTACTTCGCGCTGACGATCATTGAGTTCGTGGGGCACCCATTTGTCAAGCTTTTTTACCTTGCCAATTTGACGCAAATGGACCAATATTGTTTTGACGCTAACGTCGAAAGCTGCTGCTAATTCAGCCGTAGATTGTGTATCATCAGCTTCCACAATCGCCTTTAATTCGTCATTGTCGACCAAAGTCTTCGGACGACCGCGAGGTTCATTTTTCAGGTCGAAATTTCCAGAACGGAAGCGAGCAAACCAATAACAGGTGGTGCGTTGGTTTGTAGTGTTAGCTCCGTAAACGTCGTTGATGTTGCGTGCGCTTGTGCCGCGTTGCTGCCACGACGGTACTCATATTCCATAATTACTCGAATTTTTAACGTATCCATGATGACGAAAAAGATTGAAATGCGATGAAAATGATACACTAATCAATAAACAAATGACTACTTTTGGAAAAAAAAATCCATGTTTTTAAAATAAAATTAATTTGAAATTAGAATTCTTACCCAAACAAAAATTATTTTGATTTGAAATGGCCAGTACTGCAAAACGGCAATTTCATAGGTAAAGACCTAATATTATGTAAGCTGATTTTTTGAAATTTTTAATCCCCTCATCTCCCCCTCGTCAGCAAAAGTAAGCAAAGCTTTTACGCCCCCCCCCCCCCCCCGTCCCAGGCTCACGTAAACATTGGTACATGCATTTTTCAAAGTGTTCTGTTTTTTTTTTTTTTCAAATTGATTCATGAGCAGCAGTTATAAGACTTATAAGTCAAGAAATAAGGAATAGGCTTGGAATTAGATTCGTTTCGTATGCAGAAGAATGGGCAAGAAACTCCACCGTTACTCTTTTAAAATGTTGTGTTACATTAATTATATTATTATGTGGAGACAATGCATCTAGAAATAAAATTACTATACTAGAATGGGTAAAAGAATTAAAAATGCAGCAATGACATAAAATAATTATGGGATGGAAACATGGTGCTCACATGTCCAATCAAGATCTTATTATAGTAATAGAACAACTCTCCGTTCCCGCACCCTTATTGGCCTCAATCTACGTTAATTTACGCGAATTAACTGCTAATGGAGAAAACCAATTTCATTATTTACAATTAATTACTGCCTACGCCGGCGCCGCAGCTTAGCTTCTAGTCTCTAGGCGCTTATTTATTAGTATGAGCAGCAGTGTACATTGCTTTGGTTTAATTTGCTAATTAAACAGTATTTCTAACGATATTCCATCACGATAGGATTATCTCGTGTATTTAAAATGGTCAAAGACGCAGGCAGATCCGATGGATCGTTGGAATTAACTCCAGGGTCTGCAAAAACAAAACCTGCCAGGGTCGCAGATTTTTTCAAAAGAGTTACTGTGGCCTTGGCACAGGCAACTGAAGGAACACGGGTGGGTTTTAGTCAGTAAAAGTCTGACACGCCCTCCTGCTCCGTCCAGAGCGGGATAAGTCAATTTGATGATTTCCTACACAAAAAAAAGGGTCTCCAAAAAAGACGACGAAGTCCGAATTCCCATTCATCTTGAGGGATCGTAGCTGCGATCAAGCCATAGACTCTTGTACCTACATATTTTTAGCCAGCTGCGCGACAGGCAGAGTTATGTTTTTCACGCGTATCATGTATATCTAATACCTTAAACGAGCAATTCTTGTATATGTATATACATACAGGAAAAGTTTTTATTCAGTGCACAAAATTTAACCACGAATTCAGCATACCATTCTAGACCCCCCAGCGAAGAAATGTTTCGTCGGTTTTACAAAAAAAATTAGCGGTGGCGATAAATCGATCTAGCTAGCTAGGTTTCATTTTTAGAAAATTAAAATAATAAAAAAATACCGAGCAAGGCTCGGTCATCCAGATATTGTATATTGGCACGTGGGACTCTTGCTCTCTCTCTATACCCTCGAAGAGTCCTGATTTTAAATAAATGAGGTTGTCTACGAATTATGTCATTCTCAAACTGACTAGTGACTGAGTAAAAACACACGAAGCTTCAGACTGCAAATTATGAATTAATACCATGATTTATTTTATTTCCTACATATCTTGATATATTATCATCCTTTTATCCGCTTTTCGTGCATTCGGGTTCCTGATTTTTTAATTTCGCCTTTGTATGTTTACTAAGGGGCTTGTGGTTAAGTAATACCAGCCGCACGGTTCAACTACGCATGCCGCGGTTGTCCATGGATTGGTGACCATCTTAACACACAAAAAAATCTTACGTGCCTCGCTGTTGATCCCAGCTGTCATCGTGGATCTTTGACAGTCGTTACGGGTCGTCAGAAGCCCGAAATTCTGACAACCAGTCGTCAAGGCTTTCGTATGGCCCAGTAACTGGGTTGTGGAGGGCAAATATGCAGTCGCTCCATGTACCTAAATACTGGTACTCAGATGCATCCAGTTAGACTGGAAGCTGACTCCAACATGATTGTTAGGAAAAGGCTATACATTCAGTGCGCAAACTGTAACAATGAATTCAGCATAAATCATTCTAGACCCCCCCAGAACAGAAATTTTTCGTCAGTTTTACAAAAAAAAAAAAAAACTGTTTCATAGAAAACTGCAATACCTACGCGGTCCAAACGTATGGAAAAGCTGTTTTTTTTTTATAACCGACGAAAAATTCCTGTGCTGGGGGGTCTAGCTATATATATATATGCTGTATTCATGGTTACAGTTTGCGCACTGGATGAAAACCTCCTGTATAGGAAGATGATGATATTTGTATGTTTACTTTATAAGGTTCTCTTAATTTCAGATTGTACTTGAGATGGAACCTGATCAAGAAAATAGAGGGTCTAAGCACATTGAGCACACTTGTGGAACTCGAGCTGTATGACAACCAGATTGTGGTCATAGAGAATTTGGACGGTCTTGTTAATTTAGAGTAAGTAATTCTATCTTTCAACCCTTTTTTAGGGTTCCGTACCAGAAGGGTTACCAACGGGACCCTATTACTAAGCCTCCGCTGTCCGTCCGTCCGTCTGTCTTTCAGCGGGCTGTATCTCATGATCCGTAATAGGTAGACAGTTTAAATTTTCACAGAATGTGTATTTCTGTTTCCGTTATAACAAAAAAATCATATAATTTAAAATAAATTAAAAATTAAAGGGGTGTCCCCTGCTAGAAACGTGTTCATTTTTAATGTAGTGTTAAATATTATACTGTGGTACGGAAACCTTCATGTACGAGTCTGACTCGCACTTGGCCGGTTTTTTTTTTCTTGATCCAGCCCGTCCGTTGCTGCCCACTTCCAGCGACTTTCTAAGCCGAGGTCCATAACCCACAGAGGGACTGCCTTTAGCGTGTAGTCGCTTAGTTTTTAATCCCTGTTTGGAGGCCTTAATTTATTGAGGCAGCCACAGCAAGTCCGGTTAAGCAAGCGACAACCTCCAAGATTGACCTGCGGGATTCCCAAAAAAATAAATAGTTAATTCTCTCGTTTCCAGGATGCTAGACCTATCATTCAACAGGATCAGAGAGATCGGCGGCTTAGAGAAGTTGACAAACTTGAAGAAGTTGTACCTGAGCTCAAACAAGCTGTCGGAGATCAAGAACATCAACCATTTGCGCAAATTAGAAATGCTTGAGTTGGGAGATAATCGGTTGCGGGTAAGTTATGAGACATTTTGAAAATCACTTTAATTATTTTCCACCATATAAAGGCTTCCACCCTGGAATTAAACATTAAAAAACCAGTTCAACTCAATTATCAATTTAGTATGGAAAATAGCTTGTAAGCACTTAATTTGGTTTTTGGCTGGATCGGGTTGGAACATGTCGCACGAATTTTCATTTTCATGAAATTTAGTGAAATAGCGAATTAAATTGTATAATTTTGGTAGTGAATTATTCAATTTAGTTACGTGTGAGTGCACAAGTGTAGTGAAGGTGAAAATAAGTGACTAACGTGGACTTTTCGGGTTCCCCCCAAAAACTCATATTAGGTTGTTGTAAAGTTACTACCGCTTTACAATAACTTTGACTTGCCTGACCAAAGACGACTATGACTGTTCTGTAACGTCGTGCCCGATATCGGGCCATTTACTTGATCGAAAAGAAATATTACATGACACTGGCTAAATGCACAAACTGTGCGAAACCAAAATCCAAAAAAAAGCATTTAATTTCTTCAAAAAGTTTATTTTTACTAAAATAAGTCCCTAAATGCGTATTATTAATGCATAACTAATTTACATGCCATAAACAGGCAAATATGGACTGTGCATAAACATCACATTTTACACCTGGTTAAATCTGTAGTTTCAGTAAATAAATTATTCTTTCAGACACACCCACAATTACACACCCCCAAATTAATACTAAGCCACTTGACAAGATTGGCGAAAATCAACTTCACCGTTGGATTTTTTCAAAATTTGACAACCACAGTTTAATAATTCTCACCATTACAGGAAATCAAAAACCTAGAAGGCATGAAAACCATTAAGCAGCTCTACCTAGGAAAAAACAAAATATCGAAAATACAAAACCTGGAAGAATTAACAGCACTCGAAATATTAGTTCTACAGAGTAATCGTATTACGAAAATAGAGAATCTGGAAGAACTAAGGAACCTGGACCAGCTGTACATTTCTGAGAATGGAGTCTCTGTTATTGAGAATTTGGAAAGTCAGGCCAACCTGCAGACTTTGGACTTGGCTGTGAACAGAATTTCTGTCATCGAAAATGTAAGGCATATGGTTGATTTGGAAGAATTATGGGTAAGTTTATTTTTATTTCAGACTAGCTTTCGCACGCGTTGAGGTCAGAAATCATCCCACGGGATCTCACTACCGGGATAAAAAAGTATCTTATGTGTTAATCCAGGTTATGAACTATCTGTGTGCCAAATTTCACCCTCCGAATAAAGGCATGTTTTGTTCTACCTGCTATGATCGGTATTATGATCATTTCTTTTTTAACAGTTAATCTTAATATTAAGAAGAGGTAAACTCGTTTTTTTTTTTAAAGAGGTTATGTTAAAAATCACTGATCAAATTACAAACATTCTTTCAATGATAGCGAGCTACACTATTGCCGAGTGCCCTATGATATGTTTTATAGTATAGTTTACTTCCACGCAGACGGCAGTCGCAGGCAAAGACTAGTGTCTAAATAGTGCAAAGTCGCTGTTTTCGTCTGTCTGTCTCTTCACTTAGTTTTTCTAAAGCACGCAATGGATTTCAATACGGGTTTCACTATAATTTCGAGAATTACTTCTGGAAGTTCTTTAAGAAATCCGAGAATTTCAAATGATGTCGTTTTTGGGCGCTTACATTGCTAATGCTAGCTAAACTTTACGAGATAGATCAAAATAATATACTACCTACGGAAATGTAAATCTTAAAAAAGTCTACAGAAAAGACCGCGAGGGTATAATGTCTATCTCCTAAGGACCGTTTTTATCTTTTACATATTACTTACTAAAAAATAATGGGTTGTTAACGAAGCTATTTTAAACAATACAGTGTTAACCCGTACAATTAAATACGTTAGATACGTTGTGTATTTAATGTAGATTAAAATTGCCCTCAACAGTATATAATTAAAAGAAAATGTTTTTTTTTTTAATAATTGATATCCAATAATATCCGGTATGGAAGAGCGGAGTCTTTGCCCAATACAGGCATTACTTGCTTAATTACTAATTAATCTATTTTACTAATTTATGTTGTAGACTTTTTTTTATTTTTATATCATAGATTTAAAATTATTAATCGCTCGCAGCAGCGAAACGGGCGGTCGGCCGGCATGCCCCGTTGAGGGGAGACATTCTATAGTTAGTATACGACCTCCGTCACATACATTGTACAGTCGCGAGCACTAACATGTATAGACATAGCCAAATTGAAAAGCGATTTTCTCTTAAATAACGATTGCACCATTGAGAGAACCTAGGTATTCATCATAGGGTGGGTTCCAAAAATTACAATCACTACAAGAGGAGAAAATCACTTTGTAAAGTTGGTAAGCGTATACATATTAATGCTCGTGACTATAAACCCGAGCGAAGCCGAGGCGCATCTCTATCTATATAAATAAAAAGAAAAGTCCTGACTGACTGACTCATCAACGCCCAGCCCAAACCCTTGGACCTAGAAAGCTGAAATTTTGCACAGAGGTTCCCTTTATAATGTAGACAAGGAATAAGGATCGAATTTTCGAAATTCAACCCCAAAGGGAGTTAAATAGAGGATGAAAGTTCCGCGCGACGAAGCGGGCGAAGCCGCTGGCAATAGCTAGTATTATAATGAGACTAATTGAACCATTAGACATGAATATTAATAAATATTCTATACATTTCCAGTTAAACGACAACCAGATCACAGACTGGTCCTCAATAGAGTACCTCAAAGAGAACAAGAAGCTCACCGCGATATACCTAGAACGTAACCCTGTCGCCGCCGACCCTGCTTACAGGAGGAAGCTGAAGTTAACCCTGCCGACGCTGCAGCAGATCGACGCCACTTTGTGTAGATAAGAACTTTTGTTTCTTTGTTTTTGTAGTTTTTGGGGGTGGTGTTGCAAAAGTTTAAACAGTTTTATTTATATAAAAAATATAATAATACTAAATGATTCGTTAATAAAGAGACGTAAGAACATAATTGACATATCTGGCTCTTTAATCTCAATAAGGGTATTTGAAATTATATAAAAAAGGCGCCATTTTATTAAAATATGTTGCCTTTTTTCCTCAAAGGTGAAGTCAGAGGTGCACTTATAATGCATCTACGTTTCGCCAGTTATGTTTAAGTCCTAAATTGCATTGGAGTTTAGGAGCAACTTAATAAAGCGAGCGATTCTAATAAATACATTCATTTTAAGTAAATAGAAAGAAACATTTTTTTAGCCAAAGTAAGCCAAAAAAAACACCACCCCAAGTAGTGAATTAGGTATGTAGCAGACAGAGTAAACCATAAATGATGGCGCTTTCGCGTACGAGCTGTAAAACCTGATTTACACGGTGCGATTTAAGTGCCTGTAGCATACAATCTGCATCGTCTAAGCAGTGTTTAGACAATGCTATGTTGCTTTAATTTTTTGTATGCCACAGGCAAGAAATTGGCACCGTGTAAATGGGCCTTCATTCAAAATCTTGTGGTAGAATGTAATTATGTGTATTGTTTATGTATTTTATATGTAATTAGTTTTAGATGTAGAAGTAGTATTGCGATCAGCTGTCACAGTGTATTGGATATTAAATAAATTCATAGATTATAAACAGGGTCTCAGGGATATCGACACGTAAATTGAAACCATGAATTCAGAACACGATTCTGAACCCTCTGAAAAACCTAAAAATTACAACGCACGAAACGCGTGAAATTTTTTCGTCAGTTATCAAGAAAATAATTAGCTGTTTCATAGAAAAGTGCAATACCTACGCGTTCATAATCAGGGATCGGATATTCGGATGCATATTTACCTAAAGATAATTTTTAGCTATGAAAGTATGGAAGCGGCTTTATAAATTATTTGTAATATTTATTAAAAATCCCGGGATTCTTGGATTGCATAACTATTCAGATGTGTATTAATTTAAAATTAATATTTAACCCGATACCAATATGTGTATGTACTGGAGGAGGGGTGGTTTGTATTAGTTAAAACAAAAATAAACAAATTACTTACCTAAATTAAGACTTTTTCGATACAAAAGCGCATTCCATGTTAGCCAACATCTCAACTTTAGGTGAATATTCATCCGAATATCCGATCTCTAGTCATAATGCATGGAACACCGATTTTTTTTTAATAACCGACGACTAATTTAAATGCATAGGTGTGTAGAATCCTGTACTGAATCCATCTAACAGGTTGCGCGTCGATGTCGCTACCAACCTGTATTATTTGTATTGTGATCTATGTGGACAATTTTTAAATTACATTGACTTCATTGTGCGCTCTTTAGTAGAGCGAATGTCATATTAAAACCTATCTGTTGAACCCTTTGTTAGGAAAACATAATTATATTTATTTAGGACTAGTTGTTTATAAATATTTACGTTAAAATCTCGCAGTAGTAAATATTCCTGTCGATTTCATGATGTTGGCGTGTACGGTATTTTTTGTTATAAAATGCCAATAGGTTACGATAAATATAAGTGCCTATTTCAAACTGTCCAAATTCCAATAAAAAATGGTAGAATTTGATGTAATTTATATCATTGTTAAAAATAAAATAAAAAAATATTTTAAGGCGGAAGCCCTTAAAAAAAATCGTTTCTTTGGGAAATTTGTTTGTTATGATGAGTATAATCATGTGTTTAAATATCGGTCACTATTTACCAGTCACCCTATATACTTATGATCAAAAAATTTGATGAATTTTCTTTCAAACGGGCATTACATACAAACTAAAATAAATAATCTTTACTAAAATATACCTTTTAATATAAACTTGTGGTATTCATATAATATTTATGTTTAACATAACTTAATCATAAGCATTTATATACCAGTCGTACCAATAAACAAGGATTTGAGTATAGATTTTATACTGATGTAGTATAAATTCAATTCATATATTAATTGTTGTGCTAGACTTCATGTATGTATGTAAAATTATTATGTACTTTTGCACCATAGCCAATGTTAAATGTGGGGCTTTAAAGTATAAAAAGGTCATAACAAATATATTAGCAGTCACACTTCACGAAGTTGATACAATCATTGAACTATTGGCGGGAATGAATAGAATCCATCGGATGAATATAATTTACCCGACTTTTAGACGAATGTCTTCTTTTTTTTTTTCAAGTATACGATACAAAATGAAATATAGTCGACCTCGTAAGTGCTTTACCACCTTTACAGTCAAATTTGAACTATCAAACTGCCACATAGAGAATTAAACCTATAAAACACGAAGCAATTTTCAACTGCGAAATATAAAACATTCTAGAAACTTCCATAAAATAGACGACGCGACGGCGCACCCTTCTTTTTGATATAAGCCGTCTGAAGTCCGTCTACTGGGCTGCGCACCAGAATGGGATTCTTTGTAAAAAAGGGATACAATGTACGACACCTTATCATCACCCCGAACCCTATTGTTTGGATAAATAAAGGGTGGCAGGACAATCGACACGCAAATTTTAAACACCTGGTAGAAATGTTGGTCAACATGTATGAATAGACGATTATTAAAGCGTCGAATAATTTCAATGCACGAGGTTTCAAAATCATGTTCTGAATCCCTAGTAACAGGTTCACGTCGATGTCCTTGTCACCCAGTTTATAAGTTACTGGTGGTGTATGTTAAACCTTGTTGACTTTATGTCTTGCAAGTGACATTCAACCTTAGGGGTGATAAAGGAATTACTAAGTCGACTATATCTATCAGAAGCAAAGGAATTTCAAATCAGTTGTCCTTTAAAACCACACGATTAACTAAACACTTCACTAATTCCAATAAGTTCCTGTAAATCTTTTATATTTACTTATCTAATTATTATAATTTATAACTTTACTCATCAAGTAAATGTCGTAGCAGCGTAATGTTGAATGTTATACAATAAAAAATGGTAAAATATTTAGTTGGGTTTCAAATACTATTCCGAATAGGTTATCCTCATATAAATTTTATAACCACTTTAGTGGTAAAATCCTGTGGGTGTTCTTAATCAGAGTTAGATAAATTATCTTTTACACCAATCTTTCCGAATGACTGCTAACTATACTGACGGTGTAGTACAAATACTAGATAGAAGATCACGTATCTTGACACTGACGTGAGTGATGTGTACAATGAACTGAAATTATTTATTCTGTAAATAGGCTTTGAGTCAATTTTATATGTCATAATAATATCATTTAAAAAAATAAGTTGGATGGAGTTGACATTTCCTAGCTGACTACCAGGGTTAATCAGATAGGAAATGTCAACTCCATACAGCTTATTTTTTAAGAAGAAATGGAGAAACAAACTCAGCGGTCAGTCTCTTTTAAAGTCCAGGCATAATCTTGACCAGATCATGAGAAGGCAATATAGATTAGTGCCTGAAATGGTCTATTGAGGAAAGAAACAAAAGAAATTGAGTGAGCCTGTTCAGTCAGTTTGTTAATAATTGGGAAGGTCAACTCAGAACTTGAGGAGCTGTGACTTGTGCATTGGTGTGCATGAACCTTTAAAGTATAAACACCCGGCGCACGCCTTCGGCAAGTCCCTTAGAAGGCTTCCTTTGTGTAATAAATTGGAGTGCATCAAATTTTTGGAAACCCACACATTTTTCGGAACCATTAGATAAAAAAACCATTTTTCAAAAATAAAAAAAACAACAGACTTCCAAAAAAACACTAATAAGTGAAAAATAACTTTAAATTTCGGAAGTATAGTACCTACCCCACACAATTCGAAATTTCATCATCCTTGGGGTCAAAACAATGCACATTATGCGATAGCAGCAATCGCGGTTTGTTTCCTGTAATTTTTTGAAGATTTCCGTTGTCTGTCTCCGAAACAAACTCCGTATATCAGATCTATATAAAATTTAAATGGGACCATTTCGGAATAAACCCCTTTCGAACAAAAAAGGAATTTTGCAAATCCGTCTATACAGGAAAAGTTTTTATCCTATGGCATGCATGGTATGCTGAATTCATGATTAAAATTTGCGCAGTGAAAAAAACTTTTCCTGTATATGACGGAGTTATGCCCGAAAATACATTTAAAAAAATATAAACATGTCGAATTGAAAACCTTCTTTTTGAAATCGGTTAAAAAAGGAAGGATGAATGCAAGGCGACAAAAGATTACTTAAAAGCCAGATGTGAGAGGAACGCCGCGAGCGGTCGCCCTAGGATCACAAGTAGTGACCTTATTGGTGATGTGCTTCAGAAAAGTCAGGTGCTTAGTACTTACGGCGTGCGTAAGACCCAGATGTATAAACGTAACCGAGGCAAAATGAGTATGTAAGGACCGTAGCTGGTAACGTTCCGTAGTTTCTGTCTACTCCCATGGGAAGGCGTGAGTTTATAAATACGGAAAAGTTTTTATTCAGTGCGCAAACTTTAACCATGAATTCAGCATACCATTCTAGACCCCCCAGCGAAGAAATTTTTCGTTGGTTTTCAAAAAAAAAAACAGCTTTTTCATAGAAAAGTGCAATACCTACGCGGTCAAAATGTGTGGAACAGCAGTTTTTTTTTTTTTTGTTTAACCGACGTAAAACTTCGGTGCCCCCGTCTAGAACGATATGCCTGGATAAAAACTTTCCTGTATACTTATGTATGTAATATAAAAATCAGATTAATGCGCTTTGTATGAAGATTCAAAATAACACCCTTATTATCCCACTTATTATCTACTCAGTAAAAATGAATTTAAGATTTTTGTAGTAGTGTAATTTCACAAACAGTACTGCAGATATATTATTTCCAGGCAGTCGCGGACTCTCGCAGCAGTCTGTTAAAACACAAGGGGAGCATTCGAGGAGTGCTACGTAGCCCCACTTCGGTATTTTCTAAGGTCAATTTTAAGATGTAAATATTTAGTGGTCATCGTGATAATAAATAAACGAAGTATTTTTAAGGTATTTCTTTTGATGTGTAGTTTAGAACTGTAGTTAGCTTTGGCTACGGTCTCTTTAGAACGTCATAAGCTACCGACGGCGTCCGGTGACGTCACTACGGTCGACCGACACGCTTCAAGTTGCCAAAACGTTCCTCGCCGACGGCGACGTCGCAAGTTGGCGCAGTTTTGAATTGTCAAGGACGCGGTGTGTCAGAAAGATGAAGCTAGTAGTCCATTCCGAAACATAGTTAGTTCGTATGGAGCAGAACGGGCAAAAGAAACTGCACTTTCAAGTATAAAAACAAGTGAAATACTTTCAAAATGCTTACAACGAAATTTCACAGACACAGTGATAAAAGCCGGCCGAGTGCTAGTCTGACTTGCACACGAATACTCTTTTAATTAATACAGAATAAAGTTATTCCAAGTTTAAACCTATGAAAAATACCTCTCCATTTACAATAGCATTAGACAGAAGTTAAAAAAGGTTCTTTTTAATGTACACTTCGTAACAAAATTACTTATATTTAAAGGTGTTGTAGTTACGATTTATGCCAAAAAAATGAAAGTGTCAATGCTAAAAACCTAAAAGATGCAGGAGTGAAAAACACTGAGTAACTAAATTAGTTTATGACGACGAAGTTTTACCAACGTATTGTGGGTCGTAAGTTGTTATTTAAAATAAAGTATTGTAAAAAATATATATTTTATTTTCATAAAACCTTAATTAGATTTAAAATCATCATGACTGTGATTGTTTGTTTCATTCATCCGTTTTGTTGTAGGTTTGTAATGTGTCATGAAGATGTTATTGTAAATAGAACATTATCTAAAATAAACATTACTTTTATTTACTTCGTTTATCTCAGTATTTAGTACTGTCTTAAATCTACCTAAAAAAATTAGAACTTTGAAATAAAATGTTTTGCACTCCTGCTTCTACGAGCCTCTTTTTTCTAAAGCTATTACAAATGGGGTATAAGTCTGGTTATTCCTTATTTATTCCGAGTTTATTAGTAAGAGGGGTAGGGTTCCGTACCACAAGGCAAAAAAAAAATACTTGTATGGAGTCTATGTCCCCTTAAATTTTTATCTTTATAGGTACCTAATATTTTTATTATTGTTGTTATAGCTTAATATCGGCAAAAGAAATACACATTGTTAAAATTTAAACTGTCTACCTATCATCATGAGATACAGCCTGCTGAGAGACAGACGAACAACGGAGGCTTATTAATCAGTTTTTGAGATCAGTGGCCCTAGTGGCCTAGTGTGAGTTTCATTTAACCATCTCGATCGACTCACTGATTGGCCGTGCATTGGTGACGGACCAATCGGAGCGCCGAACGCGCTCGATGTGTTTGATCGAGATATGTAGTTAATTGGTTAAATGAAACTCACACTAGGGCCAAAGTGGTTAACGCAGTTTTCATTCAGTACAAAACAGGAGAAAAAAAAAATGATTTGTCTCATTTGATTTTTAAGATCTAGACGGATCTAGGACGCTGATCTCGCACTGTACGGAAATCCTATACAATGCGAGATCAGGTTATGCTGGAAATGTATAACTTGGTGTGTAGCCGTGTGTACACCTCTCGTTCACCTAATATAAACAAAGTTGTCAGTTTATCACCATTCATAATTTATAGTGGAATTATTTTCATCCGATTACAATTCATTAGGTACCATTCGTATAACCTTAAACAGTCTCATTCATAGATCCCCTTTCATTTTCATCAATCTATTAACTTACTTACATAATAAAACATACTTAAATACTTTCCCTTATTCACCGAGTGAACACCTTTGTTTTATAATCTGAGCTAATGACCTTGACTTTGCACACTTGCAACTGCAGGCTTAGCACGGGAACCTTACAGGAGCGTTTTATCGACGGAAGACGGTCATGGGAAAAAAATGACGTCTCCGTATAGACAGTTGACAGTTTTGTACCGAGAAATGTAAACAAGTGATTTCTATTCTACGGTACTTTAGAGTAGAAATAGAAAGCGTCATGCTAAGCCTGCAGCGGCCTTAGCACGAGCACCGATTTGTCGACAGAAGAATAGACATGACTAGGTATTAAATAAATGATGTACAATAGGAGAAGATAGCTATGTTTTTTTACTAATTATCACAGTTATCCGATCTAAATGAATCATGTTTTTTTTTTGTGATCTAAATGAATCGTACCTAAGATATACTTTGTGGTCGTCGAGTAGAAAGTTTGAGGTCAGTGTGATTTTGACAGTTTGGGAAGAAACATTCTTCTGAAATAGTCTACATTTATAAGGACCTAGACAAAGATCGTTAGAAACGAAAGACATATCGATTGTGAACTGGCAACCGGTCCTATGTCAATTTATGAAAGATTTCACTTTTTAATACCTACCATTTTATACTATTTCATACTCCGCAGCGTTGCAAGAAATCCCATTTCAGATACGTTTAAATTTGGCGCCAGAATCGATTTCATACAACTTGTACTAACTTCGACGCGCAGTGAATGCGAGCATTTAATATTCTTCATCCTGTAAAGTTGTCAAAATTGAGATAGTACCGATTGCCAGTTCACAGTCGTTAATGTAGAAGGATATCTACGGTGCGAAGTCAAAAATGGAGAAACGAAATGTCACTTTGTATTGAAAAAGCACTGTCTATTCTTCGTAGAAATAGAAAGCGTCATGCTAAGCCTGCAGGTGTAGTGTATATCTACCACAGAATATATACTCGCTAAAACAAAAATACGAAACAAATAAAATGGCGACGAACAATAATACGCCAATAAGTAAACCATAAGAATAAAAAATAATCATTCATAAGCGAAAACCTTATCGCCATCTTAATTATTTTGGATACAACCTATCTCGTAACTAAATACTTATATATTAAGCATTAAAAATGTGAAGGTATAGGTAGTTATTTACCTGACAAGATCCCTTGGATACAAAAAATAAGAAATCTTGGCTTTCCTCCCATTGTTTGTGCACACAGAACAACAGCTTGGCATATTGAACAACAATAAAAATAAAAAAAATATTTACGTTCGCGTAGTATCTCTGCCGCTAGCAGTCCACTTACTGACATAGTTCAGTTCAAACCGGTTTGTACACGAGCGGGTGCCGGTGCTCGCCCCCCGCGCCTTGTCGGTGACACGTCACTCACACATAGCTGTGCGTGTAGTAGTGTACCTACGCACGGGCGTTACTATGAAGCTTTATATTTGTGCTCGGGTATACACCATATACATATAATATTCTGTGGTAATAGGGTCCGGTTTTTTTACCCTTCGGGTCCGGAACTCGAAAAATGATTTAGGTACAGAGGCCAGCACATCAAGCTACCCCAGTCTGTCAAATTTCTTTGATAGGTTTTCAACTTTTAAAAAGGAATAAGGTTCATGTTCAATTGGGAAAATTTGACAGTTTGAGATAGCTTGATATGCTGGCGTCTGTACATAAGTCATAACTTTTCAACTTGTAACTACAGCTGACTACGGGGTCATCGGCTGCCGGGTAATTTAGTTACATTTGCATTTAGGTTCAGTTTTTGAGATCAGCTCAAAAAAAATCTGCTGTTCCATACATTTGTGTTCACGACATCGACAAAATGTATGGAAAAGCTGATTTTTTTTCGCGATTTCAAGGTTGGTCCCATAGAAAAAGTTGTTCAAAATGCTGAGTACAATGCCCCTTTTTCGGGTTTAGGGTAAACAAAAACTAATGTTGTATAAACAAAGTTATCAGTTATCAGTATCACCATGTATGCTGTTTATAGACGAATTCATTTCATTCGATAACATATTCATTCGTATAACCTAAAACGGTCTCATTCAAAGATCCTCTTTCATTTTCATCAATCTTTAAAAAAATCCTTAAATACTTTCCCTTATTCACCAAGTGAAGACCTAGCGACCTTGACTTTGCACACAAGTGGTATAGTCTACTGTCCCGCCGGCCGGCAAGTAAACCGGCTCGTTCAGTTGTCCAGTAGATACATTTCCATAACAACTTACTGCGACTAGTTGAAAACACATTCCGATTGCCACCCGACGACGCACAAACACGTATCAAAATGAAATCGTTCATCGAATATTCTCCGAGTTCCGATTTTCCTATTGAAAATCTTCCCTATGGTGTTTTTACTTCGCCTAACAATGTAAGTACAATTTTGTCATATCATTTTTTCCTGTTATTATAAAATGTTTGCTTGTTCAAAATTGGTTGTTATGATCCACGCAATAAGAGTCGTGTAGATGTAACATTTGTTCAGATTATTGGCCGTACTCAATGTCTTCTTTTTGACATTGCAAACTGGTATAACACTAGCAAATTTGGAAGTACTGCCGCGTGATAGCAAAAATATAGATGTGCATACAATTCAATTTGGCAGGATTTGTTGAATGTTATCTTGTTGTAGGTTTGTTTTGTGCATATTTTAACATTCTTTTTTTTTGTGTTTTCAGAACGAGAAACACATCGGAGTGGCAATCGGCGAGTTTATTTTGGATCTGAACGTGATCTCCAACTTATTCGATGGACCCCTTCTTAAATCTAAGCAGAATGTTTTTAAGGTAATCTAGTACCTACATAGATGATATTATATTCTATGTAGCTATGTAACTTATCATACTCAAGACTTGTTGTTGTTTGCAGAACTTAACTCTTATTGAGTTACATTATCATATCATTAGTACGCAGGGTGTAAGTCTGTTGTATTTGTATCTATCTTGCTAGAAGTAGGACAAAAGTTGTAAACAGTTTTGTTTTTCATAAATTAAAGTCATGCCATTCTAATAACTTGAATCAAGTAATTGTAGGAATTTGTAATCGGAGCTTAATTAATTACACACATTTGCATAAACTGTAAACAAGTCTTAAGCTCAACCAGTAGTAGGTACCTATTTAGGTACTTGTAGTCCATTGTTTAACAGTAACTATTATCATCATTCATCATTTCAGCCGAAAGACGTCCACTGCTGGACATAGGCCTCCCCCAGGCTCCTCCACTTCGACCAGTCTTGTGCTTCCCACATCCAGCGGATTCCCGTGGCCTTCACAAGGTCCATCTTGTGGGAGGTCTTCCCACTCGACGTCTTCCGGTACGCGGTCGCCACTCCAGAACCTTTCGGCCCCATCGGCCATCTGTTCTGCGAGCAATGTGCCCTGCCCACTGCCACTTAAGTTTGGCAATTCTTCGGGTTATACGGTTACCTTGGTTCTCCTGCGGATCTCTTCATTTCTGATTTGATCGCGTTGGGAAACTCCGAGCACAGCCCTCTCCATTGCCCTTTGGGTGACTTTAAGCCTTCTGATAAGGCCCATTGTGAGCGGCCACGTTTCTGTACCATAGGTCATCAATCATCATCATCAATTGACAACACACACTGGTCAAAGATTTTTGTCTTGAGACACTGCGGTATTTGGGACAAGAAGATATTGCGAAGCCTCCCGAACGCTGCCCAGCCGACTCGGATTCGACAATTGACCTCTTTCTAACTAATATAATAAATTAGGTATATTTTGAATCACCTCCTGTGGTCTTGTGGTTGAGGGCGCAGTTGTCGACCGTTCGGCCTTAGGTTTAAACATGGCTACTGGTAGAGGAACTTTAAATGCACCAAACCAACCTAAATTAAACGGATATTATTAGAACACCATATCATCCACAAGCGCCCAATACCTTCTATCTGACTCCGGGTGGATTTTACATAGTAGAGGATCCCAAGTTAGAACGACCTTCACCAATTTGATAACCAGGTGAAAATTATATTTTAATTAAAATTATAAAAAATAACATTCTTAAAATATAATTTTCACCTGGTTATCAAATTGGTGACGGTCGTTCTTGCTTGGGATCCTTTACTATGTAAAATCCACCTGGAGTCAGATAGGAGGTATTGGGCGCTTGTGGACGATATATCTTAAAAAAAAAAATTGCCTGCTCTGCTTATCCTTTTTAATGTTGATTCGGATGTGATGATACCTACAATCATAATGAGCGTATAATGTTCCCACTGCTGGGACACCGGCTTCGAGAGGGAGTGGGCTATAATGACACTAATGATACACGATTTATGATGAAACTATATTGGAAGATTTTCATTAAAAATGTGTTCACAATTTTCTCAGACACACCTCCCATATTAATACGACAATAAAACAAGTTTAAAAGCTTCCGCGAGACTTGTGAATATAAATTACCTATGTTACAACGGCGACGTCAACTTGTTTACGATTTAAATAGATTTCTAGTTTGTTATAAACAGGTTTAATATTACACATTATTTTGTAATATTATGATGGCCTGATTCTTGTTAAGAATTAGGATTTGATTGGAGTACTTATAACATTTTTGTCTTACCTATTCTATTTGACAATGTTAAGGAGAACTATGTACATTATTTAGATCTTTAGCCGAATCCTACTAATATTATAAATGTGAAAATTTGGATATTTAGTTGTTTGCATGTTAGCTATTCAATCACGCAACAACGGCTGAACGGATTTTGATGAAATTTGTCACACAGATTATAACCTGGATTGACACATAAGATTTTTTTATCCCGGTAATAGGTAGGATAAAATTAACCCATGAGAACCTTCTCATGGGTTAATTTTCGATCTCAAGGCGGGCGGAACCACTGGCAAAATCTAGGAGTAACTAAAGCGATAGTAAGTGCCTCAATTTAAGAATTTATTAGGATTTCGAATGTTTCAATAAATCAATTCTCATTAGTTGAAATAAATCCTCATTTCGCCATGTCCTTCTTACGCCTCAAATAACTAGCGGTATTAGCTCTTGAATTGTTATGGAGCGGGCTCGCTGGCGGGATGTTACTTAGGAGGTGTCGTAGAAGGTGCGTCGGAATAAAAAATACTTCTTCAGAGAGTTTCTTCTTTATTTTTCTTCCTTGTTTCTTCTAATACTGCTGGATTCGGAATGCCTGATCACAGAAATCCGCCCTTCTTTTATAGACGGGCTTGGCCAATCAGAATGCTTTAATTTTGCACACGGCACTAATCATTTTTCACCCGACCAATCAGAACGCGTCAAGTTTGCACACGGCACTAATCATTGTTCTCCCAACCAATCAGAACGCGTCAAGTTTGCACACGGCACTAATGTGACTTTTGTATGGGAAACTTACTTTGGCGGTTTTCTGTGATAAATAATTCTTTACAATGCTTTACTTATTTTTATAACATGGGAATTAACTTACTTTACATAATTACAAAAAACTGTATCAAAAAACCTTAACATAAACCTTAAAAATAAGAAAATTCTGAAACGGCTCTCATTACGGTAAAGTTTCGCAGTACTTAAGCTTGCATGATGTAATGGTACAGGTAGCGCCACCAAGTGTGATAAATGTGAAACATATTTTCGCTACATACATTATTCTAACTAACATAATTATTAAATTGATATTAAAATGAAATAATAAAAGAAAACGACTAATTTAATAGGATTACGTGTCGTCGCTAACATTCTCCCCCGCGGTGCGCAGCACTCCATCCTCTTGAAGCGACGATGCCGCAGGAACCAACACGATGATCCGTCGAGTCGGTCGGCGAAGTATTCCTCCCGATGTTCTCACGTCCAGCACTCGGGTTCTTCCATCTGGTCCAGGGTATGTCTTAGTGACTTCTCCGCGAGGCCATGAATTGCGTGGTAGCGTTGCGTCTACTATTAGCACGATATCTCCTTCTTTCGGGTCGTTGGTTTCTTTCCCTTTCAGTTTCCTTGGCATTAGGAGAGGTAGGTACTCTTTGATCCATCTTTTCCAGAAGTGGTCTGCGAGTCTTTGGGTAGTTCTCCAGTTAGCCTTCCCGATCAGTCCTCTGTCGTCAAATTCTCCAGATATCATTGCTCCACATGATCTCCCCAGTAGAAAGTGGTTCGGCGTCAAACTTTCTTCGTCTTCTGGGTCCATACTAACTGAAGTGAGAGGTCTTGAATTAACTATGTGTTCAACTTCGGTCATTAGTGTATGAAGCACTTCTTCGGGTGGGCTTCTTTCGTAGAGAACCGCTGCCAGCGCTGTCTTAACTGTTCGCACAAGTCTTTCCCAAGCGCCTCCCATATTCGGGCATCCTGGGGGAATGAACTTCCACTTGATGCCTTTCTCTTGCGCAGCCTCTTCCAATTCCTTTTTGGCCCCGACAAAGTTGGTGCCATTGTCGCTAAATATAGTTTTTGGGGTTCCTCTTCTAGCTGCCATTCGCCGAAGTGCCATAATCATCGAGCTGGTACTGAGAGAGGGTGCCAACTCTAGATGTACGGCTCTTGTAGTGAGACAAGTAAACAATGCCCCCCAACGCTTCTCAACTCTTCTCCCGACAGTAACTTGCATCGGTCCAAAGTAATCCACGGCTGTGTAAGAGAACGGGAACTGATTATGTTGCAGCCTCTCGCTCGGTAGGTCTCCCATCGGAGGTATCTCTGGCAAGCTCTTCTTGGTCTTGCACCATTGACAGCTGTGGGCGACTGCCTTTAAAGCCGCTCTTAAGCCCAGGATCCAATATTTTTGTCGAATCTCGTTCATTACCGTAGCAGTATTCCCGTGAAGCAACTTCTTATGATAATGCTGTATAATGAGACGCGTAATCTTTTGCTTCCCATCTAGAATGATAGGGTTCATCTTCCTTTCGCTTTCGTCGCGAAACTTCATTGTTCTGCTCCTTAGCTTGACGATCCCATCGTCTCCTATATAGACGTCGATCTTCTTAAGTCGACTTGCTTTTTCTAAGGGTTTTTCTGCCTTCAGATTTTTTATTTCTGTCGTGAAACTATCGTTTTGACTCATCTTCATTAGTATCTCTTCGGCTTTCTTCAAATGTCTTCCTTCCAGGGGTAGGTACAACCGCTTCTTTTCCTCTTTGTTGGTTGATTGATTCGAGATTCGTGTCTTCTTCTCGGGTCTTCTTTGGGGTCTCCAGGGTTCATCGGAATGGCGCGCGGCGGCTGTGGCTGCTTTGCGAGTCTTCTTTAATAAAAGGTAAGTGAAAGCAATCACTCTGGCCGTAGTGCGCAGTAATCGCTCCCAGCTCGAAAACCTCTCCAGATCGAAAAGGACTTCTTCTGTGGCCTTTATTGTCATCACCTTTTGCTTGTTCTTTTCTTCCAACATGATACCCTCAGGTTTGAAGTCTTGAAACGGCCACTCTTCTTCTGGTTGACGGAGAAATGTTGGACCTTTGAACCATCTGGCGTTGCGATCGAATTCAATTGGGGTTCCCCTAGTGGCGTCATCTGCTGGGTTTTCTTTGGTCGGTACCCATCTCCAGTCTTCTGGCTTGGACTTCTCTTCAATTTCTGCCAGTCGATTTGCTACAAAGGTTTTGAACTTTCTCGGTTCGGCTTTTATCCACTGCAGCACTGTGCTTGAGTCCGTCCAGTAGATCTTCTTTGATATTTCAAGTTCCATTTCTTCTCCAACCGTAGCTGCTAGTCTGGTGCCGAGCAAGGCCGCTTGTAGCTCTAACCTTGGAATTGATACTGGTTTCGTTGGCGTTACTCTTGCTTTGCCGGCGATCATGGAGATGTGGACTTTTCCTTCAGGCTCAACCGTCCTCCAGTAGACCACCGCTGAGTAGGCTTCTTCACTTGCGTCAGTGAACGTATGCAGTTGTCCTTTTCTGCTGTGGGGTGAGACGCACCTTGGAATCTTCAATCGTGATAATGCCGACACTTCTTGTAAGTATTTCAGCCAGGCTTCTCTTTGTGGTTCATTAATAACTTCATCCCAGTCTATTTTCGTTCGCCAAATATCTTGAATTAGTTTCTTTCCTTGTATTAAGACTGGTGTCGCAAAACCCATTGGATCAAAAGTAGACATCACGGCACTTGTAACCTCCCTCTTTGTTGGAGATCTTGTTCCATCTAGTAGGTCCTTTGATGTATTACGCAGTCCGACATTGAAGGCTAGGGCGTCTTCCTTTACCAGCCATCTTAGACCCAGAGTTTTCTCTTCCTTAGTTAGTTGCAAAGAATCTTCTTTATTAGTGTCTTCTACTTCCGATAGTATCCCCAAGTTGTTACTGGCCCAACCCTTTAGATGGAAGCTTGCTCTGGCGTGAATCTGTTTTACTTCCTTTGATATTTTCTTTGCTTCAGCTGTAGACGCAAAACTTTGTAGGTAGTCATCCATGTAGTGGTTTCTATTTATTGCCTTCACTGCTTCAGGATGTGTTTCCTTGAAATCTTCTGCGTTCTTGTTCATCACGTAAATGGCTGTTGCCGGTGATGACGCTGCTCCAAAGATGATTGATGACATTCTATATTCTTCAGGCTTGCCCGTTCTTCGGCTTCCACGCCACAAGAACCTTAAGCTGTCGCGGTCATCTTCTCTAACTTTGATCCGAAGGAACATATCTTGGATGTCAGCCATGACAGCTACTGGCCCTTCTCTGAAGCGCAACAATACTCCAAACAGTGACTGTAATAAGTCTGGTCCTGATAGCAAGACGTCATTGAGGCTCTTCCCTTCGTACTTGGCGGCTGCGTCAAATACTATCCTCAGCTTCTTCTTAATTGGATGCACGACGGCGAAGTGGGGCAAGTAAAATATTCTTCCTTTATTTGAGGTTTCTGGAGCCTTTTCTGCATATCCTTTTTCAATTAGACTCTGGATCTGCTTCTCATAGTGTTCTTTGGCTTCTTTGTCCTTATCCAACTTCTTTTCAATGTTGACCAGGCGTCGGATTGCTTGATTGTAGTTGTTGGGTAGGGTTTCGCCTTCCTTTTTCCATAAGAGTCCTGTTTCAAATTGACCGCTTGACAGTTTTCTCGTAGTCTTCTCGAGCGTTTCCAATGCTCTTCTATCACTGTCATTCGTCGGTGACCGATTTTGAATCCCAAGAGATTCCAGCTGAAAATGTTCTCGGACGATTTCTTCTATGTTTTCTTCATCGGATGTAGATCTGCCATAGTGAATGAAGTTCACTAGGGCATTCGCTCCTGTTTCGCATCCGTGTAACACCCATCCTAAGTTGGTGAGGGAGGCTACAGGATCAGTTGGCTTGCCTTTCTTGAGTCTTCTTGTTACTATGAGTCCCCAGTTGTCTTGGCCTATCAACAGTTTGGGTCTTTCCGTGGCGTAGATAAGTTGTCTTTCAATTGCCTTTAGATGCTGACAATTCTTCACGGTGTCCATATTTATGCTTTGTTCAGACAACTTCAGGTCGTCAATGGTTCTTGCTACGATAGTCTTCTTTTCTCTTTTATGAGCTCCTTTTATTTTTAACTCGATCTTCTGTGAACTATCTTTTCTTAACAGCTTCCCACCAACTGTTTCGATCGTGAGTTTTTCTTGATTCCCTTCGGCCCCGATCTTCTCAGCTATTGATGCGTCTAAGAGTGTGACCGTCGACCCTTCGTCCAACAATGCTAGCACGCGAACTTGGCCCTTTGGTCCATAAAGGTCCACTGGGATAATTTTTAGGTATGCCTTTTCTTCTCCTCTTGCGTTGTGGATTGAGGCAACCTTTTCTTCTGACGCGCTTTGCTTGTCTTCTTTGTTTGTTTCTTTTTCAACTGGCACTGGTGGTTTGTCGGAGTGTAGGATGGTATGATGCCATCTCTTACACTGTTTGCAGACTGGGGCTTTACAGTTGATTCTTGAGTGCTTGAATCGGAGGCACTTAAAACATATCTTTGCTTTCTTGATCATGTCCCATTTTTCATCTATGTTAGCTTCTTTGAACTTCTTGCATTCTACAGCAAAATGTTCTTCTTCACAAATCGGACATGTCTTCTTATATCTTTCTTGCGACTCTTCTTGCACTGTATGTACGGGTTTTCTTATTCCTTTCTTTTGCTCCGCAGGCACTTCAGGTGGGGCAAAATCTCCGCACATGTCGGCTTCTGATTCCAAAAACGCTTCGACGAGCAATAATTCTTGAATTTCTTCATCTCTTCTGTTTCTGTGGTAGGCGTACCAACGGAACTTCATAGATGTTGGCATCTTGTCCACTATAGTTTTTAGTGTTTCAGGAGAACTGAGGTACTGAGATTTCTTCAGGGCCTTGATTGTCTCGACGGCGTTCTTCACTTTACTTGCAAACACACATATGTCGCTTGGGTTTTCGCCGACTTTTGACAGGTTCTTCAGCTTCTCTAGTTCTGATAATGCCAATGCTCCAGGTCTTCCAAACCTTGACTCCAGTCCTTTGATTACTTCGCGTGGGTCTTCGGCGGTGAACAGCAGGCTTTGAACAGCTTCTCTTGCTCTTCCTTGGATTGCTCTTCTAAGGCGTGCTAGGTTCTGCGTATTGCTGAAGGAAGTGGCCATATCTACATATGATCTCTTGAAAGCCAGCCATTCTTCGCAGGCCCCATTGAAGTGAGGGAGATCAAGGTGCTTTGGTGAAACTATGTCACGTGACTTCTCGGATAACTTGAGTATGACTGAAGCCAGTTCTTGGATGTCACTCTTCTTTTCTTCAATGTCGATCGGCCTCTGATCCTTATTAGGCCTGACCCCGGTTTGGATAAACCACTTCTCGACTTCATGAGTTTGTTCGAACAGTTCTTCCCCGGCACCATCATCTTCTTCTGAGTCTGCAGCTAAAAGGTCCAGTTCAGCTCGAGCCACTTTTGATCGTGCTTCTGCCAATTCTAATTCCCTTAGTGCCAATGTCATTCTTGCTTGCGCTTCTGCTTTCTTCCTATGCGACGAGCGAGCGGAATGGTCCGTATCGCGGGTCGACTTCTTAGGGTGAGGCGGCTGCAGACTTTCTTCTCTTGACGTCGGTGCACTTCCATAGATCGGGCGCGCTTTTAATGCAATGCTTCTTTCTAAGTTCGATGGCATTGGACGACTTTCTTCTTGGCGTGCGGGATCCGATGCTTCGACTTCTTCTTCAATGGTACGGGTCGGGGGGTTAATGTTTGTCGCTTCCTCTGGTGTTGATTCCTCTCCGGCAGCATCCTTAGAATGATGTGCGAGTGGCTGGCGTCCTTGTACGCTGCGCGGTGGCGATCTTCTGGTAAGTGTCGATCGATTTGCAATCGACGTGTTCGAAGTCGTCGTACTTGTAGATTCACTCGGCGTATTCATACTCCAGTCCGTCGTAGCACTATCACTCGTAGCCTTTGATTGCACCGATCTTGATCTTGTAGTAGGCATCTTCACAGTTTCTTGAAACCCGATCCGGCTCGAAGGACCACTATTAGCTCTTGAATTGTTATGGAGCGGGCTCGCTGGCGGGATGTTACTTAGGAGGTGTCGTAGAAGGTGCGTCGGAATAAAAAATACTTCTTCAGAGAGTTTCTTCTTTATTTTTCTTCCTTGTTTCTTCTAATACTGCTGGATTCGGAATGCCTGATCACAGAAATCCGCCCTTCTTTTATAGACGGGCTTGGCCAATCAGAATGCTTTAATTTTGCACACGGCACTAATCATTTTTCACCCGACCAATCAGAACGCGTCAAGTTTGCACACGGCACTAATCATTGTTCTCCCAACCAATCAGAACGCGTCAAGTTTGCACACGGCACTAATGTGACTTTTGTATGGGAAACTTACTTTGGCGGTTTTCTGTGATAAATAATTCTTTACAATGCTTTACTTATTTTTATAACATGGGAATTAACTTACTTTACATAATTACAAAAAACTGTATCAAAAAACCTTAACATAAACCTTAAAAATAAGAAAATTCTGAAACGGCTCTCATTACGGTAAAGTTTCGCAGTACTTAAGCTTGCATGATGTAATGGTACAGGTAGCGCCACCAAGTGTGATAAATGTGAAACATATTTTCGCTACATACATTATTCTAACTAACATAATTATTAAATTGATATTAAAATGAAATAATAAAAGAAAACGACTAATTTAATAGGATTACGTGTCGTCGCTAACAAGCGGACTCGACAGACGTTGCCCAGTCTTAACTGTGGATATTGAATTCGCATTGGTAGTTTTCCTAAATTTTATAATATTACGCGCAACTTTCTTATATTTTTCTTTCTTGGAAACCTTCTCCTGACAATAACAAACACAACAAAAAAAGAATTAGCAAAATTGGTCCAGCCGTTCACATGCGATGCCGATGCCGTGACCAAGGGAAATGGGGATTCATTTTTATTTATATATAACTAGCTGTGCCCGCGACTTCGTCCGTCTCTTGTCGCAAACTTATAAAACATTCACATAAACCTTACATATTTCCATACAAACTTTCATCCCCTATTCCATATTGTTATTTGACCCTTGAGGGTAAAACTTTTACAAACTTTGAATATCATATTTATCATATTTTTATATCGAATCAACAGCCTAGAAAATAAGTTTCAAGCTTCTAGCTCTAAAATGACGATACTTCCTTGCAACTTTACATCCCCCCTTTCAACCCCTTACAACCCTTTTTTCGCATTAAAAAGTAGCCTATGTCCTTTCTCAGGCTCTTAACTATCTGTGTACCAAATGTCATTTAAATCGGTTCAGTAGTTTTGGCGTGAAAGCGCGACAGACAGACAGACAGAGTTACTTTCGCATTTATAATATTAGTAAGGAAGTAAGGATTGTTACTCGAAGGCTGACACGCTTTCGATTCCACCTACGTTTCACAGAGCTCATACGCCATGCAGCCATACATATTGCAAGTGGACCCTCCACGAGGGCTCCCGACATCCCATATGCGACTAGAGTGAGCCCTCCAGGAGGGCTCCTCGTACTGAATATAATGCTGAAATTTTGCAAGTTTATTCATTTTGTATAACTTGGCCCATATTTGATTTCAGGAACCAACACTCAATGCCTTTATGGCGCTCACGCGGCCTCATTGGCTGGAAGCAAGAACTACACTACAGAAGCTTCTAGACGCTGGTAATCCTACACTGCAGAATGACAGTGAACTTAGACAAAGGTACAGTCAAACGAATGTGATCATGGAAATGTTTCCATAGTAGGTAGCCAATAAACATTATGAATATAATTTATTGCACACAAAATTAAGAACAACAAAAGAGTACCCAAATTGGGGGACACGTATATGTCAGGATATCGTTCTTTTATTAATTACTTTGTTATATGTACCTAGATTCCCATTTAATGAGTTTACTGCTTTTCTTTATGCATTATTTAGGTGTCGCCTTGCGTTAGTAAAAACGGGCATTAACTGCCTTTGAGGCTCTATACTTATGCCTTTTTTACAACTGGGGGAAGGCAAATAGTTACCTATTATACCGTGATTACTTACTTTTAATTTCCATTTGCAGGGCTTTCGTCAAACAAAGCGAAGCACAGATGCACGTGCCTGCTGACATCGGTGACTACACAGACTTCTACTCGTCGCTACACCATGCGACAAACGTAGGGATCATGTTCAGAGGCAAAGACAACGCTCTGTTTGATAACTGGTAAGTAACCAACCAGATTCACGTGCTGGCCGGCCGATTGGCGACTAACAAACTTCTACTCATTACTATTCGTCAGGATTCTGTTCAAACACAAACACAACGCGCTGTTTGGCAACTGTTAACTAAAACTATCAACCAAAACACAGCGAAGCACATATACACGTGTTGGATGATTACTATTACTTCTACTCGTCGCTACCCCATGCGACTAACGTCGGAATCATGTTCAGAAGCAGCGGCAACGCGCTGTTTGAAGACTGATACGTAACTACACAAAGCGAAGCACAGATGCACGTGCCGGCTGATATCGGTGACTACATAGATTTCTACACCCGTCGACATTTTTTCCATACAAGCTTCGGGAGTGTATCAAACTACCTCGGCCAGCACATCAAACTACCCCAATCTGTCAAATTTCTTTGACAGATTTTCGCCTTTATCACATAAGCATAAGGTTCATGTTCAATTGGAAAATCTGACAGTTTGGGGTAGCTTGATGTGCTGTACATAAAAAATTAAACATGGTATGTTTTTGTCTAACATATTACATACACATACTACATATTGCATACACATACATACTACACTACATATTGCATACTACATATTGTCTGCGGAAACAGAATACTAAAATAAAAAGCCATTAAAAAGTTAGGAGCCAACAAAGGTTCGTTTTTCTTGCTAATTTAACGTAACTGGCGTGTTTAAGTAATATAAAAAGCTCAAATATCGAAAAGATCAATAAACTTTATTGGTCATTGATTTATATTAAAACCCGATCTTCCGAAGGACTTTACTTAATTTCTTATGCGCCTGTTTTAATAGAAATGATCCTGCATCTCACTCAATAACGTTGAGCGTGTAGACTAGCGTCTAACTTCTCATCACTGATACTATCTCTGTCGGACACGATGCCTGGTGAGACAGCGTACCTTTTAGCCAGTCCCACCAGTGAGTTCGAGCCCGCGACTAGATTCCCCTTAATGAAATGTTTTTTTTTTCTGTTTTATTGATCAAATCCTCATATTTGAAATTCTTACTCTTACAGGAAGCAGCTGCCGGTTGGCTACCACGGTCGCAGCAGTTCTGTCGTCATATCTGGGACTCCTATCACAAGACCTTATGGACAGACTTTACCTGTGGAAGGTATATTTTTGCGTTTACATATAGTCACTTAGGCTGATTTATTTCTATGTTACTTTCTAGTAAATAGGTACACCGTAATTATCCTCTAATGTTCTCTCTTGTGGGACACCGGCCTCGTGTCTTCGAGGAGTGATCTGTAATCTACCACGCTGGCCCAGTTCGGGTTGGTAGATGTCACAAATGTCTTCGAAAGTTTGGTAGTACGGCATGCTGGTTTCCTCACGATGTTTTCCTTCACCGTTTTTAGAGCGTTTTTATGAAATTATTTAGACAAAGTAAAGCTTTTTCTTACGTTAGACTTGAATTCAAACAACTGAACCATCTGCCAGGGGTGCGGGTTGTTCGAAAGAGATACCGCGGCCCCTGGCACACAGGCAACTGAGGGAACACGGGTGGGTTTTAGTCAGTAAAAGTCTGACACGCCCTCCCGCTTAAGTTATTTGATGATTTCCCAGCCAAAAAAAAAACCACTGAACCATAACTTTTAAACTAAAAAGTGCACGCATAGCCATAATATTTCCGAAATTCATCGTAATTCATGCACTTCGGAAAGGCTACTACAACGTCAGTAAGGCGATTAAACCACTCTTTCCCTGATTACAGTTGTATAGGACCTTCGTTGATCTTTATTTTAACCGATTTCAAAAAGAACGAGGTTATCAATTCGATATGTTTATACATATCGAATTGATAACCTCCTTCTTTTATATTTTTAATATTTGTTCGGGCATAAATCCATCATATATCGACGGATTTGCAAAATTCTTTTGTTTTTCGAAAGGGGTTTTTTCCGAAATTGATTAAATATAGATCTGATTATGCGTTTCGGAGGCAGACAACGGAACTCTTCAAAAAGTAACAGCAAATCAACCGCGATTACTGATATCGCATAAATATCCCACCCAAAACCCCCTAATATTGTTATATATCCTAATATTGTTATGTTTGTTGTATATCCTAATATTGTTTTGACCCCAAGGATGATGAAATTTCGAATCGGCGTAGGGTAGGTACTATAACTAAAAAATGAAAAATAAAAAACTTAAAAAAAAAAACAACTGACTTCCGGAAAAACACTACATAGTGAAAAATATCTTTAATTTCGGAAGACGGTGACAAAAAAATTAAATACTTATCCAAAGTCACCGACTTCCGAATTTAAAGTTATTTTTCACTTTGTAGTGTTTTTCCGGGAGTCGATTGTTTTGTTTTTTTGGAAAAAGGTTTTTATAGTATAGAAACCTTCGCTTATCTTTCTTTTTATAGGAGCCGCCCCCCATTTCGGTCCCTCCCGCCTCATGGACTTCGAGTTAGAAATCGCGGCCTTCATAGGTGGACCTCCCACTACCCTCGGGCAGAGGGTCACGGCCAAGGAAGCAGAGGAGCGTATCTTTGGACTTGTGCTTATGAATGATTGGAGTGGTATGTATTACGGATGTAAAAAGACATCTAATCAAGCCAAGAGTTACTTGTGCTGCCCATAATTGGGTTTTTTTTTTACTGGACCATACCTAGAACCTTCTTCTATAAGGAGATATTGAAGATATTCACGAAAAACATTTTACCAATGTTTTAAATCCGTACCGTTGCATACACGGATAAAAGTTGTTTCTCAACAACATTTTTTGTTAAACGCATGCTGCACCTACCTACATCAAACTAAGTAAATGATGGAGGGTTATGCCTCAGGAGTGACAAAAAAGTCAAAAATAAAAAAGTCGGTGTTTTTGGATCTGTGTTTTAATTGTTTGCCAACAATTTCCAAAATTAAAGTTACATTTCAACATTTTTTTTTTTTTCATAGAAAATTGCTTTCTTCTCGTTGAGACAACTCTAAATAAGCCGCCTAAGAAAATAAGGCTACCTAGAAACTTATGTGTCATGTGTCAGATATTTCGATTTTAACAGCGCCAAGGCTTCCCTGTCTCTTTCTCCTTCTGTCTATTAGTAACAAATATACCTACAATACATTATTCTTTAACCGACTTTTAATTAAGTATTGTCATTAGAGACAATCTGTGCTAAAATAAAAATCGTTTCCAGCTCGCGACATCCAGAAATGGGAGTACATACCCCTCGGCCCCTTCACAGCCAAGAACCTGGGCACCAGCATATCTCCCTGGATCGTCACCATCGAGGCCCTGAGACCTTACGTAGTGGACAACTTCCCACAAGACCCCACGCCCTTCGCGTACCTGAGACATGACGACAAATTCAACTTTGATATTAAGTTGGAAGTCGATTTGAAATGTAAGTGTTTTTTTTTTGCTAGATATTTTATTCATTTATTAACAGGTAAGAAGAAAAGAACAAACAAAATGGTATAAAGGTGAATTTTGTATCTAGAGAAATCTCTTCCAGCATACCTGCGATAGGAGAAAAAAAGAGATGTGGACAGCGTGTCAAAATAGTAGTAGCGCGAATAAAAGAGAAAATAAAAAATATACAATCAAAAACAATTTACTTAATAAAATAAATAATGTGAGAATATACTTACTTACGAAATGGATGCGGAAAACACAGAACCGGTCGAAGTGGCGCAGCATAGGGGAGGCCTATGTCCAGCAGTGGACGTCTTTCGGCTGAAATGATGGTGATGATGATACTGACATACCTACATAGATTCAAACAAACAAACAAACATACATACATACTTCTAAGATAAATATCACTGGAATATTTTATAATTATAATGTAATCAAAATAATAAATACATACACACATCAAAAAAAAATGTGATCATTAGCATAAATTAAATTAAATTAAAATTCATTTATTTCAGGTACCACGTAACCCATAATTGAAAGCATCTTTAAATTACATTATTCAATAATACATATATACAAAAACACACAAAAATTAAATACAATATAAATACAACATCAACACACAAATTAGATAAATCAAATTCAATTACATATAATCGCACAGATGGTTGTGACAATTCGATTTCTTTATTTTTATACTTTTTACCGACAGCCCCAAAAGGACCATACATTATATACCTACCTAATGTTTTTTTATGCAACTTTATTTGATTTGTTTATTATTATATTTCCGCAGCCGAAAAGTCACCAGTAAGTACAACAATCTGCCGGTCGAACTACCGCTTCCTGTACTGGACGGTGAAGCAGCAGCTAGCTCAGCAGACCGTGACCGGGTGCAACCTGCGCGCTGGCGACCTGCTGGGCTCCGGGACTATCAGTGGGGAGGTGAGGCGTACAATATATTATACTAGCTTTTGCTCCGCGTGGAGGTCGAAAATTAAGTACCAAGATAAGAAGTATCCTATGTGTTAATACAGGTTATAAACCATTTGTGTGCCAAATTTCATCCAAATCTGTTCAGCCGTTTTGGCGTGATTGAGTAACAAACATCCAAACTTTAACATTTAAAACATTAGTAGGATAGGTGGTCCATCTGATGATAACTAGTTACCGCCACCCGTAGACATCAGCAAAAGCATAGGCAACGTAAATGATAAAATTAATTAAAAATCGATTTATTTCCGTAAATAGGTGTAATAGGTGTTGTACAAACACTTTTAGACTTCACTCGCGTTTCCTATCTGACACTCTCAGAAGAAAGGCCGAAATAAACTCAGAGGTCACATACCTTTTAAAGTCCAGACATGATCTTGGTCAGATCATGTGAAGACCATGAAGAATGGTGTCTGAAATGAAAATGCGTGCGAACGTAGATGCGTTGCATGTCAGTTTTTGGTTTTGAATGATGTATTTGACGAGAATAACTGTCGGACCATGGAGTGAAACTTCCCACAGTCGAAATTAGCTCTTATTTATAATTAATAGTAAAGATTTAAACCGCGTGAATCGGCTGGTTCCAAATGGGACCGCTGGGGCTCGACAGTATGGGCGCTCGGCTGATTCGGCTCGAGCGTCAGCGGTAGTAAAGGAGAAGTAATCATCATCAAATATAGCTAAGAAACCTCCTGATTAAACTACATCTATTTTAAACAAATAAAATGTTTATGAAATTGGGCCATTCAGGGGCTTCATTGTCACAATCAGACGAAGGCAAAGGCTTATATCTAAACTTCAAATCGTTAACGTGCCTGCTGCATTAAAATTAAAAACGCAGGGACCTAGAGCCTAAGCACCCTAAAACAAAAGTGCAAAGAAATGAGGGATGTCCCAACAAAGAGATTTCTTGACCTAATAAATGATACCTATTTTTCAACCCTACAGGTATCAGACTCCTTCGGAAGCATGCTAGAACTATCATGGAAGGGAACCAAGCCACTCCGTCTACTGTCAGGTGAAGAAAGAAAGTTCATCCAAGATGGCGACACGATCACACTTCGCGGCTTCTGCGTCGATGACAACGGCATTAGAATCGGATTCGGAAAGTGCGAAGGCAAACTGTTGCCAGCCATACCTTTTGATGAATGAATTTGAATTGTAAACTATAACGTGCCTTTGTATAACCATTTTACATGTTGAATATTAAATGTATGATATTTTATTTATTGTTTTCGTAATTAATGTTTTTTCCAAGTTCCCTCCCTGTATTCTAAGAAAACCTTATAAAATCTGAGTGCAAAGCAGGTACTCGTTGGCGCATTTTGGGCACTGCCATTTCATGTAAATGATACATATCATGAAAGGACACTAAACGCACTTCCTCTGCTGTTAGGCGAAAAAATTAAGTTCATCAGTTCATCCAAGATGGCGACACGTTTCTCCATCGATGGCAACGGCGTTAAATCGAATCAGAACACAACAAATCGCATCTTTAGAATTATAGAGACCTAATGCGAAATTAGCCGCAACCAAAATTGGTCTCTATAATTCTAAATAATTTTGCTTGCGGCTAATTTCGCATCAGGTCTCCATAATTCTAAAGGTGCGAAATAATTATTATACAGGGTGTAACAAAAACCCTGTTGCTATCCTTAAGCACTAAAGATAACAGCTGGTATAGAATCACTACATCGTTTCAGCTCAAAATAAATTAGGTAAGGTACTCAAAGAATTGATCCAAAATTTTCGGTTTCATATGTTTCTTAAATTCAAATCTTATCAAACGTGTCACCGCACTACGTAGGTCAATAACTTTCCACATTACTTGCCAATATCACGATAAATCTCTTCCGAGAGATATTTTTGTATCAATGTATTAAAAATTCTCATAATTTCCGAACACGTAGAGATAGGATTAAAAAACCCTTTCAATATTGTTTGATATCATCCAAAGAAGCCGTGCCTTTGGTATGTATATACCCTTTCCGTTGCACGTTGTATTACACCTAGATTCGGAAAGTGCGAAGGCAAACTGTGTTGCCAGCCATACCTTTGGAATGTGCCCACAGAGCAACAGGTTGTATCTGAGTGACGAGTAGTAAAACGCTTGTCTGGGATCGTACCTACGACAGGTACGATCCCAGACAAGCGTTTTACTTTGTTTAAATTATTTCATCACCACTTCTCTCAAAACGGTGAAGGAAACCAGCATGTTCTAAAGCCAAAAATTCGAAGAAATGTGACATCTACCAATCCGCCCTGAGCCCACGTGGTTGCTTACGACCCACTCCCTCTCACAGAGAGGAGGTCCTCCGGCGCGATCTCATAGCGACATGGAGACTGTAATTGTCGCAACCCAGTGCTATGCACGTCACGAATTCACGATTGCAGCGGTAAGTGCCCTCTTATGATGTGGATTGAGAGGCGCCACAGCATCCTCACCTTCCGCCTGACGCAGGTCCTCACCGGACACCAAAGACTATAAAACCACTCTATGCCGGACACGGTTGTTTCGGGAGGTTCCTATATCGTATACGACTCGCCTTATAAGGCGGGGAGGACACGCCCGGGTGTTTCCACTGAGTAGATCGCCTTGAGGACGCGGTGGAGCATACGGTGGAGGTCTGCCCAGTTTGGGCGGAGCCCCGTCGTGTCATCGTGGGGGCGATCGGCGGCGGCGATCTCTCGCGTTTGGCCCTGGTCCAGGCCAAGGTACAGAACAAGAGTGCATGGGCAGCCGTAACCTCCTTCTGCAAAGGAGAGGCAGTATAATTATGCGCCCTAACGGCGCTAGAAAAATCACGCTTTTGTAGTTAGCCGAAATAAAAAATAAGAAAATAAATAGTAGTTTAAAAAACTAAACCAAACAAAACAAGGAAAAAATAATTTAAAAAATAAAATAAATGACGCGTGGGGTGCTTTTCGAGGTATTTTTGTAATTTATGCACTCCACGCTAATTAAGCCATAAATGAATCACTCTATCCTTATTTTTTATTTTTGAAATTATTTTCCACTTTTTTAGTTTTTTTTTATGCGTGTTTTTTTTTAATTCTAAACCACGCAACGGATTTTGATGGGGTTTTCACCATCATCCAAGGAGTTTATTCCTGAAGGTTTATGTGTTATATGTGTATTAAGTACTACACAATTAAGAAATCTTGATATTGTGTCAAATCAAAAACCGTGCGAAGCCGCAGCCGCTAGCCGGAGCGGATCGCTAGTTTTTGATATTTTAGTAGGTATAGATACTTAGAGAAATTAAAGAATGCTCTATCCTTGTTTACACAAAAATAATATCCCTGATTATGTTATGTATTCTAATTTATAACATTATCAACCTTTAATGTTCCCACAGCTGGGACACAGCCTCCTCTCTGGGATAGGGACTGAAAAAAAATCTAACACTGCAAAGAAGTTAAGGTCGCCAGCAGGTCAAGCTATCCCAAATTGTCATATTTTCCCAATTGAACATGAACCTTATCTTATTGTAATAAACATGAAAATCTATCAAAGAAATGTGACAGATTGGGGTAACTTGATGTGCTGGCGTCTGTCTAGTTGGCGCCTTTTGGGCACTGTCGCTATATTTCATGTAAAGGATACGGTATCATAGAAGGGCGTTTGGTTGGTGCCCGCTGTCAGGCGAAAAAAGGGAGTGCATCCAAAATGGCGACACGATCACGCTGCGTCGATGACAACGTCATTAGATTCTGCTTCGGAAAAAGCGAAGTCTAACTGTTGCTTGCTTGCCAAACCTTTTGATGAATAAATTTGAATTATAAACTACTAGGTTTTGCCAGCGGTCGAAAATTATCCCACGGGAACGTATTACCGGGATTGAAAGTATTCTATAGATGTGTTAAGATATGTACCTAATCTAGTTAACAGTATCATCCAAACCCGTTCTGCCGTTTTCGCGTAATTGAGTAGATAACAAACATATAAGTACTTAAACTATTTGTTTAACATTTTGTTCTTATTTTTTCATTCCTAATATTCGTCCCAGTCTCTCACTCACGTGCTTACTTGCTATACTTAAATAAAACTGGCCAAATGCGAGCCGAAATCCCTCAAGTAGGGTTCCGTACCACAAGGCCCAAAACGTTTCTTGTATTCCCCTATTTAGCTTTATTTTATTTTCATTCATTGTTGTCATAGCGGCAACAGAAATACACATTCTGTAAAAATTTCAACTGTCTACCTATTACGGTTCATGAGATAGGTAGGTACATCTCGCTGACAGACAGACGAACGGACGAACAGCGGTGGCTTAGTTTTACGATCCCGTTGGTTACATTTCGGGTACGGAACCCTAAAAAGAACATCATCTGTTAACTAGGCGCTACAAAGCAGGTACCTAACCATTGACGCCAACCAGTGGTCTCGAACGTTATAGTGCGAAATCGGTAGAGTCGTCCACAAAAATCGGTATATTTGTACCCAAAATCGGTATAAGGTCTTGGTACAGCAAATACCCTTAAATATAATTATTTTTTATTATCTTTGGGATTATAGGTACCAATGTTCGTTGGCCATAGCCGCGGTCATCTTTGGATTTATTTCAAAATCATAACAATTGGCGTCATAATAATAGAGTCGTTTTGCATCTGTGTTTGACTCAAAAGACAGCCTATTTCGCTGTTTTGTTTTCATAAGATTTATATGCGAAAATATGCGTTCAACGTTGGCAGATGAATAGGGCAGTAATACAATATTAAAAAAAAATGGTTTAAAAAACTAAGAAACACGCTTTAAAAACTAAACTAAAAAAGGAGAAAATAATTTAATTCGATTAAAAAGCGTGGGGTGCTTTTTGAGGTATTTTTATAATCAATTAATGTCAAGCACCCCACGCTTTTCAATTGAATTAAATTATTTTCTCCTTTTTTAGTTTAGTTTTTTTTTTTTTTTTGTGGATGGGAAATCATCAAATAACTTAATTATTAAATTGTCATCGGTCCTCGACAAGTTTACAAAGTTTCAATGAAATCTGACCGTTTAAAGTGGGTCAAAATCGCGCTCAAAGGAGTCGGTTACATACAAACAAACAAACAAACATACAAGTGAAGCTAATATAAAGCGTGTAATGAAAGTAGACAACAAAGGAAACATTTGAGTGTAATCGCCACACTTTAGCACAGATTACTAATATGTAGCAAGCTACACTTTAGTAAACTTACTTCATCCCAAAATAGTTCTACATCATCAGGAAATGTTTTGATTTGTTTACGTTACTACTGAGGGAGTCCCCGTAACGTAAACAATAAATGAAAAGGGTTGCCAATTTAGAAGTGTAAAATCGGGATAATTTCCATGTATTCTCGGAAATCGAGCAAAAATCATTGCACTTCGTTATTTCGGTAGGACATATCGGTAGAAATACCGAAAAATTGGTAGGTTCGAGACCACTGACCCCAATTGAGTGCCCATTGCACATCTGGTTGCCATAAGTGAGATCCCAAAAGAAGAAAGTATAAAAAAGGGCAATAAATCTATTACGCAGAACATAGGCTGAGCGTGGTGATTTTGTGTTTTTGGGAATCAGGGCATGAGGGCAGTCGGCATAGTCTTAGTCTGATAGATAGTTTGTTTTTGACCGCACGAACTCACGAAGGGACAGACGTATAGAGGCTCCGGTTTTGGTGACTCCGGTAAGATAGAAACGTGGTCTGCCTATTTTAATAAGTTTTTTATAAAAGGTGCGAGACTTGTGTGTTACTGTTGGTGAGCGAGTAAGTAGGTGAGTGTTGCATTATAATAATTTTAAGTATTCTTGAAATAATCGAATAGGTCTACGTATTAAGTAAGTAGGTACCTAGTATAAAAAAGTTCCCGAGCCATGCGCTAAGGTACCCGGCCAAATTCAAATTTTCTTACGTTTTGTTTATTTTTCTTAATTTCGCGAGCTACCCTGATGCTTCCTCATTAAATAGTTTAATGAGTATTTACTTCCACAGACTACAATATAGTATAGGGTATTTACTTCTGAGGTACAGACGCCAGCACATCAAGCTTATCAAGCTATCCCAAATTGTCCCAAGCTATCCCAAATGAACATGAACCATACTATGTCGTAGTTGTTCGAAAGAGATACCGTCGCCCCTGGCACACAGGCAACTGAGGGAACACGGGTGGGTTTTAGTCAGTAAAAGTCTGACACGCCCTCCTGCTCCACCCAGAGCGGCAGAAGTTATTTGATAATTTCCCATCCTCAAAAAAAAAAAAAAAACAAAGAAATTTGACAGATTGGGGTAGCTTGATGTGCTGGCGTCTGTACAAAGCAGTTTAACCGGGCTATCCTGTGGATTACTTATTCAATTAAGCCAGGGTATAAAACGTATTATTCAAGCGACTACACGGGCACCCACTGTGGGGTACAGACCCAGGCTTAGGGCCGCCGGGGATGAGCTGCAAGGGACAGGCTGGATCAGATCAAAGGTCTGAGCCCGCCTTCACCACTATACATTGGTTCCGTAGACAGAGAATAGCATTCTCTGTCTACGATTGGTTCCTATTATTTCAGAACGATCAATCTGTGTTGTGTGAATTTAAATGAACTGTCAAAAACATATTGATACGCGCTAAAGCTAAAGTAATTCGTTACCACTAGCGCCATCTAGTATCGAGTAGCAGAATTAATTGAGTCAAGATCTATCTAGCAAGTTCGATTACAGAATCTTCTAGAATTATCAACGTCTGCTCAGTCGGGGCCGGTATGTACTCGAAGATTCTAGATGACTCGATTCCCGAATATTCTGTGGCTCTATAAAAAGGCGGGAACGGATCGGAGCCGAGTAGTATTGAATAAGCGATACATGCGAAAACTTCTGAAGTGATCTTGAAGTGCGATTTAAAGCGATCAATAGTGAAATAGTGTCTTGTAATTTGTGTGATTAATTAAAGTGTCGATTTTGGTAATTTTTATTGGCAGTTTTTAATTGTCACGAACCCGAAGCTCGTAACAATTGGTGTCAGAAGTGGGATTAAAATCATGCCGATTTTACCTAAAGACGACATGGAGGGTATCCGTACCCGGAGTCAACGCCAGCAGGAGACGGATCAGAGGCGATTCGGTGGAGCACTGCCACAGACGTCGGAGAGTCAGCTACCGACCACGGAGGCCGGCCCGTCTACAGCTGCTCCAGCATCATCAGCGCCAGATTTTGCTGCTCTGATGATGATGCTGCAGGAGCAGGCCCGCCGACAGGAGGAGCAGGCCCGCCGACAGGAGGAACAGGCCCGCCGACAGGAGGAACAGGCTCGTCGGCTAGAAGAACAGCTCCAGCGCGATAAGGAGGAACAGACCCGCCGACAGGAGGAACAGGCCCGCCGACAGGAGGAACAGGCCCGTCAATTGGAAGAACAGCTCAAACGGGATAAGGAGGAGCAGGCGCGCCGCCAGGAAGAGCAGATGCTCCTCATGAAGGACCTTCACGCAGCCTTCGG
The DNA here is from genome assembly GCA_947359405.1 of Antitype chi. NCBI lineage: Eukaryota > Metazoa > Arthropoda > Insecta > Lepidoptera > Noctuidae > Antitype > Antitype chi. The sequence continues at coordinate 3,999,850 of OX375826.1, forward strand.
GAAAGATATGAAGGAGGTGAAGGAGAAGGTTGCCCAGCATGACAACCGCCTGTCAGAAGCTGAAACTCAGATCAGCAAGTTTAGTGACGTCATTGCTGATGTGAAGCAGGAATTGGGTAACCTGAAACTTGGGGATGGAATCGCAGCTCCCGTAGTTACAACACCTTCGCTACGTGGATTCAAAGTGCCGCCGTACGACGGGACTTCTTCCTGGTCGGCCTACAAAATTCAGTTCGCGGCTGTCATGAAGGCGAACGGGTGGAATAACAGTCAGGCCATGACTGCCCTCACCCTAGGTCTGCGCGACCAGGCTTTAACAGTTCTGGAAGCTCTCGGTAAAGAGGTGACTTACGAGCAGCTTCTGGAGGCATTGGAGGCTAGATATGGCGACGCTCACCTGGAACACGTGTTTCGTGCGCAGCTCAAGGATCGTGTGCAACGCAGTAACGAAAACCTGCAGCAGTGGGCCCTTGAAGTGGAGAAGCTGGTTCGTAAAGCGTACCAGTCCGTACCTGCGCTTATTGATGGGAACCTGGTGCAGGCATTCATCGACGGCATCCGCGACCTTGAAGTTCGAGCTGCTGTGAGGCTCGGTCACCACGGGACGCTTAAAGACGCCTTGGCCCATGCACTGGAAGTGGAAGCTGTGCGGCAGGATCATCGTTCCCATCGTGTCAGGGAGGTTGTAGCGGCTACAGTTCGCAAAGGATACGGCCCTAGGTGCTACGGCTGTGGGGAAAGGGGCCATCTTCGATCCAGTTGCCCTAAGCGAACTGCAGAAAGGGAAGATGGCCGGTTTCCAGAGGGTAGTGCGGTTAACAGCACTGCCCAGCAGCAGCAGGGAAACGAGTAATAGCCAGGACTGCGGGGCGGGTGCTGGCTGATGTTCAAAGAGCCCCAAGGATTTCGATTACACAAACCCATGACGGGAACAGCTTAATCATCAAGGGCGAGGTCAACGGAACGCCCTGTAAGCTAACCATTGATACTGGAGCCTCTCGTACGGTCGTCAGTTCCCAAGTTATAAGTCGGCTCCTTGGGGACTCCGCATTCAACCGAGAACGCATTAATTTGGTGACAGCCACCGGTCAGCGCATACCCGTCCATGGAGAGAAGGAGATGGAGTTGAAGCTAGGCAACAGAATCTACTTGCATAATGTCATCGTGGCTGATATAACGGACGATTGCATCCTGGGCCTTGACTTTATGAGGAAGAATTGTTGCGAGATTGACGTCAAGCAAGGAGTTATGAAATGTGGGCAAGAGGAACTTTTTATGGAAGGGGCTTTACCAGGGAATGTGTATAGCCTTAAGAAGATTGTTCTTTCTCCGAGATCAGAAACGATTGTGCCGGTTAGTCTTCCTCGGAATTCTGGGCAAAGTCATCGTTGTGTACTCGTGGAAAGGGTAGATAATGACCTTCCATGGAAAGTGGCACGAACTTTGGTCAGAGCCACCGACATCTCAGGGGTACGTGTGCTAAACCTTTGTGATCAGGAACAGATTATTGAAAAAGGCACACTGATTGGTACTTGCGAGGAAGTAGATTGGTTGCGTCGATGCCAATATCTATCGACTGGGACCCCAAGCAAGGATGCACAAACGAGAGTGACCACACTTTTAGAAGACTCTCGCAGCGCTCTGTCGCAAAATGAAATGGCTAAGGCAAAGAAGATGTTACTCAAGTACGCCGAAGTTTTCTCTTCAAACGATGCTGACATTGGGAAAACTGGTTTAGTTCAACACAAAATAAACACAGGAGAGGAGTTGCCTATCCGTCAGCGGCCAAGGAGATTACCGGTAGCGCGTGAAAAGGAAGTGGAAACCATGATTGAGGGAATGGTGAAGGATGGTGTTATTGAACCTTCATCTAGTCCATGGTGTTCACCTGTAGTGCTGGTAAGGAAGAAAGACGGCAGCATGCGGTTTTGTGTTGACTATCGTCGTCTGAATGACGTTACGAAGAAAGACAGCTACCCTTTGCCAAGAATTGATGACACGCTGGACATGCTTACTGGAGTAAAGTGGTTTAGCACGCTGGACCTGAAAAGTGGCTACTGGCAAGTTGAAATTGACCCTAAGGACAAGGAGAAGACAGCATTCTCGACAGGAAAGGGTCTGTGGCAATTTAAAGTAATGCCGTTTGGATTATGCAACGCTCCGGCAACGTTTGAAAGGCTGATGGAACTTGTACTAACCAAGTTACTTGGCGATGCCTGTTTGGTCTACTTGGATGACATCATCATTGTAGGCCGTACGTTTGAAGAACACCTTCAAAACCTGGAACGCGTGCTCATTAAGATCCAGAGTGCCAACCTCAAGTTAAGTCCGAAGAAATGTTCACTATTCAAACGGCAAGTTAGCTTTTTGGGGTATGTAGTGTCGAAAGAAGGTATCCGCACGGATCCAGAAAAGATCGCCGCTGTCAAGGATTGGCCAGTTCCAAAAGACAAGACGCAGGTCAGAGCATTTTTGGGGTTGTGCTCTTATTATCGGCGATTTGTTAAGAACTTTGCGGATATAGCCAAACCCCTGCATAAGCTAACCGAGGAGAAGCGACATTTCTGCTGGGATGAAAGTTGCGACATCGCATTCCAGGAGTTAAAGGACCGACTGTGCAAAACACCTATTTTGGGGTACCCTGATGCAGGCAAGGAATTTATAGTTGACACAGACGCAAGTGACATAGGACTTGGTGGTGTGTTGTCTCAACGGAATGGTGATCAAGAGGTTGTGATAGCGTACTTCAGCAAGTCGTTGTCAAAGCCGGAAAGGAACTATTGTGTCACGAGACGGGAATTGCTTGCTGTGGTAAAGTCATTGCAGCATTTTAGCAAATATCTTCTGGGGCGGAAATTCCACTTACGAACCGACCATGCTGCACTGAAATGGCTATTGCAATTCAAAAATCCAGAAGGACAAGTTGCGAGATGGATTGAGCTACTGCAGGAATACGACTTTGTGGTCGAACATCGCAGCGGGAAATCTCATGGCAACGCAGATGCATTGTCAAGAAGACCTTGTCCTGAAGACTGCAAGCATTGTACGAGGCAAGAGGGTAAGGAAGTGGTACCTGTGAGGATGCTCAGGACAGACCTCAGCAACGAGTGGAAGGAAAGCCTACAACGTGCACAGCAGGAAGATTCGGACATCAAGCCGATTGTGGAGTGGATGAAGGCCAGAGCTTCTAAGCCCAGGTGGAGCGACGTCTCAGCAATGAGTTCGATTACAAAGAGCTATTGGGCCCAATGGGACAGCTTGGTGATTCAGGATGGAGTCCTGTGCCGTAAATGGGAAAATGCTCGGGGAAACAGCTGTCATTTGCAAATGGTTGTCCCAAAAGCTCAAGTACCGGATGTTCTACAGCTGTACCATAATGGTTGTTCAGGAGGTCACCTGGGAGTAAAACGAACTCTACTGAAGGTACGAGAACGGTTTTACTGGATCCACTGCCGGGACGATGTCGAAGACTGGTGTCGCAAATGTACAAGTTGTGCAGCTGTAAAGGGACCTCAGACTCGAAGTAGAGGTGCATTGAAATTATACAATGTCGGTGCACCATGGGAGAGGATAGCCCTTGACGTTGCGGGCCCGTTTCCGGAAAGTGAAAGTGGTAACAAGTATTTCATGGTTGTGATGGATTACTTCACTAAGTGGCCGGAAGTCTTCGCTATTCCAAATCAAGAAGCTTCGACAGTTGCAGATAAATTAGTTCATGAAGTCTTCTGCCGTTTTGGAGTACCTTTAGAGATTCACAGTGATCAAGGAAGGAATTTTGAGTCCCAAATTTTCCAGGAAACTTGTCGAGTTATGGGTACTCATAAAACAAGAACAACATCTTACCACCCACAATCGGATAGAATGGTGGAACGATTTAATCAGACATTAGAGAGGTACCTAGCAAAAGTTGTGGAAAATCGGCAACGGGATTGGGACAAACACATACAACCATTTTTGTTGTCCTATCGAAGCGCAGTCCACGAAAGTACATCGGTGACACCAGCTTTCGCAAACTTTGGAAGAGAATTACGGCTGCCTGCAGACCTGATCACCGGAATACCACCTGATGCCCCACGCAGTATAACCGATTATGCGAACGACTTGCGGAACAAGATGAACGACATTTATGAGCACGTCAGACAATCAGGTCAGCAAATGTCTGAAAAGATGAAAACCCGTTATGACCGCAAAATGAACAATAAAGGGTTTGACGAAGGTTCACTAGTGTGGTTGCACAATCCAGTCCGCAGCAAAGGGAAATCTCCTAAGCTTCAAGCTAAATGGGACGGACCGTACCGGATTGTGACAAGGATCAATGACGTAACGTACCGGATACAGAAAGGTGCAAGATGTACTCCTAAGATCGTCCATGTGGATCGACTGGCGCGTTACTATGGGGCCGAGAATGCTCGGGACGAGCATGTCTTAGGAGGGGGCAGTGATACGCGCTAAAGCTAAAGTAATTCGTTACCACTAGCGCCATCTAGTATCGAGTAGCAGAATTAATTGAGTCAAGATCTATCTAGCAAGTTCGATTACAGAATCTTCTAGAATTATCAACGTCTGCTCAGTCGGGGCCGGTATGTACTCGAAGATTCTAGATGACTCGATTCCCGAATATTCTGTGGCTCTATAAAAAGGCGGGAACGGATCGGAGCCGAGTAGTATTGAATAAGCGATACATGCGAAAACTTCTGAAGTGATCTTGAAGTGCGATTTAAAGCGATCAATAGTGAAATAGTGTCTTGTAATTTGTGTGATTAATTAAAGTGTCGATTTTGGTAATTTTTATTGGCAGTTTTTAATTGTCACGAACCCGAAGCTCGTAACAATATGTTCATGACTTGATGTTGTCATTTTCAAACTCGAAGCAAGAGCAACATTATTTTGTTTGGTTTTGGGCTACTAAATTATCTAAAAGGTGAAAACCAAATAAATCTTTCGAGGTTGTATAAATAATTTGGCATTATGGTGCATACAGTGTTATTTATTGCCGAATAAAAACAATCAAGAATTATTTTATTTCACATGTAAATACAAACCTACCTACATCTTCCCTATATTATTTTCTAGTTCTTCTTCTACTAACTGTTCGTGCCTGGTACGACGTCGTCCGCTCCTGTGAGTAGAAATGTGTTCTGTTGCTTTTGTTGGGAATTTTGTTACTTTTTAAATTTAATTTGAATGTCCTCCTACAGAAAATATATTTATAGTAGGTAATTACCATTAATAAATATCTCTTTTGACTATTAAGTATATACACGTTATTCCACTAGTTACTTCCTCCCTTCTACATCATTTATAAACAAAACTTCAGTGCTGCTTATTTATGTCATTTTTAGAACTTCAAAATGGACTTCAAAGCATCAGGCGTAGAAGCTTGCCGGATATGTTTGGCCGCAGATGTCAAGCTGTACAGTCTTCTAGATACTCACCTAGGGCTTTGCATAGAGTCTATTGGTGGCTTTACCGTAAGTACCTAAACTATTTAAATGTTTATCAATTTACTTGGATGGTAACTACCTATTACATATTTTTTACAATATATTTGTTTGTTTCAGAAATCCTATAAAGGTCTACCGAATTATGTCTGCTATGAATGTGCACCTATTTTGATAAAATGCAATAAACTGATAGAGAAAAGTAGAACAGCTCAGGCTACACTTCTGGATATATTTAACAAGAATGGACAGGTAAAATAAAATCAAGAACAAAATCAAAATCAAAAAGTCATTTATTCAAACTAGTCTGAGCAATTTTTTAATGTCAAAATGACATAAGACAGTCCCCCCCCACACTTGAATGTAGAAATGTCCAAGTTTCTGCCAGAGTGATGATTTTTTTTTTCAGATAAACAGACCGCTCATTATAGAACAGACAAAGACCGAACTGAACTTACAGTCCTCATTAGACAGTTATTTATTATTAAATTACTACTACATCAAATATGATGATGACAGCAGCACTTCAAATTTTATGAATACAGAATCTGATCCCAATGAAAAAATAAACATTAACTTAAAAACCGAAATGAAAGAGGAATCTTCGGATGAGGTGTCAGATTCAGAAATACTGAACATGTTTAAGGATTTCAGTAAAGAAGAGGAATCGGACAAGGAAAGTGATGTTGAGGCAATAGAAGTGGATGTCCCTGTTGTAGAAATTTTGTCTGATGATGAAAAAATTGGGGATGACTTCATCAGTTTGAAATCTTATGAAGTGAAAATGGATAATGTATATAAATGTTTTTTTTTTATTGTTCACATGAATTACTGCTTAGTACTAACAGCACCACGGGTCGATGGATCAGGTTAAGCTACGCTTACCGCTGTTAGTCCGTGGATGGGTTACCATCTTTACATACCAAGGCCCCTCTGTGGGTCGGAAAGCAGGCTAAGGTTTTGAGCCTGGCTGTCATTTATGGATCTTTGATAGTCTTTATGGGTCGTCATAACTCCTAAATTTAAATCTCTTAATTTATTATTATGGACACACTTTGCTATGTGTTTACTAAAGCCTATGGCACTTTTGGGTTGCAACTGAAAATCAGCGTCAGGTGGTACACATTGTGTTGTCATCTGACATGCTGAATTGAGGCTCTTTTGGCATTATAATCATTGTTTTCTCTGTTTATAGTTATTAAAATGTTAGATTTTCTTTAAAATGTTTTATCATACAAAACTGAAACAAATTTTTGTTTAATATCCTAGTTTGTTCAAAATATGTTCTAGATTATAATACTGAATAATCCTGATTTCATTATATAATATCTGAATGCCTACATCTTACTTAAACTTTGATTTGTTTTTCAGAATGTAAAAGGATTATTAGCCCATAATTATGACATTCCTCATTACTATACACCAAACAATATAAGACCAATAGGTGTGGCAAAGAAGGGAAAAAGGTATAAAAAGAAGAAGATGAAGACTCGCCAAGAGCCTTCTTCTGCATTTAGTAATAATAATATGAAGAGGTACTTCAATATTCAGGAAACGGTGGGTTTTTCTTCTAAGTGTGTTAGTTGCAATTTATACTATACTAGCATCAAATTTCTTGTTCCTCCGACCAGTTGGGCTCTCAAATGCAAAGAGACTTTTTCAAATCCAGAGATTAGCGGGTACAAACAAAACCATAAACAAACTCTCCAGCTTTATTTATTAAGTATAGAATGTTTATTATTAAATGAAAATAGTTATTTTTTCTGTATATCTAAATTAGTTTGACCCTGTATACTACAAATTACCGACATGAAGGTTGGTTTAGAAAAAACGAGCGAAGCATATTTTCTCCCCATTTTTCCTTAACTCCCCACTACATTATCACTGCTCTCAAAACGGTCAAGGGAAATATCATGAGGAAACCGGCATGTCCTAGAACCAAAAATTCGAAGACATGTGACATTTATACCAACTGGGCCCGCGTGGTATATTATGGCCATGGGCGTAGCCACGGTGGGGCAGGGTGGGGCGCTTGCCCCACCCTGGCTCTGACCTGCACACTAATTGCGTAACACGCGATTAATCATAATTGGTTTCATTTTGACAGTTCAACAATATTCATTGCGTTATTTACGTTGTCGAGCAGACACATTTTTCGAACATCGAAGCAATGGTTTAGCCATCTGTTTCAAAACGAAATCAATTATGATGAATCGTGAGTTACGCAATTAGGGTACGGTAAGGTACCTAACCAAACGTAAAAAAATAAATTATCTAGGTACTAACTACAATACTTAATATCCGTAAGAAAGTTCACACTCGACAGTCGACACAAAAAAAATGTGATCAAAACCAAAAGAGCGCGCGCGATTGACCGCACGCGCGCAGCGGTCGGTCTTGCGTTCAATCCAGAATTTATTGTCTCTGTTTGCCTTATTGCGAAATATTCCGCACTACTTCAACCGATCGCAAATGTATTACAGTCAAAAAGCATTGACTTGCTCCAGTGTGCGAATCACATTAAAAGAATCATCGACACATTAAAAAAACATCGTGAAAATGTGGACGATCACAGCGGCAGTTTCATAGCTGAAGCTCAAGTGATCGCTGACGCTCTAGAAGTTGATTTTACAATGCCACACATCGCAAAAAGACAAACGCACCGTGAAAATCCTCCGGCAGAGATTCCTACCCAGTTTTGGAAACGATCGTTGATTATTCCCTACCTAGACTCGCTAATTATGTCATTGGAAGAGCATTTCTCGGAGAACAACTTACGCATATTCTTTGATCTCATTGCACCCATATAACATGTTGCAAATGACATTCAAAGAATTTTTGAAAAAAACAGAGGCCTTTCGCGAGTTTTAAAACTTAGGTGCTAGTTTAAAACTTAGGTGCTAGTTTAAAACTTAGGTGCTAGTTTCCACAGCGAGGCTGAACTGTGGTACCAGTTGTAGGAAGAAAAAAAGGCAACGAATGTTCTGAAAGATATGGAAGAGGTAGAACTGCTAAAGGATTCAGAAATGTTTTATCCGAGCATAAAACCTGTGCTTGCTATTTTACTGGCCCAACCGTATACGACCTGTACTATAGAGAGGTATTTCAGTACGTTACGGCGTGTCAAGACGTGGCTTCGCTCCACCATGAGTGAAAATTGTATGAGCGGTCTCTGTATGCTGAGTGTTCACAGGATGAGGATCGCTGAAGCGAAAAATAAAATGGAAGCCGAAGTGCTAAGGAGGTTCTGTCAGAACCCACGCCGGCTTCTCTTAAAGTAATATTATGAAGTTAGCTAATACCTAAATAAATAAACAACCTATTAATGCCTGGAAGAGCTATTGGGCCATGAAAGATTTAATGAAGAGCAACCTTCCTCTATCGCTCAAGAGAAGACTCATAGACGTATGTATTCTTCCCATTCTCACATATGGTTCTCAAACATGGTCTTTGACAATTCAGCAGAGGTCCACGCTCGAGGTTGCCAGAGAGCTATGGAACGGAGTATTCCGGGTATCGAACTTGTGGACCGGGTTAAGAATACAACAATCCGTTCCATTACGAAAATAGCTGATGTCACTCGGAAAGCTGCCACTCTCAAATGGAATTGTGCTGGACACTTCTGCCGTATGGCAGACGATCAATGGGCCCAGTGGGTCCCGCTTAGAAGCAAACGACAATGCGGCAGGCCCAGACGGAGATGGCGGGATGAGCTGAACTCCTTTAATAAAGATTGGTCCTTGTCAGCTTTGGACAGAGAGAGGTGGAAAGAGAGTAGGCAGGCTTTTGCCCAGCAGTGGGACATTAGAAGCTAAAAAAAATATTGTACACTTACTGTAGCTGAAAGTACTAACTATACGAGTAGATATATTAACCTCTAAATTGAGTGATTAACAAATTGGCATGCGCCCATAGAGCCCAAACGGCTGAAGTTAGAGACACATCTTTGGGTGGAAAATTTCGTGGTGTAGGTAGGTGAGCAATAAGAAAGTGTTTTGGATAATTCGAATTATACATACAGATACAGGGTGCTATAGGGTGTAACCTTTTTGTATGAAAAAATTAACCGGGGTAAGACCGCGGGTATAATTTGCTAGTTACATATTAGTTTAGACTGCTGCCCCACCCTGAGCCCATGGCTGGCTACGCCCATGATTATGGCCCATTCCCTCTCACAGAGAGGAGGCCTGTATCCCAGCAGTGGGGAAATTATAGGCTGATTATGATTACCTAGGTATGATGGTGAATTAAAACTGCATCTATTTGATTACAGCCATCAAAACTGACGAATTATGAATACTCTTGCAAATCCTGCCCAGACACTTTTTATTATATGTAAGTAAGTTCTTGAATGTTTATTATTAGCCTATTTATTTAAACATAGGGAACATTGCTTAGCTGGATCCTAACCTAACCAACGTCATCTTTATGTATACATAACTAGGTACATATTATAAATCAAAGTCGGTTTTCATGTAGGTATGTCTACAACGAGTAACATAATTAACGCAAGACCTCATACACCCCAATTAGAGTATTGAGTTTAAATACAATGACCAAAACCATAGATATCCGTGACCAAAACTATTTTTTTTAAAGCTAAATGAAAAACGTGTCGACCAAAGCATTACTTTATGCATTTAAAATGGAGTCTTATTTCTTTATGTATAAGACTGAATTTTCTTTGGCTTAGTCAGCGGTCAGTATGGCAAAATAAATAATAAAAAATAAAACTTATATTAAAAGTTACTGAAATCAATTACAGTAGTCAATTAGGAACAAACTACTTTCAGGTCTTGCGTCCATTCTGTTACACCTTGTTTGTGACCGCGTTGCTCTTCTAAACTGCGTAACAGATTTTGATCCGGTTTTCACCGTAATTTAGAAGATTTATATTCCGAAATGTTTATGTGTAGGTACAATACCTACATTATTATGATCATCCAAACTTTCAAAATCTCGAATTTATTAGGTAGGTATCTGATGTTTGAAATATACCATTAGAAAAACTAATAACCAAATTCTAATTCCAGTGATAATGCAAGAGACCACACTATTATCGGCTGCCAGAAACCACGATCAAGTAATGGCAGCACATCCAGTATTCAAAATCCTGGGTTTGAAACCAATAATGTCCAGTTAAAACAACCGAATGTTTGGAAGGAATGGCCTGGCAGTAGTAAATAGAAAAGTTGTAATCTATTATTAATTATGCAGTCCCGGACTCTTAAATAGAGCAAAACTGCATTTTTTGTAATGCATTCTAGAACTTTATAAATGGTTAAGAATTCAAATTTGGAAGTTGTTCCAAATTTTAATTTATATGACACCAAAGTGACGGCCAGTATGTCGGCTCGAAAATTGCATCAAAACTTTTTCTTTGGCTCTTATTTTTTTTTTTATAAATGCAAAGATGATCAATTTAGATAGTGTTACTCCCACGGTGAATTCAGCTTCTATTTTAAGCTAAAATTTTATAAAACTCTTAAGGAAATGTGCTCGAGGTATAAATACCGTTTAGATACCATAAATTAAAACTAAACCCGGATATAATCTATGGGATTAAACTTACAGTTGCGACTCACGGAAGTAACTGATGCTGTATGTATATAGTCAGTAAAATAATTCATGTATTAGTAAGTAGGCATTACAACTCTTTTAAAATATTTAACGGCTTTCATATTATTAAGAAAACGTCAGATCAGAAGGCCAATTCTCGTAATTAAAAACGTTCAAAATCTAGTCGCAGTGTCATCTCGGCGACAAACAATTTCAAAAATGTATGGAAACCCGAGATATTTTTGACATAATTATTGAGACTGAGATTAGATTGTGAACGTTCTTAAATTTGAATTGAATTTAAAGAGAATTGGCCCTCAGATCATTACTTTATACAGGTCCGTGAATTGTTCACCTGCATCGCGATTTTACCCTGGGTGACTGAAAAACTAATTTTATAAGTAAAACAATAAAAAAAAATTATAGGTAGGTACTTATATAAACAAGTCACCAGCTTGTATAGAATAAATACGCCTAACATAATCATTTTCTAGTAATTCTAGTATCTACTTGTACCTGTATCTATATGTTTTTTTTTAAAGGTGTGTACAGACGCCAGCACATCAAGCTACCTCAATCTGTCAAATTTCTTTTATAGATTTTCAACTTTATAACATAAGCCTAAGGTTGATGGTCAATTGGGAAAATTTGACAGTTTGGGGTAGCTTGATGTGCTGGCGTCTGTACTCTATAAATATCGAAACAGTTTCATTGAATTTTCCTATTTAATCCTCTTTCACACAAATGGACACACCATCGTTTAACTTTAGTTCATTAAAATACAAATACCTATTATTACTTAAAAACCTGGGAACATCAGTCGTTACGAATGAAATAGGGATGTGTAGGTAAGTTTGGTGAAGGAGCGATTCATTTCCCATCTCCTTTTCACTACCGGACCACCGCTACCGGAAAATATATTCTTTCTTCTTTGGATAAGATTTACGATAGAACGAGCGCATCCAAAAGATCCCTGTTCTCTGTTGCTTTGACGGGTTATACATGCATGGGAGGGACACAGATGTTGTCAGGGAGTTCCATACTTTGGCCATCCGCAAATAGCGCTGTGTACGACTAATCGGGATATCAACAAAGTCCGGAGATAGAATTTCATTAATTGACGCCACAAATTTTGTGCAAAGACTAAAAGGTACACAATATCTACAGTACTTAATAAAATAAAAAGCTTAGCCTAGGTTCTGCAAAAATGCTAGACATCGCTTTCCATCTGGGGAGGTCGCGGACAAGAGCAAGATTTTCATACAAAATTTCACTATGACGTAGTCGAAAAAAAATGAGGTGCTAGTAAAAATTAAACTCAAGGTTCTTTTATCTAACATTTAATAAAATTGTACTTAAAATTAATTAGTAATTAACATATGGACTTTCACAGACATCGAGATTTTAAAATTGTTTAAAAATATTGCTGCGTAAGTTGTGAAACCAAGGCAACATTTACAATAAACAATAACTATTATAGTTAAATAACTTGAAAAGCCGACCACTTTCTCTCACAGAGGGGAGGCCTAACTGTCCCAGCAGTGGGGACACTATGGCTGCTTAAATACTTATTTTAAGTACCTACATAGGTAATTCGGCTGTAGTTCTAGGGCACGATTCACTGACCGCATTTTGACATTAATTTGCTATTAATAAAGTAAACGACATATATTAAACAAATACAAGTTATACAAGCCATGTGCCCGATGGGATATCCCATCGGCAACTTTTCAAGAGCTGCAACTTCGACTTCTAAAAAGAAGTCGTTAGTTTCTAACTTCAAAATGACAAATTTCCATAATTTTATTCTCCTATTTATCTATGGCCCTTTTGTACACACGTTTTTCTTGCCTTGAAAAACTACGGTTTATTCGTCGTGTGTAGGTACGATCGATGGAAGCTTCCTTACGGACACGTTTTTTCTATGGCACGTAAAGGCGGGTACAGACTGCTGCAACGCAACATGCAATGCAACACGAAACGAGCATTGCATCAGTGTAGACGCGGGGCGCGCACAACGTGCGCACGAACCGCGCATGTACCTACTCACATCTGTTTCCGAGATGCGCGCGAACGGATCGCTCAGTCTGCAAAAGAACACGCAAAGGAATGGATCGTGACGACCAATTGCGGGCTCTGATGATAGTCAGTGCTTCATTATTAATAGTGAATCATGTGATAAAACGCAGAAGACATCGACGTTGGTGGCGTACAGAGTTGTATAGTCAGAGAGCTGGTGCAAAACTAATGGCCGATATGAGATTAACTGGACAATTTCAAAATTTCTTAAGGATGAGTCCAACGACATTTGAAGATCTACTCAGATTAGTCGGACCAAGAATTTTTCGGAATCGCACACAGTTAAGGGCTCCAATTTCAATCCAAGACAGACTGGCAATAACACTTCGTTTTTTAGCTAGTGGTGACTCTTACACAAGTTTACAGTATACCTTCAGAGTATCAAAACAAGCCATAAGTGGCATTATTACAGAAGTATGCTCCGCCATAATTGAGGAATTAAAAGATTATATCAAGGTAAGTTTTATTCTTAATAAGTCAATTAAAGAACAGTATTATCACATCAAATCATTAAAGTCGTCATAGGATTGGTTAGATTCTAGTGACGTTACAGACGATGGCTGTTGGTTCATATATTCTTCGTTCCTTGCCGTGGTATAGCCATAGCGTCCGGCTTGATTTGTATCTGGAGTTTGCGCGGAAGGCGAGGGACGATTAAATTCGGAAGTTCCAGGACGATTAACATATCCGGTCAGATCCACATAATCTTGTCCTTTCTTCTGTGATGCATAATAGGATTCTTGGTATGAACTGGGGTAGTTATCCTGCTGTCGATATGATGATTCATAATAACCTCTGTCAGCCTTCATCAAAATTTCAAAAATTCCATGTTCGACCGAATTCCTGGTTTGAAGGGAATAAGTATTCATTTTAGCTGATATATAGGAAGCGAAAGTTGTAGTTAAATCTGGAGCGCCTGAATTTCCCAACTTATTGGCAGTAGTTTGTAATATGCCCACTACATCGGCCAGTACACTGCTGCTTTCATCTTTTTTTGCTTGTTTAGCTCGCGTAGGTTCATACCGTGTACGTGGAGTAGCAAATTCGTTCTGCAGATTTTCTTCATTAATCGGTTGTTGAACCGCCTCCTGAAAAACATAAAAATAATTTATAACTGTAGGTCCCATCTCTTGATATAAACTACTAGATAGTACATATAACTCTCCAGGAAGGTAGGTATCGTGGCACCGATGGACAAATGTCGAAACGACTAAATATTTAGTTCGTTTTTTAGTCTAGTTCAATATAGCTAGCAATAAAATCAAGAGATGCTCACTATAATGGCACCTCAAAAATTGTCACCAGCGAGTGTTGGGCTACTAAGTACAATGACTGTCTCGTAGCCATAAATTAAATAAAAGTTTTTTGTTTTAGCTTCCAACGACAGAAGAAACTTGGTTGAACATAAGAAAACAGTTTGAAGAGAAGTGGAATTTTCCACACTGTTTAGGGGCACTGGACGGAAAACATGTTGTGCTTGAGGCACCTATCAAAAGTGGAACTGAATTCTACAACTATAAAAACTTCTTTAGCATCGTTCTTTTTGCTTTGGTTGACGCCGATTATAATTTTCTATTTGTAGATGTGGGATGCCAAGGAAGGATTTCAGATGGTGGCATCTTTAAAGATACAAAACTCTGTGAAATGATAGAAGATCGTACAATAAACCTTCCATCACCTGATTCACTCCCACGGAGACATATTCCAATACCATATTTCTTTGTGGGTGATAGTGCCTTTGCTTTAAGTGAAAATCTGATGAAACCATATGCTGGGGCACATCCAAAAGGCACTTCAAAGAGAGTATTCAACTACAGGCTAAGCAGAGCCAGAAGAACTGTTGAAAATGCATTTGGTATCATATCGTCTGTCTTTAGAGTTCTCAGAAAACCAATGCTTTTACAGCCTGATAAAGCTGAGCTAGTGGTTATGGCAATTGTCCTTTTACATAATTATTTGAGACGTCACTCTAGAAATACATATATGAATGACACTGAAGATGAAGTTACGAATGAAGACACACGTAGGCAAAATAATGAAGATATGAGATCACTACTACCTATGAGAAATATTCCTCGACGATCGCCTGCACATTTGAATGCGTTAAGAGATGAGCTCTCCGATTATTTTATGAAAGAAGGGAAGGTTCATTGGCAAGACAGATGTTCGTAAAAGAATCAATCCAGTTTTACTTACCGTGTTCGTTCTCTTTCTCGGTTTGTTACGGTTGTCCAAGAACTTCAAAGAATCAAAGGCAAACCATCGACTTTTGTATGTCTCCGAGGCACCTGAAAAAATAAAATAATAATCATGAAAAAAATTAAATAAAAAACATAATTCAGTCAGTTTTAAACATAGTTGTTTTTAAGTAAACTTGACTAATAATAATTAATAATATTTAATCATTAATTTGTGATTTCAATCCATTAAAATATTGTAGTTGTTGTCAAAGTTGTCATTTTGTAGAGAAAAAAGCCAATTTCAATATTAGTCGGCTATGCCAATTTACATTTCAATACACAAACATTTTTGCAGTTTCCAACCTACGATTGTACTAAGAATAAAGTATATGAATAAATAATAAATAGTAAATTATTATTATTTATTTACCTTTTCCTGTTCCTTTCGATTTCTTTTCCTTCGCTTTTTCACGACGGTAGGATGATAAAATACTAATCATTTTACTGTAACATTTTTCTTGTGTTGTTTCCATCAAATTAGCAATTTCCATCCATGCATCCTCTTTAAAATGTTTTTTATAAAAATTCTCATGTTGTGGATTCCACAAAATTTCCTTTGATCTGTACACTTCAATTAATTGAAGCACTTTTTCTTCACTCCACGTAAATGTAACCGCCTCCTCCGCCGCAGTAGCGTCGTCTTGTTCCATGTTCGCGCGCGTCTAGCCGTACACACCACACAACCTGTCCACACTGACGCTCCGCGCATACTGCGCGCCTCTTTGTGTTCGGGGAAAAAACCGACAAATTTCGGGTCGCTACGCGCAAGAGTTGCAACAATCTGTTCGTGCGCGTAGTAGACGCGGTTCGTGCGCGCAAGGCGTCTACACTATGGGAATTCTGTTACTTTACATGATACATTGCAGCAATGTGGACGTCAAATTCTTGCATTGCATGTTGCATTACATGTTACATTGCACCAATGTGTACCCGGCTTGTGTAGGCTAGGCATGGTCGTCAGTGTTGTATAGAAGCTTGCTGACGGACACGTTGTTCAACGGCACGTACCTATATGATTTGTGTAGGCACGGTCGTCAGTGTAATATGGTTCACTAAGGAAACTTTTTGACGGACACGTTTTTTCTACGGCGCGGTTAATTCACCATACCGTAAGAATGGTCTTAGGGGATGAATTTTAAAAAATTGCAAATTATTTTGCATAGTTTCATGCTTCTAGACCCAGCGGTTTAGAGGATTACATTGGTCAAATCCCAAAAATACCGTATGTAAGAAGTTTGTTGATGAATTCTTTTGTGCGTTTTCCATACAAAAATATATGTTATACATTCATTACAAATTAATCAGTATATACAGTCATTACAAATTAATTGTATTATTTAAAATTGTAAACGAATTTCTGCCACAAACGTCTCTGGGCTTAAAGAGAGCTAGCACATAGTCTCGAAGAAATATCGGCATTCCATTTGTTTATTTTCTTAGAGCTACCTTCCACAATTTTTTTATTTTAAAATCTTTCGCAAATAGGTACATGGGTTCCCCGTGTTCTTGCAATCAACAGCAGCGCAAGACGGTATATCAATTAATTAAGCGTAAAATAAGTCTGTTGTTTACAATAACATGTAATTACAGTGAAAGCTAGCTTTCAAACTCTAGGAAGTTTGATAGCAGCGACGTCTCAAGTGAGCAAGTGGCAGTTTTTATCCCCATAATTTTACCAGGTGAAATGATAAAATGTATAGTCAAGTAGCTGTCAAATTCTTGGACTGGGTAGTATTAGTAGCGAGGAGTCCTGGGACGCGGTGGTATCCTTCTGCGAATCAGTCATTTCACAGAAGGAGGCTGCGAAGAGGGAGTGGGAGATTGCTTCCGCTAAACCGATCTGCAGCAGACGCACCGGGCGTCGGTAGAGGGCAGACAACGCTCTCTTCCAGCCCCCCTAAATAGGTCCAGGGGCGACGGATCTGGGGAAATCCGTCGCTCCCTACTTCTTAGGACCCGTGATGGTGGTGGCGCGTAGTGTTCCGCGCGCGCCTCTATATGATGTAAGGGGGGAGTTTAACACCTCACTACCCCCCTAACGTGAGGTGGCCCGCACAGGCGGGCACTAGCCGGGGACCGTGGAAGTCGCTCTTATTCCCGTGATCTCCGGTGCAAGTGTGAGACGGAACACCGGGGTGGTTTTAGTCAGTAAGAGTATGATAGGCCCCTCCGCCGTACCCAGGGTGGAGAACATTTGTTAGGATTTCCCCCGTAATAAAAAAAAAAAAAGGTAGTGTTAGTAAAGAGAAAGTGGCACTTTTTATGATCCCTTTTCGAGGCGGTTTGGCAAGCGTGTGGACCCGGCATCAGTAACTTAAAAGACATGTGGTCAAAACTACTGCATGTTTCTAGTAGATTTCGCATGATCTGTGCCGAAAATTGTCATTTGTCATTTTGCTGCGATAATCGTTTCACGACTTTTGTTTTCTTGTCTCAAAATAATTCCGAATAAGTTCACGTGTACCAATAACTACGTAAAAAACCAGTCGCAGGATCGACATACACAATAACAAATAATAAGTTAACATTCAGTAGTGGCACATGTGTGAACGGTCATAACAATGGAGAACCATGATCTTAGCAATAACAAAAACGTGTCTCTTAATTTGATAGCAGAGTACGGCGGCTCAGATTCTGATTCGGATGATACAGAGACTCGTTCGAATGATAATACGACAGATTCTGATGCTGCAGATTTAACTGAGATGGTGTTGAAGAATAATATAATAAATGCGTGTGCTCACGGGCCATTGTCGAGGCCAAACGGCCGTGACGAAGCGGATGTTAGCAGACACATGATAATCGACAGTGCGGAGAGTGGCGTGGTAGAGTACGAGGTGACGGAGTACCGCGATGCGGACAGCGACTCCGACAGCGACTCCACCAGCGCCTCGAGCGACAGCGATGTGGATTCCGTGAAGGACATCGAAGAGGTCTCCAGTGGGTGAGTACTTACAAGTACATCTTTCAACACATTTTTCATGTTTACAATATTTAGAATGCAAGATAAATTGTAAAAACGCAGCTTTTAGTTACACAGCTGTACACAATATGTTATGCAAAAGTTAGGTTGGATGAAAATCATAATTGAATTTTTTAAAGTGGGAGGTAGGTACCTAAAATGAAATCTTGATGCATTTTGTTCTCCTATTGTAATGGAAATTCATAGATAAGAAGTTATTGTTTTAGCATATGCCTTGGTCACCATAGTACATTCTAATATGGTACTATGGCTTCAAACTTATGATATTTATTGATAAGGCAAAGTGCTTGAAGGAAGTTGCAGAGTAAGTTATTTACATTCCATTGTTGTAGGTAGTTCAATAAAATAATAAGTGTTTCTTGTGGAAAAGTTTGTAGAAGTACCATACTTAATTTTCTATTTATGCTACCAAGCTGTATTGCGGAATTCTAAGAACATATTTTGAAACATTTATAAGCAGATTTTACACCAAATTAGGAAACCTTCAAGTTTCATCATCTTATATAATCTGTCTAGTTTAAAAGTGTCCTAATGAGCCCTGTGTTTTCTTTTCCACATTAGAGAAGCTAAGTAAAGGCTAACATAGGGCTTAAGTCCAGCAAAAGACTACAATATTCTAAACTGATTACTGATTTATTTAAAGCCTTATTGTCATAAAAAGAGTATGTAAAGGTACTAAGTGGGTTCTTAAAATTACTAACAAGAACAATAAAAAATTGTACACTACAAGGATAGATAAAGTTAAACTAACCCTAATTAAGTATTTACCTAGCAAAGTGCAGTAGCATCTTGCAGACTGATGCTAGGACATCAATGATGGGTTTAATTAATTAGTGGGCGAAACCAGTTTCTTAATTTATGGTATTGGCATAAGTTGAGTTGTAAAAGATGACTACTTTGAAGTCTCAAGGAGGTTCAATGCTTTTGTAAATATTTTTCAAGATTTTTTTTTATTATATAACATGGTCAGTTGTAGGTGTAGTTTAATATTTACCTCAAAAACAGCAGTACAGCCTATTAAGTTTCCACAGCTGGGACACGGGTCTCTCAGTGAGTGGGAGTGGGCATAGTAATCCACCACGTGGGCTCAGTGCAGGTTGGTGATGAATAAAAAGTCTTAACTTTGTTCATCTACTTAATAAAATTCATAAATTCTCTGATGGGTCAAGAAGCAGTTGATGGCACGGTTGGCGCAGTGGTTAAGCGATAGACTGCTGTGCTGCGTGTCGCACCTGCGTGATTCTCGCACGGAACTAATATTTGTTTGACCTACAAATAGTTGTTCTGGGTCTGGCTGTTTGTGTATGTGTGTTTAAATGTTTGTAAACGCACCCACAATACAGGAGAAATTGCTAGTGTGGGGCAATGCTTAAAAAAAAAGGTTGAAATTTTGCACGGGTTCCTTAAACAAATTAATCCCCTGCAGGGGTTTAGTAGGAGATCTGACTTTGTATGGAGTTCATAATTTTTGCCGATGAGAAGTCCGACTTAGCTGGTATGTAAATAACAATGATATCAACAATCCTTGCATCATGATAATAAAATAATCATAATATTCTAAAGTATCTGTTAGTGTTTACTATTTGATTTGATTCATTTAAGCCATCATTTCAATACATTGACATTGTTTCAAATGCAAATGTGCTTAAAAAGGAGATAACAGTGAATTGCATGTTTACAGTATGTTGCTTTATCACTTAATGCGTTGAATGTCATTGTTGTTGGCTAGATTGATTAGGTATCGTACTTGTAGTCTACGTGCCATGCACTTGTCACTTAGCTATTTATAAAAAAGAAGTTGAAAAGTTTATAGCTGTAGATTTAAAAGGATTATCTACATGGTTGCAGGGACATTGAAGGGCAAACTGAAACCATGAACTCAGCACATGATTCTAGACTTCCTAGCATCGAAAGTTTTCAACGGCTGTAAAAAAAAAACTGCTCTTTCATAGAAAAGTGCAAAAACTACCTGGTTGAAATGTATGTAGTAGCCACCAACGAAATTATTCAACGCAAGGGAGTTCAGAATCATGTACTGATCTGTCTGTATCTATGGTTTGAGCATTGTGTTCTCTCAAAGGGAAGTTAGAAAATATGAGTACTTTTCATAAATTGCAAATAATCATTTAAAATACTGGGGGGATGTATAACTGTGTCAGTATTCAAATTTAGCTTAACACAAATAGATTATTAAAATATTATAAATTATTAATACAAATACAATTCTGGGACTTCCCCATCAAACAGAAATGATGCAAGATAATAATAGGTAAGTACATTCATATATTTATCTATGTTCATTTATTTTCAGAGAAGAAATTGAATCAAGCAGAAATGAAAAGCCAGAAGCTCCGAAATCAAATGGTGAAATAGGCTTCGATGACTTGCCTCCAATAGAAGATCTTGCCATCAGCCTGCCAGCCCAGGAAACTATAAAGATTGGAACCATTGCCAGTATAGTTGATAGATTAGGTAACTTTCTAACTTTTGATTACGAATATATGATTTAATATGCTTTGAATTCTGCAGCCCATCCTTTTTCTGGTATTGGAATTTAGGCACAGTCAACCACTCGAACCCAAACTCTAGGTCCATTAAATCAGCCAATCGCAGACCGCTGCTGGACATAGGCCTCTCCCAAGCTGCGCCACAACACTATCCTCCGCCTTCCGCATACAGTCTGTCCCAGCCAGCTTTTTAAGATCGTTGGTCCATCTAGCTGGGACCTGACCCACACTACACTTGGCGATACGCGATCTCCACTCCAGGACTCGTCTGCTCCACCGTCCATCAGTCCTTCGACAAACATGGCCAGCACACTGCCACTTCAGCTTGCACCTAGGTCTATGCTGGTAGAGTATACTTTGCCGGGCGGGGTCTATGGTGACCAGCCAGACTAAGAGAGATACAGAAACCTGCATGGCAGCATGTGGCGAGCTGTTGGGCAATAGCAACTCCACGGACCCTATCTCCCGGGAGTAGTCTTGTTACTCATCTCTGGCTTGCCTTGATTGGCTTGCTGGAGTGAACACCAACGAGGAACAGAGCTCCCACCTTATTCTTGCCTTTATTGGCCGGCTTGAGAAAGGAATGAAAAATTCCAGTAAGTGCTGGTAAGGATCTTGACCATCTTCCGGGCTCTGGGATTGTTCTGATAACATGGAATACCTCTCCACTCGTGAAGCACCTTAGGACATGTTGCCCCCTTGTCGCTACATCACTATGTGCTATTTACATTTCTCGGAGGCACATTATTGATAGTGGAAGTCACCCCCTGCCTTTTATCCGCGTGTAAAACAATGATCAGGCAGGGGCCAAAATAGTCCTTCCGTAGTTCTTGGTAACCAGTCCGTAGCCATTCAAACCCATAGTCATATTTGATTTTTTTTCATACCCTGCAAGTAGTCTTACATCAACCAGGGGTTGTCCTTGGGTACACTTGCCTGTGCATACAGGGATAATCGTCAGTTATTGCTGCATTTCATTAAAATCGTCTAAGGGTCTCTGCGTGTTGGCTTCGACCCCTCGTACACTTACGAAAGTACCTTTACCCCATGGTCCTAAGACACGTAAAAAAATAATGTAAAGATATAAGTACAAATTCGTGAGTGACTACATGGAATACAAAAAAAAACTTGTCATCATAACGTAAAGGAAACACGTACCATGAACGCTGGACAGAAAAAATAAGAACCCTTTGTTGCCTACCATAGGTACCAGTACCATGCTAACTCTGCCAAATTTTATCAACGCGGGTTCAGAGGTCAGGGTAGGGAAACACCAGATTACTCGATTGGTCTTATCTACAGCGCTATAGTCGTGGAATTTCCTGATAATTTACGCCGCTTCAAAGCGTTGTTTGGGTTGGGATATCTAAGTGACGAATAGTTTTAAAGGCAATGGGCGCAACTACCATACTAAAATAGTGCGATGGCAATAAGAAAATGGAACCCTTTTATTGTGAAAGAAAATTTACAAAAAAAAAAGGGTCAAAACATCACAACTCCCACAGCCAAAGCTTACTTTATTAGCCTCGTAAAACCATGTAGTTTAGAGAAACATTGATTTTATCGCAGACGTCGCGTTCAAGTCACGGTGTCTGCCCTTGACAGCCGCGAGCTTTTTCCATGACCTCTATTGATTTCCGCATCGTTTTTGCAATCGATAGCAGTACGACCTTTCTCTGTACGAGTTGTTTCCGATTAATCCTTATTCTAATACACCTCTAAGAAAAAACGGCGTAATACACACGCCAGTAATTTCTAAGATTTTTAAGCGGAGATGTAGTTACGATCATAGATTTATATCACTGCTTACGATGGAGTTAGAAAGTACTGCATGAGCTGCTAGCGCAGTGGCTGAGTGATTGGCTGCTGCGATACTAATACGGGTTTGATTACCGAACCGAACAGTTTTGGACCTGCAGACATACAGATAGCTGCAGTTGACATATGTCTCATCACGTAAAATTTGGTTAGAGCAATAAATGTAGTGGTGAAGGGCGGGCGTGTTGGCGGACTGACTTATGTAATTTTGGCATAGTAATAAAAAGTGCTGGTTCTCAGCCTAATTTCAATGAATTATTTTTGATTTTGATAAAGCAACTTCTGTAATGGCATTTTCAGGCATGTGCCAGAAAAGGTTAATGTCAATCTGCCCCGACAAGAAAGCAAACTGATCAGTAAAGTAAATAAAATCTAAACTAAACAAGTCATGTAACACACCATTTTTTTATTTATTCTTATTGCTGAAGGGCCTACCCATTCAGCCCCTCTTGACCTCGATCACGCCTGATTGAAAGCGATAGATGAGTGCCATGAAGCCATAAACTAAAAATGCTTTTTATTATCATCTGCAGTGATAGTTCGTGCACTGCCAGAGACACCAGCCGTGGATTTAGAGAGCGTGCTGTTCTTGGATAATGGCTCCAAAGCATTAGGAAGAGTCTTCGATGTCTTTGGACCCGTAAGTATTAACTTATGTGTTATCAAGCCGTATGTCCGATGGGATCATATCTTTCCATCAACAAAACTTCCATAAAATCTTTCACCTCTTTTTCACACCCTTTAGGGGATCATCAGCATAATTATTTTCATCATTGGTAGCCGTGTTCCACCTACGGCTGCGCTGCCTCCTCCCTTTTGTGCCGTGCTTCCCTGACCTGATCATTTAGTCCCTCATTTAGTAAAAAGCTGTTCTTTTGACATTACAAAGAGACACTACAATTGAATAAGTACATTAATTTGTATTCGTATCAAATAGACACTTCATTTTTATTTTATACTAGTAGCGCTCCGCGGTTTCACTTGCGTAGTTCCCGTTCCCGTGGGAATGCGGAGATAAAATATATGTCACCTGGGGATAGTGTAGCTTCCTAACAGTGAAAGAATTTTTCAAATCGGTTCAGTAGTTTCCGAGCCTATTCAATGCAAACAAACAATCAAAACTCCTCTTTATAATATTAGTATAGACTAGTTTATGTCAGCGGCTTTTCCCGCGTGGAACTCTGTGTAATATACCTACATAAAAACCTTCCTCTTGAATCACTCTGCCTGTTGATGATAACTGCATTAAAATCCGTTGCGTAGTTTAAAAGATCTAAGCGTACAGACAAAAAAAGCGACTTTGTTTTATACTATGTAAAGATAAAGGGGTGTATTCATAAACGATGATTAAAGTTAAGAGATTTTTAAACGTCAAAAATGATTGGTTAAATCAGTCGCTAATCATTACTTAACTTTAAGCAGCGGTTATAAATAAGGGGGAAAGTATATAATATCTTGCAAATTCATGAAAGCACTGCCAATTCGGTGACCAGCAAGTCTCATGTGGCCCCTCATATTAGTGGGTTAAATAAATACACACAATCAATATTAGGACCCTACCCGCATGAAAATTCTAGCCCACTCTGAATATGTTTATCGTTGTAAGAACATAAATAGGTACCCACTGTGTGCGCCCATGTGCACGCGATACTGCGTCTTGGCTTATGTAATTTCATACTTAGGTTGACTCAAATATACGCAATACTTTTCAAATAACCCCACGGGGTCAAACAACTGATTAGGACATCAGCCAATTTGTTGGCCTTTTAAAAATGGGAATACTTAAACTAGGCTAGTAAAAAATATGCCTGGCGATCATCCAGCGGCCATATTGTCTTCAATTTCTCCCTAATTTATAAGGCACTTTATGTCTACAATAATAGCAATAATAACTACAAATGGGAAAAAAACCCATAAAAATATGAATCTACTAAAGTTATTATTTACCGACTTTGAAGAAAACTTTGAATATACGGCGTTGCCCTTGGAGTTTCATAAGTAAGCTAATATTTATTTATGAGTACGTATGAATGAGATTTATTTTTATGGCTATCCATTAGAACAGATGGTAGTTATTATCATAATCATAGGCTTTAACATTACTGTTTTAAATAACTACGACGTAACGATACGTTCGAATAGTGATGCAGCGAGGGTCCCTGGAATATTTTACGGCGGAATAACCACCTGATTTTCTCATGTTGTGTAAGGTACGGTCACCAAAAGAGAGCCGTCGGATAAACTTGAAGTTTAATAAAAAAACTGATGGATGTTTTCGAATAAAATTTAATTTATTAGCCGATTAAATTTCATTCGAAAACATATATCGGTTTTTCACTAAAATCCAAGTAAATCCGTCGAACTTGGTTACTTATCTCAATTGGTGAGTGAACATCATAATTGAGCTTAACTCTGGCAAAACAATTTAATCCACATTAAATTTTCTCGTTTTTACCGAAGAAACTGTGAGTAATCATTTTGAATACTTGACGCTGATCAAGCAGCATAAGTTTTACTTATCTAATAAAGTAAAATAATGAGAGATTGTGAGTGCACCTGACATACTGATCTTCAGCAGTTGTAACTGGCAGATGACTTCGCTTTGTGTCGAATAAAAAACTGCAGCAACTAATCAATCAACGTAGCTTATCACAGTAGTCACTGTACTGGAACTGCTCCCAAACTACTACGCGTTATAAGATTCTCAACTTTTCGCATCCGGCTTCTTCTGGCAGCCAGTTATCTGGCTGGGATTTCCTCGGAGCACACCTATGACCCAACTACACTTCAAATTAATTTGAATTTGTTTTTCTTTCTTCTGTCATGGTTGTTGCACTGTTTTGTTTAATTTCTGGGTAACATCAAACGCAACAAAGATCACTTTTAGGGTGCGTTTCCAATGAAGCGGAGCTGGGCGGAGTGGACCAAAGACGTGCAGGAATCGTCCAATCACAGACGAGACGAGTGGATGCGATCAGAATTTCAACCATTGTGATTGGTCGATTCCTGCAGGTCTCCGCTCCGCTCCGCTTCAGTGGAAACGCGCCCTTATTCATCCACATTGTCTCCCAAAAATCAGTAGCGTCCGCTCTCGCTCCTAAAAATCCTTGCCTTATGCCTTCAGACAAGCCATATGCAACGATGGCATACCTACCCTACAGCAGTCCCCTACCATGCTTATACGCTCCAGTTTATATTGTGATCGGCTTCCAGACACTCAGACCCGACGCAATAACTGCGATAAATGACATTAATATAATGTAATTAATTATTTTCACAGGTAACAGAACCCCACTACTGCGTGCGCTTCAACTCAGTGGAACATGTTCGCGAGCGCGGCGCGCAGCCGGGCATGGACGTGTTCATCGCGCCGCAGAGCCCGCACACCAGCTACGTCTTCCTCTCGGAACTTATGAAGTAAGTCACACGATTTGATTGTGACGGACATAATAATGCATATAAGGTGGTTCCATAGATAAAATAATATAAAATAAAAAACCAGACTGCAACTTAAAAACTTCAAATCAAGCTTTCTGATGCAGTTATTTTAGTGAAATCTCAGATTTTTTGCGGCCATACCACAAGTTTTATTTTCTACCTTATTGAAGTCTCAAAAACCGCCATTTTCATTTTAGGAAACCAAAACCCAACATATAGCCTATAACCATCGCGCTATCAATTGACACTTCATGTATTAAAATCCATCCAGCCTCTAAGATGCTTCGAGGGTATGAGGAAAGGGTACAAATATATCATTCGCTAAAAGACCCGATTCTCGATCGTCGTCCCATTGACTTACATGCATCTTAAGCCAATTGTTTTGCGAGTGGCGACATCTACAACGCTGCTCGCGAACTACGCGTCACATCTGACGTCACGCAAATCCTACATCTCGCAAGCAGAGTTATCCGAGCGATTAATATATATACAAAAACCCGACAGCAGCTGTTGGGCAATATTCTATCAGGCATTTAGGCAGAACACCCGTTTGGTCCGAGGATCCTTGTCTATGGAGGATGAGGAATTTCCCACACTGTTCCTCTTACCTCTAAATGTGTGCATATTAGCTATATATTTGGGGAGTAAAGAAAGAAGCCTGTCCATAAGTTTAGACAGATTTCTGATACACCTCCCCTACAGTAAACTATCTGCTATGAACATCCTTGTCAAATTAAGTTTATTGACAAAGCTACATGTTGCAGAACAAGATATCTTATGCTTATACGATGAGCTATGTTGTCACAGTATGTTTCAGTGTTGACTTCATTTCTTTACTAACCTTACCAATGAATGAAGTCACGTCTAAAAACTTTCTTTTTTACAATGCAAGACATTATATTTATTTGAGAAATAATTAGGTTTTTTTTTTATGTCTCTTTATTCAACTGATTAAAGATATCTGAGGTGCAATTCTCGTAATTTTAAGAATGTTCACAGTCAGATCACAGTGTCAATCTTTCAAAAATACCTCAATTTTCATACATTTTTGACATTTACTAGTCGCTGAGATGAGACTGCGACTAGATTTTGAACGTTTTTAATTACGAGAATTGGCCTTCTGATGTCTTTGACCAAACAACTGCAGAACCTTTCTGTTGGTTAATCAAACAAGGATATAAACATTTTTTTTAAATAAATTTTCAGAGTAAAAGGCTCAGATGCATCGTGGCTGCACGACGTGGAACCTCCTCCGCATCAGATCGAATACTCCGACGACGAGGAAGAACGAAGAGCCAACAGAGCGAGGAAGGAGCAGCGGAGAGAAAAGACAGAGGACCCGGAAGACGGGGAGAACTCCAGGACAACGAGGAGAGTCCCCGAACGACGCAACCAAAGACCTTCAGAGTCCAGCAGCCGGTTCGGCAGCGGACCCAGCCGGGGACGGAACCCATTCTCAGCAGGATCTAGAAGAAATAATAATAACACCAACGGGTTCCCGCGCGTAGGCAGGCCCTGGTCCAGCAACGGGCCGCGCACGCCGCCCCCGCACGGGGACGGCGCAGCACACGGCCCGTACAGCGCGCCCACCAACTTCCCAGGCCCGCCGATGTTCCCGGCGCCCTTCAACCCCAGCACGCCGCCGCCCTTCATGAGCAACATGTTCCAGTTCGGGGCGCACCGCCTGGTGGGCAGCCCGCTGGCGCCCCTGCCGCGCCACCACGGGCCCGTGTTCGGCTCCAGCTACTGCCCCCCGGTCACCGGCCACCCACAGTGGGTCAACAACGGACCCCCTCCCCCTCCAGGAACCTAATGCGCAATTTTTTTATATTATTAAGATCTATCTCATAATAATTAGTCGATAGTTAGTGCAGTAACATGTCTAACAATACTAAAGTGTGGTTATCCAAAAATAAATTTATATTTATATGGAATAAACAATGATTATTACGATGTTTTGAGTTTAATTTGCTTTTGGAAGACCACAAAGGTTAGACCGAAATATCAGTAGTACTTTGATCCCTGCCGCGCCGGGTACCCGGTGTGTGTCCTTATAAAAATTGCTGTTACATACATTTTGACATGAGTAACTATTGCAAATTTCTGTGAAACTCAAATAGGTGATTAACAAACCTTTCAGAAGCATGTACTGAATCCATGTATAATTATAATAAAAATCAAACCCAAATATAATTTTGTGATTTCTTTATTAAATATTTCATGTTAGAAATTAACTAACGATCGAATTTCATAATGTTAAAATAAAAAAAGTTTTATAATAATAAGATTACATCTAAAAAATACTGCTCTCGGACTATGCAAACATAAACGTATACATTTGCTGCCCTAACTGACGAATCGTCAAAGTAAACTGGTTAAACATATAATAATTTTGCACTCAAATGATCACAACGTAAAATGATGAACATTTCACAAAATACAGGAATATAAAACGTTCATTAAAACTAAACATAATAAACTATTTGTCTAAAAACTATCCGGCCGTAAAATATTATATGGATTTTACGACAAATCATCAATGGATACATGTTTTGAATAGGGAAGTACTACACATAGCACACTGCGTGATATTTCATTTAAATGTTAATATCTCCGGTTTCGATAGGATATCACTTCGAATATAATTTTAACATTATTATCGATTAGTGTTGTTAATCTATAAGAATGTAATTGGGTATCGAAATCAGAGCTACATCAACATTAGGATAAAAAGTTAGGGTTTCCAGGTTGTTAGTACAATTAAGACTTAAAATTACTGCCAAATAGCTGCTAAATAATTGCACTTCTTACTTGAACACATTAGAGAGTTTGGTGGTAGCGCTGTGTAGCAAATGCAGGAATATTCATGAAATGCAGTACAACAGTACTAGTCCACAGTACCAGACTAACCAACAGGCTAGAGGAGGTGGAAATATCAATGGTGTTGATTGTGTTGTTCACCAACTAAATTTAGGCTATTGTTATCTTTATCCTTCTAATGAAACAAGAAAGAGACAGGAATAAATGAGACCTGTCGAATTTCGTTGGATCTAAGATTTTCAACGATGAAAGTAAATTCATCATGCTAAATCATGCCACATTCAAGGCAATCGAGACGTAATTTAGTTTGACAGTTCTAAAAAGTCACTTGTCTTTTTCTTTGCCGTCTGTAAGTAAGTTAAAGGAATACTCTAGTTTTATTAGTTTAGGTTGTGAACAAAAGAATCGGCACCAATGTGTGCTAAGTGTAGTTTAGAAAATCAAACTGATTATACTCAACGCAAATATTAAAATTTTGGAGGCGTGAGTGGATTAAAAATAATCTCTTGCCAATGCCCTTAAAATAAATTAGGCATCAGCATACAATCTTTATATCGTCATAGACAAATAGGATTGGAAACTTAACATCAGTTTTAAATAGTGGTCGGTTTACGTTACTATACGACTAAGTAAATTAGACAAATGTTACGTCATTAATTTACAAGTATTTAACGGTAGACGAACGCGGGACCTAGCCGCTAAGCAAGCGGGCGTATTGTCAATTAGTATGTAAAATAACAAAATGCCTGGTCATTAGAACCGCATTGTCATTTCATCACACACACACACACATCATAGTCAGGGTATAATGTTCCAACAGCTGGGACAGTGGGCCTAGTGCGGGTTTGTAGATGTCGTATGTCTTCGAATTTTTAGTTCTAGGACATGCCGGTTTCCCCACGATATTTTCTTTCAGCGTTTTGAGAGCAGCAGTGGTGATGAAATAAAATACACAAAGTAACATGCTTGCCTGGGTTCGAACTCACGACCTACAATGCGTAAGTCTGAGCTGATACCACTGCTCCTCGTTGTCAATTAGTATGTAAAGTGACCTTGCCATTAGAACTCATGTTAAACCTCCTAATTTAATAAAAGATTTGCATTTTCGTGTACAATAACTAATATTTTTAGACAGCGTATACTTGTAAAACAATACAATTTCTCCAAATATCCGTTTAAACAATAATTTTGCAACATATCGCACCAATACAAAATAAATATAAATGCAAGTCTTGCTTTCGATTCTAACGTCCGATTATAACCGTCATTTTGCCAAAACTTATGAAGCAATCAGTATCTACATATATTTTAAAAACCGTCTTTTTATCTTAGATTGAACTCCAGACACTTGAAAACATCCCCTTTTTGAGACAAGAGTCTTTTAAATACAGTGATTTTAATATTAAACAAGAACAATGTATGCTCTGTGATTTTATATTAAAATTGATTATACATATTTTCAAAGCAACCGAAAAGGCTTTTTGCCCTGATTTAAACAAAATCACGCCTTCTTTCCCCAAAAAGTTGGGCAGAGGTGCACACAAAAAGGTGGTACACATAATACACACACATTTCGCCAGTTATGTTTAAGGCTGAGGCTACAGTAGGCAGCGATTTGCGATGCGACTGGAAGAGCGAAACGAGATAATCATGGTATGGCTACATTATAAGCGAAAATCCGGCGTATATTCGGCGATGATCGCTAATATGTTGATGTAGCCGATGCCGTGATTACAGTAATGTTGTTCCTATTGCTTAAAGAAATCAAAGATCGCTAGTAATAATTGATGTACGGTGTAGCCATATACGTGAGCATTCATTTATTTGTTTTAATCGCTCATGTGTCGCAGGTCGCGTCGCGGTCTAATGTAGCCTCAGCCTAAGTCCTATGTAATAGGGGGTGAGGCTATTGCCATCAACTGGGCTGCTACTGAGAAATTCCAGATTGAAGAACCCAGTAACCCTTTGCCCGACCTGGGAATCGCATTCAGGACCTCCAGCTCAGGAGAAGCGCTTGAAACCACTAGACCAACGAGTCAGGCGAGGAATTTTCTTGCCAATTTTAATAATAGATGCCTTTATTTTAGATTTAAAGCGAAGCGAAATATCTTGATTACCATCATGACCTAATTACCACACATATCAATCTTCTAATTATTGCTTCTCTATTCCTACAGTACCAAATGCAGATATATGTAGATAATGACCGTCAAACCTTGAAGGGAACACAAAAACTTAACGACAACGGAGCCAATAGGCGCTTGTAAACACAACTTAAAACACAGCTTACTATTCTATTACGTGTGACGGGAGTAACTGATTACTGTATCAACTTATCTTAGTTTCGTTATAAAAATACAGATTCCTATATTAAAATAATTCTCAATAAGCTTAGCTTGCCGTCTGAGACTCATGATTACATGCCTCTTCGGGGCTTCATTTATGTCAAAATGTTCACAATAATAATAAGTATGTAAGACACGTTGGTGTGGCATTTCGTACACTGCGATTCGAGCTAACTTCCGCTTATAATATGTCACAGAAGTTAGGCATAAGTACCCGCAATTGACCCCTCCGACCTGTCCGGTCACACGTTGCGTTTAGTCGCACGCGACTTGTCGCACCAACGAGTACAAACCTCAAAAGATACACATCAACAGAAAACGAATCCGAGCAGTCTTCCATTAAATACGTAAAAATTATACTTAAACAAATCGACGACTATCACTAATAGTGAATACTAAAAAGATATACTCAAAGTTTGATCATAATATAAACTTAATTCTAAATGATTAAAGAAATATTACGTCTCATCTACTTCATTAATTCAAGGGTTATAGTTTTGTATCGATTACAAGTTAGGAACTATATCTACTACTGTACAGATTATAAAGAAAATAATGATTATGATTTTTTTCATAATAGTGAGTTTAATACTTTTATTATTACACCGACATTACAATATGTATGCAGACTTCTACGTTAGTCTCTATCGAACATAACGAGGAACTAAAAACTAAAATGTGTTTGTTCGAAAAATATCATATGAGTCGGCGTCGCCCGTCTCACGGGCCGCTCCGCCGACAACAGCTGTCTTTAAAATATGTGGTTATACTTTGCGTACTATCATTATATATAGAACTACGATACGTTATCCATTGCTTTTACAGGCAAAACTATTAAAGAAATATATTGTTAGTATGTCAATACAATATGTTTTCTGCTAAAAATATGTAGCTTATTCGTATCACTTATCCGTGTGGTGTTGTCGAGTTAATATTTAGAATATTAAGTTTTATATTCATCTAAGACACTACTTACTACATTCTAATATTCACAGAGATTGATACAGTTAAGAACATGGAAAAGGCGAAACGGCGTGTGCCCTGCTACACAACAACTAACTATAAAATTAAAATAGAAAATTAACATAAAAAATAGACAGCCAACCGGATGCTACATGCATGACCGCACGGGGAGCACTGCTCAAAAATATTTCCTTATCACGTAATGGAAGTCAGTCTCTCGTTACATTAAAAAAATCAGATCAATCGAGAGATTTCGCGTGTAAAAAAATAGAAATACTTTTGAGTAGTGTCAAATTAAAGTCGATTCACATACCACCGCGCCTGTTGTATCCGTGGATTTATTATATTAAGTAATCCCACATTGTCGATCGCGGTGGTGTGTATATCTATCTAAACGTATAAACAGTGAAGGCAACGTTAAGTGCACATTATTATAAACATCGCGTACTATCTAAATAGTGTCACTGTTACAATTATTATTACTCAGTAAATATGCTGCCTCTATGTAGATATTCGCAAAATACACATCTATACGTAAAAGTTTTTGTTTTGTTATGTACTGCGTGGGAGTCGGAACTATTTACGTGAACACTGAAGTATTTTATTTCCTTTATTAATGTTACTTCGTATTGTGTAAACTTGATTTCAGTTACATAATTTAGAAGAACAGTTTTAAACACTGTCTTTATATAATCATTGGGGAAAAGCGCCTTTTTATGGCAACTATGAATTTCTTGTATCATGCACTCAAATCCATTTAAAACCTCGATTGTACCTTGCGCCTTAATCGATAAGGGATCTTATAGCAGAAACCCTAATTACCTTGCAAACATCTTGCCAATGTATTGAATATGTACTTTTCTCACACAATACACAACATAACAACATTGTGACAATTAATATTTTGTTCTGATAATAGGTAGGTATACAAGTCGTCTAATTGAGTATCACGATTAAAATTATGTAAAGCTTATGGCATTATGGTACATTAGTTGACCAATAAAATAAATATTTCATCACCACCAATTCTAAATGCATTTTTGCAGTCAATTGAAATCTTTTTTTTTTTAGTTAAAAATGAGTATCATTGTAGTAGCATTACCGTGTTAAGGAAGACTTTTATTTAATATTTTTGAAGGTAGTTGAAGTTTTAATTTCTTTTCAAGAGTAGCTGGCGAAATTCGAATTTTATTACGTTTTTTTGGTAATGGCAGGTTGTATGTTGAACAATACGTGACTGGCGCCCGTAACAAGTATATTTTTACAGAATTGTAAATTATCAATAAAACCCTCTTAAGTTTATTTAATCCCATTCAATGACTATTTCGTGAAAAACTCATTCAAATGGGATTCAATGAACTTGTATATTATATGTACTAACTATTACCCGCGGCTTACGCAGCCCGCGTGGAGGTTGAAGATATCCCCCGGGAACGTATTACCGGGATGAAAACTATCCTATGTGTTAATCCAGGTTATAAACTATCTGTGTGCCAAATTTCATCAAAATCCGTTCAGCCGTTTTTGCGTGATTGCGTAACAAAAATCCAAACATCTTCACAAACTTTCACATTTATGATATTAGTAGGATTATTAGTAGAATTATTCATAAATTGATAATTTTAATGATTATAATTTTGTAGTCACATTTGTTACAGTCGTAAATCATGTTTTGATCAACGTACAATCTGACAATGACCTCCAAATTGCAAAAAACAAACCTAACCTTACCTTCGCGCATCCACCTTAAGTTATAATTAGATGTGTCAGCTTTCCTTTGCACCAATAAGTATATTTCATTTTAGTTATTAATTACAAATCTTTCACCTTGCACCGGAATAATTTAAGTGTCATCACTTTTTAAGGCTCTTCAGATAAAGTACCGACATTAAAAGTAGTCAGCTTGGCCTTATACGAGTGATTGTGATGAAGAATTTCAAATGTTCGAGTTTATTTTGCGGAAGCAGGATCTACGTTGTCGTCTATCCATGTTGATTTCAGTACTAGGCTAGATAGATTGTGTATGTGTGTAGCCAGCCTTACCATCAACTTCCACTTTTAAAACCGCCGTGTATTCTAGACCACTTAATAGTGAATGCTACCACAATAATAAAATAACAATAAAGTCTACCCCATATTGTTTAGAAATCTTTCCTTCGACACCTCGAAAAAGCTGCAATTTAGAATTTCCCAAATGCAGATACATATTAATTGCAATGAAAAAAAAAACACTTTTTAACACAATAGGGTGTTACGTAAAACAATATAAACCGCATATGATTTTCCATCAAAAATCGCAACATATAACTATAAACTTGCATTGACTCTCAATCTGAGATCTTGCAAAATATAAAAACTCATAGAACCATCATTACTCACTCACAATCTTCGCTAAATAACAGTCTGCAGCAATAGGCTCATTTATCTTCAATCCCATAAACACGACCGAAGTACACGGGGTAGACCAAAATGGGTGTGAAATTTTATGTGTTCTCAACAGGCCTGATGGTACAGTCGCCTACAGTCGTGATGGGCGTGATCGTCACGGAGGACGGTGTTGACGACGACACAGTGCTGGTCTCAACGATCTGTTCCATCTTTTCTTCCTTTTCTTCGTTATTTGGGGGTAGTTTGACAATCTGGCAGTCTCCTACAGTCATGATTTGTGTCTCCATGGCGACGGATGGGATGCTGTCGTCCTGTTCGACGCGGGAGTCGTCGTCGTCTGAAGAGGAGTCGGAGACGTCGATGGTTCTGTCATGTGATTGGTCGGTGTTGAGGCTCTGGTCGGTGTCAACGTTGCGGTCAGGGTCGACGCTAGTGACGCCGTAGGTGCCGTATGCCATGGGGTTGTAGATCATTTCGGTTAGGTAGGAGAAGTCGCCAAAGGGTAGGTTGGTCGCGTTGTAGTTTTCGTTGGGTCGTCCGTCTGGAAGATTTTAAAGATATAATTTTGATTTTATGAATTACGACTAGCATTTTATATTAGTTTTGTTTTGGGTGCGATCGATATTCATGAAGCCACTCGGATATTTTCACGGTCAGTGTTTTGTGCATTTGTTTGGATTAGGAAGCATGCGAAAGCAAACAAGATGTAGATAAAATAAATACATAATTTTTTTTAATATTTACATCTGCTGTGTAATAATACATAATTAGACAAGTTAGTAACAATTAGTTCGGTTAGTTATTTAGTTTCATATTTATGCAGACCGAGCATCGTAGCGGATTAAAACTATGTTATTAGGATTCTATCTATTGACTGGGTTTTACTCATCTATCATAATGTTATTTTTTACTACTTTTATAAGATTTATATGACAATTTGATGTCCATAAATATTGATTTAACTATAAGTCTGACAAAACTGGTTAATCATTGAGATCAAAATATTATTTTGTATTTGATTGGCAAATGCAATTTTGTTTTTATTAATACACACTGCGGGTGTAAAAGTTACAGAAGCACGCTTTACATTATAAATAATAAGTAAGTGCTTAACACACATAAAATTACAATTGATCACAATTTCTTTAATTTTGATAGTTGAGCCACATTCATTGCGTTAATAACGTTGTTGAGCAGACGAATTTATTAATCCTATGAAGCAATGGATTTTAAATATCCTTCAAAACTCTCAGATTGTGAATGAAACTGCGTTACGCAATTAAGAGTGCTTATTTCAGTCATAAACATTACTGATGTAATACATTGATGTGTACATTGTCATTACATAATCTGACCAAGATTATGCCTGGACTTTAAAAGAGAGTTTGACCCTTGAGTTTGTTTCGCCACTTCGTCTCTGGGGTAGGAAAAGTAGACTACATTTAACTTATTTTTTACAAAAAATAAGTTAAATGTAGTCTACTTTTCCTCACATCATACTATACATAATATGATGTCTAAAACTGATTCTGATATCCTTTTTTACAGAATTTCTTAAATTAAGTAATAATTTTGCCACCACCCCACGTAAAACCCAAGCCAAATAACATCTAATACCGATTAGTACCGACGTTGGTTCCCAATTTCGTCAAGTAGTTAGCTATCATGCCTCAAAAGTGTAGTGTACTAACAAAACTTGTTGATCGCGAGCCCGTACTGCGTCGATATATCCAAATCCATACCTAAGGAGAGATATGCGTTAGCTGGCGGTAGCGTTGAACCTTATCTCCGTTTTATTTTTTTGAGTTTCATTAGCCGGCTTCAAAAAAGGAAGAGGTTATGCATTCGGTGTGTATATTCAATCACCATAAAAGGTAAGTAACCAGGGTCGTCGAATATAGTTGAAGTTTATTAAGAAATCGATAGATGTTTTCAAATTAGATTTAATTTGATAAACGAATTGCTTGTTTTATATTCATTAAACTAAAGGGGATCAAACTTTTTTATATGTAGACTGGCCTCGTACCGATTCGCCATTTTGCTTATTTTTCAAAATGGCGTCGCTCGATTTTACCTGTATAAATGGATTGGGGGCATATACACAAACAAAAAATGTCACACATATCGGATTACGTTTGAATTATTCCTTTAATAAACAAAACGAATAAAAATATTGCCATGCAAAAGAACCAGGCGGGAAAGTGACAATGTTTGAAGCCAAAAATAAACAAAATAATCAGAATCACTAATGATCCAAGCAAGAGAATAGGTCCAACGCAATAAAAAAGCATAATGCATAAAGGCAATGTTGTGTGGACATAATCTAGAAGCATATTATACTTTATCCATCTTATAGCTTAAAGCTCCGAGATAGTTTTTGCATTTCAAACTATATTTCAATTTAGGGGCCATTCAAGTATTACGTAAGCACTACTGCAGGGGGGCGGGGGTCTTTGCTTTGCTTATTTTAGATGACATGGGGGATGGGGCGTCTAGATGGTGATTACGTCAGCAGAATATTTTTTTTTAACTTTTGGATTTTCTACAAAATGTCGTCGATTTTGGTTTGAACACATATGGCAACCCTACTTGTCTATGAATGGTTCAAAGAAAACGATGACAATATTCCAAAATCCAAGAAAGTGAGCAGACAGGTTGAGTGTCTGCTACCAATGCTATCGTGAGCATGGAGGGGGGGCCGGTAAGAGCTTTGCTTACTTTTGCTGGCGAGGGCTAGGGGGGGGGGGGGGGGGGGGTTAAATAATTACAAAAAATCTGCATACGTAATACTTGAATGGCCCCTTAGGTAAAGTTTTTAACATAAAAATTACAACTTAGCACCGGGCTAAGCTGTCAGTTTTGTCAAAAGAACTGTATTTCTATTTGGTTCTTATTTAAAAAAAAGAGGCTCAATGGCTTTAACCGTTCCAAAAGAAAAAACTATTAATAAGCCCGTGTGTAACCAACTTTTTTCTTCATAAAATTGCAGCAATTATTAATTGTGAGTTTATCTATGTTTTAGCCAGAATCATCAAATTAATGCCAGTTTTCCCGGTTTCTAGAGAAACTTGATATTGATTAACATTCAATTAGGGCTCTTTAAAACTGAAACAATACTTGTTTTTTCCTACTTTAAATAAATTCCAAAAGAAAATTAAATATGTTTCATAA
This sequence comes from Antitype chi, assembly GCA_947359405.1. Lineage (NCBI taxonomy): Eukaryota > Metazoa > Arthropoda > Insecta > Lepidoptera > Noctuidae > Antitype > Antitype chi. The sequence goes on from OX375826.1 coordinate 4,037,602, forward strand.
GTGAATTAAAATATTAAGAATTCAAGACTAGACAAGATTAAAAAGTGATGCAATATTTGCCGCAAGCTAGATATGTCCACACAACACACACATACACAAAAATTGCAATAAAACACACACACATACACACGGACAAAAATTAAACAAAAACACGTGTAACACGATAACTGTCGGATATTATTCATGACAAAAACATTCCGCTCGTGACTCAGGACAATTGTATGGAATTAAATACTTAAATATTGTGACTGTAGATAAAAGCAAAAACTATCAAATTGCGGGGACATTATAAAAATACGGAATTTGATTTTTGAGCAATGGTAGTTTAAATAATTAGGGGCGCAATCAATGCGGCGGAAGCTAGTCAATAATATTGTAGACTAGCTTCCGCCGTAGCTTCGCCCGCGTGGTATGTCGATAAAAAAGTAGCCTATTTCCTTCCCCAGGATTGAAACTTTCCCTTTACCAAATTTTATTAAATTGGTATTAGCTGTTTCGGAGATTAGTCGGAACGAACGGAAAGACAGACAAATATAAAAAAAAAATGTTTTTGTTATAAGTACCGAATAATAATTATACTTTCATACACAAAATGAACAAGCCCAAAATTACCACTAAATAATTATATTATTAATTGTCTCCCTTTTTTAACCGACTTCAAAAAAGGAGGTGGTTCTCAATTTGTCGGAATCTTTTTTATGTATATTCCCCGATTACTCGAAGACACCTCAACTGATTTGGTAAATTCTTGTTTTTGTTTGATACAGTATACTTCCCAGGTGGTCCCATATAAATTTTATTAACTTTGCTTGGGAAGTTTGTACGTTAGCCGCGATAGAAAAATTTAATCACAATACTTTGACACATTTTCCTAAAAACCTAGTTGTTGGTTTCGGTGGTGCTTCAACAGGGGTTCATTTTTGTTGTTTTAAATGTTCAGAAAGTGCTGATTCTCAGGCCTGCCTTATAGCAAAGATACCCTTAAATCATGTTATACCCGTCCTGATGTTGTACATACCTTGCCTGGGCAGCAGGTAGTTCTTGGGCGGGCGGCCTCTCTTCCTCTTGAGCAGCAGCTGTTGGCCGGACGGCGTGAGGTGCGACACCTGCGGGCTCGGGCCCATCACCGTGCCGCTGGTCAGCACGCAGCCTTCCATGTCTGCAACGGTAAGGGAGAGATTAGGAAATATATTTCAGGACAGCTTTTTGTCTCTACAAATAAGATTTGCTATTCAATTTGTTCCTATGCAGGGTAGCATGGATATCGATGCGCAAACTGTAACTATGGATTCAGCACATCATTCTAGATTGTAGCGTAGGAAATTTTCGTAAAACTGCTGTTCCTACGCGGTCAAAATGTATGGAACACCAATTTTTTTTTATCATCCAACCTAATTTTGAGAAGCGCATCGCATTGGACCCAGACAAGAATCTATATTGATTTTAAAAACTCAATTCAATATTTTAACTGTCCAAATTTCTTTTCACTGAACATTCTCGTTCGTTTAATTTATGGTCTATCATTGTAAAATTGTGGTGTATTTTCCACAAAAGCTTATTAATCAGGAGTTGAAAGTTAATTTTGAAACATTTCGGGGGGGGGGGGGGGGGGGGTGGGGAGGCCTACCGTCGCCATCGTTTCAGTTTTTTTTAAAGGTAGGCCGAAAGAAACGCTGTACAACCACTGACCGGGGCTCTAGATCTTACCGAAAACAGTTTTTAGAAAATTATAAAGTTAGTAAAGAGATGGTGCAGTATTTGTGCTGAGCGAGGCTCTGTCTCCTAGTACATCTCAGGGTCTTACTATTCTTATTAAAGTAAATTCAATCTGCTAAAGGTAAGGTACGGCTTCATACTGATTCTAAATAATACGTAAGACCTTACCTATCGTGGATCCTAACAATACCTAATCATTTTCAGGTCTTTTTTCGCAGAAAGTTCTGCTTACAGGACATTACCAAAGGTCTTATTGAATGACTATTTCATGAAAAAATCTTATACCTTAGCGTATCCACCTTAACTACATCCCTAGCTACCTCTCGATTGATATGGAAAAAATAACTACGTCTTTGTCGCGGTCGATAAAAGAAACTCACACTAGGGCCTCGTGTGAGTTTCTTTTATCGACCGCATTTGGCGCTCCTATTGATCCATCACCAATCCAGGACCGATTGGAGCGCAGAACGAGTTCGATCCGTTAGATCGAGACGGTTAAAAGAAACTCACACTAGAGCCACTAATGTATGAACGAAAACGAGGCAACACGAGTACGTGAGTGAGTTAGGGTCGTAGCAGGTGACATTCAGTAGTTTCTACATACCCCATGGGAAGCAAGCGTGAGTTTATGTATGTATGTACTAGCTTCCGCCCGCGGCTTCTCCCGCGTGGAAGTCAGAAATTATCCCGCGGGAACGTACTACCGGGATAAAAAGTATCCTATGTGTTAATCCAGGTTATAATCTATCTGTGTGCCAAATTTCATCCAAATCAATTAAGTAGTTTTTGCGTGAAAGAGTAACAAAAATCCATACATTCATACACACAAACTTTCGCGTTTATAATATTAGTAAGGATATACGTAAAACAGACTTACCCATTGAAGTCTTAGGCGGGCGCCCCCTCTTCTTTTTGATCTTAGGCGTCAGTGGCAGCGGAGTCTTCCTGGGCCTCCCGCGGCCTCGCCTGGGCGGGTCCAGCAAGTTGTCCGGGTTGATCTCATTGCGTACAGGCTCCAACGTGGAGTTGAGCACCACGGGGTTTGTAGCCGCGCCCCGAGGTAGCATCACGTCACCGGAAGGAGTGAACACTAAAACAGAAATTAAAATCATTTATTTTCGAAAATAATGCACAGGTTTTTTTAAAAAAGACATACATCTGCCTTTATTTTCGGCGTGCGAATTTGACATAAATAACCAACCTATAATGTTCCCATACAGGGACATCGGCTTCCTCTCTAATCCGTAATCCACCAAACGGGACCATAACGGGTTGGTAGGTGTTCCGTGTGGTGCCGGACGTAAAAGAATAGCACCATCCCATTTCTTCCCGTGGATGTCGTAGAAGGCGACTAAGGGACTTTCTAGAGAATGGGCAGCAGCGTTATCTATGCATTTGACCACCATACTGCGATCACCAACCCGCCTGCCAAGCGTGGCGATTATGGAAAATGGGAGGCCTATGTCTAGAAGTGGACGTCTTTCGGCTGATATGATGAGATGCCCCATGTCTTCGAATTTTTGGTTCTAGGACATGCCGGTTTCCTTACGATATTTTCCTTCACCGTTTTGAGAGCAGTGGTGATGAAATAAATTACACCTAGTAACCTGCCTGACTGGGTTTGAATCCACGACTTCAAACTCGTAAGTCGGAGGTAAATTTGACATTCTTAATTATTATTGTAAAGACTTAATTACATGCAAACATACATTACAGGTTAGGCAGAGATGCACCCATATTACACTCACATTTCGCCAGTTATGTTTAAGTCCCATGTAATAGGGGGGCGAGCTTATATATTGCTGTCAACCGGACACAAATCCAGGCCGAAGTCATTATCATCATAATTTCAGCCGAAAGACGTCCACTGCTGGACATAGGCCTCCCCCAGGCTCCTCCACTTCGACCGGTCTTGTGCTTCCCACATTCAGCGGATTCCCGCGGCCTTCACAAGGTCATCGGTCCTTGTAGGAGGCCTTCCCAATCTACGTCTTCCGGTACGCGGTCGCCACTCCAGAACCTTTCGGCCCCATCGGCCATCTGTTCTGCGAGCAATGTGCCCTGCCCACTGCCACTTAAGTTTGCCAATTCTACGGGCTATGTCGGTTGCCTTGGTTCTCCTGCGGATCTCTTCATTCTTAATTCGATCACGTAGGGAACCTCCGAGCATAGCCCTCTCCATTGCCCTTTTGACTCCAGGGTGCTACTGAGAAATTCCATATAGAAAAACCTAATAAGACTTTGCCCGACCTGGGAATCGAACCCAGGACCTTATGCTCAGCAGTATCGTTTGCAACCACTAGACCAACGAAGCAGTCAGGCTTATTAGTATTATCTTTAAATTACCTAAGTGGCCAGATTCGCGGTGTGTAGTTCGCACCATGCCAGACATCACTTCCGAGTTGTTTTCGCGTTTCGTTGAGGGAGTATCGTTTGCCATGTCCACTGTTGGGTCTTCCTGTAATTTGAGGGTTGATAAGTTAGAAATGTTATGTATAAAATTTGGAAAGGTATGCATTTTTATTTTTAACCCCCGACGCAAAAAGTGGGGTGTTATTCGTTGACCTGTTTGAGTTGAATATCCGTATCTTTACTTTCTCAACTTATGGAGCGAAATAAATAATTATGATGAATCAAACTGTGTGTCCAATGGGATTTCTCATCGCCAAAAATGATGAACTTGAATACAGAAAATGTTTAACCAGTGCGCAAATTGTACCCATGAATTCAGTATAATAATGATTTTAGACCCCTTTGCGTAGAAATTGCCGGGGTCTGCGGTCAGCTTCAATAATATCGGGACGAACAGACTGTTCAAAATAACCTTAACACCAATGAATATTAAGTATTAACTCAATGACACAAAGAATGTTTCAGAATGAAGACAGTACACGACAACTGTCATTGTGACAATTTTTTTTTATCCAATTGATAGAAAGTTAAATTTTCTGAGTTGCTGAGATCATTTTTAATAGTCTGTTTGTCCCCTATATAATTGACGCTGACTGTAGTATAGGGTCTAGAATTAAATAAACTAAATTCTGTACTGGTTAAATAGTATCCTGTATAAACTTCCTTTCCATGTTCAACCCCTATTAAAATTCTTTTCTTAGTGCAAGAGTTCCTTAAATGACAAAAGTAAGCAATTTCATGCTTAAATTAAATATAAGGAACTTTTGTGCAAAAATGCTTCTAGGCCTGGCCTAAATTGCTGAGCTTATACAAGGTGGCAGGAGAATCGACGCACAACCTTTTAGCATAGATTCAACACATGATTCTGAACTAAGTTATAAAAATTTGCTGTTTTATAGAAAGTGGTCAAAATCTATGGAACAGCCAATTTTTTTTAATACGGTCTCTTGAATAATTTCCTGAATTCATGGTTTCAGTTTGCATGTCCATGTTCTTTTCAGTGAGTGAATGGATGAGTTTAACATTTTTATTAAGTAGAGAAAGCCATGTCGATTTTCGACTTCAGATATAGATTAGCACCGGTGGCCAGTGCCCACCGTGTAGGCGCGTTACCTTCTCGCAGATCTTGGTGTGCACGCGCAGCTTGTCGGAGCGCGCGAAGGAGCGGCCGCAGCCGCCGCACGTGAAGGGCCGCTCGCCCGTGTGCGTCAGCTTGTGGCGCGACAGGTGCGACGAGCGCTGGAACCTGCGGGGCACGTACTCTCAGTGGGGCCTTCAGTGTGAAGGCTAAAGGGGGAAACACCAGGGTAGACCGCAAATTTCTCTTGCAATGTGCAGATCAGGCTGTATGCTGAACCAACTATCACTATATATTATAAAATACGTCCCCCACGTTGTCCGTCTGTTCGCGAAAAATTCAAAACCTACAGAACGGATTTCCATGCGGTTCTCACCTATACACAGAGTTGTTCACGAGGAAGGTTTAGAGGTGTATAATTTGTTAAAAGCTAGTGATTCATAAAAAAGTTATTCAATGAGTAATCCCATAAAATACGATGATGATGATTACGGTTGAGTTCGGGTGACACCGGCTATGTTCAAAATGACAAACCTACTTTCTATAGACTTTCTTTTTTGTTAAAAGTATTAATTAATTATACTTTCGGTATTTAATTTCTGGATCTAAGTCCAATTAATTAATGGACCAAACTAAGGGTTCGTATTCCTTACTATTCTAATTTCCTGATTGCACTGAAAGTGAACTGTAAAACTGATTCTATAATAAAAAAAATATAACAGTTAAGATTTCAATTTCATTTCAATCAAAATGGGCCGAGTACTCGGTGGTTTTAGCAGACTAGTCGCCGACTACAATTATGGCCGACTAGTCGGTACATCACTAATGTATTTCAAAAAAAACTTTTTCCAAAAAAAAAAACAACCGACTTCCAAAAAAACACTACAAAGTGAAAAATAACTTTAATTTCGGTAGTCGGTGTCTTTGGAGCTGTATTTGAATTTTTTGTCACCGCCTTCCGAAATTAAAGTTATTTTTCACTTTGTAGTGTTTTTTTGGAAGTCGGTTGTTTTTTTTTTTGGAAAAAGTTTTTATTTTTCACTTTTTAGTGGTGCACATGTGCTTACCCCTTCACAGCATACCGGCGTGATGTTATGTTATGAACTGGTGTAAGCAATAGACAGAGATGAGATTTCAGCAAACCCAGTCCATTTGCTATCATTTATTGAGGAGTTCCGTTGCCTATCTCCAAAGTTCTTCATCAAATCTTCACCAAATTGAAATGAGACCACTACGAGAAAGTATTCTTCCAAAAAATACCTAAATCGCTTTGTGTGCCTATAAAATTTGAAGAGTTCTCTCTATTTCTCCAGGATCCCATCATCAGATCCTGACTTGATGATCATGGGACCACCTGGGAAGTATACCCTTTCAAACAAAAAAAACAAAATCCAAATCGGTCCAGCCATCTTCGAGTAATCGGGGAACATACATAATAATAATAATAATAACCCCATCGCAGTATCTCTACGTTGACGTCGTGGTGGGGCTTGCGTGGTCCAATGACCCCTGGGTCTATCTCGGTACAGTATACTTTATCGAGACAGATCTAGGGTGAGGATCCAGACCAAAAGGGATACAATCCAAGCCAAGATCGCACATGCCGAGGGCTGCATGGCTAAGGGAAAGCATTAGTCATTAGTGTGCCAACTCTGGATACTAGGGGACCTCCAGTTTTATTCACCCTTGCCACAGTGAATGCAGGGCTCTGCTGTGGTCGACTTTTAAGTCCCTAGCTACTCGTGGGAACAACATGAATACTAGATCTAAAACGAAAAAACAATTTCAGGCAAATTTGCCTCAGATAGATGACGTAAGTTCACAAATCTCTTCGTCATCTCCCTCATCTCTTTTTCCATCTATCCCATCAACATCACAATCTTTTTGCGTCACGCCGACGCCATCAACATCATCAATCAGTATACATTCAGCGGATGTTGTACAGGAGACAAATTTTGTCGACGATACTGTACCCACTGCTAGAACTGCAAAAACTCGTAGGAAATGGAGCACTGAAATGAATAAATGTATCCTACGTACTTACCTTCATCTTACTAACATGGACACAGACAAAAACGCGTACCTTCCATCGCTTCACACTAAGTTTCTAGAAAAATACCCAGCTATGCAAATAAGTCGACAAAGAATAGGTGACCAGCGTAGAGCCATAGTGCAAAAGAAATTATTACCACAGGACACAATAGATCAGATTCATGAGGAAGTCAGAGCCGAACTAAAAATAGTTCATACCGAAATACAGCAACACTCTACACAATCTAAGATAGGTATTAACAGTCAATGCGGCCAGCGCATGAGATGGACGAACGAATATAATGAAACAATCATGAGAATATATTATACTGTCACACAACTAGAAACAAATAAAACAGCCTATAGAAAACAACTACATGAGAAATTTATTAATATATATCCAGAATTAGCACATGTAACAGAGCAAAGATTATCTGATCAAGTAAGAGCCATTATTAACAACCAATATATACACACCAACAGATTAGAAGACATTAAAAACCAGGTAGCTTCTGATTTGATCAACACACATAATATTGATAACGATAATTTGAACACACAACTGCAGAACGAATTAAAACAACCAGATGAATACATTAATGCAATAAATACTCAATATACAAATGCGGTAATTTCTGACACACCTGCGAGCACCGTCACAGCAAATATATTCCAAAATGATAGCATAGATACCGACATCATATCTCACACACGCATTAATGCAGGCGAAGACTGCAATCTCTTTAACAATATAGATATTGGTCAATTTGCACTTACGCAAACTAACTGTGATGCTGCCCCGGAAACCAACACAGAAATAGAAGCCATGTTTCAACAAGCTCAACAATTGTTTTCTGATACAAACCCCACTAATAGGCCATACATTCCCAAGCAGAAGACATCTAGAAAGTTTTCCGCAATAGTTACTTATATTAATAATGCCATTCTCCCTAATTCTGTAAGTAAGGAAACTGAATTTAAAGAATTGCAGACAATAATTTACTGTGCAGCATGGACGGCAGCTAAATGCAACGGAGCAAAAATATCAGACTCTACACAAAACGAACGCCGCACATATAAACAGAGGAAACCAAAATGGGAAATTAGATTAACAACAAAAATCAAAAATCTAAGAGCAAGCATAGGTCGGCTCACACATTTTATTAATGGTAGTAGAAGTCAAAAATTAATAGCTGCAGTAGAAGAAATAAAAATAAAATACCAACTACACGCGCAACACGAAAATTCAAACACACAGTTAGTACACTTTTTGGACACTTTAAAACAAAAATTAAACGCAGCATCGAGTAGACTCAAAAGATATCTGACATGCACGAACCGCAAAGTCCAAAATACCAAATTTATCAACAACGAAAAAATATTTTATAGGAACCTTGCATCCAATAACAGAGACACCGCGAACCAAACTCTTGACACACCTCCTCCCGAAGCGTTACGAGAATTTTGGGCAAACATTTGGGAAAATCCAGTATTCCATAATAATCACGCAGACTGGATTAATGATGCAACACCAGAAATCCCCGAAATGGAGTTTGAATTTATTCCAATAAACACATTTAAGGATGTCATCAAACGCACACACAACTGGAAATCTCCAGGCTCAGACAATATTCACAACTACTGGTATAAGAAATTCACAAGCATCCACCCATTCATATATAATTACCTAAACACATTCATTCAATCACCTCATTTGCTTCCAACATACATAACACATGGAGTAACATACATGATAACTAAGGACATGAATAACACCACAGATCCAGCCAAATATCGACCAATCACTTGCTTACAAACTCTTTATAAAATCTTGACAGCCTGTGTAAGTGAAATAGTATACGGACACTTAACCAAACATAACATACTCGCAGAACAACAAAAAGGTTGTCGTAAGAATAGCCAGGGATGTAAGGAACAACTTACTATTGACGCGATTGCTATGAACAGCGCAGTAAAACGCAAAAAAGATATTCATACCATGTTTATCGATTACCAAAAGGCCTATGATTCAGTCCCGCACAGCTGGTTGCTACGCGTCCTAGATATCTATAACATCCACCCCACACTCAGATTTTTCTTAGAATCTACCATGAAAAATTGGCAAACGGTACTCAAAATAAATTATGCCTCCACGAGTCTGACCACTGAACCAATCTTCATAAAACGTGGTATTTTTCAAGGAGACTCTCTAAGCCCTTTATGGTTTTGCATGGCACTCAATCCACTCTCCCACCTACTAGATAAAACTAACACAGGATTCACATTGACAAACGATAACACACAATTCACATTGACACACCTAATGTATATGGATGATATAAAGTTGTACGCAGCAGATAAGAAATCACTTTTCCATTTAGCAGACACCACACAAGCATTTTCTAACGATATTATTATGCAATTCGGAGTAGACAAATGCAAAATTTTGTCAATTGTCAAAGGAAAAACACAAAACAACAGTTACGCACTTGGATCAGGTGAATCTATTGAGCCAATGGATGAACACAGTACTTACAAATACCTAGGTTTCAAACAATCGAGACAGATAGAACAAAAGATGACAAAACAAGAACTGCTCAAAAAATTTACACATCGTCTTAACCTAATTTTTAAAACCAACCTTAACTCCAGAAACACAATAAAAGCTATCAACACGTTCGCAATACCCATACTTACATACTCTTTCGGAATTATTCGATGGTCAAAAACCGATATCAGAAAACTACAGCGCACTATCAATACACTCCTTACCAAACACAGGAAACATCACCCTAAATCATGCATACAGCGACTTACACTACCACGCCAAGAAGGAGGAAGAGGATTAATAGATATACACAACTTGCACAACAAACAGATACTTTCACTCAGATCTTACTTCCATAACAAATCAGAACATTCGTCATTACACAAACATGTAATCGAAACAGATAAGAAACTTACACCGCTCAACTTACAAAATAGAAACACACAAATTAATGAAAATCTCATAACCACTCAACAAAAAATTGCAGCATGGTCTGAGAAAGCCTTACATGGAAGACACCGAGCCTACTTGTGCCAACCACACGTCGATAGAATTAAGTCGAACGAATGGCTCAAACGAGGTGAATTGTTTCCTGAAACTGAAGGTTTCATGCTTGCGATCCAAGATCAAATAATAGTAACTCGTAACTACAGAAAGTACATTATGAAAGACTCCAATCAGCCGTCTGACACATGCCGACATTGCAACAGTGCCTCTGAGACCATTCAACACATAACAGGGGCCTGTAAATCCCTCGCCCAGACAGATTATAAACACCGACATGACCAGGTTGCCGCAATTATACACCAACACTTAGCGCACAAATACAAACTTGTAGGTGAGATGATTCCCTATTATAAATACAAACCTGAAACCATATTAGAAAACAGGAACCAGAAAATCTATTGGGACCGAACTATAATTACAGACAAAACTATACACTACAATAGACCTGATATCACTGTTCACGACAAAATAAATAAAACAGTTTACTTGATAGATATAGCTATACCTAACTCACACAACGTTCAAACTACAATATCCGAAAAACTTAGTAAGTACCAAGACCTCGCCATAGAAATAAAAACCCAATGGGAAGCACAAACCGTCCATATAGTCCCTATCGTACTCTCTTCTACCGGTGTAGTACCGAAGGCTCTCACACAAAGTCTTGAGACTCTACACATGCCATCTCACACACTTTACATGCTCCAAAAAGCCACCATTCTCAACACCTGTCGTATCACACGAAAGTTCCTGACTTCTTCTACACTATCATCCACCTTTTCAATTTAATTTCCCCTTACACACTTGGTTCCGGCCCGTGTGTAAGGTCGTAAACTCTCATAAAAGAGAAGAAAAATAAAGAACTCAATATATAATAATAATAAGCTGGCAACACTTTGTCAACAAAGACGTCTTGTTTTTCTCATATTCGCTGTAAAATAATTCCGACGCAATATTACAACAATCTTTCAATAGACACAAAACCTGAAACCAAAAACTACTGGAAAATCAAAAAGGAGACGAATTATCACCAAAATGAAATAAAATTTATTATAAAAGTGTCTATTCGGAGGTGACATGACAGATGTCACCTCCGAAAAACAACAATGAAAAGAGTTAAAACAGAAAACAGGAAAATGATGATGAGGACGATATGTTGACAAGATCAGCGGCACGTCAAGCACGCCCACCACCTCCGGACTCGTCGCTCAGCTCCGCCTCGCCGCCGCCGGTACCCAGCCCCACTGTGGGCGCTGTGACGACACCGGCCGCGGTAGTTGCGTCGAGCTCGAGCGACGAGTATTTCTCTCCGCCCACGACGCCACCACCTGCTCGCCGACGGGGAGGACGCCGGCCGCCGACCTGTTTAGGACCTCGAGGCCCACCGGCCTCTGATAGGGTCCCAGCTCTCGGCGGAAGTGTGCAGCGCATGAGATGGACACGATCCATTAATGAGAATGTCATGCGCTCATACTATGGGGCTACAGAGGGAGGAAACAACCTGACCGCGTACCGTGTTCGGATGCTCTCTCTGTTTCAGGTGCTTGAGCCAGCTATCAACGTTTCATCACAACGACTATCGGATCAGGTGCGGGTCATCCAGCGTAACCATATGTTGGATGACACAGTACTTGATCGCCTACGCAATGAAATGCAGAGTAGCCATGTCATCGCTCCCCCGTTACAGAATGTGGTGGAATCACAAATACCACCACAGTTAAATACAGATCAAACTGACGAGGGGACTGATGATAGGGTTACTAACGTAAGTACCCAGTGCAATGAGGAATTGAGGAGTGCTTTGGAGGGTGCGATTCGGGAATACCGGTTCATGTCACCCGAACTTAGGCCACGCTTACCTCGTTTGCCCATGCATAACAAAAATAGGGCGCTGGTGGCGGCTCTGGATTCGCTGTTGTCAAACTATTTTGATGACTGCGAAGACCTCACCGATACTCATTCAATTCTGTACTGTGCGGCTGTAGCGGCATGTCGTGTAGCTCACGTAAAATTCGCTAATGACTCTAGAGCTACACGACCTAAACCAGCCATACCAGCTTGGCAGTGCAGAATTGAACGTCGTATTGGTGGGGCCAGAGCCCTCATCGGCAAACTAATCTGCTTCAGGGAGGGCAACACTCGACCTAGAGTGATGCGCTTTGTGAGGCGGGCATTCTTAGGGACTGATACCAGCCCTCAGGATTATATGTCCCGTGTCGCAGAGCGCATAGACTTCCTGAAGCAGAAAGTGTATGCATGGGCAAACCGTATCCGTAGGTATAAGCGGCGAGTAGACCGATACACTCAGAACCGCACCTTCCAGAGTGATGAAAGGTGGGTTTATAGGGCTTGGGAGCGACCGGATCAAGGTGTGGCTGATACGCGCCTACCGGATGATGATGCCATGTGCTCTTTTTGGCGCAATATCTGGTCGGTGCCTGTCAGTCACACCGAAGGTGATTGGACTCGAGAAGTCGAGCGAGCCTGCGATCCAATACCAGAAATGGGGGCTATTACCATCTGCCCCCAAGATGTAGCTCGTGCAGTCCGTCCGCTGCCAAACTGGAAATCTCCAGGGCCGGACGGGCTGCACAACTTCTGGATCAAATGGTTCATTGGATCACACGCTCGCTTGGCGGCCCAGTACCAGACTGCTTTGGAGTCTGGTTCGCTACCCCAGTTCCTAACGACAGGAGTTACCCACCTGCTCCATAAATCTGGTAGTACCGCGGAACCCAAAAATTATAGGCCGATCACGTGTTTGCCGACGGTCTATAAGGTTCTTACATCCATTTTGAGAGCTAAAATTTACAACCATGTAGACGCCAATTCCATCATGTCTGTCTCTCAAAATGGGTGTCGGAACGGATCCCGCGGTACTAAGGAGCTGCTCCTCATTGATATGGCCATTAGCCAACAGGTTCGTCGTTCCAGAAAGGATCTTTCGACATGTTGGATAGACTACAAGAAGGCCTATGACTCGGTGCCACATACATGGCTCATGAAGGTGCTGGAATTGTATAAAGTAGATACAACTCTGCGCACCTTCCTGATGTCATGTATGGGGCAATGGAGGACGGTCCTTCGATATCCAGGATGTCGAAATATTCCGAGGAATAGCGAACCGATAAGGATCGAGCGAGGCATATTTCAGGGCGACAGTTTGAGTCCGCTTTGGTTCTGCCTAGCCCTGAATCCTCTAAGCACACTGCTGGAGGATTCAGGTATAGGCTATCGACTGAGGAGAGGTGGTCAGGTTATATCTCACCTCCTATACATGGATGACCTAAAACTCTTTGCCCCCAACAATTTGCAACTGATGGAGCTACTGAAAGTAACTGAAACTTTCAGTAGCGCCATTAGGATGGATTTTGGTGTGGACAAATGTGCGGTTATGCATGTAAAGCGAGGGGAGATTGTGGAATCCGTGGGAACCCAACTCTCGGATTCCATAAAACTTCGAGCCCTCTCCGCAGCCGAAACCTATAAGTATTTGGGTATGTCGGAAGCTTTGGGCATCAATGTTACTGACATGAAACAATCGTTGAAGGAACGCTTCTTTGGCCGCCTGAAAAAAGTATTTAATAGTCTTTTATCAGGCGGAAACAAGGTGCGTGCCTTCAACGGTTGGGTCATGCCGGTCTTGATATACTCTTTCGGCATACTCAAATGGACTCAGACCGAACTCGACGCCATAGATAGGAGGGTCCGTACGCTGCTGACTGCATATCGCATGCATCACCCACGGTCATCGGTAATGAGACTGTATATCCCGCGAAAATGTGGAGGTCGAGGCTTTTTAAATGCTAAGACTCTCCACAATCGCGAGATATGCAGTCTCAGGGATTATTTCCTAGAAACCAACGTGGGGATGCATCGAGATGTGGTTGCGGTGGACAAGGGCCTCACCCCGCTCTCCTTAGGTAAAGAGAACTGGCGCAAGCCTGTAGTGCTTGACACTAAAGATCGCGTGGAGGTATAGCAGAGTAAGGAGCTTCACGGACGCTTTTTCCGGGCCCTACATGGACCCGATGTAGACCTTCTAGCGTCCGTAGCCTGGCTACGTTTCGGTGACCTATTTGGGGAAACCGAAGGTTTTGTCTGTGCAATTATGGACGAAGTTATGATGACGAACAATTACCGGAGATTTATTGTGAAAGATGGCACGGTTGACATATGTCGGGCATGTCACCGTCCGGGAGAATCAATCAGACACATAATCTCCGGGTGTTCTCGTCTAGCTAACGAAGAATACTTGCATAGACATAACCTAGTAGCCAGGATTATCCACCAGCAACTTGCTCTGAAATACAATCTTGTGGAATCAGAAGTGCCGTACTACAGGTATGTGCCCGACCCAGTTCTCGAAAATGGACATGTCACACTGTACTGGGATCGATCCATCATCACTGACAGGACTATTGTCGCCAATAAACCTGATATAGTGGTGGTGGATCGACTAGAGCGGCGTGCAATGATCGTTGATATAACGGTCCCGCATGACGGGAACCTCGTGAAAGCCGAGAAAGATAAACAAATCAAGTATCTTGACTTGGCTCACGAGGTTGTCGACATGTGGGATGTGGACTCAGCGATCATTGTACCGATAGTTGTTACAGCCAATGGCTTGATAGCCAAGAGCCTCGACCAACATCTGAGGAGGCTCTCGTTGGGCAGCTGGGTCAAGGGCTTGATTCAGAGAGCGGTACTCCTGGACACGGCTCGCATTGTTAGGAGGTTCCTCTCTCTGTAGCCCTGACCGCCGGTAGCTTGGACCTTGTTCCCGATACCGGTGGGCTACTATTTTTTATATTTTTAAATGTTTTTATATTTGTATACTAATATTTAAAAATATAATTTATATGTATATTTAATTGAATAAAGGAAATAATAATAAAAAAAAAAAAAAAAAAAAAAGGTTCCGACGAATTGATAACCTCCTCCTTTTTGAAGTCGGTTAAAAAGTAAGTTTCTATCTTGGCCACGCGCCAAAACAACATTGGACATTGTAGTGCTATGGTCTTTATCTTGGAAATCTAGCTAATTGAGTGATAATTACCTGAGATCGCACACATCGCAGACGTGAGGACGTCCCTCCTGCGCTTCATTGGTCGCGGAGTCGGACACCGAGCCACTGGAATCTGTCTCCTCATCGTCATCTATTTTGTTGCCGCCTTTGTCTGTTGGAAGATTATTGTAAATGTAAATTTTAGGTCTAAAGTATGTGGTGATTACGCGTAATGGTTTTGAGTTACTTTTAAATAATGCCTTCATTTAGTTTCTTTTTGTTCGTATAATTACTCATTAATAACTTAGAGGCTAAATAATGACAGTCGCGCGAGTCAATCGACCAGGTTAAGCTACGCTTCCCGAGGTCGGTGCGTGGATGGGTGACCATATTTAAATATCAAGACCTATCCGTGCTTCGGAAAGCACGTCTTAACAAGGACCAACGGCTTACTGTTGGTCCCGGCTATTATTTGTGGATCTCTAACAGACAGAAGACTGACAACCAGTCTTACCAAGGGGTATCGTCGTGATACCCAGTAACTGGGTTGTGGAGGTCAGATAGGCAGTCGCTCCATATAAAATACTGATATTCAGCTGCATCCGGTTAGACTGGAAGCCGACCCTAATATTTAGGGAAAAGGCTAGGCAGATGATTACTGATTAATAAGTTAATTTTATTTTATTGTATGCTTAAGAAAGCTTTTTAAAATAACACAACGTGATACGTAAAAGTAGCAAAAAAAGACAACATAATCAAAAACAACGTTTGGAATTTTTGGAAGAAAATGGGGCAAGGGCGGGGTTTACGCTCTAATATAGTGGAATCCGGGGCAATTATGATCCAGACTTAACTTTAGAAATGGAGCTGATGATGATAAAAAAATAATAAAATTCTCGATACCTAAACCAAGCTCACCGTCAGAATCATCCTGGTCGTTATTGACTGGTTTCTGCAGTACTGCCAACTGCACCACTTTGATACCGCCGTGCTTCGGGTCCTCATGTTTGGTGGTTGACTCGTTGCTGGTAGCGCCTGAGGACAAAAATATAAGGTACCTTAAGATTTGTGTTTATTACCTATACCTATTTTTTTTTTGTGGCATATACTATGTATGTTATCTTAAAATAATTGGAGAGGGTCTTGCTTGTGGTTAAGTATTAATAGCCGCACGGGTCGATATAGATCAGAAGTAAAGCTACGTTGGCCAGGGTTGACCCGTGGATAGGTGACTATCTTTACATACCAATGTAACCTCCGAGCACGTTAAGCCGTTGGTCCCGGCTGTCATTCGTGGATCTTTGACAAGCGTTACGTATGCTCAGAAGCCTGAAAGACTGAAAAACCAGTCTTACAAAAGTTAATGTATTACTCAGTAACCGAGTTGTGGAGGTCAGGTAGGCAGTTGCTCCATGTAAAATACAGGTATTCAGCTGCATCTGATTAGACTGGAAGCTGACCCCAACCTAGTTGGGAATCGGCTAGGCAGATGATGAAATGTTTAAATACCTACGCTACGTTCAGGGAAATTGTGATCTTGACTTCCACTTAGTTCTTTGTGAGTTCGTTGCAATTAACCGAATTTGCATAATGGATACGATAACTGGCTTATATGTTACCGTACGCCCGGTGGGACTCCTCATCGACAGAAACGACTCTTATTTTACCCTTTTAGGGGATTTAGGAGCCAACAAAGATTCGTTTTTCTTGCTAATTTTACTTAACTTTGGGCGTGTCTAAGTAATAAAAGAAGTGTAAAATAACCAAAACCAAGCCGGTACCGACAAAGTTCAATTATTATCGAAAAGTTCAATAAACTTTATTGGTCATTGATTTATGCATTGGCTTTTTCATAAAACCCGACCTTCCAAAGGACTTTTCTTAATTTTTTTGCGATTTTTTTAACTATAAATCATCCTGCATCTCACTCAATAACGTTGTGCGTGTGGACTAGCGTCTAACTTGTCATCACTGATACTATCTGTGTCGGACACGAAGCCTGGTGAGATAGCGTGATTTTTAGCCAGGCCCACCAGTGAGTTCGAGCCCGCGACTAGGTTCCCCTTAATGCTTATCCTCGTTATGTAAGGAACTCTTGTGTACAATTTCATGGTTTTGGCTGTGCCATGTCTCAGGTTGCCTCCGAGAGAATGCATAAATGAATTTCAGATTTGTGTTATGTAGATTGATCCCAAGGATCTCATCCATTTCCGTAAGCACTTGAGTATCACCTACATAGAACCAACAGACAACAGATAAGACCCAAACTACGCGAACCTACACAAAACCCTCAAAGCTCGGTTAGCAGAAACCTCATCAGTATTTTCTGGAAAAATATTCCGTCCCCATCCCTGTTAACGTCACAGATAAGGTCTCGCTTCACCATGAATATTATATTAAAACATCGCGCTTATATTCCCCGAACAGCATGGTAGACAGAGGTGTATAAAAAAATATAGGATCCGCACGTTTCGCCATAGATAAATTGGCTAAAATAATGAATCATAGTGTTTAAAAACACTTTATTACAAGCAACCCCTGCGGTATTTCCATCAGCAAAACTGACAAACTTTCATTCCAACTTTCACCCCCTATTTAACACCTTTAGGGGATGAATATTCTATTATCTCTCTATAGTTCTCACCTTCGTTTTATAAGGAACTCCAATGCAAAATTTCATGCCTTGACCTAACAATTTACTCCCATCAAGATTTTTATTATATAGAAGATAGAAAACCCACGACCCGCGACTTATGTGTCGTAGTTGGTGGCACTTTACTTTGTGTTCATTATTTCGTCACCACTGCTCCCAAAAACGGTGGAAACCGGCATGTTCCAGTATCAAATTTCGAAGATATGTAAAATCCACCACCAGCGCGCCCGCTGGCTAATATGGCTCATTATCTCACAGAGAAGCGGCCTGTAGACCCAGCATTGGGTAGATTATAGGCAGATTATGTGGGTTTTATTTATAAACGTGGATATGTAAAGAAACGTTTAAACGTCAAAAATGTATGGTTAAACAGTCGCTAATCATTACTTAATCAGTTAAGTAACGTTGTCAGCAACGTTTATAATTATAAATAAAGGGGAAAATGTTTCGCCATGAATAAACTGGCTAAAATAAATCATCTTATAATCTCTGATACACTTTAAGCACACTATATCATAAATCTTAGTTTTTTAACACCACCACGTGCACTAAGCACTTCTAGACAAATAACCAGTTTAAACGCTTATGATCTTTAATCTAACATCTACAACCACACGAGAATTAATTATGATGTAATTCATTTAATGATATGAATGAATCAGGAAGTAGCGAATTGTCTCGGTTAGTAACGAGTTTTATGTATGTATGTGGATCATTTTGGGAACCTGTTTCTGAGTAATATCATATTAGCTTTGAGGAAAATTGACGAAACTGAATGTCGGTGACACATCGTGAGAAAAAATTTCATTGGTCTTAATGGTTTTGTTCTGTCCCATGTTACTTTGGGGTCGACGTAACACATTTTGTTCTTTACCCCTGTCAGCAGTAACTAGAATGTACACTCCGTTTTATTTCATACAAGCTCCTGCACTCGAGAGACTTGTGGCTAAGTAGTAACAGCCGCACGTGTCGATCAATCAGGTTAAGGTACGCTTGGCGCGGTTGGTCCGTGGATGGGTGACCATCTTTAAGTACCAACACCCCGTGCCTCGGAAAGCACGTTAAGCCGTTGGTCCCGGTTGTCATTAGTGGATCTTTGACAGTCGTTACGGGTCGTCAGAAGCCCGAAAGTCTGACAACCAGTCTTAACCAAGGGGTATCGTATTACCCAGTAACTGGCTTGTGGAAGTCAGATAGGCAGTCGCTCCATGTAAAATGCTGCATCCGGCTAGACTAGAAGCCAACCCCGACGATTTTGGGAAAAGGTTAGGCAGATGATGGCACTCGATTATTACTTGGTTTTCTCTTAGCATTTTTTTTTTACACGCTTTATATTAGCTTCACTTGTATGTTTGTATGTAACCCCGACTCCTTAGAGCGCGATTTTGACCCAATTTAAACGGTCAGATTTCATTGAAACTTTGTGAACTCGTCGAGGACCGATGACAATTCACTAATTAAGAGAAGGACATAGGCTACTTTTTTACGCGGTAACCGACTTGGTTTTGGAGATTTTACACTGCTTTTATTACTTACGCCCAAAGTTAAGTAAAATTAGCAAGAAAAACGAATCTTTGTTGGCTCGTAACTTTTTAATGGGTTTTTATTTTAGTATTCTGTTTTCGTACAGACAATATTAATAATGAGACAAAACGATATCATATTTTACTTTGGATGTGCCATGTCAGACAGCGGAAAAAAACACTCCCGAAGTTTGTATGCAAAAAATGTGGACTAGGTTCACCTTAAGCTTAAATATAATAAAGAAATCTCAATATTTTCTCAAGTCGCATTAAATCGTGCGAAGGAGCGGCGAATCGCTAGTTTATATCGAACAGAATTGTAGTTTGACTTTCCTCTGACTTGTAATGGACAAGGAAATAAACTGCCATCACAGCAATAAAATATAAAAAGTTAATAACATAAGGCATGTATCATCGTTACAAGGTTTAATTGCTTTCATCAGTTAAATAACTGATTTTATTTTATTATTAATGTACACACAGTAAAAAATTGATAGGTTGAGGTACGATATACATATATGTATAGAAAACAAAGGTACTGCTTGTTTCTTAAGAAATTTCATATATATTTCTTCTGCTTATGTTTTATTAAGTGAAACATAATTATGCCGTCTTATTACAAAACGCAATCTAACTTAAGTTCTAGCCTAAAGGTCTGAGCTAGTTTTTGCATTTCCAACTTTATTTCGATTTGGGTAAAGTTTTTATGTCTACTTAGCACCGGTGCATGTTGTCAGTTTTATAATAGGTCTTTACCTATGAAATTGCCGTTTTGTATGAAAAAATTTAAACGATTTTTTTTCATGTATTTTTTATTTGTATTAATCGAAGTAATCACCCATGCAATCAATGTATCTTTGCCATCGCAGTGGCAGTTTATTGATGTCCTTCTTAAAGAAATCAGCTGGACGGGAGGCAACAAATTCTTCAAAGGCATTTTGTACTGCCTCTCGGGTATTGAATTTTTTTCCCGCCAAGAAATTATCCAAATTCTGGAAAAAGTAGTAGTCTGTAGGCGCAAGGTCTGGTGAGTAGGGCGGATGACGGAGAGCTTCCAACACCAGTTCTTGCAACTTGGAGACCGTCTGCTGTGCAGTATGAGGTCGCGCGTTGTCGTGCAGGAGCAGCGGAGACGAGCGATTGACCAATGCTGGTTGGAGATGTGCCAGCTTCTCCATCATTGTGTTCAGTTCTTCACAGTACACATCTGCAGTAATGCTCACCCCGTTTGGTAAGAAGCTGTGATGAATCACACCGGCGCTAGACCACCAAACAGTGACCATCACTTTTCTAGGGGTAAGTTTTCGTTTAGGGCATTGTTTAGGTGCTGAACCAGGATCCAACCAACTTGCTGAGCGCTTGCGGTTATCAAACAGAATCCATTTTTCATCGCAGGTAACAATGCGGTTCAAAATTCCTTCATTTGTGTGTCTGTTGAGCAGTGCAAGGCACGTCTCGACGCGTACTTCGCGCTGACGATCATTGAGTTCGTGGGGCACCCATTTGTCAAGCTTTTTTACCTTGCCAATTTGACGCAAATGGACCAATATTGTTTTGACGCTAACGTCGAAAGCTGCTGCTAATTCAGCCGTAGATTGTGTATCATCAGCTTCCACAATCGCCTTTAATTCGTCATTGTCGACCAAAGTCTTCGGACGACCGCGAGGTTCATTTTTCAGGTCGAAATTTCCAGAACGGAAGCGAGCAAACCAATAACAGGTGGTGCGTTGGTTTGTAGTGTTAGCTCCGTAAACGTCGTTGATGTTGCGTGCCGCTTGTGCCGCGTTGCTGCCACGACGGTACTCATATTCCATAATTACTCGAATTTTTAAGGTATCCATGATGACGAAAAAGATTGAAATGCGATGAAAATGTAACACTAATCAATAAACAAATGACTAATTTTGGAAAAAAAAATCCATGTTTTTAAAATAAAATTAATTTGAAATTAGAATTCTTACCCAAACAAAAATTATTTTGATTTGAAATGGCCAGTACTGCAAAACGGCAATTTCATAGGTAAAGACCTAATAAAAGGAACTGGATTTCTGTACATATTGGGTTCTTTATGCAAAAAAGGCTTGGTGGTTTAAAAGTTTAAATAAAAACCTTGTCTTGTAATAAGGGGATGGTGTCTATGATATGGTCAGCGAGAATGAGAGATCCGATTTTACGTAATACCAACGCTGCTTCGCTGTTATTGATCAAATTATTCTATTACCACCGACCCGCCCCTGCGTCTCACGGGTGCAATAGCGACGTGCCAAAACATCGAGATTTCTGTGCTTTATCTAAGTTTAATGTTTTCATTCATGTTGCTATGGTGATGAAATGGGTGACTAACGAGATGACGACTAATGGCCGATTCCTATAATTTACGGACAGTTTTTTTTTTTTTTTTTTGGGTGGGAAATCATCAAATAACTTCTCCCGCACTGGGTGGAGCGGGAGGGCGTGTCAGACTTTTACTGACTAAAACCCACCTGTGTTCCCTCAGTTGCCTGTGTGCTAGGGGCCGCGGTATCTCTTTCGAACAACCCGCACCCCTGGCAGGCATTGGCCCTTGCGGACCCCACCCTTTGGTGCTGACATCTCTTTGAGGCGCGCGTGGAACACAACTTTGTATCTTTACCTAAAATGAAGCAAAGATCTTTGCATAGCAGACCCCCCCCCCCTATTTCGAAGTAGCTATCACAGGTAAAATTAGCTTACGAAACTATCTATTTGCCCAGTTTGGAAATAAAAAATGCTACCATTTGTAAGCAAAACCATCCGTTTTTAGGGTACCGTGTGGTGCCGGACGTAAAAGAATAGCACCATCCCATCTCTTCCCGTGGGTGTCGTAGAAGGCGACTAAGGGACTTACTAGAGAATGGGCAGCAGCGTTCTCTATGCATTTTACCACCATACTGCGATCGCCAACCCGCCTGCCAAGCGTGGCGATTATGGCAAAACCCCCCTTTTGGGGGAGGCCTATGTCCAGCAGTGGACAAAGTCAAAGTCAAAGTCAAAGCATTTATTTCAAATAGGCACTTAAAAGGCACTTTTGAACGTCAACATTTACATTAAAATAGAATTGATTCTAGTCGCCCCTTCCAAAATGTAGTTTCGTATGGAGAAGAATGGGCAAGAAACTCCACCGGACGACTTTCGGCTGAAATGATGAACCCTAAAAACGAACCCTTATAGGAATACTTTGTTGTCCGTCCGTCCGTCTGTCTGTCTGTCAAGACCCTTTATCTCGGTAACGCGTGGAGGTATCGAATTTAAATTAAAATATACTCAGGTCCACAGTCTCTTGAAACTGTGAAAAAATCAAATTCTAAGTTAATGTAAAAAAAAGATACGGCCGTTTATACCGCAAAAAAAGTATATTTCGACACCCTCAAGGGAATCAAAATTTATAGGGTATTTTCCGTTGACCTAGAACTATGAAATTTCGCAACTAATACCGTCTTACACTACAAGTATAGGGAACAATCTGAAATATATACATTTATAATTAAATCATAAAAAACAGGGTCTTTATACATTTTTTTTATAATATGTACCAACAAATTTGTACGGAACCCTCGGTGGCCGAGTCCGACTCGCACTTGTCCGGTTATGTTTATAAGAACCGAGCATATTAGACAAGTATGGAAGAATAAGAAATGTTGCCTGATGATGTCCCACGCAAAAAAAAAACTAACCTAACATACATACATTAAACGCCTTCTGCCCGTGGGGGTGGTAGGCAGACACTACAGAACGCAAAATGCTACGACTCTTACATACTCCTTTTGCTTACATAGAAATTAATTTGATTAGTAAGAAACTCCTAAATTAATAAATTGCCTCGTTGGTCTAGACTCTAGAGTGACAGGGATGCACAGACTTATTGAGATCATGGGCCACTTGGACAAATGATGAACTAATGGCGGGCCACCAGCACAAATTAAAAACATAAAAATAGCCCCAGATTCAAATTTATATTATTTGTAAACCTCAGCAATATTTTTCCTTCAAATGTACGTATTTTTGCTGGCGGGCCACTGGCGTATAGCCGGGGGGCCGCATGCGGCCCGCGGGCCGCGGTCTGTGCATCCCTCTATCCCTCATCTAGACTCTAGAGGTCACAAACGCTACTGCTGAACACGAGGTCCTAAACAAAGTGTTATTCATGGGCTTTTCTATCTGGAATTTCTCAGTAGCAGCCTGGAGTCTTGATGCCATAGGCTCGCCCCCTATTACATGAGACTTATAGTATTGTTCCTGGGCGTCCGAATCATAATGGTTAGCATATCTGAGTAGCATACTTCACTATACACGCACGCACGATCAGCTACCACGCGCCGTTAAATTTACCTAAAACTAAATACTTCAATTTGTAATAGCCCTCTTAAAAAAAAATGGCGAAATGTGGATGTACTATTAAGTAGGTACACCTCTGCAGAACCCTTCGGGGAAACAATGCGTGATATTATGTTTATGTAATATCCTAAATTAAACATGAATAGAAAGGAATCAGTCAAGATCACACATTAGCACTTTCAATTAATTAAAAACCGTTAAAATATATATTTGTAAATACACTTCGTTAACATTTTTAAAGACAAAATCTAGACGCAATTAGCATGTAGACAAAGACTATTTTTTTTATCGTCTAGTTTTTTTTGTTAAAGTACCGTTTCTTGCAATTTTTCAACTCACCGCGATATGGTTTTGTTTTTCATGTCATTAAAATCATTTTGAACCGCGGCTTTGTTTTATTAAAATCAATTTTAATGAGGGACTAGTCGCTAAATGATAACAGCTGCACGGGTCAATGCCGCGGTTAGTTTCTGGATGGGTGACCAACCATTAGAATAGGAACACATCGCGACCTCTCAGTGCCTCGGAAGTAATTGGTCCCGTCTGTCATTCGTAGATCTTTGACAGTGTCGTGGGATATCGTGTTACTCAGTATCTGGGTTGTGGTAGACAGATACGCGGTCACTCCACGTAAAATACTGGTATTCAGCTGCCTAGACTGGAAGCCGACCCCAGCATAGTTTAAAAAAAAATTAGGATTTAGGGATGCTAGTTCAATATAGAATTGTTATAGAATTATTTGATACGACATATTTGCGTACTATGTATAGTAATAGAAATATCATGGTGGTTTCGCCGGGAAGGATACTCCGCAGCGCAACCACTTTAAATAAAAGTTTACGTCGAAACTAGAGATATAGACTTTTTTAATAGGACTAGAATTTTATAGACATTCTATAGAATTGTTCGTGTAACTTATACTTGTTACAGCAAAGGTGGTTCCGCCAGGAAACATGACGTAAAGTTTTACCTCAACGAATTTATAAACTACAGACGTTAATGGAGTATTTTGTCTTCCCGCGCAATTTGTATAAGACAGATCTAGTAAGGATACAGATTGTTATGACGCGCATTGTTAATAGTCTAACTACCTGTTCCGAGTACTTTAATCATTTTAATTTAGAACTCGAGACAGCCGCGCGGCCGCGCTGCTATTGGCGGTCGTCGCCAAAGGGTAAAAAACCAGTTCAGTTATACATTTCCACACTTGTCTCACGTTTCAACTAAATATTTATAGCCCTAACATACTTTTTCCACCATGTTAACTAGACCGTACAAGTAATTTTCATAGGAAATTAATCAAACAGAACTTTGTTCAAGTCATCATAATTTCGAAAAGATAAAAAACTCCTTTGTTTGTCTCGGTACGTTCACACGAAGCGAACATTTTTTATTGTCTATTTTATACATACTAAATATTAAAATAGTACTTGCAATGTCGGGTTTTACATTGTGAGTCACAGATAAAAAATAGACTATCAGATTTTAGAACGAAAGCGTTTAATATATTGCTGTAACTAACATTTTAATGATTGTAATGTCGAACAAAAATAAAAAAAGGTTCACATAACTAATTATAACTTTGTTCCGAAATAGCAAAAAACTTCATCATCATCTGCCTAGCCTATTATTCCCAACTATGTTGGGGTCGGCTTTCAGTCTGACCGGATGCAGCTGAATACCAGGATTTTACATGTAGCGACTGCCTATCCCGACCGACCCTTGCTCGTTGAAGCGCCAGCCCGCGCCGCAGCTGAGCTAGTAGCTTTAAATTCCTCGACTAATAATAATAATGCCAATCGTTGATCCAGCCTGTCCCCAATACTAGCTGTCCCCCTATCAGTGACGCCCTGAGCCGAGGCCCGTACCCCACAGGGGGTGCCCTCAGCGTGCAGTCGCTTAGTTTGTAAGCCCTGGCTGGAGGCGTTAAGTTAACTCTTAATGGCAGCCCCAGGAAAGCCCGGTTAAGCAGTCACGGCCTCTCAAGGCCAACTACGAGATGCCCTAGAAAAAAAAGAAAAAAAAAGCGACTGCCTATCTGACCTCCACAACTGAGTAACTAGGTAATACCATACCCATTGATAAGACTGGTTCTCACTTTCGGGCTTCTGACGGCCCATAGCAACTGTCAAAGATCCACGAATGACAGCCCGGACTAACGGCTTATCGTGCTTTCCGAGGCACGAAGGGGTTTGGGTATGTAAATATCAAAATCAAAGTCATTTATTCAAACTAGGCTGAGAGTCAGCAGTTTTTGAACGTCAAAATTACATAAGACAGTCCCCAAAAAAACGCCCGCCCTTCATATTATGGTCACCCATCCACGGACCAAATAATAAATAGCAAAAATATGCGGGCGAAACAGTACGTTAAACTAGTCCATAAAATAATGATGGTATGTAAATGTGAACAATGGCAGAGTTAAAACAAATAAACATATACCACAATGGTTTATATACATATAACAGTGTGGGCCCATGATTGTGCAAAATGTAGTGAAAGGAAATTATACTAAATTATTGTCTTGCGGGCGATCTATTGTAGAGTTTCTTGCCACAATATCGGCTGATGGCTGCGTTTGATATCATCATTTTTTATTACTTTACTAGGCATCTATTGTATTGTAAAATAGTACCAACCAATACTTATTCTCGTACCAAAATAGTAGTTACAGTTTACCATTTTGTTTAATTATTATTAGCTCTTAATGTCCCACAGCTGGGAAAAGGCCTTTCTACTTTTTTTCCACCTCTCTCTCTTACTCTTTATGAGTCCAGCTCATCTCGCCATCTCTGTCTGGGCCTGTCGCGATGTCGGAACCCACTGGGTCGTAAGTTTGTCTAATTTATCGTTTGGATAATGCTTGGGCCACACCAACGGGAAACGCAATTGATTATCGCACCGTAGGTGTAGCCAAAACTTATCGCGATAATTTTACAACGGCATTCACATTGCCATTTGACGTTAGGCGATAACTATCGCCAATAATGAGCATTGTCGTTGACCTTTCAAGTGTGGCCACTGAATTTATCGCTTTAAAGCCCTGGTAACTTCAAATATTGTCGTTATGAGCGATAATAGTTCTTATTGCAATCCGATACGGGTTAAAATGTGTTGTAATAAATTCGAATAATAAATGAGCATGCATTGCCGTAAAAATGCAAATATGTATAATCGTATAAAATTAGATACATATTAACTATTTAATAATAAATAATCCATCACTGGTTGCAGTTTGGCATTTGGAATTTTATGGTATATTTTTAATTATAATTGTTATTGAAGGGATAAACTGGTTTTAAAGATAATTAAGAGGTGACTTTGTTGATTTTTTTGATGCAATAAAGTATGTTTAATTATGTTTTGAGTTCCATCATTGTATGCAAAAAAAGACTTGAAAATATCATATATTTTTTTTGCTTTCAAAATTATTTACGGTTAAAAAAACACTGGTTTAAAAAACCACCTTTTTGAGCGTTTTCAAGATATCACCGCCTTAATTATCGGAATCTTTAGCGCGTTGTTTATCTCGATGATGGTGATTGACGTTGACCGTAGTGTGGCCCCAGCATTACAGATAGTTCAATCCACGATGACGCGCCCCTCTCTGTCCCTTTCCTTTGTTTTTGATCGCTCTCAGTACAAGTGTCAAAGAGTGGGGCGCGACTTCATGGATTGAACTAATTTACCTACATAAGCTCGTAGGTAAATGTTAACAGCCGAACAAATCGATCGAAAGTTCAGCTACGTTTGCCGCGGTCGGTTTGTGGATGGTTGACCATCCATTATATATAGAGATCCCTGTCCCGTGTCTAGGAAGCTGTTGGGGTTGTTACGGGTAGTCAGAATAACAAAATTCTGTTAACCAGTCTTACCAAGGGGTATCGTGTTACCCAGTAACTGGGGCGTAGAGGTCAGATAAGCAGTCGCTCCATATAAAATAAAGGTTTTCACCTACATCCGGTTAGACTGGAAGCTGACCCTAAAATAGTTGGGAAAAGGCTAGAAAGATTGATTGATATATTTAAATCTAGATTAGGATGAAGCCAGTTCCTGTATATTTTGTAAATGTCGAAATTTACATATTTGATCGATGGGAAGTAGCGATTTCAACCGATAAGTATAACATTGGTCCGTGACAATCGCCGATTGTAAATCAATTAATGGTCAGATTAAACGGTCAGTACCTACACAGCATATAGATACAGGAACCACAACATTTACAGATAATTTATTGTACTTTTAACTTTTTCATCAGAATGTTAATGTACTCCGAGTAACTTTTTTAGCCACCAATCACAGCGTGAATCAACATGACCGTATAATAATTATATCATTACACAATTTTTATTTTTTCTTCTTTAATTATTTCTGCCGATTCCAATTTGTATTTAATTAGATCGCATAAATAAAAAAAAAAGAACGATTTTGTTTTAACGATTTTTTTTCAACAGCCAAAAGTAATAATTATAATGTGACGTCTTTATTTATTGTTTATAAAAACCTGTCATTTGATTAGAAATAAATAAAATTGACATAAAATGTGAAACATCTAATTAGGTAAAACAGTTAACCGGTTTTATTAATTAAATGTATAAAAATATGTAGGTATTTATAAGCAAACGAGATCAATCAAACGGCAGACAATTAAAAAACAAGAAATATTTGCATAATAAAGTCGACAAATAAAATCTCCTAAGGTGTAATTCCCATTTCTTCCCGTGGGTGTCGTAGAAGGCGACTAAGGGACTTACTACAGAATGGGCAGCAGCATTCTTTATGTATTTTACCACTATTCTGCGGTCGCCAACCCGCCTGCCAAGCGTAGCGATTATGGCAAAACCCCCATAATTTTTTTTTGGCGGGCGGCCATGTCCAGCATTGGACGTCTATCGGCTGAAATGATGATGAAAGTGTAATTATACTTTCGTACAACAAAAAAAAAAACAATACAATTATCCCCATTGACATTTCAAAATTAAAAAGTTAAACATGAATAAAAGAATAAGTATTGCATTCTTTATTTTTTTCTTCATTATTCTTGAAATGACAAGGTTTTAATTTCGCAAGTTGTTATTCCGCATTTTTTAAATAAAGAATTCGAGCTTTTACTACTTAAATGTCAACTTAAAAAGAAATCGGATGACTAAGGGCAAGAGAATTCGTTTTTTTTTTTGTTAAATTCGGAACGTGTTTCTGCTTAAAATAATTTGTATGTTAGCTTATTTCGGAATTTCGAGCTACGCCCTATTCTAAAATAAAAACAAGAATTTGTTCGAGAGTTCGTATTCGACATTCAAAAATGGCGGCCAATAAAAAGAAGTTTTAATATAAAAAGTAGCATTTTGCTTTAAATACGCAGGTGCATACTCATTCACATTGTTAATGTTTTCATTATGTGCCCGCTGAATGAATAACAAACATTGTAATATAAATACGACTTTATAAATCGTATTGTTATTCGTCGGAAATAATTATTAAAGATGCAATCTAAAACATCGTTGTGTGAGGGCCGCTACATATTGCAAGGGCACATTCCTTTATAAACTAATATTCAATAACTCTAATGAATCAATATTGTAGCAACAAATCTTAAAGAAAAATCACGACCGACCTTCTTTGTAATTTTTTTTTATTTAAATACCTTTTATTAAAGACAAGTTAGATTACTTTTAATGGGCGGAAATGGAATTTGGGTAGGTTAAGAATCTTAAAAAAATTGAATAAATTATATCTTAAACATAATATCTAGAGTAGTGTATCTATGTATTTTTTTAAAGACAATGAGGTCATAATTTTCAATCTATTTTGAAAATGACATCATTGCATAAGTTATGAACACAGTAATACACAAAGAAGTTTAAATGTGTTATTTTACTTGTAAGATAGACAGTTCCGTCTAAAATATACATTTTTAGATGTGAATTTTTAAATTTGCAGCGAGCCAAAAAAGGCAAAATATATATATGTAATTATATAATAAAAAGAAATCAAATCTGATTAGAAATATACAAGTTTGGAATTTTTATTACCTTTTAAAAACATTCATGAATATTTATGATCATAAGCTGCAGCAACAATTTCATAATATAATAATATATTTTATTATTGTTATAATTTAGGGTTCCATTCACAACCGGATGTTTTATGTTAATTGAATTCAATTGTCTAAGAAGATTTATACTAAGCACTAGCTTCTGCTCGACACTTCATCCGCTTATGTATTTTATGTTCCCCGGACCCCCGCCACTCATCATCATCATCATCATTTCAGCCAAAAGACGTCCACTGCTGGACCTAGGCCTCCCCCAAGCTCCTCCACTTCGACTGGCACCCTAATGGCGTAACGCAGGATTAATCATAATCTGTTTCGTTTTGAAACAGATTGCTAAACCATTGCTTCATATGTTCGAAAAATGTGTCTGCTCAACAACGTTAATGACGCAATGAATATCGTTGAACTATCAAAATTTATGATTAATCGTGTGTTACGCAATTAAGGTGCGGTTCTGCGCTTCTCGCATCCAGCAGATTCCTGCGGCCTCCACAAGACCCCGCCACTAAGTCCGCGTAAATTATTTTGTTCCCCCGACCCGACCCCGTCGCCTCGCATCGCCTACCCGCTATTACTTCGTTTTTGCTTAGCATTCATTCCAACTCTTTTTACCTTTTTGCTTGGCTAAGTCTCAAGAATTGGGCTATCAAATGCAACTAAACAGAATCAAATCCGACTGGTAGTTTCAGAGATTCGCGAGTTCAAATAAACATACAAGCAAACTCTAAAGCTTTACACTATATTATTATTTCCTTTATTTCTTTCAATACACATATAAATTACATTTTTAAATATTAGTATAAAATTATATAAAAACATTTATAAATATAAAAAATTGTAGCCCACCGGTATCGGGAACAAGGTCCAAGCTACCGGCGGTCAGGGCTCCAAAGAGAGGAACCTCCTGACAATGCGAGCCGTGTCCAGGAGTACCGCTTTCTTTATATTTATTAGTATAGATAATGCATGATCACGGCACAGGCAAATGAGAAGTATTCTTACGAAGTATTGAATCTAGCGGGGAAGGGTCTCTAAATCACGATGTCATTTGACTTCCGTTCTAGTGTCTGTGAATTTTTGCCTCATGAAACTTTCACCATTCATCAGGTTTACATTATACAATGCTGAGCTAAGTAATTATTTCTCAAGATACGGGTGCAATACGCGTCCATCAGAATTTCTAACAATTTCCGACTCAACAGCCTTCAATGAACGTGGAACACACCCATAATAGGCCGTTACACGCGGAAACTAATTAGCTCATCACGCACCAAGGGTTTAAAACTTTTTTTAAATCATAATCCGTGCCAGTACTTCAATTTTTTTTAATAAAAACTTGATTTCAAGAAACAAATATAAAAGTTAATAAAATTTTGAGATTAAAAAAACAACTTTTTTTAACAAAACCCGCATCTCGTTATAAAGCGCAAAACATAACGATCCCATATACCGAGAATCTTGTTTTAGCTTTTTATTTTTTAAGTGAAGGGAAATATAAATCACGATTTTTTATTACGACGCCGGCCTGACTTCAGATATTTGGTCATGACATTCAAAATTAATTTAAAATATATAAAAAAAACAAAATTATAATACCTAACCTACATCATTAGGATTAAAACAAAATTAGTTTTTTTATTCAAATAAAAATAATTGTAAATTACTTTGTGGTAACGCGCTACGCTTTGTTAATTTCGACTCGTATAAAATGGAAAAATGTGGTATATTTTTTTGTATTAAACGAACATAATTCGAGTTTTAGTGGTTAAGACCAAGGTCGGGCATAACATTTTACGATTAGGTACTTATACAGTCAAAATATAACTAAAATTATAAGGGTTCCTTTTTTACCTTTTGAGGTACGGAACCTTAAAAAGTTTTTTTTTTTAATCCGAAATTTTTTTAGACTCCATCCGTCTTATGAAACCATCCTAGGCTCAGCGCCCACGTGTCAAAAGAATTAGATGTTTATTACAATGTTTGTATTTAAACGACATTTTCATCACCTGCTTATCCCGTTGGGGTCGGCTTCCAGTTTATCCGGATGCAGCTGAATATCAGTATGTCACATGGAGCGACTGCCAATCTGACCTCCAAAACCCAGTTACTGGGTAATACGAAACTCCTTGGTAAGATTAGTTGTCAGACTTTCGGTCTTCTGACGACCCGTAACGACTGTCAAAGATTCTCGAATGACAGTATTTTAGCGATTATTATCTGAAAACCATGTTCGTTCTGATTTCAAGGATGACAAAACCTTCCTAGGGGCCATTCAAGTATTACGTACGCAGATTTTTCGCAATTATTAACCCCCCCTCCCTCTCGTCAGCAAAAGTAAGTAAAGCTCTTATCCCCCCTCCCATGCTCACGTAAACATGTTTAAAGCATTTTTAAATGTGGTCTGGTTTATTTATTGATTCATGAGCAGAGTCTAGAAATAAGGGATAGAGGACTTTAACGCGTATAATATTTATTATCCGACTGCGCCAGGAGGGTTATGTTTTTCGAGTGTATGTAAGTATGTATGTATATTTCTTTGGCACGCTCTGTAGCCTAAGCGGCTTGATCGATTTCAGCTTGAGAGGTGACGTTAGATTCGTCTTAATTGTGAGTGACACTGGGTAAATAAAAATTGGGAAAAATAAACATGGCCGATTTTTGGCGCCTTAGTGTGTCTTAATTCTTTTTAATTCTCAAAACGTATTGGGTGGGAGTGGCGGAGCTTGGGGGAGGCCTATGTCCAGCAGTGGACGTCCTTCGGCTGAAATGATGATGATGATGATGATTGGGTGGGATATCAAAATAAAGAGTTTCATAAATAGGTCTCATTAACGTCAAAAATAATTTATATTAACTAAAAACTGTGAAATAAAAAAAAACATATTTACAAAATCAAAAAACCCGACTGCCTAAAAAGAGAACTTTAATTAAAAAAGATGGAAACAAGAAACTTGTTTTAAAAGGATGACTATTAGACTGAATGCTATAAGCAATATTATGCAGTCTGAGGCATCTTCTTACGCGGGCTTGCGGACGGCGAGTAATGGGTAGCTCGCTGTCCGGTAAGGACCAAGCCCGGGTCGACGGCGCGTTGTGTTCCACGCGCGCCTCAAAGAGATGTCAGCACCAAAGGGTGGGGTCCGCAAGGGCCGATGCCTGCCAGGGATGCGGGTTGTTCGAAAGAGATACCGTCGCCCCTGGCACACAGGCAACTGAGGGAACACGGGTGGGTTTTAGTCAGTAAAAGTCTGACACGCCCTCCTGCTCCACCCAGAGCGGGAGAAGTTATTTGATAATTTCCCATCCTCAAAAAAAAAAGGCATCTTCTTATATTTGACAATAAAGACCTTTATTGCCTCTGATTTAATTTTTAATTAAAATTCACTTTTAGGCAGTCGGGTTTTTTGATTTTGTAAATTATTTTTTCTAAACAAATTTTATTGAGATGATAATCAGTTATTATAATCTTTATAAATTAACGAACAAAACAAACTTCTTTTAAAATTTTGGTACATTAATTCAAATTAACAGTCTTAGCACATGACACACGAATCCATGACTTGTAAGTCTTCGTTGACATTGGATGTTTGCTGCTCAATGTTGTGTCTGCTCACTTTCATGTGATTTTGGAATATGTTCATCGTTTTCTTCGAGCTATTCATAGGACAAGTAGGGTTGTCATACGTGTTCAAACCAAAATCGACTAAATTTTGTAGAAAATTCAAATAAAAAAAAATATAAGTACTGCTGACGTAACCACCATCCAGACCCCCTATCCCCCATGTCTGTAGTGCTTACGTAATACTTGAATAGCCCCCTACTGCTCAACACCTGCTCCTAACTTGATTGACTGAGATACTGATCAAGCCTCTAATCAGTCATTTAAAATTACATTATTGGTTGAACCAATTACTATCATCAAATCACACCATTTGACATAATGTAGATTAAATAGCCCTTCAGAAACCAGGTTCAACAATCAAAAGAAGTCAACACTCCTTTAAACAATTTAACTACAGTCAACTGTGGCATCTTTACTTTCCATGAGCAACTTTACCAATAAGAACTGTACTTAAATTTCTCTCGATAACTTTAACCCGATTGGTAGTTGCTCATGGAAAGTAAAGATGAGGCATCTTTACTTTCCATGAGCAACTTTACCAATGAGAACTGTATTAACATATCTCGCGATTGCAAAAAAAATGTTACAAATAGTAGATTATTCTGCTTCTGTATCAGTTGGATATTAAATGGGGGCAACAGATTTTTAGTTATCGAGAGAAATTTAAGTACAGTCTGTACTACTCATGGGTATAGTTGCTATGGAAAGGTAAAGACAGTTGACTGTACTAAATAAAGGGCTTGACATCAAACTGATGAGGTATCTACCTCATCAGTTTGATGTCAAGCCCTGTCAACAGCAATCTTGCTGTTGTGGTTTTATTGTTCCTAATCAGGTTTGAACGACCCCCCATATGGTCAGGGCTATTTTTGTCGCGCAGGTTTACACGACACAGCATTAAAATTAAAAATAAAGGAAAATATTTAAATGATCCTTTAAAAACTATTGAACTTTTAATGATGCACACCTTTTTAAATATTTGAACCTTTTTTTACTTTTTTGTCTTTTCTTCACTGTGGGTCACAGTAACTAAAATAGGGTACCCTGACCAAACGGGTTAGGTTATATTGGAACTATGACTAACCACGTACGAGCCGTAGGTATTAGTTATAGTAACTATGCTAGGGCAACCCAATCAATTCGGTAAGTGAGCATACACGCGAGCGGTACGCGTGTCGCTCGTGTCTATGAGAACTTACATTAGGTTAGAACTGTGATCAACCGTGCGCGAGCCGAGCGAGCGAAGCGAGCGGTGTCGCAGAACGCTACATTCAAGATGGCCGCGCAAAATAACCTCATTTTAAAAGTATGTAAAAAAATAGGACTTTGTATCAAGCCACTGAAAATAAATACTTCTCAGTCAGTTGCAATAATAGTAATTCGCTTTACATTTTAAATCGGTTTTAATGAAGTCAATGCAACATTGAATATTGATATATGCTAATCATTCCATTAAGTTCTTAAATGCACAAATATTTAAGAGCATTTAAGACAAGAAAAATGTTAATTTCAAAACAGTACTGTATGGTTAAATTCATCACAGCCTTCTATTTTCCTCAGATGTAAACCTATTGTATTACCTCTTCCCAACTATGTTGGAGTCAGCTTCCAGTCTAACCGGATGCATCTGAATACCGGTAGTTTACATGGAGCGACTGCCTATCTGACCTCCGCAACCCAGAGATTTATCATTATTCATGTCAACATAATCGGATAGCGACCTTTTAAATTTATTTTGAGGTTTTGCGTCATCATCCCCCTTTTTGCGGGCGCTTGTTCCTAATAACAGGGTTTAGTGATCACATTTTTACGAAAACATATCACTAAATAACATCACGCATGTTTCTCCGAAGAGTTAGGTTGCAGTGTACCTAGTAGGTATATAGTTCACCCATATATTGGACGTTATGTTTTTTTTTTTCTATGATGATGAATTTTGTTAATAGAAGGTAGTGCAGGAACATTGTTACTTGGGATTTCAGAGCCTTCACAAGTGGTGATACTAATATGTACTTCCAGCACATGTAATAGAGGGTGAACCATAGGGCACAAATCCATAGTCCCGGCTGCTAGTAAGAAATTCCTGATGCAAAAATCCATTAAAACCTTGCTCGACCAGGGAATTTTTGCGACTACTTCTCCAACGAGATTTTTTTTAAGTGAAAACTTCTTTAGGCCCGTTGGGCATTTTTTAAGATGGGAAAAAACAATTGAATTCGCGACACTGTTACCGATACCACTGACAACACGAACGTAGGAACGTACAACGTTGAACGTTGGTTGTTTAATGTGAAGTTTAAAAAAAAATCGTGACGATTAAAAAAATACACACGCAATTGTTCAAGTTTTCGGAGTTTTCGTTGTCGGTTTTTTTTTTAGTAGGTTATTCCTTCGAAACGACCTAAAGTTAAAAAAATTAACTAACATAAGTATAAACTTACCAGGCGAAGTGACCTTGTGGCGCTCATCAGTCTTATTATCATCTTGGAAGCGTACAGTCATGGGCTTCTTCTTGGCCCTGAGCCTGTCATCATCCGGAGACAGGATCGAAGTCCGCTTCTTTGGACGCTCCTCTTCCACAACGTTCAGCTTTACATCCGTTGTTGTTGATGATGCAGGCACTGTTGGGAAATTGAAGGTTTATTAGTATACCCTGTAGGTCTGTGTGAGATTCGGAAAATACGGCCTACTAATAAGGTATTACACCCATTTTTGAAAAGTGTCTTAATTAGATTCTAAAATGCTAATAATTAAACCAATAAAAAAACACAACATTTTTATTGAATCGATTAGTGCTATAAAAAAATGCATTCAAATTTTACATTGTCATACCTATTGCGTGCGTAATTTGACGAAAACGCTGGACGCAGTGCACGCCATATTGCTCTGTGGGTATGACGTCACTTTGCTGTGTAAGCAAATGCGCTGATCTTTTGTATGATAATTGTTTATAATTTAAAATTACGAGTTATTTTTCTTCATAACTTATCCTGAATTGTCGATATTATTTCAATAAAAATTACTTTAGTTACGAAAATAATAAAAGTACAAATTTGTTCAGTTGTTTAAAAAAAGATTTAAAAAACTGAAATTTTTGAAATGAATTTTAAAATTCATTTTGTTATTTCATTTATGGTATTTTAATCTATATCAGAAGAAATCTAAAAATATATTATTGAGATAGCTTAGGCAAAACGCAGTCGGTAAATGTTAGTTTTAGTTAATGAAACAATAAAATACAGTTTAAAGATTTCAGTTTTTTAATCTGTTTTTGAACACCATGAAATAGTAGCCGCCATGTTATTATGTCATACGGCATGTCAACTGAGCCACTTTGTACTTTTATTACTTTCGTAACCAAAGTAATTTTTATATTAATAATATTTTGCATTCAGGAACAGCAAACCAACGATAAGTATTGTAACTTTATTAATGTAGTTAAAATTAATTTAAAAAATAACAAATTTCCTATAACCGAACTTAACTAAAACAAAGCGTCGAAAAACTCATCCGCATCGCTGTCGGCTGGTAATGTACTCAAGAGACTGGCGGCATTGCCACGTTGTATGCAATGCTCAGCCTCTGGCCAAGGTAAAAACCAGCCTTTGGGTCCCGGGAAGTGTCAACCAGCCGTTTCGAGATTTCCTTATAGAGAGCATGAGCACTTGGACCCCACGGCCCGAGGGTTTCAACCCCAAACGGCTCGAAAATATAATTACCAATAAGGTTGTCATACTTTCGCCGCTTGAGGTTGTCCGCAGCTGCAGCGGCAGCGCCAGCACAGCACACCGAGCCAGGAAGATGAGATGGCGCAAGAGTATCGACACACGTTGCATCCCACACTAAAGGCCGACCCATCTTCCATGGAAATAAAGACATGTCGTCCGGTCTTGCCAACGTCGCGTGCCAAGCCATTGGGTTCTAATACAGCTGGAACGCCGACGGTGACAAGAGCTCGTCGGATGATGTCGTTAATGTTCGCGTGACGCGCTAAGCGACCCGCACTTCTGCTGCAAGATAGGCCGTGGTGTCCGAGACTGTTGACAACTTCGCCACAGTTACAGTGATGAGGAGAACAACACGGAGCTCCTAGTTGTAGGGAAGCAGTGAGACGGAAAGTAGTGTCGTCGAACAAAGTGCCAATGTTCGACGACGGTAGTGCATAAAAGCCACAGACCCGACTCCCATTTACCCACAGCCAGCAGTCGCGCACGCTCTGCAGTAGTAGTAGAAGTGTTCAGTAAATTGTCTTGTACAGCTCTGTAGAGCCGACTCATCCCACTGTCTCTGGGAAAA
Source organism: Antitype chi (assembly GCA_947359405.1). Lineage (NCBI taxonomy): Eukaryota > Metazoa > Arthropoda > Insecta > Lepidoptera > Noctuidae > Antitype > Antitype chi. Next base: position 4,075,404 of record OX375826.1, read on the forward strand.
TGGATTATCAGGTAGATTTGAGTTCGGGCAAGCGTGTTTCCACGCATCCATAGCCTCGGTGAGGCACGGCACACCAAAATCAATTAGTGAAGAGGCTAAAATTTTCCTGATTGATTTCTCAGTGCCGTGGACCGAGGATATGAAAGTCGGTAAACTAATACTGGAAATTTTGCGGATAAGTAGAAACATAACTCATTTTTTAAATTATAAAAAATTGCCTTATAAAATATCAGCGCATTTGTCTACACAACAAACTGACGTCATATCCACAGAGCAATATGGCGTCCACTGAGCCCAGCGTTTTCGTAAAATTACGCGCGAAATTTTAAAATGTAAAATTTTAATACATGTTTACGGCACTAATCGATTAAATAAAAATATTGTAGTTTTTTGTGGTTTATTAGCACTCTAGAATCTAATTAAGACTATTCCAAAAAGGCGTGTAATACCCTATTCTGTCTATATGGCCAAAGTTAAATACTAATCCAAACAATGACCAGAAATTCCATACCTGAAATAATGGAATACCGCGAATATAGTAGACTTTATTTATTATATACAGTGTGACGAACTGACGATAGTCATCTGCATCCGGCAAGGGGTTGATTCTACCCGCCATTTTAAACCACTTTCGCTACGAAACTCACAGCCTATTCGTAAAAAAAAACAATTTCTACCACAATAGTGTAAGCTATTTTAGGTGCATGTATGAAATTATGTTATTTTATAAATTAACTTCAAAAATAGGAGCAGGTTCTCAATTCGGTTGTATTTTATTTTTGTTACCCAAGAACCCCGTCCGTCATCTATGAACCGATTTGAAAAATTATTTTGTTTGAAAGGGTAATACTTATAGAGTGGTCCCATATAAGTTTGGTCAAGTTCTGATTAGTGGTTTTTGAGTTAGCTTCAATTTTATGTATTTTTTCCACTTCGTGTAGTTACACGACAGTGACAGTTGTCACTGTTATTTACGTATCAAGTGAAGGTATACATAATGTATATGTTACGGCTAATAGCCGAAGTGCGGCTACACCTAGTTTTAGCCGGCTACAACTAGGTGCAGCTGGACTAGCGCTCGCCGGGCGCTGCCGCGGCATCGCTCGCTGCGCTCGCTCGGCTCGCGCGCGTTTGGTCGCAATTCTAACCTAACCTAACCTAATCGGTCGGTAAGCAGTATGGTGCAGTTCACCGGTGACATAAGTAGGATACATCTAAGTTTAACCGGCTGCACCTAGTTATAGCCGGCTAAAACTAGGTGTAGCCGCACTTCGGCTATTAGCCGTAACATATATATAATGTAGGTGTGGGGTAGGGTAGGGTACCACAACTAAAAAGTGAAAAATAACTTTAATTTCGGAAGTCGATGGCAAAAAAACTAAAATACAAAACCGAAGACACCAACTTTTGAAATTAAAGTTAGTTTTCACTATAAAATGTCAGTTTTTGTTGCAGTCGGTTGTTTCTTTTCTTAACAATTCGGGTTGAATTTCATGGCGAAGGTTGTTTAGAATAACGGACCCAATTGACGAATACAGGCGACTAATGGTTGTTGGTATAGAAGCAATCGATAAACTTCAACATAATTTGGCCGATCACCATGTATTTTTTCATGGAGATTTTCATAGGCATTTGTTTTTCAATCTCCACGCGAGCAACACTGCGGGCAAAAGCTAGTAGCTTATGAAGTCATCAACTGCCTGCCCAGCCTTTTACTAAATATGTTGGGGTCGGCTTCCAGTCAGTCTAGCCGGATGCAGCATTTTACATGGAGCGACTGCCTATCTGACCTCCACAACCTATTTACTGGGTAACACGATACCCCTTGGTAAGATTGGTTGTCAGACTTTCGAGCTTCTGTCAACCTGTAATGACTGTCAGAGATCCACGAATGACAGCCGGGACCAACGGCTTAACGGTCTTGGTACGTAAAGATGGTCTCATCAGGGAAATCATCCACGGACCAACCGCGGCAAGTGTAGCTTTACCTGATCAATCGACCCGTGCGATAGAACTTATAGAATAAGTGGTCATTAAATACACATTCATGCAACGACTGACGCAGAAGCTGAAATGGCGGCAGACGGATTGGCATCTACACTCAAACCTGAGACAAATTTCTCAGGTTCCATCGTCGCATGGATCAAATATTTATTGCCGGTAGGATCTCAAACTACAGATAATCACTACGATACAGGAGAAACAAAAAAGCAGGGCAAAGGTCTGTCTATTATGTGTTAGGTACATATGTTAAAACTGTTTTGTACTCCTCTTCACTTTTCCCTAAAGGTTCATTAGAAAACCAGCGTCAGACAGCATCAGTCTGTCTGGCATTTAATGCTGAAATGAACCTTTTTGGCGCAGCCGTGAGGCACACATTGTTGTAGTTATTTATTTATTGTCACTTTTTTATTTGTTATTGTATTTTGTGTTTCACGGACTGTCCAAAAAAACGATATTCTATCTTTTCTTTTTTTAACTAAAATATTAGATAACAAGCAGTGCCCGCGGTTTCACCCGCATAAGTCCAGGGGGTGAAAACTCCCTAAGCACGTCCGTCGTTTCGGTCGAATTTACGGGCGTTTCCAACTCCGTATCACTTACGGACAGAAGATTAGTTTGGAGCCCGAACTAAGAATGAATGACAATACGATTATTTTTTTTAATTTTTTGCAATCTAATACGGGTTAAAATCTGTTGTAATAAATTCGAATAATAAATGAGCAAGCATTGTCGTAAAAATGCAAATAAAATCGTATAAAATTTGATAATAAATAATCCATCACTGGATGCAGTTTGGCATTTGGAATTTTATGGTAAATATTTTTAATTATAATTGTTATTGAAGGTATAAACTGGTTTTAAAGATAATTGAGAGGTGACTTTGATAATTTTTTTGATGCATTAACGTATGTTTAATTGTGTTTTGAGTTCCATCACTGTATGCAAAAAAGACTTCAAAATATCATACCTATATTATTTTGCTTAAAAAATTATTTACGACTGTTTTAAAAAGCCACCTTTTTCAGTTTTTTCAAGAAATCACCGCCTTAAGGCCCACTAGCACCACAAATCATTAAATGCACTTAACACTAAACATATTTAAAACATCAATCTGTCTCGGTCATCTTAAAACGATTGACAGAAGTAGAACCATGTTTTAAATTCACATGACGCTGGCTGAATAGTCGACATCGGCTCAGTTGCCAAAGACAAAGAAAAAAAGTTTTAAATTCCTTTAGCGCTAAATGCATTCAGTGTTTTGTGGTACAAGCTAAGCCGACTAAGAGTAGACGGGCAATTATATATAAAACTACCTTTTACCAGCGTCGTGGACGTCGATAATGTTTCCCATGGGAACGTACTACCAGGATAAAAAATATACTATATGTTATTCCAGGTTATAAACTATCTGTGTGCCAAATTTCATCCAAATTCGTTAAGACGTGATTGAGTAACAAACATTCAAACTTTCACATTTATAAGTTAAGTAGGACAGTAGGATCTCCAACTCACCTTGATCATGCTCCGTCTGTATACTAGCAACGACTCTTTCTCCGATTCTCTCTCCAACTATCCCGCGAGACGCGTGCATAGCTTCCTCCATCTCCCTCGCAGCAGCCGCCAATATATTGTTGACGGCGGTATGTGTGGTCGGCGCGTCCTCTCGACGACGTCGCCGTATCTCTTCGGCTCGCATCATGGATTGCTGGTACATGTGTATCTAGGAATTATTTGTGATGTAAGGTAATGGTCTGGATGATGGTTAGTTAAGCTTTGGTAGGGTTAATGAAGCGTTAGTTTGTGGTGGCAGCGAAAGGTATTTGGGGTTGGAGGTGATCCCAGTTTTTGCCCAATGGTTTGTGAGATGTCGGTTGAACTTGGTTGTAGGGGTTTTTAATACTCTTAACATACATTTTAGCGGGTAAACATTGAATTTGGTAAAACACTCATGGTTATAAGCAAATTGACATTCTTTTTAAATCGTCTTAGCAACATAGGTATCTATTTGAAATATGTAGAATTTGTTCATAAATTATACCAAAACAAGTTGTGATTCTAATCAAACTATATTCCACTAATTATCTCATCAATCGTAGAGGACACCTAAACAATTAATAAAAAATAAAAAACCGACCAAAATCATTCGAGTCACCTTGATTATAAATTATGTCTTATTTATTATCACGATTATTATAAAATAGATCGCGAAGGCGATTTTGAATAATGAAACAATTCTGTTATGTAACTAAGAAAATGAAACAGGAAACGCTTTCATTACTTTTTCTAATGAATCATAACAGGTACGTAATTACCTATGTGACTTCTACATTGTTCTAGGAATAATAGAAATACATAGAAATGTATTAGCAGCCTTATCGTACCCGCATGCAATAAAATAAAAACTAGACGGAAGGAAAAGGTTACTGGCCCTTCGCTCACCGCCAGACAGAGGTACGAAACACGTCGACCGTACAAAGACGGTAACAAAATGTCGATCGTCTCGTCTACCACCCACGGTGCATTTGGTATCGTCCGAATTATTAAACGCAACTAATTTTAAGTCACCGTTAAGAGTGGACGGGGCCTGCGAGGAATTTGAAAAATAGGTATTTGAAGAAACTATTGCCGTCGCGCTTTCTGTAAGTCTGCCCCCGTAGTGTGTGATAGGGACAGCTGCAGCTCAGACCGAAATTATCACAAAATTTTTGACGAGATCGACGTTTCGTATTCCCCTTTTTTCTCCTCGAAATCTGAGCGATTCAATTATTTTTTAAATTAACATTTTGAGAAAGAGTATGTTTAGGTTCCTATCATTGTTTTTATGTTAAATCTTTTCTAATTTGTCTGGTAGCCCTCAAAACTCAAACTCAAAGCATTTATTTCAATTAAACCATTTACAGGCACTTTTGAATGGTCAAAAAGTCGACCAGTTGGAAAGTTCAAGCTAGTTGCCCATTCCAAAACGTAGATCTCTTTAATCACGGCGGTAAAAATAGGGCATTTTTTGTAATTTTTAGAGTCATATTTTCTTTACTAATTAGTTACTGAAAAAAAGAAAATGACAGGGACGTGTTTACAGCAGACCTTGATTTTATGAAAAAAAAAAATGCTCTAGAGGCATTATTCGGGAAGAAAAAAGGGGAATACATTTGTATGGAGAATCGCACGCGCTGTTCCCTCTTAAGTCTCGTGCTGTCATTGCCAGAAACAGAAACGCATAGAAGCAAAAAGAATAATGTACTCAGGGCTTTGTAATGTCTCGATTTAAAAGAGTGTCCTTGGTGATTCTTGTCTGTTCTTCTCTATAGAGATCTACGTTTTGGAATGGCATGGAGCTTCAATTTTCTAACTGACTGACTTTTTGACAATTCAAAAGTACTTACTTTACCACTTATAAATGCTTTGAGTTTCAATTCCGATTCGTTTTAATGCGGATTAATGCCAGTTTAGACACACTAGGAATCGGCTTAATTAACGCCTAAATATTATTATTGCACAGTTGGATTTTCAACGTTCACCGCAGCGCCGAGAGTTGACAATCAAACAGTTCACTTTCATTTTGGCATTAATTTAAGTCTCACCTAGTATTGGTAAAACTGGCCATAGCATTCGGGATAGTCGTCTAGTCCGGGTAGGAACATTAGTTTACCCGCACAAATGTACGCTGAAATCTACTGGCACAAGGGTATGTACAAACCACATGTGGTTAAAGCTGTATGCACACACTTCTGGGTCAAGGCCTACTGGGCAGGAACTACACGGATCTCGGAAGTCCCTAACCTGGAAGTTTGTGGACAGACCCCCCCCCTAACCTTTGGTAGGTTTCAACACTAGTTTCGATCAGGCATCTTAAACGTGATTTTTATACGCACTTGTATGATAGGTGGATTCAAAAATAAAATGTTTTACAATAATAGCCAAATATTATATTTTTCAACGTGATAATTCCACGAAAATTCCACCGAATTCTAGATATAAAGATAGGGCGTTTAAAATAGACTTTATCGCGAAATTATTATAAATTTTTACTTCCATAACCCAAAGTTATCTGAAAACAATATATTTATCTTGAATTTTAATATTGTTTAATATTATTAAATGGTGATAATATAATGATTAATATAAATAGCCTACAATCACATTTTTTGCAAACTTTTAATGATGTTAATACATTTTCGGACCGTCACGTGAAAATTGTTTTCTACATGACCATCAGATTTTCAAGAAGAAACTAGCCAATTAATTTTGGCCATGAAAATACATTATGTTAATTGTTGACTGGCTAAACTAAATTATTAATTAAAATATAACATTACTGGCCACATCAATTACCATTAAAATAATGTAAAAAAAAAACTGACACGGCCTGGTTTTTTCAAAATCTGTAAAAAAACATCCATAATATTCTTAATTTAAATGAACAGTGTGAAATGGCATAAAGTACAATAACTGTTTATGAATGTACCCCACAATTATGTACAGTCACCGCCAATGACGGCGCGGCCAAATAATAAATGACTAAGATTTTTCTCGTTATTACAATTGCATGTTAATTTAATAATTTAAATTGTGTTCTATACACGTGTAAGAACAGATTCTTAATTGGTGCATTACACTATAAAATAATAAATGGCCATGTAGGCATTATGTTTATCTCGAGAACATGTAGACCGGTTTTGATGTGTTTTGTTAGGAGAGATGAAGCCACTGATGCGCCACTATATCCTGGTCCAAAATATTTTTTGTTTGCTCATCCAAAATGCCCAAAGATTTGTTTATCCTTTGCCCAAATATTTTTTAATAAATTACACAAAATTTAGAGGGGGCGGCAGCAGTCCAAGGTAACGTTGGTTTAAGCTCCAGAGACCAGAACCTATCATTTTGCTAATATACAATTAATATGAATGGTCAAATAACAAGATAGGAAAAATTGGTATTTAATTTTCTAAGCCATATAGTAGGTACTAGCAATTAGAATATCAATACTTATTGTAGATTATCGATTTCCCTAAACATGTTTCATCATAACAATGAAACTACATTTTCTATTTTGTATAAATTCGTAATAAATGATTATCTACCCGGATTTTACATCTTTTTTGTCATAACTACGTCAAACAGATCTTAATAAAAAAATATTACACAAACAGAACACTAAAGCACAAACAATATTTATTCTTTTTGACTCGAAATTTAAATAACTATCGACAGTAAATCGAATAATGTTCAAGGCTACTTTTTTAAGAAAAATAATAATCTTCAAACCAAAATGGGCAAAGGAAATACCCAAAGAGTCAGCACTTATGCAAATAAAAAAAGTTGAATTACCATGACTCAACAAGTTAACTCTAAATTACGTCATAATATTTATTTAATGATAAATTATCTGATTAACAAGTAGATACTTGTAACAAGTACAAGCAGAGTAGTGTTTTTATTTATATTGGCCTGTACTATCCCAGTGCTGGGCAATGACTAATATTTTAATACCATTAAAAAAATACTGATGTTATGTAAAGTTCAATATACCTTTATATAACTAAACCATTTGCTTCCATAATTTTATCTAAAAATAATAATCATGGCGAGTTCAATTAAGGCAATTATTTTTAATTGATCTTAAGTGGTTTGCGGAACCTCCTTAAAAATAAAAATGTATCACCATGGGTTTATTTAAAATCTACTTCTATTCAGCTTAATTTTAAACATCACTATGTTTTGCTGGGAAGTTTGTTGCACCACTTCTTCACAGGTAAAGCTCTAAGAAGTGCTGAACGGCAGGTGTTTTGGACAACTGTCTTATGTAATTTTGACTTTCAAAATGTCAAAATTGTCAACCTAATTTGAAAAAAAAAAAAATTACTTTATTCAACAAGGTAATTTGGAACCAATTCAATGTTAGGAATAGCATATACTTTGTACATTAATAGGGTTCCAAGTTTTCCATAGGAATTCTTAAAAAGGCAATTTATTCTAATAAAATAATGCCTTGTGGGTTGACAATAAATGATACATTTGAAGCGTAAATGACAAATATTAATTATTATTATTAAAAAAAATCTATTTTACATTTAAAGCAATCTTTTATCTTAAAACCGTTGACCAGGAACAGTAAAAACTATGGAAAACATTTTATTTTTGACCAATTAGCACCTAAAATAACTAACAACATCATGAGAAAATGTCTCATTTAAAAACTTTAATTACTTTTAATTTAAACGGTTTTTTTTTTTTTTTTCGTATCTATTCAGATTTAGGCATATTATCATAGGGGCACATTTCATTCAAAATAGTTTATTATGCAGAAAACATTTTGTCTATGGCTAACATTTTGATAAAAGCTAGATACTGGTAAAGATAATGTAAATTAGTAATGTTTCTGACTATGTGAAGAAACTAAGTACACACAGACAATGCTTAGCAGCTAGACTTAGGTTCATAATAATGTTATATTACTTTTGTATTCATATTCCTAGCTAGACCACCTGTTATCTAATTGTTAATTTGATAACAAGCCATAAAATTCACAGTATAAAATTTTCTTTCAACTTTAATTACCTTAATTTGAATAGGAATAACATAAATGAAGAAATTCATTATAAAGTGTAATGATTTCATTTAGTTTTTTTACACATTTTTTAGGCATCTCCCAGGAACTATGAGCCTTATTGTCTTACCAGAATCAATGTTTATTGCCCAATGTAAAGATCTTATGAACAAAACCAACCACCAAACAGGAACCTGCACCTTTGGAGCAAATGTTAGCCCGGCTTTGATGAATAATAATGTTAAAATAGGCAAAGGAAACTCACCTGTTTCAGCCTCTCCACATCAGTCCTAGCCTGTGAGTATGTGGGCTGAGCAGACACAGAAGTTGCAGGATATGATGGATATTCCAAGTTCACGTTCAACATTTGTGCAGCATTATCTCTAGCCTCATACGCAAGCCCCCGGATTTCTAGCTCTGATGCAGTGTGCATCAGAGACTGCAGGTCGAGCTCTTGGACATCCACCGAGCCCTTGTACATAAACTCTACCAGGAGGTTGATCTCCGAGAAGGGGATCCCCTTCAGAATCACTATTGGATGTTGACATGGGTTGTCCCTAGCAAAAAAAAACAAACATTTTTATCATACCTACATGTTCTCCAATAAAATTATAATACACTATCTCATTATTTATTAACCAGACATATTTTTTCTTCCGTTATCACAAGATAATAAAAGTAATTATTGTATAAATATTCGACTCCTATGACATTTATGTAACATTTCATACATACATGAATAAAATATAATTATATTTAAAATTGCTCATTAAAACCCAGGCTAAATGCAAAATGTATGTACTTTGCTCATGTCTGTATACATTACATGGTATTATAAATAACTTCACTAGAAAAAATAATGATGTCATAATGACCAAATGGAACAGATTTAAAACTGATGTGCAATAAATATACAATTTTGTAAATGGAAATCTAGTACGAATGTGTATAACACTGTATAATGCAAGCACTTACTTGAATATCTGTTCGAAATACGGACTGCATGCTGAGAGCACGAGCTTGTGCGCTTTCAGGGTGCCGTCGCGGCAGGAGAGCGTCACGTCCGCGAGCGCTGACGACGAGTAGATGGTCGTGAACAGCTGGCTCAGGTTCTGCAGGTGGTTGTTCCACTTCAAGTGGAACGTCTTATCGCTCACCAGCCCCTGCATCTGCACCACCACATACACTTTTCAATCACAAATCACACTTCTTCACGACTGATGGATAATCGACAGAAAACCGACTCTGCTGCGACCGCTACATAAAATTATAATTATTACAACTTATTTTTAGAACGATGCCCGTAAAAAACACTATACGTACGCGGTATGACAGTGTAATATACCGTAGGTACGCGCCGCCGACGGAATTTAGAGCTATAAAATTTTATTTTTATTTTATTCGGCTAAACGGAATTTCGTCAAAAATCATGCCGGTGAGAATTTCTTACCTCGCAAATCTCTATACCGACTTCTCGATTTTTCACAAATAACACCGAAACATTTCACAAAATTAATACAATAATTATGTTACACAGAAAGCCGTGTCGTAAAAAACAGAGTGGGGCACGCCGTGGCCCCCTCCTTGCCCCGGCCCCCTCGCACACAATCAATATACGGAATATGAGAGCGCGGCGCGCCCCCTCGCCCCCCGCATGCTTTATTATACCGTAATTAATATACAACTTTATAAATTGTATTATAGGCAAGAGGCATATCTTCTGTGTAGGAATGTGTTTAATTTTATAGATACTCTGTAATATTAATTGCATAGGTGTGTTCATGCACAGATAAAACGCTAAAATAACAATACATGAAGAAATCGGAAATACACTAGCACGTACCGTGATGTTTTATTGACATAAACATTGAAGCAAAAATGTTTCTGGTTGACTTTTTGTTTGTTTTCGGATCTAAATAAACAAAAGAACCTTTAAAATGACTGCGTTTTATGTTTTTTTTTGAGTTTTCAACCCAATTTTGTGCCCCTTCCTTTAAATAAATTAGACAGAGTAGGTAGGTAGTACATTGTTAGTAGTAGAGGTGAGAATGTGTGTGTGCGTGAGTACTTTAATCTCTTTCACATCGGCGGACAGTTGTGTGGTGTAGACAGGTACACTGTATATGTATACACATACACACAACCACTACATGCGCAAACGGGAGAATAGAGGCTGACGGATTCGGATAGTTTTGTTTTTATTAGATTCCATCCTTCCGTCTGCACGATGGAATGAGTAATGTATTTATCATTTTGTATGGCATTATGATGAACTAGTAATAAAATGAGAAGAATAGCATTGTTGGCTTGTGGCTTGCACGAATATTAAACATATGAATTTGAACAAACATGTAACTTCCTACCTACAACACCTATCTATTCTATATCACACTACGGTTGTTGTACCTTTGGTACTTTCTATGTACGTATACCAAGTAGGTAGATGAGTGTGGGCGAGGTTTAATAAATTAATAATGTACAATATAGGTGTAGTGTTCCTTGTTACGAGAGAGTGGTAAAGGTGAAGCATAGTATCAATACTCATGTAAGTGTGCTCTTTTTTGAGCCAGTGTAATTTTTGAATCTTCTGCAGAATTGCTTGTATAGAAATTCTGCAACGAATTGCATAACAAATTAAATGCTTGATTTAATTTTTGAACTATAAGTAGTTAATACATGGGATGATAATATTTAATTTAATCGGAGTAATCAAGAAAACCCAAGCATATTACTTACTAAGTATTTAATTGCATGAAAATAATGTAAATACCAAACCTAAATGGCTTGGCGAGAGCCTCAGGAGCCTCACATTTGAATAATTAGGGGATTACCTGCCCCGTGTAGTGCCTTCCAAATATAAATAAAAAAACTTGTAAGATTATTAAGCTTAAACTAGGAAGAAAAATGTATTAGCAGTGTTAATTAACGAAATAACGTAAAAACGAACAAAAGCATAACTCTGATAACATTTCGATTTTTGGTTATCCTAACGAGAATATCTTCGACAAACAGATATATATATCACGTAGCACACTTATAACACCTACACAATATGACACCCGGGTCCATGGACTTATAATACAAATTATAAGTCCATGGCTACGGTAGAGAGCTCGATGATAATGTTTTAATGAGTTTTCAATTTCGTTATTTATTTACACATAAAAAACCCTTTTAGGGCTTTTAGGAAAGTAGGAGGATGCGGTTTTTAGTTTAGTTAGTCTGCTATGGGCATCACTACGTTTTAATACACACTCGGCTTGCGTATGTCAAGGACGTCAACGTCAAGTTTGACTGTTATGAGCTGTCATTTGAGGTGTCACGACTCAGCTCACGTCATTTTTTCAATCACATTGTGTTGCCGGAATACGAATCGTTTGCTCATATCCTTGTCGATATTTGTTGGTGTCGGCGTCTCTGCAATTAATTAAGCATTGAATCTACAAACCACGCCAACTGCGGCCACGTATTAACTAGATCCTTTTAAACAGAACAAGGACTAGCTAAATTCGAAGTTTCTCGTGATCTATTACAAAACCGAAAAAGAATTTGTACGCTGAAAATGGAAAAATCACCGTCTTTGGTTATTTCAAGCCCCAATATTAAATATACTGATGATTATATTTATTCGGACTTTGAATATGAAGAGACTCTGGTGACTAGAAACGGCGACGAAGTGACGGTAAGCATGTTTTTGTTGATATTCCAGCAAATGCGTTTCGCGGCATTAAATTTCATCGTTGTATTGATTTGTTATGCATGTTCCAGAAGGAACAGGTTGTTACTACATTTGTAAAGATATACTTCTTTAAAATTAATTAGAACACTTTACAAACAATATTTGTTGATCTATAATTCATAATATTGTGGTTGAGTGACTGCTATTTATATATAAGTTAAAATCTGTTACCATAGTGTGTTCATGACATTTCAGTGGAGGCAATTTTAAACGTTAGTCTTATCATGATTTTTTAATCCAAAGGACTACAAAACAAATCCAATTATGACCATCAAAATGGTCTTGACAGTAAATACTTTTAAACACTGATGCATTGTAGCAAACTCACAAAACCCACAGATAAAGAGATAAAGCTTAACATAACTCATAACTCCTTTTTCATATTTATGAGGCACACTAAAATAACAGTGAAAATAAACAGCTTTTTATTAAAATCCTAAACTAAAGCATTGAACGTAAAACATTCTAATTCTCTAGGCCCTTAATAATAATCTATCCTGAACATCAACCTCATAACCTCATAATCTTTAGAAAAACTTTAGTATCTGATTTTGATTACACTACAGCTTGATTTACACAGTATGATTAAATTATCCATAGCATATCATAAATTTAAGCAACAATAAAAGTTATTCTCATTACGATGTAAATCATTTGTTGCTTCAATTTTATTGTTAGCTATATGCAACATACTTGCATCATCATAATGATGCAAGTTGGTTGCTTGTTGACACATAACATATATGTTTTTAAATAAAAGAAAGAAATAAAAAGTATTTACTGGTACTCGCTCAGAAATATATCACAAACCAAACACACTCATAGAAACTTTAAAAAAAAATCGAAAATAAAAGCAAAATTCTGTGAGAGGCAAAAAGACCCCTATCTCAGCATAATGCAGCCCTAAAGGTGTAAGGGCCATAATGTGCTTAGAAATTCAATTTTATCTACAAACTTACTATTTGCAGCAGGACTTCTTTAATCTGAACTCCGAAAATTTAACCCCGTTCGGATTTGTGGAGCATTCGGGTTATAGCACAGCAAATTTATAGGGTATATTTTCTGAAATAAAACTAATAGTATTGTTAAATTTTAAATGTAGGTATATTCATCTACAAATGTTACATTTTTTGAATGTTTAAAGAAATCCAATATTTTAGTTTGCCTGGAGGTATTTAATGACAAATAAATAGCTTTGTCTTGCAATTTAGACGGCTCGTGACGGCGAGTAAATAATTGGTGGGGCGTTCGGATTCCAGAGGTGTTCGGATTAGCAGGGGTTTGGATTAAAGAGGTCCTGCTGCATTTATACTTACAGCCTCAGGCATTTTCTACCAGTCAAAGTTTTTTTAATTGCATTCTACCTAGAAAGAAATTAAGAAAATAAATTTATATGAGTTGAAGCTTGGCTCTACATGAGATCTGATAACTTTTTGATAGTGCGAGTCATATGGTCTCGTCTTGGCAACATTTTACATGAAAATGTTTTTGGTTGGATTTCACGTTTTTTTTGTAAGTTGCTTGTGACAAAAATATTGGGATACAGGGCAATGAAAGGGCTGACATACTGGCCAGCCGAAAATGAAAAAGTAACTAATATAATGCTAGATTATGCAGAAGTTTTACCTAAATTCAAAAATAAGTGTATAAATTATTGGAAGGATTATTTTGACAAATGTTCATTGGAAAAAGGTTTCAGGGTCAGCCTTTTCGTGTGCCCTGGTTTATCATTGATAAAATAATTACTATTGAGTAATTTAAGTAGAAAATTAGTTGTTACAGCTCATAGACTCCGATCTGGACACATTCCATGTAATAAGTTTGCATTCATGATGAGAAAGACTAACTCGCCTAATTGTATGGAGTGTGGAGTTGTGGAAGACTTACATCACTTATTGATGGATTGTGTTCGGTATGAGTCTCAGAGAAATGATCTGTTTGGGGCCTTGAGGTTGAACCGACTTGATATGGGCACATTTAATAAAATTCTGTGCCTAGCAAATGGTGATGATGCGAAGAGTCTGTTCAGGTTCATGACCCAAATGTAATTAGAAGCATTGTATTTAGGGTACGATGGGACTGTCATATGCATTGCCGATATAAAGGTCCCTAATTAAATAAAGATTAAAAAAAAAAAAATTTTTTTGGGCTGGTACGTGATTTTTTATATAATTTATAATAACAAGGAGTCCCTATATCAATTTTCAGATCTCTAGCGTCAAAATTGCGGAAGTCTCATTCAAACTTCCATCCCCTAGTTTGAGGGGTTGGGGGATAAAAAATCCAAGTTTGAGATTTGTGTTCTAATACTAGCTTACATACAAAATTTCAGCTTTCTAGGACATTAGGAAGTACCCTAAGAATTTTGATGATCATCAGTGAGTCAGTCACGAAATCAGGGTTTTTTAGATATCAATTAAACCTAAACTATAAGAGCTATGCAATTAAAACTTTATATGTTTAGTAAGTCCGCTATTGACAACATATCCCGAGAATGTTGTTTATCTGGTATAATCCAAACCCAAGTTATAAGGGTTCAAAAAAACGACAAAGCGCTTCGTGAAAAGGTACGTAGAGCCCTTGCACTACGTTTGGCTCGTCTTGGTGGGGGCGCTGCCGTGCCCCCACTCCAGGCGCGGTCCGAAGGCCCCCCCTTCGGACCGCGCCACAGGGGACACGACCTCCCAAAATCTAAGGTCAAATTGAAAAATCTCAATAATAATAAAAAAACTCGCATTGTTAGGAGGTTCCTCTCTCTGGAGCCCTGACCGGCGCCGCCGGTAGCTTGGACCTTGTTCCCGATACCCGATACAATGGTTTAGCACTCTGTTTCAAAACGAAACAGAATATGATTAATCGTGAGTTACGCAATTAGGGTGCTGGTTTACTTCGACAACTGGTTTACTTCGCTGGAGTTGCTTTACTATTTGCGGAATTAATGGGGAATATTATCCTAAGGCACAATAAGAAATTACCAACTGCGAAATTGTTGTCTGAGCAGTGATAAAGTTATGAAGAAGAAGGGCTGAGGAGCATACGAAGTAGTTTGTGATAATGACAGAAGATTAGCAGTTACTAAATGGGTAGATAATCAGTGCATTCACATTGCCAGCTCATACTGTGCACAAGATCCGGTCACTACAATAGAGAGATATGATAAAAAAGAGAAGAAGAGAGTTTGTGTGTCTTTTCCAAATGTTATAAAAGTCTACAACACCCACATGGGTGGAGTGGACATCGCCGATATGTTGACTGCATTAAGTATACTTTTTTTTTTTTTTTTTAGCTTATAACGTCCCACTGCTGGTCAAAGGCCTCCCTACTCTCTTTCCACCTCTCTCTATCCAAAGCTGACAAGGACCAATCTTTATTAAAAGAGTCCAGCTCATCCCGCCATCTCCGTCTGGGCCTGCCGCGATGTCGTTTGCCACTAAGCGGGACCCACTGGGTCGTAAGTTTGGGCCATTGATCGTCTGACATACGGCAGATGTGTCCAGCCCAATTCCATTTGAGCGTGGCAGCTTTCCGAGTGACATCAGCTATTTTCGTAATGGAACGGATTGTTGTATTCTTAACCCGGTCCACAAGTTTGATACCCAGAATACTCCGTTCCATAGCTCTCTGGCAAACCTCGAGCGTGGACCTCTGCTGAATTGTCAAAGACCATGTTTGAGAACCATATGTGAGGATGGGATGAATACATACGTCGATGAGTCTTCTCTTGAGCGATAGAGGAAGGTCGCCCTTCATTAAATCTTTCATAGCCCAATAGCTCTTCCAGGCATTAAGTATACTTACCGAATTCATATGAAGACTAGGCAGTGGTATATGTCAATATTTGCCCAGGTGCTAGATTAATAGCTGATTATTACACTGTTGTGACTGCTTGCAACTTTCAGAGAATAAATGCCACTGAACTTTATAATATGTTTTGTTCTGGGTAGTTTTAAGTAATACTAACAGAACATTGTTACTAACAAAATGGACACCATGGTCTGAAATAAAGTATTTTATTATTTATTATTAATATGTAACATTAAAGTTCATGATTCCTAAATGATAACACGATCTCAGAACTGGTGTAGTAAAACTGTACTTTGTTCACATAAATTCTCTCGTAAAATTGCAAATGAATACTACATAAATCTGTATTCATAAGATTTTATGCGCTGACTATTAAGTCTCCCTGTTGCTTATTAATTTTCTATGGTCATAAAGACTGGATACTTCATATCTGAAAAGTGCTCCAAAAGTGTAGAAATAGAAAATAGTTTATTATAGAAAATGTTAGCTGACTAGCATTAGCAGGTTCAGCAGTAAAACATAAATTGAAATGTCTTAGTATAATCAGCTTATAATGTTCTTACTGCTGGGACATAGGGGTCTAAGGCTGTCATCTACCATGCAGGCCCAATAGGGGGTCGCTAGATGTCACATGTTCCGTGTGGTGTCGGACGTAAAAGAATAGCACCATCCCATTTAGGACTTACTAGAGAATGGGCAGCAGCGTTCTCTATGCATTTTACCACCATACTGCGATCGCCAATCCGCCTGCCAAGCGTGGCGATTATGGCAAAACCCCCCTTTTGGGGGAGGCCTATGTCCAGCAGTGGACGTCTTTCGGCTGAAATGATGAGATGTCACATGTCTCCCAATGTTTGGTTCTAGAACATGCTGGTTTCCTTATGATGTTTTCCTTCACCTTCACCTGAAATTTCATAAGTTGCCTACCTACAGCTAGGTTACATTAGTGTTAATTGCCAGGGAGCCCCAAAATAGACAGTCTGTCTGTATTTTGGGGCTTTACTTGGGTATTTAATTGAATGTCAAATCAATAGATATGATTAATTGGTGTTTTTTATACAGGGTTGTATAAAAAACACCAATTAATCATATCCCCCCCCCCAATCCCAAAAGTTAAAATGGTCAGAAACTTCCGTACACTTCCTGAAAGTTCTTTTACTCACACTCCAATAGCATTTCTAGAAACTTGATGAATGGGGAATACTTGTAGGTATGTCTCATACATTTTCAGAGGCAAGACCTAATTAATTACATTAATCTCTTGCAGACTTCACCTCATTCATTCTCTTTATTAAACCTTGACATTCTATAAGATTTCGTTAGATTCTACGAGTTTTCGCGAATAATCTTTTATTTTTATCTTTTTTGTACTTCCTGGTACCTACTAAGGGCCTGTGCACACTACGTTAACGCGCGTTTGTAGCGATACAGACGCGATATGCACGCGAGTCAGACGCAGCCTGTACACCCTCTGTAGGATAAAAGCGCGCCGTCGACGCACGTTTCTAAAACGCGCGTCAACACCACGTTTAAAAAACCTGGTGTGCACAGGGCGTTATTCTCTCAAAATCAAAATCAAAATATTTTATTTCACATAAGCCTGCATGGGCACTTATGAAACGTCAGAAGCTAGGTGCACGGTTCCAATTTGTCGTTTCCTATGGAGAAGAGCCGGCAAGAAACTCCATGGTTACTCCTTTAAAAATAATTGGCTTTTACAATGTTTTCAAATTACAGTGATAATAGGTATGGGAGGACAGTGCAGGCCAGTCAATAAGTACCAGGTACTTAGAGGAATGAAAATACAGAATAGAAAAACGTCTACAAATCTAGTCTCTAAGGCCTACAAAAAACTCAAAACTCTAACTAGCATTTATTTCAATTAAGCCAATTACGGATACTTTTGAATTGCCAAGCAGTCCGTTATAAGTCAGGAAGATAAAGATAGTTGCCCATTGCAAATTGCCTCAGAAGCCTTATCCAATTTAATTTGTAATATGGGTTTAGCCTGAAATAAATGAATTTTAATTATCATTCCTGGGTCCTGTCTTCGATAATCATAAAATATTTCTAAATGCCCACATTTCCCCAGGCGCGACCGATCCGCAAATCGCTGGGCATCCGCACTGAACGGCGCGTGGGTAGAGTGGGCGTGATGTTGGTGGGTTGGGGCGGCAACAATGGCTCCACCTTCACAGCCGCCGTGCTCGCCAACCGACACCAGTTTTCTTGGAACACGAAGAATGGGAAGATGGATTCTAACTGGTAAGTTTACCTACCATCTTGGATATTAGGGATTTTATGTACTTTCTAAAACAAAATAAATATAAATAGGTATTCAAAATAGGAAGCAATTAAAACTGGACGACAAACAATTGGCGCTAACAGAGTAGCGAAACATATCTTGGGTCCATGAACTTTGTCCTGCTAGTTAAACGCTGGACTCTTGGCCCAGGAAGCCGGAAACACCTTAAAAGATTTCCCTTAAGAAAGATGTCAGGTTCTGGAGCATCTTAGCGTGTCGATGGCAATTTAAACTTTATTAAGCAACTGCTTCGGCCAGACTCTTTGTACAAGCTAACGGAAACAAGCACCCTTATTAACTTAAAAAAACTGAGGATAATGTGCAATCGGGGTATATTTTTTTCCAAATTTGTACATGTCACCTCTCATCTTTAGATATAATAGTTGGCTTTTGAGGAACATTACATCACCTTTAACTAACTACTGATTTCAATACATGGTTTAAAAAATCTGAAACTTCATCTTATAATAATTATCCTCTTTGACTAAACCAATCCAAGTTCAAAAATTATATTTTAACTACCTATTAACTTTTCCGTCATTCTTAACGCAATTAAAACTAGGTGCTCGGGCGTTCAACGCCACGTAATTAAAAGGGACGAAGCCGCATAACTTGTAATGTAATGGGATTTAGAACTATCACTGGAAGGTTGGATCTCTAGTTTAAAATCGCTTATCCTATTCGCTCCCTTGTCCAAGAATATTGTTAAAGACTTCGTCGAATTGTTGAAGAGGGCATTAATTTAGCGCTCCAATAGGGTATTACACCCATTTTTGAAAAGCGTCCTAATTAGATTCTAAAGTGCTAATAAACCACAAAAAAAAACGATTTGTGCCGTAAAAATGCATTTAAATTTTACATTTTCAAATTTTGCGCGTAACTTGACGAAAACGCTGGACGCAGTAGACACCATATTGCTCTGTGGGTATGATGTCAGTTTGCTATACTAGATAATTTTTTTACCAGTGTGCAAACTGTAACCATGAATTCAGCATATCATTCTGAACCCCGCAGCGCACAAATTTTTCGTAGGTTATACAAAAAAAAAATCAGCTGTTTCATAGAAAAGTGCAATACCTACGTGGTCAAAATGTATGGATCAGCTGATTTTTTGATTAACGGTAAAGGTTTTTTTCCTTACAGGTATCTATAAGAGCAGTTTCTGGAATGAGGATGATTACGCAGAATAAAATAGAGAAACACTAACGTACCCTAACCATTTTTACCCAAGTAAAAACATAGCCTTGTCTTTGCTGTCGCAAAGTCGTATACAAAACCCGTTAAGATATCTTGAAAATTAGGCCCCCAATGTGTTGTTAAAGTCTCAGATTTTGGTCGTTATTAAGTTAGGTATATCAAAGCAAACGCGTTAATTATACCAAAATATTTACCTCGTGTCTTGGAAATGCGAGAAAACAGTTAATTCTGATTGTTTACTTCGTAAATTTTTAGTTAAATCAGTTGTTTTTTTTTAATGTTCGTGGGTAAACAGAGTTTACCATCTGACTCCATATATTTGCTTACTGCAAGTAATTTTGCTATCTTCGTGTTATAGGGCTTTTCTGGGGAAGTACTACACAATATTACAACTATATGACTATATCCCTTGCCGAACAGCGGCGTATTGCGTATCACACTAACAGTAGGAATCGTTTTCATTTTAACAACATTCACTGCGTTATTTCAGTTGTTGAGCAGACAAAATTTTCGAATATATGAAGCAATGGATTAGCCTTCAAAATGTGTTTCGCAATTAGAGCGCTGTATTGCTGTATTTAAGCTCTTATCTCTTGTCTTGCCTTGCGTGTCCTGATAGAATGGTTAGACGCTTCTGATGGCGCCAAACTCATGGCTAAGTTCTGGA
This sequence comes from Antitype chi, assembly GCA_947359405.1. NCBI lineage: Eukaryota > Metazoa > Arthropoda > Insecta > Lepidoptera > Noctuidae > Antitype > Antitype chi. Next base: position 4,095,667 of record OX375826.1, read on the forward strand.
CCGATTCAATATTATCTAGACTGCCATCGACACGCGTAAAAGAAGAGGGCTAAGACAAGTTGACATTCTATCATCGATAACGATGATGGCATAGTTAAAAAAGTATTTGAATTGACATAAACTACCAAAAAACTTGTTTCAATTCTGTTGAAAGTCGTTGTAGAAATACGAAAAGCTTTGCAAGGATAGCTACTTGTCTAAGCCCTAAGATCTTCTTTAAGGTACCATAAAGAAGATCTAAAGAAAATACCTAAAGTAAATACCTAAAATAAATACCTTGCTAGAGAAAATTATTGGTGTCTATAGGCGGGAGTCGGGGAGTTACCACATTTTATCAAGCGCCTGAGACCAGCCATCCTATTTAACAAAATGAATTTTAGATCCCTCCCACCTACCAACGAAGTAATACAGATAACTTATGCCAGATATTGAAGTTATATCGTCTATTGTAACAGGTGGGGCTCGATCACGCAAGCGTCGACAGTCCGGCTCGGTATCGACGAGAAAGGCAACGATGTGCACGTGCCAATGTGCCATTTGCTGCCCATGGTACACCCTGATGATTTGGGTAAGTTCTGATACTTATGTTAATCTTTTCAGAAGTAGATATTGCATAAGCATAATCAGCCTATAATGTTCCCACTGCTGGGCCACTTCGTGGTCGACTGGCCTGTGGTTGAGCAGCCTTGACGTAGTCCGAATCTGAAAAATATGGATGCAGGCAACGTTGGAACGGCCCTTGCAGCGATGCTGGAGTGGGTCCTATGCCTCACAGTGAACGTCTTTCCCATGATATGATGATATTGAATTACTTTCCATTAGATGAGTCAGCAGCTTGAGTCGCAAAAAACAAAAGAAAATTGGGTCTTTGAACATACAGCTTGTCTCTACTATACTTTTGCATCACACGAACTCTCCTCGCGCTCTTTCCCACATTTGTAGGTTTGTAGCCGACCTTAGATAGCTCATAAACCTCCTCGTTGACCAACAAATGCTAAAAAGCGACTACTGAAAAAAAAATCGGTTGTTTTTTAGTTATACATCATAAACAAAGCTGACGTCACGATGTCACTTGATAAAAATGTCATCGTAAGGAGCGTTTTGGCGGTAAATTCAAAACAACGAAAAATTAATTTCATTTTAATCGTTTTTAATTGAGAAAATGGAAAATACCCTATTATGAAAAGTAGTTTAGAAGTATGAGAAATTAACATAAATAGTATACATACCGGTCAAAATCATAACCCTCTTTTTTGCTTCGCCGTAGACTATGCTAACCGAAATTTCTCTTCCTCAGTGATCGATGGCTGGGACATAAGTCCTCTGAACCTTGCGGAGTCCATGGTCCGTGCTAAAGTCATCGACTTCGACCTCCAACAGAAGCTTAAGAAGGAGATGTCTTCCATGAAGCCGCGACCAGCCATTTACGATCCTGACTTCATTGCTGCTAATCAGGTATGTGCCGTACATACCAGTTTTTTCTTCATTTGCGGTTTCACACGTATCTTAAGGTGAATGGGCAGTGGTAGACCGCGAAATTCAAATTTTCTTACGTTTTTGCAATTTTCAGGTCAGTATCAGGTTGTATCCTGATCAAACTGTGATTTGCGAATATAACAGGTACGTGTTTACAGAATTTAGTCATTAGAATGTCTAATATATCTCTTATAAGTTAGATTTCTTCCACAAGCACTTTTCCATAAGAAATTTGTTCTTATGGAACAAATCTAACTTAGAAAGATGTATTATTGATTCTAATGATTATAAATCTGTAAATACGTACATGTTATAGTCGCAAATCATATTTTGATCAAGTAACAAGCTGACACTCACCTGAAAATTGCAAAAAACGTAACAAAATTTAAATTTCGCGCTCTACCACTGCGCATTAACCTTAAGTGAGGGAACTGCTGCATTTTTTTGTTGTAAATATGAACATAAGTCCTCTGCGTGCTAAATTTCGTTCCAATCCGTCAGTCGTTTATACGTGATTGAGGACCAAAGTACCAAACATCATATTACCTACAAGTTATAAAGATTATAATGAATGTTAGGATCTAGCTGAAAATAGGCGTGTGATAGCTTTTTTTTTTGGGTGGAAAATCATCAAATAACTTCTCCCGCTCTGGGTGGGAGCAGGAGAGCGTGTCCGACTTTTACTGACTAAAACCCACCCGTGTTCCCTCAGTTGCCTGTGTGCCAGGGGCCGCGGTATCTCTTTCGAACAACCCGCACCCCTGGTAGGTATCGGTCCTTACCGACCCCACCAGTTGGTGCTGACATCACTTTGCCATTGCAATTTGAGCATAAACTTTTCAATGCATTGCACTGCATTTAAAGCGGATGCTTTATTAAATTACTTAGTAGGTATTATGGTAAAAATGCGGGGTTATAAAATATAATATTTTTTTCGTCGTTATGTTGCCTGAAAACTGACACGGGCTAGGCAATGTAGTGTTATCGTGCAGTATTGGTATAAAGCTGATTTACATGCATCACCTCACACGTTAGGTCCAGTTGAAAACCAGCGTCAGACACTTTTGTCTGGCATTTTTGCTGAACTGGTCCTTTTTAGCGCAGTCGCGAGGCACACTTTGATGATAGTTTCTGACAGCGCACTTTACACTTTTTGCTGGTTTTTTACTTTAATTTTTTTGCTGTATAATGTGTGCTAAATAAATGTATTTTCTTTCTTTCTTATCAAGAAGAATTAAAAATTACGCATCTGAAATATAACTTGAAAATTTATATGAATGAGTATGGACGTGGTAATCCGATGCCAATTGGATACAATTTAGCTATTAGTGTAATCTTCAGAGTCAGCGATTCATCATGGCGGCCGCGCGGCTCGTTCAATGAGTACGCCTACGCATGTGGCTTTAGAATAAACGAATTAAACGATAAAGGCTGTTCAGTGTACTTGCACATGGGATATTTTTAATATAAGTAGATAGGGCAATTTGTCATTTTCCGGATAATTGACTATACATGGAAGTCGTAAAAGAGTCTTTAAAAGGAAGTATAGGAGCAGATGCTGTCATTTGTAGATCTTTGACAATCGTTACAGATATTTAGAAGCCCAAAAGTCCGACAATCTGTCTTCTTACCAAGGGGTATCGTGTTACCCAGTAACTGGGTTGTAGTATGGAGGTCAGATAGGCAGTCGCTCCATGTAAAATACTGGTGTTCAGCTACATTCGGTTTGACAGATTCTATCGAAATCCGTTCAGCAGTTAAGGCGTGAAAAGGTAGACAGACAGAGCTACTTTTGCTTATTAGTATGGAGTATCAATTTTTGTATGGCTAATTACGAACACATTAATTTATGATTTTCGAATTGGTATATTATGTTACGGCTAATAGCCGAAGTGCGGCTACACCTAGTTTTAGCCGGCTACAACTAGGTGCAGCTGGACTAGCGCTCGCTGGCCGCTGCCGCGGCATCGCTCGCTGCGCTCGCTCGGCTCGCGCGCGTTTGGTCGCAATTCTAACCTAACCTAACCGGTCGGTAAGCAGTATGGTGCAGTTCACCGGTGACATAAGTAGGATACATCTAAGTTTAACCGGCTGCACCTAGTTATAGCCGGCTAAAACTAGGTGTAGCCGCACTTCGGCTATTAGCCGTAACATATATTTCAACAATAGACAGTGGCCGTTATTTTATTCTGTACGCTCTGCTTAGGAGTCGAGTTGGAGACTATATGAAAATTGCCAGACACAATGTCGCATTCCTTAGATGTAGGAATGTGTGCTAAATACACCACCAACCAGTTACCATGTCAACTCCTATAGTTCATTGACTAGCCACTATAAACCGTTTGGTATGCATAATGCCGCGGGTTCGCGACTTTTTTCGGGGTCATTTTATAAGATAGGGTTGACACATTGATATACAAAAACCAAAGATACACAATCAGCGTCTCAAAAACACCCGCATAAATAGGGTGCAATGTGCGCCGGTGTCAATGGTATCGTCAGTTATCTTTCAGTGTTTTTGGACATTGCTTTGTAAAAACCACTTGTAGAATAAGGTAGAATTTGCAAAAAAATTGTGTTTTATCATAACTGTAACGACTGACGTATAATTGGGGATAGTTTTGCTTTTGTTCGAGACTGCATCTTGGGATTTTATATCAATGGGTCGACACGTAAAAAAAACAAAACCGTTTTAAGTACTTGTTTTTTATTTACAGAAAAATGAGACGATTGAGTTGATTGTTAGAACGTAATTTATATTTTAATAATGCATACCTTGAACTTGAACACTTATGGAGTCTTAAGAGCTATATCTATATTTTTCCTTAACATCCAGTAGTCAAAGAATGGCTGTCTATCTGTTGGGATTTAAATATATGGTCAATTTAAGTTGGGAAGCCAATTTGATACAATTCATTTCCCTGGCTCTGACTGAAAAAAATATCACATCAAACAAGCCTGGTCAATATTTATTAAACAAATTAGAACATGAATAAGAAAACCCCTTAATCACTTTAACTTTCCAGAATATTCCAGAATTTCGGAGTTTCCTCTCAAAGTTCTTGACATTGGCTCCCTCAGTATTATACAAATGCTATTTCTGTCGCAAAACTGCGCTTGCGCAACCGTAAACATTTCCTCAACGAAACATTATCATGTATTCACCGTAGTTCGAACTAAGAATTACCTAGTATGAGTACGTAGGTACGGACAGCCCTGAAGAATCGCAATAACCGGTAATTTGCAGAAATAGACCACGCTTATGTAGGTAACGTGACGTATAGGTACGTAAAAATGCGTCATATGGGTGGCGTGACGCGGGGTGACGTCATCACAGCGTGTATGGCATGATTATGGTGTGACTGACAGTATTGTTAGTTGAGTTTTCTGTATAGAGTTCATCGCACACTGAATTTTGAACTCTCGGTGTTGAGCTGAGCATTGAGAATTCAATAGAGTGCCTGCCAACGCGTTCCAAGACACACTGGCTTATTTTCAATTCTTTGCGCTAAGCACTGTGTTGAAAACCAAGGGCGCGGGCGCAAAAAAAATTGCCTTGCGAACCTGGGCTTATATACTCAGTTGTGCTACCCTATTAACCTTGATCTGAACTGGCACGCTGTAAAGAGATCGGTCAAGCGGGATCCACATAACGGCTGTGAAGCGCGGCCGGTATAGTCTGCGTCACCTGTCCGAGCGCAGAAAGACAATTTATTTATTTGATCCAGGTTTAAGGCACACAATATTCACAAACACAGAATCGTGTTGTGTGTCTTAAGGGCATAAGTCCCGTTTGGTAGCGTAACACGGTCACTTTATGAACCGTACTGCTCATTAACGGCTTGTCTTGAAGATTTGAAAAATATATGATTTTCCTATAGATTTATATAGATCATTTTGCCGAGGGTACTTTTTTTGTATGGTTAATACTTTTGCTGTAAAAAAATATTTTCCAACACGCAATATTTTGGCTTCTATTCCATACTCCTACTAATCGGCTTCGTTATTTGAAAACAAAAAATACACTGAAAAGTAGATAGTTAGAGGTACCACAGAATCGCTAGAACACAATTGTAAATTAATCATTTGCCAAGGAATATCCCCATTTTGAGACAAAGGCTCAGAGGTGCCCTACGCGGGCGCGGGCGGTAGTCGTGCTTTAGCATTCAGACGGGAGATGAGGATACTATGGGCCTTAAGCTGCGCCAAATATAAGAGTCGCACAGTGCGCTGGATTGGAGGGTGAAAATTCGACAGGACACTAATCACTGTGAAGATGGACGGTGGACCAAAGGTGGAAGTATTTAATTAAAAATACTATATTTAATTGTCAAAGGCAGCGAGTACTGAAGTCCACTCAGCGTACTGTCTTGTACTATCGGAATCGGCAGTTTAGCATAGATACAACGTAACTAGTGTCTGACGCTGGCTTTTAACTGGGCCTTAGTTTATGAGGACGGCTTACAGATGTAAGTCTGTTTTACAATGTGTCTACTCACAAAACCATAGTAATGATGTATAGATGAATTACGGTTTAGTACAAATTAAGCTTTATTTTTGTTGTGTAAATTATAATTTACGATTTAAGCTTGATATAAATTTTCATTTAATTTAGTTTTATATAACCATTTGCAATGAATTACTTACCCTTTGTCACCTTAAACTCCAGTGGTAAATAGCACTATGTCTCACAACTCTGATCCCAAAGATACAGGCGTCGCCGCCGCCGCCGCCTAGTTTGGGGTCTGCCGTAAAGACCAAAGTAAAAATCGCTAACAGTTACAGTCCAACATTAAGTTAATCATAAGGTAATAATTGTAACATTGGTTCAATAAATTTATTATTTCCTTTATCTTCAACATATAAACATATAAATTAAATTTTTAAATATTAGTATATAAATATAAAAACATTTAAAAATATAAAAAATAGTAGCCCACCGGTATCGGGAACAAGGTCCAAGCTACGCCCGGTCAGGGCTCCAAATTTATTATATTATTATGATAATTTTGACTGCCTTGTTGGTGTAGTGGTCGAAATCGCAGCAGTAGCTGAGCATGCGGTCCTGGGTTCAATTCCCAGGTCGGGCAAACTGTTATTGGGTTTTTCTATTTGGCATTTCTCAGTCGGCACCCAGGACTCAGTATTTGTGCTTGGTTGGTGGCAATAGGCTCGCCCCCTATTTGGGGCCATCTATAAATTACGTCACACATATTTTATAATTTTTTGACCCTCCCCCGTCCTTGTCACAGTTGGTCACATTTGAAAACCCCTTCCCCCTTGTATGACGTCACATATTTTTCAATTATATATTTAGAAAAGTAAGAGTAGGTACATTTTAACATGTGACGTCACAAGGCTTTTGACCCCCCCCTGGCCCTTGTCACACAATGTCACATTTCGTTGACCCCCCTTAACGTGTGACGTAATTTATGGATAGCCCCTTAAATAGACCTTGAATATAACTGGCGTAATGTGGCTGTGGCTGTGTGTGTGCGTGTGTGTGGTACATCTCTAACCAACCTTTCAGGGAAACAAGGCGTGATGTTATGATGATGATAATGTTAACCAGAACAGATGTGGATACAGTGATGACGACATTCGTCATCTCATCTATCCGGTCTTCCCCGACTCTTATAGCCATCTAAATTTATTCGATTCAAACTCAGAACTTTCCTTGATCTTGGCGCGCCGTAGGAAGATCGGTCAAGGTTACGCTCGAGTGGAATCCACGCAGGGAGATGCGCTGTGCGAGGCGGGGCGCTGTCGATGTGCTTTTGTTTCGTTTCTTTTATAGAGTTAACATACAAGATCAAATGAACAGTCATTAAAAATAATACAAAACCACAGCGACGCCGACACACTGCACCGTGTCCGATTTGTGTGAAGTTGCCGACAGTTTAATTTTTTAAACAGTTCTAGTTTGATTTCAATAAGAGTTGATGAAACGAGTTTCTTACTCGTTTATTTCCTTACTAAGAAAATAATTTAATTTCGAAGCACGTTTAAATATATAAAAAAAAAAACAAAACATAATCTATAGCACTTTTGAAACGACAGAAGCTACGTGCAAGGTTCCAATTGGTCGTTTCCTATCGAGAAGAGCCGGCTAAAAACTCCACGGTTGCCATTTTAAAATAATTGGCTTTTCCAATGTTTTCAAATTACAGTGTTAATAAATATGTATGGGAGGATAATGTAGGCCTGTCAGCAAGTAGCAGGTACAGTCAACAAAAAGATAGGTAACCAGGGTTGTCCGTTTTAGTTGAAGATTAGTAAAAAACAGAACAATGCTTTCAAATAAAATTTAACTTAATTAACAAACACTTAATTTATCAAATTAAATTTTATCCATTGATTTCTTACGAAACTTCAACTATGACTTTGACTTTGGTTACCTCTTCTGGAGACTGAACTTAAAAAAAACAAAATCTCCAACAAAACAAAACAGATCAGCGTAGAGCTGCCATGCCGTATAATTTTTCACTAAGCCAGACCTTGTGAATAATTACGGATCTGTATACATTGAGAATTATCGGGGCTAATAGGTATAAACGAACTGGCGTCAGCCATTGTCATGGCCACTACACGCTATAGTAGAGCTCCGGGTCGACCGTATTTTAAAAATAACTCTCTGTCTTACAAAATCGATGGGAATATCTATTTTAAACATGCATTGGTGGCAATTTGGAAGGGTTATCGACTAAAGTTAAGGTATAAGCTCCAGGGTGACACTTTCAATATTTTTTTTAAATTTTTTTTTTCGAATCATATTTTTATCAACATTCAAACTGACACTGCAAATTGCAAATGACGAAAAAAAAAGAAAAAATTTCGCGGGTTACCCTGCGGGTCCACTTTCACCGTTATCTTTCAATTAATCACTTTGCATTAATTGAGAACATTTCCCATCTGGCCTGTTCTCGACGCATCAATAATAACATCGCGAATGGTTTCAAGGGCACCTGCCCTCTCCCCTTCCTCTGTCATCCCCCCGTTCTTCCCCTCTCATTCGCGCGACAAATCCTTTCAGCTAAATGCTTTTCATTTGAATACACCCTCAAAGTAAATGTACCTTTGTCAACCCCTGTCATATGTGTGTTCCTGTTAGTATTTAATGATCCTATCATATCGCGTCACGTTATGTATATTGTGGTCTATAAAGATTAACTCTTGCTTTCCTTGTCCACTTTGCTCTATTTATCATAGTTTTGCTTTGTAGTTGTATCTCATAAATTCCAATTAAATAAAAAATAATCGCGCGGTAAACTTTAACTGCGCGATCTAGGAACTCTATGACGTGCGTCTTTGCGTAGTTCGCCTGTGGCGTTGTAGATGGCGCCACTTTTCTTTTTGCATTTATAGATATTGTTGCGAAGTATTTTTCTGTAGTGCCGCTACACTTAGATCGAGAAATCAGTCACTCAGCAGACGACACAAAAAGGCACGCAGACCCTCCGACCGTTCTTTGCGGCCTGGCTGCTCGATATCACTATCAAAAGGCCCCGTCGCGCCGTGCGAGCAAAGGCAAACATAATTGAAACTACTTACGATAAACAGAGCCGTCCATGTGTTTCTTGGCGAAATTCTTGAACCTAACTCAGTATACGAAAGAAAAAGTATTTTGGTAGGGGACACAACTCTTTTGTTTGTTTGTAAAAACGGTTTGTTTTATTACAGTTTTGTATTATACACGATGAACTGTGTTATACGGTCTTTTTCTATAATAAAAATCAACCGAAAGCGAGAAATAAAAGTTCATTTATAATGATAGCGCACAAGTGAATGTGGTCTTCAGACAGGAATATTTTGTATGGTGCGAATATTTCGTATACTGAGTTACCATAAAATTTTATAGAAATTAGATCATTTCGACAACATAATCAAGTTTTCCGTTGTTCCTAACAATCTTAGATTCAATTGTGACATTTGTTTTGTGTATGACTATCGTCAATTAGTGCTTAGTTATAATAACGTGGCGGGGACAGCAAAGTGTCGGTAAAAAGTTGATTGACCATTTACCTATGTATAGGTTGATTCTTTTGCTCCATGACCTTTAGAGGTGCAGATATCGATTTGCACGCATCCCTGGGGCGCGCTTATATTATTATGGTAAATCGATATTGGCTATTTGCTAATGTAAACTACATTTTGTAGGTAGCTCTGGTAAATAATGTACTGTTAAAGTACCAACATGTTGTTTTCCGTATTCATTTGCAAAAGGAATTGTTTTTAATTCCTATCCTGCACTATTCTATGAATATTTTAGTTCGGAAACTTGTTTTTCTGCATGAGACTAGATAAATAAACAAGTTTAAGGTTTTACTAACTGTATCATGTTCTGGAACACTCTACCTTCACACTAGCCACAATTGGAATGTTTTTGCATAACAATCGACGTTAACTCAGTTAATATGTAAGACTCTCAATAGAAGTATAGACTAATTTATCGTTTACTAAAGTAAAGCAAGTTACTCAACGAGCTTTCGCCGAGATAGTTTTCTTTTATTCTTCCGAAGATAGTTATAGATAGGGTGGCAATTTTTGAAGTGAAAACTTACGACAAAGTAATTAATAAACAAAATAATAATTTTATCTTTTCCTGACACTAGATTAAATTTATATGAACATGGAATTTTGACATAATAACATAAAATATCTTCTAATTGTTAAGTTTCTAAATTATAAACTATTTAAGTGCCTATTCCAGGTATTATTTTTTTTTGATTTTTCTTATTGGTAATTCTTTTTAATGTTATGGAAATATTTGTACGCCGATACTTACGGCTAAACATGAATGGACTCAAACGATGTATCTAATATCTTGCATGCTCTTGTATGTCTACAATGTTCAGACAAATAAATAAATCTTATCTTATCTTATCTTAAGCACATTTTGGGTGAACAAAAATCATGGAACTCGCGTCATCGTCACCGAATGCTTGAGCACACGATGAGTCGCGCGTTGATGTCTTTTGGAAAAGTCCCTTCTTTCCATTTGTATTTTTATCGTAAAAATCTGTGCTTACTGTGTTACCTTTAATGGCTGAAGTCGATCGTTCTTTTATCATTTTTTACCGAGAGCAATCTCCTGATTGCTCTCGGTAAAAAAGGACCCAATGTGAAATCCTGTATTGACAATTTAAAAAATACACACGTAATTGTTAAAGTTTTCACTTCTGTCGGCACTCCCGGAGTGCCACTGTTTTTTTATGGAGCAGCACAATAAGTACAAAAAACATATTTTGTATCAAAACAGTACAGTAATTTAAAAGATTTAAGAGTCAATAAGCTGAAAGAACACTCGTCCTAAAAACTTAAGGCATGGATTAGTGTCATCGTCATCTGTTCAGCCTTTTCCCAACTATGTTCGGATCGGATCGGCTTCCAGTTTCACCGGATGCAGCTGAATACCAGTAATTTACATGAAGTGACTGCCTATCTGGCACAAACCAATTCCCTTGGGAAGACTGGTGGTCAGACTTACGGGTTTCTGACCACACGTACCGACTGTCAAAGATGCACGAATGACACGGAGGGGATCTTGATATGTAAAGATGGTCAACCAACCACGGACCAACTTCGGCAAGCGTAGCCTAACCAGATCGATCGACCCGTGCGGAAACCCTTACCCTCCTATATGCATTGGACGGCTGTATCATACATAAATCATAATAATTGATGCAGTGACGGTTGTAGCGGACTTCATAATTATTTATAATTCAGTTTAAAATCACTTTTTTTATAAAGAGACTGTTTTACACGCTTTATATTAGCTTCACCTGTATGTTTGTTTGTAACCGACTCCTTTGGACTTGATTTTGAGCCACTTCTAACGGTCAGGTTTCATTTAAACTTTGTAAACTTATCGAGGACCGATGACAATTCAATAATTGAACAAAAATAAACGTTTTTGTAGTTAACAGAACTAAAAAAAAGAAAATAAATAATAGTTTAAAAAACTAAACTTGCTTTAAAAACCAAACTAAAAAAGGAGAAAATAATTTAATTTAATTAAAAAGCGTGGGGTGCTTTTTGAGGTATTTTTATAATCACTTAATGTCAAGCACCCCATGCTTGTTTTTTTTAACTATTCTTTTTTAACCGTTTTTTTTTGTGTTCCTTATCTTTTTGCGTCATGTTTACCGCAAATAAACGTTTTTTCTTTCTTTATTTCTTTCTTTATATCACGTGGTCGAGTGGCTAGAGGTTCTTTAACACTTTATGTAGATAAATTTTAACACACTTAACATCGTTTATGAGTAAATTGTCTGTTATTACTAATACAACTGCCATGTTTTCTTGGTTGTTAATTAACTTGTTAACTTCGTCATCGTCACCATAGTGACTTGTTTCCCTGAGTTTTGTATTCATGTCAGCATTCAATCAATGAGAAAACCATATCTTTAATACTTAGTGGATACAGTTGCAATATGAAAGGCATAATTTTCCCATTGATAGTCGTAAAAAGAAACGTTGTATGGAGCTTTTTAACCACTGCAATTAAACACCCTTTTTAGGGTTACGTACACAAAGAGCCAAAGGAACGTCCAGCCGTCTGGTTGCCAATGGGCTGTATCCGATGAACCGTAATAGTAGACAGTTGAAATTTTCTCAGTGTGTATTTATTTCTATTGCTGCTATAACATAAATTATAAAAATAAAATAACGATCAAATTAATGAGGGTGTTCTGAAATGACGTTCACTAGGTGGCAGCACTGAGACGTCAGGTCACCTGTCAAAAGTGTCAAAGCGCCTACGGACTGAATGGTGAACAAAAGAATGAAACGAATGACATCAAATATTTTAAGATCATTGTCGAACTGGAAGACCTCTTGTTAAAGTGGCGCCAACTGGTGGCTTGAATATTCATGAACACCTTCATTGAAATATTGTTTTAAAAATTAAAAAAAAAGCTTTTACCGTGGATTGTCACGAGAAATAAATGTGTGTGCCAAGTTTCAACCCGATAGCTTCAGTGGAAGTGGGTGAAATATTGATTACAAAATTCCAGGACATACACATATAACACACACATAATCGGCATATAATGTTCCCACTGTTGGGACACAGGCCTCTTTTCTGAGAGAGGGAGTGGGCTGTAAGCTTTAGCCATGCCAGAAACAGTATCAGCTGAGCATATTGTTTAAACTCTTATACGTAGTACTTTACGGTGTGTTACCTGACAGCTGGACGATAAGTTTATCTTATCTCTGGACTTTTAACAGTCTTTTTCTTTGTAATTACAGTACTAGCGAACTATAACTCTGTGGCCTGGTGCTAATAGGGCCAAAGTACGTTATACATACGTACACTGCAGCCCTTTTGTCCCACATCTTTTTTTACTAAACGGTATGAAAACGCACACTACATTGGCCTTCTCTTACATAGTAACTTTTGAAAGATTGTCGATAAACTACCCTAACCTTTAACCTTGCCATGCTTAACCTTTTAGCACAAAAAAAAATCATACTTTTTCAATAAACTGGCATTACAACCTCATTTCATACAAAAACGTACTTTGGCCCTTTTAATACCAGGCCACAGAACTTATGTAGGTTATTAGTATATACCTAAAAATATGTAGTTTTATACCTAATGTATCGATACAAATTGGTGACTCACTGATAATATTTATAAGTGCCATACTTGTTTGAACTAATGTTATGAATTGATAAGAAAAAAGAAAACACAATTTTCATACAAACGTTCATGTAGGCAATGTAAGCTAGTATTATCAACGATAAACAAATCATTTAAATGTACAGGGCGGTAGGGACATCATTGCTAGGGAGGGCGTCTAGAATCATGTGCTACAGGGTGCCAGGGACAACGACGCGCTTACTGTAATGATGGATGCACTACATGATTCTGAACCCGGCTGCGTTGAAATATTTCGTTAGTAAATTTTTTTTTATTATACTTTTTCACCTTAGGTATTGCCCGTATTGCAGTTTTCTATGAAACAGCAGATTTTTTCAATAACCGACGAAAAATTTGTACGCTAGCGGGGGTCTAGAATCATGTGCTCAATTCATGGTTTCAGATTTTGCGTCCATGTCCCTGCCACCGTTTACAACACCACACCGTTAAACAGTGTTTAGACGATACAAGTCATTTATTGGTTTAATTTTATTTTAAGTCACAGACAAGAAACATGCATCGTGTAAATACTAATAGGGCTTTATGGCTAAGGAATGGAAAACTAAATATAATTTTACTCAGTTCATTCGCTAGAGATTCGCTACTACTCGTAGAGCAATAACTGGCAATACTCTTATCATAAGATTATGAAGAATATGCATGTTGCTAATAAGATTTATGTTGGTAATTTATTTGAATAAATAGCAAAACTAATCTCATCGTTTAAAATCTATAAAACCTGTCAAAAATTATTAAAAGTTATTTTATATGCATTGAGAAATGTCATTTATTTCTTTTTAGTTAACATATACTGCCAGTTAAAAATAACCGCTTCATAATTTGGCTGTGGCAACATTTTTTATAGCTCTATAATTTTTTTTTTGGTTTAATATTTAGTAAAATCTATAAAACGTTTGTAAACATTGTCATTTGAGACTTCCTTACGACCCACTGCCCGACTATGTTCTGGGCTGATTGCCAAGATTCACTTTTTGAGAAAATTATAATATAGCCGTGTGGTCGATGGCATTCCCTTCGGCAAAAATGACGATCTTCCATACAAACTTTCATCCCCTATTGAGAAACCCTTTAGGGGATGAATTTTCAAAAATATTTTCGTAGAGGTAATTTTAGCCATTTATGAAACTCTTGTGCAAATTTTTTTGCTTCTGGACCCAGTCAGTGATTCTGTATTAGGACATGAATACTTTTTCTTCCGATATTCCTACGGGATCGAGACTTATACGAGTGAAACCGCGGGGCGCAGATAGTCCAGGTATATAATTTGTTTAATTTTGAGCATATCAAAGTACACTCCACACTACCATGATCAAATATAATTGTTGTCTTTTGCATTGCACGTGTCCGGTGCGTAATTATTATAACAACAAATCTAGTCGCTATTTAATACTATGTACAGGTTTGCAAAAGCAATGTTAAGTAGATAAGCTTGTTTACATACAGAGTTGGTAATGGAAGCACAAATGTGCCGGCATTACTCACGGGAGCTTACACTAGCCTTGCCCAAAATTTACAAACATTATAGACCATTCAGAGATTAATGTGTTATAATAATTATGTACCGAGCCACGTGTAGAGCTTGAGGCACGTGTAGTCGCAGCCATTGTATAGTTTTTTTTTTTTTCAAAACACGTGGACGCCTGTGGCGCCTGTTGATCATAAGCGGGCAGTATGTTTACAAAGACCGATTGTCTATGAATGGCCCACAGTGGAATAATAAAATTTTCCATTGCCTTCGACGGCCTGTTTATAAAACAGTGTCAGTTCGCGGGTTCGCATTCTTCCATATTTGAAAAATAACCCGCCTATAATCGTGTTCTAGTTTCAAAATATAGGTACAGATGCCAGCACATCAAGCTATTCCAAACTGTAAAATTTTCTCAATCGAACATGAACCTTATTCTCTTGCAATAAAGTTGAAAAACTATCAAATAAATTTGACAGTGGGGAAGCTTAATGTCCTGGCCTCTGTACTAGAAGATAGCGACAAAATAAGTCTTCGTCGTTCTATATAAATTAAAGTCAATGGAAACTTCATGGTTACGCCTTTAATTAAATCGTCATTGGTGGCTTTTTAAAAAATGCACTTATACAGGAAAAGAACTAAGTCCTAAATTACAATTAGATCCATCTTGCAATAAATAATATAAATAACTGACTACATTATAAATATCTCCACATATAACCCAGTACGTAATTGGCACCTCCACTGTAAGGGATTGCCAAAAATCCCATGTTACTATGGAGCCACAGATAATAGTGAAAGAAAGCGCTGAAAATAGTATTCGATCGGTCATTACATTAGCCTTGAACATATAGTCCATATCCTGAATAAAATCCGAATTTAGATTACAAAACTAATGGCGTAAACTTGTCATAACTTAATCATTACATAAGGTGGATGCATGTGACTATTTCATGTATAAAATATACTACCCACTACATTTTCCACAGATTACAACTAAGATATCAATTCTTAACTAAGTTCGTGCAACTAATTTCGCAATGACATTTATTAGAATACAATGTATTAGATATTTGGCGGGCGTTTAAATTTGAAATAGATTTCAAGTGTGATGGATGATTCTTAAATTAATGTAAGTACTTGCACCCTGAGTTGTGCCCAGCAACGTTACTGAATGGTTAATATTTTAACCTGTTACCATGACTTCAATACATGGCTCTGAACCTCCCTGCGTTGAAAATTTTACTAAAAGAATCTCCGGTTTCATACAAAAGTGAAATGCCTACTCGATCAAAATGTACGCAACGGCGTATTTCTACGCTAGAGGGTCTAAAATCATGTGCTAAATTCATGGTTACAGTATTCGCGTCGATGTTCCTGCCACCCTGTATATCATGTAGGTAGTTCGTGCCGATACGGAGAGTTTTTCCGGCCTATCTTCTTCATATTTTTATGACGAGTTCTTTGAACGACGGCGCTGAAATATAGGGCTGAATCTATTTATTTGCTCGATGGCATTTACCATCGGCAACTTCTTAGAAGCCGTATTATGTTCACCATGTATGTTTAACCATGAGGTTCCAAAAAATGATGATACAAACAGAAGTCAGACTACCAACTTCCACGTATCTAATAATTTAAACTATGACGATCCTCCATACAAACTTTTGTCCCCTTAAGGGGGTGAATTTTCAAAAAGATATATAGTTACGTTATAAGAAAATGTAGTGCAATTTTTTTTGCTCAAAGACCGAGCGGTTTACGCTGTGCGTTGTTCGTGAGTGCGTGAATGAATTCAATTTACATTATATCCTGAGGTGCTTAAGAAGTTGAGAGGTATTCCACGGCTATGACAACAACCCTAAACGCCACCAGCTCTTACTAGAATACTTTCTTCCTCCTAGCACGTTTGTTCTTGCGAATCTCCACTCAAGCCAGCCAATAAAGGCAAGAAATTCACTTCAACCTGACGGAGAATGACCTTCTCCGGCATCATTAACACTCATCTTTGGTCCTCTTATTAACTGTGGGCGTCGGTGGGTAGTGTTGGATGACGAAAACAGACTCGTATACACAATCAGATTCTTATAATTCCAGTTTAGCCAGAGCGGGAGAAGTTATTTGATGATTTCCCATCCTCAAAAAAGAAAAAAAACCCGGCCATTATAGTATTATTAAAAGACTGTGACCCAGTATAGGGCTAAGGCCTATCTATTATAAGTAACTTTAATAATAATGTTATGAAAAAATTCTCCATAAAAATATGATGGTCAAAACTGCATCAAAATCCATTACGTAGTTTTGAAGAACAACTCGGTCACACAAACGCGAAAAGCTACTTTAATTTATAGTATGTAATCATCATTATTGTCTGCTTAGCGTTTCCTCAACTACGTTGGGGTCGGCTTACAGTCTAACCGGATGCAGCTGAATACAAGTATTTTACATGTAGCGACTGCCTAGTATGTATGTAGCATGCATAAATGTTCCGTGAAAAGTTCAACAGATCAGTCTTGTGCCTGCTCGGTCATTTTTAAGATCGCTCCGTACTAGTTCATTTCGGTCAGTGAACTAGTTCAGTCGATTAGTTCTATTGGCTCTATTCGGTCTTCGCTCTCAGTCAGTACTTCCATAGATCACAGAGCAAAAAAGTCTCATTGAAATCGTATCAGTCAAATCAGTCGCTGTCATTCTCGTTCTCGTTTGGATATACGGTATGGCTCTTTGTAGATGTACGAGGAGCTATTAGAACGAATCGGCCGATTAAAAGTCGGCTTCGGAAACGTTTCTTTTAGTACAGTGCAAAGAAATGGTTCCTATTCGTTCATCGTTCATGAACTACACAAGACTACAACAGATTACTTATCAATATGTATTACGTATGAGGAAAATGATTGGCTATTCACAGTACCTATTACACATAGTAAACTTATCGCGGTGGGAAATGACTAACATGAATTACCGATGGGGACTATGTTTTGTCATTGGTTCTGAACTTCTGAAATTCAGTCGTAAAACCTTTGTAATGCATTTATCTTATCGATATGTAAACTAGATGTTAAACAATCATTTAGTTAATCACTCATGCTTGTTTGCACTGACACTAGGCGACACCTAAATAAATGATTTTATAAGGCGTAGCCCTGTTGGATTTTAAACTTTCGGTGCACAGCTGAGCAATGAAAATTTATCAGCCCGCCTTTCTTTAGTCATTAATTTAGGTGTCCACTAGTGTTAGTGAAAATGGTCATTAATTCTAATTAATTGCTGTAATAGTATATAATGACAACTTGGCAAACGGGTCAGAATTCGCAGTATAGTTTACGAGCGTAGCACACAGGATGATAAGAGTTCACTACCATTTCTTAAAATTTCCTTCTAATAGTTTCTATAATAATTATCCTTCCGACCACATTCCGGCTAATCTCAATAAAGAGTAGCCAAGTATGCAGGAGATATTACAGGGTGTAAAACCACAAGGTATGCACAAGGTATTGTAGGGCACAAGTGTGTCCGCAGACACAGATGCACTTTTTGTTCCTTTACTCACATTGTCCGATGAGACGGCAATCAGGAGAGATCATGCGCAGGACAAACAGCCCTACGAAGTACGTCCGAGGCACGGGGAGTATCACACCACCAGACTCCGGGATGAGAAATTAAAAGAGTAGGGGGAAAGCAGGCTACTGAAAATTTGTTTTCGTATCATCATCATCATCATCATCATAATCATTTTATTAGCAGGCAACTAAGGCCCATAGATAAAATACACAAAAATAATCTTAAACAATAATAACAAACTAATACATATTAATAAACAGCTTAAAACCAAAAGCGCTCTATCGAGCAGTGCTGTAGATGGTGCGTTGGAACTCGTACCACGAATGACTTAAAGTTGACGTCGTGGCGCGATTCCAAACTTTCGACCCTCTGAGTCCAGTTGGTCTTCACTTTCAAGTACTGCACAACTTCCTCAATCTTCGCGGAATGATGCAGACGCGAAATGTACAGCTGCGTCGTAGGTACAGCAGGGCGCAGCAACATGCTGGGTCCACTCGGTGCGCTACCGTACAAGTTACGAGAACAGGGCTTCTTTTTCTTCTTCTCTACCTTCGTGAAATCCTCCTCATCAACTAGACCGGTTTATAGCAAGGAGCTACGGGCCGCAGTCAGGGCAGGTTGAGTACCCTTTTTCAGTTTTAATCACGATCGTCTCTTTCTTGGTTCCAGGCGGACCGTGCCACCAACCTGATCCGCGGCACTAGGTACGAGCAGTACCTGCAAATACGTGCCGACATCAAGGACTTCCGGGACAAGAACAAACTGGACAAAGTCATCGTACTTTGGACTGCTAATACTGAGAGGTAAAAATCTATGAATTTTCACAGAGTGTGTATTTCAATTGCCGCTTTATCATCAAATGATAAAATAAAATAAAGTTAAATATTTAAGAGGGTCTTCATACATGAAGCGTGTTTTTTTTTAGCCTTGTGGTACGGAACCGTTCATGTGCTCGTCCGATTCCCACTTGACAGGATTTTTCCATGTCAGCCTATCTAGTCTTTAGCAATTGTATAGAATTAGAAGTTCAATAGTTTGGTTATTTATTGGCTGCCCGCGTTACAAAGACATCTAGCAATTTTTTTTGCAAGTGACAATAGTTCTTTTTATAGAGAATAGCCGAGTTCAATGTTCTAGTTAGAATGTCTGCCATAGTCAGGTGTTTCACTTACGTGCTGCTGTTGACCTCGATCAGGCTTGATGGCAAGCGATGGATGGGTACTCATATGATACGAATGAGTAGCTGTGTTATGTCAAAATTATAAATGGAATTACAAAAAAAAAAAAATACAAAAAGTTATGTTGGCAAAAAGGAAAAGGTGAAAAAATGAATCCCTATTTCCCTTGGTCATCACACGTGAATGGCTGGACCAATTTTGCAAATTCTTTTTTGTTGTGTTTTGTATTGTCAGAAGGTTCTTATGAAAGAAAAAATAAAGAAAGTTGCAAATTCAATATTCATAGTGTTAAGACAGGACAACGTCTGTCGGGTCAGCTAGTCGAACATTAAACACAATTCAGTTTGTAAATCTCAATTTTTGGTTGACCGTTGACCCCCAAAATAAGCGGGGCTTGTATCTTGCGGGTCAAATTAAATGAGTAGCTGTGTTATGTCAAACGGGCTGGGTCTGAGACCAGTCAAAACGTAGTTTTATCATTTATACCAGCCCGTCCTTTCCAGGCACCAAAAATGTACGTTTTTTTACGTACCTTAGCGTATTCGCTTTAAGCTATATTTTTCTTTGGCCTAGGTTCTGCGAGGTGCAGGCTGGCATCCACGACACCTCGGAGAACGTGGAGCGAGCGCTGCGCGACAACAACTCCGAGATCTCGCCCTCCACCATCTTCGCGCTCGCTGCTATTGATGAGAACGTGAGTATACATTGAGAGAGAAAGGACATGTGTATATTTGGCACGTGTAATAAGTACAAAGACACAATATAAAATGAAACAAAAAAAAAAAAAACAAAGAAGAAGAACTTCATAAACAAAACAGGAGAGGCATTGGCGTGCAACCTGTTAGTACGGATAGTACAATACCCCTTGGTAAGTCTGGTTGCCAGACTCGAACTTCTGACGACCCGTTACGACTGTCAAAGACCCACGAATGTCGGCCGGAAACAATAGTTTAACTTGCTTCCCGAGGCACGGGTGGTCAACCATCCACGGACCAACCACGGCAAGCGTGTAGCTTAACCTGATCAAACGACCCGTACGGCTGTTATTACTTAGCCAATAGGGTATTATACTCGTATTTTAAATTGTCCTAATTAGATTCTGAAGTGCTAATAAACCTCTAAAAAAACAACATTTTTATTTAATCGATTAGTGCCGTAAAAATGCATTAAAAGTTTACATTTTTAAATTTCGCGCGTAATTTGACGTAGACGCTGGACGCAGTGGACGCCATATTGCTCTATGGGTATGACGTCAGTTTGCTAAGTAAACAAATGCGCTGATATTTTGTATGGTATTTGTTTGTAATTGAAAAAAAAATGTTATTATTCTATTTATCGTTGGTTTTCTGTCCCTGAATGCAAAATATTATTTAAATAAAAATTAATAATTTTTTAATAATAATAATTTATTTATTTCAAAAAGTGTGGTACAGTCTGTTACAATAAAATTATTTTTAAAATTTAGGGTTAAGTAGAATAGAAATAAAGTAACATAATTGAATCAGGCGTCCTAGCTAGGTTACATAGTAACCTGTATTAAGGTTCGCCAGCCCAGGTTCCCACAGGGGTACAAACATTTTAATAGACTGCTTAGAACTATAAGGTACAAACGTATTTAACTTATACTAAACTAAAAGTGTTAGTACGTGTGTATGTTTTGTGATGTAGGTGTGGTGTGCGTGTGTTTTGTATTGTAGGTGTAGTGTGTGTGTGTTTTGTAATGTAGCTGTGTATGTCTGTGTTCTGTGTTATAGGTGTGGTGTATGTGTAAACTGAAGTGAAAGGGGTTGAGTTTAGATATGGAGTATTAGAGAAGTCATTAAGATTGTGAAGTGAGCAGATATTCAGTGTCGTCGTAGTTTAAAGTGGTTAAAAAGTCAGTTATCTGTTTTTTACACATTTCGTAAGAGGATTGATGTAAAGGTATAGTTTTGTTAATTCTGTTGTATAAAAACGGGCCAAGGTAGTAAAAGAAACGTTTAGTAAAAGCAAAGCGTGTGAAGGGAACTTTGCAAATTTCGTTCTTTCGCCTAAGTGAGGATTGAGTTAGTGTGAAAGGAGTTTGTGTGTGTTGTTGTAATAAATTGTTGAGAATGAATGTTTGCCGTACCGTAAGAACTTTGCATTTTTTGTACAGATCAAAGGTGGGGAAGAGCATTGGTCGGAAAGTAGCAACCTTCAGAATGGCTCTCTGAGCCACTTCCAGAGGTTTGAGTGTAGTTTTCGCAGCTCCACCCCATATACTAATGCAGTACGAAATCACTGATTGACACATGGCAAGATACACGGTGCGTATCACATAAGTATTGGCAATGTGTCTGAGTGTTTTAAAAATATATATGAGTTTACGAACTCGAGCTGTAAGATGAGTGATATGGGCTTTGAAGTTAAGGTGTTTGTCTAGGATGATACCCAGGTATTTAGTCGTGTCCGTAGAGAAAATTGTAGGACAGTTGCAAATAGCCAAATTGGCTTGGCAGGTGTGAGCTTTCAGAGTAATGGGTGTCAAAGGTTGCGTAGTGGGGTTTAGAGAGAATGTTATGAGTTTTGTTTTATTCGTGTTTAGCGTGAGTGAGTGAGAGATAAGCCATCCATATATCAAGTCAAATCCAGTTTGAGCAGTTGCTTTCAGTTTAGCCCAGGATTCATCATAAAAGGTAATTGCAGTATCGTCGGCAAAAGCGACAATGTTACCAGAGCTCAGGTGCATGTTGCACAGGTCGTTTATGAACACCAAGAACAAAGTAGGGCCTAAGACACTACCTTGAGGCACTCCGAACGAAATAGGCAGCTCTTCACTAAGGCAACCGTCAATTTTAACTACCTGCCTACGGTCTGAAAGATATGAATGGAAGAGTTGGAGTTGAATACCACGTACGCCGAGACATTCTAGTTTAGTTAGAAGACAGGGAATAGGAACGGTGTCAAATGCCTTTGCAAGGTCTATGAACACTGTGAGGCATTTTTTGCGTTGATTTAGTTTATCAACGATTGCATTTATCAGTGTCAAGGCTGCATCAGAAGTTGATCTTTTCTTCCTGAACCCAAATTGGTTGGCTGACAATAAATTATTGCTTTCAAGGTATGAGGTTAGTCTATTATTAATGAGTCGTTCTAAGATTTTGGACATGGCAGGTAGCACCGCAATAGGGCGGTAATTATTGACAGATGTTCGGTCCCCCCCTTTAAAAATGGGATGAATAATGGCCTTTTTGAAAGAAGATGGAAAAGTACCCGAGACGAGGCATAGGTTGAAAATATGACAAAGTACGGGTGCGAGGATTGCAGAGTACCTTTTTATCATGGTTGTAGAAATGCCATCAAAGCCCACTGCAGCATTGGGCTTTAGAGAACCAATAATAGTAGCAATCTCATCCGGATTTGTTTCCAAGAGAACGAAAGAACTCAAACTATTTGAGTTATGGAGCTGGGAATTAGGAGGGCAGCCAACCATTACATTCTGAACACGATCAGCGAGATCTTTACCTATATTTACAAAAAATGAATTAACATCGTTAAGAGACTGAGAAGGGGTTTCTGAGGAGGAAAGTAACTCCGTGGGAGGGTGAGTAATTTTAGCTGTGTTTGTAACACGCTTGACTGTATCCCACAACATCTTTGTGTTACGACCAGCTTTGGAAATTTCATTTGAATCGAACTGTCTTTTAACTTTTTTAAGAATTTTGTTGCAGAAATTTCTGTATCTAGTATAGGTAGCTTTAAGGATTTCATTATCAGAAGACTGTTTGTATTTTTTGTGTAAAATGTCTCTGTTCCTCATGCATCGGAGGAGTCCTGGAGTAATCCATGGTTTCAGGATTCTCTTACGTTTAGCTGTAGGTTTCAGGGTTGAGTGATTATTAATCTCCTGCGATAGAGTTTGGATCAGACAGTCAGTAGCAGCGTTTGGATCATCCATGGAATAAATATGCGTGAATTCCAGATTTTGCATAGAGTTGTCAAGTGAGGCGAAGTCGGTCTTTATGATTGAGGTGTTAGAAAAATTACGGGGTAGCTTCAAATTTAAACAAAGGAGGGTAGAAAAGTGATCAGTAATTGTGGAATCAAAAATGTAGGTAGAAGAGGGTAATTTAGTTTTAAGGATTGTGTGGTCAAGGCAATTATTACCTCTTGTGGGTAGGTGATGGGCTGGTAAAAACCCATGATAAGAAAGACAGTTAAGGTATTCGTGCGACAAATGGTTCATAGTTGATGTTGTGCTATCTATGTTAATGTTTATATTTATATCACCTGTTATAACTACAGTTTGAAAAGTGGTCAAGGACGATAGTATTTCGTTTAAGGATTTGAGAAAGATTTCAATACTCTCGTTAGAGGGGGATCTATAAACGCAGAGGATAGCAATATTAGACGCAAGTTCGATGATTAACCCAGAAGCAGAGTCATGAAATTCAGGTTCGTGTACTTTGAATGCCAGATTCGAATTGATGTACACGACTACTCCGTCACTCTGATTACGGTGTTTAGTAGTGTGAATCGAAGAATAACCCTGGAGCTGGGGTAGGGTGGTATTACATAGACAAGGAAGCCAACATTCTGTTAGAACAGCTACATCACACTCAAGAGAAAGACGAGAAAGTAGTGATTCAAAATCATTAAAGTTTCGATTAATTGATCTGATATTTTGAGAGATAACTTTTAGATAACTATCCGGGGAATTTAAGGTAGATACACAGTCTTCTGGTGTGCACTGATATACTTTAGATACAGAATAATCGTCTAGGTTGTCACTTAACAATTTTATGTGATCGAATGTTCAGGTTTAGTTAAAAAAGATTTGGGGGACAGTTCGTAGAGTGATTCTTGGTTTTCAGGTAAAAGAAGCATTAAAGGATTACAGTAAGGCGTGATGTGTATAAAATGAATCTGGATTGTAGTGGTGAGTGATAGGATATTGTTTGAGTTGTTGTGTGTATGTATTAGTATGTGTGAACTGAAGTGTAGAGTAAAGTGTTTGTTTATTCTAATGAAAAAATTAACATGCATAATAAATTTTGCTGTTCTTAAGTAATAAGTTACACAGATTATAAATTTACTTAATCTACATAAAAGTTCAATACAAGAAAGAAAAATGAATGTAAGTAAGGCTACTGAAGATAGTCATACTTCGGGTAATTTGGACAACAGCTGTTGCAATTGAGCTTCATTTTTAATTACAATGTATGGTGATTCCTTAACCCTTTTAATTAGAATACGGCCATTTGAAATCCAACAATAATCGTATTTATGCGCTTTAGCAAAGTTTCTGGCCAAGTAAAACAATTTTCTAGACTGTGCTGTCAGCTGCTCTGCTATGTAGATAGGTACTGCTTTTGTTGTGAACCCTAGGTTGCCTGAATTGAGCTTTTGATTAGGGTATTCCTTGTTGTAGCTTTTCACAGAGTCTAGAAATCTGTTTTTGGTAAGAGTGTTAGTAAATTCTATGAGGAACGCAGAGGAATTATTTTGTTTGTCAATCCTATACCTAGAAATGTCTCTAATGTCTGACTTAACATTAATGCCGAGGACATTAGATAGTACAGAAACGTTGTCGTATAGATCCTGTTTAGACTCTTTTTGACGTAGTGGGACATTTCTAATTTCAACGCACGTTTTAATCAAGTTTCGCTCTAGAGTGTCGATCTTCTCCTCAAGAGCCGATAAATGGGTGCACATATCAGCGCGTTCTTTCTCAAGACCTGTTATCTTGGACTCCAAGGAATACATTTGGTCTGATAGGCCGTTTAGAGAGCTCGCCAAAGCAGAATTTGAGGTCTCGATCTTTGTGAAATGCAGCTTGAGGTCCATTATATGAGATTCAAGGGTTTCAAGCCGGGTGTTTTGCGATGACATAAATTGCTTCATCATTTCTCTCAATTCAGTTCTAAAATCTATTTTTTCGACTGATTTTTCAGCACTCGAAGACCTGAAGCGTTTAGCTCTGTGCGTAACATATGATGAACTCAGATCGCAAATTAGCTCATCTTCACAGAGTTTGCTTATGTCAGCTTCGGAACGCGACAGGTTGATGTTGGTTTTTGACGTAGGTGGCGAGCGCAACATTTTAGTACCAGGTTAACATAAACTAGTGGAGATTATGTGAATACAGAGTTGTATTACAATTATTATAATACAAAATATCACTCAAGTTCCTTGTTCGTAGGTATGATCAATGCATGTATGTTGGTACGTGGCCCAAAAAAGATATTGCTGAGTGAATAGTAATTTGCACTAGGAAAACATAAAATAGCAGGATATTGCGATAGTACTGTGGACAGTACCGTATTGTTCAAGACAGTTGTTAGGTCGTCGTGTCGTCGTCGTCGCATAGATACTTGCAGGTTTCCAAATTAAAACGCTATGGAAGTCACCATCACACGCTTCGAGTACCAGGAGATCAAAATCGGTAGGAGGTGCTTACTTGCGTCTTGTGCTCGTAGACTCCAGCAGGGGGCGGGGGCTCGCTGTGGACGACCGAGATAGCACGATGTCCAGGTATGAGCGCAGCGCGCGCGGCGTTGGTCGGTGTCTCTGACGTTGCAGACCAGGGCGGAGCAATGGTAGTCTGACGCATGGACTAGCTTACTCGTTATCGTATATCGCCAGCGGTTGGAAGCGTATTGAGTAACTCCTCTTAATTTATGCACTCCTATTTTTTTGAAAAGTTTATTTTTAGCAAAATGTAATTTAAATATTAAATTAAATTGAAAATAAAGCCACTAGCACGTCTACTCGTGTACGAGGTCCGAAGGGAAGGGGAAATTACTTAGGTTACGAAAATAATAAAAGTACAAAGTTGTTCAATTGACATGCCGTATTACGTAATAACATGGCGGCTACTATTTCAGGTGTTCAAAAACAGATAAAAAAAAACTGAAATCTTTGAATTGAATTTTAAAATTTATTTTGTTATTTCATGAACTAAAACTAAGATTTTCCGACTGCATTTTGCCTAAGCTATCTCAAAAATATATTTTTTATATATTTTCTCTTATAGAGTAAAATGCCCTATTCTACCTCATCACGAAATTATAAAAGAAATAATAAATTATTCCTGTTTTTCTTACAATTCCAGTGCATATACATAAACGGCTCGCCCCAGAACACGCTGGTAGCCGGGGTCGTGGAGCGAGCAGAGTTGCGCGGAGTGTTCGTTGCCGGGGACGACTTCAAGTCCGGACAGACAAAGCTCAAGTCTGTGCTCGTGGACTTCCTCGTATCGGCTGGTAAGATTCGACATTATTTTGTTCCAAGTGGATCCTGGCGAATATAAGGTCATTCCGTATACTAAGCGGCCTTTCACGCGGCGTTTTCCTGTCCGAATTTTAAGGTAAAACTCGGGATTACACGACAACATCAAAAGTCGATCACGTGATCAACTTAGAACATTAATATCTCGGAAACGTGACACATTACGGAGTTTGGTCTCATAATTTTTTCAGTTTGCTTTGATGTCAGCAATCGATTTATATACAATTTTCATAAGTCGCCGCCATTTTGAAAAAATAAACAAAATGGCGGACGGTAGGCATGCCACGAACCTTCAAAGCCCTTTATTTATTTTGTGTGTTAATTAGCTTACTACTAAATGAACACTAATGTATTACCGTTCTCAGGTTTGAAGCCAGTATCTATCGTGAGCTACAACCATCTCGGTAACAATGATGGCAAGAATCTGTCCGCTCCTAAACAGTTCCGTTCCAAGGAGGTAAGATCTACCACACACTTCTCTTTCAGTACACAAACAGGGAGAAAAATAAGAAAAATTATGAAAAGAATTGTTCCAAAATTCAGGAAGTTACATTCTTGATGAGACACTTACCTGAATTTTAAGAAGTGGCCAAAGAATCAGTATTGCCATACAACGTGGCAATGCTGCCAGCCTTTTGGGCACTTTGCCTGTTAAGAACGATGTAGACGATTTGTTTGATGCCCTTTGATTATTTTCTTTTATACAGGAAAAGTTTTTATTCAGTGCGCAAACTTTACCTATGACATTTTTTCGTCAGTTTTACAAAAAAAAAAATCAGCTGTTTCATAGAAAAGTGCAATACCTACGCAGTCAAAATGTATGGAACAGTTGTTTTTTTATTGTATAACGGACGAAAAATTTCTGCGCTGGGGCCTCTAGAATGATATGCTGAATTCATAGTTACAGTTTGCGCACGGAATAAAAACTTTTCCTGTATATACTTGTACATTTTTCTAAAAGCCTAAAAGCCTATGCTTTTAAATTATGTAAATATATAAGAACGGATTTTAAGAAGTAGAGTCGAAGGTTTTATGTTTTGTGTCGTATCTAGGGTTGCCAACCGTACTTTAAGATAGAGTATTGTACTCTTTTTCTTATGAGTGTACTCTTTAATCTATAACACTATTAGAATACGCCAAAATACTCTTTTTTTTTCATAAACTGACGTTTTTGAGGCAAGTGATTGAGTTTTTCTGCGTTTTTTCTATATTTTCTACTGTGAGACTTGACTATTTGTCGGTAATTAATGTGAATTTATTAAAATGAGCTCCTGATCTTATATTAACGTAAAATTAGGATGTTTGGAGTCCTACAATTCTTGTAAAATCAATAAAAAAAATATGTACCACAAAAAGTGCTAGAAAATATATAAAGAGTAATTAATAAATGGTACTCTATTTTATTCATCTGTACTCTTTATTTAATATCTCTGTAATTCAAAAATACTCTACGTCTTCTAGAAAAAGTTGGCAACCCTAGTAGTATCGTAGCCCTCTCTAAGTAACTTTTGCATCACATTTCCAAACCTCATAAATGTTTCTTCAGCATAGGTATTCACAATTATTCAACAATCTAAAATGACACAATTCGATAACCTGATTTGGTCCCCGACAGCAAACATCTAACGGAAGAGTAGCGGACGGTCGTCTATTTGGTTTAAACTGCCAAAATTTTCGAGTTTTGGATTTGTCAACAGCGTTTATATTCTTACGATTTTCGGGACGAAGGCGTATCGAATGGTTGTGAAAAGTTATGCAGATGTCCTCCTGAAGGGGGAATACTTGCACATTGGGAGGGTCTATATTTTATTTACGTAAATAATTTTATTACAGATCACAAAGAGTAATGTTGTGGACGATATGGTGGAGTCGAACCAGATCCTGTACAACCCGGGGGAGAAGCCAGACCACGTGGTCGTCATCAAATATGTGCCCTACGTCGGTAAGTTGTCTTTTTATTTACCCTCGACGAAAAAGATTTGGTGTTATAAGTTTAACGTGTCTATCTGTGTGTGTCTGTGGCATCGTAGCTCCCAAAAGAGTGAAAATTTTCGTTTTCAATATCGATGCCCAAGCGTGGGTAACGTTTGCTAGCTAATTTAATTTGACCACAAAACTGAGTGGTCACTTGACAAAGTCATCTTGAATCTAAACTGACCAATAAGCGATAAGACAAAACAGAGAGTATCAAAATCAAAAGTTATTTATTCAAATTAGGCTGGGAATCAGCACTATTTGAAAGTCAAAATTACATAAGACGGTTCTCCAAACGGCCCGCCCTTCACCACTTCCTAGTGCTTTTTTTTCTTTTTTGGGTGGGAAATCATCAAATAACTTCTCCCGCTCTGGGTGGAGCGGGAGGGCGTGTCAGACTTTTACTGTATAAAACCCACCCGTGTTCCCTCAGTTGCCTGTGTGCCAGGGGCCGCGGTATCTCTTTCGCACAACCCGCACCCCTGGCAGGCATCGGCCCTTGCGGACCCCACCAGTTGGTGCTGACATCTCTTTGAGGCGCGCGTGGAACACAACGCACCGTCGACCCGGGCTTGGTCCTTACCGGACAGCGAGCTACCCATTACTCACCGTCCGCAAGCCCGCGCCTACGGTGGCCGGGAATCAGCCTGGGATTCCCGACGCCCAGGGCGTCTCCCGCGGCGACTACAGCCGTGAGGGCGCATATACTGCCTCTCCCTCACGTGCGCCGCCTCCCTCTTCGCGAGCATTACTGCTTCGCAGAAGGAGGTGACGGCTACCCATGCACTCTCGCTCCGTACCATGGCCTGCACCAGGGCCGGACGCGAGAGATCGCCGCCGCCGATCGCCTCCACGAGGACACGGCGGTGCTCCGCCCAAGCCGGGCAGACCGCACCACTTCCTAGTGCTTTAGCCGGGAAGAAGTGGCGCAACAAACTCAGTTGGAAGAACTTGCTTCTAAAAAATTGTATGCAAAATAATCTTCAAACGAGCAATTCATGTAACAGAATGGACGCAAGACCTGAAAGTAATTTGTTCCTAATTGACTACTGAATCGATTTCAGTAACTTTTAATATAAGTATTTTTTTTTACTATGTATTTAGCCATAAAATCAAAATCAAAATCAAAAGTCATTTATTCAAACTAAGCTGAGAGTCAGCACTTTTTGAACGTCAAAATTACATAAGACAGTCCCCAAAAAACGCCCGCCCTTCACCACTTCCTAGTGCTTTAGCTGGGAAGAAGAAGTGGCGGAACAAACTTCCCAGCATACCTACCACTGATTGAGCCTAAGAAAATTCAATCTTATTCCAGAAGAAATAAGACTCAATTTTAAATGCATTAAGTAATGCTTGGGTCGACACGTTTGTTTTAATAATATCAATTTGCTTAAAAAAAAATAGTTTTGGTCATCGTATTATGCTTTTAACTCAATACTCTGATTGGGGTGTATGAGGTCTTGCGTTAATTATGTTACTCGTTGTAATAATCTGAATCTCGGAAATGGCCCCAACCATTTTCATGAAATTTAGTATGCAGGGGGTTTCGGGAGCGATAAATCGATCTAGCTAGGTTTCATTTTCAGAAAACTTCAAAAAATAAACCCAACAAAGCTTGGTCATCCAGATATTCAACATTACAACTTCGGGCTTCGGACTTTCGGGCTTCTAATGACCCGTAAGGATTGTCAAAGATTCACGAACGACAGCCGGTACTAACGACTTAACTTGCTTTCCGAGGCACGAAAGACTCTTGGTACGTATAGATATAGATGATCACCCATCCACGGACCAACCGCGGCAAGCATAGCTTAACCTGATCGATCAAACCGTGCGGCTGTTATTACTTACCCACAACCTGGGGATAATAGTTAAAAACCATAATTTCACAGTTGTATTCTCCATTCATAAACCCAATATTCTTATCTAGGGGACTCAAAACGCGCCATGGACGAGTACACATCGGAGATCCTACTGCACGGCACCAACACCATCGTGGTGCATAACACGTGCGAAGACTCCCTCCTGGCAGTCCCTCTTATCCTGGACCTGGTGCTGCTGGCAGAGCTCTTCGCTCGCCTCTCCTTCCGTGACACAGACCGCTGTGAGTATGTAGGGCATAGAAAATAGGTATTGGCGTGGGCATACGGTCTCCCCCTATTACACATACATACATACTACTCACGCCTTTTCCCCATGGGGGTACAGAAACTACAGAGCGACACCTGCTAGGATCCTTACATACTCCTTTTGCCTCGGTTATGTTCATTACATGGGACTCTAACATAACTGGCGATTTGTGAGTTTTTTTTTGTGGGAAATCATCAAATAACTTCTCCCGTTCTGGGTGGAGCGGGAGGGCGTGTCAGACTTTTACTGACTAAAACCCACCCGTGTTCCTTCAGTTGCCTGTGTGCCAGGGGCCACGGTATGTCTTTCAAACAACCCGCACACCTGGTAGTCTTGTCATGATGTTAAATGGGTTACAGTTTTCCTGAAGAAATGGGAACCTGACCTTTCTGAAGAACATCACCAATAAGGTCACTTCCCGCCTCCTAGAGAGAATTATTGTAGACTTTATTGTAAAGAATAAATTGTTTAGAAATCTATCATATAATTAAATATAGTACATCAATCAGCAATCATGCTGGTCAGATAGTAGTTCCAGCCTGTTAAAAAGCCATATTTCATAAATGATGATGGTTCTAAAACTGCATGACATGTCCCCAGCCTACCAGAGCATGCACGCGGTGCTGTCCAGCCTGGCGTACCTGCTGAAGGCCCCGCTGGTGCCGAGCGGGTCGCCCGTGGTCAACGCGCTGTTCAAGCAGCGCGCGGCCATCGAGAACGTGTTGCGGGCCGCACTGGCGCTGCCGCCCAACAACTATCTGGGGCTGGAGCATAAGGTATTATAATCATCTGCCTAGCATTTTCAAAACTACGTTGTAGTCAGCTTCCAGTTTCAGCGAACGCGAAAATGTAGCTCAGTTACATGAAGCGACTGCCTTTCACAACCCACTTACGGGCAACACAATACCTTTTGGTCTTTTTTGTTGAGCTAAATACTAATCGCAATTTTTTGTTGTTGTTTGAGTTAAGTGTTTATCAGTGGAAACTTGTAAATGGCCTTCAGTTTCATATTGTTTAATAAGTTTATGTTAGCTGTAAGTTTCCCGAATAAAATAAAATAAATAAATCGATCGGAAGAAGCACAAGATGCCATTGGAATCTTTTACGACCTCTCTAAGGCTTTCGTTTGCGTAAACCATGAGATACTTCTGCTGGAAATAGAGCATTATGAGATTAGAAATACAGCTCTTAATTTACTAATATCATACCTGAAAACTAGAAAGGTTAAAGTTCAAGTAATTGCATAAACTCGTTAGGGTCTGAAATGGCAATGGGCATTCGTTAAGGTCCAATATTGAGTCCATTCGCTTTTTTAGTTTACATTAATGATTTTCCCCATTTACTTCTAAATAAACCGAATATGGTGTTATTTGCTGATGTCACCTCATTGATATTTAAAATATACGGATATTCTTCTCCATACGAAGTTACCTTTTGGAAGGGGCGACTAGAATCAATTTTATTTTAATGTAATTTTGGCATTCTAAAGTGCCTATATGCCTGTTTGAAATAAATTCTTTGACGCCTTTAAAAAAATTATACTATGACCAGAGACCAGAGATCAGAATATTGTACGCCACAATCTACATATTTAATCGACAACTAATATAATTTTTTGGTTACCCTAGGTACCCTTCCTAATGAAGGACCTGCACAGCGGAGCCCTATTCAAGTCCCCGCCCAACAAGAAACAGAAGTTAGCGCACGCCAACGGTGACCAGTGAGCGCCAGCATGCGCCAACACATCCCACGCACCGCCATCATGTACACTCGCACCGCGGCACAAAACTATTCACGAGCAGTCTGCATTACTTCTGTATACTATTTGATTTGAATTACAAACTTAGTCATATTCAAGATATAGTTCAAATTTCATTGCCAAGGACCTGTTTAACAAAAATTTACTTACACTCCATACCGCTAAAAGCGGTAGTTGAGTGAGTAGCGTTGGCATATCATTTTCTCCGATTCTGAATTAAGTCTAACCCGCTATCGGTGATCATTAATATAGGAAAAGAGATCTATCTTTGCAAAGTATTATGTATATAAAAATGTGTATTTTTCTTAACTATTAGTCTCGTTTATGTAAACCAAAACCAATTTAAAAAAAAAATAACAAGGGTAATTTCAAGCAGATCAATTTAATTCGTAATTAGGTGATGATTCTGTTGTGCACCAACTAAACTTAATTTAGGCTATTGTTATCTTTTCCTTCTAACTCAATAAAAAAGAGACGGAAATAATTTAGAGTTGTCTTTTGTTGAACTAAGATTTTCTTTGACGCAACAACGACGAACTAAATTCATCATGATTAAAATCACGCCAAATTTAAATAAATCAAGACGTAATTTAGTTTGACAGTTCTAATGAATTACTTGTCTTTTTCTTTCGCGGTCTGTCAGTATGAGATAGCAATACTCTGATTTTAGTTTAGGTGGTGAATATAAGAATCGGTACCAGTATCTTATAAAGATCAAATTGATGTGGAAATTCCTAATTTGAGATATTTGTTTACAAAATAAGACTTCAAAACGAAAACATAGTATAGTTCTAAATTGATCATAAACTTATTCATTTTACAAATGCGTGCTTTCGGTGCTTTTATAATTTATTAGAAAACATTTATTTATTAGTTTCCTCTGCTCTGAATAGTATTATTTAGTTATGTACTTAGCACTTGCACACTCGCTTTAGTTTCAATTATGTTGGTTAAGTTCTGTGATAATGTGTGATCAACGTTCGTACTGATGACGTATGACGGTAAACTAGACAAACGTTTATTTATATACAGATTATATAATACATCTAGACCTATTGTCCTCCTGTGTGTTATAACAGCGAGTTTTTAGATAATTTAAATATTTCTTCGAACCTTCATAGGTAATTGTAATCATCATGTACCTAGCCTGTTTCCAAGTATGTTGGGGTCGGCTTGCAATCTTACCAGATGTAGCTGACAACCAGTATTTTACATGGAGTGACTGCCTATCTGACCTCCACAACCCAATTACTGGGTAATATAATACCATTTGGTAAGACTGGTTGTCAGACTGCTTCTGAGGACTTGTGACGCTTGTCTAACATCCATGAATGATGCCGGGACCAACGGCTTAACGTACTTTCCGAGGCACGGAGTTGTCTTGGCATGTAAAGATAGTCACCAATCCAAAGACCAACCGCGGCAAGTTTCGCTTAACCTGATTGACCCAAGCGGCCGTTATTATTTAGCCACAAGCCCCTCATAGTATCATTGTCTAAATCTGTGGACTATTTTTACAAATTGTATTTTATAGTACCATTATCTTCTGCACGGATTAGCAACTAATGTGTCAAAGTTATTTATTTAATTCATCTAACTATGACATTCCATTTCATAGTAGAATCTCGCATTTCAGTATTATATAGATTGGTTAGACGATGTTCGCAGGGACGTAAAAAATTGCGGCAGGATTTTATCGCTCACTGGATTTTGAGCTCTCATTGTTGAACCGAGCATTGAGAATGTAACAGAGAGCTTCTCACGTCCTTGGGAACGTGGCCTAAAGCGTTCATTAATTTATCGAGCACCGGTATTAAAATATAATATTTATTTAATTATGAATTTCATTGATAATCTCAGTATTGTTGCTAAGTTTACGAATGTATTGTACGAGAGCATTTACTTAGTTATGTGATTACAGATTTTAAGCACACGCTAACAGTATAGGGTACATTATACTAATATGAGGTAGTGTAATGTTTCATTACATATCCTATACATAAGAGGTCAATGTTCAATATTTTTCTTTCTTTCTTTGAACTGATTTCAGAGGAGGAAATTTTAATTTGAGATATTGTATCCAGTGTGCGATTATGTTGAAATAAAATAATTTTGTAATGGATGATGATTTTTTATTTATTTAATTACTTGGTATCTCCAACAAAAGATACGCATTATAATTTTAAGCAATATAAATCACAACAATAAAAAAATGATTCTTTTACGTGAGCTCCTTCTACACAGCTTACAGATATAACTGGGTGTGTAAACACGATATAAATATATCCCTATTTCTATCGTGTTTACACACCCAGTAATATGAACAAATTAGAGAAAAGGAAATTAACATGTCAAGATTGAGCATTCATATTACAATGGTGTAAAGTGGATAAAAATAGAGAAAAACATTTTTTTATATTTTTTTTTTATCAAATGCCATGCAAATAGGGTATTACACCCATTATTGGAATGTGTTTTAATTTGATTCTATTATGTTAATAAACTGGGGTAAAGAACATTTTTTTTTATTTAATCGATTAGTGCAATCAAAATGCATTTAAATTTTACATTTTCATATTTCATATTTCGCGCGTAATTTGACGAAAACCCTGGACACAGTGGACGCCATATCTGTATGTGAGAATGACGTCAGTTTGCTAAGTAAACAAATGCGCTGACATTTTGTATGATAATTGTTTGTAATATAAAAAAAAAAGTTATTATTCTACTTATCGTTGGTTAGCTGTTCCTGAATGTAAGATATACCAATAAAAATTACTTATGTTATGAAAATAATAAAATTGCAAAGTTCTTCAGTTGGTTAGTTTCACAGAACACATAAATTCCTAACGGATTAGTTTATTTAGCTGTATGACGTAATAACATGGCGGCTACGGCTACTATTTCATGGTGTTCAAAAACATAAACAAAAACTGAAATCTTTGAATTTAATTTTAAAATGTATTTTGTTATTTCATGAACTAAAACTAACATTTTCCGACTGCTTTTTGCCTAAGGTATCTCAATAATATATTTTTTCTCATATAGAGTAAAATACCCTATTGGAGCAAGAGTGAGCGAAGCGATCTCCAAATTTGAGCACCCTGACTTTTCTGCTGGAGTACTTGTTGCGCCACTTCTTCCTAACTAAAGCACTAGGAAGTGGTGAAGGGTGGGTGTTTTGGGGAACTATCTTATGGAACTTTTACGTTTAAAAAGTGCTGAATCTTCAGCCTAATTTGAATAAATTACTTTTGGTTTTGATTTTTTAAAGATGAAGTAGTGATTTACTGTTTGCTTTTACTAAATAAATGCATGAGTTTGCGAGCTGGGCCATGCCTGAAGCTTGAAGCTTTGTGAGCCAGAAACGAACAACGCAAATTTTTATATTTTTATTTGATACTCATGTCTTAATGATCGATCAGTATTTGAGGCTTTGGATATTATTAAACGATTTTTTTTAAAAGAATTATTACACCGGAGTTGGACTTTACGGTGTCAAAACCGTTCTCTAGGAAAACAAAACACACCCAACTTATTTTCAGTGACGTAATACGACGGTAACTTGCAGACCCTGTGGTTACGTGTAGCTTCGCTCGAATAATTACGCACACTTTTAATGCAACAACTAGTTGATAAGATACATCATTATCTGCCTAGCTTTTTCACAACTATGTTGGGGTAGGCTTCCAACCTAACCCCCCCCGGTGGGTTCCCGCATTGTCGTTGCGGCGGGGCTCAGTAGCCGTGGTTTTCCCCACCCACGGTGAAGCGAAGAGGAACCCGAGGAGGGGCCGCTCATAAGGGCTTTGTCCGCTAAGCCGACGACGTGCTGGGGTTTGCGGGCCGCGGCGGGAGAGGAGTGGTGTATGGAAAGCGCCACTTTCCTCACCCTCCGTAGCCTGGACAGAGCCGCCATCGTTAGATGGCGGACGCGGTGGGCCCGCAGGGGAGGGTGTCGTTATTGCGTAGGCCGCTCTCCCTATCCCCTGCGGCCGAAAAGTGGTATGCGCCGGGGCCACTATCCCGACTCGCCACAGGGGGACCAAGGGTGCCATACACGGGTTCGTTTGGCACCCATGCGGTGTTTGGTCCCTGGGGTGGTCACGGCGTGCCGTGTGTTCTGGTGCGCCGGTGATGGGGGTCATTCCCCTAAGAGGAGGGTCCGGTGACGGACAGCCGCGGCGGGTTCGCGGATGGCTTTCGCGTTCCCGTGTTCCCGCCATAAGCGGCACTGGAGGACACCGTGGAGTTTTAGTGGGTTAGAGTCCCACATAACTGCGCTATCTCCCCGTGGTAGCGCAGTATGCATGAGCATTTCTCCACGTAAAAAAAAGGCTTCTAACCTAACCGGATACAACTTAAAAAAAACGGCGGTAAAAGATTATTACTAAATAATGGTATCGACTAAGTTTTTTCGTATTACAGTTCAACGGTGAACCATGCTTTCTGTAGACAATTATATCTTTCTAGGGTAATTCTATAAACCGTACGGGACTCAATAAAAACACGTAATCTGATTAATCTTCTTTATTTTCAGTTAAGCATAGAATAGTTACAGTATCCCAATTTCTCCAGTCTAATTTGACAGTATGTCTCAATCACGCACCAAGTAATTCACAATGAAACCTTTAAGTAACGTACATTTATTGGTGTTTCACAATACAAGTATATACGGCCGAAATTAAATACAATAAATCAACATACATTATGTAAAAATCTATGTTTTATCAATACTTACCGTAAACGGGGAATTTTAGATGCGAGTAACTAAAAATACTTAAAAACTAAGATACATAGTTTTGTTCTAAGTTGCGAAATGTAACCGTTTAACAATTCCTCTTAAAACTAATACCTATAATTGTTAAAATGTCACTTGTCATGCAGTTAGTAAGATTTTATACATATTACAAAATTTTTGGTAATAAAACATTTATCATAAAGAGTTCAAACTTAACGTTTGACAATACAACGTGCCGTTATAATCGATAATATTTAAAATGACAAAAACATGAGAACATATTGTAACGATGCAACATCTATCCGCTGTGATGTCCGGAGGAAGGCGCTCCTCAGATACATGGAATGTTAACTAAATTACATCTAAAGCGTTAATAGTACCACAATACTGTCGCTTATGAATAATTAAATACTTAACAATATAAATTATACAAAAGAACCTATAGAGGCAGACTGCGAGGACCGCGACAACAACACAATAGCACAATGTTCATAATTATTTAATATCGGCAACACATTGATAAATAAAATACAATATTAAGGGCAACGACAACACAGATATAGTTAAGTGTGGCCATCGAATAACTATCCAAGACTCGCGTCACAATTTACTCGATCTGTGTACATGAGTAACGGCCATTTTGTAAAATGGAAATGATCGCAAAATTAATGTGGAAAATTGTCAAGCGCTCCGATTGGGTATTGATAATTAATTCAACCAACCACAGCCATTTACGCACACGTGACAATTTGTCACAATTTTTTTTGAGATAATTTTCTTTTGAGTATCTGCCCTTATGTGACGCGGTCGGCAGAGGGATGGGTGACCGCCGGGAGAGGAACACGTCGCGAAGTAACGAGCGCAGACCGACGCGTGTCATTACAACTATAATAATAATATCGGTGCAAAATGTCTAATAGATAGGGACTACGCACTATTTAGAATAGTTTGTGGACACTTGAGCTCTCCTGCGACGCGCACCGCACACGATCCATTACGATATTTTTTTTTATATAATAAGTCTTTTCTTCTACATTAACAATAATTTGTTATATTATAACCGATGTATTTTACGGGTAAATTTTTCATGTTAATTTGTTTATAATGTACACGATTTTAAATTTGTTTCAGTGCTCAATATTATATATTTTATTTTAAAATTCGTTGGCTACTTAAACGAGTGGTGATAGCTATGAAGGACAACAGAATCTACATTAGGGAATGGAATATATTATACAGCTAGTGACACGAAAAGTGACCAGTTTTAAGAACGATTGAAGAACACTAAGATAAATAATACGATCAAGAATTTGGTAGCTTTCAGTGCCATTAATTGTATTATTATAGCATTGAAATGGCGCGCAGTATACGGTATAGTTATTTAGTTTTATGTACACGAAGTTTTTAGTTAAATTAAATAATGATTTTTGTAATAAATTCTTATGAATTTACAAAATGTTCATTGGCTACTAAAAGACCAGCTGTACAACCCAAGTAGCATTTTGTTCTCTTTAGTAGTTCACATTCAGTTCACTGGTGATCTCTAAGTAATAACATTGGCCACACATGGTTCATTGGCTGTATTAGAGTGAACAAATTCACCTATACCTGTTTATGGCATGCATAGAAGTGCTAAATTCGCCTATTAAGTAACTATTGGTGTTATATTAGGATAACATTAATCTTCTAGCCAGCTTTTATTTTAAAAGCTGATTTATAGCATTTTAAGAGGGGTAAAATACGGCACAGGCTATTTAAAGGTCCACATGTACGGTGTTATATTGCTGGCATTTCAATACAACAAATGTGAACATTAATGCAGCCAAAAGCTGTTATGTAAAACCTTTTGTGGAGCGTTATTCAGCTTGTAGCTGTAAGCGGGTCTAGTTTGTGATATATTAATCAGCCTCTATATTATTCTGTAAAAGAGCGTTTAATGAGTTCACATGTAAGTGTAAAGTATATTATGAGCACCACTATTGATATCTAGTAATACTGACAGCTGTTTATTTATTCAAGAGTACCACATTGTTATCCTCTGAGCTGAATAACTATGTGAACGTGGTTTTCTATAACACTTGGACGACGTTAATTGACTCATTGACTTAATGTAGAAAAATTGTGTCATTTTCTATGGATGCGCGCGCTGCACAGTAATGCGCAATGTGAATCTAATTTGTCCGCCATACCACATATTTTTTCCGTGGCTGTGAGTTTGGAATAAATAAATACTTAACTCATTTTTCCACTTTTGTTTTATTTTAACTATATGAGTGAAGATAAAATAGTATACGCAACGGCATATAATTAGGTATTAAAACACTCGTGTGATATTATTATCACACTCTGCTTTGCCTACGCCTAAACCCTATTATATGACCGTTGCATAAACTACTATTTGTTGTCAGTCCGTATTCTAACAATACAATCTCGTCTATTAAAATTAACGTATTACTTCAATCATACCACCTACTGCATTTACTATCGAAGACTTCGTACTAACTTGTAGTACGTATTCAAACAAAATTCAAATGTTGAATGCGGATCTCTAAAATTTAGTGTGCTAAAATATCTAAAAGGGTATTCACGTGAACTATTAAAGAACTGCATACCAGCCCAGGGCTGAATATAAGCATAACGAGCATACTGCACCTACGGTGCAAAAACGTCACAGCATTATAATGGTACACAATGTGAACCTTTCTATAGCTCACGACACTATAATGGTACACATGTGAGACTTTAAAGAGGTGACAACTTTAATCTGGAGTTACAATGGTTCACTGTAGCTGGAGACAATGTCCACCATTTTTTTCAAACATAACCTATAATATTTCTAAATTAATTATGACTTTATCACATACTACGGAGTTTTCGTGATTAATTTTGTGGTTAATGTTCAAATACAAAATCACAGACTGATTGTAATGCTATAAAAACACAAATATCAAAAATTGCATGGTTCGTCTCTGCTTATTTAGAAAGATTTGGTTTGATAAAACGGCATTATTTCTGAGGCGTGTGAAAATTTTAACTCTAAATATATGTATACTTTACAATAAATTTACATTACCCATAATTTTAACACAATAGAATATAATAAACACAGAGTAGTTAACAGTAATTAATTATATCAGAATAAAAATGGCTGTTTAGATTAGACACTCCCCAGTGAAATACGTCGTTCCTAAATATTGATTACAAAATGTGGTACTCAAGTGATAATTTGGAGAAAAAGCGGCCACTAATAGTTTGTAGGGTACACTTGTGAGCTTAATACGAGATAGAGGCTGTATTGTTCACTAGTTACTTCTTATAACTCTCTTGTCTGTATGAAGAACCACACGGAATCATATATAGTGCCGTAGATCAGCTATAAGATCATTATTCTCTCTTAAACTGCCGTTAAAGTGCTGCTATTCAGCTACTGTGTACCTTTTTTGAACTTAAGGCTGAATAATTTGTGCCCAAACCGGTGGTGTAAGGGCTGTATAGCGTGCTGTAGAGCTCTCATACAGCCTACTTAGAGAGCTTAAAGAATAAATGTGTACCATTAGTCAACCGATAAAGAACCCCCAGTGCTACTTGGGAAGTTTGGTTATAAATTAACGCAAAATTGTAGTATATGCAAAATGTAAGATGCCGCGCGCCACTCCAAGCTTATCATAGCTAAGAATCTAGCTTATGTCTAGGTATCTAGGGAATACACTAATGTTTGATAAGGGCTATAAATACGTTCCCGAGACCGGTCGGTCATCAAAACTTCAACTACGTTTAATTCCTTACGTGCCTTTCATTGAGCAGTTCACCTGTCTCGAATAATTACAATACAATATAACTACTATATATTTTATTGCTCAGAAAACAATGATTTGATAGAAAACACGGTCATGTCCGACAAGGTTCGTCGTAGCTCGGTGTAGCTTTGGAAGAGGCTCAACAACGCAGCGATGTCACACGACCGCGCACCCTCCTCTCAGAAAGGTTCATAGATATACTACAATAGTTTCAAAAATATTAAGTCTTATAATATTTTCTCGTATAGTATTATTATACATAGATGAATAATTTGTTTAATTTATGTACACAAGCGTATGCCCAGTCGCTAGTTGGGGGTTATTATAATAAGTGATCTAAATTTTAATAATAGGAAATGGTGTGAATCGCTGCTCCCTACCTAAGTATTCAAGCGTTATGTTTCACTGACGCGCGCATTATATTATGAGCACCAACATTGGCTACATTACATATGCATTCTTAGCCCTCATTTATTCAAAATCTTTATTTCAAATCATGTATAATTTTAAGCTGTAGAAGAATATTCATCCATTGTATGGTGGTATTGCATCAATCAATTCCTTCAAGCAATAAATAAAGTCAGATCTATGTGTTTATACATTTGTTAAGTGACGTAAGGTGGAATGTTAATAATACTTGAAAAGGATAATAATAAAATACGTGGTTGCCATAAATATTAATTATACATATATGCCTATTTTTAAGATTTTTTATCGGAATTTTTGGTATATACTATACATAAATAATACTTCCATATACTCAAAATCGTGTTTCGTAAATTCAGGACCAATTATAGGAATGTTTTTTAAAACTGTTTTCTATAATATTTGTAATCGATATTATTTTGTGTGACAAATACTATTGGGTTAATTAACTGTGTTAGTTTTTAAATAATTATAATATTCTTAATTTCGACGGTGGATCAATTACAGCTTAATGACAGTGATTTTGTTATCAATGTCACAAAATGTTAATATGTAAACGTGCCTTTGGAAGCGATTCTGATCAATTATACTATACATTTATTCACAATTTTATGTGAAATAAGCGAATATTCTGGTACATAAAGCCATTGATACCTAACATACTTGTGCTATAATTGGCACTTTATGTGCGTCATAATTTTTAAAATACATAAATATACCCAGTTTACAAGCTAATTATTATATTCTAATTTAGTAATGCCACGAAAAGGGTAATTTATTTTATATTGGGAAGTACTCGTTCCGACACTGATTTAACTTATAATTTAAGCAAGCACGATATATGCCGAAGATTAAAAGTACGTCATACCATATCTTTTTAACATTATATTTTATTTACAAATTTATTTTTACAAATGAAGAGTACAGTCAGCAATTTATAATTTTTCTAACCGTCCGACAGAATCTCTACCTAGCCCTTTGTATGGAAGCTTGATGATAATTATCATTACAAAGGTGTTTTTACCTCTTTGAATTCAGCCATATTTAGCAATACCTACATAATTTGAGTTCTATCCACACAGTACCTTTCAAGCTCTCGGCTATCCAGGTTTAGTGTCAGTGCCAGAGAATAATACCACAAAACTCTGAGGGCCTTAATGTCCCCGGGCCCGAAAGACCTAGGGTTAACAGACCCA
Source organism: Antitype chi (assembly GCA_947359405.1). Taxonomy (NCBI): domain Eukaryota; kingdom Metazoa; phylum Arthropoda; class Insecta; order Lepidoptera; family Noctuidae; genus Antitype; species Antitype chi. Next base: position 4,138,286 of record OX375826.1, read on the forward strand.
GACCCTGACACAATGTAGAATAGACCCATTCTTCACTTAACACGTTACAAAGGGAATGTTTCCATCAATTTAAAATGAAATCCCTATCATCAATGGCTCTAATACTGGTTTAGTGTCGATAACACCCAGTTTTTGGAAGAAAAATTATCTCAAAATTAATGTGACAAATTGTCAAGTACGCATAAACCACGCGCTCTACACAATTTGTCACAATATTTTTGGGATAATTTTTGTTCGAGAAACGAGCCCATTCCTTACTCTTTACAAAGGGCAGATTTCCTTCAAATTAAGTCCCTATCATCAATGGCTCTAGCACTCGCTTAGTGTCGCTTGGATCAGAAGCGCTTGCTGGGCGCGGGTTGTCGCTTGTGTCAGTTGAGCGGGAGGCAGAACATGTGCTGCAGGAGTGTTGGCTTGCGCGGAGGTAGCTCCGAGCAAACGCTGTCGTAGTCCGATGACGACGATTCTGCACCGTAGCCGTATGTCTGGGAATTTGACAAGGGTTTTAGTTTAGTGACGTTTTTTTGGTTGATGAGTTGATTCTTATGTAAGTCGTGAGATACTTTCTCATCGTGTTTTATTAGCATTAAAAACAAATACAGAAAAGAAAACGAATGAAGGAATGGATGTCATTAAAATGTTTAAGGCATTGATTTTCTTGTCTCAAGAAACGAAATTAGACGTTATTCCAAAATTACATGGCAGAAGCGGGTCAGACAATATAAAAGAAAAACTTAGGGACCAGCACTACGCGGCCACGATCACGTCTATTCGACCGGCTACAACATTGGCCGCTGAAGCTTCGACCAAGATTGCAACTGGAGAGGTTCCCTACGTAGCTTAATCAAACGTTTTGTTTTGGGTGTTAGAAGAAAATACACACTTCGACTGATCCGGTCCTAGTTAAGGTTCCTCTACTCTCTTATGCTTCAGACTATTTGAAGACTTTATTTCAAAAACCACCTTTGTCAAAAAATCCATGATATGAGTTAGTTACGCCACGCAATTTGCTTTTATTCGTATTTCGTTTTATGAAAGCAAGTTTCTCTTGACAAAACTTGTTTTTGAAGAAATATAAAATATAATCAGAGAGCTTACAAACTCCTCTACAAGATGGCGTAACTAACTCATAATATGGAATTTTTGACAAAGGTGGTTTTTGAAATAAAGTCTTCAATTGCCTAACACACTTTCAATCACAATCTGAATAATTTTGAAGGATATTGCTAATCCATTGCTTCATAATGTTCGAAAAATTTGTCTGCTAAACAACGTAAATAACGCAATCAATGTTGTTGAACTGTCAAAACGAAACCTATTGCTACTTTTTGTGTCTTGCGCAATTACCCCACAGATCGACATATTGCTCACCTGCGCTGGCTCGTGGTAAGGGTGCAGCAGACAGGCGTGCTGTCACACGCAGTCCTCCAGTGACATCAGCAGCGGGTTCACGTACTCAAAGCCCTCGAACTCAGACTGGTCGATGTCAGCGATCACGGTGCTGTAAAACACGAGATTAATAATATATTTTAGAATAATGTATAATAAAAATTAGGAGAGTGGCAATTTTTTTTGGTATTTTTTCGTGTCTGGTAACATCTCTGCTTCACAGATAAGTTAACATAATCAGTTATTTGCTCAAACATGAGTACAATTCATACAACACAAATTATTAGCATCCAAAAGATGTTAAAAGTGAATATAAAATCAAATCATCAAGTTTGCCTTAAACAAAAGCATGCAAATATTAATACAATTATTTATAATTTCACTCCGAGTCAAATAATTTAAAAATAATAAATTAAAAATATAATCAAAATCTCTCATCACAAATCACTGAATATTCGTTTAGCGCTAAACATATTTAAAACATCAGAGGGGCAATTCTCGTAATTTTAAGAAAGTTCACAGTCTGATCTCAGTGTCAATTTGTCAAAAATACCTCGATTTTTCATACATTTTTGACATTAGCTTGTCGCTGATATGAGACTGCGACTAGATTTTGAACGTTTTTAATTACGAGAATTGGCCTTCAGGCCTGTTTCAGTTGATAGACAGAAACATAACGATATTTTAAATACGTCATTTAGTTTAGAGCTAAGGGCCTTAGCACACCTCCGTCGCGAAAATAATTATGGAAAACCGTTTAACAAATTCTGCTGAGAAACTTTAATACATTATGTCGCAATTCGAGTACCGGAGTACCGTGAGAGTCGGTTTAATTGTAGCAATCGGACCAAACCTTTGGATGAGTCGACTGCCTATCTGACCTCCACAACCCAGTTACCGATACCCTTTGGTAATACTGGTTACCAAACTTTCGGGCTTCTGACGACCCGTAACGACTGTCAAAGATCCAGGAATGACAGCCGGGACCAACGACTTAACGTGCTTTCCGAGGCACGGAGGAGTCTCGGTATGTAAAGATGGTCACCCATCCAAAGACCAACCCCGGGATGTGTAGCTTAACCTGGTGGATCGACCCGTGCGGCTGTTAATACTAAGCCACAAACCCGCGGTAAAGAGTATAAATCATAATCAAATCTGTACGTTAGAACAGGCAGTGTCGCTTCTGTTTCGATTGTCGTAAAACGACAACAAGTTATGGTGAAACTAATGCGGTTTCGCTGATATGGTTTCGCGGCGGAGATGTGAGGCCCGCCTCAGTGTGTAGTAAGTGATACTAACTCGTTATCAGGCGTGAGGTGTACTGGCTCGTCGGTGAACTCTGGTGGGAAGTTGGCCAGGTCGCGCTCGCCCTCCAGGCGGGGCTTGAATGGAGGGACCACTTGCTTTTGCTCCAGCTGGAAAATGTTTAGAAATTAGGGCCTCTGTTACAATTAGGGTATCGAATCAGTGGATATTCAGCTTAGCTATTCACAACCTTGCGACAGGCTGTCGTATCGAAAATAACAAATTTCGACAACCCGATCTTCCTTGCTCCCGACGGCAAATATCTGTCGGAAATTCTATCGATCGTTCCGAGCGGTTGTCTATTTTGATTTAAAATGACAAAATTTTAGGTCCTCTAAATTCTGTTATCGTACAAGTCGGAGGACTTATAATATTAATTGATGTTCGATTCGGTGCACACGCATATCGAATGGTTGTGCTTAGCTATGCTGATCTATCTCATGTTGATTGGTTAGTTGGTTGTTTGGTATTACTTCTGTTTTTTTTTATATGTAACGACGTATGCTCACCATCTCCCACTCGATGCTCTTGAAGAAGGGATGGCTGACGATGTCCAAGAAGCCGTTCTCGCCGCAGCCCAGTCGCTCCGCCGGGTTCTTGTTCAGGAAGCCCTTCAGCACCGACGCCGCCTTCACCGACAGCGACCGCGGGATACGGATTGTTTTCTCTAAGATTACCTGGAAAGGTAAATATAGATGTTAGAACAAGTTGAACACCATAAATGTTAAGATTAGAACAAACCAGTGAATATTACTGAAGTAATTGTATCAGGAAATAGGTCGCGATAGCAAAAGAAAAAAAAAATGATGTGGCCGGTGTTTCCTATCCAACTACTCTGTGAAGAAAAACAGAAACAAACTCATAAGTCACAGGCTCTTTATAAGTCCAGACATAATCATGGTCAGATCATGAGAGAACCATGCAGATTAGTGTCTGAAATCGTCTTTTGAGAAATTAACATCATAGAATTAAGTGGCCTATTCAGTCAGTGCAAGCATTTGTCAATAATCTTGAACTCAATTCAGAACTCGAGGAGCTCAGCGAAACTGACTAATATTTTAGAAATATATAAGCTTTAAAGAGATTTACATATTCAACGCACCTGGAACAAGTAATCCTCAGTATTCTGATCAGGGTTATCCGCGGCCTGCGCGATGTCGAAGGGCGACCGTCCGGCCAGCATCTCGTACGTGAGCACGCCGAGCGCCCACCAGTCCACAGAGAAGCCGTACTCCTCACCGCGCAGGATCTCCGGCGCGATGTAGTTGGGCGTGCCACAGAATGTGGACGTCGTGTCACCTGGTCGCACGCCCTCCTGGAAGCAGAAATAATTGGTTAATATATGGGTAGAAATTTTAATTACATGTTTTTTATTTAAAATTTTACAGATTTTATTTCACAATAAACCTTCACGGAATGAACAGTAGGTCTAATTGCGAAACGAATGCTACAACCTGTTTAAATCAGGTAGTAACACAACAACATCTAGACTAAGGCGAATGGTGCAAAATGTGTATGTAGTCAACAAAAAGCAAGGTTTTAAAATAAACAAGAATGTGTTAAAAAATAAATTAAAGAGTATAGGGCCTAAACATGATCCCTGTGAGACACCATACGCTATATTAAATAAAACTGAGCTTAACCCATTGACAATTGACAAAAATGATCAATGACACAAATATGACATTATTTTGATTAGTGACTTGCCTGTCAATCAATTTATTTATAGTTTTTAATCAATATCATGTGATGAACTTTGTCAAAAGCTATGCTGAAGTTTTCATAATTTAGACCTACAACAGTTTTTAGGGAGCAGCTGAATAAGAGTCAACATTAATAATATTGTTTTCTGTGTTAGTTACCTTGCACATGCCGTAGTCAGTTAGCTTGATGTGTCCCTCATGGTCCAGCAGCACGTTGTCAAGTTTGAGATCGCGGTAAATGACGCCACGCTCGTGTAGGAAGTGCAATGCTAGCGATATCTCAGCCGCGTAGAACCTAGCGTGTTCCTCTGGCAACCGTCGTTGGCGTTGCATGTGGAACCTGGAATAAGAGAACAAAAATAAGTTAAAATTGATCGGAAATTACTTTATAAAGGAGTGAAATGTCATAATTTGATCCACATCACGGTAAAAAGATGATAAACGGGTAACAGGTAGCATAACAGTTTTTCTGATAAACTGTCTTTAAAAGCAACAATATTTCATGTAAGTATTCTCTTGTTCTGTAAAACACAGCTACTAGTATGATAAATATGAAACCGTGGATGTTTGTGGCTTTGTGAAATTGAATCTTTTTTACTTAACCACAATTTAAAATTTAAACGGATTTTAATAAAATTTGGCAAGCATAGATCAAGACATGGATTAACACGTAGTATTTATCAAGGTTCATAATAATAGTAGTTCTCCTTGAATGCGATTGAAACAGCGGGCAACAACCTATTTAAGTAAACTCACATGAGATCCCCGCCCCTAACGAACTCGATGACAAAGAACAATCTGCTTGGCGTTTGGAAGCAAGAATGTAGACCAACAAGGAAGGGATGGTTGGAGGCGGTCTCGAACACATGCTTTTCCGTCTGCACCCAGTCGATGTCCTCGTCGTCCGTCACCAGCGCCTTCTTGATCACCTTCATTGCGTACACGCGTTTTGTGCGCTTCAGTTCTACCATCAGGACCTGGAAATGTGAGCAGGGAATTGTTTAATGCGATGAAGAATATAAACGAAAAAGATATAGGATATTACGATATATAGTGTACAATAAAGTGCGTCATAAAAAAAATGGTGTGGTGGAACTTTCTTTACGTTATTAATTAACTATGAAATTAAGAAATTTGAGAAAGAAACAAAACTATTCGAGGTTGGAATGAAAGCACTTTATGTAAGTGCAAGTAAAGTGAATTTGGTAATCATTTACATATTATGTAGGTACATAAATAACATCAGCGTTTGAATATGTGGGAGAGGTCTTCTTAATTGTAATCAAATGAAATGTACTGTCTTTAAGTCAGTTATTTTGATCAGTTTAGTCAAGTAAATTCCTAACAAATTATAATCATAACATTAAGTAGCTATAGTTTAGACTGTAGATTTGATTTGATTAGGCTTTTAAATACCAAGGTTGATTTTGATAGTCTTGGTCAACACTAAGTGTCGTTAATAATGTTAACAAAAAGAGGCAATAATTTAAACACTTCTTTAATGAAGGGATATTATAGTATATTAGCTGTGCCCGCGACTTCGTCCGCGTGGAATAGTATCTTTGGGTCTTTGTCTCTTGTCGCAAACTTATAAAACATTCACATAAACCTTACATATTTCCATACAAACTTTCTTCCCCTATTCCCTATTGTTATTTTACACCCTTGAGGGTAAAACTTTTACAAACTTTGAATGTCATATTTATTTATATCGAATCAACAGCCTAAAAAAATATTTTCAAGCTTCTAGCTCTAAAAATGACGATACTTCCATACAACTTTTCATCCCCCCCTTTCAAGCCCATACAACCCTTTTTTCGTATTAAAAAGTAGCCTATGTTCTTTCTCAGGCCGTAGACTGTCTGTGTACCAAATTTCATTTAAATCGGTTTAGTAGTTTTGGCGTGAAAGCGCGACAGACAGACAGACATCGAGATCATCGATCGAGATTTTCGCATTTATAATATTAGTAAGGATTGTTACCACGTACCTTAGCATAAGATCCTCGTCCAATAACCCTGATGAGTTCAAAGTCGTCAAGCGAGTACTGTCTCTGGGATCCCGGTTCGAGCTCATCCGGCCGAGGGAGAGCAGGCGCAGGCGCGGGCGGCGTCTCGGGTAGCGGGGGCTCCACTTCCGCGCGAGATCTGCATGGTAACACACACTTTGTGAACAGCTCTTGAAGTTTCTTTACGTGTTTTTGTTTGAACACTCGGAGATAACGGAGTAGGTCCTTCATTATTGAATGAAGAGTGTTTAGGAGATGATACATTTCGAATCCATCAAGCGTATATGAGACACAATCAAATAACTATCGCGATTCTCGCTTTGTGCATTAAGTTCTAAGTCAAGTATTTAGTTTTTAACTCCAGTAGCTGTATTCCCGAAGCGGTACGAGTCGATACTGGGATATTTGCCCACAATTCTGCCAAATAATTGATGTTTACAAAACGAACCGCTGCGGTTGACGGCGTTAGTCATGCCCATATCGTACGGAAGGTTAAGGTGAAGTGTGAAGTCCTGATAAGAGGGTCTAAATATATTTGGGCAAAAAACCCTAGTGTAATAAAATACGGACCGATAGTTTACATGAAGATTAGAACAAAAAATAAATATAATCTAAAATTAATATAAATAGCAGATAATAAAATACGCCGATAGATTTCTGACGGCATTACATAATTAACTTTGTTGCTAGTGATATTAAGTGCAAAGTCGTACACAAACAGCTTAACTAAGGGTCAGATTGCTAAGGAAGCGTTGCATGCAAATGTAGACGTTATTCATATATAAGATTAGTAACTATATTTGAACTGTATTTGTTTTTTGATCTGTAAATCTTGCCCCACTACAGGTATCTAAAGAATTGTTTCTAAAACCCAAATGGCGCCAATCGCTATACCTGTTCCCACATTAGGCGTCTATGATATCGCCATTAAACATAGCAAATACGAATCAATCTTTAAACTTTAATTATCTCAAAGATAAAACGTTCTGAGAACGATCGAGATAGGTTCATTAAATGCATATTGACCTAAATTCTGATATGGTACTTGTATTACATAATATTTAATAGATTACGCTGTTATTCCTGTATTTATATCTTATCGATTCTTCGGTAAACATGGTGCAGGATGCTATCAGCTCGTAAGTATGATATGAGCTATTGCCCCAGTAAATTAAACAAATCGGAATGCGCAATATTTTCCCGGCTGCGGGAATCCCGAATCGGAAAAATATTTGTGTGACCTCAAATGAACACAGAAGCATACCGTGGTGGGCGAATGATATTGAAAAGTATTATGTAATTAATTTTGAATCAGAATTATAAGGTCGGAGGTCAAAAATTTGTCTTCAAAATAAGGAGAATTTTTGAGTTGACGATTGTATCAATTTAACTAACGCTGATATACCCACCTATTATTGCCATTGCAAGGCAAAGGAATCTTCATTTAATCTGATGGCTTAACTCCTAAGTTAAGGTACCTACCTAATTGCGTAACACTAATAAAAATAATAGGCTTTAATTTTGACAGTTCAACAACATTCATTGCGTTATTTACGTTGTAAAACAGATTTTTTTTTCGAACATACGAAGCAATGCATTAGCAATAACCTTCAAAGTTATTCAGATTGTGATTGTGTGTGTTACGCAATTAGGGTGTAGGTTTTATCTCGATGTTTTACCTTCACCGATATCACTAATGTCCAACTTTAATACTAGATAATCTTTAGGACTCAAACTTTGTTTGATTTCATTTAAGCCAAGTCATTTTAATCATCTTCTGATTTTGATTTCAAAAGACTTTAAATAACCACCAGGTGGGGCAGGTGATTTATATTATCTTTATTTGTGAGTGGGCATCCTCTTGACCTCGGTCTCGCCAAATATTTTATATATTTAACGCACCTGACAGAAGACGCTCTTCCCAAGGTGCTCTCCCCGTTGGCATCGTCCTTGACTTCGATGGGGTCCACATGTTCGTTGGAGCAGGGCTTCTGCACGAGTTTGTGGCACTTCTTGTGCACCAGCAACTTACACTGGATGCACTTGAAGCCTTGTCGGCCCAGGCCCCAGATGCGGTCCTGGCAGAAGGCACAGAAGGCGCGCTGGAAGGGAGAGAGGGAGATTAGAAAGAGATTGAGAGATTATTTTGTGATGCTTTGATACCTGCGCTGCGGTGATGAATACACTTAGAACACTATAAAATCTAACGATTAGATGCCGAAACTGTATGCAAGCATCTCTAAAATTCATGCAGTTTGAATTTGGACCAATTCTTGTACTTAAAAAAACCTTGCTAAAAATTTAGAGTTCGTAAAAGTACGAGAATTGTCCCTCATATAAAAGCTTAAGTTTTCAAGATAATAGAAGGTATCCGGTTTTTCTCACGCAGATACGACGTGTAGCGAAATTACAACACAGTCGTTATAAGCTAGATCTTGTAACTTAACATTGAAAGACCCATTTACAATAACATGAAGATTATTAAACAAGGTATATACTTGGAAGGATAAGGGCAAAAGGATAGTAATACTCACTCTATTAAATCTCTTAGCCTGGAAGATGTGTCCATTGACGCGGTATAGCTTCCGCCACCGCCGTGCGCCTCTTCTGTATATGCTTCCTGAAAGGTAAAGAATACACCATGAGTATCTAACAAATATAATAAGGGGAAACAAGAAGAAGATACTAGAGTCTGCACAGAAAGTAAAGAACAAAACAATCTTAACAAATACCTCTCTAAGGTATAGTAGCTTTTTATTAATTGTATATTGTTCAATGAAGGAATGTATTTGAAATGAATTTACTATCTGATTTGACATAGGTAATTTGAATGCTTGGTAATATTCTTTCATTACTCCGTGTTGGTAATACTTTAAATTATATCTTCTTTTTTGTAATGTTTTATTAGACTGACGTGTTTTTCTTTATTATATTATAATTGTCTATAATTAAATGAATATTTCAAGGTAGATTGTAAAGACGCATAAGCTTAGTTTAAAACCTTTATTCTATGTAGGTACCTATTTTCTAAGCTAATAAACGATGATTATGAATTTGTTTCTAGAAAGTAAATGTGGTTTAAGAAAAAAAAAACACAAGCCAGCACCGTCCTTCGACATGCTACACCAAGATTACAACCTTATAAAGAAATATATTATTGAAGGCCCCAATATCGTTCAATAAAACACAACTGACGAAAATGCCATATAAAAAATCTTGCCATACATTTACACTGACAGTACATTTTATCAAAAGGTGCCTATAAAAAAAAAAAAACATCCAAATCTATTCAAATTGATAGTGTATTAAGTATCTAATGGCATTCAGCATAAAATGGGCCAAACCTATGTCACTTGAGGAAGCTATTAATCTTTCGGCACGCGATCTAATTGCAATTTAAGGGATGGCGCCGAAGCGAGCGTTTTTATAACCATTTGTACTTGTTTAACAATGGATGGTAGATATAGTAATGCTGCGAGCAAAACGACTGTTTATTGAGGGTCTTGAAGATTTGAAATAAACAACGAAAAGGCTAAGAGATCGATCTTGGCAACTGTTTATGTTTATATTTGTAGCAGCCCAGAAGGCCAATTCTCGTAATTTAAAACGTTCAAAATCTAGTCACAGTCTCATCTCAGCGACAAACGAATGTCAAAAATGTATGAAAAATCGAGGCATTTTTGACAGATTGACACCGAGATCAGACTGTGAACGTTCTTAAAATTACGAGAATTGCCCCTCTGTTCAAGTTTTGATTATTGTGATGTTAGGTTAGGTTAGGTGACGAGACCAGTGGTGGCACAGGTTTTTCGTCGTAGGTTTGAACGTAAACAGGCGCTTTGCTTTGTATTAATTATCTCACCACCACTGCTCTCAAAATGGTGAAGGAAAACATTGAGGAAAAACCGACATGTACTAGAACCAAAAATTCGAAGACAAGGCACATCCACCAACTCGCATTGAGCCGCGTGGTGGATTACACTCTTAAAGAGTGGAGGCCTGTGTGGCTGTGTCCCGGCAGTTATAGTATAATGTTCCTAACATTATTTCAAATTCAAATTTCCATTTATTTAGCTTACACAAGATTCTTAAATATACAAAGTGGTTTTACATGGTATGCAATTTTAACTAACAGAAAAAGTACACAGATTAAGCAGCGGGTCCCAAACTAGGCACAGCCTTTATCTTGGTGACCCAAATAGTACACAAAGTTAATATTCTGCTAGCGCAAGATTGTTGCTAATTCAGAAGTTCCTTATGATTTTTACAAGCTGATTTCACAGGTGATGAGTACTTATGTAATTGTGTATTAATTATGTATGTTTAAAAATGTTCCTAAATCTGTCTGTACCTTCCCGGCAATACTAAAGGCATTGTTGTGTGTGAACTGCAGATATGTATTTATTGTATTCGTGATCATTTTACAATTTCGTTAAAAACTGCCAAATGGTAGCAGATCATTGATCTGAATTCCCATTAAAAATCGTTCACATTCACACTTCTTCACAAACCTCACTTCAATTCACAATTTTCATTCACACTTTCCTTAAGGAAGAAATAAGTTCTAATTTCAAAATTAATTTATGAATGAAAAATCGTATCTTCACTGTTAAAGTCGCGTTCATTGGCTTCGTGGCCACACATCCACAAGGTAGATGACCCAATTATCGATCATTGCTAAAATATTTTCGAATATACCTTTTAACAGGTGCTTAGCTATGTCGATGGTGCAGGACATTTATTTTTTGTGTCAGAACATAGTACCAAGTTTAGATACTGTTCCGAGTCGCGGCCGGTGCGATACTGAGCCTTATCAAAAGCTATCTTATCGAGTAAAACGAAATTATTGAATCACAAAACTAGTAAGCCGATTTCGATGAATTTTTGAGCAAATAACTGCAATTCTGATATTTGAAATAGAATGTTGCTAATCGCGTTTAGATAACTGTTATCACTATAGTTTTTTGTTAAACATAGATTATCGATTGTCTGTTTTATAAGGAAAATCAGAGGTTTCTTTAGTTTTTGCTTAAAGAAACCGGTTACTAAAAGAGCATATTATATAACCTTTTATATTCGAGATACCTACATAAATAATTATCGAACCTCCACAGTTCTTGGAAAAACTAAGACGTCGGTTTCGAGGTTTATTTATATTTTTTTATGTATTACTAGCTAACACATAGTACACTTGAAAGCTCAATTACTAGACTACGTAAAGCAATTTTATTTGTGCTGTAAATGACAATGATGATGATAATTGTCATAATTATCATTTCAGCGTCCCATTGTTTATTTTAAACTTATTTGTATCGATTTTATGTCGTCATCTGTTTAACATTTCTCCAACTATCTTGGGGTCGACTTAAAGTCTAGTCAGATGGAGCTAAATACCAGTAGTTTACATGGAGTGACTGCTTATTTGACCTCCAAAATCCAGTTACTGGATAATATCCTTTCCCTTGGTAAGATTGGTTGTCAGACTTTCGGGCTTCTGACGACCCGTAACGACTGTCAAAGATCTATTTATAACAGCCGGGACCAGCGGTTGCCGAGGCACAGAGGGTTCTTGGTATGTAAGGATGGTCACCCACGGACCAACCGCGGCAAGCGTAGCTTAACCTGATCGATCTAACCGTACGCCTGTTATTACTTAGCCGCAAGACTCTTCTGATTTTACGTATCGGTACCAAATGTTGCATTTAATGAAACCGTAATTGTTAGACTACAAAAGGCAATACTTATTGTACGTGCTTTTGAAACTGCAACATAACGGCAACAATAGAGGGTTGTTTAGTTCCTCGGCGGGCAAACGAGAATAAACTCAAATTGAGTGGCCAGGCCTTTATGCAGCTATGCCAAAAGTCATTTTAAGAAGTTTTTTTTTTTAATCTGGTCTAAAATTTCGGCGGATTAAAGCAAACTCAATTTTAGGAATATCGGAAAATTTTATTAAGAATTCGCACAATAGTTGCTGGGTGATAAACAAAAAAACTGATATTGTAGTTAATCTTTAATAAATATCTAAGTGAATCATTGATTCTATTGAAGAAGAAGCATTCCGAGATAAGTTTTATGTTGAAATATACATAACATCACGTTATATTTTCCTGAAGGGTTGGGCAAAGGAGTAAGTACCCTATAGTACCTACACCCACATTTCGCCAGTTATGTTTAAGTCCCATGGGATAGAGGGCGACCCTATTGCCAACAACCGGGCCTAAATCCAGCCTCCAGCCGCTACTGCAAAAAACTAGATAGCAAATCTCAATAACTCTTTGCCCGACCTGGGAATCGACCCCAGGACCTCATGCTAAGTGGTAGCGACCCCAGATCAACGAGGCAATCGAGGCATGTTGAAATATTTTGAAGAGTCTATGTCAGTGTCAATTAAGAAAATCGAACAGGATTTTATAGATAGATACGTTTTGAAATATATTTATGTTTACTGGATACTAATCGGCGCTCTCACAAAATTATTTAAAAGTAGATGCAAGTTAACTACCGGTATATCGAATATCAAATAGCTTGTGTTATGTTTTTGCATTTTCCCATTCACAAAAAGATGAACGAAATCCTCTTTCAGTTCTTTGTTCTCTAGTTTTTTTGTGCACAATAAACTAACTTTCTTTATTTCCCCTCTTTTTAAACACAAAATCCTATTTAAAAAGAACCGCAGTCCAATTTAAGCGTACCATTCCTAATGCAAGTCGGACATTGGTATGCAAATGTGAGAGCCTGTGGACACCGGAGACCGGACAGTGTTCACGCCGAGATTTTAGCAAATATTACCTCGCTCTGTACCTAGCCGACATTTCTACATTGTGGACAATAAAGCGGGGTTTACATAATGAACCTAACGTCCTGAAACAGTAGCTTGACTGTTGTGTTCCGAGGTATAGCTGACTAACATCTGGTTTTTGAAAAGCTGATAAATTCAACTAACACGCTGTCATGTCTCATGTTAACATCTCAGATTTGTTAACTGAAATAGACTCAGGTAGGCCGAAGTAAAAGAAACCTGTTCAGGTGAAGATTCACAGATGACTCCGCCCTGGGCTGTAAATGTGGTGCTGTTCCACATACAATGGGGAACTTAATATCTTGTGTCCAGCGTGACCTGCTGTCTGCAAGCTACAGGAGTTCATGAACGCAGCAGAAAATGCCAAGATCTGGGCAAATTCTGGCTGACTGTATTTCGATTGCTATCGACATGCTAAGAAGAAATTGGCTGAAACAATTTTTACTATTTCTCTAAGTGACAGTTTTCTGCCAATAGTCAGCCAGTATTTTCATCAAACGTCATCAAACGTTTGATAAACCTTGCGGACCATAAAGGCGTAGAATTGCTAATACCAATTTGGATTTTAAGCAAAAATACCTAATCCCACGCAAATACAGCGACAAAATAAACAAAGAATTCAGACATCGTTTGATCGGATATGCGCGTCCGATGCAACGGACACATATACGACCCCCAAAGCGTCGCATGATTAGACAGAAAATATGACACCTACAACTTTGTTTACAGAACATTACACAGAGTTGCGAAATTACACACAGTCATCTGCTGTGGGTAAACTGAACATTTACTAGTGCTTCAGGGACCTTTGATGTGCGCTGTTGACATACTACATCAGCGCTGGAGACTTTGGCAGATACCAGATGAAGTCGGTACTTACTAATTTGTGATAGTATGTACTACTCGGGAAATTCAAGCGAGTTTACAGCTTTCTAAAGTTTACAAGTCATGTGCCCCATGGGATTCCTTTACATACATACACCCCCGGCCTCTTTCCATGTGGGTAGGCAGAAATTACAGAAACTCAAAAGCCACCTGCTACGATCCTTACGTAGGTACTCTTTTTACCTGGTCATAAACGAAAGCCGGTAACGAATACTATGAATCTGATCTTCCTGAAGATCATCACCAATTAGGTTCTAACCAAGATTGTCCTACTAGGGCGCTAAACACCGGGAGGCGCCGGCGCCGGCGTTTAGCCTGATAAAAAACGGCGTTAGTCGCCCTTCATTCATCCACTCAATAAGACGAAACCGTCTAAGCATAATCTTTTAAATTTTTATCACTACATCATCTTTTAATCCGCACCGTTGCTTTACCACATCATTCCTCAGGCATTCATAGTCACACTACAGATGCTTCGCAAGGAACGTATTTCCACAGCATTTATTTTATTTCTTTGGTTCCTTTACTTTCGTTGTGAAAGGAATTTTTGTGCAACATTTCATTCATCTTGTGTCTCATTCGATTAATCGAGTCTGGTTAAACCACGTTGGGGTCGGTGCATTTCATTAATTTATTCTAGACGCTGTGGTTTAGGGTTTTATTTTTTTGGGTGGGACATCACCAAATTACTTCTCCCGCTCTGAGTGAAGCGGGAGGGTGTGTCAGACTTTTGCTGACTAAATAAAACTCGCCCGTGTTCCTACAGTTGCCTGTGTGCCAGGGGCCACGGTATCTTTTTCGAACAACCTGCAGCCCTGGCAGGCATCGGCTCTTGCGGACCACACTAGTTGGTGCTGCTATCTCTTTGAGGCGCGCGTGGAACACAACGCGCCGTCGACCCGGGCTTGGTCCTTGCCGGACAGCGAGCTACACATTACTCGCCGTCCGCAATCCCGCGCCTACGGTGGCCGGGAATCAGCCTGGGTTTCCCGACGCCCAGGGCGTCTGCTGCAGCGGCTAGGGCCATTAGGGCGCATATATTGCGAGTATCGCTGCTTCGCAGAAGGAGGTGACAGCTACCTATGCACTCTCGCTCCGTACCATGGCCTGGACCAGGGCCGGATGCGAGAGATCGCCGCCGCCGCCTCCACGAGGACACGGCGGTGCTCCGCCCAAGCCGGGCAGATCTCCACTGTATGCTCCACCGTGTCCTCCGGGCGATGTACGCAGTGGAAACACCCGGGCGTTTCCTCCCGCCTTATACGAAACGTGGTTAGGGTGTGTGTCTGTCAGTTAATGAATGAATGATTTGAAGATTTTATTTGTTAGAAGATATATTTTGTTTGTTTAGTTGTGGGTAAATCTGAATGCATCAGCTATTTATGATGTTTTGATGAGTTGCACGCCTTGAGCATTCATACCGTGGTGAAGTACCAGTCAGTCAAGTTTACGATATTGATTCAAACTGATTGCTAGATAGGTACAAAATGATAGCAAGCCTGCCATCTTACTTTCGTAACTTCAATATTATAAGTGGATTTTCCGGTATTCAAATGACTTCTCTAGACTTTCAATCTTCAAGCTCTGAAAGCCGCTAAAAGCGCACGTGCCGTACGTACAAATATTATGATGATAGGTTCGAAACATGACTGAATAGTCTACCAGCCGTCGGCACTTTGTCGGCATCCGTAATGTGCATCATTTCGGCGTATTCACATGCTAATGCCGACGCGCTGTGGCGCTGGGGCCGCTGACAAATATCGCTTCCTCGCTTTTATGTAAGATTTTGTGAATTGTGAGTTTGTGAGTGGGTTTTTGTTGCGTGTGGTGGATAGTTTGAGAGTTAAATAGTATTTTCGATTAAATGGGTTTTAAATGATCACAGTAATATTTGGCTAAGATAATTATTAATCTGTATCCATAGAAGTGTAATAATCAAATTAACCCGAATCACTGGTTTGCATTCTAAATACATACTGATGATGTGATTCAAATACATACATTTATGATCGTGCCTCCTTTAAGCCTACACACTGCACACGCTCAACCAACAATTCACTTGACTAAACTACAGGCTAGTAATGAGCTAGCCAGTGACCAGGCGAGTACTAAAGCTAGTAGTTACAGTAAGTACTCACTGTCTTCGCCGGCGCACGGCATACCGGGCGCGGCGGGCACATTCGGGAAAACTGAAACAAACAACAATATCATTAGGACACACCACGAAATTACACGAAAGTAAAAAAAGAAAGACTATTTCTCGTTCCCCTGTTTCGTTTATTTGTTGAAAACGAAATTGCATTGCTTTACTGAGAAATAAGCTATGGCGGACGTCGGCTACACTCATTGTTGGCGACAGCGACAGTGCGACATTGCGACAACGGAACATTGCGACAACGGTGCGACATTGTCATTTTCCGCAACCACAATTGCGCCTAACTACATTACTCGCTGAATTCTGTAGAGTCTACAGGTTTGTTCATTTGTTTGATGTCAGTTAGATATTGAACTTGACCATCTTATTTCAAAACGCAATCTGACTTTCGTTCTAACCTAAAGTTACAAGCTCTGCGTCAGTTTTTATATTTCCAACTTTATTTCGATTTTGGTAAAGTTCTTAATACAGAATAATAGTTTAAAAAAACTAAAAAACACGCTTTAAGAACTAAACTAAAAAAGTAGAAAATAATTTAATTCAATTAAAAAGCGTGGGGTGCTTTTTGAAGTATTTTTATAATCTGTTAATGTCAAGCACCACACGCTTTTTAATTGAATTAAATTATTTTCTCCTTCTTTAGTTTGGTTTTTAAAGCGTGTTTTTTAAACTATTATTTATTTTGTATTTTTTAGTTCTGCTAACTACAAAAGCGTAATTTTTCCTTTTTTTTCATTTTTTTTTTATTATTGAATTGTCATCGGTCCTCAATAAGTTTACAAAGTTTAAATGAAATCTGACCGTTTAAAGTAGGTCCAAATCGCGCCCTAAGGCGTCGGCTACAAACAAACATACAAGTGAAGCTAATACAGGTAAAGCGTGTAAAAATGACAACTCTGGACTAAGTAATCAGTTTTGTAAAAAAAGAACTGCATTTCTAAACATTTCCGTTCTTAATTAAAAAACTGGCTTGGTGGTTTAAATCGATCTAAATACAAACCCTGTTTTGTAATAAGTGGGAGAGTGATTTGAAGATGAGTTGTTTTATATATAAATCGTAAAGTATTAGTCAATATTATGTAGGTTTGGTTTATTAATCAATCAAGAGCACACACACATTGTATGATTGATGCAATTTCAATGTGAAAAATGTCACAACGTATGGAAAAAGTCTCTTCTCTTGCAGAGTAAGTTCACGTTCGGTCTGACGTCAAACATTATTAACGTTTTATTCTCGCACTGGATCTTTAACAACAAATCGAACAGTGTGTTCGATGCACAAGAAGCTGGGATGCACCATGATGGATTCTCAACGCTCGGTTAACCACCGAGAGCAGAAAATCCAGTCGCGATATTTTTACGTCCGTTCAAACATGTTCTTAAAGATGCCGAGTGCCGAAATCCAACATCATTGGGTCGGTTCATTAATTAACTCATTTTTGACTTGATTCATTTTCTGTTCAGAGGTCAAAGATGTCGAAAGAAAGGCAAAAAACGAAGCGTCTAATATCGGTTTTACGTAGTAATGCTACAAATCTACCATACCCACACACTAACTAAATAAACAAGCCAGCCCACAGGTCATTTCGTAAGTTAGTGTGCTTGGCAATTGTCTGACCGTCGAGATAGACCTTAGATTTATTACAACATAAAGTGACTTGTTGTCTAGCAGTTACATTTTATCGCACACACGAGGCGGCCGCAATGTGGCGACTTGCTACAATAAAATAGAATATTAACACGAGCTGAGATATTGTAAGTAGTTTTTCTAGTACTCGTGTTGTGAGGAATTGCTTTTTGTGATGTAAAAACAAGAGTGAAGTGACTATAGTGTGTTCTCTAAAGCTTGAGATAAAATGTAAACAAACACTACCCGCATTTCAGTCACGAAAGTACAGGTTATTTAATAAATGACTACCAATAAAGTTAACGGATTATTGAAAGACTGAATAGTCTTTCAATAATTTTAAGCATATATATATATGCTTAAAATTATTGAAAGACTATTCAGTCTTTCAATAATTTTAAGCATATTACAATCCGTTAACTTGTATAGGGCCATCAAATCTATCATATCTGCAACCGTCCCAAACCGGCATTATCGATGAAGTTCCAATTTTGTCGTCACATAAAAGAGAAGCTACCAGACGATCCAACAATAGGCCTTTTGTTTTCATCCAAATAAAGAGCGGGAAAAAGCCGATGGCCCCAAACAAGTTCGGCTTTATTCAAACTCCGTGCTCGATACGCGAAAAACTTGCAAACGCGTATTTGGAAATTCGGACACCTCGTTCGGAAATCCGAGGCATAATGTTTGTGGAATTCGAAATTCGAAGTGTGGCATGAAAGCCGGAGAGCTGTGTTCGCTTGTTTTTGTGTTTGGAGGGTCGTCAGAACATCAAGGACTTACCTACGAGCCACAAATTGGCACACGTGCGACGTTCGATTGGAATATATTGCCGTTTTTTTCGGTTTAACTGAAAGGGTTTTTTATTTGTTGCGTGTGTCTAATGGCAATTTTACACGGTTTACTTATGTGTTTGAATTTGGTTGAAGCTACCAAATTGAACCATGTTCTTTGTCGGCCATGCCTTTTCTGCAACCAAAGTGTACTGTGCACTTATTGTCTTAACTTGCGTGTATCAAAGTTCTATGTGGATATACTGACTACAGTCCTAGATTTTTACTGAAGCCTTGGTTTAGATAACACAAACCGTGCGCCCGCCCGAAGAGATTTCCCATCAGCAAAAATGACAACACCCCTCCCAAATTAACCCCTTCAGAGGGTGAATCTCCAATAACCTTGCCTTAGTACTCACATTCGTTACATGAGGAACTTTTGAGCGAAATTTTATGCTTCTAGACCGAGCGGTTTAGCCTGTGTGTCGTCTCAATCAAATTAATCAAAATATTTTCTTTCACATAAACCTACATGGGCATTGATGAACGTCAGAAGCTAGGTACACGGTCCTAATTTGTCGCTTCCTATGTAGAAGAGCCGGCAAGAAACTCCACAAAGTCTGTCAAGTCAGAGACTATTTGACAGCTACATGTTAACGTCCTAGATTTTTTCAGAAACACGAAGTTTTAAAACATATCCAGATATTTTTCTATGATATAACTGTAGTATTGTATGACACTATCCGGATATGGGTTGTGCATCCGCACCGGACATGTCACTGAGAGCCAAGTTAGTGACAACCGTGCGGACACACCGGACGTTACGTCATGTGGACATCCGGTCATAGTGTAGACTACTTACAAGAGATAGAACGGGGAAATGTGATATTCTAATGACATTTTAGGTCAAAGGTGGTCCGCCTTTGTAAGACGACTAAAATGTCATCGTTTAATGAACGGCGTCCAATTAGCTAGCTAATTGAACCAGATGGCTGCGACAGATACATGAAGTGCGCTGCCGGTGTCAGACGATTAAAATGCCACGGTGTATTTATATAAATTTTTTATCACACGTTATCGTGTGATGAAAATTGTATTAAAAGAACTTCTTTGTTTAAAATATTTAGGAAATCTATTAAAAAAAACTAAAAGCTAGACAATTCAATGACAATACAATTTTTTTCTTTGAATTATCTGCTCTTCGATATTAGCAAAATATAACCTTAAACTGGAAATGTGGTTTTACTAGATCAGAAATACTTTGGTACTCAAGATAACAACAGATAAGATTAGGTTTCTTGTATTGACATTATACGTTATCGATGATTCAATGTTTGTTAAGATTCCTGTACTTGGCCGGTGGGCGTTACATAAAAGAGTGAAAAAAAAAAAAACTTTGACCAATATGTTCTGTGTTGGTGACAGTCAGTTTCACCAAACAAGCTGAAGTGGCAATGGGTGGGCCACATTAGCCGTAGAACCGATGACCGTTGGGGTAGACGTGTTCTTGAGTGGAAACCGAATCGGCAAACGTCAGGTTGGACGCCCTCAGGCTAGGTGGAGCAACGATCTTCGCAGGGTGGCGGATAGCAGGTCGATTTAAAAAAAAAAAATTTTTTGGGTCGGAAATCATGATGCATCATGAAATAACTTCTCCCGCTCTGAGTGGAGCGGGAGGGCGTGTCAGACTTTTACTGACTAAAACCCACCCGTATTCCCTCAGTTGCCTGTGTGCCAGGGGCCGCGGTATCTCTTTCGAACAACCCGCACCCCTGGCAGATAGCAGGTCGATTAGAATTGCCGCAAATCGATCTGAATGACGTGCATTAGGAGAGCTCTTTGTCCAGCAGTGGACTGCTTTTGGCTGATGAAGATGCTGGAACATGAATCCACGCGAATCACAATGGCTTTTTAATTGAGTCCGTAATTACGGCATTCAATCGGTTAATCGTCTCATAACAGCAACTATTCTTTTCAACATTGCCATTTTTCAGTTGGACAATTTATAGGCATAATAATAGTGTCAAAAAGTCCGTCTGTTTGTGTCCGGAAATAAGTGTTAAAACTCCTTTGTCGTTGCTAAGTGTACATGGCAACGAAGTGCCACGGTTGTTAAAAATTTGCTAAACTGAGACAAAAAATCAGTCTGCCTTTTCCCAACTATTTTGGGGGCTGGAAAGTCTAAGAGAATGCAGCTGAATACCAGTATTTTACACGAATCGACTGAAACGTAAGACTGGTTTGTCAGACTTTCGGGCTTCTGTCGACCCGAAACAACTGTCAAAGATCCGGGAATGACAGCTGTGATCAACGGCTTAGCGTGCTTTCCGAGGCACAGAAGGATCTTGGTATGTCAAGATGGTGAATGCAATGGAGAGGGCTATGCTCGGAGTTTCCCTAGGCGATCGAATCAGAAATGACGAGATCCGCAGGAGAACCAAGGCAACCGACATAATCCCAAGAATTGCTAAACTTAAGTGGCAGTGGGCAGGGCACATTGCTCGCAGAACAGATGGCCGATGGGGCCGAAAGGTTCTGGAGTGGCGACCGCGTACCGAAAGCCGTAGAGTGGGAAGGCCTCCCACAAGGTGGACCGATGACCTTGTGAAGGCCGCGGGAATCCGCTGGATGTGGGAACCACAAGACCGGTCGACGTGGAGGACCGTGGGAGAGGCCTATGTCCAGCAGTGGACATCTTTCGGCTGAAATGATGACGATGATGATGTCAAGATGGTCATCCATCCACGGGCCAACCGAGGCAAGCGTAGCTTAACCTGATCGATCGACCCATGCGACTGTTATTACATGGCCACAAGCCCTTTAGGTTCATTTGAAGCCCAATTACAGTTAGAACATTGCACGGTTCACTGTTATTGTCTTTTTGGTTGAATCAATCAAATAAGTCTAGACATGTCTGAACCGCGTAATATTCCCATAAGCTTCTACCCCTTGTTTTTCTCCTGTCTGCAAAATTGATAAATTTAAAGTCCCTGTGTGTGTGTACTTACTGAAACTTGGTGCAGTGTTTCGGAGTTTAAGTGTGTGTGAGATACGAAGTTTAATAATAAAGTAGTATACTTGTCTTCAAAGTTTTCGTGGTGATTTATGGAGGAGTGTGGCTCTGTAGTTGGAATATTCACATGTAGTGATACTCGCGTGGTAGTTGAGCCATCTCTTGTTTTGTTTTGTATGATAAGGTGCTGTCTGAGTATTGCAAAAGGGCAAAGGACTTGTGGCTAAGCAATAACAGCCGCACGGGTCGATCGATTAGGTTAAGCTACCCTTGCCTCGGTTGGCCCGTGGATGGATGACCATCTTTACATACCAAGACCCCTCCGTGCTTCGGAAAGCATGTTAAGCCGTTGGTCTCGGCTGTCATTCGTGGATCCATTGACAGTCGTTACGGGTCGTCAGAAGCCCGAAAGTCTGACAACCAGTCTCACCTTGGGGTTAGGGTTGTGGAGACCAGAAAGGCAGTCGCTCCATGTAAAATACTGGTATGCAGCTGCCAGGCTTTATTAGTGAATGTCAAGGAAATCATGTCACTTGGTTCAAATAGGTTAATTTTATATAGGTAGATTCTTTTACATATTGTGAATGAGAGAACGTTGTAGGCCTTACAGACTAGATTTGTAGACGATTTTTTATTCTGTATTTTCATTCCTCTAAGTACCTGGTACTTATTGACGGGCCTGCACTGTCCTCCCATACCTATTATCACTGTAATTTGAAAACATTGTAAAAACCAATTATTTTTAAAAGAGTAACCGTGGAGTTTCTTGCCGGGTCTTCTCTATAGGAAGCGACAAATTGGAACCGTGCTCCTAGCTTCTGGCGTTTCATAAGTGCCCATGCAGGTTTATGTGAAATAAAATATTTTGATTTTGAGCCAATTAGACTGGAACCTAGTAGGGAACTCGACCCCGACCTAGTTGCGAAAAGGATATGTAGATGATAATGATCACAAAACTTATATAAGTAACAAAAAAAAAACACAGTCGACTTCAGTTTGTATTTTCGTTTGTGCTTTCTTCGCCTACAAATACTACTACAAATACAAAATATAACGCTTTTTTCTTCCCAAGATACTTGTCAGACGGTCACGAAAGACACACAGTGCCTAACAAGTCTGTATTTCAACGTAATTGAGACTTCCGCCTGCTCCCTTGTTTTTCTCCTGTCTAGAAAATGGATTAATTTTAACTTTTTAAGTCTCTGTGCAATTGTTGACATAAGATTACTGCAATGTTTGAGAGTTAGTTTGTTGCGAGAGTTAAGTTAAACGGTGAAACTTATCAAAGTGATAAAAAATTTGCTTTGACTTCACAAAATACTACATAATTTAAAAATAAATGTCGAAACGGTGAAGGAAAACATCACGGGGAAACCGCATGTCCTAGAACCAAAAGTTCAAAGACATTTGACATCTACCACCCGGACTGTGCCGGCGAGGTGGATTACGGCCCATTCTCTCTCACAAAGAGGAGGCCTGTGTCCCAGCAGTGGGAAGATTATAGGCTGGTTATGATTATTATAAATTATACATAATTATACATTTATTATACATTCGGTCCTTGCATACATTATCTTTGAGGACTGCTAGCCAATTGTCTATCATAATTGCTTAACGATGATGATTCATTATTCAATAGTTTTATATCACGTATCAGCCACTCCAGTCTTGAATATTTTCACTATTATTCCATTAAATAATATTTTAGATAAGACGTATATTTTGAACGAGAGGATATGTTTACAACTGTGATATAATGTCGCATGTAACTAATTCTACTAATTCTAGTCTATCAATCTATAGGTATAAAAATAAAATGAAATGTACTTTGTTGGTAAGCATATCTTTTGACAACGTCAGGACCGATTTAGCTATTTTTAATGTTCGTAATGTTCACAATTAGAAAGAATCATTCACAAATTGCAAAAAACGTAAGCAAATTTGAACTTCGCGGGCTTTACGCCTCCTCCTTGAGCCAAAACATACAGCAAGCTAAGTTACAGACGCTGGTTCCGAACCGTTCAGCCGATAAATTGGATCGTTCAATACTATTATGTGTGTACCCGCTCCAGTGGCCTACACTTGTCTAAGCTTTTATTGCGTGCACTGAATGGACGGGTCCACTCACACTGTGTGGTTCTTTCCTCAAAAGACCATTTCAGACACCAATCTACATGGTATTCACATGATCTGACCAAGATTATGTTTGGACTTTAAAAGAGACTGTGACTTCGTGAGTTTGTTTCGGCCTTTCTTCTCAGAGTAGTCAGATAGGAAACGCCCCCTTCATCTAGTTTAATAAAACATGGTTGACATGTAAAAAAAAGTGTTTGTAAAAACGTACTTACAGAAATAAAATCATTTATCATTAATTATTGAAGCCACTTCATCTAAATAATATTGCTTTTAAATAAGAATATTTTTTCAGTAGAGCTATAGAAAACATCATATACCTATAAAGTTAATCTTCGCAAAAGAATTTAATGAAGATTTTTTTTTGATCGCTGTTTTAATTAGGTAAGTATTTGGAAATATTGGCTATTATATTCTATATTATAACTTCCTCTTAATTAACTGATTTAAGATAATTTGTTACGTTCAAAACGTCACTTTATAGTACGCTATAATAACACAATTTAACAAAATCGAAACGCACTCGCAAAATCGTAAATGTCGATTGTTGAGAGCGCTGTCAAAGTCTGGTTAACCGACTAAACGTAATACTTGCCACTTCAGTTGCCATACTACATCACAGTTGTACCTACTTTTCATTTTATCAATTCGTTGTATTTTCTAAAAGGTTTAGGGAATCTGTCATTTTGGGCTCTTTACAATAGGCAGAATACAAAATATTATATTATTGTAATAAATCTAACAAATAAAATGTGCTCAACTAGTTACATCTAGGAAGAGTACTTTAAGAATAAATGATAAAGTTTAATATTTATTAATAAAAGAGGAAACTATGGTATAAATCGAAAATAAATTTGATTTTGTTACACCGTATGTTTAAACAAGAAGTGTCAACTATAAAAAAACCCTTATTACGATTTGTTTACCTTCATTTAACTACCTAAACATATGGAGTATAGGTAATACGATACCCCTCAGTGAGACTGGTTCTCAATCTTTTAGTATACTACATAGTTAATAAAGCAAAAAAATTAAACCTATTGTTTTAAATTAATTCAATGGCTTGCTTAGCTTTATTACTTCAAAACACAGCGCAAAGCTTTGAAAACAATCCCGACTGCACTTAATAAGCTGAAGCCACTAATTTCCACGTCAGAAACTCGACAAACAAAGTGTAATGCAATTTAATTTAGTAAATAACTTAGCTGGTAACGTGAAATAAAGAGAGAAAGAAAAGAGAAAAAAGAGAGTAAATAAAATAACAGAGACAAAGGACGGGCCGGCGTCAAAACCAATTTCGTTGGTTGCGGGTAGAAAGAGAAGCGGTCAAGTACGAGTCGGACTAGCAGACGAAGTGTTCCGTACCACAGTTCAGAATTTAAAACACATTTTTTTTATGTACTTGTGCTATAGGTCCTCCTCTGCTTACCCCTTCGAGGATTACAGGCGTGATGTTATGTATGGATGTTTTTTTAAATTACTATAGTATGAAAACACTCTTCTTGTATCTTTTGCTGCTACCTTCAATGTCTTGTTATGTACGTTAATTATTGTAGTCTTCATTTATTAGGTATGTACTTGTTTTGTGCGTGTCATACTAGCTCTGCTCACGAATGTCATCATTATTATATTATAGTTAAAATATTTTTCATTAAGTGAAATTTGTAATAAATTTCTTTTGAGTAAATAAAGATTCTTTAAACACAAACACGTTTCTTGTTGTTGTTTTTTCTCTTCCTCTTTCATTTTTAACTTTATTATATTTTTACTATTCGTTGTTTTACACAGTGAAATTTCAACTGTCTACCTATCACAGTTTAAATAAGACAACCTTGTGACAAACAGACAGGCGGACGAACGGACAGCGGAGCCTTAGTAAAAGGGTCCCGTAGGCACCTTTTGGGTACGGAACTCTAAAAACACAGGACCCACTTGACGGGACCCGTACTATTGTGGTGTTTTCACTTCAATTCGATTTCTTTGTACAAGACAATTACTCGTGGCGTCCAATTGTTTTTCTCGGACAATAGGAGCGAAATTGTCGTGTTTAAAGGTTCTGACATATTGTCTTGAATGGACGTGAAGCTGAGAGTTTTTCATTGCAATAAAATTTAGGGATCATTTACGGGTTTTATAATAAAATTACTGGTTTTCTGTCGTTTGTGTTTCTGAAACAGATTGTCCAGCAGAAATAATTGATTGTGATAAGACAGCTGAAAATTTTAGTTTTTCTTTTATAGTAAACTAGCGGCAAACATCAAAAGACCAAAATTCGGATAACCAGTCTTGCCCAGGGATATGTGTTACCTATTGTGGTATGTAATTTTATCCATGTAAGTGCATCGTTTTCACATAAAATTATATAGTTAATGTGCGTAAAATATTGTAAAATACTTTAAAAGAATAACGGTGGAGTTTCATGCCCATTCTTCTCCATACGAAACGACCTTTTGGAAGGGGCGACTAGAATCAAATGTTGATGTTCAACAGTGCCTTTTATGAGCCCATTTGAAATAAATTATTTGACTTTGACCAGTGAGAGAATAAGACAGATGTAACCTATTTAAATTAAGGAAAAACAATCAATCAATCTCACGGTGAAAATCAGTTAATTTGTTGAAAAACACAACACTAGAAAATACACCATGTTGCCTATTTTATCTGTGGAGTGGACCGGTGTTCCTATATTCCGTGTCAGCCAATCAGAAGTGCGAGTTAGGCGAAGCGACTAAGCCTAGTTTCGGAGAGATATTTCCGTCGAGTCGTTACTTAGTTTTCCGGTCCAAGTTTAAGCCGTGTTGCTAAGTTAAGTAAAGAGTAGGGGCTTATAGTTATTTTAGTTTTAACATGAGACGTATTTTCTTTTTAGTGTAAGCTTTGATTATGTTAGAAGGAAGGATTTAAAAGGATAACACTTTTACAGTAGTTGTAGTTTTCGGTTTATCCAAAGTCAGATGCATATACAAAAGCAAAAAAATACGATGCATCTTATCTCATCTACGTACAAAAGTTTCCAAGTTATCTGGGGGAATTATAGAATTACTTTAAAATTCACCTAGAAGATATCCATATTAATTACTAACACTTCGCCCACGACTTCGGCCGCGTGAAATTGAATTGAAAAATAGAGAAACGAAATGTCACTTTATATAGAAAAGCTGTGTCTATTCTTCGTCGAAATAGAAAACGTCATGCTAAGGTGGTGTACTGTAGTTTCTGCCGTCCGCTATGTGTAGAAGTCGTGAGTTTATGTAGTATGTATATAACAGTATACAATGCCTTCCTCAGTTTATTAACAACACAAGTAATTCAACAAGTTTTCGTACAATTTCGTTCAGTCACATTCCCAAACTATTAGTGAATTATACAGGGTGATTGGAAGATGGGTGCAAAGCTTTAAGGCGAAGATAGTACAGACAATTTAGAACCATTTAAGCCATGGTTGTCTTAGACGAAGTCTTACCAAATATTTTTAACCAAATTTTTAAGTTTTTTTTCGGAAATTCTCAAAATTTAATGTAAACTGCATAATTATGGCCAAATTGAATGATAAATGAATTCATTTTTTATTTATTTAATTAAAGTAATGTGTAAGCAATCAAGCAAAACATGTTTTAGGCTTCTGTGTCATTAGACATTTTTTTTAAAGACATTTAAAGCTCAGAAAAAATAAAAAAAATTGTACAATACGTCTTTTAAACCTTATAAAAAAAAAAATTGGTAAGACTTCGTCTAAGACAACCATGGCTTAAATGGTTCTAAATTGTCTATACTATCTTCACCTTAAAGCTTTGCACCCATCTTCCAATCACCCTGTATATTAGGTCTTTACCTATGAAATTGCCGTTTTGCAGTACTGGCCATTTCAAATCAAAATAATTTTTGTTTGGGTAAGAATTCTAATTTCAAATTAATTTTATTTTAAAAACATGGATTTTTTTTCCAAAAGTAGTCATTTGTTTATTGATTAGTGTTACATTTTCATCGCATTTCAATCTTTTTCGTCATCATGGATACGTTAAAAATTCGAGTAATTATGGAATATGAGTACCGTCGTGGCAGCAACGCGGCACAAGCGGCACGCAACATCAACGACGTTTACGGAGCTAACACTACAAACCAACGCACCACCTGTTATTGGTTTGCTCGCTTCCGTTCTGGAAATTTCGACCTGAAAAATGAACCTCGCGGTCGTCCGAAGACTTTGGTCGACAATGACGAATTAAAGGCGATTGTGGAAGCTGATGATACACAATCTACGGCTGAATTAGCAGCAGCTTTCGACGTTAGCGTCAAAACAATATTGGTCCATTTGCGTCAAATTGGCAAGGTAAAAAAGCTTGACAAATGGGTGCCCCACGAACTCAATGATCGTCAGCGCGAAGTACGCGTCGAGACGTGCCTTGCACTGCTCAACAGACACACAAATGAAGGAATTTTGAACCGCATTGTTACCTGCGATGAAAAATGGATTCTGTTTGATAACCGCAAGCGCTCAGCAAGTTGGTTGGATCCTGGTTCAGCACCTAAACAATGCCCTAAACGAAAACTTACCCCTAGAAAAGTGATGGTCACTGTTTGGTGGTCTAGCGCCGGTGTGATTCATCACAGCTTCTTACCAAACGGGGTGAGCATTACTGCAGATGTGTACTGTGAAGAACTGAACACAATGATGGAGAAGCTGGCACATCTCCAACCAGCATTGGTCAATCGCTCGTCTCCGCTGCTCCTGCACGACAACGCGCGACCTCATACTGCACAGCAGACGGTCTCCAAGTTGCAAGAACTGGGGTTGGAAGCTCTCCGTCATCCGCCCTACTCACCAGACCTTGCGCCTACAGACTACTACTTTTTCCAGAATTTGGATAACTTCTTGGCGGGAAAAAAATTCAATACCCGAGAGGCAGTACAAAATGCCTTTGAAGAATTTGTTGCCTCCCGTCCAGCTGATTTCTTTAAGAAGGGCATCAATAAACTGCCACTGCGATGGCAAAGATGCATTGATTGCATGGGTGATTACTTCGATTAATACAAATAAAAAATACATGAAAAAAATTAATTTAATTTTTTTCATACAAAACGGCAATTTCATAGGTAAAGACCTATTATTACATTTCCAGCGCTTGAGTGTTGGTATAACTTCATCCCAATGACAAGACAAGAATAAATTGTTTGGTAAACAGGCTGACGGGAATACATACATAAACTCATGACTTTGCCCCATTTGGGATGAGCAGAAACTACAAAATGCCACCTGCTACTTTTTCCTCGTTAACCCTCATACATTGCTTACCGTGGGTGTCGTAGAAGGCGACTAAGGGAGTTACTAGAGAATGGGCAGCAGCATTCTCTATGCATTTTACCACCATACTGCGATCGCCAACCCGCCTTCCAAGCGTGGCGATTATGGTGAAACCCCCACAGAAATGACAATTGGGCGAGGCCTATGTCCGGCAGTGGACGTCTTTCTGCTGAAATGATGATGATGATGATGACAAGTGACTCTTGGCTTCGTTAAGTGTCTTTTTACACACGATATATAGATAAATACAGAAAGGCTACACTAAAACAATGACTGGTTCATTCACTTATAAAGTTATTAGGTAAGCACCAATTACGTAAGTATATTTGTACACCAACTCAATAATACAAGTAATTCAGGAAGCCGTACAATCGTTCAGTAACATTCAACCATTAGTGAATTATATTACAGCTCGAGTGCTCGATCCCTATGACAAGAGTAAATTGTTTAGTAAACGGGCTGACGGGAATAGACGAGCCTTTATCAAGGATTGTTGTTGAAATTACAAGTGGAATGGTCTTGTCGCAGTTCGGTACTTAAACTTTAGTAGGCCAGGGGTTGGATATGATTATCATTACATACTATAAAACGAAACGAACAAAACGAACGTCTGTTCGCGATAAACTCAAAAAATACTGAACGGATTTTTGTGCGGTTTTCACCAATAGACAAATTGATTCATGAGCAGAGATCGGATATTCGGATGCATATTTACCTACAGATAATTTTTAGCTATGAAAGTATGGAAGCGGCTTTATAAATTATTTGTAATATTTATTAAAAACCCTGGGATTCTTGGATTGCATAACTATTCAGATGTGTATTCATTTAAAATTAATGTTTAACCCGAAATATGTGTATGTACTGGAGGAGGGGTGGTTTTTACTAGTTAAAACAAAAAATAAACAAATTACTTAACTAAATTAAGACTTTTTCGATACAAAAGCGCATTCCGGCAAAACACCCTTTTGGGGAGGCCCATGTCCAGCAGTGGACGTCTTTCGGCTGAAATGATAATGATGCTGTTAATTAAATTAACCAAGGTGTTGAATCTATATCTTATGATGAAAACAAAAAGAAGATTTTATCATTTATTACTATTTCATCATTTCAAATAACTATGTTACAGCAGATTACGGGGTCATCGGCCACTGGTTCAAAATCTAGTCCCAATTTAGGCACTACTCAATCATTTTTCGAAAAAGGTTTAATAATAAAATGGCGCAGAAAATGGAACTACTTAATGTGTTTTTTTTTTCATTTTTGAGTAAGTTATTTGTTTTCAGGAAAGGTTTATGGAAAGTAAAGGACTGTTATGCTCTATATAAGCAAATTGCTAGAATCCAGTTTTCAGTTTTTTTGGTCCTAATGGTAATTTCTTTTTCATTCCTATCTCTCCAACATCTGAACTTTATAAATATAAAGGTAACAAATATGGCTCCGTTTATTTCGACAGTCAAAGTTCACAAAACTGTCCGCTGTGGTATATACAGGATGAATAAATGAGAGCAAGCCAGCCACAATACGAGCCTATCAAATATTCACGCAATTGCTCCTGCAACTTACATACGTATGCACGGTTGTGTTACAGGCCATTTTCAGGCGTATTCAGTCAAGGTCGAGCCAAGGATGAGGATTTCATTCTGTTGGGAATGTTTGTAGCTGCAAAATGTTGAATATCTCTGGAAGCCATTTGAGCATTACTTTTGAATGCAAATTGTTATTAGCCGAGGCACGTTTGCAATTATTTTTGTTAGTAAAAACGCAAACTCACGTACCTTACATTTACAAAAACGTTTAGCCTCGTTTTACAAAAACTTGCTTGGCTTATAATTATTGACACACATAAGAAACTTAGTTTTTTTTTGCAGGCACACAATATACAATAGACAATAAAAATAAAAAACAAAACAAATAAAAAAGGTTAAATATAATAATAATATAATATTTATTTCAGACCATACAAAATCCATATTCAAAAACAAAATCAAAATAAAAATCACTTAAATTCTACATACACAAAACAAAAGGTGACGCACAAAAAGTGCGATGTAAGGAATTAGCAGGAAAGTGTACCTCACGGCTGCGCCTGCGTCCAGCATGCTTAGCACGAGCACTGTTTTGTCGAAGTTTTGTTTTGTCATAGTTGTTTAGATCATTTTGAACAGTCTGTTCGTCCCGATATTATTGACTGTACAAGTTCGACAAAAAATCGTAATGGAACCAATCCCGCATACTGTAGATTTGTAGACAATTTTCTATACTTCATTTATAAGTAACTGGTACTTTTGACAGGCATATACTGTTATCCAATACCTATTATCACTGTAATTTGAAAACATATAAGTCAATTAATTTTAAAAGAGTAACCGTGGAGTTTCTTGCCGGCTCTTCTCCATAGGAAGCGACAAATTGGAACCGTACAGCTAGCTTCTGACGTTTCATAAGTGCCCATGTAGGTTTATGTGAAATAAAATATTTTGATTTGATTTGATCCAGCTCTTCAACAAAACATTCACAGAAATGTCGGCGATATTTCAAGCAGTTAAAATCTTTGACAACAATGGCTGTGCACGTAGTAAGTGGATCCTCTGTAGCTATCTATTCTGTGGCCAGGCCAGTGTAGGACGCTTCCAAGCCATTTCCGCGATACACCTCGTTACGCTAACTTTACCGTACACTGGCATTGCATAAGTTTGTTACTTTAAACTTGCGAACGCGTTAACATAATTGTTATTATAAAGCACCTATATTTTAACACACGTAGTGTG
The DNA here is from genome assembly GCA_947359405.1 of Antitype chi. Taxonomy (NCBI): domain Eukaryota; kingdom Metazoa; phylum Arthropoda; class Insecta; order Lepidoptera; family Noctuidae; genus Antitype; species Antitype chi. The sequence continues at coordinate 4,170,152 of OX375826.1, forward strand.
TTCTTAATGAAAGTAGCTACGTCATATTGTTCATAATTTTCAATTAGTGATAGAGGATAGAGAAGAGAGCAGTGGTGGCCCTGTGGTACCTAATGGCCGCGACTTATGAGTTGTAGGTCGTAGGTTCGACCCCAGAGGCGCTTTGCTTTGTGTAAATTAATTTCATCACCTCTGCTCTCAAAACGGTGAAGGAAAGCATTTGTGAGGAAACCGGCATGTCCTAGAACCAGGGATTCAAAGACATGTGACATCTAGCAACCCGCCCTGGGCTCGCGTGGTAGATTACACAGCCCACTCCCTCTCGAAGAGAGGACGCCTGTGTCCCAGCAGTGGGATCTTTATAGGCTGATTATTTATGTATGTATCGATACGATAGATAAATAACTGGATTGGATACCCTAAATAGCAATATACACCAAAATAAAGGTTTAAACTCAAAAACTGTATTTAAATATCAACCATTACAGTAACTACGAAACAAAAATTAAATTAAAGAATGTCGCTTCCAATTTAAATAAACAGAACGAATGTTAAATAATATAAAAGAAACAGGCACAGCGGAAGAGCGAGTGCGTCCAGTGAAACACTGAAACAAGCTGGAATTACAGCTTCCAATGGCAGCTTGTCTGTTATAACGCTATATGTTGTAGCTGCTGTAAATACGGGAAAAGGGGTCGAGAGAAAAATAATAGTTTTCAGGATCGCAGCTTTAAAACAGTCATATAATACTAACGGCCTTATTCATAAAAAGTTATTGAACATCTAAACAGTTGCTAAAGTCTGGTTTTCAAAGAGAAACCAGACTTTAGCAACTGTTTAGATGTTCGATAACTTTTTATGAATAAGGCCGTAAAGTCTTTAATATCGAAAAACATTTCATTCTTAGAATTTTTTTTGTCAATAGTAACTTGTGAAAGGGTCTAAGAATTATGTGGAAGTATAAAATAAATATGAACACGTTTTCAAGGTAATTAAATGCGTTAAGGTGTACCCAATTAATGCAGCTGTAAAATTACTAAGCGATCAAATTAAGCTTTCATTGTTAGCATGATCACAGGTCTTCATTCTTCGAGAGGGAGTGGGCTGTGACCTATGATGCGGGCCCAGTGTGGGTTGGTAGATGTCACATGTCTTCGTTTTTTTTGGTTCTAGGATATGCTGGTTTTCTCACGATGTTTTCCTTCACCGTTTTGAGAGCACTCTCTCAAAACCATAAAAAAAACAAATCATCATTCATCTCTCAAATCATCGCCACTGGGTGATGAAATTATTTAGACAAAGTAAAACGCCTGCCCATGACCTACACCAGTGATCTCATTGTTACTGTAGCAGCACTACAGAAAACATTTCGCAACAAATATCTAAAACACAAAAAGAAAAGTGGCGCCATCTACAATGCCACAGGTGAACTACGCAAGACTCACGTCACACAAATTCTGCATCGCGTAATCAGAGTCTACCGCGCGACTTGCATAGGTACAACATCCCGACATCAACCATCGGGCAGTTGCCCACCAGACACAACACCCGTCTGGTCGGAGGATCCTCCCTTTTCTATAGAGTATGAGTGAACTTTACACCCTGTTCCTCCATACCTCTATATTACTTGGTTTCAGTACTTAAGTTTAATTGAAATACGTAAATAAGAGTTAACTCTTCTACGTTCAGGCCTTGGCATTAAGAAAGATTTACACATATATGTTCATACAAGTTATTGCTAGACAAGGTACATAGCATTTGTATTTCTGAATGTACAAATTCGGTATTATGTTTTGTCTGGCCTTTGTCAGACCACAACTTCTTGCCTGCCTAATTGAACTAAGGGTTTGCTTGTAAGACCAAAGGTTCACTTGTTTTTATGTGTGTTTAAATACTGTCAGCAGTATTCCTTTGCTTTGCAGAAATTCATTAAGCCAGAGTAAACACATCTTCCTTTGACAGTATTTTCCAAGAAATTATGCAGTCTTTTTTCAGTGTTTATTTCAAGGAACTGTCTTCTTTCTTGCAAATGAAATAATTACGTTACTATTACGTCTTAGTTAAAACTTAAATTAAATTGGCATTTTTTTACCTAGATATCACAGATAAATTTCATATGGCCGCCATTACGCGTAATGACGTAAATGTCAGAGGATTTAGGACTACATCGAGGTACATACACAACATATACTTACTTTGGCGATTCTAATACAGGTTCATATTATGTTTACTAGTGCGCAAACAAGCCATGAATAAAGCAAATGATGAATAAATTTTTCGTCGGTAACAAAAAATCAATTAGCTGTTCCATACATTTTGACCGCGTAGGTATTGCACTTTTTTAAGATAACGGACGAAAAATTTCTACCTAGGGATCTAGAATCATAATATGCTAAATTCATGGTTACAGTTTGCGTACAGATTATATTTTTTACTGAATAAAGAGTTATCCGCGAGCTTGTATGTAGGAAGTGATCTTCGGAACTACAGATCAGATGACGAAAATTCTTTCACTAATGGGGAGCTACACTATTGCCAAGTAAGGTAAGTGAGTATTGGTAAGTAAGGTTCATTAGAAAACCAGCGTCAGGCAGCATCTGTCTGGCATTAATACTGAAATGAACCTTTTTGGCACAGCCGTGTGGCACACACTGTTGTATCTAGTTATTTATTTTCACTTTTTTATATTTATTTTGTGTTTCACGAACTGTGTCCAAATAAACGGTGTTCTTTCTTTCTTTTCTATAAATACATAATAATATTTTATTTTAAAAACAAGAAATTACACGCGAAGCGAGTGGTAAATAAGACAATAACTCCACCAACATTTATCATTTTTTTTTAACAACAGTACATAAGGAAGCAGCGATGTACTAGCTTTTATAACTATAGTTTTCTCTTAACTCCCGGAACTGTCATTTGGCTAGAATCACGTATAAACTTTCATACGATAAGAAAACTCCTACGTTTCATTTGTACCGTCAGAAAAACAAGGTAAGGCTTCGTACACACTTACAGACTGGCGCAGTTGATAACATCAGAAGTAATGGAGAAGGAAGTTAATGGATCGATTGGTTTGCTAACATTACAAATAGGAAGACGAAATAAAAACCGGAATTTATTCACCATACAATCTTCTGGTGTTTTTTAAGTCTTGTTAAATGAATTGCTACACGAATTTGGTCTTTCACACGAATTTGGATTGTAGTGATACGTGACTGTACTAAAATGTGTGAACACATAACAGTTAATAGGTTATTGGGAGGAAGACGGAGAGTGGGGTAGAAACGATGCTAACTATATCTATCTATACAGAAAAAGTTTTTATTTATGAAATTTTCGTCAGTTATACAAAAAAAAACAGCTGTTCAATACATTTTGACCGCGTAGGTATTGCACTTTTCTATGAAACAGCTGATTTTTTTTGTAATACCGACGAAAAATTTCTTTGCAGAGGGTCTAGAATGGTATGCTGAATTCATGGTTACAGTTTGCGCACTGAATAAAAACTTTTCCTGTGTATTGAGACGTGAAGCAAAAACTTTGTACCCTTTTTTACGAATATTACGTGGACGTTGGTGTATGAATATTGTCACGGTTATAGTTTATTTGGAGAAGGAGTATAGAAAGAGAATATTTTTATATAATAATTAATAATGCATTAGATATACATTAAATTAATAAGAAACATGGTCGAATTTCGACCGCAGGGCGACCACTAGTAATATCTTCTTTCGTGGGACGGACTGAAGTTCAGATAAATGTTTGTAATTCTATTTTGCCCATGATATCTCTATAAGAATAGTAAGAAGAATAATTTTATGTTTGAAAAATTACATTCGAATGCGTTGATTCCTGGAACTCACACTAGAATTCCCTGTGTCGTGAGAGATCCAGGGTCTTTCGTTCCATTTACATTTATTGCTATACGTAGCAACTGCGTACTATAGCGTTCAAATAAATTTCTTAATTTCGTCTAATCACTCGTAATCTACTATCTATCTTAATTGATAAACTTCAAAACTTTCATTTTCAATAAAGCCATTTCCTGAAACGAACCCTCAAAACACGTGAAGAACCAATAACATCAATTGCCAGTTGCCATAAAAAAAAAACTTTTTAATAAAAACAAAACGATTTCGATTTCGTGTGTGGCAACACTTAGTAGTCCGCTTAAATACTCTTTGGCTAATAGATTTACTTTAAACAAGTTTTCTTTGATGATAACTCTTGGATGGTTAGTGGTTATCGCAGGGTCCTAATTATTTTGTTTACTGGGTACCTGATATGCATATGATGGGTTTGATGTTGTGGTGAAAAATGAAAGGTGATTGAGCTTTTCATTGTTGAATATTTTCATTGCTTTTTCTTTGTTAGGCCACGTTTGCATGGACGCAAACGTATAATATCGCAATAATATCGCAACGGGATTTTTACGCACACTGGATCCTCAATGCACTGCTGGGCGCAGAGAGTTAAAAATAATAGATTAAAAAATCTTGATATTAATTGGTTATACAAATACCTCAAAAAGCACCCCACGTTTATTTTAAATTATTTTCTGCTTTTTTAATTTGGTTTTTAAAGCGTGTTTTTAGATTTTTAATATTTTTTATTTTGTATTTTTTAGTTCTGCTAGCTACAAAAGCGTGATTTTTCAGTTTTTTTTAAAAATTAACATTATGGAACAAATGTACAAAATTATTGTATTGTCATCAGTCCCCGATAAGTTTACAAATTTTAAATGAAATCTGACCGTTTGAAGTGGGTCAAAATCAAGTCCAAAGGAGTCGGTTACAAACAAACAAACATGCGTACAAACATACAGGTGAAGCTAATAAAAGCGTGTTAAAAAAAACGAACGGTATGTTACTTCGACGTTCTGGGATGTACTCTGTTCGATTCTCAAAAATCCTAGAAAATCCAGTGCGCATTAAAATCCCGCCACGATATTTTAAATTGAATTGACAGCACAGTTGGCGCAGTGGTTAAGCGATTGACTGCTGCGCTGTGTGTCGCGGGTTCGATTCCCGCACGGAACAAATATTTGTAAGACCTACAAGTAGTTTTTCCAGGTCTGGCTGTTTGTGTAAACGAGTTCAAATGTTTGTAAACGCACCCACAATATAGGAGAAATTCCTAGTGAACTAAATAGCGTACAGATCGCGGTACGTAAGTTGAACTAAAATGGCCTTTCGTCTCAAATTACGTGCGTTTTACCGTCCGAGGCAACGAGTGCACGCGCTCCAACCTTCTGTTGTTTGTTCTGATTTTAGATCAACTTACGTGTCCCGATCTATATAGGTATTTTGACAGCCATATCGAAATACGTCACCACATGTCCCAACAAGTAGATAGTTAAGCACAAACATTGGCACAGACGGTGCACAAACTTTCTTACTCAATAATGAAACAAGACTCAGTTTCTTTAGGGTTGACATCGGAGGGTTAACTCGTGATAACTTGAGACGGTTCAAAGCAAAAGTTTGTCTTTACTTTTATGCTTGCGTTTCTCTTGAGATATTTATTGAAAGGATGGATTTATAAATAGAAACAATACTGTGGAAAATACAGTTGTATAATTTTGGGAATTTAGAAAACTTTTCCGTAATCATCATCAGCCTGGACCTCAATTGGATTTTGGAGTATATTCGTAATCCATTGCTTCATATGTTTGAAACAATCGTCTGCTCGCAAAGTAAATGACGCCATGAGTATTGTTGAATTGTGAAAATTAATGGGCATTGGGAATGTGAGAGTACACAATTACCCAGCTGGATATAGGCAAATATTTTTCCTGATGTTTGATTATTTCCGTCTCGATGGTTGCAGTCTTGCAGTTCTTTAAAAAAGAAACAGAAAATATAATAAAACGTGTCGGGGTCGGAGTACCTACCCCGTTGTAACGAAGTTTAAAATGAAACTCAAAGATGGCGGCTACGAAAAGTTTAACATGACGAAAAAAATCGCAACCGCCATCTTTAATTTTCTTTCCCTAGAAAATCATGAAACCTATCTATCTCCTCTGTCTCTTTCTAATATATAATGCAAAGCCGAAAGTTCGTTACGTGACAATTTCTACCATTACAACCCGCAAGCTGCGTTAAAAAACTCGTAGAAATATAAAACGTTTTAAAAGCGACATCCAATTGTCTAGTAGTCTTGTGCCTGCTCGGTCATTTTTAAGATCACTCCGTACTAGTTCATTTCGGTCAGTGAACTAGTTCATTCTATTAGTTCTATTCGGTCTTCGCTCTCAGTCAGTACTTCCATAGATCACAGAGCAAAAAAGTCTCATTGAAATCGTATCAGTGAAATCAGTCGAAGTCATTCTCGTTCAGACATACGGTATGACTCTTTGTAAATGTACGAGGAGCTATTAGAACGAATAGACCGATTACAAGTCGGCTTTCGGAAACGTTTCTTTTAGTACAGTGCAAAGAAACGGTTCCTATTCGTTCATCGTTCACGAACTACACAAGACTATTGTCTAGGCCCTCAGGTCCCATATTCTTGCATCAAACCCAATAAGAAACATTACAAAACAAAAAAGCATCGTGAAATAAACAAGCTGTTCTCAAAATCACGTTATTAGTAAAGTTGTCCGGTTCGCGCTGCAATTTGGCAAGCTCCCCGCGCACCCGGCGTGATGTATGGCCGATACTTTGAATAGTTAGGAAAAACGCTACTGGGGCAAAGCCTACAGGGGTTCAATTAGTGTCGCTGTTTTTAGGTAAGTGGAGTTGGTTGAACCTTTTTTATTCAGGATGTTGGCATTTTGTTTTATAGCACATAACTGAAGAGTTATAAAATTCCTCAAAAAAAAAAGTCATTTATTCAAACTAGGCTGAGAGTCAGCTCTTTTTGAACGTCAAAATTACATAAGACAGTCCCCCCAAAACGCCCACCCTTCTCCTAAAGGCTTATAGAGCCTACAGATGCTACATTAACGATTAAATAGTTTTTTTTTACTTTACTAAGTACTTGTTATGTAAACTACAGCGATAGAAAGTATTAGTACATCATCAATAACAAAATGGACTAAATTGTATTATCGAAGCTAACACAAAAAACCCAAATAAAGTTAATTAATTTAAATGGGACCACTCTGAGCCATAACCTATCCATTAAAAACATAATTTTCGAAATCGATCTTCAACTTACAAAAAAAAACAGACGAATTGAGAACCTCCCCTTTATGAAATCGGTTAAAAACATCTAAATGTACAATTTACAACTGACGGGCAATTCCTATAGTTTTAAGAACGTTCACATTTGGTGAAAACAACATCTAACATCCCTAAATTTTTGACAAGTTTTTGATATTAATTGCCGCTGAGATGAGATTGCAACTTGATTTTGAACTTTTTTAAGAAAGTTTTTTTTTTTCATTTCTTAATAATAAAAAATTGTAAAAATATTACCTAAGTTATACACCTTATGATAGCAAGCTTAGTACATTGTATACTAAGTTAAAATAGAAAGTTAGTTCATTAAATAAGACACACAATAAAACAACATAAATCACAAAATTAAACAGTGAACTATTTCGTAGCGACGGCTACGAACTGCCGTAGCCGTAGCGTTCGTAGGCGTCTACGACAAGTGCTACGAGCTACGACAATTCAAACTATTCCGAATTCCTTGAGTGTATTGTGTTGTATGTATGTTAGATGTTAGTAAGCAATGTTATACATTAGATAGGGGCAGGAGGACTACTTTATTAAAATGTGCGATAGCGGTATCAAATCGATTAGACACTTCAGAGAAAACCGAACCACAAAATCTGGAGCACTTTATTATATATGCGTTTCATTTTAAAGAGAATCAATGTTATCTAAATAAAACATCTATTATATTTTAACAATTACAAATACAACATGAATGTAGAAGGCTTAAATCGAGTATATTATTATGTGGTATTTAATACATTTGTCCATGTGAAAAGAAATGCAAGATTTTAAGAATATCATCTCTCTCTTTCTACCGTGATTTTGAGCATAATTACAGACCGCACCATTCTTAATAATACATGATAATATCAATTACTTGAATGCTATGCTTCTGTGTAATAATCTTCTAAAGTTAGGCCATTTTGAGGCAAAGGAAATTGGTAGATTAAATAAGGATAAAACTCATCAAGAGCCGATCATCAGATTCCATTTAAAACCGACATTTCGACGACAAAAACTTGTTATTAGAAGGCTTAAAATTTAATGGAAGATGATTAGGGATTTTTAATTTCATTCTTTGGTTTATTAACTTCGTAAATTGGCTGAAGAGTTTGAATTTGAATTTTTGAAATAGTACGCCCAGGTTCAGTATTAAACAAGACTGTCTTTTATGGCCAGATCACCTAGAATTTCGTAAATGTTAGGCCACCTTTTTTCGTTCACAGGTATCATCACCAGAGATCGGTTATTCGGATGCATATTCACCTAAAGTTGAGATGTTGGCTACAGGAACGGAACGGGTTTTTGTATCGAAAAAAAATAATTTAATGTAAAAACAAAATCGTTTTAACTAACTCACACCACCCCTTCTCTTACAGACTTACACATATTTGTATAGGGGTACATTTTAAATAAATATGCATCTAAATAGTTTTGCAATCCTAATCATTTAGAAGTCGCGTTATGCATTACCGGTGTTGCTGGCAAGCCGCGATTTTTTCACAAAAATATTAAGAAGCCGCTTCCATACTTTCATAACTAAAAATTAACTTTAGGTAAATATACATCCTATTATCCGCTCTCTAATCATCACTTCCATAATCAATACAAGTAAAACATAACATAATATTACGCCTTGTTTTTCCGAAAGGCTCTAGGCCTCTGCCTGACCCTGTACATCTCTAGAACACCAACAATTCGATGTTTAAGTCTCATGTAATAGGGGCGAGCCTATAACCATCAAACGCGCACGGATTCAGACTCCGGGCTGTTACTGAAAAAATCCAGAGAGAAAAGGCCAATAACACTTTGTCCGACTTGGAAATCAACCCCAGACAATGCTCGGCAATAGAGCTTATGGCCAAGGCTGTCAACACTACATCAAGTGAAACTATAATTTTAATCTACACTTATATTGGAAAAGTATTTAACCAGTGCGCAAACTGTAACCATGAATTCAGCATATCATTATAGACATGTAGACCCCCCAGCACAAACATTTTTTGTCGGTAATACAAAAAAAAATCAGCTGTTTCATAGAAAAGTGCAATACCTACGCGGGCAAAATCTATGGAACAGCTGTTTTTTTTAGCACTGAATAAAAACTTTTCCTAATATTATAAAGAGGAAAGATTTGATTGTTTGTTTTATATTATAAAGAGGAAAGATTTGTATGTTTGTTACGAATAATCTCAAAAACAACTGGACCAATTTCAAAAATGCTTTCACCATTAGAATGCTACATTATCGCTGAGTAACATAGGCCAGATTTATTACTAGAAAATGTCCACCAGTTCGAAGCCGGGACGGGCCGCTAGTAAGAAATAATTTTAGTATTACCTACTCACATTGTACCAGAAAGGTAAAAGTTTTAATGTTACAATGTAAGCAACATTAAAAAGCAAGCCTGGCAGGTATTAATTAACACTCCAGCATTAATTATCGCACCTCCCTCCTATAATTAAACTTGCAATTAACAGCAATTCACTTCCATCAAACTGAAATATCTTTTAAACCAACAATCATTCCGTACAATTAAACAGTTAAGTTTAAACTGTTAATTTTTTACCGGATGAAAAGTAGTTAACGGGACGTGTATTTAACAAATGAGGTAGAACGCGGTTGTGAAAACTAACGACGCGACAGGTAATCGAAAATGTCGGCAATTTAAGTTAATTTTGTATGAGATTAACTTGTTAATCATTTTAGTGACGTAGTGGGTCATAATTGAGAAGTTTTTAACACCCTTTTCTGTAATTGATTTACTTCAGTGTTGAAACAACACTAAATTACCTAATAATTATACTGTCTGTGTTTCACGTAAATGTCTTTTTACATCGTTCTCACATAAATAATTTCATTATGAATGATGTATTTTTTTAGACAGACAGAAAGCTGTGCTGCTGGGGAGTTTGTTGCGCCACTTCTTCTTCCCAGCTAAAGCACTAGGAAGTAGTAAAGGGCGGGCGTTTTGGGGGGACTGTCTTATGTAATTTTGACGTTCAAAAAGTTCTGATTCTCAGCCTAGTTTGAGTAATGACTTTTGATTGTCTTTTATTTTATTTTTATAACAATTTAGTATAAGAATATTTTGATTTAAAAACTCCGTGGAGTTTCTTGGCCATTCTACTCCATAACTACCTGCACCGCTTAGGAATGCGCAACTAGCGTCATCTCTCTGACTGATCGACCTCTTGACATTACAAAAATGGGCTACATAAAACATCATGAATATAGAGTTTTTGTTTGGTAAATCAACCAACCTCCAGTTTTCATTTGATTTTGATTTGTTCTATTGCTACAAAAGTTTTCGATTAAAAAACAAATGACTACTGCCAACACGAAAAAACCCGCCAATGCTTTATCCATTTTCAATTCGTTGATGCACCAGCCAACAGTCTAGCCACTTAGAGAGTAGCGTCACCAATTGAAACTTTAATGATAAAACAATTAAGTTTAGTTTAGTTTGTGACCAGTTTACTATGTTATTTATTGGTCATGTTCTTCAGAAAAGTGGGGTGAGTAGTATTCACAACCGGCATGCGTGTATGACCAGAAGTCCAATTCTCGTAATTAAAAACGTTCACAATCTAGTCGCAGTCTCATCTCAGCGACAATCAAACGTCAAGAAGTTGTCAAAATTGTATGGAAACTCGAGATATTTTTGACACATTGACACTGAGATCAGACTGTGAACGTTCTTAAAATTACAAGAATTGCCCCTCAGATGTATGAGCGTAAACGTAGCAACTTGAGTATATAAGCGGAGTATATTTGCGGATGAATGGAAGATGATGCTGTCAGAATTTTTGAATTTTTGTGAGAAGAATGCATGACTGTGTTAAACAGCTTGTAATGTGTACATTAATATGTTTAAATAGTGTAATTGGCTTCGGCCGTTCTATTTAAACTAAAAATAAATAAATAAATAAGGATCGTAGCAGTTGGCTTTCTGTAGTTTCTGCCTTGTGGCAATAAGGCGTGAGTTTATTTATGTATGTAATAAAGTTTTGATAACATATATCCCTTGTTTACTCTCATTAAACGAATCTGGAGTTTTCGAATGAATCACTGAAGTTTGTGTGTATAAGTTTCCTTAATTGTTCCCACCCGGTGATATTAATAAGCACCTGGATTTGTTTGATTGTTTCAAAGAAAACCGACGTCGCTGGAATGTTAATATGTAATCGGTTTACATTTGAACCCTTTGCTAAAATTCTGAAGTAATAATCTTTTTGTGAATGTTATATAAGACGAAATTGTAATGGGTCGATTGCAGATTTCAAAGTCAGACTGACAGTCGCGAATAGGTACAGGCGTATTATTAATAGATATGATAAGAGAATCACTAAAGCGTTAAATATGTGAATTTCTTGTGACTTTATGTTTTTTTTTTCTTCCACAAATTGTCTACTTCCCTTTTTTATCTACTTTCCTATCGCAGGCATGCTGGAAGAGATTTCTTTAGAAATAAGCACCACTTTTGTACATATCAATTTTCTTCTTGTTTGTTTAAACGGGCTGGCAGGAATATCGAAGCACAATATATTACCATGTATTCAGAACGTGGTTCGGACCCCCCCAGTGTTGAAATTTCGTCGATTATTATTAAAAAAAACTGCTGTTTCCTACCTACGAGGGCAAAATGTATGGAACACCGTGTTTATCCGTGCTTTTACCTGACTAAAAATTCCAAACACCTAGGTCTTGAATCATATGCTGAATTAATGGTTATAACTTGCGAGTCGGATGTCGCTGCCACTCTGTATATGTGCGTAAATCAATTAAAAAATAAATAAAAGCAAAAATCACTTCATTATGTTAATTTACTTTTACGATTTTAACACAACCAAAACGAAATTGAATATAATGAAATATTAAATTAAAATATACAATAGTGATGTACAAACATCAAAATGTATAACTCGACTAAACCAAAACATATCGCTCGGTTTTGTATAACGACATGTAATAATCAAACTATCCGCATTTCTGTTTTGTCAACCGAGGCTGCGGTATAACACGACAATGCTACACATTAATATTCACAATTTTGCTGTACGCGTCATCTGTTGCAGCACAATAAAGTTATGCAGATGAATCGCACTGATATCGGTATTTGTATCGAAATCATAATTGTATCAGGAGTTATCTGTGAAAAAATATTCAAAAGGCTAAATTGAATAAGTTTTATGTTACATTAAAAGGTACTAACGTTGTGCGGCATATGAAGGGGCTGAAATCACAACATCTAAACGCGGATACGGCTGAGATAGCAGGCTCTGAGCCGCGGCGAACTTCTCACATACATTCAGTCCGCAATAGAACGTCTGCCACGCGCACTCACGCATACACTCCGCCGTTTGCGACCACGACACGGACGGCATCCTCATATCGACTAACTACAACACTAACACAACACTGTCACAGAACCAGGCCACTTTACAAACACACCACACTAAAACACAAAACATTATCACATTTTTATTTACAAATTAAAATTTTAACACTGCAACACGTTCGAATCGTACCGATATTATTGCTTTAACTACATTTAGATTAGATAAGGGACGTCACTAACCAATAGAAAATGTTCATTGACGCGCGTGATTTCGCCGAGATATCGATATTTCTTGTATCGATAAGATAAAGTAGATGGTGCGAGGCGAGAGTGCTCATCTATGTGGAAAACGGCACTGATAGATGGTGTTGCTCTTTGTGAAGATCAGGTGCGTGGCGTAGGCGTCATGGCGTCTATTATCTTGCATTCAAAGATAAAGCCAATCGAAGCGATAGCGTGCGCGATAACTCATCGAGTTTGCGCAACGGTTTATTATATGGATAATGAAGAAGGAATATATTTCAATAGAAGGCCGCGTCCCTTTGTTACAGTAATAAAAAACAATGAAGGCGTTCGTGCATGTCGATTTAATAATACGTAGGGTGGGCCTTTTTGTGTTTAAAATACGGATTTAATTAAGAATTATCAAGGTAGAGCGATCAAAGTGATATCGGTAGGGTAATTTGGATAAAATTATGATTTTAGTTTGCAGCATCTGTAAAGAGGTTTTAAGTATAGAAACTGGAATATATTCGTTTAAATCAAAATACAGAATTAACAGTAGCGAGAGTTATCAATTATACATTGAAACCAAGAGTTACTTTTAGGAGAGGTTTTTAAAATAATCTTTCTTCTCATGAGACTGTATCTCTTCCATCTCCATAAAGTGAGTTTTGGGCGGCAAAACTTATGGGTATGTGACACGTGTTAATTTTCCAAAGTATCCAAATTTTCACTTCTTTCGGCAGTACCAATGACTGCCTTTTTATGCTTACAAAAAAATCCTTGTTCCACTTTGCATTTCTATTTAACCTGGCACACGCAACTCCACCACAATTAGCCGCATCCATTTAATTAAAAAACACAATTAACTTGGCAACATTATAGAACAGTCTCTCCGTAATTAGGGATGGGAAATATTCTTGTTGCGAACAACAGTTTGTTTAGGACAGTTGTTCACTGTTGTTCCCTGCTTCCTTTGGTCAGAAAACACACACGATCTTGGCAACTTACTGTACTTACGAGTACGAGTTTCTCATTAATTTGGTTGGGTAGGTACTGCTTTAATTTCCTAGGAAGTTTTGGATGAGAAGGCTCCTTTAGAGTAATTTAAATGTTAAGTTCTCAATTCCGAGTTTAAAGTGTACTATTTAGGGATGGGACATATTTCGTTGCTTTTACGTTATCGATTGAATGCAGAAAACCGGTTACGAAGCAGACTCTACTAGGTATGTAAATACTTTTTTCGAAAAAAAAAGGAGTTTACACGAAAGCGGATATTAAAACAAGAGGATTAAGATTATGTGCCTATTTTTATCAATGATAATTTCCGCAGATTACGTTAGTCCAATATTAGATTACATAATATCCGATGTATTTGTATGTAACAACAAATAAAGCCAGTTCGGTATTTGCTCAGTTTAATTGACGTCACACATCCGTTAATCTGTATATCGGCCGTCAGATGAATTAAATTTGATAAACGCTACCAAATTGAGTGTGGAATTTATTTTTCCCAAATTCAATTTGTAAATGGTATTGTTTTGTTCAAAATTGGTGGAATGCTGCACTTTTGAAGCTGATTGTCTATATGATAATGTCGGCTTGTCTGTATGTGATTACATTAAGTGGGTACGTCATCTATCGAGCCATTTCCCAACTATGTTGAAGTCGGTTTTCAGTATAACCAGACTAGCTTATATCCCGAGACTTAGTCTGCGTGTATTTTGTATTTTATCAAGATTTTGAACAAATAAATCTTAGACTGTAATTATACCCCCTGTGACCTTTCAGTTTGTCTTTCAAATTTCAAGTTAAGGCTTGCACGTACAGGGAAAATTTTTAACCAGTGCGCAAAATGTAACCATGAATTCAGCATATCATTCTAGACCCGCTAGCATATAAATTTTTTGTCAGTAATACAAAAAAAACCAGCTGTTCCATACATTTTGACTACGTTTCAAAGAAAACAACTGATTTTTTTGTATAACCGACGAAAAGTTTCTACCTACGCGAGGTGTTCTAGAATGATATGCTGAATTTTATGGTTACAGTTTGCGCACTGGTTAAAATGTTATCCTGTATGTTGCTCGCCTTTATAATATTAGATTGAATTACTGATATGGAAGACGGAAGACTAGGATCTGCCATGTCCTGAATTTGGGGATCCCGCTGAATACCTATATTTTACATGGAGAGACTACCTATCTGACCTCCACAACTCTGTTACTAGGTAACACGATACTACTTGTATAAGTACGTAAATATCCGTAATCTTTGCTAAATATTGAACATAAATAACAAAACACTTCAATAATTTTAGTAATTATATTAATCAGGTAAAAGATTACAAGTTTATCGAAAAATATTTCCTTCTATTAATTATTGACCTACCGATCTATTGTGTAAATAATCTCACCGTGAAAACTAAGGTGAAGTAAACTGTCAATAGGGTCGATCCCTACCGTCAGATAGAATGGCAGTTCACTTCAAGGTCCTTCACCTACGTTTTCACGGTGAGATTTTTACTGATTAGACCAGCTCATATCCGTTTTAGTTTCGCTTTATTAATTACGGATACATTGCTTAGTTTTAGTATCATGACAATTATCTTATTAAAACCAAACAATAACCACTAGTAGATAAAGCAAACATACATACATTTATTCTAGGTAAAAACATTTTATCGATAAAATTCACTACGTAACTTTATCCCTTCCAGTAAACCAACTTCTTGAGTTCCAAACAAAGTAGGTAACACAACAGAACTGCACAAACAAATACTAAATTCTAATTTGGCAATGGCGGGAATATTTTAATTGGATTACACATGCATCTACGTGCACAAGTGAAATGGTTATTTGCACAACACTAGCGTAAGAGGATTTAGAACCGGTTAATTTATTCAACGAGGATTGATTCGGTTAAACTTATTTTAATTTGGAATTACACTAATTTGAATTGTTTAAGCTCAATGGCGTCGCGAATTATGTTGGATGTGATTGATTATTCTGTTTTGTTGTGGTTTTATGGTGATATTAACCCGTAGAATGTTTTATGAAATGGAGATTGTTCATACGAAAAATTCACTCGTTTTTATTTTTTTTGGGTGGGAAATCATCATCAACTTCTCCCGTTCTGGGTGGAGCGGGAGGGCGTGTCAGACTTTTACTGACTAAAACCCACCCGTGTTCCCTCAGTTGCCTGTGTGCCAGGGGCCGCGGTATCTCTTTCGAACAACCCGCACCCCTGACAGGCATCGGCCCTTGCGGACCCCACCAGTTGGTGCTGACATCTCTTTGAGGCGCGCGTGGAACACAATGCGCCGTCGACCCGGGCTTGGTCCTTACCGGACAGCGAGCTACCCGCAAGCCCGCGCCTACGGTGGCCGGGAATCAGCCTGGGATTCCCGACGCCCAAAAATACACTCGTAACAACAGTAAATATGATCGTGAAAACCGTTGAGCCTTTACATGTGGCTACTAGTAGGCGATCGTCCACAGGATTAATCACGCCAAGAGTAAACATATAGAAATAGTATGTGATATGCTAATTAATTTCAATTTTGTTAATTACTACGACATTAAAATATGCGAGTGTTCCGTTTTGCTTGTTGTAAATAGATCATGATATAATATGTGTCAAAAACAACTGATTAAAGATAAAGAATTATTGAAAACACGGTTCGTCAAAGGGCAGAAATAGACGGTAGAACCTCTGAGTGTAAACAAGATTCGTCATGATTAAATCCTTTTAGTGCAGCGGTCATGCAACTATTTGTACCTATTGTGGAAATACACGAGCTTTATCAAACAAAGGCTTTCCTCGTTATCGTACAATGGACACAAAGCTAGAATAAAATGTATAAGCACAAAATACTAACTATCTTCATTTGATTGTAGATCAAAAGGCGACAGCAAATCAATGGGCATCGACGGGAACGGGTGATTCGCGGCCGCATTCAGAAACTCGCTCCAAAACGTGTTCATTTTCATCATTAGGTCAATTCATCGATATAATCAATTGATAACGTCACATCACTACCGTTGCGTTTAAATATTGTTCCAATTTCGAACGTTGTGTTGCCGTTTAGGCGCGTATTTGCCGTGCAAATATTATTTTTCGGTTTTACTTTGTTTTTTTTTTCGGAACCGGCGAGTAGATACACTCGGGGACGCGCGGCCGGCGACTGTTTAGCTGTTATCAACACAGCGTCGTCTCGCCTATCGCAGTGATAAGCCTCACCCACAACAATTAGGTGAAACAGCTGATAGTGCACCTGTATGTTAGCCATGTATTCAAAAAGTGATTATTTTCGCAACACTGTTATCTTTGGTATCAACTAAAACCCTGTTTTGGTTAAATCTTAAATTAATAAAAGTAACTTATACGTTACAACTCAATGCAATACTATAGCCAGTGAGGACAAGCAGTCAGAAATTCTGCATAAATAAGGAAATTATTTTACCACTCTTCTCAGACCACAAATAAAACTGAAATTCCATAATACGTTGAAATGAAGTGTGTTCAGATTTTTGTTTCGGTCAGTTGCTTCAGGAAAATAAAATAAATTAATACTCGATGCGTATTTCCGATTGATCCGACATCAAAACCGCGTTCTCAGAGAAACTTTGATATTGAACGTAAATACATCGTGATAAGCTGTTAATGTACCTACCCAAAGTAGGTCACACATGATATATCGGTACATATGTCGTATATTTTCTAAATTGTGTACGCCTACACCTGACACTGAATGATAACGATGTTGATTAGAAATTAACACGCACTGGGCCCTAATATTAACTTAACACTTAAACGTTAAGTCGTCTTGATAGATAAACGAGCTACTATATGCGTTCGCACGATTCTTCATTGATATATAAAAGCATATTGGCAACAATCGTACAATTTACGACGCGAAAAATAGGATAAAGAAAGGGAATAAGGAAATCCTGCGTCCAATTTCGCCACGATGATATGAATCGTATGAAATATGTGATAATATCAGCAGCCGTCGAATCGGGGCATGTCGAGCGGGACGGCACGTGCCCATTGCGTTGTTACTCCCAATTTGAATGTAACATGACATCTGAGATCAAGTGACACCAACACGACTTCAATTAACCTGTGTATCGAATTTCCAAATGTCATGTTGACATATCGATACTCCGAAGACCGAATGCCATGCTCGATATCACACTTCACAACACTACGCTCATGCAAGTTCGGAAATTCGAACTATAAATTCAAAATAAGAACTTAAAAACTTCCATAACAATAAATATGTTCGTGTAACATCGTAAATCCGAAACGTTCCAAAATAGAAAATGGAACCATCTTACCTTCTTTTATTTTCTTTCTCCTATTTTGCACTGGGCCTTTTTGTGCACATAAGAAACTAAAGAGTTCTAATAAACAGTCTTGGTCCTTTTGGAGCACCATTTTTATTTTTATACGTTTTTAACACATCACTCAGAATATAATAAACAAATGTTCATCACATAAGAACACAATATTATTTTCCGTTTGTAATTTTTTCAACTATTTCTAAAAAGGAAGTACAAAATAGGGTTAGTTACAGGTAATGGGAGATAATGTAGGTTGTGTTGCAGTACCAACAGAACTATGCGGATGGGACACAGTTCCGGTTGGAACCTTCTGCAGATAACCACGTAAATTCAGGTGTCCGAAATAGTAATAATGGCTTATCAGAGCATTTGTGGAACCTTAAAAAGGACTGTATTTCCTATTAAGGAAAATTCTTGATGTGGGTTTATTGGACGTTACAGGACGTAGACCCGAATGGTTAAATGTTTAATTTAATTAAATAGACACCACAATCGGAATGAGTTGAATTTCGGAGTTTCCAGTGTGATTGATAAAGGTACGGTCATTATCTTTTGTAAACAGTGACATTTAATTTCCTAATAAATTTTTGTTCACCAAACTTCAAATGGTATCAACGTTGAAAATATCAAGATTTGCAAAGCCACTAATTTAAAACAAAATAATTTTAGATTATGTTTAATGACATTGTTAAAGTACTAGACAGTTATGTAAACCTATTTTCAAATTAAGAACAGGTTAAGTACAAACAAAAGATTTTTACTTTGATGTTTTGTAAGCATTCAAATGTCATGTTGCTCTCACAAAGATACAAAACAAGTATAAACAATAAAAAAAATCGTACTGTTCTCAGACCACACAAAACAAATACAACTGTTTTCTATTTCCGTCCAAACAAACCACTGACCCATATCCAACATGCAACAAAAACTTGTAATAAAATTTTATTTAAAATCGGAGGGTAGTCTGTAAAAATAGCTCCGCTATACACGGTACGTAAGGCGGCGTGGCTGCGAGCAATCCGCTCGGTCACCTACACGGGCTATCTGATTTGTGAGTGTGCCAAACACTGCTATACTACCCTCTATGGTTAGCGTGTGCTCTAGTTTTCTAGTTAGTTTTTTTAAAACAGTTATTGTAAGAAAAACTTTTTAGCAAAAAAATATACCGACGCAAAAAGAAACAGAAAAGCAAAATATAACCCTTTAGTCTAACTAAAACTACTAAGTTAATGTAACAATCAACGCTGCAGATCAATCAAGCTGCCATTATTTTTATGTTTGTTCAAAATAACCATTTAAAAGGTTAAAAGGTTTATTTTTTGCTTTTCAGGTTCATTTTTTCGTCTGTTTTTTTCTTCTGCGTTTTTTTTTTCTGGGATATTGTTCTCTACATTTAAGGGTAGATTTTGTTTTCAATTTCAAAAGGAACCAACTTCAGAAAAAATGCAAAAAATTATAATGATGATGAACTTCAACGCCATGTTGAAGTTCCGAAAACGTGGGATCGCTTAACATTTGAAAAGAAATACTTAATGTTGCCAAATAAAATTCACAGGTAATAACACAAGAAGAAATATCTCGCGACCAGGAGATTAACTAGAGCGCCTGCTTTCATGAATGAAGCTCTAATAATGAAGGGTAATTGCAAAATGTTAAAATAACAAAATACGGAATAGAAATACGATCAAAATATACGTTAAGATAATTAAGCTAATCTTTCAGAACTAACAAGAGATAGATTACGCCAATATTTGCTTTCACATAAGACCGGAGATAAGAAAATATGAATAGCTCCTAAAAATATACTAATTGAAACTCCGAATAGCACTACTATCGATACACTTAAACGAGCAAACGTTGTCACTTCACTAGAGTCCACAATAAATTCAATTTCCGAACACAAACACCGGGTGCCACAGAGCAGAAAAATAAACAAGAAAAAATTAGATTTCTCAAACTACTTGGCGGGACAGAAATAAAATGGCAAATGAACGGTGATCGCGAAATATTGGGACAGACGTGTATGCATATGTGGGACGTATCAGTGGCCTAGTTTTCGTCGATATCTGTCCAAGGCCACGGTGGTCGGGGCTTGTCTAGTGTTTATCAATGATCCGACACCTGTAATCTGATTTGTGGGGTGGAGATAGGAAGTTTCAGAATGCTCGATGAGGTGGAAGTGAGTTAGTTTGTGAGGGGTTGAAATTATCTTGTGCTGTTTAAAAATTGAATCTATTGTGTTGGTAACTTGGCGTGATGTTTTAAATGGTACTAAATCAATCGAATAGTTTGATAAAGATGAATTCTTCAATACTAGTTAAAATTGTACCCTAAGTTTTCATGTCAATGGTCAAGGATATGTATATTTATACAGGGTGTGGCGTAAATAGTTGTCCACTGTTAAGGATTCGATTCACCGTTAAGAAATAATTAAAAAATTATGGTTTTTGTTGAAACTACAACCAAGTAGTTTCCATAATTTTTTAATTTTCGTAAATAAAAAATAAATATTTTCGGAATCCTTGGGTATAATCCTTAATGGTAAAAATTGTTATATGTTATAGTAAATTATCTGGTATATCGAATCCTTAACGGTGGACCACTATTTACGCCACACCCTTTATGTAAGTATAATATTAAAAATTCCATAAAACATAATACAATACTATCATAATATTTTTTTTTATTCTGTGATGACATTTTATTCTATTCTGTAGCAGTATTGTGTTTTTTTTAAATATTTTTTTTGTGTATGGTGTTGCCTGAAATAAATGGATTTTATTTATTTAACACCAAGCCCAAGTGGTAGTTATAATTGTCCTGTGAATTATTATTAGTATTGGTTTAAGGCTACCGCAGACAGGCGCTACGCGACTGTAATAGAAATATTTCTATGAAAACTTCATGAAATTGTTCTACCAGAATCGCGTCTCACCGTGTTCGTAGTTTTTGACAGTGCCAATAATTCTCAAGCATTAAAGCGTTACCCTATTTTCCCATACAAAGATCACTGCAGCTCAATGAAGCACATAACGAGTGGTCTCCGCACTAGGTGTGATGTTAAATGAGACGAGTAATCCCATCATTGAACCACCGCTGTTCCATTGTACTGTTTTATGGTGCTACTGATGATATTGTTTTATTTACTCTGTGGTGAATGTGTCAGTAGGAGTAAGGCTAAAATGGTAGGTGTTCAGAATCCTAGGTTTCACATCTAAGGGTTTAGATAGGACTTACGCTTTTGGGTGTTAGAGGCAATTTTTTTTTACTACAGAATTGATTATTTCTTTGTTCTGCCTTCACAAAATTATATTTAGATCTAATGACATGTGAGGCAAAAACTTAAAAAAGATCTGAAAAAACTACACAGATTATCACAATATATCTATATGTTACGGCTAATAGCCGAAGTGCGGCTACACCTAGTTTTAGCCGGCTATTAACTAGGTGCAGCTGGACTAGCGCTCGCCGGCCGCTGCCGCGGCATCGCTCGCTGCGCTCGCTCGGCTCGCGTGCGTTTGGTCGCAATTCTAACCTAACCTAACCTAATCGGTCGGTAAGCAGTATGGTGCAGTTCACAATTTATCGACAGTTTACAATCTCGCGAGATAGATTATAATCTAACGGTATTTACAATTTTTCGGTGACATAAGTAGGATACATCTAAGTTTAACCGGCTGCACCTAGTTATAGCCGGCTAAAACTAGGTGTAGCCGCACTTCGGCTATTAGCTGTAACATATACATAAACATACAAATAAATACAATTGAAGTGTCGTATACAAGATCAATTTTTTTAACCAGTGCGCAAACTGTAACCATGAATTTAGCATATCATTCTAGACCACCTAGCGCAGAAATTTTTCGTCGGTAATACAAAAAAAATCTGCTGTTTCATAGAAAAGTGCAATACCTACGTAGGCAAAATGTATGGAACAGCAGATTCATTTATGTACCTATAACCGACGAAAAATTTCTGCGCTGGGTGGTCTAGAATGATATGCTGAATTCATGGTTACAGTTTGCGCACTGGTTAAAAAATTATCCTTTATACAGAGCTTTGACTTTCTGTGTGTTTGTTCGAGCTAATTTCCGGAACGGGTGGACCAATTTTCATTGGCAGGTAGCTGATGTTATATGGAGTAACATAGGTAATACTTTTTGTCCCGATATCGGTACCACGTGCCTGTGGGATAAATTCGAACATCCACGTGGGCGAAACCGCGGGCACGGCTAGTTTTTAATATCTTTGTTACAGAACTAATATCCTTCGCGGTGCAATTTAAGTGCTATATAAACACCACAATAAAGATAAAAAAAACTAGGCCAACTAACGAACGATTGAACACGTCTTAAGCATAAATACTTTCATGCAATCTTCTACCCTACTTACACCAGAAAATAACATCACCAAAAACCCCCATATCGTTTCCCATTACCCCCATTTACATAATACACCATGGGGGGGACGTAAATTAAAACCATAAAGCTCGTAGTCAAATCACCACGGCGCTATGGTGATAGCAATAATCATTTATTGGTGTTGCCAATGTTTACAGCCCCTGTTTGTTTAGTGTTTGTTATATTAAAATCTTTTATTGTTTATGGTGGCAATAATCTTTTAAGGCTGCGTGTCGGCGGTTATGTGGAGTTTTCGATGTCGTGGAAGATTTTTTGCGTGGTGCAATTTTGGAGAAATTTTTGTCGTAATCTTGGGTTTGCGGGCTGACGATATCTAATATCAAGGTAATCAATTATGTTTTATGGTGTTAAACTCTACGCCAACATATATAATCTCTTGTTCTCATGAGCTATCAAAGATGATAGATGTTAGAGAGTCGAATCTTCATTCACATACTTCCCTAGTTTTAATATTAGTGTTTAATATTCTAGCGTAAGGTATTTGTGTGTTTTAGCTGAAAATCAGCGTTTGGTGGTACATATTGTGTTGTCATCTGACATTATGCTGAGCTGAGGCCCTTTTGGCAATATTATTGTATTCTGTTTTTTTACTATGGAGTGGAAAATATAAAGAAAAAGTCGGCTCTTCCCTACATTTTGTCCATTTATGCGAACATAAATGAATAGAGCGGCTGGTTTTATTTTCGCGATTTCGGTGTTGGTCCCCTAGAAAAAGTTGTATATTTTCATGACTACCACACCGCCTTAAGTTTGTCCCTCATTTAACCTAACATACTATAGTTTTAACGTTTTTATGCTGTAATGCCAATAAACGCAATAAACTCAAACTCAAAGCATTTATTTCAATTAGACCATTTAAAGGTACTTTTGAATTGTCAAAAAGTCGACCAGTTGGAAAGTTGAAGCTAGTTGCCCATTCCAAAACGTAGATCTCTATGGAGAAGAACGGGCAAGAAACTCCATGGACACTCTTTTTAATCATGTTAAGTATTACAAAAACTTGGGAACAATATTCTTGTTGCTTCTATATGTGAGAACCATGTAAAAAAAAAAAACAATTCTAAATATAAGATTTAAAATAAGCCATGGAAGTTAGGAGATGACCAGTCTCAACCGACGGCGCCCGTTCACGAACTTGACGCGTGGATCAGCACCATCCAGCTCAACCATTTTGTAGGGAACCGAATGATCCAACACACGCGCCACCATCAGCGAGACATTTAAGTGAGCATGACATACTCTCGACTGCCACGCTTTTTCAAGTCAACGTACATCAAAACAACATAATTATTATACGGATGCATAGTACTCACATTTACAAAGTTTAAACAAAATGCTTCTAAATTATATAAAAATTATAGTTTGCAATGTATTTGAGAAATTAATAAAATTAGATTTCCAAAAAGAAAGAAAAATATTTAACATCTTTTGAAATTTTAATAAATAATACTTACTTGATTCAGTAAAAATAAAAACTTATTCGTAATGTCAAAAAATAAAAATAATAGGAACAGAAATGTTCATAATGTCAGAAAACATAAAAAAGGGGCGCATCTCTTCCAAATATGAAAATTTTAAATAGTAAGCCCAAGAGCCTGTGGAGTCGGACCAGCATTAAGCCAAGCATTTTTATCAACAATATAATTATCTAACTTATAATATGCTTGTCTAGATAGTGTGCGTTTAATGCATAATTTAAATTTATTTTCATTTAGTTCCAGAATATCGGCTGGTATTTTATTATAACATTTTACACAGTACCCCATAAACGAAGTGTGTACTTTAGACAATCGGAAACGTGGTTGATCTAATTTGTTCCTATTTCTAGTGTTAAAATTGTGCCTGTCACTTATCTTACTAAAAAGATGTAGATTTTTACGCACATACACAATCATTTCCAAAATATATGCATCATTTGAAAAACGCGCCCAACTTAAGTTTTTTTTTGTATTATTAAAAACTAAGCCAAGAATTATGAGATATCATGCTACTTTGCTTTTCACTGCATTCAAAATCTAACGCAATTCACCGAAAGAAGAAATTTAATAACAAAATCCAAAAAACCGCATTATAATTCCCCAGCCCGATTCACGGGCAGCCATTCGTAGCAGACGCGGAGATACGGACTTCTAACAAATCGGCAAATAAAGAATCGGCAACTTCTATCCGGCGACGATAATCTGGGGCACGGTAGGGTTCCCACCTGCCGGTTTGAATTGCAGGTGTCTCACGCTAAGGGGTGTGGAACACAGTTGTGGTTTGTAAGTGCGGGAAAACTGGCACATTGTAGTACTATTTTGGTTAAAGTGTACCAGTATTGCAGTTTTGTGATTAATAAAAGTAGTTGTTGTGTCAAATTGTAAATTATTTATTACTAGCTATTGCCAGCGGCTTCGCCCGCGTTACCGAATTTACACAAAACCTTAACAGATTATACACTTAAACCTTCCTCATTAATCATTCTGCCTATTGACGAAAACCGCATGAAAATCCGTTCTGTAATTTTTGAATCGTTCTGTATTGATCTAGTCTACGAAGCAAAAAAGAAAACCATTTAACTAAAACAAAAGAATGCCTAATTGATGGTCTTGTACCACACCCTGCAATTTGGCAGGTATCTGAAAACTAACCCTGTATTACTAAGATTTTACCTTTTGATGATAATAAAGTTTCGATGCGTTCAAAATCCTAGCAAAAAAAGACAACTATTTTAAAAGAGACAGCCCTAACCTCCTCCTGATTTCCGATTCCCCCCACCCTACAGCGCACAGGTGAGAGATAAAGCTATAGTTAAATAGAGCGACACTCTTAAACACTTTCTTATACCTAATAAATTACAGTTACGGCACAGATAAGGGTGCTGAACTGAATCAGCAGGGCATAAAGGAAGGAATAATGCATTCAGTAAAAAATGTTTTCAGGGTTATTGGACTAGGGAGTCTTTTGAAGAACTTTGACATTATTGTTTTGAAGACACATACATAAACTCACGCCTTCTTGCCTTAGGGGTAGGTAGAAATTACAGAAGACCACCTGCTACGCTTACATACCTACTTCTTTTACTTCGTTTTTGTTAAAAGCTAAAAAAAAATAATAATACAACCTACTGCAAAAAAAATATATATTTCGGAAGTCGGTGTCTTTAGTTTTGCATTTTCGTTTTTTGCCACAGACTTCTAAAATTTAAGTTGTCTTTTTTGGAAGTCGGTTGTTATTTTGTTGATAAGATTTTTATTTTCCACCGTTTAGTAGTGCTACCTTACTACCTACCCCACATTTATCCGTACCTTCACTTGTAATTAACAGTGGCAGGAAGTTATTATAACATCATCAAACTCAAAACTCAAAGCATTTATTGCAAATAAACCATTTACAGGCACTTTTGAATTGTCAAAAAGTCGACCAGTTGGAAAGTTGAAGCTAGTTACCCATTCCAAAACGTAGATCTCTATGGAGAAGAACGGTCAAGAAACTCCATGGACACTCTTTCATGGACATCAAAATACACTAAGTGAAAAATACGGATAATTGAAGTTAACTCAAAAACCACTAATCAGAGCTTGACCGAATTTATATGGGACCACTACATAAGTATACCCTTTCAAACAGAAGATTTTTTTCAAATCGGTTATTAAAGGACATGTTCCTTCTCCTTTTTTTGAAGTCAGGAAGTCAGTTAAAAAGTATGAGTTGATTGATTTAAAATTGTAATTGTGTTCACTCTGCCATAACATTAATTATTCTAGATTCTCAAGTACTTTAGAAGATTATAAACGTTGTTTTAATACGGATATTAAACCCACCTAAAGCTGAATCAACATTTCTATTTAATGATGTGTCTGCTATTCTCTATTCTCAATCAACCAGGTAAATGAGCGAGCGGTCCGTAGAGGAGCTATTTAATATCGGCGTCCTGCGGGACCGATGTGTTACTATTATTGCGCTAGCAACTTTGCCCGTCCGGTTTGGCTTTATTGCATAAAGCTCACTGTGTTTTGTTCTAAAATAAACAATTAGTAAATAGGATATTTCTATTTATAAGAAAATTTACCTATAAGTAATATATTTTAAACAGTTTATTAATAGCTGAGCTGATATGTGTATAGCCGTCAATATTCTGAATACGTAGCCTTTTCACACATTTTTGAAAGTTTTAAATGAGCCTGCATCTGCATAAAAATAGTAGGTACCTACCTAAACTTTAAATTTGCTTTCTATCTAAGGAATACCATAAGCAGCTTATGTGTCGATTCACATCACTTTACTCGCCCGAATCGGGCGAATCATCACCTTTTTATCCAAAACGCGCCATTTGTCTAATACGTATTTTTGGAATGTAGAACCACCCACATATAAATCAACTTCATGCGGGTCGCCGATAAAGTATGTAGGATACATTTTTAACCAGTGCGCAAACTGTAACCATGAATTCAAC
This sequence comes from Antitype chi, assembly GCA_947359405.1. Lineage (NCBI taxonomy): Eukaryota > Metazoa > Arthropoda > Insecta > Lepidoptera > Noctuidae > Antitype > Antitype chi. The sequence continues at coordinate 4,197,070 of OX375826.1, forward strand.
ATACCATTCTAGGCCCCCAGCGCAGAAATTTTTCATGGGTTATACAAAAAAAAAACAAGCTGTTTCATAGAAAAGTGCAATAGCTACGCGGGAAAAATGTATGGAACAGCTGATTTTTTTAAATATAACCGACAATAAATTTCTGCGCTCGGGGGTCTAGAATGATAGGCTGAATTCATGGTTACAGTTTGCGCACTAGGTAAATATTTACCCTGTATTATATTATTTAAAAGCAACGATTCTCCCGATCCTTGCAAATTAATTCGTGCGAATTGACTAATAAGCAACATAAGAAGGTACACAGGTTAAACACAAATAAAAAAATCATAAGTGGCTTATAAAATATTACCTAAAGCTACATCAGTTTTAGTTGCCAGTGAGCCCCAAACTAGACAGCACTTAAGTTTTAAATTGAATCAACACCTCTATTTATTTCATATTTTCTATTCCCTATTCCCAATGAATCAGGTAAATGAGCGAGCGTCCTCCGGGAGCGATATGTTATTATTATTATTGCACTGGCAACACTGCCGCCGTCCGCGGTTCTGCAGCGTGATTTATGAAATGAGAAGCTTTGTATAAGTGGCTTATTAGTTTTGAAACTGAATTATGGCAACACCTGCGATGGAATATAGAATGTTTGATTTGGAAATAATGGTTTGTTACTTAATCGCAGCTTATGCTTTTTCTTAATCACAGCTTATGATTGCTAGGTTAGGTTTTTATGTAGATTCTTTTATATTTTGTGAATGTGAGAACGTTGTAGGCCTTGTTGACTGCAGATTTGTAGAACATTTTCTATTTTATTAAGTACCTGGTAGTTGCTGACAGGCCTAAACTGCCTATAGGTACCTATTAACACTGTAATTTGGCAGCATTGTTATAGCCAATTATTTTTAAAAGGGTAACCATGGAATTTCTTGCCGTCTCGTCTCCATAGGAAACAACAAAGAACCAATTGGAACCGTGCACCTAGCTTCTGACGTTTCATAAGTGCCCATGTAGGTATATGCGAAATAAAATATTTTGATTTTAATCGCAGCTTATGCTAGATTGTTAAGGTTGCAGGTATTGGGGAATACATGAATACAACAGGAATACGACAGGTTTGTTTTAGAAAAGACATGTAGTAGAACTACTCATAAAGGCTGTTTCGGAGATTAGACAGAGATTTTTATTTTTGAAATAAATACCTTATATCATTTCATATGTATGTAACTAAAAAACACGCTTTAAAAACAAAACTAAAAAGCAGAAAATAATTTAATTCTATTAAAAAGCGTGGGATGCTTTTTGAGGTATTTTTATAATCAATTAATATCAAGCACCCCACGCTTTTTAATAGAATTTAATTATTTTATCCTTTTTTAGTTTGGTTTTTAAAGCGTGTTTTTTAGTTCTTAAACTATTATTTATTTTAAATTTTTGAGTTCTGCTAACTACAAAAGCGTGATTTTTCAGTTTTTTTTTGTTTTTGTTTTCTATTTTTTTTTAATTATTGAATTGTCCTCGATAATTCCACGAAGTTTAAATGTAATCTGATCGTTTGAAGTACGTCAAAATCAAGTCCAAAAAGGAGTCGGTTACAAACAAACAAACATATAGTTAATGCTACTAAAAGCGTGTTAAAAAGCTATAATTTGGGCATTACAAAAAGCCACCTCAATATTATTTATTTGTACAAATTGAAATTTGAAATTAGTTTAAGACAAAATCATTTTTCATGTCTGTCTGTGTGACCACTCAAATCTTCTTAACTACACAACAGATTTTAATGCCGTTTTCACCATGATTGAAGCATTTATTCTGTTGGGTTTACGGGCATAAAACATTAATATTTAATTCAGATATGACACAGAAATCTCAATGTTTTGTCATGTTATCATCGCACCCGTGGTGGCATGTCGCAAGCTTAATCATCATCATCATTATCTGCCCAGTCCTTTCCCAACAGATAGGCAGCGACAGACTATCGCAAATATGCAATATTATTTATTTGTATATACACCATGAATTTTAATGGTTGTTTTCCCGCAGCGAAATGGTTTTGTCTTGATAATACAATAGTTTTAAAAACAAATAAAATATTAGAAACAAAAAATGGCAGATTAACCATTGTGAAAGATCACCACGTGCGAGAATTTATTTTGCTTTGAACATTTATGCATGGCCGTTCCCTTTGTCGGCGGCGCGTGCGATTCGAGTAGTACCTACAATTTACCTCTAGTGTTACTATTGAGTAATGTTTAATCGAGTTGATGTATATTTTTTTAAAATAATTTTAAAACATTTTTTTTTAAACTTTTTCTCTATGCTTTAAAAGTACTCCTTATGGCAACTTGTTCTACTGAGGGGAAAACAACCATTAAAATTTCTCGGTGTGTGTATAGATTAATACAGGGAAATCGTTAAGCCGGTCGTCAAAATAAGCACACGGAGGGTGAAAAGTGATGAAAGCTACTCATCTATGTTTACATTAAGGTGGCAACGGTTCATCAATCTTCATGCAGACAGACACAAGAGATCGGCGTCTTACCTTCTAGAAGCTTCGATCAATCTGATCAACGCAGTCGAGAGGTCTGCTCACTTTTCCCCTTATTTATAAACGGTGGTTAAAGTTAAGAGGTGTTTAAACGTCAAAAATATATGGTTAAACAGCCGCTAATCATTAGTTAACTTTAAGCAACGTTTATAAATAAGGGGGTTAATAGCTATTAAGTTTGAGATAAATTGAAATATTTGTAGGGAAAATTGGCCATGGGGAATTTTGCTTAATATTTTATTTTCTATGTTGGCTGCACTCAGCCATTATGACGTACCTAGTTCAAACAATATTTAAGGAAAAAGAGCCAAGAAAAGTGTGTTATGCATCTGGGATGCAGCTTTTTGAAAGCCCGGCAGAAAATTTGGTTGCATTTAAAGGTTCGTTTTAGTATTTGATAACCAATGGAATAGCAGTGAAGGCCATTTAATTTGCGAGTTCAGAGAAAAGTGATATTTAGTGAAGAATTCACGGGAATTTTCAAAAATACATAAAAATAATGTTTCCTCAAATCACATTAAGTTTTTCCTCAGCTTTATGGGGTGCTTAATTGTTGCAAATAGGTCACACAATAATTTCCTGCAAGGAATACAATACGCGTTTAGGTGCAATAGATATAATAGGTCTTTACCTATGAAATTGCCGTTTTGTATGAAAAAATTTAAACGAATTTTTTTCATGTATTTTTTATTTGTATTAATCGAAGTAATCACCCATGCAATCAATGCATCTTTGCCATCGCAGTAGCAGTTTATTGATGCCCTTCTTAAAGAAATCAGCTGGACGGGAGGCAACAAATTCTTCAAAGGCATTTTGTACTGCCTCTCGGGTATTGAATTTTTTTCCCGCCAAGAAGTTATCCAAATTCTGGAAAAAGTAGTAGTCTGTAGGCGCAAGGTCTGGTGAGTAGGGCGGATGACGGAGAGCTTCCAACCCCAGTTCTTGCAACTTGGAGACCGTCTGCTGTGCAGTATGAGGTCGCGCGTTGTCGTGCAGGAGCAGCGGAGACGAGCGATTGACCAATGCTGGTTGGAGATGTGCCAGCTTCTCCATCATTGTGTTCAGTTCTTCACAGTACACATCTGCAGTAATGCTCACCCCGTTTGGTAAGAAGCTGTGATGAATCACACCGGCGCTAGACCACCAAACAGTGACCATCACTTTTCTAGGGGTAAGTTTTCGTTTAGGGCATTGTTTAGGTGCTGAACCAGGATCCAACCAACTTGCTGAGCGCTTGCGGTTATCAAACAGAATCCATTTTTCATCGCAGGTAACAATGCGGTTCAAAATTCCTTCATTTGTGTGTCTGTTGAGCAGTGCAAGGCACGTCTCGACGCGTACTTCGCGCTGACGATCATTGAGTTCGTGGGGCACCCATTTGTCAAGCTTTTTTACCTTGCCAATTTGACGCAAATGGACCAATATTGTTTTGACGCTAACGTCGAAAGCTGCTGCTAATTCAGCCGTAGATTGTGTATCATCAGCTTCCACAATCGCCTTTAATTCGTCATTGTCGACCAAAGTCTTCGGACGACCGCGAGGTTCATTTTTCAGGTCGAAATTTCCAGAACGGAAGCGAGCAAACCAATAACAGGTGGTGCGTTGGTTTGTAGTGTTAGCTCCGTAAACGTCGTTGATGTTGCGTGCCGCTTGTGCCGCGTTGCTGCCACGACGGTACTCATATTCCATAATTACTCGAATTTTTAACGTATCCATGATGACGAAAAAGATTGAAATGCGATGAAAATGTAACACTAATCAATAAACAAATGACTACTTTTGGAAAAAAAAATCCATGTTTTTAAAATAAAATTAATTTGAAATTAGAATTCTTACCCAAACAAAAATTATTTTGATTTGAAATGGCCAGTACTGCAAAACGGCAATTTCATAGGTAAAGACCTAATATTATTCCTAAGCAGATATAAATTTAAAAAGGATATAATTAAAATTCTAAAGGCTCCATACGGTTTAACGCAATGTAGGTATCATTATTAATTGGCTAGGATCCTGTATTTTTATGATTGGTTTTGTTTTTGTTTTTTTTTTGTGTTTGTTACATCTTTTATAGAATAATGTTTATGTTTTTTCTTTCTTTTTCATTAAGTTAGCCCTGCTAAAATTAACGTTTGTTAACAGCTTGTTTTTTTTTTTTATTATAGTAATCTGTGGAAAATGTAGTGGGTAGTATATTTGTTAAGTTTAATTTTAAGATTTTTTTGTTTATTCTTAATATACTACTGTTTGTTTTCCCAAATGCAAAAAATAAATACGTCAAAATACAAGTCATCATGTAGACAGATGTGTAGTTTTTGAGATGCAGCGTCTAAAAAGAAAAATCTGTCAGTGCTCAAAACAATACGAAGATGATAAAAGAAGGAATCCCGATGTGAATAACACTTAAGATGGATAGCAACTTCAAACATATTCTCCAATAATATTAAGAAAGTCAAAACCTAAACACACAACTGAGTTATGACTTCAAGTCTCAGATATAAGACATGTCCCCAATACATAAATCTATACACACGGGTGGTCAGAACATCTAACTTTACCGCCTAACTTGGCTTACTTGAAACTAACTTACTAATCACATATGCGGTACTTAGGTACTACTTTGCACTGACTTGAGCGATGGCCTTCTAATACTGTGTGTGACATACAGATTAGGCTATCTCAGAGATAAAGTTTGAGATTAAGTTATTGTGGTTCAAAGCTGTCATAATGTTATCGGAAGGCAAATTCTCGTAATTAAAAACGTTAAAAATCTAGTTGCAGTCTCATGTCAGCGACAAGCAAATGTCAAAAATGTATGAAAAATCGAGGTATTTTTGACAGATTGACACTGGGATCAGACTGTGAACGTTCTTAAAATTACGAGAATTGCCCCTCAGGTATCGATAAGTTTGATCGTTTGGATTCGGTGCATTTGATTAACGTAGTGTAGGAATTAAGCTCTCTGAATAATATACATATTTTTGCTTGAAGTATAAGTATGTATTTTATGTAGAGGTAGTTAAACTTAGTCTATCTTTGTGTCTATTTCTAGTGATAATTTTATGATTTACCTATCTTATGGCGGGGACTGACTTGCAAAGTTTGTAATGTATCAAGTTTTTATAACGCGTTACAGTAGTCAATACAGCGAGCCGGGCCGTTCGATGCAAGACAGCGATCTTCCACTCAACTGTCGGTTTTTTCGTGAATTCATTTGAAACGCGTTATAGTAAGTCAGTGCAGCAACTCGATACGCGATGGTTGACGCGTCGTCACAAGCACAACGTATCTCGTTTTACTGTCTTGTCCAAAATAAAAAAGATTCTTTAACGAATTAAATGCACACACAACCACTAAGTCCGCCATTCTGAATAATCAAATGGAGTACGCTTGAGTCAAGTACTCGAAGCGAGCGTTCGCTGTGTCTTGTATATCGCCGTTTTGCAAACAAGCTCGTGTCGAATGATTACAAACAAACGTTGCAAAACAATTTCCGCCTTTACACTTTGCACGCAACTTTGTTGCAGCCCTAACTATTATACATACGTCTCTGCCATCAGCACGTAGCGTTCGTTAATATTGCTTACCTAGAAAGAAAGAAAAAACATAATTAATTTAAGATATTCAATCACATCATAACATCACGCCCCCGAATACTTAGGGGTTAGACTGAGGTGTTGGTATAACTACACTATGCCGAGTGCGTAACGCCGAAATCCGTCGTGGGTCGTCATCTTCGACGTCAAAGACAGGGCGATGAGCCTAAGTGGAGATATTCAATCACATAATAACATCACGCCCCCGAATACTTAGGGGTTAGACTGACGTGTTGGCACAACTACACTATGCCGAGTGCGTAACGCCGAAATCCGTCGTGGGTCGAAAGACTTCGACGTCGGAGACAGGGCGATGTGCCTCAAGTAGAGTTAGACAGGACATTTAGTTAGGCGAGGAGAAGGCCGATGTACAGGGCCGTACAAAAGCGCGTTTGGTTGATGATATCGTTAAAGTCGAGGGAAACACATGGATGAGAGACGCACAGAACCGATAAGTATGGCGCGTAAGAAAGAAAAGAAAAGAAAGAATACCGTTTATTTGGTCACAGTCCGTAAAACACAAAATACAATAACAAATTAAAAAAGTGTACAATAAATAAATAAGGGGTAGGTCTATATCCAGCAGTGGGTGATTCCGGGCTGAGATGATGATGACGATGAGGCTGAGGTGTTAATTAAATCAAAGTGTCAAGCTATCATAAGTAGTTTATTTCCTAAATTTTCTCCAACAAGTCCGTTCAACTTTTCCGTCAGTATGTCGTCTTGCGTAGAGAAACTTCAGCTCACAAGTTAATGGATCACCCGCGACGCATTTAGCTACAGAAAGCTATTCGAGCGTGACCACTTGCCGTGTTACTGGTATATTGTGAGTGTTACTATGTATATACATATACATTGCATATGTGTGGTGGAGGGCGAGGACTCAGATCGATAGTAGGATTGAGGATAAGAGACATTTTGCAATACATGTGTCAAACCAATCCAACGTTTTAATTTTAGTAATTAGCTTATGCCTAATGCCTTAGTCATTTTTGTAACGAAGTTCTTTAAGGCTTGCGGTAGGAGTAAAATTTTAGAAATCGTGACGTGACGAAAAAAATGTTATGAGATAAAGATACAGAGAGAGAGTGTATCTTTATTGTTTTCGAGGGCGATTTAACCCATGGTGAGGTCAAAATGAAAATTTTAGATGGTGGCTAGGAAAACTTTAAAAATTTTCATCATTGGTATCGTTTGTTACAAGATAGAAGAAGATAGATTGTTGATTCTACACCAGTTTGTAGTAAATTCTAATGTCGTCTTGTATAGAGTATAATACCAGCTGTTAGAGTTACTGTCCCACTGCAAGGCAAAAGCGTCTTCTCATACAGAGAATATAAGCGCATTGATTGTAGAATAATCAAAATAATTTGTAATCAATAAATAGGCTTCTAGGAATCTCATTTCTTGCTGCCTTAACCTCCCAAAAAAAAAATGATTGATAAATGTATAAGCTAACTTGCTTCGTGAGCTTTATTTCACCACCTTTGCGATTGTCGGAAAATAATTAAAACATCGTCAGAACACAATATGAAAACAATTACAAATACATCAACAGTCAATCTATCTGATACTGATCGAAACGAAAACAAACCAGTATCTAAACAACTTCCAAATCAAACATGGTTTATTTTGTAACCAGCATGGATGGCATTTTCAGCTAATTTGCAATTCCAATTCCGGCCAATAGGACCACTACGCTAATGCCGAAGCAAAGAGTCAAAGAAGCCGCAATTCCGGAAACTGACGAACAGTGCCGATGGTGACCGAACGGTTGGCAATGCGGCTAATGAGCAAATAAAGGAGGCAGCACGGTGATTAGCGCGACTGATGTATGGGCAGCTATTGAAATTACCTCTACATTTTGAACACGTAGTTCCGTGTATGTTAGGCTTTTTGCTGTTTGAGGGTGATAGTTTAAGGAAGTCAACTGAGCTGGGTATTTGTTTGTTAGTAGAATATCTCGGTGACTTTGTTGCTGTTTTCATTCAACCAGTAAAGTGATAATAATATATAATATATTTTACATTGAAATACTAGTGGAAAGTTAAAAAAGAGTAATTTTATTGATTTTAAACCGCAAATACCAAGACGAGACTTGTAGTGTACCTACATGCAGGATTGACTTTCGTGGTACTTGTTGCCAACTAGCTCCAGTATAACCTCTTTCAAGGAATATGTCGTATCATACTATAGGTATTTAGCAGAGACCTAGATTCAGTTCATAATATTTCAGACAAGTAATAAATACATACATACAAATAGAAAATAAAAGACTATACATAGATTGTAATGTTCCTTTACGAGTCTTTTAAACACATATAAAGACTGCGCGCGTTTAATTTCAACCGGCAATGCATTCCACAAACGAGCGGCCTGGACAGTAAAAGAATGATCGAGGAAAGTTGTGGAATCCATAGGCATTTTAAGCTTCAAGTTATCTGATGACCTTAAGAATTTCGCGTGGGAGTCACAAAGAAACTGTAAACGATTCTTGAGATAGAGAGGGGTGGTAGGGAAAAAGAGCACAGTATATAAAAGGGAAAGAATATAGTCGTTACAATCTAAAGATTGAATCTCAAAGACCTTTAATAGCTTTATTTCTAAACAAACTACAGGCAGCCGCTCACCTTAGTGCTTATGCAATGCTTATAGGGCACGTTCTTGTCGAAGAGCTCAATGCTCAAAGAGCACACGCAACGTTCATCGATTAGATGCGAATGGCGAACACGCAGGGCGACGTGTGATGACTAATATACGCATATAATGCGCTGTCACAACTGCTGCTAACGAGGTGCTGGTCATTGATTTTAGATAAGGATTGGGTAAGAAGAAAACCAGTACCTGAATTGCATAACTCACTATCGGTCAGAATCTGAATCACTTTGAAGGATACAGCCAGTCCTTTTGCCATTAACCTGGCACAAATCCAGACTTTCCAGATAGAAAAACCCAAGAAACACTTTCCCTGACCCGGGAATTGAACACAGGACCTTATTCTCAGTAGTAACGCTTGCGACTATTAGACCAAACCAACGAGGCAGTAAAGGCATCAACTCTAAACTAATGGCATCTAAGTAGGTAGTGCTTCATTAATTTGCAGCTTAGCGTATCTCAGTCAACCGGACTGGACTTAGGTCTGGCCTACGCATTGGTTATGATCCACTTGACATTGTTAGCTTGAAATCTCGTCAGGTTGTACGGGGGAAAATTGTTGCAATTGGTGCAAAGTTTGGGAACAGATAGCAAATAGTTCACGTACCTAATTAAAAAAGTTCAAATTTTAGTCGCAACCAGTGTGTCCTGTTGTCTGCAGACTACAGGAGTTGATGGACGCTACTGAAAGTGCCTAGCTCGTAGCCAAATTCTGGGTCGACTGTTTATAGATTGATAGCAATCTATAAACAATCACACACGACACGCCAAGAACATTGAAAACACTGGCGATACAAAGCATAAAAGTATTTTGAATAAATCTTATCACATTGATTGTGATAAGATTTATTCAAGGCCCTTAGGAGCCGAGCAAAAAGAAAACGAGCCAGAAAGAAATCTAAGCGAAAATGAAGAAGCCGGTCATAGCGCGGGCAGGCGATTACGATGGGGTGGGTCAAGAAATTATTGAATACCTTGTGTGAATATACAGGTATCTTCCAAGTACTATTCTCCATACGCCATATAGTGATTACTCATCAGTTATTTCTCCAAAATCAACAAAACACGACATAATATAAACACTCAATGTGCAAACTGCAAACCCTATACCGATATTAGCCATAAATGTTAAGTAAGGAAAACGAAAAGGGTTTCCTTGGCAATCGTACCACGGGGTAAGCATTCCATTACTGTTAAATGCATTATTGAAATGTTTCACAAGGCCACGCAATTCAATAACTATTTAAAGTAAGGGTTCTGTTTACCCATAAGAGGGGGAATATTGGGACAGATAACATTATCATATTATATTAACTCGTAAATGTTCATTGGTGAACATAAAACACACTGTAGGCAGTTATTTAGAACAATTTGGGAGCAATCTGCATTTATTATTATCTATATATCTAGTTAATCTTCTACTTAAAATAAATTATAATCGCGATTCATGTCTGTCTGTGTGATCGTGTTGTTATTCTAAACTATGCAACGGATTTTCATGTGGTTTTTATAATAAACTAGAGAATTTATTCCGATAGGTTTATGTGACGATTTGCCCGTTTCGAGCGAGTATATTCGTGCGAATCATCATCATAAATCAATTAGTTGCAAAACAAAACACTAACTCATCAAAAAGCTCGTCTGTCATCATAAATGACTACCAAACAAATAACTAACTGCAACTTTAGTTAGTTAGCTGGTATTTTATAGAATGATTGATTGGTTTTAATATCAATACTAACTTTTAGGTACTGATTGATGACTAACTATTTTAGTTTGAAACTGATATCAATTTGGAACTATTCGCGGTTTTATTGGCGCGGTATTATAATTTCACGAACGCCTAAAATAGCTGGGCGTTAACCTATGCCCAGTGGACAATTACAACTGATCGGCTCAACTCTGGATAGCTATTCATAACAAAGATTAGAAAGACTGAAAATTTACTAGATGTAAATTGATTACTGAAAACCTCTTAAGAGGTCATTGTACTCACAAGTTCAAAGACATTGATATACTAACTCTGGCTTCTCTTTATATCTTGAAAATATTTTATATGTTCGTAAACTTAAGACTTTTCAAAATAAGACGCGGTTTCCATATTTAGATGAACTAAAACTGGCAATTCATTTCTTATAAACAGTATACGCTTTTAAATGATTAACTGAGAATATTTTTGTGATTGTATACCTGCAATTATTTATTATCTTGTTTTTTTTTAATGGTCAGTCCTTATAACGTTCCGTATCGGTATCGATATTGCCAATATGGATTCATAAATATCGATATTAGTATCGTTTCGGCCAAGATGTGTATCAACGTATCCCTAGTGAAAATATTACCCAGTCAGCGAGGTAGTATATAGCGGGGTTAATCGCCCAGGGCTTGTCAAACGAACAATTAAGTAAAACCACTCGGGAAAGTCATTTAGTACCTATCTACATAATGCTAAGAACATACAAATGATAATGCAAAAATGTCGTGTTGAAGAGGCATCATGATGTCTGCCCCACCCCAGGCTGATTCCTGGCCACCGTAGGCGCGGGCTTGCGGACGGCGAGTAATGGGTAGCTCGCTGTCCGGTAAGGACCAAGCCCTGGTTGACGGCTCGTTGTGTTCCCCGCGCGTCTCAAAGTGATGTCAGCACCAACTGGGTCCGCAAGGGCCGATGCCTGCCAGGGGTGCGGGTTTTTCGAAAGAGATACCGCGGCCCCAGGCACACAGGTAACTGACGGAACATGGGTGGGTAATAGTCAGTAAAAGTCCACCCAGAGCCAAAGAAGTTATTAGATGATTTCCCACTAAAAAAAAAATGTCTGCCCCCCTCTTACTGGACTAATCTTCAAGTACTACTACTGTATAAATGACTCTCCTTCATCAGTTACGACTAGTTTCTACTTAATACGCACAAAACGAGTTAAAATAATGTTAAATGTTAGTGTTACTGTAAAACATTGTGGCCATTTGTTTTCGTCTACACAAATGTTTTGACAAAAGAGTAATGAATCTGTCTAGGGGTACTCAGTTGGCTCGCTCGTCTCTGAATTACTTGATGCTGATATTTTGGCAGTTTTTGCACTGTAGTACATTTTCGAGGTAATTTTATGTCTAAATGAGCTCCACAAAGAAGATCTTCACATGCATGTTACAAAAAATAATGAAAGGCTTTAAACATAATCGAGGTTTTCTGAGAATAATAATCACCGAATGAAATAGTATTACAAAATAATAGTTTAAAAAACTAAAAAACACGCTTTAAAAACCAAACTAAAAAAGGAGAAAATAATTTAATTCAATTAAAAAGCGTGGGGTGCTTGACATTAATTGATTATAAAAATACCTCAAAAAGCACCCCACGCTTTTTAATTGAATTAAATTATTTTCTCCTTTTTTAGTTTGGTTTTTAAAGCGTGTTTTTTAGTTTTTTAAACTATTATTTATTTTCTATTTTTTAGTTCTGCTAACTACAAAAACGTGTTTTTTTTTCTCTCAATTTTTTTTTCATTATTGAATTGTCATCGGTCCTCGACAAGTTTACAAAGTTTCAATGAAATCTGACCGTTTAATGTGGGTCAAAATCGCGCTCAAAGGAGTCGGTTACATACAAACATACAAACAAACAAACATACAAGTGAAGCTAATATAAAGCGTGTAAAAAGTAAGGTTTCACGTTTCACGAATGCCAGCTAACGAAAAGTACTTAAGGATTAAGAAACTCATATTTGCAAGGATAAGAAATTTGTTAACACTCAGATAGTACAAGAAGAAATTCTCCTTCTCTTCTTTCTCGTCGTTCCCTCAATGCTGAGGATCGCGACCACATATGACGCGACTCCAAGTTATGCGGTCTTCTGCAGTGGACCGTGCCTACATAGCTCCTAATTCCCAAAATGCAAAACTATATTTTCCAGTCTATCCAAAAGCTCCTAAAAATATCATCTCTCGAAACTTTCCAGCTATTTATATACCACTGAAGTTTGAGTGATAGCCCCGAACTCGGGCAAGCACAATGATGGATGGCATTCTCCTCTTATAACATGATTATTTGTTAAAATTCGATATTTGACAGCCTGATGGATACTATAAATCTTGGCTTTTTAGGGCAATGACGTCAGGAAAAAAGATGGCTGGTGTATTAAAAACGTAAATATATTTTACGATAATTTTGCCTCATGTTTGTGTCATTAAATATTTCCACAGAAAAACGAGTTGTTTATTTTGTGCGTTAAATATAAAGTTTTTAAGGGATAATAAATAGACAGTGGCTTTTGTAAGCTGGTGTAATTAAGTTTCTTATCGGTCAGCAATTATGTTTTCGGATGAGTAACGATATGTATAAGTAAATAGGCGATTTGATACAATATTTGTATTTCTGAGATTTGAAATGGTTTCTATAAAATTGGGGTTAGCTAAGCATAACAATGTATTATTTGTCTAGCTCTGGGCTATTCTTAACCACTGATTTGGGTCTAGCCCTTCGGTCTACATTTACTTCAATAACTATACGTTCTGTCCCGGAGTATTCTTTTCTATCCTACTCGTTAATCGAGTATTCGCCTCGTTTTATGTTTTAACTATCTAATTTTTGACAAATTCGCAAATACAACCCAGTAATTTTTATATGTTTATTCATTCTTTCCTTTATTCGTTCCCAAAACAGAAACGGATCAGTCAACCAGGGCGGAGGCGTTCCCAGCAGGCATCACGGAATGATGAGGGGAACATTTATCATGAGTAATACACGCGTAGGTATAATATGGACCAGCTGACATATTGCCGCGTCTGCGGTACTTATTTATCTTTGTTATTAGAGTCGAGATGTGAGCGGTTTTATTTATTATATGTAAGGCCCAGTTCACGGCCTAGAGCGAAGCGATGTGCGTCAAGAGACACGAGCATCACCTGCCGAACATCATCATCTGCCTACCTTTTTCCAGTCTAACTAGATGAATACCAGTATTTTACTTAGAGGGACTGTCTATCTAAACTCCACAACCCAGTATCTAGATAACATGATACCCCTTGGTAAGAGTGGTTGTTAGTCTTTCGGGCTTCAGACGACCCGTAACGACTGTCAATGATCCACGAATGACAGCCGGGACCAACGGCTTAACGTGCTTTTCGAGGCACGGAGGTCTTGTTATGTAAAGGTCCTTCTACTTGACACTTAACAGCTCACTTTACCGAGGAGCGTTTTTGACTTAGCAAAGGTCTTCCTTTTTTATTGTTTCATGATTTTGTTAGATTTAATATTCCGACTCTTTAAAGCGCGATTTTGACCCACTTTAAACGGTCAGATTTCATTGAAACTTTGTAAACTTATCGAGGACCGATGACAATTCAATAATTTAAAAAAAAAATGAGAAAAAGAAAAAAAAAAGAAAAAAAATGTTTTGGTAGTTAGCAGAACTAAAAATAGAAAATAAATAATAGTTTAAAAAACACGCTTTAAAAACCAAACTATAAAAGGAGAAAATAATTTAATTCAATTAAAAAGCGTGGGGTGCTTGACATTAAGTGATTATAAAAATACCTCAAAAAGGACCCCACGCTTTTTAATATAGTTAAAATATTTTCTCCTTTTTTAGTTTGGTTTTTAAAGCGTGTTTTTTAGTTTTTTAAACTATTATTTTTTATTGCTTGTTTCTTGTGCGTGTCCCAAATAGAATATATTTCTTTTCTTTACCTACGTTAAAAACTGTGTGAGAATGAACAGAACAGTGGTGAGATTCTCGGTGAGATTTTTATAGAATAGATCAGCTGTTTCTGTCTGACGTTCCGCAAATAACGTCGCTTTGACTCCTGGCATGTTCTACACAGCTTCTTTAATTTGTTTTTTTCCGTAGTCGTAATACGCTTATCGGCTGAGCGTGTAGCTCGTTGCCACGGAGTGACATTACTTACCTACTAGTGTGCTGTGTATGCAGAGCAGCTTCAGGTGTTTTAATGAGAACTTTTAGGAAAATGTTTCCAGATTGTAACTTTAATTAAAAAACCGCTGTTATGAGGTTTAAAAAGTTTTTAATGTAGTGTCTGAGCTTTGAAGCTAGAAAGTCTAATAATAAAATTTAATTAGAAGGTTTATTAATTAAAACAATTCATGTTATGTGTTGGAGAGGATGTTTTACGTCCCTATTTTTTTTTTTTGTAATTACAAAAGTTAATCGTAAACGAAATGTTTTCTTGAAAACCTTTAACCCCTATATTATTGTCACTTTTACCCAAATATTTATACCGTGAGACTTTCGAACGATACATAATTAAATTCTTCTATGAGTGAGCGAGACAGTAATATACAGGGTGTTATGGAGAACGAAATGCAACCTGTTACTATGGATTTTCAGTACACGATTCTGAACGAAAAATTAACTGTTCCATACATTTTGACCAGCCGATTTTGTCTTTTTATAACTGACGAAAAATTTCTACGCTAAGGAATCATGTGATGAATTCATAGTTTTACTTTACGCGTCGATATCCCTCCCATCTTGTAATGGGTATCAGAAACCGAAACGTGATCAGTTTTTGACGCAATCGAGCGAATCTAACGATTTAACTCTTTGCTTTTTTACCCCTCACCACGTCAAAATCTAATTGTTTAAATTGTTTAAACTCCACAATGCGCCCGCATCCACTGTTCATCTCTGAAAGTGATCCCGATCGGTCCATAAATAACGAGTCAATTTACCGATACAAAGGCTCCGCGAAATTGTTTTCATGTCGCCGCGTCATCGCGTCAATTAAAAAAAAGCTGGTTAAATTACTCTCGCGTGTTTATTTAGGGGACCCAGATATTGGGGACCTAGATATTGGTGAGTTTGAACTTTGGATCCTGTCAATATACAATGTAGGTGTTTTGATGGATAATTACGTTGCTTGTTAAGCCGAGCTTGACTTTGGTAATACCTATGTGACCGTTTACTTCAACAGATTTTGTATGCACGGCTTGATATTGTAATATTAGCATATTTAGACTATTACGTTCCCACTGCTGGGACACTGGCCTCCTCTCTGTAAGAGGGAGTGGGCCGTAACCCACCACGCGGGCCCAGTGCGGGTTGGTAGATGTCACATGTCTTCGAATTTTTTGGTTCTACGACATACCGGTTTCCTCACGTTTTTTTCTTTCACCGTTTTGAGAGCAGTGGTGATGAAATATTTAGCTCCACGTAAACCGCCTGTCTGGGTTGGAACCTATGACATACAACTCGTAAGTCGCAGCCGTTACCACTGAGCCATCACGTCCCTATTATGTATAATGTTATTGTAGTGTAACTGGGTCGAGTGCATCCGTTAAGGCGCTACCCAAATGTAGCACACCGTAAAACAGTCAGTTTTTGGAGCACAGTTAGGCGTATTGGCACATAGAAGCCAGAAAAAAGAAAGACATAAGCGTCTGTTCCATTATAAGAATAATCGTAGAGCAGAGATGAAAAAAAAAATCGTACGTAATGTTCAAAATTTTGAGCGTAACTTCCGCGTTCCGTGTGGTGCCGGACGTAAAAGAATAGCACCATCCCATCTCTTCCCGTGGGTGTCGTAGAAGGCGACTAAGGGACTACTAGAGAATGGGCAGCAGCGTTCTCTATACATTTGACCACCATACTGCGATCGCCAACCCGCCTACCAAGCGTTGCGATTATGGCAAATCCCCCCCTTTTGGGGGAGGCTTATGTCCAGCAGTGGACGTCTTTCGGCTGATATGATGAGCGTAACTATCATATTTTATGTAATGGTAATAAAGGGAATTTAATCGACTAAAGAAATGCCTAAAAGATATTCCAATCACGATGGCAAAGTCGCGGGCACAGCTAATATCATATAAAACCAAATGCAACCAAATTTCTAGGACACTTTTTGCGCTGAGTAAATGCCGAGATACGTTCGTCTAGCCCATCATGCCTACATTATTCTTAACCTAACCATAGGTAACATATAAAAGGTAACTTAAACTTAACCCACACTTATCACAAACCCATCTCAAGTGCAGTCGCAAGAGAATCCACAAGAAGTAGGCTTAGTCTGGAGCAGTGGAGCCGGTCTTTATCCGACGGCAGTAAGTTTGAGAGCCTAAGCTAGCACTAAGTTACAAGCCGGGCTTACGGTTTCCGACACACACTAAAGCTGCGCTTACATGGGCAATTATTGCCCGGCCGCAGTTGCAAGAGGTATTCATAGCTATCTATTTTAATGTCGGAAAATTGCATTAAGTATTTTGGCAATATTGTCTATTATTGCTGCATAATGACCTGTATTGTTAATTAATGTTTTCCCCAGTTCTGGCATTTGTTGACAGGCGTACACTATCCTCCCATACCTACTTATTAACACTGTAATTTGAAAACATTGTAAAAGCCAATTATGTTTAAAAGAGTAACCGATGGCGGTTAGTTTAAAAAATATTCGCTGTTTCATAAATTTTGACCGCATAAAATCATGTTTTGAATTCATGGTTACAGTTTACGCGTCGATGTGTCACCCTGTATAATTGCTATACTAAGGTCTGTCACGTTGTCAAGCCAATAAACGATTGTTTTAAAATTTGACAGACAGCGTGCCTGGGATCTAGAGCAGGACATAAGCTACGTTATATCCTGCATATTTAAATAAATAAAAAAATAAACAGGTACATCATACACGAAGGCTAAGTCGCGAACAACTGCAGCGACTACTAATCTAATTTTACACAGATTCCTTACAACCCTAACTAAAAACCAACTAAGTATAAGTAATTAATATCTTTCAACTCATAAAATAGTTTCAAGAAGTTTCCTTTTCGTATTAAAGCCAGTCTTCTAGATCCAGAGACTTACAGCGGGGTGATATTTAAAAAGTTGCCGGCAAAGTTAGTGGGGGGAGTTCGAAGATGGACCTAAGTTATAGTGCATGCTACGGACGGAATTAACTTTTGTTGGTAATTATTTATTTAAGACTCAGCTGGAACATTGCTAGAACTTACCTAAATAATGGATTGAATAAATCTGTCTATCATTGGGCAAATTGTGCGAAACGGGTACAAAAAAATATAGTTATTTTTTTCTATGGCTTTTTCTAGCCAATGAGCATCTTTTCTGGACGAGGAACAAGGCCCATCGTTCACAACGCTGCTCAAAATCTAAACTAACGCGTTACATGCATGCACACTCAAATCATCAATTAGTACACCGAGAGCTACGACATTCTGTGATACCTACTCCATAATTTCCATAACTCAAAATATTCCAATAAACATAGCTTAAATTTTAATTCGACATCAAAGTCACCGATTTCTCAGTTAAAACTAAATATAAATTCAGAAGTCGGCAGAACTGCGCAGGCTGTACCTACGCACGGGCGGTTGTGCTAGCGCGTTTAAGTTTCAATAAAGAATAATATTCATGTTTCAACATACAGTCTAACACTGACCTGCAAATTGCAAAAAACGTAATAAAACTAAACTAAAATAAAAAATAAAATACGGGCTACCATAGCGCTCTCCTTTAACAACGCTTGTAATATTTGGCTTAAAATATTTTAATATGAATAATTTACAATATAATAGAAAAAAAAATTCGACACAGACACAACACAACAGCAACCAACACATTAAAAAAAGAGAACAATAAACATAACAATAAAATTGTTGTAAAATTGTGCTGAGCGTGACCATACCGAAAGGGTTACCATCTCAGCATTTGCTGGGCGTCGGACACCCAGCGCTGGTTTTCAGATGGCACTCCGCAGTGACACACGGACGTAGGTAAATAAAATAGATAAATACTTCAAAAGCACACGTGCAACCACAACGTACAACTTTTACAAAAGCTAACGTTTTAAATTGAAAGTGCATCGTTTCTTTCTTTATCTTGCAAAGTTTGCATTTTCACCTAGTCGATGTAAACATTAATTTTTCAGCATAAAGCTCAAAGCTCATCAGTTTGAAAGCACAAATATTATTATTTTCTAACTGTGATTCCACAAACGCCGGTGTACCTACACAATGGAGCTCTAGCGACTTATTAATTTATGTTTCATTTCGCCAGATCAAGGCCTCCAGCGGGACTGCGAGACCCCTGGCCGCAGAGTACAGAAGGACCGATACTTTTATTTATTGATAAACCAAGATTTTTGGAACGAAGATCTTTAACACTGCTTGCAGTAAGAGTAAAATTGTAGAAATAGTCGACGAAAACGCGTTGGGCTCCATCCATGCCACTTTTTACACGCTTTATATTAGCTTCACTTGTATGTTTGTTTGTTTGTATGTAACCGACTCCTTGTCCTTGTGTGTAATTTTGACCCACTTTAAAAAACTAAAAAGGTTTTTAAAGCGTGTTTTTTAGTTTTTTAAACTATTATTTATTTTCAATTTTTTAGTTCTGCTAACTACAAAAACGTTTTTTTCTCAATTTATTTTTAAATTATTGAATTGTCATCGGTCCTCGACAAGTTTACAAAGTTTCAATGAAATCTGACCGTTTAAAGTGGGTCAAAATCGCGCTCAAAGGAGTCGGTTACATACAAACAAACAAACATACATGTGAAGCTAATATAAAGCGTGTAAAAAGGAGAAAATAATTTAATTCAATTAAAAAGCGTGGGGTGCTTGACATTAATTGATTATAAAAATACCTCAAAAAGCACCCCACGCTTTTTAATTGAATTAAATTATTTTCTCTTTTTTAGTTTGGTTTTTAAAGCGTGTTTTTTAGTTTTTTAAACTATTATTTTTAATATTTATACAGTGCAACCTTAATATAACGTACCTCAATATAACGACTTCCTCGATTTAACAAATTCTTCGTAATCCCCTTGAATTGTCCATAAAAGTCAATGTAAAATATACCTTTACGTTGCGATTTTTTTTTGCGAACTAGCTCTTTATAACGTAATAGCTTCCGCCCGCGGCTTAGTCCGCGTGGAACTCGGAAATTATCCCGCGGGAACGTACTACCGAGATAAAAAGTATCCTTTGTGTTAATCCAGGTTGTAAACTATCTGTGTGCAAAATTTCATCTAAATCCGTTCAGCAGTTTTTGCGTGAAAGAGTAACAAACATCCATCCATATATACAAACTTTCGCGTTTATAATATTAGTAAGGATTTTCAACTCTCAAAAAAAGTGTAAATACCTCTAATTAACGAATTTTGTCAACCCAAAACCTTGATATAACTTTCCCACCAATATGAGCCTTAATCCCATAGTATGTGATTCAGTCGCGACAGGTTTCGACACGTTTTTTACCTCTTTATAACCAATTTTAGACCAACCTAACCTCAGTTTAACCAATTACTTGATATAATGAATATTAACTTGTTCCCTTCCGATTTGTTATATCGAGGTTGCACTGTAATAGAAAGAGACATAGAGAGAATCAGATAGTTCTCATAGTTTTCGAGAGTGCTGAAGCCAATAACTGGTGTCAAAATAAAACGCCAAGACGACGGCTGCAAATATTTTCAAATGTTTCGTCATGGGTGTCGTTTTCATGGTTTTCGAGGGTGCTGAAGCCGACAGTGAAGTCAAAATAAAGTTTGAGTATTTTAAAGATCGAGTAAGCGACGTTACATATGGAGTTGAAGAAAAACCGTAAGGGACTTCGTTCCTGATGGGGGTCCCCCAAATGGTTTTGATTGTTAAGAATTATTTCCCTCAGGCTAAACAGACGCTGCGCAATACAAACATATTTGTTTACTATGTCTCCAGCAAAATAACACTGTTAGAAACGTTTTTACGTGGTCTGCACAGCAAATAGCACACGCCGCAAAACGCAATTATGTATACGCTTTGGCCTGTCGAACTGTGTGCGGCAAATGTGGAAAACGTGTATAATATGTCTTAAATGTTCAATAAAATATTATTGTAGTGCTAACTTTGCCCGCGGCCTCACCCGCGGGAATGTCGGATATTATATCGCGGGAACTATTTCTACTCTACCGTAGAATAGAAATCGCTTGTCTACATTTCGCGGTACAAAACTGTCTACACGGAAACGTCATTTTTGTCTACTCTTCCGTCGACAAAACGCTTCTCAACGGCTCTCGTTCTAAGCCTGTAGAAATAAAATAATTTATCAAACAAAGAAGGAAGAAAGGCTGACTGGTCCTTCTGTAGCACCTACTGCATGTCTCAACCCCCGGCAGCAGTAGCTTGCAATCGATACGGCGTTTTATTTAAATTGAATTACTTATTCTGCAAATAACATGGCGATGGCGGGTTGAGTTTGTTTTCAAAGGGCTGATGTCAACGCAGGGGTGGAATGGTAAGACGTTCTGTCAGCGTTGCTTTATTTGATTTTTGGTACAAAAAGGGTAATTGTAATAATGGCGGAGACAATGTAAGGGGTGAAATGAATGGTGGGGGTGATGTGAAATGAATGGAAGATTAGGCTACATGAAAAATTCAATCAGTTTTCACGTTGTATTCTGATTTTAGGCCTTATACGAAAATATGCTGTGATTTTAACTGTTTTACATAATGAGGTGGTTTTTGATCAGGCTGTGTATGTTGTCTTTTCATTCATGTTTTGTGTTTAAACTTAACAGAAAGGCTGAAATTAAAAATCATGGTTGTTTGCTAGTAAGCCCATTAAAAATAGCTTCCATTTGAATCCGGTAATAAAGTCATCATGGACTTCGATATTCGAAAAGCATTGTTAAAGCCCAAACGGTTACCGAATCAGATAAGTGGAAATCTGAAAATATATCTCTAACGGAAATTACCGAAAAGGCTGAATAAGAATTATGATACCTACAACATCTCATATGTATTTGAATCCCGACTTCTTAATTCAAAACTAAATAAAAATTCATAAGTCTTCAGAACTCCGCGGGCTGTAAACACGGGCGGTTGTGTTTTAAACAAGCTAACTGAAACTGAAGCCCATGCTGAAAATGGAGGAGGATTTAGTTGGGGAGAAATCTAAGTAAGTGCAGCTATGGTGGAGAAATTAGTCATGTTTTTGTATTTGGTCATGTTAATTTACAGCTTGCTCTCTGTTGTATGATAGATGACCTTAAGTTCTGAGTTGCGCTGCACGACTACTGACAAATACGTCGACTCCAGACCTCCCACATGTCAACTTAATATATCTATTCAAAGAATGTAATTTGTGGAGATAAAATAAACACTATTTAATAAATAATATATTAAACAATACTCATCAATATCTAAACACAAACCATTTAAATATTTAAGCTAACTAACCCCAGACGTGCAGCAGTCATTTCAATAATTACAACATCAAACCGGATTTCCGGCAGCTATTATGAATTTAATATTAAATTTAGGACAAATGGAACAGCACAAATCGACGTCAAAGCTAATTAGGAGTCGTTTATTAATGAGGAGTATTTAACATGGAGCTCGAACATAATAACAGAACATTTTGAGTCTCATTTTGGGTTCATTAGAGAAAATAGTGCTACAGATTTTAAATACGCTGTTCAGATCCAATATCGATATTGTAAGCCTTTTTAATTAATGGTAGGTATACAGGTTGGCAGAGAAATCGACACGCAAACTGAAACCATGAATTCAGCATATGATTCTAGAAATGCCTAGAAATTTTAAGTCGGTTTTCAAATGAAAAAAATAATAAAGATATGATTTGCTGTTTTATAGAAAAGTGACTACGCGGTCAAAATGTGTGGAAATAATATTCAGTTTTTTTAAACGACGAAAAATTTCTTGAATCTTTTGCTGAATTCATATTTACAGTTTGTACATCGATGTCCCTGCCACTTTGTATGTTGGGAAACTGATAGACGGTCAATAGAATAAGGACCAATATCCAAAGCATGGCCGACAAAATTAAGAAGTTCTAATAGAAGTTTCAAGGTAACGCCGCGGGGGTAGTCGCCGCGGGAGAAGCCCTGGGCGTCGGGAATCCCAGGCTGATTCCCGGCCACCGTAGGCGCGGGCTTGCGGACGGCGAGTAATGGGTAGCTCGCTGTCCGGTAAGAACCAAGCCCGGGTCGACGGCGCGTTGTGTTCCACGCGCGCCTCAAAGAGATGTCAGCACCAAAGGGTGGGGTCCGCAAGGGCCGATGCCTGCCAGGGGTGCGGGTTGTTCGAAAGAGATACCGTCGCCCCTGGCACACAGGCAACTGAGGGAACACGGGTGGGTTTTAGTCAGTAAAAGTCTGACACGCCCTCCTGCTCCACCCAGAGCGGGAGAAGTTATTTGATAATTTCCCATCCTCAAAAAAAAAAAAAACCTCTCAATCACATAGTATGATCAGTTGGATAATGACATCGAATACTTACTTCAGAACACCAAAAACATGCAAGCAAAGTGTTCGTACTTTTTTTTGTATTTCATATTTTCAGTATTGTTTTCTTTCTCACGATTTATACGGACTACTAATGAACACGAAAATCAAACCAAATATAGTCGAGTCGGTAACAAACAGAAACTCAATTTTACAATCAAAAGATGAAAATAAAATTGTATGAAGTCGAGTCGTCAGCAAAATTAATCATAAATAAAATTTCGTAGACATTTCAAGGTGTATCTTGATTTGTATTATTTTTACTATGAAGAACTATTACTTTATTTTTGACTAACTTTCACTAGCGGCTTCGCCCGCGTACAGGTCAAAAGTTATCCCACGGGAACGTACTATCGGAATAAAAAGTATTTTATGTGTTATTCCAGATTACAAACTATCTGTGTGCCAAATTTCGTCTAAATCCATTCAGCCGTTTTTTCGTGATTGTGTAACAAACATCCATATATCTATATATCCAAACATTTAAACATACTAACTTTTACAATTATAATATATGTAGGATTCATGTACACACAAAACATTCTGCCAGGGGTTTGCGGGTTGTTCGAAAGAGATACTGTGGCCCCTGGTACTCAGGCAACTGAAGGAACACGGGTGGGTTTTAGTCAGAAAAAGTCTGACACGCCCTCCTGCTCTACCCAGAGCGGGAGAAGTTATTTAATGATTTACCACCCAAAAAACAAAACACAAAACACTTACAAATTACAAAAAAAAATATTTAAAAAGAAATTTCACTAATGACAGCTACACTATTGCTGACTGTCATACGATATATTTTTACGCGGACAAAGTCGTCATAGAAACTAGTGTTAGGTATAAAATACTTAAAACAAAAGGGCAACATCACAGGCGAAGCTTGTATAGATATGATATAAAAACAAACAGTGGAAAGCCACAGGAAATTCAGTGAAGCGGGCCCGGGGCGCGGATTTATATAAACCGGAGGTCCCGCGGAATAGGGTCCGGTAAACTTGACAGCGAATAAGGGAGGCTACAAAGAAATATGTGCCAGACTGCGTTTGATTTAGAGACTGCTGTTTATTGTATGAATTATTATTTAGTTCTCTATTTTATTATTACCTTGGGAAAATAATTTTGGGCTTCATATTTTGTTTTACAGGTTTGATACGGATTAAAAAAAAAAAAATATAAATTAGATATTACAAACCAGACCCGAATGAACTCCTCCCATGACAGCCTGAAAGGCAAGGGGCATTCTGAAAAATATTGTGAAAAACCGTTTTGCCATTTCTTTCTTTGACTTGTACATGTAATTAAAACAGCCAACAGGGCTAGTCATAACCAGAGATCGGATATTCGGATGCATATTCACCAAAAGTTGAGATGTTGGCTAACATGGAATGCGCTTTTGTATCGAAAAAGTCTTAATTTAGGTAAGTAACTTGTTTATTTTTTGTTTTAACTAATACAAACCACCCCTCCTCCAGTACATACACATATTTGTATCGGGTTAAACATTAATTTTAAATTAAAACACATCTGAATCTGCAATCCCAGAATTCCGGGGTTTTTAATAAATATTACAAATAATTTATAAAGCCGCTTCCATACTTTCATAGCTAAAAAAATTCTTTAGGTAAATATGCATCCGAATATCCGATCTCTGGTCATAACACATAACATACAATCACGCTGGATACCCCGAAGGGTCATGCAGACGCGTATGCACCTTTACTACACCCACTATTTACTAGTTATGTTTAAGTCCTATGAAACAGGGCATCATTAAGTTATATTTTATTAGATTCTATTTTAAAGATCCCTTACGCAACAATGTTTTCTTCCTATTTCAATCATGATTCCTCCATTCGCTTCTACAGTGACTCCACCTAATTTCTGAGAGCGGCGCCGCGACGCCGGCGGTTCACAGCGTCGCCGCATTTGCATAATAATGCAAGCTGCAGGTCCAGGCAATTTAATGAAATCGCTGTGCTCGGCAGTACCTACTGGCCACAATAAGCCACTCACTGTATCCAAACATTGCAGCTCGCGATCTTTGCGCGACCACAACCCTTTACGTCTAACAAATAGGATACTGTAATTTATTCCGACTGCACAAAACTTCAGACATTTATTTCTCAAAAAGAATACAATTCACTTAATATGAGAAATACAAGGTAATCTTAAAACTAAATACGAGAATTACTTATGAAGAAGGTAGGTATTCGTAAATAAATAAGTTAATTAGAAGACATATATATTGAATTTGCTATTCAATATATTTTGATCGCGTAGGTATAGCACTTTTCTATAAAATAGCAGGTTTTTTTTTGATAACTGATTAAAAATCAAGCAAGGAAGAGTCTAGAACATATGCTGAATTCATGGTTTATCCTGTACAGCCAGGCTTTGTTCTTGGCAGAAACAACGGAACACCTCCAGCTACGATCCTTACTTATTTTGCTTCGTTTGTACGTTCATACATCTAGTTATACACACGGCGGTTGAGAGTACTACGCACTCGACCTTTCCAAAGAACATCAGGTCAAGATCACTACTATTTGCTTCCATAAGTGCCGACATTTTCGGCTATTTGCCTCGAACACAAACCACAGGTCTGTTAAATTCCAAAGGTATTAACAACACCGAAAATCTGAACCCAAGATATCATACTACTAAAAGACCAAAAGTGTCTGCACAAAATTATGTCACAAATAATACTCCATGAAACCTTCAAATGCCACGACCGGGTCTTGGAGACCCCAGTCCCAATTTATGAGCTCATTAGCCAGGTTACCCCACACCTGGTCGTGGGTAATACCGCCCGGTTCGCCGGTAATACCGCCCCGGTAATTACCACCGCACATTCTTTGTTCCACAGTATTAATTATTAAAGGGTATTTCGTATCTAACTGCGTGTAAACAAAAAACAATAAAGTTTAATTACGACATTAATGGTGGACCTCGATGAGATTATAATTTTTTCAGGATTAGAGCTGAGCCGCGCGAGATTGATGAGAATTTTCTATTTTTTGTTGTTTAATTAAAATATCTGCTTAGCATTTATATTTTTTATGTTCATTATCCTGACCACAAAATACAATAAAAATTCTGGCACGACTAATGAATAAATAATGAAAAACGCTCATTTATTTTCCTTCTAGCGAAAGATCTATAGGGTTGTTGACTCAAAGAAACCTATTAACCCTGAAATATTAGAAAAAAAAATGTACCAACTGTAGCATAAATATTCAAAGCAGCAATATTTATTGTTGTTTTCAACGCACAATCGTTAAAATCTATTTATTCCTCGTGTAGCAAGCAACGCCGTTAATTCTGAATGATTTACAGTTAATTCCACCAAAACTTGAAATAAACTTTCGAGTGGTATTAAATTACTTTTTGATTAGTCTCTCGTAGTGCCATTTGTTTATAGCTGGTAATTAGATTTTATCGCTAAATTAAATTTTTAAGGCTTATAGGAAATGTCGGTACAATAAAAACTTGATAGCGCCAAGAGCATCAACTATTTAACTTATCTAAAGCATGCGATGATAGATATTCTACAGATCGGTTCTGCTCACCCCGCAGGGAATTCAGTGTCGAAGTTCGAAAACCCAACTACGGCAGCAACATCGCGTGCACCGAAACAATATCCTTAGATCAAATACGTAAACTACGAGTAATTTAGTTATTGAAAATTCCTCCTGAGGCCCGATCGACCTAGCCTGGCTTCTTGTCTCTACTATACGAGTATACTATTAATATAAAAGCTGAAAGGTTTGTTTCTTTGTTTCCAGAGATTAGCACGTTATGGCCGATTCCTTTATTTTACCGACAGTTGTAGGTTAAAATTTAAACCTTGTATCTTTAAAAAAAAATAAGCAAATGCCTCTTATCTTTGCAGAGTAGAATTTAACCTGTGATAGCTACTTCCATTACTACTATATGGACTTCAATATAGTCATAAATGGAAGTAGCTACTTAGTTATCACAGGTAAAATTAGTTTACGAAACTATTTATTTGCCCAGTTTGAGAATTAAACAAATGCTACCATTGGTAAGCAGAGCGATCCGTTTTTGTTTATGGGAACCGAGCATTAAGGCTTTTGCAGACTAGCGCAAAGAGACGGTCGTAGAACAATTTCTATGAAAACATCATGGAAATTGTTCTACAAGTGCCGCGTCGCGCCTGTTTGAAGAAGCCTTTAGTTGGATTTGGAAAAATATTTTTGCATTTGATAGCTCCAAGTCTTGAGGAAGGTTTGACGCTATGTAACATCACGCTACGCCCTTAGGAGCCGAGCAAAAAGAAAAAGTCAGAAGAACGCTAAACGAGTAGTAACGAGGGCAGCGGATGCGACGCAGTTGGTTTTATAACGTTGTGGCTGTTATTTTAGTATTTTGAGAATCCTACGACTTCCACGCAAACCACGTCGCGGTCAGAAACTAGTAAGGTCATAAAACACGAGCTATTGTTTTCTAGGCTAAATGAAAACGGCTAAAATACATCAAAAGAGCGGAGGTACAAACAATTTTTATTAGAAAAATTCCATTTCCAATGTTTGAATATGAAAAGCGTCCGTGAAATAGCTTCGGCATTCTTCGTGTTCCATTACGAATATCGAGTAATATGTTGGATCCGTAGTTGGTAATACGTTTGGTGTGTACTTTTAGGGTTACCTACAGGGTCTAAACGGGACCATATTACTAAGCCAACTGTGCGTTTGTTTGACAGCCAAAGGACTGATATGACTGTTTAAGTGATTTTTCTAGCACCATAATAGCAAGTCAGCCAGTTGAAATTTTAACAGAATACATGTTTCTATGGCCACTGTCAGGGCAATAATAAAAATGAATGATCAAAACCCAAGAGGGATCCCGATACCAAAAAAAACTGGGACAAATTTATTTCTTCAACATTTTTATTTCCTCCTCTATTTAGAAAAGCGTAATACACAAAGCGTCAAACTTCACCTTCTTCAATAGTACTTACATATCAAAACAACAAAATATACAATCTGTTACTTCACAGACAAGCCCCAATGCCTTTAAGGTTAATTTTTTTTTTTTTTACTTTTTATTTATTCGTTTGCAAAATTTTCTTTTGTTTTACTACTAAACACAAAAAAGTTTTCTTGAACTTAAATTATTGTAGGTTTTAGTTTAAATAGCTTGGTTTGTAACGGTTTTTTTATGCGTATTCCGTAGAAAATTTTGTTGGTTACACATTTGGGCGTATTTATCTGTTTGTTTTTCTTCCTACGGTATGTAATATGTCACTGTTCACTAATGAATAAAAATGAGATAAAATTAAGTCATTGTGTTGTGATACGGAACCTTTAGTACGCGAGTTTGACTCACATTAGCCAGTTTTTTATTTCACCATCCACTCTTGGTTCGTACGGGTGTGCAGTTCCGATGTACGTCGTTCGGCGATGATTTATGCGCAATGCTTTTAGTTGGAACTTCTGTTGTGTTATTTAATTTTCCTAATGTAAGGGTCGCTGCGAATTTTTGGAGTAATATATTAGGAACGCTTCCTGAATTTTGCTTTGGTATTCGGTTTAACTTGATTTGCCATGCTTCGTTGTATAATACTACTTGTCTAATAATAATATAAACACGAAAGTATGTGAGGATGTATGTATATATGCACGAAATAGGCTACTTTTTATCAACAGACCTCGCGGGCGGAGGCTAGTAACTTATTATATAATGTATGTATACCGACGAGCAAGAACATAATTCTAACATAATCAAGAAAAAGTTTGTCATCATATAGGGAAAGAAATATCACAGCCGTTCAAACCCTAAATTCAATTTCGTTCCTCAATTTACCAACTCAAAATAAAAAGTAACATTTTATAAACTACCCTACCCAATAATATAAGTCACCAGACGTCTGGTGTGTCCGGGTGTTCGGTTGTCCAGCTGTCCGTATCCGGACGCGTTTGATTCATGATACTTGATGTTTGACTAGCGGCACGTTACTCGGCTTCCGAAGATACAAGCCGTTGTTGAAGTCGATACAAAAGCTATGCAAGCTATGTTTGGACAGTTCCTGTTTATTTATGTGAATGTTTAGGATTTCAGATTTAATTTTAATTGATAGAGCTTAACTTGATCGAAAAGATCACTTCGGTTAGAATGAAATATTTTCGAGATTGATTTTGCATTTGTGTTTCCTATATTCATCATGGTGTTTAGTGTCCATAGAGCATCCTCATAATTTATGACATCACTAGATTTTGCCAGTTGCTTTGTCCGCGTAGAGGTCGAAAATAATACCATGAGAACGTACAACCGGGATAAAAAGTATCCTATGTATTAGTCTAGGTTATAATCTATCTGTGCGCTAAATTTCATCCAAATCCGTTCAGCCGTTTTTGAGTGACTGAGTATCAAATATCCAAATATCAAATCATACAAACTTTCACATTTATAATATTAGATACTAGTTTTTGACCGCGGCTCCGCCCACGTGGATGTCGGTTATCGCGTAAAAAAGTAGCCTATGTCCTTCTACATATCCCAGGCTATATCTCTGCCAAATTTCATGACGATCGGTCCAGCGGTTTAGGCGTGAAAGTGTATCAGACAAACACACAGAGAGAGTTACTTTCGCATTTATAATATTAAGTATTCGTTCCGTGTGGTGCCGGATGTAAAAGAATAGCACCATCCCATTTCTTCCCGTGGGTGTCGTAGAAGGAGACTAAGGGACTTACTAGAGAATGGGCAGCAGCATTCTCTATGCATTTTACCACCGTACTGCGATCGCCAACCCGCCTTCCAAGCGTGGCGCTTATGGCAAAACCGCCCTTTTTGGGGAAGCCTATGTCCAGCAGTGGACGTCTTTCGGCTGAAATGATGATGAGTAGAGTAGAGTGAGATTAAGTAGGGATTAGTAGACATATAATAGTATTGCTTTGATTCGCTGGAATTGCTCATACTATGTAAGCAAACGAAGTTTTCGAGATATGAAATGATTTCAGCGTCTGAAATTCAATTGGGTTTGGCAAGAATGAAGAATCATTCAGGCAGTAACGGTCTCTGCTTCAGCTTGTTATTTTGCTTACACTACTCATTATTACACGCTTTATATTAGCTTCACTTGTATGTTTTGTTTGTTTGTATGTAACCGACTCCTTAGAGCGCGATTTTGACCCACTTTAAACGGACAGATTTCATTGAAACTTTGTAAACTTATCGAGGATTAATGACAATTCAATAATTTTAAAAAATTGTGAAACATTAAAAAAATGGAAAAAAAATAAAAAAGGAGAAAATAATTTAATTCAATTAAAAAGCGTGGGGTGCTTGACATTAAGTGATTATAAAAATACCTCAAAAAGCACCCCACGCTTTTTAATTGAATTAAATTATTTTCTCCTTTTTTAGTTTGGTTTTTAAAGCGTGTTTTTTAAACTATTATTTATTAGAGTAATAACTTAAACTTTTCACAAACTCTTGGCCCCCATGTATGCTTGTATCTGCTCCAGATCGACGCATCCCGACACGTATCTACACCTATATCCAACAATGTGCCCAACCCCCGGAAAGAGCGATGTTATCAGCGACGTATCTCCTCGAGAGCTCTACCGCATGGTCAGTGGCTACGTGTATTGTTTACTGATGGAGACGACTGATAGTGGACCGACGTCATTTGGACGGCCAGGGCACGGTATGGAGTGTGTTCATTATGTCAAGGTTCTGTTAGATTAAGAACAATCCTGTCATTTCAGAAATGGAGGATACTCTTCTTGCGTTTGCATAAAACACTGTTTCGTTGCAAAGTTTGATAGGTTGGTAAATTGGATGAAGCCAATTTTCCCGTACAGTAGATACTAGATAGATCGGCAATTAGTTTGACTCTTCATTCTACAGACTGAATATATTGTATGTATACCATAGTACGAACGATCTTGCACACAAAAGCTTGCAAACCCATAATTTAGAACAAACAACATACTGTTAAAATTCCACGTATTGTTAGTTCTATTAGCACAAACAAATTACGCAAACAAACCACGACGTTAGACAGCACTACACCCAGTTATATTCTGTAGGCCACAATCTTCATATACCTACCTACAGCCTTTGTCTTGTCCAAGCTTTGCCAAATGTCTTGTGTCTCGTTTGTTTCCTAGAACCTGTGAAGATAATCTATTCTACCGCCGGCTAGTCCGGCTTGACAAACAAAGTGTACACTGTGCAGTACATACGTTCTCAGAAAATCCATTTGGTATATTGAAGGGTATGGCAAGTTTGGATATATGCTAAAGATATAACCAGTTGGGTTAATATTTTGTTATTTTGCTACTCTATTGATCAATTATTTTACGTTTCAATTTTTTTATTGTAATGTATCTACAGTAAAGCATAAAATGGACAGTTCGAGAACGTTCCCAAAAAATCCATGGTGATTGATTCTCAATGGATAAATCAATCGTTTTTCTCATCCTTATACACTTGTTATTCTTACTTACGTAATACCATGTAAACGAACACGTATCAATACTTGAGCACTCCCGCACAATAGTTCTGTAATGTGTTCCATTTGATTGATGAGTGCACCCGCGCCAAGTCGCGAACTTCCAACGAATCAATCTTGTGAGAAAGGGTTCGACTGTACCGCTTATGGTACTTTGCTATAACAAACATAATATCCTGTTTGTGACAACGTACGTGAGATAGATACACAGTTGTTGTAGGGCGTTATGTGAATCAATCTAAGATACAAAAAAATGCGTCGAAGCTGTCAAAAATGTGTGGCCTTTAGAGTATAATCGATTTGGTCTTTAATTACGCTTTAGAGACTTGTGTGACATAACACAAATAACCCTTATTTTATATTGTAATAAGCGTTTTATTTGTGCAGCATAATCCACTATTCTTTCTTTTTACTTAAAACGTTTTCTTGAAACCGGTTTTGGTCTTACACATACATTCGACACACAAGGGACTTTCACAGACAGCCCATTTACAAACTAACTCTCAATAACATAACAACCCTACATATATTACAAACGTATTGAGATCTCTTTGTTATTCCATTGACAATTAATGGATTAACAATAGAACTGCACATAGATAATTCTCTGAAATAGACAAACATCCCTACATAGTAAGGGATGCTACACACTTGTCGGGGTCGACAAGTCCGATTCGGCAGTATTTCTTGAACAACAAAGTCAACCCGAAGCAATTACTGCACATATTCTGCTTTCATTCGGCGTGTTGACCGGCAAACTTTCTTTGGCATACCCTCGGTGAAATGCGTTCGGTTCGGCTCGCCAGAGCTCGTTCTAAGGCTTTTTGTCCACTGCCACATCAACGGGACATCAACGAGAACAAGATGACGGCACCGATGTGGCGATACATACATTTATTATGGGCGCGTGTCCGTAAAGGGACGTTCAGTTCGAATAATCTTGTTTCTCGTTTACGTCCCGTAGATGGTGGCAGAGAACAAACTCTGTAAGGCTTTGCCATAACATGCATCTAAATATATTCGATTTTACCGCCCGTTTGTGCCGAATTATGCAACCCGAACAAGTGTGCACCAACCCTTAAACTCCCGATACAATGGAATATTCTGTCTGCCAATTAACAGTTTGATATTTTAAAAACTAAAATCCGAGCCGAGCTAAAAGCTTTTAGGCTTTCCTGTTACGTGTTTTTAGTTTGTCCAGTTATAGTTTAAGTATTTTTGAACGGTTGTTGCTTTTGTAGGTATTTTCGAACAGTTTGTTGTAATATTTGTTGTTGACTTTAAGAACACAGGTATTTTACACTATAGAAATATAGTTTTTGGGATGGCATCGATATAAATAAATATACGGCTGGGACACCCAGCATGAAAAAAAAAAACAACCGGCTTCCGGAAAAAACATACAAAGTGAATAATAACTTAAATTTCGGAAGGCGGTGACATAATTTAAATGCATATCCAAAGTCACCTACCTCCGAAATTAAAGTTATTATTCACTTTGTATGTTTTTTCCGGAAGCCGGTTGTTTTTTTTTTGGATAAAGTTTTTATTTTTCACTTTTTAGTTATAGTACCTACCCAATTCGAAATTTCATCATTCTTGTGGTCAAAACAATGCATATTTATGCGATAGCAGCAATCGCGGTTGATTCGCTATAATTTATTGAAGAGTTCCGTTGTTTGTCTCCGAAACGCATCATCAGATCTACATGAAATTTAAATGGGAACATTTCGGAATAAACCCCTTTCGAACAAACGAACATACATAAAAAAACATATAAACAGAACTATTAACAACATAAAAAAAAAACACTACAGCACCCTAATTGCGTAACTCACGATTCATCATAATTTGTTTCGTTTTGAAACTGATGGCTAAACCATTGCTTCATATGTTCGAAAAATGTGTCTGCTCAACAACGTAAATAACGCAATGAATATTGTAGAACTGTCAAAATGAAACCGATTATGATTAATCGCGTGTTACGCAATTAGGGTGCAGGTGTCCGAAACGATGCGAGTACTATCCAGAATTTGAGGATCTACTAGAGAAAGCTATGGTAAACATTACTTAGCACGTGCTTTGGTGTCGATTTGTTCCCGTCTCTATACTGCACTCAAAGTCAAACTCAAGGTAGCTCAGCTCTGGAGGAAGGCCTTTGCTCAGCATAGTAACAAAATAATAGGATAAAAATATCTTAGTGTCTTTACAATTACTCTCCCTCAAAACATTTACAAAACACTTTTTTTAACTTATTAAGTTACAAGCCAGACGACTGGCTTAGTAACTATTCTGTCTAGTTAGTGCCCTCGTGTCCAACAGACATTAGCTGGACGTAATGTCCAGGGGACATGTCGGATGTCGTAGTGTCACGAAATATTTTTCTCAGCAGTTAATTTGAGACTTGATTGATGTTATGTCCTAGGTGACAGCTGACGGCCAATAAGGATAAAGGTCGAGCTATTAATGATGATGATAGAAGTTCTTTAACGCGGCTCGCGGTAGGAGTGAACTGGTAAGAACAGTTTTTTTTTTTGAGGTTGGCAAATTTTCAAATAACTACTCCCGCTCTAGGTGGAGCAGGAGGGCGTGTCAGACTTCTACTGACTAAAACCCACCCGTGTTCCCTCAGTTGCCTGTGTACCAGGGGCCACGGTATCTCTTTCGAATAACCCGCACCCCTGGTAGGCATCGGCCCTTGCGGACCCTACCAGTTGGTGCTGACATCTCTTTGAGGCGCGCGTGGAACACAACGCGCCGTCGACCCGAGCTTGGTCCTTACCGGACAGCGAGCTACCCATTACTCGCCATCCGCAAGCCCGCGCCTACGGTGACCGGGATCAGCCTGGGATTCCCAACGCCCAGGGCGTCTCCTGCGGCGGCTAGGGCAGTGAGGGCCAATAAACTGCCTCTCCCTCACGTGCGCTTCGCCGAAGGAGGTGACCCATGCACCCTCGCTCCGAACCATGGCCTGGACCAGGGCCGAACGCGAGAGATCGCCGCCGCCGATAAAATTATGATTTCAAAACGCAAAGAATGTTTAGCACCCGGGATTTGAACTCAAGACTTCACGTTACAAAAAAGCTTTTTGGGCCCTCCCTCCATGCGACTTTTTCTCTAGAGATAGTTTTCATGGTTTTAGTGGGTTCTTGAGCCTATAGTGAGATGAAAATGAAAATCCAAGATGGCGGCTGCGAAAACTTTCAAATTTATCGTCATATTTAACCTGTGTTGTCCCACTGTTGGGAAGAATACTCCTCCACACCTTTCCTTGTGTGTTGCTTTCTCTAGCCAATCTCCCAGAGACGCCTAAATAGTTTAATATTAATTAAATTAGCCATTTCAATACTCCAAAATTGTAACAGTAGCATCAGAAGCACTATGTAACCTTTACGTCATTATACCTTTTATTTTTTATTTTTTTGGGTGGGAAATCATCAAATAACTTCTCCCGCTCTGGGTAGAGCAGGAGGGCGTGTCAGACTTCTACTGACTAAAACCCACCCGTGTTCCCTCAGTTGCCTGTGTGCCAGGGGCCGCGGTATCTCTTTCGCACAACCCGCACCCCTGGCAGGCATCGGCCCCTGCGGACCCCACTAGTTCGTGCTGACATCTCTTTGAGGCGCGCGTGGAAGACAACGCGCCGTTGACCCGGGACGTCATTATACCATAAGGGATCGGACTGCTCCTTTACACAGGTTTTCAGAACCTAGCTAGGAGAGCAGTGGTCACTCACACGTTTGTAGCTTTAGTACTATTTTTGTATACTTGTTTTTTTTTACGTGAACTACAATGCTTTGCTTTTTTGAGCAAATAAAAATTATTATTATTTTTATTTTTGTTAACATAGCTTGGGACCCTGGGATCCCGGTCCTTGGGAAAGCGTACGAGGGGCCGAATTTTAGATTTTTTAAGTCGTGTCGCGACATTTTTGTAAGTAGTTTTTTCTTTTTACTTTGATTGATGTAAGGATGGAGATCTCAGCTGACAGCTCAAGGCCTGTCACGATGAGGGTCTCGAATTGATTTTTAAATGAAAGAGTTTTGGCTGAGACATTGGAATGTAGTTGATTTATTGCGAATGAGATTCATTCAGCCCAGGATTGGTCCTAATCGCAATATGTACTGATCTTATTTGAACTGATTTTCATGATTTAAATTGTTTAAGAAAATTATATTCAAATGTGCACATGTTGTAGATTATAGTAGTTAAGGTTATCTCTTTTTTTTTCTGGAACTTCTCAGTAGCAGACTATCAGAAATCTGGATTTGTACCCGGTTGATGGCAATAGGCTCGCCCCTATATCGGGCGAAATGTGGGTGTGCTATTGGTACAGCTGTGCCCAAAACGTCGACGAATCAAAGTGTGTTGTTATGTGTTTATTTATCAGTTAATAGTCTAGATTATAATGTAATTAAAGTATCGCTTACTGTCTTACTTTAAGAAATGTCAAAAAAATGTGCACACAAGAGCACAATTATTTCCACCACGATCACGCAGGGCCTTAAGATCTGGTTTTTATTATCTGATACTTCAAAAAGTTCCGTGAAAATATATATACTAGTTTTTGCCAG